>CM044890.1:15070124-16435684 GCA_024500025.1 Syzygium aromaticum
ACTTTTATACCATAATTTTTTTTTTCGGATCACTTTAGTGTCAAGTCGGAAGGAAAACGATCACCTAAATGTCATAAGTTTTTTTTGGATCACTTCAGTGCTAAAATTTTTTAAAAACGATCACTTAAGTACTAAAATTTTTTAAAAACGATCACTTAAGTGCTAAATTTTTTTAAAAATAATCATTTAAGTACTAAAATTTTTGAAAAACAATCACTTAAGTACCAATCTTCGGCGAGCCACGTTAGTTTTAGAAATTAATAAAAAAAAAAATGCCACGTCAGATTTCCGGCGAAAAATTATATACGACACCGGAGTTGGCACTTAAGTGATCGTTTTTCAAAAATTTTAGCACTAAAATGATCCAAAAAAAACTTATAATACCAAAGTGAGCGCCGTACACAAGTTATGGCACTTATAGTGTTCTTTTGCCAACTAAGAACATACATAGAGAAGTGCCATGCTAGAATATTTCTAAGGTATTTTCCATGGAAAGGAAAGGACAGCAAACAAGACATTTACAACATCTACATACATTAGAAAAGCATATATTAAACATTCAAGTAATTTGTACATTGAATTAGGCACCCTTTGTTTCGTGAAAAATAGAACATTTTTTGAAAACGTTTTTCAAGAAGTCATTTTTCATGATTATATTTTTCTATATTTGGCTGAAATTTGAAAATAAACTAGAAAATATTTTCTGCTGTTTTGTATGGAAAATTAGATTTTCTTCCGTGGACTCATTTTTTTATTAATATTTTATTTTATTTTTTAAAATTTTCTTTTATTTTTGAAAAATCAAAATTTTAATTATTTTATTTTCTCCTTTTCTTTTTCTTTTCCTTTTTTTCTTCTACTTCTTCTTCAATCGATCACTGGCCACAGGCGAGGGATGAGCCTTGCCACAGGCCAACGAGGCTCAAGCTCACCAGATTTCGGTGAATCGAGCCTCACTAGCCTTGATTGAAGCTCGACCTCGCAAGATTTGGAAAAGTCAAGCTTGCCTGAGGCCTGTGAGCTTGAGCTTGCTAGCCTTGGGCAAGTTCATCCGTCGCCTGTGGCCAGTCGCTAGCCAAGGAAGAAGGAAAAAGAAAAGGAAAAAAATTAAAAAAAAAAATTAAAAGAATGATTTTTTTAAAATTATTTTTTTAAGAACTAATGTTTCATTTACTATTTTGGAAGACATTTTCCAGTTCTTTCAAAGAGGAAATTATTTTCTTAAATTTAAGTTTTGGTAAGAAAACATTTTTCGTTGACTCATTTTTCTAAACGAACCAACGCCGAAAAATGAGGAAAATGTTTTCTACAAAATAGATAGCCCTAAGGATTCGAGCCCAAGCGCCAAGGACCCGCTCTCGGCCTTTGTGAGCCCGGGCTTGAGTGCTAGGGATCAGAGCTAGAGTATTGAGGACCCCAGCACGGCATTTATGGACTTGGGCTCGGATGCCAGGACATCAGGCACGGGTACTAGCCTTTGGGCCCAGCCTCTATGGATTTGGGCGTGAGCGCTGGGGCATCGGGCCCAGGCACTAGGGTCCCAAGCTCAGCCTCGATGGACCTTGTCCCAAGCATCAAAGACCTGGTCTTAAACGTTGTACGAGATTTAGGACTTTGGTAATTCTCTCAAGGAAAATGCTTTTCGAAAATTATTTTCAAAGAGAACATTTTCCATAATTAGCAGCAAACCAAATGCGTGAAAGTCCAATATAGTATGACCAACTTGCAAAATTCCTCATCACATCTCCAAAAAGAACAAAAAGGGGATAAAACAGGAAGAAATGAGGCTGGAGGATAGTTTCTCAGCTGAATCCGTCAATTACGAGTTCTCCAACTGACCCAATAAATCCCACTATGGTGATCAACAGACAAAGAAAGCTAAATGACCTATAGAAAATCCACTCCCTCGACCATGCCCTGATCTTCCTTTGCTTGAAGTACATCTCCACAGGGAAGTATATTCCCAGGGGCCAAAAGTTGAGCGCCCCCAACACTCCCAGGACAGAGTTGAAGTAAGGGAAGAGCATCGCGATTGCGGTTGTGGACGCCACGTATGCTGTCCTGAAGACCACCTTGCAGAGGTTCAGCTGGAGCGCTGGCAACACGGGGAGCTTGAATGAGTAGTAATGGTTCACGAACCCGCTGTCGGGGAATTTGTACGCAAACCATCTCTCCGCTGTTGCAAAGACGGGCTGGCTGAAGATCTGATCAAGAAAAGTGCCGCAGAAATGACGGTTTATTATATATGGAAGAACGTGATGCTAATAAGTAAATTGGACATGAACATTAGTTACCCATCCTTCTAATGTACCTGATATCCTCCCACCAAATGAAGCACAATGCAAGCATTTGCAAGGTCGACGAGCCAGTACGGCTCGTAGAACCCGAATCCAGTTAATAGATTGCCTGGGGTGCTATCCCCGAACGCTGCATATCCAAAGCATCCGCAGCATAAGTAAAAGACTGTGGTTATGACGATTGCATACATCGAGGCCTTCTTCATCGTCTGATTTTCTGGGGGAGGGGACTTCAAGGTGTCCTTCAATACAAACCATCACACATTCTACTTCAGTCATTAAGCTACCTTCTTAAACATAACTCGATCCTGTGCACTAGAAGAGAAACCTATACCTGTATCTCAAAGACGACAGAATAAGGGTATGCAAAGGCGATGTCTCCGAGTGCTTCAAAGGCTAATAATAACTTGTCAAAAATGCTAGAAGCTGAAACTCCTGTGATCGTTCCCTTGATTGTTCCATTTTCTGCAGCCATGGAAGCAAGTTAGCAATTGTGAATCACAATCAAATGGTGTGGTGTAATGATGCTTGGTAATTGATTTTATAAATTGGAAATTCCGAGCTCACGAATAACATGAGGCTGCTATTTTTGCCTGTACTTGGGGTCGTGTTTTGATTTCAATTATGATTCTTAAAGGAAGCACCTTACCTACCTATTACTTTTGCCAAGCCGAGTCCAAGCCCCGATCGAGGAGTAGGAGAAAGACATGACTGCTGCAATAACTGAAAGCCAACCCACACATTATGATCTGAACTAAACCTAAAAGAAGCATGTAGACACAATCTCTGTAATCGCACGGAGCATCATGACCTTCCCGGTGATTAACAGTTTGACTTCAGGATCGCCCTGAACCATTAAATTGGAAGAAACAATTATCATCAATCTGAACTCTAAAGTCAATCACCAAAAAACTAGACATGTTAAAGCACGAAGATGTAACTCCTGCTTCTCTCTAACAGCGTTGTGGAAATTGAAAATGCACGAAGGACAATAAACATGTGATATGTGACGTCACACTTCTGCCTAGCTCTGGAAATTGAGTATGCATGAAGGATCAAAAAAACATAATCATCACAAACACACGATAAAGTTGCGGGGCTAATTAAAACTTCTACAACCAGAAAACCACATGCTTTTCTACCCAAGCCAACCCCTAAAATATCAGGATTAGTGCAAAATACATTGATTCATGATGGTACACGAAGTCCCTGACAAACACTAACTGCTAACTTAACTTATAAACCAAAGAAAGCATATCGGAGACTGGAAAACTGTAAGTCCTGTACTGATTTTGAATTCAAAATTCAAAAGGGAGTACACCAAGTCAAGTCTCCACAAGGTACGTAAGCTGTAGTTGATTTTTGTCAGGGAACAAGATAACTGTCAAGCGGCTCAAACTTGGTCCTAGGAGAAGTTCATGAAACTAATTGAGTACGGATTCTTATGTCTCATGGACTACAGATTCAGTACGTACTCTACGTTGGTCCTCTGATTAATACTTACTTTCAAAATTGGCATAAATTGGAGAGGAACTGATACTGGAAAGCATTTCCAACTACCCTCTCGTAAGATTACTAGTATTTGCAGCCTGGCAGGTAATTTTACAAGTATACACCTCAATTTGCAATGACTATTGTTCCTCCTGTCAAATAAATAAATAAATATATATACATATATATATATATATATATATATATATATATATATTTTAGACTTCTAATATAAGTAAACAGTGGTTTGAGAGAAAGGCGATAATTACAGGACAATGGAGGCCAGTCTCCCCAACTTCGTCTCAAGAATGGCTCTGTGTATAACATAATTTGGTCCTGATAAAGTACACGAGGAGCTAAGAAAGTCCGTGAGGATCCCGATTTTACTTTTCTTTTCTCTCCTTCTCTATTCCTAGTTCAAAGTAATAAAGTTTTTAAAGAACCCCAAGCTACTGCTCAGATGAACAAGGATGGAAAAAGAAAAGGTTCGAAGATGATATGAGCACCTTACACTGGCAGCAGCTGTTATTGTATAAGCGATCCCGATCACATATAAGCTCTCCAGCACAAACACTCCACATATCCCCTGCTGCTTCTCTCCTGAAAAATCATCGCCTCTGTTGTCATGTCCTTTTAAAATGTCGTGAAATTCTCATACCTTCCTTCTTCTTCTTCCCTTTTCCTTCTCCTCAAATTTTGCCAGGAATTTTGAATTATGAGAAGTTCAGTGGATATCCACCTTGAAACATCAACACTTTCACATGACATCTTTTGCAAGCAACTGTCATTCAAATGTTGGGAATCTGCACTGACCTAAATAGAGTTTGACAGCTTCCATGTAAGATCGATTTCTGATGGTTCCGTATTCCGGGTTGGGGTACTTGTAGCAATCGCACAGAAGAAATGTGGAAATCACGGTGATGCCCGCAAAGCATAATATGCAAATGGGACCAAGAACCCAACCAAGTTGGGCCATGCTCCAAGCAAGAGAAAGCACTCCTGCCCCAATTACTCCAGTTGTAATATGCGCCACCGCAGTCCATTGTGTCCCTTCAAAGAGCAATAACAAAGAATTGCGCAGGCTTGTTAACAGTGTTGAGGCATAAACTATTCATAATGGATCACTCAATTATACAAAATTGCATCAGCGGACAGCCTCGTTATTTTTATTCGAATTGGATTTTTGGTAAGCTTGAGGTCCTCCTTCCTGATGTTTCTTGTGGGGACGTCTTTGATAACCACTAACTAAGAAGATATGACAACATAGCGAAGTTTTGCAAATCCTAGACTAAATCGGGGCATTAGAAGTATAACCATTGAAGCTCATATTTTTCTAACTCTAAGCTGGCCATTGCAACTTCACAGGCAATTCAAGTGCAACTTTCTGAACGGTTCACTTAGCTCTACCACAGAAGAAGATTAGAAAATGCAACTTGTACAAGCATTTGCTTCATTCTGTTCTCAGATCATTATAACCACTGGAAACATAGGAAAAGTTAGCTTTCTCGAGAATGGCATGAAAATCAATAAAGTGCTAATGATGGGTGTCTCATTATTTCTCTCTGACTGGGGGTAACTGATTAGCATGGAGATATCAGAACAATAGTAATATCCAAGACTAAGTCGGGTTTGGGGCGTTGGAGCAATAACCATTGAAGCTCATATTTTGCGTACTCAAAAGTCGGCAAGATTGCAACTTCACAGAATTCCAGATTCCAATTGCAACTTCCAAGTTACTACCGAGAAAAAGTACTCTGAACTCTGAAGTTCTTAACAGTTCCCTTTGCTCAACCACAGACCCAGGTTACAAAATGCAACTTCCACAAGCATTTGCTTCATTATGTTCTCTAATCAATAGAGTCACTAAAATACTTGAAACAGAAAGCATTGGAAAAGGACATGACATGAAATCCTCCCGAGAATCCTAAAGCCCATATTTTCTAATTGACAAGGTCAGCTCGCACAAGAACCGACATGGAACTCAATGAGCCAATGGGTGACTTACCAGTTCTTTTGAGAGGTGCTTCTGATGCACCGTATGAAGAAGTGCCCTCAAGCAACGGCGACTGTGGATCATCTTCTTCACCCATCACTCTTTTCAACACCCAAAGAAAAAGAACAAGAAATATAAAACTCTCCTCTTGTTTTTCCTAACGTGGACTGTTCAGCAAAGAATCATTAGAGGAGGGGTTTATAGCTTTCTCTCTCTTCTGTGTCATCAAGTAAATCGACGAGTTATTTATACCCACTTTTAGATTGTTCATCAACCCTCCTACGCAACCAGAAAAACAGGTGGTTATGTTAACAGTGGAAGAATCGCCTCTCTAGCCCAAAGAACAGAGCAAAACAGAAACCACATTTGACGAGGGAAGGTGTTGAACGTCTGGTGATGCACTGAAACGACGTAGGAAGCAGCGTCGTTTTTCTAGGTATACTATGCGCTAGGACACGAAGTTCTACTAAATCTTAAGTGGGTATGTAAGATTTGTGCTAATCCTCCGCTGGATGTTAAAAGCGCGTGTGGATAGACTTTTATGTTTTACTTAATCGAAATTTCAGGACACGCCCAATTCGGCTTTTTTTTTCAGAATTGAAATGTCAGAAATTTTCGTAATCTGTAAATACCGACACATAAATATATATATAATTTGTTTCCAATCTAAATGATGTCTAAGTTTAAATTTATCTGCGACCCTTTATCAATATCAATACCTCATTTTTTTTCTTGATCTGAAATTCGAAATGGGACTTTTATTGGATGGAAGAAAAGTCATCGAAAGCAATTTGATTAATCTTGAGGCACATGCTGCATCATCATCCTGGGGATGCTACAGGATTCTTGAATAATTGAATCTCAGATGCACCAATCCCCGCAGGATCATCTTCTTCTTCTCCTACATGGTCATCACGTCACTATCGCGAAAACCGGTTGGTTAGAAAAATATTAGAATTAATATCACAAAAAACTTCAAACTAGCACATTTATAATAAATTTACCTTAAATTAGTTTTTTAACCACAAAAAACCCCACACTGATACATTTATGACAATTTTACTTTTCGCTAATTTCCGTTAAATTTTACCGTTAAATTTCTAAATTGGATAATACATGACAGTTTATGAGTGTATTTGTTTGAGGTTTTACCCTCCGCTTGTCACAGGTATACCAGTTTGTGATTTTTCGTGGTATTAATTCAATTTAACAGAAGGTAAATTTATCATAAATGTACCAATTTTAGGTTTTTTGTGATAAAAAAATTATCACAGACGTACCAGTTTAAGGTTTTTTGTGATATTAACCCAAAATGTTAATATAAATGAGGAGGGAGAAAATTTAGATGCGATGTCGTTTTTAAAGAGTTTGTTTCTTCAACAATTTGCTCCTTTCTTTATCTTTCTTTGAATCTGCGGGACACGGGATTGAATCAACAGAGCCGTACTGATCTTACTAAATTCATTATATGAAATTTTCTTATTTTGTTTCGCAGAAAATTTCCATCCTAAAAATGATCTCCCGAAAATGTTTTCATTGTCGACGGTAATATATGTCTAAATATTTTTGTTGACAATGAGGATATTATGCCTTTTTGTTTTTCCATCTTCGTAAGCAATAAAAAACAATTTTTTGGATAATATTTTTCAAATCATTCATTTTCGAGAAACAAACAGAGCATTAAAGTGCATTTGTTTCGCTGATAACTTTACAATAAAAGAAATATTTTCCCTAAAAAACGTTTTACGTGGATCAATTAGCTTTCCGTCATTCAAGCACCATAAATTCAGAAAACAATTTCGCAGATTTATTTTTTTTTAAATAAATGGACCCTTTACTCGGCATTTTGAATTTTGGGTAACAAAATCTAATTAGTAGTGCTTGTAACCGAGTCAAAGATGTTCATAGGCGAAAATAGGTTGATTAGAATTTTTTGTGCCACGTGAAATTCAGTCCCCTGCCATTGCCAAAAATGAAATGACTATTATTGACAAATGAGCTTTTGCCGTGCGACGAGGAAAATACTTCAAAAATCGGCAATTTTCCGAGGTACAAGTTTCGTGTCCCCATCCATCATTTTCCAGTATCTAGAAATAGAGACTTGGTCCATCTTCGCACTGCATGCCATTTTTCCTTTTTAGACTTTTTGAAATGCATTTCTCACCATGAAGAATTTAAAGACCCCCCACGATTGCACTTTTGCAATTTTGTAACTATTCACAAATTATTTAACTTCGATCTTACAACTAAGGCATATTTACAGACCTCAAATCATATCAGAGAGAATCCGATTCAGTGTACGATGTCACAACTTGAAACATGAGTACGATCGTGTACAAGGATACACGTAACATACTAAATACCTAAATGTTTGCAGAATATATGACGTATCGGCGATACATCCATAATATGTAAAAGGTATCTTCAGCACGCCCAAGTTTAACTTGAGTTTGAAAATAAATATCTAATTATCATTAAGATTTGCAAAGCTTTCGGGTATTGGCACCCATTTGAAAGTTAGTGTAGTCAACACTTGCTTTTCCGATAGATGATGTCGGTATGCAACGACGGTGTTTGAAAATCAAGTACCATGCGAGTGAGCATTTCGATAATATGATTTGAAAGTCGGCGCCGTTGAAATTTGCTTTGGAATAGAAGAAGTTGAAAGTCGACTGCATCATTTAAATTTGCTTAACTTCGATATTGCAACTATCGCCTATCTGTAGGCTTCAAATCAAATCAGAGAAAATATAGTCTAATATATTACACCATAAATCTACACACAAATTCAACTACGTACGAGATACACATAACGTGCTAAATGTCCGAATGATTTGCCGAATATATGATGTATTATAATATCTTCATAATTTCTAAAGATATTTTTAACATAAAGCAACTGTGCTAACCACGTGTAATAAACTCTACCATAACTTACCTAATTGAAAAACAAATTGGAAAAAGTGAATATAGGATGGTCTTGACATACAACTACTATTTCCACGAGGTATTTCAACATTTTTTCCTGTCATTTTCTTAGAATTTAATATCAACATTTAAAGGCATTTGCGATTCTTTTTTTCCAGTTTAATTAGCTTGTTTATGAGGAAATTTGTCGATATTAAACTAGGAGCTTAAACAAGCTAATTGTTCTTTCTTTTCTATGTAAACATTATAAAAAATATAACATGATCCTAATACATTTTCTAGAGGGAAATTACGACAAAATACTAAATTTATTGAAATTGTGCTAATTTAATCATAATCATTTTGACAAATTGCCAATCTAGTCTTTTCAACTAATTTTAACCAAAAATTGCTAGCGTGGATGATTTAATTTGAATTTCATTTCTTTTTTTCTTTTTTATCTTATTTCCATCTACCATCAAGGGCATCCCATCCCTTGCACGCCTGGGTGAGGCCCCTTGCCATCACCAGAGGCGAGCGAGGGGACCTTCACCTAGGAGAGGCCCCTTGCCCAACCCTCACCAGATGTCGGTGAGGGTTGACCTCACCGGCAGCTAGCAACTAGCGATAGAAAATAAGGAAGAAGAAAAAAGAGAAGTGAAAGAGACAAAAAGGGAAAAATTGCAAAAGTTACCCAATTCAGCGCTAGCCATACCATCTAGAACGATTAAGTTGACTAGACCACCACATAAGTGATTTTCGACAACAATTAGTAAAAAAGACTAGACTTTGTTTGTTTCGTGAAAAATGAATAATTTAGAAAACATTTTTCCAAAAATGATCACTTGCATCACTTAAAAAAATTAACAAATGACAAGTACATTCATTATCGACAATAATTTCTGTCTTAACATTTTCGTAAACAATGAAAATATTTTTCATTCATTCATTTCATTTTTAGGAAAATGTTTTCTAAATAATTCACTTCTTGCAAAAAAAAAAAATGGAGCCCAAATTAGCAAATCTTTAAAAGGTTTAGGACTAAATTAGCAAATCATCAAAATATTTACACAAGTGTGCAATAAGTTTAGAACTAAATTGGTCAAATTGAAAGGTTTTATAACTAAATTGGCATAATTATAATAAGATTATGACTTTTTTGGTAATTTTACCCATATTCTGGCAAATATCAGACAATGCTTTCAAATCTCATAAAAAACACATGTGCATTTCTATGTACATACATAAGATATACTCATATCCTGCAAGTCATATACATGCCGCGACCCATTCGAATGTTGTATACGCTACATATACATATCTACCAAAGTGGATTAATGAAGTGTGAAAAAAAAAAGTAGATAAATAAAGCAGATATTCATTAATATGCTAAATGACAAAAAAAAGGCAGATGAATATTAATGACATGCATTTTCTCATTTATCATACACGCAAAGAATTCACGAAAGTTTGTTGCTAACGATGATGTTAGTCCCTTTCCAAAAAAAAAAAAATCAAGTAAGTCTGATTTAGATAAAATGACAAAAACCATTTCAATTATTGGATTTAGCAAATGGGAAAAATAAAAAAAAGTTGACAAAGAAAAGAAAAGGTATTAATTCGCCATTTGAGTTATTTTAAAAGGTTTTAATCATTAAAAGACGAAACAAAACTAATTTATGTGCATTTAGTTCATTAAAATTTCATGATAAAGGAAAATATTTTTCATGAAAATCATTTTTAAGGAAAATTGTTAGTTTTCATTTGTTCGATGGTTTAGGAAAAGTGATTTCCTTCTTATCAAGGAAAGTTGTTTTTCCCAAATTTAAGTTTGTTGTCTTCAGTCCATGAAAAATGTTTTCCATAAATCGATCAACTTTCCGTCATTCAAATATCAAAAATTCGAAAAACAATTACAAGATAACAATTTTTCTTCAAACAAACAAACATGACATATTTGTGCACTCGCTGAGCACAAGTGAGCTTGGGCAAGGGATGGCGGGCGAGGGCTGCAATACCCTTGCCAACCTCTTATCCTCATCAGACTTAGTGAGCACAACAATTGCCTAGGCATTGCACAAACATGCCAGATTAACTTCCGCGGACTAGTCACAGTGCCTAGGAGACCGAGAAAAAGGAAAAGAAAAGAGAAGAAAAAGAATTTTTTAAAAAAATTATAAAAACAGAAAATATACATAAATTCTTCATGTAAACAATTTCCAGCCAAAATTGGCAAAATGGACTACATTGACAAATTGTCAAAAAATTTAAGATTAAGTTGAAAAAATTGAAAAGCTTAGAGACTAAATTGGCCGTTATATAGTAGGTTTACAATTTTTTCAGTTTTTCTCTCAAGAAAAATACTTTTCAGAAAATCATGTTTTGAAAAAATATTTTCCTCATTTCATATTACAGAATTAATTTTCCTTTAAGCATGCATATTTTTTTTTATCTCTTTTGACTGGTCATTTTCAGCAAACCAAATGCATGAAATTCTAGAAAACTAATTCACAGAAAAGTTCTTCACCATGACCTTAGTTAGAACCTATGAGCCAGTTAAATCATCCCTACAAATATATGGTTATTAAGTTATAGTTCATTTTATGCAACAATATGATTATGAAAGATGCTTTTCAAGAGAAAGACATATGGGAATTTATACACCCCAAAAGTAAATTAAAGCATGGTAATTAACAAGGGTGATCGGCTCCCACACGATCCGATTCTTGCCCAAGAATTGGAAACCGGACCAAACGGACCGGTTCCCAGTTTTTGGAAACGGGAACCAAGCTAATGCCCCTTGAAATTGGATCAAAACCTGATCGACCGGTCCAGTTCTTGGGTGAACCAATGAAACCAGTGACATTTAATTCTTTTTCTGTCGTTAATGTTTAAGATAAAATTAATGATGCTCTTACTAATCAAGGCAATTATACAATAATTGAGTTAAGTGTAACAATGTAAGTTTCCCAGAAATTTTTCTAATTTGCAGCAATATTTGGTAAAAATGAGCAATTACTATTGTGTTTTGATTAGCTTTTATCATCTAACTCGCGCATTAGTAAACAGACTCTCCCACCTTGAAGGGCCTTCGTTTGTAAAATGAGAAATAGATTAGTGTTTTTTTATAAATTTTTAAGAAATAAAAAAGTAAAAAGTTCGGTCCACGGGGTCCACCTGAAATTGGGAACTACACCAAAATTCTCCAGTTTCAAAGTTATGGAACCAGACCGGTGCCCCCGAGAACCGCCCAAAATTCCCAATCCGTTCTAGTCAGGACAATTCATTTTGCTCACCCCTAGTAAATAGGACAGCGATAAAGTATCATCACAGCTGAAAACAATCAAAGGTTCCAAACTGAGTGTTGCAAAGAACTTCCGAATTTCATTACATGGGCAAAATTAAGTGACGTAAATTACATCAAATTGACTTATGTATCTCTAAACATGTGAACGTCTCAAACCATTATTCCGCCGCCCGTATCTTTAAATTCTATATGTTACCAAAAGGAAACGAAAAATAGGTAACTGTACAAAACCAACTCGTACGGAGCCATTCCGTGATTAGAGTAACAAGATATAAAAAAAATTGAGATAGAAAAAGAAAAGGAGACCTTTCATGAACTGATCCCATCAGTTTGTGATGGGTCTCACTTGCTTTTGTTGAATCAAGGTTGACTTGTGCATGCAACTGACGTCGGACAAGAAGCGAAATAGTTTCGGACTTCCCTACCGACAATTCTTCCTGATCTTAAATATAAGATGAAGGACTTGCTGAAACAAAATCCGGCCGATATGCTCGATCAAAGGAGACTACACTGAACACACACTGGCAGGAGCTGGAGATGTGTAGGGTCGAAAGTGGCATATCTAGATTCATATTAAAGCGTGCGCTTCTGAACATCCAACCTCGTAATCTCCCTATATCACTTTTGTTTATCATCTGTAGAATATTGTAATTGATGAATAGGAATATTTCATGACAATAGTAATTTCCATAGAGCAAACTGTGAAAGTATGAGACACCCTACGCGATTTCAAGCAGGAAAACAAAGTTTTTTTGTGGACAGTTAGGTACTAACCTTTGGTTGGATCAACATGAACAAAGAAACTGGCAGCGACGATCACATAGGAAAGTATTAGCATCAACCCTTTAAAGTAATTAGAAGTTCCTTCCTGCAGATTGAGAAAATTTTAGAGAATAAATGTTGAGCAAAAGTTGAAATGGAAAGGTGAAGTATTGCGAGCAGTACAAAACATGGCAGAGGAGATGATAAATCCTCAGTCATCATGGAGGACAAGCCATTAGAAGTATAGATTTATGCCACCATAAAATAAAGGTAGCAAGCTAATGCCTCACAAACCTGGAGCAAGAAGGCCACAACTAATACGGTAATGAAAAGAACTGCCGTTTCAAAGAGTTGGAAATTCAAGTCCATCGGGAGCCCCATTATCCATGCAACAACCACACAAAAGGGTATCTGCAATGACGAAAATACGAAGATCATTGGAGAACATATGGGGGACATCATGAAAAGCAAACTAAACTAACTTATACACAATATACAAAGTTTGAGCATTCATGCATTTATATCGACAGTCCAACTTTGGTGGAAACTGGAATACAAAGCTGGTGAGATTGAGAACCTGCTAGTTCCATCATTTTATGGAGATTGCACACATTAGCAAGATGGAGCACAAGTATGATAACTAAAAACTCGATGAAATCACTGCCGTCGCTCTTTTCCCCCATTTCCCTCTACACAATCTTAATCCAGGAGCTTCCACCTTGTTCCAAGATACAGGCAAAACAATACTTGAGGTACTCATGAAAGGAACATTCTATGCAGATATCGTCGCACACCATTACACCTATACAGTTTGAGCCAAAAAAAATTGTTCGTCATTTCCTACAACGAAGCAAAAACATAACCTCATTCTTTTCAGTGTTCCAATGGAACTATCAAAGCCAAAAATTGGTACCAAAGAAGTAAGCGATGACAAATCATCCTAATAATCTGAACATCAATGAAGAAGCCAGCATGCCCAACATGAGAAATGCATGGTGGAAAAAAGAAAAAAGGGTTCAATGATGCTTGAAATCATCATAGCCAGTACAGCTCCAAAATGAGCAGCTAATTGAATCTACCGATGAACGATACGAATGACAATGACGTCTGACAATACCATTTAACCAAGAACATACATAGAGAAGTACCAAGCTAGAATGTTTCTAAGGTATTTGAATGGAAAGGACAGCAAACAAGACATTTACAACATCTACATAGATTAGAAAAGCATATATTAACCATCCAAGAAATTTGTACATAAAATTAAATTGTGTATCCGATGTCAAACATTGAAGAAATGTTCTTCTGTCATCTTAACTGACAAATAAAATTAAAATTGATTATCAAAAGGTAACATGCAGGTTCACTTCAGAATCTGTGAATAGATAAACTATAAAATCAATCAAGCTGCAGCAACAAATGACCTACCCCAAACATAGAAATTTGAGTTGATGACCCTATAGCCACTCCCAAAGATATATCCTGCCAATGAAATCATAAATATCAGAAGGGCCGATAATAAAAAAAACACCACAAAGTGAAAAAGAGGAAAATACTTACAAGTTTGTCTTTCATCGCAAACATTATAGCGCTTGCATGCTCTGCTGCGTTACCTACGATAGGAAGTAATATCACACTAATAAATGCAATAGGTACTTTCCAGGCTGAGGATGCCCCCTGAAATGTCAAACAACAAGGGAACTCTTCAATGATGAACCAAAAGTAAACTGAGTGGTACCTCAAAAGTAAACTTTCAAGAACTTCAACCAAAAAAAAGAGGAAAAACGAAGAGGAACAAGGAAACCCGTACTTCAAGCAGCACTACTATTAAGTTAGCCAATATGATTGAGAATAAGAACTTGAAAGATTGGACAGCCATAAGATAAAGATAAAAAGCACCTTGAGTTGTTTTCAGTTGAATATGGAATTCTCCCAAAAAAACTAGACATAAAACTTATGACTACAACATTTTCTATATATTTAGATTTCCCCAAACTATCTGACTCAAAACCAAGCCAACTGCAGAAAAGAGCTTCTGACCGGAAGATTACTATGACATCAAAGGTATTCATAAACAAAGAAGACGAACAGGAACTGTGGATAAAACTGCTAAAACCAAGCTTCGATAATTTACAATTTGCAGTAATTTTCCAAACATATAAGATAAGCTCCGTGAGAAATTGATATGTCAAACAGAATCCAATACGACCAATATCTAATCTGCCAAAAGTGAATAGAGAAAAAAATGCTGATACCTCTATGGCATCAACCAAATAGTCCGATAAAAATGAGATCCAAGCGGTCATTACTGCAAGCCAGATTATAGATTCCCACTTGGTAATTTCTGGGGACTCGTCGTCGTCCTCTGCACTCTCCCCACTCGGACTCACTTCCTAGTACAAACAAACACAGACAAATTTAGTGCAAAAGAGTAAATGCATCTCAAGGAAAATTTTATGAACAACCTTCCTCAAGCAGGTATAGGGAATATGTTCGCAAGCACCACCCACCAAGAGTGGCTTACTAAGAAACCACAACCGAAGCAATTTAAATCAAAAAAATCCCAAACAATTTCGAAGTACTCGAAGAGACCATTGTTAAGACTCAGAATTCCAGAGTGCTACACACAATGCTATTATTCGTAAACTGAAAAGAGGAAATATTAGCAATAGCAAGAGGCAAGGGCCTGAGCATGATAAGTTTGACATAGAAATCTCAAATCAGCACTTTAGCAAGCCCTGAACACAGTAACCGAATAAGGACAGAGGTAGTCAAAGACAGAAGCACTCACAAGCTCCGATTAACCAAGTCATTTACGATTGGATCAAAACTTTCAAAGGAAAAGCTGTTCTTTCTATGGATGAACCATGAAAACAAACAAGAAATTCTACAGCATGAGGAAGTAGGCGACAATTAAAACAACAAATACAGGTTAAAGAAAAGATCGAACCTAACTGACCTCATTGAGAGGGACATATTGATTTGATTGACTCCTCAACTGATAAAATAGATAGGCAGCATATGCAATTAGCATGACGCAGCTGCTGAATCTCGAGAGAGCCAGTTCCGACTTCCCAAAGTGCACCTCGCTGTGTGTGTAGTGAAGGACAGCAGGAAAAAGTAAACCCATGACAGCCATCAGTAACAACCCTGAGTTTACGACAGCAGTTGACTGCACACCAAATCTTAACGTGTAAGGAAGAGAAACATAGAGCAGAGAGTGAATGTCAATCATAATAATGGTCGAAAGTAATGGGGTTACCTTGTTAAAAACCTGTTCCTTCTTCATGTAAACGAGCCCACCGGAGAAGAATGCACAACCAAGGACAAGCAACATATTTGAAAGGATTGAACCCAGTAATGACTGCTGAACCACCCTGATCATTCCGCTCCTCAGTGCATGTATTGATATAATCAATTCGGTTGCATTTCCAAAAGTTGCATTCAACAGACCGCCAACTGCAAGTTCCAATTCAATATGTCAACCTGTAATCCCCTAGAGTAATCTCAAAGTATGCATGACCATCTGTTTGCCACTGACCAATAGAAAATTTTTCGTTTTAAGCTAGATGGAAGAAGTACAATTTAATAATTGGGCAGTTCTTGAAAAGAGTAAAAGACTGTCTATTCATACTTGTGTAATAATTCATACAAAAAATTTTGCTCAAACAACGAGATGAGGTTCTCCATTAAAACAATATTAGGTGGTGAGAGAGACTCAGATTTCACAGTTGCATGCATACGGGTAAGGAAAGATTGCGTGCATTACACGCTAATGAGGTCCTATACAGGCCTATAGGTGTAACAAAATAAAATACCAAGAAAATTTCTCCTGTCAAAAACAGAACAAATCCTTGTAAAATTTTGCAAATTAACCCCGTCAACGCTTTAAACTATAAATACCACACAATTTTTAGAAAAAAAAAAAAAGTGTGAAGGGAGAAAAAACTGAATACGGTCGCATCTTATTTACACTTAGATTATCATTGAATCTCACCTGTAGCACCAGTGTAGAAAGCCAGTTGCCTACATCAAACAAGATATAGACATGAGCCTCAATCAAACCAACATGTCCAAAAGATAATCCAGCAGAATAACTAGGAGGCCTTACTCTGTAGCATAACCTAAACGCTCGGCCAAAGGCGTAATACCCAGTAAACTGAAAAAGAAAACCCAACCCTGCAGTCCAGCTACAGATATTAACAGGGCATACTTGAATGCACTATATTGTAACAAATGTGAATGCAGATGATCATAACTCACATGATGGCCAGCCAAATTATGAACCAAGATGGCTACGGGACCAAATGGCATGAGCAAGTTGAGTTTATTTGAGAAGACAACTATCTTTATACTTCTGCACGCACAACTGAACATGTTAACGCCTCCAACACGAGAAGTTCCTGAAAATGGCCCTTGTTCGGCCGCATGAAAAGAAGTCATCTTCTGAAAGACTTTCGACGTGCTGGATGCGCTTTTATCCTCAAAATCATGGGCAGATCTTTCCTGGAGCGATCCCATCTGTTACATAAAATTCCTTTAATAGAAATCATCAGCCATAAGAATTGGTCCCTGAATCTAATACATGCCATTAGACATAACTAGTGGAGAACAGAGAAATCTAAATAATAACCAAGGAGTTGCATTGAAAGGAAAGTCTAGAGTATGACAGAGTCTCCTAGAAGAGATACGCTCGTCTAATATCTTTTGGAAATCCTACTTCGATTTGAGGTCGATCGCCGACTTGCAACTTGTGATCCATGTTCTTTTACCGAAAGCACGACAAGGATCTCCTATCCATAAGACCGTGGCGGCGCATCTATGTGCCCCCACGTACTTTGATCACGGCCGAAAGAAGTCCCGGAGAGGCCAACTGGATCTGATGCCACACGAAAACCCGAAACAAATTAGACGAGAAAACAGCCCGGCAGGTAGCAAATCGCTCCCAATTTGAAAACGAAAACGTCAGACAACCACCTCAACATATGTTTCCACGGGTACTACCCATCTCATTATCTAATCCGGTTTTGACTCAACCTAATGTACATGACTAATTCCCCACGAGTCGAAACATGTCATGCGCTATGTTATAACTGGACCGCTACGTAAAATCATAACAAGCCGCCTGCGCCCTAGAACAGGCTCCGATTCGCCATCGAAACTGCCGATTCAGACAATCCACGTCCCGTCCCCCCCCACCCCACACCTCAAGAGCCATCAAAAACCCGGCAGCATTTCACACGAGGAGAAAGCCCAATCCGGCGACCGCTCATCGACCCACGATCGGTCGAGGAGAGCTCTAGCGATCCCCGCTCGCGCAACCCCGCGACAGATTGCGCGAGAGAAACCTTTCAAAACGAAACAGAGATGGACACAGAGAGAGAGAGAACAAAAGAATGCGGGGGCGGGGCAAGAACCAGACCCCGGATCCAGAGAACAGCCTCCCACCTGGCCGAATCAGGACGGCGCGCCCCGCCGGAACAACGATCGATCGGCCGACGACCGGGAGAGACGAAACGGGGGAGACAGAGACAGAGAGAGAATCTCCTTGGGAGGGAGGAAGGGAGGGGACGGGAGGGGGAGGAACAGGAGGAGGAGGAGGAGAGAAAACAGTGGGGTGGGTGGCGGGGGGGAAGGCCGAAGGGAGCGGCACCTGATTCTCTGCGGCGGACGCGTCCCAGGATGATTTCCTAAAGGAGGCTTCTCAAATCCTATTCTTGGCACAGGCCGGCGTTGAAGAAGACGAAACGGGGGAAGGCAAATATTTTATTTATTATTATTACTATTATTATTATTATTTATTAATGGCGGGGAATATTTAATATATAAACACAATTCAAAGAGAGAGAGAGAGAGAGAGAAGAAGGGGCAAAAACAGCAAACCGAAACGGAGGCATGATTCAAAGGCAGTGAAATCTCCACGAAACTTCGCCTCGCAAACCAGAAACAGAAATAAAAATACAATAAAATAAAATAAAGCATTGAAGACCGTTTCATAATTAGCGGCGGTTTTCACACAGCTCTCACGCGCATTGCGGCATTTCCCTGTCCCCTTTTTTTTATTTTATTTTTATTCATTTTTTCCTTTCCCCGATTAATTTCTTATAACCGGGATTCTGTAATTAATTCATCCGATATGCTTGTTATGGAAGCTGCGTCAAATGAGCTATATCGTCCCTTGCGGATCCCGCTCTTGAATTGAGACGATCGCTTGCCTTTTCTTTCCTTCTTGCCTTTATCTTTCCTTCTAATTTTTACCAGAGACGAAATCACCCGTGCTCCTCTCGATAACATATATCGAGGTTAAATGTGGGGCCCGCTATTAATTTAATACTATATCTTGCCTTCTTTTTTTCTTTTCTTCTTGTGCTTTCTCCATTTGGAACATATAGCTAGCTAAATATTTGTTTAATTAGTTGTATATTTCTCTTTTCTTATACTAGGAAACTATTATTTGAAAATCGAGCTAAGCACAAGTAAGAGTGAAAAGAGCCATCTATCGGTTTGGGTACGCATTTCATTTAATTGTAACTTTAGTATGTGCCATTACGTTGTAGTTTGTGTATTTTAGTCGCTCAACTTTCAAATTGTTCAGGAAATCTAATAGTCCAATTTTTATTTATTTGCCGTACCATCATTGCATGATGTTAGATACTTTCACAAAAAAAAATAAATATGATAATGTTAATTACATAAAAAATTCTAAACATCCATTATTAACATGCAAATGCAAAAGAAAATGCTCCCTAAACTATTATTACATAGAATACTATTTATGGAAAATTGTAATGACAATATAAGACAACCCATCCAAACCATTTGCCAACACATTTTTTTGTCAATTCTTTTTTTTTTTTTGTTGGCATTTTTTATCAATTCTAAATGCATCAGAATTTTCATATAATAATCAATGAAAAGATAATTATCCTCAAAGAAAAATATACTACAATAATAAGTTGCATATGCAACTCACCAAAAGATATTATTTGTTCAGCTGCTTAGTTCACCTAAAAAATTTACTCTCTCGAAAAAAACGTTTTGCTTGAATCAAACAAAAAATATTTCAATTGCATCAATAAAAGAGTCATCATTCACTTTAAAATATATATATGAAGGAATAATTTTCAATGTTTAGCGCAGGAAGCTCCAAATGAACTTGTGGACATGATTGATTACTATTCTCGATTTGCAGTTTCATCATCATAGATACCTTTAAGCTTTCATATTGACCGCACTACAAAAAAAAAAAACAATACAATGAAAAATGAGTAAATTGTATATAATGCATTTATCAATCACAATATTCAATTTTCGAGTAAATTCTTGTAAACTTGTACCGCCAAATTAAGTCGAAAAATTGACGATAGGGGATTCTCTAGGAAATAAAGTTAATAATTAGCAGAATAAGTTTGGAAGAAGACAAACATGAATGAAACGTTAGAATATAATGCATGCGGTGGAAGAAGTGGTTAGGGTGAAAAAATTTGTTTGAAAAAGATGCGGATAGTTTTGTCTTTTAAAAAAAGTCGAAACAAAAGATAGGAAGAAAAAAAAAAGGTAAGAACCAATCCAAAATCGAGAGTGAGATCCGCAAAGAATAATATAGTTGGGTGTTAGGTTAAGGAGGTGGAAAATAGGATAAGCCCATGTTAATTACTATTTCCATGTTTACAAACGTGACGTCATCATTAGTAGAGGTGGAAGACTTAAAAAAAGATATTCGTAAGACGGCGTCGTTTCATTGGGCCCCTCGTCGAAGTCCACTCTCTCGTGCATTTTAAATTAGACCCAAATCTTGATCCTAATTTCCCCTTCTGTAATTTCCCCTCATCTCATAATTACAACTTTTTTTCTCTCTTTTTGGGTCCTTGACAATCTTTTTTTTTCTTATAATTTCTCTCTCCTGTGTGGTCAATTAATAAATAGAGCATGAACGTGACAGGACCAAGCGGCAAGACACGTCACGGTTGGGCACAAGAACATCTAAATGGGTTGGTTCCATTTTAGGCCACTTGGAACATAATTTGGCTTATTAAATTAAACAGAGTTTATGGCTTAGACCTAAGTATAATATTTTATTTCGAATTGTGCAGACCATATATCATGCAAGCGTCAAACAGAGCTTATGGCTTAGACCTTTCTTTCATTTTTTTTTTCTTCCACGGCCGAATTGAAATTTGAAAAATTGAGCATATGGGCCGGTCATCATCATGCATTTCCCGTTAACTTGACATAAACACCACCCTATTTTCCACGCTAACTAGAAGACTTCTCAACCAATTTGATGTTGAAAAGTTAAGTATGTTGACCCCTGCACTAATCCTTCTCCTACTTTTGTACAAATATGCAAGCGACTGCTCCTGTCATCCAATCGGATGCTATGATCAGGAAATTGCTCCTCTCAAATTACAATTTGTTTCGTCGCGAAGTCGAAAGCGACTAAATGGGAAACGGTCAAATGACACTACAAGTTTTTCGGAGAGCATCCAAGGACTAGAACAAGATATGGATCCTCTTCCGTCCTACGAAAAACTTGGGTAACAGTAGTAACACGATGAGGAAACACGGTAAATAATCGCCGCTGTCAAATAAATAGCCTTACGAAAAATTGTTGAACTATGGTCATGTAGTTTGCTTCACGATCTGAGGGAGAGATTTGAGGAGGGACGGTGACGGCTTGCGCACGGTGTGATTTAGCAGGAGCATAAGGGTAAGAAGGGTCAGAGCCCCAGCTTGATGTGCGGTGCCCAGCGAAACGGGAACGTACGATAGAAGAGTCGATACCCCTAAAGTAACCTGCAGAGAGAGGCAATACTCAGAATCTGCCTTCATAGGATGCCAAAGACCGCTCTTTCCCCGAGAACTTAGAAGCTAGAGGAAGGAAATATAAGCCGTGAAAACCGTTGAAACCATTCAAAACTGAAAAGAGAGAGAGCAGCGAACTAAGAAGTCACCTGAAGAGCAGCCATGCCCACAGTACTTCCAATCAAAGATCGAACTGCCGGATGTATGTCTAGCTTTCTGGTTGACCACCAAAGAGTGACAATTGCGACCAAAGTAGCAGTTGCAAGAATGCGATGGTCAAGCTGTATGTCAAGGACAACGGATGCAGCAATTAAACAGCATGACCTATATGAAACTATGCTCATGTACAAAACTTACGAAGAGAGGACCACATTGAGCAGAGTTCTTGTCTAAAAATGTCAGCATCACGAATAGTGCATGTAAGCAACAATGGAACAATTATAACACATGGTAATCGTAGTGCAATGCATAGATGCCTGTATCATAAAGCAAGGTGACACGGCCTCATCATTTGTTGGATAACCTAAAAAATTTTCTGACAACTGTTAAACTTGTGGACTGTCATTACTAATTACTTCATTAATTTCAAGATGAGCCGGTCTTGCCCAATCTCTATCATGAGTTTTACATACCATCTTTGAGGACTTGCATAGAAACAAATAAACCAGCGGGAAAACCCAAATGCACTCCTGCTATTTCTTAGAATAAAAATTGGAGGCCATCCTATAAACTATTACATCCGAGGAAATTAACTTAAAAAGTGAAGCTGGCGAACAAAAAGAAATACCTGCACCAATGAGGTGTTCTCAAAGAAATTGCGCATTAGTGGCTTCATTTCGAAAATATCATCAGGGATCCATGTATCCCCCATCTTTGGAAAAGTATTGAACGCATGTCCCTAGAAGTCAAGCACATGAGGATCATCTAATCTTATCGATAGCAGAAAAAGAAACCATAATTCATCTATTTGCGTGTTTCGGAAGATAAATATTGAAGTAGACAGAAAAATTACGCACAGCATCATTCCCTGCGACAAAGGCCCCTGAGATGGCTGTAACACCAACCAGCAAGCTTAAAGGAAGGGCAAGTCTCTTAACTTTTGCTGCCCCACGAACCCAAGCTACTGATTCGGCAGGTGGCTCCGGCATAACGACGGAAAGAGCAGTCCAGAAAAGGCCACAGTATATGGCAAATGCTGACGTTAGGTGAGCCGCAAGACGATATGGACTTACCCTTGGTTGAGCATATTCAGATGGCGGCTCCTAATTAATATAAAGAAAAGGAGAATTCTTAATAAGAATGGCATGCTGAGATACAAATAAACAGAGGAGAGTGCTACCTACTTCTAGACCACTTTTGACCATCCACCAGCCAATTAGACCCTGCCCAGCACCAAGAGCGAAAAGACCTGAGAGTTTCAGCCCAAGGCGTAAAGTGATGTATCCCTTTCGAAGGAAGTACGAAAATGGCAAAGCAAACATGATTCCTAGAGCCCTTCCCCACATTCGATGGCCGTACTCCATCCAGTAGATAAATTTGAAATCTTCAATACTCATCCCTCTGTTTACACTACAGGAGATTAAATAGGCCGAGCAATGTCAGAAAGAATGGATCATATGTAAATTCAATTTGGACTGAAACACCAGCTATGTTTTATTTATGCTAGCAATAAACAATGAAGTGTTCCAACAACAAAGAAATGGAAGTGAAACTTCATAGTATGATACAGCAGCCCTTCTCTCCCCACAAATAAGTAAAACTTGAAAAAAACAGTAGTTTATACAGTTAATGATCATAAGATATAGGCGTTAATAGGAAGAAAATCACATACATTGAGACAACAAATTAGATGTCGTTCTAAGTAATCAATCCGTGGTGATATCATTATTTGCTTTAGAAACTATTAGATGCAATTCAATCCCGCTTGACCATACCGTTTAAATTCAGGAGACTGCTTGTATTTCTCGAACTCCAGCAACCACTCCTCATCAGACAGAGGAGGAAGGCCACCGGTGAATTTCCAATCAGTCATGGAAAGACCAGATCGAGTCAAGCGCGTGGCACCGCCTAGTATCACCATACTGAATACCCATGCGGCCGACCCAAAAAGCCAGATCCCAACCCACTTTTGAGCTTGCGGCCCTCCAGTCACGAGCAGCTTCAGCCCCTCTTTGCTCTGCAATGGAACGGACGTGGTGGCGGACATGCTCCTCCATAGCGGCAAATGCCTCACCTGTAACAAGAGTCAGGATCTTCCCTTTGCACAGAAAAAAGCGAACCCGCTCAATGAGCAAGCAGCGCATCTCATATAAGCAAGGAATTGACAAGAGCAGGACAGCATTAGTGGGAAATGCAAGTAAATCCTTATATCCCTTCAATTCTTCTACGCTAGGAAGCATCTAGCTAGCTTAATACATGCTCATGGCTCATATTTCAAGTGAAATTAACCGGTAAGCTTACGATTAACACTGACAAAAGAGCTTCAATGCAGAGAATTCAGACACGTTATTCGCCGGCATATCACCTCCTCCACGTGACCAAGCGGTCACATAGCATAACAAGATTTATCGGATCAACCATTTCTCTTGACAAGAGAAACGAGATACGGAGAATCCGTACAATCACATTCACTGTGAAACTGGCGAGTGAGCAGCCATTGACGACGACAATCGCATCCCAAGAACCAGAACAATTCCACGGACTACTCCGACCGGCGAAAGGCCGTATCATCCAAAAGCTGACGCCTTCCGAATCACCCATTCCCCGGAGCGACAAACTCCGACGCTTTCTCTAATCGGTGGGCAAAAGGGTGGCAAAAAATCGGATTTCGAAACGCAGAGAGATCGATCGAAACCTTGGTGGGGAGCGAGCCGAACACGCGAGACGAGCTCCTCCCGGCGGCGGTCGAGGCGAACCGCCCGTACGGAGGGTGCTCCGCCGGAGGCCTCGGCGGCGCCGTGGCGGCCCGGCGGGGGCCGTGCGGGGCTCCTCTGCCCTTCAGGAACGACGAGATCGCTCGGCCACACCTGAACATGGCTCCCTCTCTTCTCCTCTTCCTCCTCGGTCATGGCTTCGGTGAGGGTTTTAGCGAGGGATTTAGCGTCGGCCGACGAGTTCAATCAGCGACGACGTCGCCTGAGCCCACTGTTTTACTTCGCAGTCGGAAGTAAAACTTCTCAGCGATTTTATGGCCTGAGGTTACCGGGAGAATGGTTAGTGCCACGAACGTTTCTTGAATTTTGATCTAATATATAATATGATTTTTAAATTTTATTTTAAAATGTAATATCGTTTCCAGATTTTTAATTTATTTAATGTAATCCCTAGGCTTTTGGATTATGTTCAATCTAGTACCTGCACTATATGATAATATGAAATATTATCTCTAAATTTGAATTAATGAAATGATAACATTGAAAATTATAATTCATGGACTAAATTGAACATGTAATAAAAATTTAAAAATTATATCGAACAAATTTAAAGTTTGGAGCGACATTACATATTGGGTTAAAGTTCATAGATCACGTTATGCAAATTAAAAGTTCATGAATCACATTTCATATTAAACTAAAATTAAAGGATCAAGTGCCAGCTCAAAAAGCCAAGTGGACCGTTGCGTACGGGTATCGAATTTGAGTATTTGATGCTACCAAGAAGACCTTTCGGTCAATTAATGTGAATTATTAGAAAAACGCTCCAACTTTTCTTAGACTTGAGGAATCCCAACTTTTGAAAGTTTAAGTTTAGTCTTTAAGTCAATTGTAGGATTTCATTTTGAGCTTTTACAGAACACTTTTAATAGGAAATATAAAATTCTCTTGGCTTTCTACCATAGTCTCATATTTGCTTAATATTTTGTTATAACTCCACTTGTTACTTACAAATAGCAATCAAAATATTTATGAATGAAATAGTTGCACGCTGGATCATAAATTTACAATTAATGGCTATAGTTGATTTTTCATTCAATATTTACTCATAATTAATCTTTTCTTATTTGGTGTACTTTTTCTATTTTTATTTTTGACTGGTTGATTTTTTTTATATTTTCATTTCATTTAGATTTTTCTCAAAATTTCCAATTATTGCCTCTCTTTTTTAATTTTTTTCCCTTAGGGATAATAGCACAAGAATTCCATGAGTTTTTAAAATTGATGCAACGTTACTCTCGCACTCTTTTTGCGCAATTGGGAATCAAATAACCTTCAAGTGCTTGCGTGGCAGCCGTGTGTCGCATAAGTGGCTGTTACGTCGCAATTATTTGTAGCTTTTCACGGCATTACGCAGGATCAAGAATCTCTATTGACCCTCAGCAATTGCTGCGAGCACAGCTGCAGGACCAAGCACTGACCATCCACATATACTTGTGGCAATTATCAGGTGGTAAAGGATGGGTTGCTGACTGGTGAATATAGTCGTTCACGACGTTACACAAAATCAAGAATCTCGATTGAGCACGAAATGGCCCTAAATCCAATGGGCCCAAAATCCATTACTAGCCCTTCTCTTTCCGCCTTTCCCATTGTCTCCGGTGTTTCGCTGCCATCGCCTCCATAGTTCTCGGAGGCCTTTTTTTCCTTCCAAATAATAAATCGCCTGCCTCGATTACAGGAAAAACGAACGAACGAAAAGTATTCTATCAATTCAGAAAAATAAATACAAAAAAAAATTACGTTAAACAAGTTATTTTAAGCGATACACGTGGATTATTTTTAGAAAAGCATTTTTCAAGTTTTTTTTTTTTTTTTATTCTTGCAAAACAAACCAAGTCTTAAGCTCCGAAACAAAAAAAAAAAAGTCAATGAGATATAAAACCTTACAAATCGAAGAGATAGAGGCGAAGAAGTACTTGCCCGGCGTGATAAAGTGTCAACTCGCTCCCGTGGAATTGAGTAATCCTGCCGAAGAAAATGAGCAAAACTTTGAAAGAAAGGCTTGGTAGTGGTAAGACCAAGACTGATTGTTTGATTTGATTGATTTGAGCGGACATCCCACGGTTCTTAAAACTATGGGTGATGATGTAAGCAAAGCTAACGGATTTTTACCCACCAAAACCATGTCCCGCTCTCTAGTTCTCAATGATTTCTTTGTAATTTACGTATGGAAATCCAATTTCTAATGACATTCCACGATGGACCAAACCTAAGCAGCTTTGGCTCTACGTCATACTAAATTAGCAACTCATCTTGAGCAAATATATGCAATTTGCGGGTCTAACTTATTCCACGCATTTATGTCGACAAGACACATCTAATCGAATTGTCAGGCGCTTCACACTCGATCTCAGTACATTTTGACTCTCATATCATAAAATGTAATTGCAAATAGCACTATGTGAACCTTACAAACTTGACGGTTGAGATATATTGAGAGGAGCTAGCGACCATCTTCTTTTCAAAGTGGTGTCAAACTAAGCATACCATTGATGAGATTAATGACTAAAACATTTGTCAATGTAGTTATTCCGGCTAATTGTGATAAAAAATCACTAACGTGACAATTCAATCAGCGCCAATTGTCCTACATAAGACGGCTGGCGCTAACATAAATAATTTTTACAATTTTCTATTTTACACAGGCTAGCAACCCTACCGACACTAGGCGAGAGCTATGAAGCCCTTGCTAGTAGCGGGCAAGGGTTCTAGCCCTTGTAGGCCACAGCGAGGGCGAGCGAGGACCGTGACACCCTTTGCTGTGGCCCGCAAGGGCTTCGCAGCCCTTGCCTAGGGGCCAGCAAGGCTCACCAACCCTCACCCAGTGGCTAGTGAGGCCGCCAGCTTCTTGATCCTCACTGGCCTTGTGTAAAAAATAAAGGGAAAAAAAAGAAAAGTTTCAGAAAATTTTTAAAAAAAAATTTGTCAACATGAGCGATTCCGATCAAAATTAGCCAAAAGAACTACATTGATAAATTGTTAAAAGATTTGTGACTAAATTGAAAAATTATCAAAATATTTATAACTAAATTGGCACAATTAAAAAATTTAAAATCGCATCGACAGATATAAAATATATTTAAAATTTTTTGGACAATATTCCTGACTCAACTGCAGTCAAGCATCTACCCAGATTTGGGAAACCCTCGTTCAAATCAGGGGCATGGCTCAGCCATCCTTGCCGCACCTACAAAGGAAGAAGACGAACGCGGTCAATCCAAACGTACACAGGTATCTCTGGCAAAACCCTCTCTCAATCCGAGTGTGCGTGTGCCTTTGAATGATTAAAGGGTACGACCATCCCTCTTTTTGTTTTTAACTTTTTTATCATTTCTTACATACACAAGTATCTAAAAGCGAGGGTCTGCAGGCGCTGCCGGGGATCGGCGAAAGAAGGGTGGTTTCCCTTCATTTTCTTTTATTTAGCTTATTTTAAATTAAATTAAAATAAAATTTGTATTAAAAATCAGATTTGGCCAAATCAACGTCATTTTAGCCATGCCACGTAAGTACAAGAAAATTAAAAAAAAAAGTCAAGTTGGCATTTTTCGTTAGCCAAATTAGACGGAGTAAATAAAAGAACTTGATTGAATTAATTTGACAAGTTTTAGGATTTAATTGTACTTTTTTATAAGTTTTAGAATTCAATTGCACTTCCGTAATAAGTTTTAAAATTTTCGATACACATATCCCCACAAAAAATAAAGAAGTCTAAATAAGACCTCACCGGCCGCAAGCGAGCGAGACGATGAAGGCTCTTGCCAAATCTGATGAGGCTATCTCGCTGGCGGCTGCGAAAGCCCTAGGCCTCGCCAGCCGCGAGCGAGGCGACCAAGGCTCTTGCTAGATCTAGCAAGGCAGCCTTGCTCGTGGCCGCGAAAGCCCTTGGCCAGGCCATCAAGGCCTCGTTGGTCACGGATGAGGCAATGAAGGCTCTTGCCAAATTTGGCAAGGCCGCCTCGCCCGTGGCTGCCCAAATTTGGCGACGGCCTTTGCAGCTTCACTCACCGCCAGCGAGGCTACAACGACCTCACCCAAGGCCTTCGTGACTAAGGGTGAGGCCTTCACAGCCAACGATGGTCACCAACATTGAAAGAAAAAATTGCAAAAATAAAAATAATTCAAAAAATTTTTACAAATTTGTCCATGTCAACTCTAGCGAAATCATGTAGGACAACCAGCATTCATGTCGGATTTTCCGACTAGGCAAATCGCCGATGGCACTGAAGTGATTAATTTTTCATATTTGTAGCACTCGAGTGAGCAAACAAAAAAGTTATAATACTCAAGTGAGCGGTGCATGAAAGTTATGACACTCCTAATGTTGTTATCCCAACACAACAGCTAGACCAAGCACTGACCATCCGTATATTATCACAATTATCTGTTGGTAAAGAAGGGGTTTAGGTTGCCGAATAGTGAATGTAGTTTTTCACTACGTTACGCAAAATCAAAAACATCAATTGAGCACGAAATGGCCCTAAACCCAATGGGCCGAAAATTCATAAGTAGTCCTCTTCTTTTGCCGTTCTAATTGTCCCCGGTGTTTCGTTGCCATCACTTCCATTGTTCTTGGAGGCCCGTTTTTCTTCCCAAAAAATGATCGTTTGTTTTTCTAACAAAAAAGATTAATTTAGAATTTTTGATAGTCGAAAAATTAGTTTGAAGCATATTTGTTATATGTGTACCAGTTTGAGATTTGTTGCAGTTACAAAATTAATTTTGGGTAAATTTATCTAAGTGTGCTAATTTGGGGGTTTTTATTATATCAACTCTAAAAAAATGAATGAACGAAATATATTTTATCAATTCACGAAATTGGTCATACATAAATTATTAAGATACTGAATTTTTTTTTTATTAAATCAGTTATTTTAAGAGATACGAACAGAAATTTTTAGAAAATTTTTTTTCAATAATTCATATTTTTTTTAATTTTGCAAGGTAGACGGAGCCTTAACCTTCAAAACAAAAATTCAATGAGATACAAAACCTTAACAAATCTGAGAGATATAGGCGAAGAAGTGCTTGCCCCGGCGCGATGAAAGCGTCAACCCACTCGCGTGGAATCGAGATTATTGAAGAAGATGAACAAAACTTAGAAACAAAGGCTCAATAGTGCAAAGAGCAAGACTTACTGTTTGATTTGATTGATTTGATTGAATTGAGTGGACATCCCACGGTTCTTAAACTGCGGGTGATCTAAGCAAAACTAACAGATTTTGCCCACCAAAAAAACCATGTCCCCCTCTCTCTCTAATTTTCAATGATTTATGCTCAAGTACGTATGAAAATCCAATTTCTAATGACATTCCACGATGGACCAACCTAAGCAGCTTTGGCTCTACTTCATAATAAATTAGGGACTCATTTTGAGCAAACATATGCAATTTTCCGGGTCTAACTTCTTCCACACATTTAAATTGACAAGACGCGTCTAATTGAATTTTCGAGTGCTTCGAGCTCGATCTCGGTACATTTTAATTCGTAGACCATGAGATTTAATTTCAAATAGCACTATACGAACCCGACATACTCGACATTCGAGATATATCAAGAGAAGCTAGCGACCATTTCCTTTTCAAAGCCGTGTCAAATTAAGCATATCTTCGGCAGGATTAACGACTAAACAAGGGTTAAGACTTAGAAACGAGACTCGAGACCCTCATTGTATTTTTTTTTTTTTTTTTGCAATCTTAAAATACGGTTGCTTTAGATTTTGCTTTTCCAAGCTCTCTATTCATTTTAATTCAATTTGGTGGGCTCTCCATTAGCTGGCAGGACAGCAAACAAAAATCTATCATTGACATTGACTGTACCTATGTGAGGACAGTATATATACGTGGATTGCACTCTACCCAAATTATTTTTTTAAATTCAATTTATAATATCAAGAAAGTTTTTTCATTGCATGGACCCACGGTATACCCATCTGACAAATCATTTTACACTGCAAAAAAAAAAAAGAAAAAAAAAAGATGGGTCCATCAGTCTTCAGCTGGTCTCTCCTCAAGAAAATATCTCCTGTATTCAACGGAGTTGATTGGGGATAATATTATTCTTTTTTCCGGCTGTAACATAAAAATGTATCATAAGTAAGGCTCTGTTTGTTATATAAAAAATGAATAATTTGAAAAATATTTTCTTGAAAATAATTATTTACGTTGCATGAAATAATTTGTCAATGAAAACTGTTTTTAGTGTCAACTACAATTTATATTTAAATATCTTCGTGAACGATGAAAATTACTTTTTGTTTATTCATTTTTGTAAGCGATACAAGTAATTATTTTTAAGAAAATATTTTTCAAATCATTCATACAAAAGCGAGCTCTTAAGATTTTAGACAAATAAGCAATTGTGATTATGTCATGCGCCATTGTTCCTTCTTGTGAACATGAAAATTAGCCACATTCACTCGTAAAATATAATATGCATTTCGCCATCTGTTGCTTCTTAATCTTTCGGACAAACGGTTGTGTATTTAATTTCAAACATATATTGTATTTTAGATGCCTCGAGTTCAATTCAATTTCACCATTTTTACTGATTTTTCTCTCATTGTGCGCGATGAATTTCTATAATTTGTTTACGAGATAAGTGCATTAAAACTCCTAAAACTTGTTGTAAATGTGCAATTTGATCATAAAACTTTCAAAAAGTGCAATTAAATCATAACATTTGTGGTGAAAGTGCAATTGAGTCCTAAGACTTTCAAAAAGTGCGCTCAAATCCTAAAACTTGCCAAACTGGTCAAATCAAGTCCTTTCGTTGATTGTATATTTTAAAAGTTTCAGGGTTCGATTACACTTTTCTGATAAGTTTTAACACTTTATTGTATTTTTTGAAAGTTTTAGAACGTGATTGTACTTTCATAACAAGTTTTAGGATTTTTGGTACACTTATGTCTTTGTTTACTGATACATATCGAATTCCCATGTATATATAAAGTTGAAATTTTTGTAAAAGTGGCATTGAGATATAAGATTTATTATGCGATGCCCTCTAATTGCTTAAATTTTTATAACAGAATGCACCCAACTCTCCATATACTTTGGAACGAGAATTCTCTCATACAAGAGAGAGGAAAACTTGAAAAGAAAAATCTCAGTGTGAAATTTTTTTCATTGAAAAATAGCAACAGGGAATAATGCATTCATTTTAACTGATGAAATTAGCGATTGCCATCGAGCTAGGTGCATAAATCAATCCCAATGTTTTTTTTTTTCTCATTTGAGTGGATTTTGAAGCAATATGGTATTGTTAAGACAACCCTACATCATTTTATATTGCAATTATATAGTCCCGTTAAGGGAGAAAGTAAAGTATCTCCGACTGAACTTGTCATGATTGTGGTTATTTTGTTTGATTTCTTTTTTCAATTAAAAAACTCCAAACGAGCCATGTGTAATCATTCTAAAACATCTTTCCATTAGAATTCTCTCTCTCTCTTTTTTTTTTTAAAGTACATTTAATCTGATAACTACTACGTTGGAAAGTTCACCCGAACGCAACTTACAAATGAAGAAGAGTCAATCACCATGATTACTTTAGCTAATTTTATAGTCACTGGGCTCATCATGATTACTCAATCCAACCATAGATATAATATCGAACTTTGTGGGGGGCAGCGAATTCTCCCGTTCCCTTGTCAAAGAGAGCACAATGAGAATTCTGTAATTACCGAAGAAAAGCAAGCCCTCTTTTCAAGCTTATCTACGAAGTCTTTCTGGCTATCCAATTGCTGCAACGGAAAAATTCATCGGTTTGAAATAATTGTCTTGAGTAAAGATGCAATCTCACATCGATCTACTAATAAAAAGCAATTATATTTATTTTATTTGTTATGACACGGTGGAAAATAACTCGAAATGGGTGTAACTTTCATGCTTCGATGCCCCTGTGAAGCGATTTGGGGGATCTGCCCAAGCAGAAAGTCTTCTAGAAACCCTTCCGCGTGGCCACCTCTCACTGCACGTGAACGGAAGCTCATCAAACTTCGTCCGTAGAAAAAGACACGGAGACAGCATCGATTTCGGACAGCCGGGGAGGGGATCCTAGATGCCTCGGAACATGGAGAGAGCTCATTGGATATGCAAAATTTTTCGTTGCATTTCGTATCGTGTTTCGTGTCGTGTCGACGTGTAATGCCCTAAATTTAAACGACATCTATATGTGTCCAAGATATATGAATCGCCGTATCATAAATACTCTCGTTAGTCTCCCATTAAATTTCATGATTTAAAAACATTAGGCTTACAAGAGCTAGAGGCGCACGTCTTCTCTAAATTTGTTTAGACTTAATTTTGCATGCACCGTTTAGAATTTATGTACGTGAGAATCAAGAAATAGTTGGAATTCTATTTTGAGGGTCTTTTTCGGTTTTATGCAGAGGAAAGCGTGGTGAAACACTGTATCGGTGCCGACACACCACGGCTGAATGGAGTCACGAAACCGATGAACGAAATTGTATGAGAGAGAGAGAGAGAGAGAGAGAGAGAGAGAGTTTTCTTTACTCTTCGATGCCAGGTTAAATGAAGATTTCCGGGATGAAGCGGTGAGAGAGAGAGAGAGAGAGTTTTCTTTACTCTTCGATGCCAGGTTAAATGAAGATTTCCAGGCTGAAGTGGTGAATACCGCTTGTTGGTCTTCGGGAGTTCTGCCAACAATTAATTGCAGAACTCTCGAAGAAACATAGTTAGATAAGCCTACTGATTACCGAGAGTATTTGGTTGCCCTGCTCATACCAGTGTGAGTGACACCAAATGATGGTAAGAAAATGGATATTTCTAAGCTATGCACATGGAGTGAGAGATGTAGGTTGTGGTGACCGAGGAAGATTCATCCTGATATATGTTCGGTAGAGACATTACTTTGATAGGATTGATATGTTTTATCATAGATTTCCAAAAAAAAAAAAAAATTCTTCTCGTGTTAGACTTAAATCACAAGATTCAATGGTTTTCATTTTATTTCACAACAATAACAATTGGAGTATTGCATTCATTTCAACTAACGAAAGTAGCCATTGCCATCAAGCTAGGTGCATAAAACAAACCTTAATTTTTTTTTTTATCTCATTTAAGTGGATTCAAATTAGTGTGCATATAGGAAAAAAAAAAGAGGGGGAAATTCTTATCTAAATAGAGTATCTATAGCTCAATTAGAGTTATAACGGTATTTGAACTAATTGATTTTTTTTTCAATTAGTAACTTCTTTAGAGTCACGCCTAACCCGTTCCAAAACATCTTTCCATCAAAATTTCGTTTTTCTTTTAATCAAAAATAAAGATAATTTGATAGATACAACTTTGGAAATTTCACCCGATTCGCCAATGAAAAAGAGTTAGTCGCCACCACTACTTTACTCTCTTGTAGATATACACGAGCATGCTTAGCTAATTTAATTGTCAATAACAATGATGATTATTAAAAGTTAAAACCTACCATACCCAATATCATTGAATTTTTGTGATGAAAGAGAGCTCGCAACCATCACTCGCTGGACCACCGAAACGGTTTGTACTTTTGCGAAAGGCCCAAAAAAATAGTGGAATCTACTGAAAAGGAAGTCTTCTAGAAACCTTCCCCACGTGGCAATCTCTCCGCGCATGAAGCTAAAGACATTAACTTCGCCATAAATAAAAAATAAAAAAAAAGGACATAGGAAACAGCATTAACTTTTTTTTTGCCAGAAAAAACAACATTAACTTCATCACACTGGCCAGTGGCCACTTCTGACGCAAGACAGTTACCGAAAGGGCCTGTTTTGAGCTGCAACGAGGACTTCTAGATGCCTTGGATACATAAATCACGGTGCTGATGCCGACACACCACAGCTGAACGGAGTCGTAGAAATTGTGTCGAAGAGAGCCTGCTCTCTACTCGAAAGTGATGGGTTAGATGAGCATGCCGCTTGTTGATTAGTGAACTGACCACTATCGCAACAAAAATCACTGGAAAACTCCTAAAGAAATGCAGTCAGTGAAATCGGCCAGTTATGTCGGACACAGAGCGTTTGGTCGCCTTGCTTACGTTGTTGTGAGTGGTGACACGCTAGAGTCGAGGCTAGGGAAATGCATATTCCTAGATTATGCACATGGAGTGAAGGGTTATATGTCGTTATGCACACGAAAAGATTCCCTTGACACAAATTTACTTCGTTTTCATAGTTGGAGTACGGAGAAGGGTTGGCCAATATTTAGAAATAGGTGAAGCAATGGGAATTGTGAATTCATGTAAACTAATGAAATTAGCCGTTGCCATCAGGCTAGGTGCATAAATCAATCCTTGATTTGTTCATTATAAGTGGGTTTTGATGCGATATGGTATTACCGAGGAAACCCTCTTGTCTTAAATGGAGCATATGTAGCTCAATCAGAGTTATAACGGTATTCGAACGATTCGATTTTTCTTCTTCGATTAAAAACTTCAAATGAGCCGCATATAACCGGTTCGAAATTATCTTTCCATCAAATTTCTTCTTTCTTATTAAAAGCATCCGTTACTTTGGAAATTTCACGGGAGCGCGACACGCGAATGAGAAAGGGTCAATCGCCACGATACGTCATTCTCTCGGTAGATATATCCGAGCATGCTAGCTAAATGCATTTATTTTGAAGAAAATGAATAATCTGAAAAATAGGATAACTCATTTTGCATAAAAAAATACAAATAAATAAATAAGTATTTTTATTTATAAAAAAAATATGCTGAAATATTTATTATTGAAAGCAAACACGGTAATAACCAATCAATCAGCAATAAACTTCCATTATAATCGATATTACCATGATCAAACGTTCTGTTAATTACTCGGCGCAAGTGCCGAACCTGACGAATGCTAGGACGACAGGTGGATGGTCACTGTCACGCGTCTCAACCGTTGATTTCGCAGTGACTGAACTTTGGACTGGCGCGTCCGGAACCGAGGAGATGGCGACACGTGTAGCTCCCGAGGGAGCGGCCCTCACGCCTTCTAGAAGCTTTGGCACGTGCGAGGCTTTCCCGCTCCCCGTGTTCCCGGGGTCGGCGCGGGTCAACGGGTCGTTCGGCCGGACTGTTTTTGTTGCCGGGGATGGTGGGGAATATATATTAAAATATATTCTAATATATTCTATTTTTCCAAAAAAGGTTCTTTGACCAATGAAAATAGAACCATGATAAAAATAAATTTACCAAACGAGATATTGACGCCATGACGACACGAAAGAGAAGACAAAAGCGGAAACGGTGGCCTGAAATGAATAACCGAATAAACAAAATCAACAGATAGAACATAATTAAAATTCCAAAGCAAAATTTCCACCGACCAATCAAAAAATACAAAAGAAAAAGAAACTGCATTGAAAATAGAGAAGGAAGTTTTCATACGAGTCAATATGTAGTCCGGGTAAAGTAAAATATTTGTATGAAATTCATGTTCTAAAAGCAAATGGAGATTAAAATAGAAGAAACTAAACCGAGTTACAGGAATACTTGTGGTTTCGAATTGCTATTGAAATAACTGCGAGAAGATATATAAAAAAATTTAATTACAAATTAAAGAACGTATCAAATAAATGTAAATTAAAAATTGCGTACTTAAAAATAATATGAAACTGTATTTGGACTTGGAATTGAAATGAATATTAGGAATAAAATCATACTTTTGATGACTTACATTGATAACACAAAGTAAAGTCAACCCCTTCTTCAATGACTTGCATGGATAAAATCACCTCACGGTTCGCTTAATTTTCTCACTAAAATGGATATGGTCTGTCCATGCCTTTTAAAAAATGCGACCGAATAATATAACTTTTGATTGGTTCGCTTAAATTATTAACTTTTTATAAAAAGTGCAATTGAATTATAAACATTTCAATTGATTCGATTAAGCTCCAGCCTTAATTGAAAAATGCAATTAATTTTTAGAATTTATTTTGTGAAAAAGCACAATTTAAGAATGCCACTTAGGTAAATTTTGAGTACCATCTGGATAGTATGTAATCTTTGCCAGGATAATTTGATTGCATTTTTTTTGTAAAATATATAAAAATTAATCGAATCAATTGAAATTGTTAAGATTTTATTGCATTACATGCACAACATAATGACTAAGCATATTATATCGACCGTGTACAAGATCTCATATATGGGTCGTCTCGTTCAATCAATTTTTCTTCACGCTACTAGACAAGTTGTGCTTTGATTGACCTATTCAATAACATAACTCTAGGTCGAGACGACGTTGGCAAGTTGCCACTCTGTTGCTCGTTTATTATCATTTTGTTAAAGAGAGCTTGGGTGGTGCTTTCTAAACAACTAACGAAGGGAATTTATATAATTTGCAGCATACCATCCGTTCTCGTGTCAGCTGATACATATAATCATGATTTTAAAAGGCCATATCATTTCCGAGATAGCGAAAAAAGACTTTGTTTGAAAAAACTCCCCTAGAGCATATGTTAAGCGACCCCGAACAAGGAAGCAACGATAATTTTTGGAATACATCATTGACTGTCGTCGCGACATGCTCAATTAATATCTCAAAAATCGAATAATCCTCCGTCATTCTAGGCTTTTTTTGGTGTTATCTTTTCAGCTAGACAAAGAATTAGAAGACTTGAGAAAAAAGGACCTTTCCTGTCGGTGGAAATCCCAACACATCATTCGATGACACCCAATTTCCCACCGAAGCCACAGCCCACGGAGTCATTCCAGTCACCGGCTATCTCATAATTCACGTAAATAAAAATAGAAATAAAGACGAAAGACAGCTAAAAAAAAATTAATCCAAAAAACAAAATTCCAAATTGATACATCCTATGATCTTAATCACATCTACACAAAATTAATTTTTGTATCACAAAAAATTACAGGCTGGTAAACCCATGCTACTTATACACAAACTAATCTTCTCGTTATATTCGTGCCACATTTACTTTTAAACTATTTTTTTTTTGTTGCAAGAAACTTCGAATCATCAAAATATTAGATGACCTACCCTGCTAAAATTGCTGAATTTTGTCCAAAGGTCTCCCTCAAGTTTTCGAGAGTACTAAAAATCTTTAATTTTTTGTGATACGAAATCTAGTAAGGCGCAAACTGCACAATACAAAGAAAATTTTTTTTCCTAATATATAACATTCTTGAACTTGATAATTAGAAATTAATAACCGATAAATGAAATAAAAAAAATATCGCATTCATCTTACAAAAAAATCGAGGGTGAAGTTTAATTCTTTCCAAGACATACGACTATTCACGATTCGATAATCAAATCGATTGCATATCAGTTTCCAAACCAGAGGAATGTTACGATAAAATTTCGTTCTGAGCGATGTGGTAGAAAGCGACGCGTGGCTGGTAGGACAGGAAATTTAGCTCGAGATAAATGTGGCCCACGGTGTATTCGAGTTGACAAAAATTAGCCCGAGGTAAATGCGGCGCCGGTGTACCGATTCAAGGTTTTTTTTTCGTAATTACCAAAATTAATTTTGAAAAAGTACGGCACAGGTGTACTGGTTTTTTTTTTGGGATTTTTTTTGGCGGTATTGGCCCGTTAGAAAAAAAGAAAAAAAAACAAAAGGACGGATGTTCTAGAAGCCCGGGAAACGGAATCCGCCGTGCCACGTCATCGCCTGGAACCCCCCCCTCCCTCCTTCCGAAACAACAGGCAAACGCCCACACACGGATTTCTTTCCGCCCCACCCTCCACCCCGGTTGGAAATTCCAGAATTGCCCCCTCGGGTCGGAATTCTCCGCACGCGTATAAAGTCACCCCCTCCCCGCCTTCTCCAATTTCTCTCTCCCATACGCACGCGCGCACTCGGGAGATTCCGATCAAATTCCCCATTTTGCCCCTCGCGAAGCTCTCCTCCAGCTCTCAGATGTCCCTAACCCTAGCCCCGCCTCCTCCTCCGTCGTTCGCCTCTCCTCCTCACCGCCGCCCCGTCGCTGGAGCCGCCGCTTCTTCCCCCCCCGCAGCCGCCGCCGCCGCCAGGCCTCCGAGCTCGAGGCTCCGGGTGTCCTGCCGCGCCACCTGCCGCGCCCCTCCGTCGCCGTCGATCGCCGAGCTCGAGCCGCTGCCGCGGCGTGGGGAGGGGCCGAGCCTGTACGAGATCCTGCGGGTGCGGGAGAACGCGTCGGCCCGGGAGATCAAGGCGGCGTACCGAGCCCTGGCGAAGGCGCACCACCCGGACGCCGCGGGGCGCGACGGCGGGGACTTCATCGAGATCCACGGCGCCTACGAGACGCTCTCCGACCCGGCGGCGCGGGCCGTGTACGATCTGTCCCTCGGTGGGGGGAGGGCCACCAGCATCGGCCGGCGCCGGCCGCGGCCGCCCCCGCCCGCGCGGGGGGTCGGCGGGTCCTGCCCGACCCGGCGGTGGGAGACGGATCAGTGCTGGTGAAATGCGCATTGCCCAAGACAATCCACGCGCGATTGAACCCAGAAAAAAGGGTAAAAAGACGAGATTTTTTTCTGCAATTCCTCCTGCTTCCATCTCTCTTCTCCTGGCAAATTTCTGCGAATCCATCGTCATCTTCTTGTTCTTCCTTCTTGGGTGTGCCCAGAATCAATCCGGAATTGTGAAGGGGATGTTCCGGCTGTAAATCAATTCCCTTCCCTTCCCTTCCCTGCCCTCCCGAGTCACGAAAATTTCTTCTTTTTCTCTTTTTTCCTGACAGAAGGGAGCAAGAGTAGATGGTAGATTTTTTTTCGTCATTTTTTTGTGAAGTTGTAGATGGGATTTTTCTGCCCCCCTTTGGAAATCGGAATAGCAAAAAAAAAAAAAAAAGAGAAAAAAGAAAAGAAAAAATCGAATAGAAAATTTTCGTCCTCTTTTCTATTTGTCATGTTAATCTTTTTGTTTCCCGTCCTTTGTGTTTTTATTCAATTTGGTACGCCGGCCCGTCGGTAATTTCTGCGCAATACTTATGGAAGCCGATTGTGTTGTAAAATATTAAGTAGAGAAAAATTTTCTCTCTATTATTGCGTTGCAAGTATATAATAGAGAGAACAGAAATTAAGTAGAGAAAGTATATGAACACCAAAGATATATATTTCTCTTTTCATTTTGTTCTGATTTCTTATATAATGATCAAAACTAAGCTTTTATTTATAAGAAAAATAAGAATGCACATATCATTAATGTCAATATATTGAATACATACATTGAATAGGGAGATGACTATTCATTGGAGATTGTACGTAGAATGTAGGTTACAAATGTACCATAATAGGTACATTGAATATTCATTTATGCACGTAGGTTACAAATGTACCATAATAGGTATATTGAATATAATGAGTATATTTTTTTTTTTGGTAAGGTGAATATAATGAATATTCATTCATGTATTTCATAACAGATTGAAATTTTTCTTTTTTGATGGGGGGTGTTGACGACAAGTGAACCTCGGGCACTCGCTAATCATACTTAATAGATGACCGCCTTTACTTTTAATTGGGCGATTAAGAAAATGCGATTTTGATTTGCCCGGTCTCTATTTTCCTTGAAATTTTGGGCAATCGACACGTGCTGCTTGAAGCTCCTCCGGTTTCCCCTGATGAAAGTACCCCGATTCCCGCATCGGCCACCATGAGACATCCTGAGAATCAGTCCGTGCCCGTGCCCGTGCCTGACTTGCAAGGCCTGATGGAGAATAGTAGTCTCTGCTCGAATCGCACCAATGAAACGAAGGATTAGTGCGAACGGCTAAAAAGCAAAAGCGCAGTTGTTATGATTCTGATGGCTTAATGGGTTACTCTTAATTATGTCCAAAGTTCACTTAGAATTTAGAGGGGTGAGCAAAAAGAACCGTCCGAATTGAACTAGCTCGTTCTTAGCGGTTTTAGAGGGCATTGGTTGTGTTTTCGGTTTCATAAAATTGGAAGGCGTCAAGGAATTTCGGTCCCATCGATTTTAATACGTCATTTCACAAAAGAGAAGGTCTTTTAAGGTTGGAACGATTACGTTTACTTATGTACTCGAATAAAATTATACGAACAAATCAAATTACAACAGTAGTCACTCATCCCAACCAACTTTTGTCACAAATTGAAATTTTTTTTTTGTGAAATCTACAATTTTATACGTAACTCACTAATTGTAGAAATTCCTTGATTATTGAGAACATCTTCAATTTCTCCTTGAACATAAACGATAAATGAAAAAAATAAATTGAACATGCTATCATTCCATTGGCCTACCTGGGAATCGAACCGCATCGGTTTTCACTTCTCGAAATTGGGAACCGGCCCCTCTAGTCCGGTTCTTGATTCTTGGACGAGAACTGAATCACCCGAAAATCGATCACCCCTATTAGTACTTCTTTTTGGAGGGTATCCTTGTATTTGTCAAATTTCTCTCCGAGCACAAGCGTAAGTGTATTTAACAAAGAAATATACTGATTTTTAAAGTACCGATTACACGTAACACGAGAAATGCAATCTGGATTAAAAATTTTCCCTAATTTGAGCGTATGATGACAAACCCCTCGGAGCAATCCTTTGACAAAGCGGAGGCAAGCAGCACGCCAGTGGGATCAGAAAACCAGTGCAGTGAATAGCCGCCGACAAGAGGATGTTTCGTCAACATTGATGGCTGGCTTATGCTTCAAGCAAAATACGAATTGGCCAAGATTGGAGTGCGAGAAAGAGGAAAAAACACCGTTTCAAGGGAAGTAGTCTTTATGTCTTCCACGGGAGTTGCACGGCAGACAAATCAGTCGAAGTGCCGGGCAACTTGGAAAATGTCCTTGGTCGGGGATCTCATGGCACAAGAATCTTTGCCATAGTTGCCTTTTTCCCCTACCTCCCCCTCGTCATTTACTTGCGGATGCCCCGACAATAGTGATAACAAAGCGTCCAATTATTTTAAGGAAGACTGTTTCCGAAAAATTACTTTCCGACTCTCTATTGTTTGAAAAATTACTTTCCGACTCTCTATTGTTTGGATGACAGGAGATTGATCGATTCACAGAAAACGTTTTCTATGGACTTAAAACAACAAGCTTAGATCGGAAAAAAACCGATTTCTCATTTTGACAAGAAGAAAATCACTTTTCCCTAAACCACTAAACAAACAAAAACTAACCATTGTCCTTTAAAATGATTCCCATGAAAAATATTTTCCTTTATCATGAAATTTTTAGTAAAACAGAAACAAAGATAACGGAAACACCCCATTTCGCAAATGTGTTACCTGCCATGACCAAAGAAAAGCTCGTGTGTTGGCATTAACCCAATCTCCGATGGATTGATGCTGTCGCGAGGGGATGGACTAGCGTGAATTCAAGTGAAGAAACAAGCAATCTGCAAACGATCATGGATTCTTTCTTTACTCTTTTTGTAACGTTGGGAGTCGGATCCTATCTTCACAGTGTCGAGAACTACAGGAACTTTACAGCCCTAGAAACCTCCAACTGAACTCCCTAAAGATCTGTACAGATTCGACTAAAATTACTATGGGGCCTCATTTTGACTTTGCTCTACTACAAACACTTTCACAGGTGTTATTGCGTCATTTAGAGGTCATCAGCATGGAGTTAATGACATGCATGAGAAGGCGTATGCTAGAAAGCTCAGGGCTGGCATTGGTCGGCAGAGTGCGCTGATGGCTCAGTATTTGGTAAACTTGCTCGAAGATGGGCCGCACATGCACTGCAATTACTGGGTCTGTTGGGTTAATGGCACCGGCCACAACGGTCATCCATGACAGCTTCCGGGGCATGTCCTTGTTGATGTCGCAGGCCAACTGCTGCAAGAGAGATAGCAGCACTCCTTGGCTTAATGGGAGAGGTGTGATTGTCAGGATCCTATGTAGATCAACCTGTCAAAACGATGAAAAAGGTTAAAGTTCAACATCTCTCACAAAATCCAATCTATCTGACATGTCAACCAACTGCAAATGCAGATGATCTGGCTCACAAAGCCATGAACAAGCAAAAGCAAAAATTATCAGGATCGTTTGGAATTTTTATCATAGTAGATCAAATCACTAGTTATAAACAGTCCTTATGCCCCAGGTTCACTCAATTTAACAGGCAAGACAAGAAAATCCTGAAAAAGATGCAATACTTTCTACACCACGATCAACAACTGAATACCTGAGAACATAACCAAGATACAATGGACACATCACTTCTTTGCAGGGCCAAGGTGAAAGCTTCCTCATATTTGTGCTCAGATATTAATCTCGACAGTTCTTTTGTTGGATCAAATGGCTTCTCAACCTGTTACAGAGATGACATATCAGTTCTCCACAAAGTAAAACAAGAGAAAGGGGGGAAACCGGAACGTAGTGTAGTGACATCATATTTTGGCCTTCCAAGCAGGCTCAATAATTCAAATACTTAGAATATTGAATTAAAGGTACATTGAAACTCAGCATAAAAGGGACCGCTACACTGACATTCCATTATGCATGTAACAGATGATTGACAGGACAATCTCCTGAAGAAAAGCCACATGCAAGTAAAGAGGTTCATGAAGAATATGAGGCACAACCATGCACAGTTATGTTCAACTAACAATGCGGAAAACACTTGTTTTGTAATTCCTCCTCTACAAATGTCAAGACAATCCTGAAACTTGTGTAGAAAACATGACACATCTCTGTAGCGATATAAGTGGCGACCAGAATTTCATACAAGAAGTCGAACCTTTTCCTGTAGACCACCCAATGGCCCATTGCTTAATTCCAAAAACAATGGGTTTACTGGTGAGTTAGCTCCAGCTACAGCGAGAGCCAAACGTATAGCATCAGCCAAATCTCCACTCAAGGTCCGCGTCATTGACGATGCTGAATTAATGGCTTCCTGCAAAATCACACGAAGAATAATATTATTCTAGAACATCCAGGACAATTCAGAAAGAATTTAAACCCAATATAAATAAGCAAAGCATTAATATCTCCTCATCTTCTGATAAGCAAGAAGAGAACATTCATTAGTAAGGTACAGAGTATATGAACCGATTGAAAAAATTAAAGAACATAAGCAAGAAGAGAACATTTGATTGTTAATGCGGTTTATGAGAAATGATGTCAGATGTGGATGCAAAATCTTTGGAGATGAGAATTTTCTTCAGCCATCTCACAGGAAACTGCTACGCCAAATGTTAAATTCCTTTAATTAGCTTCACACAATCCCAAAGAGCATAAAATCTTTCAGAAATCTCCAAACAAATAGTCTTCACTCAGTTATTATCTGTATCCGTCCTGAATCTGGTTTCAGCCAGAGTCCTATCCCGAACCATCCGATGATCTTAATCTGAATATCATTTGATTTAGCATAGAAAATTTGCATATCACAGGCAACGAACTGCCAGGACATGATAATCTTCAAAGTAATTAAGATGGTAATGCCAGCCATAGTTACAGTTGCAAAGCAGATTACACACCCTTAAAGCCAGTGCCAATGGAGAATGAACAGATTCTAAATGCTGCTGAGCTGCAGAAGTGTGTTCAACGATTCCTTTCTGAAATGTAGCATCGACTTGCTCAAACATAGCTTTACATGACTTCTCAAAAGCAGGAATCACCGAAGCTTCCAAAGTAGACTTTAATGCATCCTGCATGAAAATGACAATTATCATTTCGTGCGATCATATAGGAATCTCAAGACACATAAATGCATATAAGTACAATGGGTGATTAACTAATATGCAAAATGTACGAACGTCACAATAAGTAGAAGCAAAAGGAAAAAGTGCAAGTAGAAAGGAGGGATATGAGCTAAAGGCCAATAAATCTTTTTCTTACGAACAGAAGCAACAAAAGGACCTTGCTGATGAAAACGCAAATGGTTTCTAAGAAGCAAAGAGAAAAAGAATCAAGCACTCATAAAATGAACAAGCACAAATATTCATTTTAGAAAAGAAGTTGCCAAACTCCTGTGCTGTCAATTAATGCATAAACATGAACTAAAGCCTCATTCACTTTTGCAATTTAGAGCACTGTAAAGTTTCAATTATCTTCTTTAATGGGCTTGGATCTTGCATGCGTTGGTGAATTTTCCCTATAAAGACCATTTGGTCAATCTTATACTAACCTGAATAGCTTGCCTGCCAGAAGTTTGGAACTGTGCCAGGATTTGTCGCGCGACTGTGGCTTCAAGTTTTGAATTAACTGATTTCTCTAGTTGACTGACGGCTTTATCACTGACTCCTCTCTGGATTATAAGAAATAGTAGAATCAAAAGAAACAGAGGAATCAAAATAAAGAAGATTTCCTTGCAAAGAGAGATGTAGACTTTTACCTGGAAGGACTCTGTAATAGCTGAAGAAACTGTCTTCTCAATGGTTGGCATGATGGCACGGACTACAGATGCTTGAACAGGAGCCAATTCCTTTTTCACAATCTTCTCCAGAACGGCTGGCATATCCCTGTTCATTAAATTATTAAGCAAATTTGTTATTTGCTGCATACGGTCCTGCACCAATGTCTCATTTTTGAAACTCTCTTCCTGAAACCGAGCCCAAAAGGCATCATTATTAGCCTTGACAGTTTTCTCCATAGAACGCCCTAGGGAAGCCTCCAGTCTTCTGCCTTCTTTAGTGATTGGCACGTTAACAGTAGCAGTCATCTGCTTCTTCATTTCTTTTTGCATGTTCATCAGCTGCAGTAGGGTGATCATATCAAAGATTTAAAATTTGTATAATAATCTTCTCCAGAACATTCTCGCTACAGAATTAATTTAAGGAAAATACCCAAAAAATACCTCACTTTTGACTTAATGACCACTTATATACCTTTATGTTTGCAAACAGTGCCTCTAAGCAAAACCCCACAATGAAAAGACCAAATTGCCTCTCCTTGCAAACTCATTTTAGCATCTAGCTTTGGGTTTGTGAGGATTATTTTTTAGTTGGGTTTTGAGTGTTTTGGGTGGGTGTGAGAATTTAGGATTTGGGGAGGGGCATTTTTGGAATTTTTCATGACTATGGTGACAGAATAATTGATTTGAACGTGTAAGGTGGTCTCCAAAGGTAAAACTCAGGTATATATGTAGTATATTCAAAAATTGAGGTCTGCAAGTGGTCATTCGGTAAAAGGTGAGGTATGTTTTCGTAGTTTTCCCTAATTAACCTATAAGCATGTCAAGCAACTAGGTGAAAAAGAATGCATTCCAGAAGGATCACTTGCTCCTTTCCAAAGCAATTCACCACTCAAATCTTGTTATTTCCTCTTCAAAACAGACCGGAACTTGCTAAATTGAGGACCTAACGCATTTGACAAACACAAGCTAGAAAAAAAAAACTTCCAAACTATTGACTAGATTTCTATGACGAAAACCAAATAATGATTAGAGAACCTCTAATCGTCCCAAAAACTACACGAGGTCCTATAGCCAAAAGTCTGTGTAAACTCTCAGATGCGGACCAAGCTCCTAAAGCAGTGAAAATATCAATGTCAAGAAAAGAAATATTTGCTTCCAGCAAAAAAAAAACAGTACTTTTTGCTTGCAAGCCAATGAACGTTTCCGAATCCAATGTGTTTAGCATTTACCTGATTAAGCTTCTCTTGCATCGCCACAATGTGAGGGAAAGCAGCTTCCATTGATGGAAGACTTGAACTTGCGACAGCTTCATTGTAAGAATCTGTTGAATTAGAAGCACTTGGGGGAGATGAAGATGGACCTGAGGTTTGGGAATTTCTCCCCTTCTGCTTTTTGCCTTTCACATTTGATATTGGGCCTGGCAAAACTGTTGCAGCCATACCTGGCTCTGAAACCTTTTCACGTACATATTTTGATGAGTCACGGATTTCTTCCACATCAGCAGAAGGGGATTGGCCAGGTGGCCCCATCAATCTACTACCGGCAACTGGATTAGCTTCTGCCAAGCTTTCTGATAAGTCACGGCATACCCTGGCCATCTCCATTCCAAGATCTGAAATTTGAGAACTAAAAATTCTCTCTCTATTCTCTGTAACAAATTCCTGAGTTCGGTCCTCAGGAGAAAATTCATCTTCCTGTGTAAATCCTGTATCTGCTACAACTTTGATCTCCTCTTGTGAATTACCCGCATCGCTATTAACAACCACATCCTGAGTATTTGCCTCTTCCTCACTCTTCCCTCCAAGAAAACTAGTTTCAGTGGCTGAAACAGCCCTTAATATTTCAGAGGGAGTAATTAAGTGAGTAGGATGTCTGAACACAACAGGACTGTTAAGCAGGCTGGATGCATTATCTTGCGAAACTCTCGTTTCATCATTCCTTGACTCATCCTTTGACGAAGGCACATCTGACATCTGTGCAGGGACACTTTCCATTTGCCTATCTACAGGAGAATTCATGACTTGTTCGCTGCCAGTGTGATTATTAAATGGAAGACCAGAATCAGAACCACCCGATGGACTTCTAAAACCAGAAAGTTGTCGAGACAACCTAGGACTTAAAGGAAGAGGAGGGGCAGATGCAATGACGTGAATATCAGATTGACTAGTTAGAGGTGCCATATTAATGGTTCGAGAATCTTCATCCAAGGAGGTAACTGCTTGTGGAGCGATCATCTCAACAGAAGCAGAGCTTATGGGGAACCTGATAGTCTCTGTAACGTCAGGGCTGCTTGTTCTCTCGGTTATTTTGGGTGCTGACGCAGCTGATGGAAATTCAGTAGGTTTTACTCCGGAAGCATGTGCAGCTGTTGGTCCTTCAACATTCATCACAGCACATGACACATCAGGATCAGACTTCTCTAATCCCACCTTCTCCAAAAGTGGCGGTATGCACAAAAATAAGTCCAAGGCATACTGTTGAATAGCTTGCGTCTGGACACAGTAAACCTGAATTACCTGTTCCCCATATGGTGATATATCACTTACCCCAGTAAAACTCAGTATGGGCATTGTGACAGTAAACTCTGCCAAATAGTCCATGCGAGTACTTGTTGGATTGGGACCATATTCCAAGTGCACAGCATAGATAGCATTCTTCTTAGCATTTGCAAGCAAAAGAAGACCAGCTTGAGGTAATACAAGAACTTGATTGAAGAATGCATCCTGAACATGCGGTTCAGATGAACTCCTGAGGTCCAACGTCTGTGTGCACTTCCATAATTCATCATCACTTGGCAAAAGCCAGCCTTCTTCACTTGCTGAAGCCCAAATCTTGAGTTCACGATTTAATGGACCCTAGAAGCAGGTGCAACAATTTCAAACAAATAAGCACAAAATGAACCACAAGCACGTTGTCAGTGATCACAAAGTGTGGGCACCCTAACTTTTCTATGTTGGAAAATTTAAAAAAGACAACCTAAATAATCAACATCCATGCAGACATACACCGATACAAGTTACATATCAATACTAACACCATCCAGAAAACAGATAAGCTTATGAGCTACATGTGGAATCCCAACTGCCAGTTGCTGTGTACTGGTGCCAGCAAAAAATTGATGAATGACAAACAAATCAGGAAAAGAAAGAGGTCATTGAACTTGTACCGCTGTTATTAGTATTATATGGTCTGGCTGATGGGGAGAAGTCACAAATGCAGCTGAACTAACAGGATGGCCATCATATGGTCTCAGAACAGCAAGTGGCAGTGTTTTGCGATCTTCCCAAATCTTTATCTGCCGCACAGCATAGGCTTTCAGTCAAAACGAGTCCCAAGACTAGTAAAAATAATTGACTATTACCATAAACATGCTTTAGCAATAACCAAAGAATATGGTGACACATGATCACAATCATAGGCATGCATGAAATTCAGGTAGTAGGGGATGATGCATGAAACAGGGGAGCAGAGCACAATGTCGTAAGAGGACCCCTAAAAAAACCACTGCTCTTTGGATGATAAGGCCTAGTTGTTATCATCACTATGCATGAAAAAGGAAGCAAGGTAGAAAGTAATTAAACAATGTTGGTTGCAGCACCATAGGACAAGCAACTCATTCAACTTCCATCCAACTTCCATCATCACAAGAGCAACTCGAAATGTATAGGTTCAAATCATATGAAAAAAGATTCTAGACCCGAACTTAGGTCTGGATAAATGCTCATGTACTCTCCTTCCCGCACAAGTTGAATGGTCTTCGTGACCAGCCACAGTCAATGTAAGTGCAACTTTAAGGAGCAACCTGAGAATGCACATTTCTTTTTTTTCTATGTAATTCAAAGCCAGAAATAACTGCCAGGTTGCATGTTATAAAACTTCTACAGAGCTTAAATACGATATGGTCAAGAGTTCTCCACCCATTGCTTCCAACAATACTCGAGATGTATGCATGATATATTTATCAGTTTTGAGCGATATAATCTGAAGATTACTGAGAAAAAACTAGATATGACTTCAGAGGTTGATTTCGTTTTGTTAAGTTAATGGAAGGCAGAACAATGTCCACTAGGACATTTTAAAAGAATGCTGTAGACTTTATACATACCAAAATCCGTAGGAACTGGGAAGTAAAACCAAATAACCATGATTTTCAACGACACACTGGGAATTCTTCTCAAGGAAGCCAGTATTGACCTAGATTGCCATCACTACTATTAGTTTTCAAAAGTGCAATGTAACTATAGAGCGCATCAGTTTTTCTAGGTCCTTTGGGTGCCATACCACTACAAACACAACATACGGCATAGTAATTCCGTTGATCTATTTTATTCGAAGTAGACCAATAGGATCTTCATATCTGGAACTTGAACATATTCACTTAAGCTAGCATTAGCCATTACCTGTCTACAAAAATAAAACGAGATAATGACGGTGGAAGTCTTACAACTTGTGTATATCCATCACCTTAGTCCTAAAACTTGTTGTCCTTCCATTAAATCCAAGCTGGCCTTGTTAAAGTCTAAAGCTGTGTCATTTTTGCATTTAAAATAAAAAAAATAAACTGATAATTTTAAAAAATAAATTGAAAATGGGATGGGGGGTCGTGAAAGAGGAACAACAAAGAAGGCCATGGTCGGTGAGGGCCGACAACCCTTGTTGGGGTGATGTGGGGCAAGGGCAAGGGCAAGGGCAAGGGGCCCTCACCTGGTGGTGGTGAGACGGCCATGGCCACCATGCGAGGGCACATACCCTGTGGCAAGGGGGGCAGTGGTGCCGCCTCCTTCTTGTCCCCTCAGCCCTTTCTCTATGAGAATTTTTACCCTTATCTTTTAATATTAGTCTTTTATAAAAAAAGTGACGGAGTTAACAAAAGGATCAATTCGAAGGACATCAACAAGTTTAGGACTTAAATGACTCAAAAGAGTTCTAGCACTAAAGTGATGATAGACACAAGTTTTTGGACTTCCAATATCATTATCCCAAATAATACACATCAAGAACTCCTTCAGGTCTAGGATGCGAAAGTAGTAAGCCGGGTATAACTGGTTTGCCATGTGACAACGGACTGCAAGCCAAAATGCTTAATCGACAGAAACCTGTAAAAGATGACACATGCAAAGGGGCCATACCGTGCCATCAACTGAAGAGGAAACCAATCGAGAGGTCATCCACTGGCACATTGACAAATCAGTCACTTCTCCATCATGTTTTCCAACAAACTGAACCCCTTCAATGAGACTATCAATAGGAGACATGAGAGGTTCGTCTGCTGAATAAAGTTCACCCTTCCCCACCTTAGTCGTATCAATTCTCAAAACATTTTCTCCTATTCCGACCACCAGAATTTCCTGAATAGGTTCAAAAGCATTCACAAAAGTCAAAAGATTTGAAAGTTGCCCTGACAACCAAAAAGTCAGAGAGGGAAAAACTGCATAAGAGAAAGCAGACCATACACCAGCAATTCAAATAAGTACATGAAGAATGAAACACCTGTTTGTGACAATGCCAACAAACTCGTGGATGGACAGACTCCTCTCCCGTTAGTTGAATGGCAATGACAATGTTTCCAGTAATCTGTTGTTTATTATCTTCCTCTAGGCTTTCAGAGACTTTCCACACATAAATCCTTCCATCTGTGCTTGCACTGTGAAAAAGTAAGCCCTATGAGGCAAAGATATGACAAGAACAAGCTTAAAGGAGTGGGGTGGAAAATTACCTGGCCAAAAGGTGAACATCCTCAGCAAAGAAAACCATGTCTGTGATCCTCTGAGAGAAGTAAACATTACTTAGATGACCAGAAAGGTCCAGAAAAGACAGCGATCACAAGTGAGATACTTCTCATCAAGTCTGTCCCTCTCCGAAAAAATAAATTAAACAACAGAAAACAGAATTCCCAAAATTATCTATCCTACATCACTTCATGTCCACCACGAGGGAGCTGCATGAATACAGTGAAGTACCGAATCAAAGACAGGAACCTGCACGAGTACATCAAAGCAACGCTGGGAGTACGTCCTATACGAACATATCGAACAGTCAGCATCTCATACTATGTAGGAACCCCTCCCAGGTAAATCTAAAGTCAATAACATCTAAGGTCAAACTTCCAAAAGAAGATGTACTTCTTCCAACGCAAAAGTGGCAAGCTCGTCAACGAAGACATATCCATCTTCGAATTACTAAGGCTAGCAAAGCCAATTTATTATCTAGGTTTCCCAGAAAACGAGCCGGAGTTAGAAAAAATAAATGTCGGCCACTTCTGAAGGAGTGCACATGTATAGCTGAGGAACGATGATACAAGGTCCATCTTAGCACATTATCATTTCGTAGCTGCGAAGACTTCAACTGACTCTCATACTATAAATATGCTACCTCGACCTTAAATCTCAAGCGGAAAAACAACCATCAAACTCCACATGATACCCTCGAAAAGCTAGTCCACCGTAATCAAACACGCAAAGAAATCATTCCTCAACATATACATTCAAATTTGATGAGCCAACCTGCGTGTGGCCCCGGAGCAAAGACCGAGACGCAGTATTGATATTAAGCACCCGTATGTTCCCATGCTTCAAACCATAGCATATATATGACTGGTTCACGGCGATCTGCCGCCCCAACACGAGCTGGGGGTCCGACCCGTACTTGGTGATCGGCGTGACCTCGAGCTGCGGCTGCACCTCGCCCGCTAGCCTAACATCCACGTCGTACACCACGGAGTCCCCCACCAAATGCCGTCCCCGGGGGACCTTACTGCTCGGCATCCGGGCGGGCACCCCCGGGGCCGAGCCGGAGCTCGGCACGGGGAGCTCGGACGGGCCCAAGGACGGCTGCGGCAGGGAGCTCAGCAGGGCCATGAGGTGGGCCCCGGCATTAGGGTTCGGGGGCTGGAGGAGCGGGGCGGGGTAAGAGAGGGAGCGCTGGGGGGTGAGATAATGCTCCGGGTGGCTGAAGGGAGAGGAGGAGGCCTGAGGGGGAGAGTAAGGGAAGTGGCCGTGGCCGGGGCCGAGGGTGGGCGGGGGATACGAGGAGGACGGGGACGGCGGCGTGGGGTAGGAGATGTGGGCCTGGGGCTGCGACGGCGACGGCGACGCGGGGGGCATGAAGAACCTGGCCATGTCGAAGTGCGGGGGCGGCGGAGGGGGAGGCGACGGCTGGTTAGGGTTCCCCGGGGAAGCCATGAGGGCTCCGATCGACGGATTGGGGCGGGGGGGAATCGGAGCGCGAGGCGGGGCCGGGGGGGCCGGATCTCCGCCCTCGACGGAGGAGGAGGGTCGTCAAGAGATCTTGCAAAGAGCGGTGGAGATGGTCGCCGCCGTGACCTCGGGCTAGAGAGAGAAAGATGGAGATGGAGAGAGAGAGAGTTGTGTACAGGAGATTTGCAGAGACGAAGGAGGAAGGAGGAGGAGGAGGAGGACAGAGAGGCTTGACTTGGTGAGGAAGGATTTGCTTTGTCGCTTTTGGCTCTGCTCCGGTGACCCCTTTCGCCTTTTTTTTCCGGTGGATTTGTCGAATCGCCGGCGCTCTCCCCCGCTTTCGGGTCCGCCCGGCGATTCACAATCCCGACCGGAGGATTTCGAGATAACTCAAACGTTAAGTCATTGGATTGATGATTGATTAGGTTCATTCGCCGGTGCGCTTGTACCTTTTTCACTCCATGCCTTGAAAACAATAGTACAAACTCTAGTTTATTTTGTCCGATAGTGACATTGGATTCATTCGACATATGATTGCACAACATGAATTCGTATGGTCAGTTTGTCAAACATACGCTCTCATGTATCGCGCATCCACGGAAGCAGCATTCCATTTTTTGTCCGTTATGGGCATTAATCATAGTAAAATGAGGGGTGAATTTGGAAATTGGGAGAAAGAGAAAGTATGAGAATATATGATATTGATTACCACATTGGTATTTTTCCACTTAAGGCATCTCAGAAAATAAGATCTCGGCAAAATTCATTAAAAGGATTAATCACTCTCGGTTGTACAATCATTCACGATTTCGTTCTGCTCGGAAAGTAGGAGCGTAAGTGAAAGGGAGTCGAGCCACTAGTGAATTGCTCCGGTCCGGCTAGCAAAATACCCCCAACTCCGTTTAATTGTTGTCGATTTCAAATGACTCGAGTCCTCATTCGAGTCGAGCCGAGTCAAGCAAGAACTTAGAAGCACTTGATAAAGAGTAGGTTAGAAACCTAATTAAACAATCGCATTGTTGTACGCATGTGCACATTAACAAGTATGAAAAAATTGATAATTCTTTCCGGTTATAGGCTTCTTTTCAGAATTTGAGTTCGAGCACAAACTCAAATATGGGTTTGATCCGATTTTTTGAGTGATGTATGACCAAGTCTAGAAAAACTAATTTGAATTGATCTCGATCTTGAAAAATCAAACTCGAATAAAGTGTTGAATCTCGAGTGTCCAAATCGAGTCGAGTCGACATTCATTTGAGACTCGACTTGATAGTTAACAAATGCATGGCCATGATTGGACAATCTACAAACCTATATAGAAGACGAAGCTACACATTCGGCCTCAAAATAGACAAACGAGACAGGACAATGAAGCTAAAACCTTGCCGGTCCCATCTTTGACGATTGCCATACCACCAAAATCCAAGCTAATCTTCCTCGTCCAATCCAATATTATTTGCTTTAATCATCGATCATATCTAGGAATATGCAACCGGACTAAGTTTACCCAGGAATTGGATTAGACCATTAGACAAATTAGTCTGGGAATTGAATCCTGTTTAAACCGTTTCTTTAACCGGTTCCATCCCACCTGAGACCCGAACCGGTTTTGGAACCAATTTTTAGCTCGTGTTGAAAAAAAACCCCTAGCTCGCTAAGCTTTGTCGCCTCGCCTCTCTCTCTCTCTCTCTTCGCGTGATCCTAAGCTCAGTCGTGTCTCTCTCTGCAGCAAACCGGCGACGTTGTAGTCACCGCCATCAAGGTCTTGGCATTCAACAATGTGGATTGCCTAAAAACGTCGGCGATCATCAAGGTCTTGGCGTTTGCCTCCATCTCCTTCGTCTTCTTCTACTTGGGCAAGCACTAGTCCGAGTCCGATGGCCATGGTCAGCTCATCTCCTCCTCCTCCTCCTTCTCCTCCTCTTCCTCCTCCTCCCGTCAGAGGCCTCTCTCCATCGCCCTCTGCCCGATTTCAACAAATCGTTCGACGTCTCCTTCCTTATGTACCTCATAACCAAACCCTAGCCCTCCCGCCACCACCTAGTCCATCATTGCAGGAGGGGACCGCCGCTGCATCTACTCCTCCTCCTCCGCCTTCTCCCACTACAAAAAAATCAGTTTTTTAGCATGAAAATTTGCGACGAAAAAATTTTCGTTGAAAATTTGTGATAACTTTTCCAACGAATTCAAAAATTCGTCGGAAATTAGCGATGAAAAATTTTTCGTCGGAAATTACCGACGAAAAATTTTTCGTCGCAAACTTCGTCAGAAATTAGCAAAGAAAAATATTTTTCGTCGCAAAATTCATCGGAAATTAGCAACGAACAATTTTTCGTTGGAAACTTCGTTTGAAATTTGCGACGAAAAATGTTTCGTCGGAAATTAGCGACGAAAAATTTTTTGTCGAAAAATTCGTCGGAATTTTGCCACGAAAAATTTTTCGTCCCTAAATTCGTCGGAAATTTGTGACTAAAATTTTTTTCATTGGAAAATTCGTTGGATTTCCAACAAATTCAAAAAAATTGATCGACATAATGTAAATTCGTTGAAAAAGATGAATAATTGTTCAGAATATTCGGAAATTCGTTGCAAAATTCATTAGAAATTACCGACGAATTTTGCAACGAATTTTGATATTCGGTACAAAAATTTTTTGTTTGTACTAACTTCATCGGAAAATTCGTTGGAATTTTCAACAAAATAGGTTTTCGGTTCAAATTTTTTCAATTTCGTTGGAAAATTCATCGAAAATTTCTGACGAATTTTCCAACGAAACTAGTAGGGGCAATTATTGGCCATAAATGTGAAATTCGTTGGAAATTTAAAATTTATTGCAAAATTTGTTGGAAATTTACAACAAATTTAGCAACGAACTTAAATTTTGCTTGCATGAAATTAGTTATGTCCCAATTTCATTGCAAAATTCGTTGTAAATTTTCAATAAATTTTGCAACGAAATATTAAACAACATTGGTCCGATTTCAGTGAAATTGGTTGCAAAATTCATTGGAAATTACTGACGAATTTTGCAACGAATTTCGATATTTGGTACAATAATTTTTGTTTGGACTAACTTCTTCGTTGGAAAATTCGTTGGAAATTCCAACGAATTTTCCAACGAAATAGGTTTTCGATGCAATATTTTTCAATTTCGTTGGAAAATTCGTCGGAAATTACCGACGAATTTTCCAACGAAACTAACTCAGTGCAATTATTGGCCAGAAATGTGAAATTCGTTTGAAATTTAAAATGTGTTGCAAAATTCGTTGGAAATTTACAACGAATTTAGCAACGAACTTAAATGTTGGTTACATTAAATTAGTTATGTATCAATTTCGTGGCTAAATTCGTTGGTAATTTCCAACGAATTTTACAATGAAATATTGAACACTATAGTTCCGATTCATTTAAATTTGTTGCAAAATTCGTTGGAAAATTACCGACGAATTTTACAATGAATTTCAATATTCGGTACAATAATCTTTGTTTGTACGAAATTTGTTGGAAAATTCGTTGGAATTTCCAACGAATTTGGATTTCGGTGCAATTATTTTTGGATTTCATTGGAAAATTCGTTGGAAATTTCCGACGAATTTTCCAACGAAAATAGGTCAGTGCAATTATTGGCCAGAAATGTGAAATTCGTTAGAAATTTAAAATTTGTTACAAAATTCGTTGGAAATTTCCAACGAATTTTGCAACAAAAACAGAAAAACATGTTTATATGTTCGGCAACAAACATTTCGTGTGTACCAAGCATTTTTGGCTGAACAAACTCTCTTTCTCGTCGTCCTCTTGGCTATCCACCTCGCGGTCCTTCTCGCCGTCGCCGCCCTCGCCGATCGCCTTGCCAGCCACCGTAAATATCTCAAGATCTGCCTTCTCGCTGTGGATGCCGTCGCTATCCCACCTTGCCAGCCGGGACCGAGTCGAGCAGCTCCGACTGGGCGTTGAGGGCGAGCTTGTGGCAGCTCTAGGTGCATGTCCATTCGAACATTGCGATTCTCATAAAATTGTCAATACTTGGTAAGTCTTCTCGACATGATAATTTGCGCAAAATTTTTTAAGTTTAATTTAGTTGTGTAATAATTTAATTAGTTGTGTTCAATTTTTTGTGCATTAATTTAATTCTGTTCTAATTTTGTTGGAAAATTCATGGGAAATTTCCCACGAATTTTCCAATGAATTGGAAAACTCTTTTTGTTGTTCTGTGCTTGTTTGAAATTTGTTGAAATTTTTCAACAAATTTCAAACATGCCGACATGTCCTTTGAATTCGTTGAAAATTTCTAACGAATTTTCCAAAGAATTTCCATTAAACCTTATTTTTCCAAATATTTAAATTTCGTTGCAAAATTCGTTTGAAATTTTCAACGAATCGGAAGAAGGCTTTATTTTTAGGCATATTCGTAATTCGTTGGAAAATTCGTTGAAAATTTTCAACGAATTTTGCAACGAATTGGAAGAACACTTTATTTTTAGACATATTCAAAATTTGTTGCAAAATTCGTTAGAAATTTCCAACGAATTTCCATTAAACCTTATTTTTCCGAATATTTGAAACTCGTTGGAAAATTCGTTGGAAATTTCCAACGAATTTTCCAACGAATTGGAAGAACACTTTATTTTTAGACATATTCGAAATTCGTTGGAAATTTCCAACGAATTTTGCAATGAATTTCCATTAAACCTTATTTTTTCAAATATTTGAAATTCGTTACAAAATTCGTTGGAAATTTCCAACGAATTGGAAGAACACATTATTTTTAGGCATATTCGAAATTCATTGCAAAAATCGTTGGAAATTTCCAACGAATTTCCATGCAAAAGTTGTTGGAAATTTCCAACGAATTTTGTAACGAATTGGAAGAACGCATTATTTTTAGACATATTTGAAATTCGTTGGAAAATTCCAACGAATTTTGCGTAGAATTTCCATTAAACCTTATTTTTCCGTATATTTGTAATTCGTTGCAAAATTCGTTGGAAATTTCCAACGAATTTTGCAACCAATTTCAAGAACACATTATTTTTAGGCATATTTGAAATTCATTGCAAAATTCATTGGAAATTTCCAACGAATTTTGTAATGAATTTCAATATTCGGTATATTAATTTTGTTATGTACTACTTTCGTTGCAAAATTTGGTTGAAATTTCCCATCATTTTTACAAATAAGTCAAAAAACACCTTCTTATTCCGGTTAATATAAATTCGTTCCAAAATTCGTTGGAAAATTAAGAACGAATTTTGCGACGAATTCAAAAAACCGATTCATTAATTATGATTTTGTACACATTTTGAAGCAAAATTGGTGGGAAATTTCCCACGAATTTTGGAACAAATTGAATAACACGTTATTCTTCTTTATAATAGAAAATCATTGCAAAATTTGTTGGAAATTTGCCCATATCTATAAGAGTTCTAGGTGAGCTCGCTGGCGACGAGGGTCGCCCTTGCCGGGACTGGCGAGGGCCGAGCTCACCGTGGCTGGTGACCTCGTTGGTCGCCAACCCGGCTAAGAAGAAAGGGAAAAAAAAAGGAAAAGAAACATAAAAGAATAAATAAAATGTATTTAATAAACGAATCTTATGTAATTATTTTTTATTTTAGGTACGTGTCCATTCGAAGGTCTCGCAATCCAATTGAATGTTGCAATTCTCATCAAATTGTCCAATTTCTACTACGAAGATTTCGGCCAAATACTTTGTAAGTCTTCTTGACATGGTAAATTTCCCAAATTTTTCAAGTTTAAGGTAATTGTTTCGTAAACAACATAATTGTAATTTTGTGCATTTTATGGTTTTAATTAACAATATATATTAAACAATATATTTGATATGTTGAATAATTTAGGATAATTTTTTTATTTTTATACAGACACAATGCAAAGAGATAGGGGTTAGATGTATAATAAGAACTTACCTGGACGGCGAGGATTGACTGATGAGTTTCGTATCGGGTTGGAACTATTTTTGAACTTTGTTAGTAGTAAATATGAGTCTATGGATGGAAATAAGTTAAGGTGTCCATGTAAAAAGTGCAGTAATGGAAAATTTCTAACCATTGATAAAGTTAGAGAATGTCTTTGTAGATATGGGTTTACTCTGAACTATTATAATTGGACTAGCAATGGTAAACCATTTATATATGATGACGGATATTGAAGAAGCGATCAATTTTCAGTTAGGGAAGAATGTAGCTATTTCGAACAATTGAACCCATATCAGGGGATGATGTTTGATGAAGCCGGTCATAATTTGGATTTAGAATTGAATTATGCAAGTACTAGTTTCACTATTGCACCTGAACAAGTGAGAACTAGTCATGCAGCAGAAATGGAAAAGATAGGAGTTACAGATTGTGATGAAAATGTGTGTGACGGAACTTCTCAATGTAATAATTTCCGGGAAATGTTGGAAACAGCAGATGAACCTTTATGGGCAGGTTGTGACAACCACATGAAGGTATCAGTGACAGCAAGACTGTTAAATATCAAGGCAGAGCATAATGTGTTTGTGGATTGCTTCAACTCTTTTGTTGAAGTAATGCGGGAAACAATGCTCCGTGATAACATCATGCCAAATGATTTTTACGATATGAAAAAGTTGGTGGATAACTTAGGTCTTCCGGTTGTACGGATTGATGTATGTGCTATAGGTTGTATGTTATATTGGAGAGATGATGAATATGTAGAATCTTACAAATTCTATAACCAACCTAGGTACAAGATTAACAGGAGGCAGGGTCGTAATCAGAAGTGTAGGCCATGCAAGCAAATGTTTTATTTGCCATTAATTCCTAGGTTGCAAAGGCTTTATGCGTCGCAAGCCACTGCTGAACACATGACTTACCATGCAAATCATAAAATAGAAGAGGATTTAATGTGTCATTCTTTAGATGTAGAAGCATGAAAACATTTTGATAGAACATACCCCGAGTTTGCGCTAGAGCCTCGAAACATCAGGTTAGGTCTGTGTGCTGATGGATTTGTCCCATTTGAGAAATCAGGAAAAAGTTATTCATGTTGGCCAGTTTATCTTAACTCCGTATAATCTTCTACCCGGTATGTGTATGAAGACATCTTATGTGTTTTTGACATTGATCGTGCCTGGCCCGCAAAATCCGAAAAAGGCCATAGATATTTATATGCAACAATTGATTGAAGAGTTACAACGGTTATGGGTTGATTGTGTCCCTACGTATGACGTTTCTACCGACCAAACATTTGTAATGAAGGCTGCGCTTCTTTGGATGATAAATGACTTCCCTGCTTATGGAATGTTATTTGAATGGAGTACAGCTGGAATCTTAAGATGTCCAATTTGTATGGAAAGATTGAAGGCTTTCAGATTAAAATATGGTAAGAAGGCCTGCTATTTTGATTGTCACAGGCAATTTTTGCCGCTTAATCATACATTCAGAAGAAATAAAAAAGAGTTCATCAAGAATAGGATCGAAAGAACACATTCACCATTGAGGTTGACCGGGCATCAAATTTGGGAACGCGTGTAAGAGTTTCCAACTGTTGTTGACAACCCTCACGGCATAACTTTTGCGTATGGAAGTACACATAAGTGGATTAAACGCAGTTTATTTTGGGATCTACCATATTAGAATGCCCATTTTATTCATCATAATCTTGACGTCATGCATATAGAGAAGAAAGTTTTCGATAATGTCATAAATACTGTAATGGATGTCACTGGAAAAACAAAAGATAACTTGAATGCAAGAAAATATATAAGAGATATTTGCGATAGACCAACACTAGATGCGGATGCAAGCAGCAGGGGACCGAAACCCAAAGGAGTTTATACATTGGACAAGGAGTAGAGACGGATCATTTGTCAATGGTTAAAATCGGTGCGATTTCCTGATGGATATGCTTCCAATCTCGGCAAATGCGTTGATATGAATGAATGCAAGTTGTCAGGTATGAAGAATCATGATTGTCACATATTTATGAAAAGACTAATTCCGATAGCCTTTAAAGAAGTTCTACCAAATTTTGTATGGGGCGCCATTACAGAGTTAAGTAATTCCCTGCATAATATTTGCTTAACAACGTTGAAATCATCACACATGGAGAAACTAGAGAGAGATATTCCAATTATTCTTTGCAACTTAAAAAGGATATGTCTTCCATCGTTCTTCGATTCAATGGAGCATCTTTTAGTTCACTTATCTTATGAGGCCAAAGTTGCAGTTCCCGTCTAATTTCGATGGATGTATCCATTTGAGAGGTAAATTTTTTTTAAATTAAATGTGAAATTACTTCATTATATATTATGTTACGATAAACTTTTTTCTACTGCAACTAGGTTCTTATATCATTTGAAGAAAAAAATAAAGAATAAGGCATGTGTTGAAGCTTTAATTTGTAATGCATATATTGTGGAAGAAGTAACAATATTTGCATTATACTATTTTGAGCCGCACGTGCAATGCAAGAGGTGGAGAGCTGGAAAAATGATGAGGGTCTTATTGATCTCAATTGCAAATCATTCTCTATTTTCAATTATTTGGGTCTATCTAGCGGCACATGTAAGTTTCGTCACTTAACAGGCGAAGAAAAGCTAGTAGCCCATACATATATTTTATTGAATTGTCCAAAAGTGGAGCCATACTTTGAGTAAGTGTACATTTGTACGTATATGTCATGTGTTTCAAACCGTTGCTAATATATAAATGGTATTTGTTATTAGGAATTTCCGAAACGCAATGCATGGACTACCACCAAATGAGTTTGACCATTTGTGCCGGGAACAATTTGCAACATGGTTCAAAACATATGTAAGTTGAATATGAACGAAATCTTATTTATTCGAATTTTTAATACATCATATTTTGAAATATATATTATTGACATTACATGTGTGTCACCTTAGGTTCACAGTGTTGATGTTCAAGTTGGACAGCAAGGAATGATAGATCATCTGTCATGGGGTCCAAAGTCAAGAGTACGAACTTGGCCAGCATATTTCATTAATGGGTATAATTTTCACACTTGCGGATATGGAATGGGAAAGGCCACAATGAATAGTGGGGTGTGTGTTCAGTCATCCAATGGTGGCAATTCGTAAGGTGATTTCTATGGCTTGTTGGATGAAATCATAGAGATTGAGTACCATGGACCGTTAATGCAGGTTGTCTTATTTAAGTGCATGTGGTTCGACCCCGTGAAAGGAATGAATGTGCATACCAAATATAATTTGGTTGAAATAAATCACAAGAAAAGATATATGAAATATGAAGCATTTGTCTTGGCACAATAAGCAATTTAAGTCTATTATGCATCATATCCTAGTTTGAAGTGTGACAAAACCGATTGATGGGCTGTATGTAAAACCAAAGCAAGAAAGAAAATCGAGGAACACTGGAAGGACACAGCATATCAACAAAAGGAAGTTCGTAACATGAGTGAAACTACTGAATATAACATTCTTACTTTACGAGATCCATGTGGTGCGATGATCGATGTAGATCCAACTGAAATTCGGGAATCAAATTTTCAACTTGATATACGATGTGATTTGGAGACAGAGGATGAAGATGGTGATCAAGAAGAAGAAGAAGAAGAAGACGAAGAAGAAGATGAAGACGAAGAAAAAGGTGAAGATGAAGGTGAAGATGCAGATGAAGATGAAGATGAAGATTATGATTTTTGAGACTTTTTACTAATTATGTCTAATTATTAGTAGTAATGCGACACGCGTGTTTTACTGTTATCGTAATTTTTAATATTTCTGTTGTTATTGTTCTGTAATAATTTCATTAAAAAAAATATTTTTTTCGGCCTATATAAAAAACGTTGCAAAATTCGTTGGAAATTTCCAACGAATTTTGTAACGAATTAGAATTTTTGTTTTATTAATGTAATTGTTAACTAATTTCGTTGGAAAATTCGGGGGAACTTTCCCACGAATTTTTGAAACTTACCCTTTATTTCGATTTATTGAAATTCGTTGGAAAATCCGTTGGAAATTTCTAACGACTTTTCCAACGAATTTTTAAAAGTTCTGGTTGTTCCTCTTAAATGATATTTGTTGCAAAAATCGTTGGAAATTTCCAACGAATTTTGCAACGAATTGAAATTTCTGTTTTATTAATATAATTGTTAACTAATTTTGTTGGAAAATTGGTGGGAAATTTCCCGTGAATTTTTCAACAAATTAAAAGTTACCCTGATCTTCGGTTTAATGAAAATTCGTTGGAAAATCCGTTGGAAATTTCCAATGACTTTTCCAACGAATTTTTAAAAGTTTTGGTTGTTCCTCTCAAATGATATGCGTTGGAAAAATCGTTGGAAATTTCTAACGAATTAAAATTTTTCGGCAAAATTATTTACTTGTTATATAATTTTGGTTGGAAAATTCGTTGGAAATTTTCAATTAATTTTATTTAATTGATATTGTTTGTGCAGAATAAAATTCGTTGCAAAAATCATTGAAAATTTTCAACGATTTTTGCAACAAATTGAAAGTTTTGTTTTATTAATGTAATTGTTATCTAATTTCGTTGGAACATTTGTGGGAAATTTCTGACGAATTTTCCAACGAATTGAAACTTGCCCGTTTGTTTTGTTTATTGAAAATTCGTTGGAAATTCCAACAACTTTTCTAATGAATTTTTAAAATTTTTTGTTTTTCCGCTTAAATGATATTCGTTGAAAAATTCGTTGGAAATTTCCAACATATTTTCCAACGAATTCAAAGTTTTGGGTAAAAAATTTAATTGTTAACTAATTTCGTTGGAAAATTCGTGGGAAATTTCCCACAAATTTTCTAACAAATTAAAAGTTATCTTGTTCTTCGGTCTATTGAAAATTCGTTAGAAAATCCATTGGAAATTTCTAACGACTTTTCCAACGAATTTTTAAAAGTTTTGGTTGTTCCTCGCAAATGATATTCGTTGGAAAATTCGTTGGAAATTTCCAACAAATTTTCCAACGAATAAAAATTTTTCGGCAAAGTTATTTACTTGTTATATAATTTTGGTTGAAAAATTCGTTGGAATTTTCCAACGAATTTTATTTAATTGATATTGTTTGTGCAGAATAAAATTCGTTGCAAAAATCATTGAAAATTTCCAATGATTTTTGCAACCAATTGAAAGTTTTGTTTTATTAATGTAATTGTTAAGTAATTTCGTTGGAAAATTCGTGGGAAGTTTCCGACGAATTTTCTAACGAATTGAAACTTCCCCGTTTGTTTTGTGAATTGAAAATTCGTTGGAAAATCCGTTGGAAATTTCCAATGACTTTTCCAATGAATTTTTAAAAGTTTTGGTTGTTCCTCTTAAATGATATTCGTTAGAAAATTCATTGGAAATTTCCAACGAATTTTCCAACTAATTAAAATTTTTCGGCAAAATTATTTACTTGTTATATAATTTTGGTTGGAAAATTCGTTGGAAATTTCTAACAAATTTTCCAACGAATTTTATTTAATTGATATTGTTTGCACATAATAAAATTTGTTGCAAAAATCGTTAGAAATTTCCAATTATTTTTGCAGCAAATTGAAAGTTTTGTTTTATTAATGTAATTGTTAACTTATTTCATTGGAAAATTCGTGGGAAATTTTCGACGAATTTTCCAACGAATTGAAACTTGTCTGTTTGTTTTGTGAATTGAAAATTTGTTGAAAAATCCGTTGGAAATTTCCAACGACTTTTCTAACGAATTTTTAAAATTTTTTGTTGTTCCGCTTAAATGATATTCGTTGGAAAATTTGTTGGAAATTTCCAACGAATTAAAAGTTTTGGGTAAAAATTTAATTGTTAACTAATTTCATTGGAAAATTCGTTGGTATTTCCAACGAATTTTCCAACGAATTTTAAATATTGTTTCTTTAACCAAAATTTGTTGGAACTTCCAACAAATAGATAATTTGTTGGAAATGTTGTTGGAATTTCAAAAAAAAAGTAGTGGAATTTTTCGAAAATTTTCAATTTTGTTGAAAATTTCGTGGGTAATTTGCAACAAAATTTCCAACGCATTAATTATTTGTTGCAAAATTCGTTGGAAAGTTTTATTTCGTTGGAAAATTGGTTGGAAATTTTAATTTTGTTGCAAAATTCGTTGGAAATTTCCAACGAATTTTGCAACGAAAATAGAGAAACGCTTTTATTTTGTTTGGTAACTAAATGTGTCTACTGAATATTTTGGGCTCGACAAAATTTCTCTCTTTTCTCGTCCTCATTGCTGTTGCCGCCATCCCTCGTCATCCGCAGTAAGTTCTCGCCGTTTGTTTCTCGTCCTCTTCGCCATTCATTGTGCTGTCACTGCGGGGGGCGGTCTTGGCCAGGGGGTTTTGCGGGTGGTGGCCGCGCGGGTGGGGCTTGCGATTTGGGGAGGAGGGTCGCGGCTGGGGGAGGGGGGTTGCGGTTGCGCGGCTACGCAGAGTGGGGTCAGCGGACCTGTGAGGAGGAATTGTGGCCGTAGCGGAGAGGGTGGAAGCTACCGAGGGCAGGTGGAGGCAGAGTACTACCTTCTTTTAAAATTGCTGCCGGGGAGTTTGTCTGTTGCCCGGCCACAACACACCTCAGAAGTTGCTGCGGATAATAAGGCGGATGCCAGCCCCTCGATGATTAGGAGCCAATGTATTTAGCCGCGACCAAGAGGTGGAGGGGAGGGTTGCGGCCGGGTGGGGTGGGGGTGGGGGTCGCCGCCGGGGGGGGAGGGGTAGGTCCCCGCCACCGGGGGAGGGGGGCGCGGCCGCGCGGGAGGGGGGTTGCGACTGGGGGAGGAGTCGCTGTCGTGGGAATCGCAGTGCGATTCCGGGGGGGTTGGCGGCCGGAATCCGGCAGGGGGGGTTGGCGACCGGATTCCGGTGGGGTGGGGGGGTTCGCAGCCGGAATCCGGCTTGGTGGGGTGGCGGCCGGATTCGGGCGAGGGGCTGGCGGTCTCGACCGGAATCCGAGGGTGGGATTCCGGTGGGCGGAATCCGGCGGCCAGAATGAGTCCGCCGGAATCCGGTCGGCCGGATGCCGACCGCCAGAATCCGGCCGAGTGAGGGGTCGCCGATACAATTATAATTTTTATACATTTTTTTGTAATTCGTTTTGCAGATTAAATATGCTTCATTATACAGTTTAGTGGCATTTAAATTGTAATAGGTTCTTCCGACGAGGACCAGTAACTGAGCTATTTATCAGAGGCGGTACTCTGTTAGTTTCAATTTCTTAAAATTATTTCTTGATATCTAATACAAAATGGTAAGGAAAATGATTTCATTTTTTGTCCTTAACACCTGTTCATATGTTTTGTAATATTTGTCTAACCTCTTTATTAATTGTCAGCAAAATCGAGGGGGTTACATGCGGGGTGGGGGTTCACAAAGAAGACAAGGCCCTCCGTTTCCTCATCCTCGTCCCCGGCCCTATCCTCCTCCCTCGTCTTGTCATCGAACCCTGTTCTACCATATGTGCAGGGACAATACGGACACATTGGCCCATTCTTCGACCCGCATCAACATATTCAGGAAGAATTGCGAGATATGCGAACTGATTTTACTTCAGTTCCATCTCTTTCGGTGCCACCTGCTTCATCAGTGCAATACTCAAATGAGGAAGAAGAGAACCGATTCCTTATATCCCTATGCGGAAATTCGTAAGTAATTCATTTTTGTATGTATATTTAAATTATGGATGTAAATAAAAGTGTCTATGTTTCGAATTTTCCATATGTTTGATTGTCTTATTCTCTATATTGTTATAACATGTTTTCAGATTTACGGATTCTACGCATGTTGTGAGGGAACTTAATAAAATAGTTAATAATTGTTGGATAGGGCAGTTTACATCTTTCAGCAGTGCTCCTAAAGAAATAAAGACTTTGTGGTTGAATGAGTTCAAAGTTAGTGTTGTTTTTATTCATTTTCTCACAATGTAAGTTCGGTGTAGCATACTGATAGTCAATAATGAAATTTGTCACGAATTATTTGGTGCATTATAAGGGATATCTTACTTGTGACCATTATAATTATTTTCCGTTGCTTTTGCTATTGATTGTAGCGTAAGTTTACGTGGGATGAAATGGAAAATGTTGAGGATAGAAGAATTTTTAAGAAGAAAGTTGGTGATCACATGCGTTATGTGATAAATAAAGCCAAGAGAATAAAAGAAAAGTTGGATTTCATTACAGCTGACGATTGGATAAAAATTACGAGAACTTGGGAAACTGACAAGCATAAGAAAAGGTGTGAACAAAATATGAAGAATCGAGTTTTTAGTTCTAGTGATGGGTCTGCGTCAACCACATATGCTGGGAGCTCTATCAGCATCGGCGAGTATAGAAGAATAATGGTAAGTTTGTTTAAACTTGTAAGTTTATTTAATTCAATGGTGACTAATTTTTGTTAAATTTTTGTAGGCAGCTGAATTGGGGACATAATCCACATTTACAGCTACATTTGAACGCACATTTCAGAAAAATGATAAGACATGGACTGATGATCGGGCAAAAGCTACTAAGGTATGGAAGGTTATAGTTTGGACTTTATCGAAACTAGAATGAAAATCATGCATGTTTTTAATATTTATGGTAATATATACGAATTTATTTTATTTTTATTTATACTGTTAATATAGGAAAAATATAATCAACTTTTGATAAGCATTGCTAGTGGTTCTGGTTGTAGTGATGATGGTGGTGGTGGTGATGGTGTTGCTGTGTCTGAGTCATCGGTTGACAGTATGACATTATGAGTGGAGGCAGTGGGTCGGATGAAAGGAAGAAAAATATTTGGGATGGGATCCTTGTCAAGGATGTTCAAAACAAAGGCTGCTGCATCTTCATCCTCTAATGCGGCTGCTGCAAGGAGGACACGACGTGAGGAGCACATGACTCAAGAATTGTGCCAACTCAAACAGTTGCTTGTACAGAAGGACGAAGAAATGAAGCATTTACTTGGACAGAAGGATGAACAAATAAGAGTGATGCAATCACAAATGCAATATATCATGCAACACCTCGACATCGATCGCAATGACGTTCCTTCTGTATCTCCTGTTAATGTAGCCGGTCATGGGCATATTGATGAGCCACACGATGATGCGACGATTGGTGATGACGCTGATGATGATGATGCTGGTGATTTTATTGTCAGTCCCCCTTAGGTAAGAAAATTTTTTATAGCTAGTTCTACGTTAATGCATAAATGCTTTTTTTTTTTTTATATTTTGGACAAATTTCATATCTTTTTTTATGGTTCTATATTTTATCAGGTGTCGATACAGCTGACTGTTCCTGATGTCATGCCCAGTACTGAATCTGCCAATGTCTTATGGTTGTTCCTTGTCCTTTCAATGTTTTCAATGTATTAATTGATGTTCATTCTTGTTTACTCTATGTATTATGAGATTAAATATTTAATACCATCATGTAAGACTTTGCAATTTATGCATTGTAGAAATTAATATTGCATATCTAATTAGATTTCAAATCGAAGTTGTCTCGAAACAAAATTCGTCGCAATTTAGCGATAAAAAAAATATTGCTGCAAATTAGGAACGACTTTTTGCACGAATAATTACGGATGAATTTTGTAACGACCAATTAATGACATAATTTGCAACGAATTATTGATGGTTTTCCATGAATTTTTCAACGAAATATTTGCAACGAATTTTCCAACGAAATATTTGCAACGAATTTACTAACGAAATATTTGAAACGAATTTTCCAACGAAAATTTTCCAATGAAATATTTCCAACGAATTTTTCAATTAAATTTTTCCAACGAATTTTCCAACGAAATATTTGCAACGAATTTTCCAACAAAACTTTTCCAACGAACTTTCCATCGAAATATTTCCAACGAATTTTCCAACGAAATGTTTCCAACGAATTTTCCAACTATTTCTCCAATGAACTTAGCGACGAATTTCTTTTTTGTTTCAAATCAACTACGAAAATTACTTTTTTTTCAGACATTTAAACGATTTCCAACGACATTTCCAACGATTTTGTTGGAAAATTTGCAAATTTCCATGATTTTGTTGTCCCCAATATTTTCTTGCGTTGGATTTCCAACGAATTTTTTTTCGTTGGAAATTCTGTTTCCCACGATTTTAACGATCAATTATTACTGACGAATTTTTTCACAAATTTTCCAACGAATTATTAGCGACGAAATTTGCAACGAAATTTCCAAGGAATTTATCCACGAATTTACCCATGAATAATTACCGATGAATTTTGCCACGAGTTTTCCAACGAATAATTAGCAAAGAATTTTCCAACGAACTGTCCAAGGAATTTAGCCACTAATTTACCGATGAAATTTCCAACGAAAAAAGTTTCATCGCAAATTTCCAATGAAATTTAATATTTTTCGTTGGAAAATTTTCCGACGATGAATTACCCATGAATTTTTTTTCGTTGGAAAATTCGTTGAAAATTTACTTTCCAACAAATTTTTCAGAATTTTTTGTTAGAAATTTCGTCGGAAAAAATTTGTTTTTTTGTAGTGTCCGCCTCCGCTGGAGATTAGGAGGTTCGGGATTGTGAACTAGAATGGAACAATGACTTCAAGGTAGGGGAGTTAGATCCGGAGTTTGTGGATGAGGGGACGAATAATGTGACTAAGATTGAAGGGACGTGGGGTGAGAAGACATGGACGAGGGCGCAGGTTCAGAAGTACGAGCTTTGCCAGGAGAGTATGAGCAAGTACATACCTTGTTTGGACAATGTGGAGGCCATCCAAAGGTTGAATTCGACGGAGAGAGGTGAGAGGTTCGAGCGGCATTGTCCGGAGAAAGAGAGAGGTGAGAGGTTCGAGCGGCATTGTCCGGAGAAAGATAAGGGGTTGACTTGCTCGGTTCCGCCTCCGGAAGGGTACCGGCCTTTAATTCCTTTTGCTGTAAAAAATGAAACCAGAAAATGAAACAAAAGAAAAGCATGTTCTTGGATAGACCCTAGAATTGGACCGGAAAGATGGGTTTCAAAGCAAATATGGCAGTTTCCAAGTTCTTAGTAAGGTAGGTTCTATATTTTAGGTCTAAAATCTATCCACCTAAAAGCGATCACTTTTAATCAGTTCCGACCAAACAAGATATGACGGGATAGGGCATGAATTCACGCAACAAGTGTAGTACATGGGAGTAATAGAGCAAAAGGAATAAAAAAAAAAAGGTCCAGATAACAAGGATTTGCTTCTCCTTCCAGGCAATAATGGATAGTTATCAGAGCAATTGGGAAAGAATATTGGAGGAAAAAGAGTCTCAACTTCATGGATGTAGCTAGAGGTGTCAAAAAATCTGACCGACCTAAATATTTCGGGTTAAAGTCTAAAAAGATCTGACCGATCTAAATATTTCGGGTTATGTCTCTTTCTGATTCGAGTAATACGTAAAAAAAAAAGGGGGTATTGTGAACATCTGGGTTTCGGTTCGGCTACATACCGAAATACCCTACACACTTTCAGTTTTAGATCGTGGAACCCTCTACTCTTGCTCCCAAATCCATGTTTCCAAGATCTTGATAAAGCTTGATCTAAGCAAAAGCAAACAACACGACACGTCTCTCTTTCAAATTTTCCTTCCAACTAAATCACATCGGTATCCTCAAAATCCAAATTCTCTCAAGCCCGGGGCTGAAGCCCAGTCCGAGGCCGAGGGTCCCCCAACGGAGGTGGCGGCGCCATTGGAGAAGGAGTTGACGGAGGCGCGTGGGGGAAGAGTGATGGCGGGCCACGTCAGAGACTCCGTCATGTATTGGGGTTTTATATAGTCGGGTCCTCGGACCGGATCCAAAACTAGTTGGGCTATCGTGATGGGCTGGGCTTAATTCATGAGCAGGGATTTTCTCATCTGTTTAAGGCTCCGTTTGGTTCAGTTTTGGAAATGGGCTTTTGGTGTCGAAAGTCCCTTCCCAAAATGCTGAACAGTTTGGTTCAGCTTTGGGAGTCCGAAAAGCCAAAAACTAGCATTTGGAATGCCGAAAGCTCGAAGCTGGTTCGGACCAGCTTTGGGCTTTCGGTATTCCACAAATGCTAAAGCCTTTTTTTCTTTTTCCAAATTGCCCTCACTCAAATTTCAATATTCCGGTTTTGCTCTTGTTACTGTTCATCTTCTTTATCGTGAGGGTGGCCGGCGAGGGCATATTTGGCTGATGAAGAGCCGGTGAGCGGTCGGCGAGGTCGCTCGACCCAAGTGGCCTAAGCTTGGGTCGGGCAACCTCGCCGGCCCCTTGCTGGCCAGATCCGCCCTCGCCGGTCACATTTTGGCGAAGAAGATGAACAATAACAAGGGCAAAATAGGAATATTAAAAATAAAAATTACCAAAGCCCTTTGCAAAAAAAAAATTTGCCAAACACTACTTAGGCCAAAATAGCTTCACAAAACTTTTTTTACTAAACGCTACTTGTATTTCCCCAAGTGATTTTCACCTAAAGGTATTTGCATTCTCCCAAGTAGCATTTGAAAAGTTGAACCAAACGGGTCTAAGTTTGTTTGTCTACAGATCCAAGAATTTTCTTTTCCACAAGATTTCAACACGCAAAGAATGTATCCATGTTTGAAAAGTTACATATATGGATATGCACCTTCTTGAAATTTAAGAAGTAAGAACCAAGTCGTAAGAGACTACAATATTTGAAAAGAAGAAAATAAGAATTAGAAGTAAAAATTCGTCCAAAGTCTAAACAATGTCGAATGCTTTCATTTTACTTCTCATATTTCCATAACTTTTCTTACGTTATACAAAACCTTTATATTGTTGTCCATTTCTACATTATATGTTGTTGCGTACTTCAAAAGTTCAAAACCCACCGAATTTCAAAGAAATCAAAAGCATAAACTTGAATAACAATGAGCAACCCAAAATATTAAAATAATTAAATATTAAATCACACATTCATCTAACAGCTTAAATTTTTAGAACAGTTGATAGTAATCTAACAAAATCTCATATGATATGATGACTAGACAAGTCTAAGTTTGGATAGTTCTTGAGGTCGCTTACAACATGTTGCTAGGCTTGCTTATCACCCAAAAAAACAACTTATAATACATTTGTTGCAGTAATGATCATTACGCTGTATATATATTCCAGGTTGACTATCAGCTACAACGTTTGCTTACATAAATAATTATTACAGTGCAATCCCTATTACTGCCAAAAAATCTGTAATAGCTATTATATGATCCCCATGTGCAATAGTTATTCTCAAAATACCCTTCTCTTTTTACCCACTTAATAATGTTAGATTACTAATTATAGTTAAAAAGTTATATAATTTATAACTAAATTCATTAATAAAATTTATATAATGATTAAACCAATAATAATAATTTGAGATAATCGCATATTATTTGATTAATAAATCGAATATTGAATATCAAGTAATTAACCGATATAATGATAATTATGTTATCTTAACTATTACGTCAATATTAGTTCATTCATAATTCTAAATCAAAATCGTAAATAACCATTAAAAACTAGCTAAAATATATGTATTAAATTGTAACATATGGAAAATATATATGAGGTATCCACTCATGATTAGCTATTATAGTGATAATTATTATGATACGATATTTATTTTAAATAATCATGTTTTATGTGCTTAACTTGTAATTATAAGTATATTATTAGAATAAAATAAATAATAAGTTGTACATCCAACAATATATGGGTAGTAAAATCACTAGTCATGATTGACTATTAATTGCTGATTATTATATTCTCTTTAATTCTGATTGTTGGGGCAATTTGGAAATTTTGATGTTGTTCCTCGCTTATAATATACATCATCCATGAAATCAAACAATGTGATGGGTTGGGAAAATTGTCTAAAAAGTCTTAAATCTATTATACGATGACTAATTCAGTCATAAACTTTTCAATCGTACCAATTTCAGACAATTTGCCAATTTAGTCATATACCTTTCAATTATACCAATTTAGTATTAAATTTTTTTTATCAATTTAGTCATTCTGGTCAGTTTTGGCCAAGATATTGCTGACGTGGTGGTCTAAATAGTGTTGATTGTCTTACATGACACGATCGGCGCAGACACAGACAAGTTTTACAATTTTTTAATTTTATGAATTTTTCTTCTTTTTTCCTTTTTTCTTTTTTTCCTTTCCCTCCACTGGCGGGGGTGGTTGTTGCCTGAGGCTGACGACCTCCGTCGGCCATCGACTAGGCCTAGTGATGGCCAATGGAGGGAAAAAGGGTAAAAAAAAAGGAAAAGAAAAAAGGAAAAAAAGAAGAAAAAATTTAGAAAATTTTTTAAAAAATGCAAGAATTGTCGATGTTAGGAACATTATGTTTCTAAGTAGAAGAGCCGTTTTCAAGTAGTCTTCGATCAATTATGTATTAATCAATATTCGATTGATTGGTTTGGGATTGTTGACAAAAAGATTTGTCTAAGTTACTTCTTTTTATTTTGTCCAAGTTATTTCACTTTTTGTCCACGTTTCTTCTTTTTTATTTTTTGTGCAACTCGCTTCCTTTTTTCTTTATGGGTTTTGGGAACACACCATTCGTAGGTCTGAGATCCATGTCTACGGATTGAATGGCCCGAATGATCAACTATGCACTCAGTTGTTAAATCAATAGGTTTTCAAATCTTACATTTGAAAAATATAAACCATTATTATTGGATGATCACGATACTTCTCAAAAATCGAAACTCTTGATCAATGGAGGAACAACATTACCATTTTTGTTCAATAAGATAACAAAGTGGATGATTGACTCATTCCCTACTAGACATCATCGCAAGAAATCTTTTGATAACATGAATTCCTATTTCTCAATGATATCCCATGATCAAGACAATTGGCCAAATCTTATGAAACCATTTCATAGAAGTTCATTGATATCTTTTTTTTATAAGGCAAATTGGCTTTGATTCTTGAATAATCCTCATCACTTCTGCCTCCATTGTAACAAAAAATTTCTCTCTTATATGGACATGGCCCATATCATTAATTATGATTTTACATATGACCTCATCAAATAAGACGATCGACGTTGATTATATAGCCATGTCAGTAATTTCCGGCCAAAATTAGTCGGAATGACTAAATTGGAAAATCACCAAAAGGTTTAGAGCTAAATTGGCAAATTATCAAAATGTTTAAGATTAAATTGGTACAATCGAAATGTTTATGATTAAATTGGCGAATAGTTAAAAAGTTTATGATTAAATTGGAACAATTGAGATGTTTAAAATTAAATTGGTCATTGTACAATAAACTTAGAACTTTTTGGACAATTTTTCCGTAATATATTTTACATTGCTCAAATCGAACCACACAAAAGCACTAGTTATTGCAAGCTGCTAGTGTTTGATTGTTCATGGGCGGGCAGGCAAGCTGGCCGGACCATGAACGGGCCCAGTTTGCGAATGGGCTGCGCTTAATTTTCCTCATCGGTCTTCGATGAAATAAACGAGCGGGCGAACGAAGCAGAAAGATGCCGGTAATATTCCCATCAAATTCTCGGGCGTGTATGGAATTTATTCTAGAGTAGAAATTTTGCTCCAGAATGGATTCTGAAATAGAAATGCTTTGTTAAAAAATTTCCGGAATGTATTCTGGAGTAATTTTTGCATTTTGGAATAAAAATGCGTTCATTAAAAATACTTGATTCTAGAATGCATTCTTTATTTTACAGAATGCATTTTTTATTCCAGAATGAGTTTTATGCAAGAAAAAGAGAGTTACTTTTTGTAACTTCTCTCTTCCAAAATGCATTCTACCTATTTTCTTTCCTTTTCTCACTATTTTTTTTTTCAGAAAATGCATAAAAATTGAAAAATTCCAAAAAAATTCATAAAAAATTTCTAGAAAATAAAAAAAGTTTGATTTTTGGAAAATACGAAATTTGGTGAATTTTTTTTCAAAAAATATAAAAAAATTAAAAATTTCAAAACTTTACAAAATGGCTTAGAATACCTATGGGCACTCACTTTGAATGAAATTTAATTTTTTTGAAGTGCCCAAAAAAATCAAAAAATAAAAAATTTCAAAACTTCACATGACTTAAAATACCTTTGGGCACCCACTTTCAAAAAATAAAAAATTTCAAAATTTCACAAAATAACTTAAAATACTTTTGGGTACCCATTTTGAGTGAAAATTAATTTTTTTTGCGGTGCCCAAAAAAATCAAAAAATCAAAGATTTCAAAACTTCACAAAATGGCTTAAAAGCCCTTTGGGCACCAACTTTGAGTAAAATTTAATTTTTTTTGAGGTGTCCAAAAAAATAAAAAAATAAAAAATTTCAAAATTTCACAAAATGGCTTAGAATACCTTTGAGCACCCACTATGAATGAAATTTAATTTTTTTGAGGTGCCCAAAAAAATAAAAATATAAAAAATTTCAAAACTTCACAAAATGGCTTAGAATACCTTTGGGCATCCACTTTGAGTGAAATTTAATTTTTTTTGAGGTGCCCAAAAAAATAAAAATATAAAAAAATTTCAAAACTTCACAAAATGGTTTAGAATACCTTTAGGCACACACTTTGAGTGAAATTTATTTTTTTTAGTTGTCCAAAAAATAAAAAAATAAAAGTAGATTTCTGTTTCATAAATCAATTTCTGAAACAGAATTAATCACGTTTTACCAAACAGATTTCTCCTCCAGAAATCAATTTTTGGCAAGAATTCCAGAAATCAATTTCTAGTAAGAATTTGATTTCTGGAGCAGAATGGTTACCATTCGCATTCTTCATGTCCCCGCTCTTAAAAAAAAACCTCAAAAGAAACGCTCGCAATGGAAGAAGGATCCTCAGGCACGTTTGACCCGCAGGTTCTGTTACCAGCGGTTGATGAAGGTGAGCTTCTTTCTGGCCTTAGTTTCTGCAAATTTAGCTCCCCATGTCGTCGATCGTGTCTCGACTGATGTTGGTGCTCTCTAGATTCATTAGCAGATTGAGCCACTGACAATCTTGGATCTGTGTGATCGATGGTCTCCGATGGACACGCAACCATAGAGTTAAGAAGGACTGACTGGCTCCTAAGTTCTCGGTGTCGTGCGTTGGATAGTTGCCTCGGGGAGTGAATGTTCGAAGACGGGTCTTATTCGAGTCGCTCCGCTGCGATCCATGGATCGCAGGAATCAACTGCATGGCTTCCATCAACATTGCTGAACCTAAGGACTGTGGAGATGCAACTCCGAGCTTCGGCATCTTCGTGGTTAAGCGAATCTTCTTTGATTGTACCCGTCCTTTCGACCCCAGGAGGCATGTTCGTGTTCAAAAGTTCGCCTGACGTGCTTTCGTGGTACAGGACAAGCCATCGTGCGGGGATTCTGCGCTTGCATTTGTTTCATTCCGATAGTTTCGAGTTGAGAAGTCCCGAGTAGAATGTAGAAACAATTTTTCCCAAAATTTCGATCTGCAAAGATCGTTGACAGATGCATCCAGGCTGGCTGGTTCAATCTCTAGCAGGCTAGCAGCAATAGAGTGGCCGATTTTGGTGGTCGCTAGTCGGCTACTGCCGCTATACAGTTTCCCCTCAAAGTAGATTTCGTGCCGACTTATCATCCTCAACGACTCAGCTGCTTTTCCTTTCACCTTCACACCATAAGGTCAGTGCATGAGATCAGAGTCTTGCCATTTCAGCTTGTTGCTCATCTGTCGATTATGGGATCAAAGAATGTAGGTCCCGTTAATTCATCCTATGCTTTATTTCCTGAAAGTCTCGTGATTATTGAACATGCGGGTCCTTTCAATTGGCAACATTCCGCAGGAAGAACGAACGACAAAAGCCATTGCTGGCAGACTCGTGCTGGTAAGATCGGCGATGAAGGCCTGGAGAATTATGGTCTATGTTGTTCATCTAATTTTCGACATGCATCTTTTAGTTTATTTTTTGCAATCACGGAGACAAGTGCGCGGACTCGTGCAGTGAATACATGGGCGCCGAGTTTTTAATGCCGGGGAGAAATTAATTGACCATGTACATCACACATAAAACAGCGAAATGTCGTAACTTTTCACGCTTGAATAAATTATCAATACATCATAATAAGGTCAGTTCTCTTAACAAATATTAATCAGCTTGAATCACAACCAATCTATGTACAACTGGACAATCAAAAGAATGACCTTCAATAGCAATGTATTAAGGAACTACAGCTAGAAGCCCGCTTTGCAGGACTAGGACAGTATGAATGAGATCGATCGACACGCTATGCTTTCTTCTTCTTTTTTTCCCTTTTGGCTCTTGTTGTGTAGAATCCTCAGAAACCCTTCCACGCATTGAGAACCTCTTGAAAGATCTCCGCCATGAGGTCCCTGTCCGCGGATTGAATGAAGGCATTTAGATCATCTCGGATGTCAAATATCTTACCAAACTTCACAAGATACAGCATGCAGCTGGTCTTCAGTTTGTGTAACTGAAAAAGATGCGCGTTCTCAAGCCGCTCGAGGACGTTCTGCGAGTCTATGTCTTCCAAGAGACTCTCGTGGCACGCCTCCCTCAAGTCGGCTACATCATACTTATCGGCTGCCCGAAGAAGCGGGAGCCGGTGCTCGAGAAAATCGCCTTGCTGGATATTGCCGTAGATGTAATGAAGGAAAGCCTCGCAGGCCTCGATCGACATGTCAGAAATGTTTATGGTGGACAGCTCTTTCTCTTTCAGGTCATGCGCGAACATGCCGCGGAAGACCGGGGATCTCGAGGAGAGCACGGCGAGGTGGGCCCCGATGCTTCCGTTGGAAGCATTGATGATGATATCCGTGTGGATGCCTTCCTTTAACATTCGACCGAGGGTCGAAAGCGCTGTCAGATTTGATAGTGACCGCGTGTATCCTTCAGCCCAAATGGAGCAAGGTTCTACGCTCTGTACGATGTTGAGGTCAAGCGCGAGTGAGCCAAACGTTTAGTGAATAAATAATGTTCCTCTTTTACTTTCATGACATGAGGCCAAGAACATTCATATCAGATGCATATATATACCTCCGGAGACTTGATCTTTAGATCGAGGAATTCGACATCGATAATGAACTTTCCGGTTAGCGGGACGTCGATCGCCCAAATGAAATCGTCGTTATTCTTGAGCTGCTTATCTGTTATTTCTGCAGTTGTACACACGACACAGAAGGGGAATAGAAACCAAAGTCAAGATCAGCAAAACATAGGGCTTGTCAAGACTGTCACAGTTAGATGGAAAACCATAAAGGGTTTCCTAGCATATACCCTTTGTTCCAGGTAGAGCGTTTGTGCAACTTGGTCTAACCAAACTTCTAGGTTTCCTCGAAACAATTATTAGTTGCTGCAATCAATTCAAGGGACGTGGGAAGGACAGTGTTGCTAAAAGAATGGAAGATGGTCTCTGAGAAATTCTAGGTGGGGCTCATTTCTTATCCCTTTAAGCCATAGTAACCCGACCAACCCATACCTACTCAAATCCACATTAAAGAACTGACGCATCTGTGAAGATTAGCAGAGGAACTGAATTACTTGGTGAACTCCAATTAACGAGGAGCTGACGTTCCAATGCCCCATCAATGTTTTGGAATATGAGGTGTTCGGATTCCGATTGACAGAGGGCACTTGTGACACAAATGCCAAGTTCTTTTTACACACATTTTCGAATTCGACAAATCAAAGCTCGAGAATTGACACCGCGATTAAATCGGAGATGAGATCAAGAAATACCAGGGTGTATCAAAGTCTTGCGACCGCCGGCCGAACAAACCACGCGAGCGATGAAAGATGCAATCGGGGGATTATCTCTGGTCACGGCTGAAATCTCCGGGTACAATTTAACGTACAAAATCCGGTTCTTCTCCACAGACAAATGCCTTCGATCCCAAAAGAGAAAAGTCAGAACTCCATCGTCTTTCTTTTTCAGAACAATATGAGTAAGTAGAATATCTACCCTAGCAACAGAGACAGAGCAGTTGCAGAGCAGAGCATGAAGGACAAAGCAAGGACAAAGCAGGGCTCATTCACTTTTCCCTGTTTTGCACCTCAAAAATCTTGTCCCACAGATGGAAAATGGTAACTTTCACACGAAAACTGACCCAATTATCCGTATGGGTCAAGGGTAAATCAAATCATCGATCACCCATAATCTAAAACAATCAGAGTCGACCCTGTGCAAGACAAGAAACAGAGTGTCCTCTAGGTAGAGAGAACAACAACCTCAAGACACCGAAAAGAAAAGGAAAAGCAGAAATTTCAAGAAAGCGAGAAGCTCAGGGTCAATCCGGCTCACCAATTCCAGAGACCGATCTTGAAAGAATCGGACTTGCGGTAGGTGCAGGAAGCGAGGTTTTCGATCCTCCATTGGGCGAGGCGGGGGGTGGTGTCGACTCGGTATGCGGAATCACTCATCCTAGCGTTGGTGGACGCGAGGGCCGTCGTAATCTCATGGATGCAGTCGAAGATTCCTCCTCCGCCCAGAGACTCCCCGTGCTTTCCCAGGATTGCGGCTCCTCTCGATCCCGTCGCTCTCGCCTCGCCCTCCTCCCTCCTTCCTCATACACCAACACGCCGTCGTGGTGCTTTTTCTCCGGCTCTCCCCTGCCCTCCCAAACACTCTCCTGCGAGTGAACTGTTCCAAAGTGCTGCTTCCTTCAAGACGACTGATAAAGAAAGAGACCCACTTAACAAAAACAACAAGGCTTCCTTTTCGATGGTTTCGCGCACGCAAGGATTTTGTTCCTGCCTTACGCCATTGATGGTGAGACTGGGACCTTTCTCTCTCAAGCTTACACACGCACACACAGAGAATGGTTGGCTGTTGGCTTGCAGTGCACTTCAGGAGGAGGAGGAGGAGGAAGAAGGGAGGAGTGTGCGTGGGGATTATTTATCGGGGACGGGGGTTGTTCTTGGTTTGTTCTTTGTCCTTAACAGGTGTTTTTAAAGATGTATGTATGGAATTACGTGGGTATGGAGTTCTATGCAATGATAGGTTTGGTCGAGGGCGAAACGTATTTCTTGTCTGCTTGAGATTTTGTGGCTCCCAAGCAAAGTATCCATGGGGAAAGACCAAGAATGTCCAATACAAGAGGCAGAGGCAAAGCATCTTATATGAAATTTCATCTGAAGTCATGCACTTGGTCGATTAAATTCATCTATATCCTTAACTGGTAAAAAAAAAATGCGGGATTTCTTACTTTAGGGCCATAAAGGCCTATACAAGATCCGAATAACATAATTTTCGAATACGAGATATCCACCCTAGTCACTGTGAATGCATTTGCCCAAATCGGTGTTTTCTAAATTATACGAAGCCAGTCAGCAAACAACAAATCCATGGGAGAAATCATAATATTTGATGGAAGAGCGAGAGATCCTTTTGAACAACCGTGTTATAATAGGGACGGAGTTATTAGTATTTCTTTTTCTGCCTATGGGACCGATTAGAGGCGAGCATCCGAGATGTCCCTCCTAAAAATGTTCCCTAACCATCGTTTTCGAAATTGTTCCTTCAAGCTCATCATCCTGAGTCGAATTTCTAGCTACGGAGTTGCTTGTTCAGGGTTAGGACTTAGGATAATATGTCTCAATCACTGATACTCGGATCGATTAGTAGATAAAATAAATCAATAAAATGTTGTTGTAAATTTCATGCAACCCTATTTGTTGTAACTGGAAAATATAAACAAAGATAATAGCTCTAAGAAAGCGATAACAAATTTAAAAACGACTAAGCAATGTTTACATAATCTCAATAAATAAAGATAATTGAATTACAAACCAAATATAAATTGCTAGAAACTATAAAAACGGAAAAGAATTTTTTTTTGATCGAAAACGAAAAGAATTAAACATGAGGCGATACATGGATTATTGAATTTCCTTAAGGCAATTAGTTCCTAACAATGGTAATATGCATATTTGCGCACTATATCTCCCTCAAACTCGTTTGTATTAGCATTATACAATTAGAACTCTGTCGAACACTTTTAGAAATCAGCACTCCTAAAGCACAAAATCACAAGAACTAAAGAGATATGTCTTCTTTAAGACAGAGAATCCTATTCGTGTGAACTGAAGAGACATCTATTAAAAACTGCTGCACTTGAACTAAAGAGACGACGATCAAATTTTCTGCGCATGAATTGAAAAGATGGCTATTAAATTTTCTATGTAAACTGAAGAGACATCTCCAAAAAATATCAATTCCTCTTCCTAGTGAGGTTAGTCTGAGATTTTACGCATATCGTATTAATGGACAAGACTAACTCCTACAGTGACACATTACGGAGTAGATGAAGCTTAAATTACAGGAACACTTTATGTATATGCTGGACACATCCAATAAAGAAAAAGAAGATAGCAGGAGCACGAGAAAGTTATGATTAAAGATGATGACTAATTTGATAAGAAAAGAATGACCGGTCGATGTCAGTGATCGTGAACACTACACAATCGTTTGGCAAAGAAAATTCAAATTGGAAGCTGATTCATATGCAACATCAACAGAAATTTCCCACTACATAGTTCCTCACATACTGGTCAATTTGAAGGTGGCGATCCTTTCCAGAAGATTGGACTAGTTGGTAGAAACTATTCAATTGGTTAGGTTCAACTATCATCGTTTCTTTCATAGTACACATGAAATTAGGTCATGGTCGTTGTTGTGGCTTTGTATATGGACCGACATGTATATCTTTTGCAACATAATCTATCAAGGGATATTTGCTCTAGTTTTGGTTATAATATACGATTCCCTTCTCAAGCTAGATTCTTGCACAATTTGCTAATATGTATAGAAAAGGCGGACTTAACTTTATCGACTAGGCAATGCGATAATTCATTATTTAACTTACTAATCAAAATACGGGATGCATATATGATGTCAATCATATATTATTAAAGATATTGAGTAAAGATATGGCATTTCCGACATTGCTCAAGACTTCTTTCCTCCCATTTTTCGCGTGATACAAAATGGGTAATCTTGAGCCGATTTTTACTCCTTACTTAGATTTGAAATCATGGTACCACCTTGCGTGATAATCACGAATCTGTCGCCCACATAGTCAGATATTATAAGATAAGATACAAAGTTGACACTATTTAGAAACCGTAGTGATCAAATCATGAAATCTAGAACGGGGCTTGAAATGCAAGTTGGAGTAGGAGCATTGATGCGGAAGGGATGGAATCTTGGTGGATTCTTTTGCTTCATCGCTCGATTAAATAATGATAATAATTAAAAAAAGCACCACGACATAACATAATGTACATGGATTGATGATTGTACATAACTCGACAAGAAAGGTATCTATTGGTGGGGCGCAACAAAAATTAGAATCCAATTTTCAAGTAATTACCCATTTCGCAAGAAAGCCCCCCTCCTGTCATCTTCTCTTTGGCACGAGATAGAGACCCGACGGATGATCCCGGCCATCGACGGCACGGCGGCTGCGAGAGATGGGGCTGCTGATGGTTGGTATACTATATAGCAAAAGTAGAGCAAGTGGGTCTGTTCGCCTTTCCTTTGACAAAATCAAGGGAGGGGGCTGCATCTTCTTCTCTTGAAAAGGTTAGGGTTTGTGCTGATTTTAGGTTCGTGGAAAGGAGTAGGCAAGTTTGATTTGTATGGTCATACCGTTCCTCGGCAAAGTTGGTGTTAACCACCTAGCAAGAGATGACATGAGATTACATTAGGGTTTACTAAAAAGGAAGAGATCTTGTTTTGGATCTCTCACATCCAGATTACATTAGGGTTCATTTACCCGATTGAGAATTCACGAAGTTGACCGATATAATATTTGAGCTTTTATATATGGATCTTGTCAACAAGTATCCGGTTAATAAAGAATAGAATAACATGGGGAGACAAAACAATTCTATCTTTATTTGTATGTCTGTCGACGATGTCTTTGATACCGGTGTACATATCCCAGATGGAAAACACTCGTTACAAATAAGATTCAGAGCACATTCAACGTCTTAAAGGAGGATTGGCTGAGTTGTTTAATTTGACTTTACCAAATTACATCTCCGTAAGCGTGGTCATGACTTCATGGATCAAGTCCCACCAGTCAACTTTCTTGGGTCTACCGATAATACTCTTCTTCCATGGTAATTGCATAGCTTATGAGATTAATTGGGTACTCTAAGAGACAAAATGATGCAAATAATTTGTTTATAACCATGAAAGGTATTTATTATTTGCCACGTTGTTCACTCAATTGTGGTGGTGTTGGAATATAAGAGTGTTAAGATCTTATGTCATTAATTGGGTGCTCTAAAAATCAGGCTAGATTACCAAATCTGCTAGGAAGGATACTAATAATTGTTTTTTTTTTTTGGGGGTCTGGCTCTTTAATTAGGCTTGGCAAATCACTAAAGAAACCTATTCAAATTAATCATTTCTTGCATTACATCTGCCTCATACTCTTCCCAATGGGCCTACCCCACATATACGAGTGAGGCTCATGTAGCGCGGGAGACATGGATTCACACTCGAATAGGATAGAACATCTTTTTACAATCCTAATTTTTCAACTCGGCCAATTCCACAAACCACTCAATAATTTCACCAAAAAAAATGTCATGACCCGACACATCATTAATCATTCGGAACCGAAGAAAAATGTCAGCTAGTCTATATGCGATGCAATCGTTATTTGGCTAACACCATCTGAATGGTCCATATTAAACTATGTAGTTACGATAGCAACCTAAGCGCATTCAATTTGATGCCGAACCACTAGATTTAAGGTTTATCTTGGTTCCATGTTGGCGAATAAAACTAATGCTGGATATTTTTCTAAGTCACCTTCGATCTTGCCGTGCACAACCAAAACGTTGTCGTAAAGCTCGTAAATGTCTCCCTCACACTCCCCCATTCTTCTCAAATACGAGAAGAAAAGAAACCTATGGCGGACTGTCCATCTGCCAATAGCGAAATGATGGCGACAACTCGATTATAGAAGAAGGCGCAGAGACATATTTCACTGGCCCTTTCTTCATCTGTCTTATTGGTTGGCACCTGGCAGTTTCAAAGGGAGTCGGAATGGTTGTTGAAGTGAAGGTTGAATGTCGCCATGAGCGAGGGACACTTGGCCTCAGCCCATACGCACCGATCTCATCGCATTGAATTACGATTTTTGGTGACACCGTGGATCGACCTTCTGAGTACCGAAATAAGTTCACCGTTCAGCGGCGAATTCTCGACGCGATAAAGAGGACGTGACTGGAATGCGACCCATACCCGACGCGGCATCACGTGGCTTGACTCGAGCCCGACACATGTTCATCAGTTCTCGAATGAATGTACTAGCTGATTAGTCATATTGAAATATTTTTGTCCGCGGGAGCGAATTGCAGGCGTGCTAATCAAAAGCAGGCCGTTCATGTCGAGATTAGTACCAATTGGCTTTTGATTTCTTACCCCTCAAAGTCACGCATGGCACTTGCTATGATGAAGGGGACATAAATCCGCAAGAAAACCTGCTAAAAAAACAGTTAACTGCTCGAGACTTTTAGGTCAATATTGTAGAATAGATGCGCCCATCATGCACCCAAATAGGCAACAAACTTCAGCTATCAATACGCTTTTGCGTGAATTGTTAGAACTCTTAATTGATTATGTGTTTATTCAGTCGCGGATAGCTTGCTCTCTTCCAATTAATCATATACTTAAATATGATTTGAACATGACCCGTAGAAAAAAAGGGGTCTTGTTCTTTTTTTTTTGGTAAGGAAAGGGGTCTTGTTCTTTATATCCCAACATTCCAATAATCTCGATCTCGACGCTTCCTATCTATTGGTGGAATCTTGCCCGGCACTCATGGAAGGAGAGATCTGCGTGTATTCGTAAAGATTAGTCGAATTGACAGTGTATGACAATTCTTGAAATTGACAATCCTCATGTGGGAATCATAGATCTAACGGTCCATGCACATCGAGCTTACATAAAGGCCCATGGGCTGTGCACATGATCTATTTAGATCCCGTATGGGCTAGTTCTAGCACGGAGGCTAACAACAATAAGAATAAGTTCATTGTAGTTTGTTCCTCGTCTAGAAGAAGCTGCTTGGAGGGCATCGATCACCAAAGGAAAAACAAATCTTTTGGACTTTCATAACCAAGGCTTCATTTGTTTCACTAAAAATGAATGATTTAGAAAATATTTTTCTAAAATAATCGCTTGTATTACTTGAAATAATTAGTCAATGAAAATATTTTCATTAGCGATAATAATTTATGTCTACATACTTTCGTGAACAGTAAAATTGCTTTTTGTTCATTCATTGTTGTAGTTGTTGGCACCTGAATTTTCGCCTTATGATCTCTCATACATTTCATAAAAGTTAGGGATCAGATTCCTCATTAACAATAGAGTTTGATCCCTAAACAAAAATTTTAATATTGTATAATTTTGAATTCGTATTCTTTATGGAATTTACATACTAGAGACATTTTGTTTAGGAATGACATGATCGCACCTAACAAAACATAGGCTCGGTTGTGAATTGCATTCGAATTGATCCGACGTGCAAAATGAACTTGATTTTTAAAAGAAAGTGGCCCTAAACTCATTTGAATTTTTCAGACCAAGCACATGTAAGCCCGGCCTTTACGTGAAATTCGGCTCACTCCCATTTTTATTATTGCTTGACCGAACAAATCCATGTGCCATGCATGTGTCATGTTGAATTAGGGAAGAAAGTAACACAAGATAAGTGGTTCGACAATGCACAATCTATGTGTATCACACGTCTGGCATTGGCTTGCTAGCCCACCCCTTTCCAAGATCAAAAGTATTATCCTTTGTACTTCGCAGATAATTTACATGAATGGTGCACTTTCTCTATTCACATGAGAATGAGATGTCCCACAGAAAGAGGAAATTGTGTAATTTCTGCTTTACTTTTTGGCCAACCATAACAAGCTGGGATACAATGCAAAATGCGTGCTTGTCCTTCATGCTTTTTGTCTTTCTTTTCTGTAAGTTAATTGTATTAGCTCAAAAGGAAGAGAGTGGGGTGATTAGGCCCACTACAATCCCAACAACATCGATAAAGGCAACAATCAGAGACAATCGTGCAATCACCCCTAAGATCCATCAAGGAATGCCCATTTGCCCACCTCGCACAAATTTGCCAATCATCAAACCCCAAGGAGATACATTGGCCATTCCCAATCAAAGTTTTCTTTAAGTTAGTTTTCCTCCAAAAGTAAGTACTGTTAATTTTAGGCCCATCAACCGTATTGAATGCTGCTCTCAAGCCATGCCATGCAGGGATCATGAAACGCTTATTGCACATCGCAATGCACAAAAAGCAGGCACACGGTAGTCATTAGATCACACGCATATGGAGATGCTCTGAGTAGTTGCTTCAACACTTTTGCATGTGTAAATGGTACATCAAATCCTATAAATTCGACTCTCTCTTGCTCATTGTGTTTTCTTCGAAACTCTCTTTCCCATTTATTTGCCTCTTTTCAACTAACCACCTATCTGACCTTATGGCCGACGCCAATGGAAGTGCTCTTGGTGTCAATGAAGACAATGTTGCTGCCATGGGGTAGTTCGTGATGGCTGGTATATTAAGGATCCAATATAGAGATCATTACGATTCATTGTGAAGGGAGCCATTAGAAAGAGTGTAAGTACCGTTGCTTCAATAAATTCTTGGAGTAACGATACTTGCACTCTTTGTAGTGATAGAGAACCCAGGATCGAAGCCTACATATATTGCATCAGCTGTTGGCATCATAAAATCCTCCATGGATAGCAACATCGCTTTCATTGACGCCAACAACATTTTCATTAATGCTGCCCATATGGAGAGTCCTAGCTTTTTTGTAAACAATCAATGGAAGGCATAGAGATTTTATAAACTCTTCCTAATCAGAATAGCATAAATCTATCATTAAGTGAAATTCGTTGCTTAAGGAAGAGTCTTATAAGTTAATAAAGCTGGAATACATCAAAGACGTGGAGTCCTTTCTCAAGTAATTGTTTAAATTAGGAGTAAACATGGTTAAAGTTGGCCCTGTCCAACACCTAACTCAAGAACCACCTTGCATTGTGTTGGTCCCCAATTTTTGGGACTAGAGACCGACCTTATTGAGGTTGGGACCGAGAACTAGATTGACCTTGTGGGTCTAGTTTGGTTACGGGTCAATGTGAAAACATCCCATTCTTTTTTGTTTTAGTTTTTTGTATTCCTTGAAACGAGAAACTTACTCTTTTAAATTCCATATTCATCTACAATAACATCGGCACAAATCAAACAGAAATCTAAGACAAGGCAATAACAAAAATCTCCACTTGCCAAAAACAACAAATCACATAAGATGAACATGTGGAATAAAATTAAGCAATAAAAAGTTCAAAATGCGTAACATAAATCATGAATTATACAACTTCATATCTTGTTCATTTTTAAAATATCGTTCTAAATTATGAACACTTGAAAAGAAAACAAACAGCAAACATAGTTAATACTTAACAATAGTTTTGGATTGAAATTACTATTAGTGCGATTCATAGAACATCTCAGCACTTTTATTCGTCTATGTGAGTTGAATAAAGAATCCATAATGCTATACGATTAGATCCACAAATTTATCATCTCTGCTTTGAGCATGAGAAGGGATATTTTGATATTACAGATTCTAATCTGAACCATAGTTACAAGCCCCGTTTTGTTATTGTTATTTCAAATGTTAAGATCTTTGTTCAAGTTTATTCATGTTGAAGCATCAAACATTAACAAAAAGAAATTGTTATTGTGATTGTTGACTGAGATGCAAAATGAATGGAGGTACTTACCTTTGAAATTGTTACTGTGATTATTGAGAGAGAGAGAGAGAGAGAGAGAGAGAGACTTGAAGAGAGGGAGAGGAAAAGAGCGAAAGAATAGAGAGGGCTGAACAATTTAGGTTATATTCCTAAAGTTTGGAAAAAAAAAATTTACAGGATTGGTCCAAGTTGGACCAATCCTAAAGCCTCAAGACTAAGGACCAACCCGCACAATTCAAGCTCTCGTGGCCCCAAGACCAGGGATCGGCTAGTCCCCCCGAGAACCAAACCAGGATCGGTTGGGTTGGGCCGATCCAAGGCCAGTCCAGAGATTCCTAGACTGATGCCCACCCCAGGTCGAAATAGAGTTATAAAATCCAATCGGGATAACAGATAAAATCTTGTTTCAACGTGATATTTTCTAGCACCCATTTGTCTTCCCATTCTTAGTTCACCCAAATCGGATAACTTAAAAATAAAGAAAACTCCTATAAATATACCTTGAATTAATTGAAAATGTACTCAAGAATCTCCTACTCGATTGATTGGATGTGCTTTGCGAGAAACAATGTTAACGATTCACAGGTGTGAGTGAATTCGGCCATGTAATTTGGTCGTTTGATCCAAATGTTGAGAAACTCTTATTCGTGTAACACTTAAAAAGAATTCATATCGTGTGTTAAGTTATTTATTCCCCTTCCTACACGCCTATATAGAGCATAATTTGAACTTTGATCTGTGTTACCTCAAACTATTCTAGTCATATTACAAATGATTTTTCTTGTACATACATTTGTTAAGCCACTTCCAATCATTTCAATGGATGATGACCATGACTTAAAACTGGATAGTATAAGATAAGATAATATAACTCTCAGTCGATTCCATAAAATCTTTACATATTTCAAACTAGGTGCGCCAATTGGCACATTGCACTGAACAAAATTATAGTATGGATTTCTTAATAAATTGAAGTAAGATTGGTAGTTACATCATGATTCCAAATGTATCGTTTTATAAGTTAGCACTAAAAAAATCCAATCACTAAAGAATGGCACGAGATCGGGCTTTGCAATTGGATCGCCTACATTCCATGGGCCATCTCCTCTTTTTCTTGCTCTGTCCCTTCTTGGTCCATAAGTGATAGGTCAAATGGGAAAAGTGATGGAAAAGCCCTAAATCTTTTGTATTTGTGCCAATTTAGTTCTAAATTTTTTTTTTATGTTAATTTAGTCATAAACCTTTTGTCTTTATGTTAATTTAGTCCTTCCAAGTAATTTTGACTGGATTTTACTAACGTGGATGTCGGTTGGCTTATGTGGCACTACCGGCGATGACTTGAACAACTTTTAATAATTTTTTTCAAATTTTTTAAATATTTTTTTCTTTTCCATTCTTCTTCGATCGGCGACTGGCTAAAGGCCAAGGTCGACAAACCTCGTCGGCCACTGGCGAGGCTAACCCTTGCTAGCAATGGCAACGGCAAGCTTTGCCTAGCCGTTGACGAGACTCACCCGCGACCTCGCGGCCACTGGCGAAGGCTCGAGCCCTCGCTAGCAGCTGAGCAAGGTACAACCTCGCAAGATCCTACGAGGGTTGAGCCTTGCTGGCCATGGGTGAAGCCTAACCTCGCCAGATTTGGCGAGGTCGTGCCTCGCCCAGTTGCTAGTAGAGGCCGCGAGGTCGAAGATCGCGACCTCGCCAGCAGCCGGCGGGGCTCGCTGGCCCTGGCCTCCAGCTGGTCGCCGAACTGGCTACTAATTGGAGGAAGAAGAAAGGAAAAGAAAAAAAAGAAAAGCAAAAAGAAAAAAATTTTAAAAAATTCAAAAAATATTAAAATATTATTAAAAATTATCCACGCCATCGTTGGCAGTGCCACATAAGCCAGGCGGCGTCCATGTTAAAAAAATCCGTTTAAAATTAGCCGGAAGGACTGAATTGACACAAAAATAAAAGATTTGGAACTTAATTGGCATAAAACAAAGTTTATGACTAAATTGGCATCAATGTAATAGGTTTAAGATTTTTCTGACACTTTTTCCTAGGTAAAATATATTTTTCTAAAGATCCATATCATCAATATCTTGAGTGAAATGATCAAAATATCCTATAGAAAGTACCATGGAGGATCTTACTACGAATTATATATGTAAAGAATTCTAATTAGGGAACAGAATAAAAGAGAATATGAAGATGAGAAGACTCGAGAAAAGTAAAAAGGTATAATGGGTACACGTTAAGTAATTAGTACTTTGTTCATCTCAATCGATTCTTAAAAGCTATGATGGGTATTTGTTTGGTACTTGGGTAAGCCCAAGCGAGCGGCCGGCAAGAATTCCGGTTGAACGGCCTCGACCCGAGCGGCGTGGGCTTCGAGCTCGAGGCCGCGAGGTTTTGGCGGGCGAGGGTAGAGGCGCAATGAGCAGCAAGAGAGACGGGGAGGGAGACGCGAGAAGCTGCCTAGGGATAGAGAAGGGCAAAATTACACTAGAATTCTTCATCTTCATTTGAATAAAATTACTAAAATTCGACATGGCAATCGTGAATCAACCTCGAAGGGCAAACTTGTAGGTAGAGCATTGACCGATTGGAAACTTTTGATCGCACCATAACCCGTCTCCTCTCTTATTGACATAACCCGGATAGTCCGACTCCGAGAACTCTGCTTTCTCGACCAAACGCAGCTCTTCGTCTTCCTCGGCAAGCTTCTCGATCTCCCACTTGCTGAACGGATAGGCCGTCTTGTGCGTCACGTGAATCTCGCCATGTTTGGCCAGCATCGACCTTGCGCTCTTCAAGAACCCTCTCACCAATTCTCGGTGTCGCCTGAAGAAAAATCCCACAACTACATCATCCATTGCAATGTCTCTTGGACCAATTAAGGTAAGTTTGTTTGCGTATGTTGTGTCAAGATATGTTATGGGAAGGGGCAAGTTCGAGAGCTTTACTGAATTTGGGAGCTGGAATGGTCGTGACCCTTGTAACCGGCGTGCGGGAAATTGAAGACGATCCGGTCGAAAGATTTGTGCTTTAGGACGGGGTGCTGGGTCATGGTATGGGCGTTCACGTCGTGCAAAATGGTGGAACCAAGTCCCTCCAGAATCTCCATGTTGGCGCTTGCTCTTTTGTACAACATCTTCGATGACGCTTTTCCAGTCAGGTCGTCGTGCAAAACGAACACATGAAATCAATGAATTGGAGACCTTAAAATAGTGAGTCAACTTTAAAAAAAAGTGAACGTACTAAATGGAATGGATGGTGCATTACGTACCCTGGGAGTCGAGGGAGGTGGCGACGATGTTAACGGCAGAGCCAAATGCTCGGGCCAAGCAAGCGGCAAAGGAGAAGTCGCCCTCGCCGATGAGCAACATCCTGTGTAGATTGCTGTAATGCTTGATGCGCTTCTCTTCTTCTTCTTCACGTGCATCTCCATAGTTACGTAATAAGTTCACCCTCGCCATTTATCAAATTACATCCAAATGTGATATCTTCTTCGAAGTTGAACCACCCAGCAGTGGAATGCTGATTTCATCTTGAGGGACTTGGTTGTGAAGCTCGTGCATCTATATAGCACTTTGACAACCCTCTCTCTCTCTCTCTCTCTCTCTCTCTCTCTCTCTCTCTCTCTCCATAAAAGTTGATTTCATCTTCCAAGATCATCATTTTCCAAGAACAATGGACATGATTCATGAACGACCTTTCACGTTCCTCTCGTCATCATCCTCTCACAGACTTCGAAGTACGTACAGGAGAGGAATTAATGGAGACGATCAGATGAAACGGACTGAAGATGAAGAGTTCTATGATTAGAGTATAAGTATTGAAATATAGCTCATAATCAACTCTAGGAGTCGATTGTTTTATGGCATTTCTCATCATCGTCTACACAAATTGTCCATCAGTCTCCATTCCTAAGAGGTTTTTGATGAGCTCTACTATTTGCTTCAATCCTTCTTCAAACAGAAAGTAGCCAAGGAAGAAAAAACACAACAGACATTAACACCATGTACACTCACGGGTAAATTATAGAAAAATGCTCATGAACTTTGCAATTTACTTGCAAAGTACACAATCCTTTTGAGAAGCAATTTGAACTTGGAAAAAGCTCTCTTGATGATCACATGATGGTGCTAATACTCGGCGGGTTCGGAGCACGATGGACCGCCTCGTAGACTGGATATTGCGGATACGGAACATAACAGGACGGCGATGAGTACTGCTGTACCCTTTCATGGTTCTCGTGCTCATGATCATCATATGAATAATAGCTGGTTCCTCGGCGAGTGCTTCCTGCATTGCTCACTCGCACTATGGCAATGGTATGAAATTTCCTCCTAAACGATCGAGTCAGCTTGGCTGGGTCGACACCTTCTCTGATTACGACCAGCTGGACCCTGTGCGGCCCTCTTATCGCCATGGAAATGACATTTCCGTTATATTTACCACAAATGAACACCTGAAATTCTGGAAAACACATCAAAATTGAAATAATATGTGACGTGTGTACCGCTCAAATAGGCAAGTAAAGCAAGGGACTGAAATCTGAAAAGATGTAAATATTACAAAGAGATTAAGACTTGATCGTATATATTTTCTTTTCATTTTTTTTCCAGAAGAATGTAAATTAGTAATTACCAACCATCTGCTTCTGTAGCAATCCTCATGGCCTTTGATCTGCATTTGTCGCAGTGCATTGCCATCTGTATAATCATCTTGTGCTGTACCATGAAACAACGACATCAGTTCGGCAAATAACATTAAGCTTTTCTCTTTATGTAATGATAAATAAGCTCATCACCCTCATTGTCAACTGTTTTTTTGGGCGAAATGGATGTTGGAGAAGAGGTTTGTGAACGTATCTATGGAGAAGTCTAGTGTGTCTGGTTTTGGAGAAGAAATGTGATGGGACTTCATTTATACATCACGCGATCCGATGAAGATACAGCACACGCATTCTTGCAATTTCACTCTAGACATGATGCGTGCACTCCTCCACGCGACTTAAATCATCGACATATTTCCCAGATCTGATTAACTATTATTTTAGGGTTTAAACCGCGGTTTTAGTGACAAAGTCAATCTTATTATAATATCAGACAAACACTATATATAACTATATATATCTCTTGGTTTGGACCTTAGTTTGGTACGTACTTGGCAGCATTTTAATGTACTGAAACATCTTGAATGTCAACTCTCTCTGTTCTATCTTCCCAAGAGTTCCTCATCTAGTCTCTGTCACTGATCCAAAAAAGAAGTCTCTCTCACCTTCCCTGGGGAAGAACAGCATTGGTGCCAAAAGTTATGTACAGAGGCCACTTTAGTGCCAAAAGTTTCAATCGGATCACTTAAGTGCTAAAAGTTGTGAAAAACGATCACTTAAGTGCCATTTCGCCGAAAATCCGACGCGACATTTTTTTTATTAATTTCTCAAGCTGATGTGGCTCGCCGGAGGCTAATGTGGCATTTCTTTTCTTTTTTTTTCTTTTCTTTCTTCTTATTTTTGATGGCTAGCGTTCGGCCATCGGCCATGGCTGGCCTCGCCGAGCATCGCCTTCCTCTGGGCGAGGCCACCGTGGCCTCAGCGAGGGCCGACCTCACCTGGATCTGGCGAGGCGAGCCCTCGCCGGAGCTTGCCCTGCCCAGGCGAGGGTCGAGGTCGCCTGGGCAGGGCGAGCCCCGGCGAGGCCGGCCCTCACCGAGGCGACGGCCGCCTCGCTGGGCCTTGCTCGGAGGAAAGCGACGCCTGACGAGGCCAGCCATGGCTGGTGGCTGGCCTCCGGCCACCGGCCATGGTAGAAGAAGAAGAAGACAGAAATGAAAAAAGAAAAGAAAGAAAAGAAAAAAGAAAAAAGAAAAGAAAGAAAAAAATCAGAAAAAAATTTTAAAAATTGAATTATACACATGGAAAAACCATGTGTCATTAAAATTTAAATATGAAAGCCACGTATTAAATTTGATCGGAATTTTTCGCCATTAGCACTCAAGTAATCATTTTTTCTCCGATTTGGCATTTAAGTAATCGCTGGCATAAATTTTTGGCACTTAAGTGTTCCAAATGAAACTTTTGGCACCAAAGTGGCCTCCGTACACAACTTTTGGCACCAATGCTGTTTTCCCCTCCTTCCCTAAAAGCTGCTTTCTATCTCTCCATTCTTTTTCTAAGCAATGCAATGCATTTAACTGAGACTCCTGCAGATTACCATACAAAAGAAACAACCGATAATTTAAAGTACTACGGTATGCAGTAGGTGCACTGTAGCAATCATTTGAATCTTTATTTATAGAGCACAAACGCGGCCAATATAGAGCCACTCAACCATGGATTATAACATAGCAATTACCAATCCATGAACAAGTCGAAAACACCAAAACCCTTCAACTTCTTGTAGAGATCATTGGTGGTCATTATTTATCTGGTGAAGCGCCATGAATAGGCACGGCAAACTTGTAAGTCAAGCATTGCTAGACGGGGAAGCTCTCATCGCACTTCCTCCCTCCACCTCTCTTATTGTAATACCCTGAATAGCCCCACTATGTGTACGGTGCCTTCTCAACCAAGCGCAAGGCTGGTTCCTCAGCCAGCTTCTCTATTTCCCACTTGTCGAACGGATGAGCAATCTTATGGGTCACATGAACCTCACCGTCCTTCGTTAGCATCGGCTAAGCGCACTTTAGAAACCCTCTTACCAGTTACCGGTGGCACCCAAAATGTTAACACTTCATTGCATTAATTTTTTTTATGTGATCTACAACTTAGTATAGACCAATGTAGGTTGGTCCAATTGGTCTTGTTTGATTAACTTCATACTTGAACATAGAACATGCATGCTTTACTCAATTTGGAACTTGAATGCTCCTGACCGCAAAATTCAGCGTGTGGGAAATTGGAGATGATTCGGTCAAAAGATTTGTCTTTTTGAATTGGTCATTGGGTCATGGTATGGATGTCTACTCCATGCACGACAGTGAACACGAACCATCCAGCTGGTCCAAATTACTGCCCGATCTACTGAACAACATCTTCAGGCACTCTTTTCGATCAATTCATATGCAAATTAAAAAGAAAAGATTGTACAAATACAAAATTTAAGTTAAACCGGTCAAGATTATGACTGATGAATCCCTTCATGTAGATAAATAAAAGTTTCAATAACGTGAAACAATCTTCAATTCCGCCCGATGGAAGAGAAATATCTTGTGTGGGACAATGTCTTTCTAATAAGTTGCAACAGAGCATCTTTCTTCTAGAACATGTGTTGGGAAAAACTCAATCCCCAATCGTCTCGTCGAAATATATTCGGAACAAATTCGATTAATGCGGAAAAACGTGCCCGAGGACCATCAACTTGTATCACCGATCGTATAGGCATATCACATAATGAACACACCCGATATTGTCACAGATTAAGTGCCACTTTGCGCTTGAGAGTTCTTCGATTGTCTTCGTACTCATGTGCGTTTCAAAGGAAAACAGAGAAGACGTCATATTCGAAGGAGTGTGTTTGCATATGAAAAAATCACTTCTGTTTTACAAGAGGTGCATTCTATTATAGATAGGTAAATAACTACCTCGTGGGCCCTTGTGGCTCATGGGCCGAGTTTGGCCCATTTTGGGCGGTCGGCCCATCTTGGGCGGTCCACCCATTATGTCTTTCATCTCCCATTCGCCCACGATGGGCTAAATACAACTCTCTTCCTTGCAAAGTTCATATTAGCAAATAATCCGTGCGACCAGCATACTACGAGAGCTCATTGTTATACATCTGTTAGGAATATATAACAGTTCAAATTTGGGCATTATTCAGAGTAAAATTAGTATGCAGTTTCCTAGATCAAACAGTCACATTTTTTATCTCTCTTGATCTCTTTTAGTATCTCGTATATTGTATTTACAATTATGATTTACTCAAAATCATAATTGGTCGACCTGTGGATATAAATATAGAATGTGACATCATAAATTAAATTGATCTTCCTTTTTCCCTAAACCTCTCCATTTCAGTCCAATTCGCTTTTCTAGAAATGCCCCGTTAGACCGAATTATCATGATCATTGGCAACATCCTAAGATAGCAAACAATGAATAGAAATTTTGAGAATAAGTAAGAGTCGTGAGGGCACTTTAATTGAGAAAAACTATTTTCCTTAAGAGTCTCACATGACTTAAAAATTGAGATCATAATTTTTGTTAACTCTTATCGGTCGTCTCATGCATACGTAATATGAAATACGTATTACGGTATTATCTCCTTTTCCCATAGAGCATATGTCTTTACTCTAAATACCGTACAGATGATAATTTAGACATACTCAATGTCTAACTTAAGTTCATAAATTTACTCTATTCATAGGCGTCTATCAGAACTCACATTTGGCATTAAAAACAGGTAAAGTGAAATATGTGGGTCATTTCACTTTTGGACATAATAATCTATATGTCATCATCTTAACATTCTGTTAAGGCGATATCTATATTTCAAGCTTGAGCTCTCAATTATCACCTAGATAACAAGCTTAAAATTGTCTCATCTCTGTTCATCACATAGTGAGTAGAGGCGATCACCCGTGTAAGTGGGCTAATCTCTCATCTGTCCGACATACCTTTTCAATATAATGCACTCAGCACGACATTCACAAATGTCATACAAACTTATAGGCATTGATAATAACAAACTTCATTAATAGTGAACATTCTGGGAAAATTACAATATACAGTACATCTTATTTTACATAGTCCTAGAGATCTCACATGACAATAGAAAACTTTTTTAGGAATCGGCTTCTTCATAGGATCTGCTATCATCCTTTGTGTAGATATGTACTTCACGTTTACTTCCTTTCGTGCAATCATGTCCTTGATATAGTTAAACTTGATATCTATATGTTTGGTCTTTCTATGGTACTTGAGATCCTTAATGTACGCTATTACTGCTTGGCTATCACAATAGACCAATACTGGGTTTGCAGCATTCTCGGTTACACCTAAGTGATCCAAAAATCTTCTAAGCCAAACAGTTTCTTGTGCCGCTACTAATAGAGCCATGAACTCGGCTTCCATTGTAGATAAGGTTACACATTGTTGTTTCTTACTACTCCAAGATATAGCGCCATTATTCAGTAAGAACACGTATCTAAAAGTAGATTTCCTTTTTTTTAAAATCTCCTCTCCAGTCAGCATCAGTATAGCCTTCAAGGTGTAGTTAACTTCCTTGATAAGTCAACGCATAGTCGACATTTCCCTTTAGATATCTCAAGATTCTTTTGACGGCGATCCAATGTGCTTGACCTGGATTGGATTGGTATCTACTTATCATTCCAACTGCATAATAAATATCAGGTCTTGTACATATCATAGCGTACATCAAGCTTCTGACAGCACTAGCATATGGAACTTGTTTCATTTGCTCCTTTTCTTGTGAAGTCTTAAGACACATTCTGTCGCTTAATGTTTCGCCTTTTGCAATAGGAGTATCTATTGGTTTACAGTCTTGCATACGAAATCACTTAAGGATTTTATTCACATATGTCTCTTGTGAAAGGGATAGGGATTTCTTTGAGTGATCTCTTGAAATCTTAACTTCAAGAATGTATGTAGCTCCACCCATATCTTTCATCTCAAAATTGGAAGATAACCGATTCTTAACTGTATTAACTCACTCCATACTACTTCTGACAATTAGTATATTATCAACATATAATGATAAGATCACAAATTGATCTTTGGATCTTTTGATATATACACAATTGTTTTCACTAATCATTACAAAATCATATGCCATTATTGCATTGTGAAAACATATATACCATTGTTTCGAAAACTGCTTAAGGCCATATATCGACCTCAATAGTCAACACACTTTGTGCTCTTGGCCTTTTGTAATGAAACCAACAGATTGTTCCATATAAATTTCTTCCTCTAATTTTCCATTGAGGAACGCAGTCTTTACATCCATTTGATATAATTCTAGATCCATACTAGCTATTATTGCCAGAATAAGGCGAATAGAGGTAAATCTAACCACAGGAGAAAAAGTATCTTCAAAGTTAACTCCTTCTTGTTGATTATATCCTTTCGCCACAAGGCAAGCCTTATACCTCTCTATTGAGCCATCAGCCTTACACTTTATTTTGAGAACCCACTTGTTCCCAATCACTTTGAGTCCTTTTGGAAGGTCAACCAATTCCTAAGTTTGGTTTGATCTTAATGACTTCATTTCCTCTTCTATTGTATGTATCCATTCTTCCTTATCAGGGCACTTTAGAGCATCGTTCACATTCTTCGGCTCATTTTCATTTTGTGGGGTAATCATGAAAGTTTCTCCTTCAATGTCAAAACGTCGATGGGAAATTCTATTACGACTTGACTGTCGTATGGAATACTATACTCTTGATGATTCACCATGTTCCATTGCGCTTCCACTCGAATGAGATAATGGTGGTGTCGTCCTTTAAGTGGTTGCAATTGAGACTAGGTTGCATTCAACTCTCCATTTGTCACAATGCTCCCACTAACTTCACTATCACGATCCATAGATTCGTATAGTGAGTAATCACCACCTACTTTGCCCTTTTTAGGAAATTCATTCTCTAAGAATGTGACATCTCGTGATTCAAATTTAGTTATACTTCCGCTTTCTTACTCACTTATGAATATATATCCTTTTGAGCGCTCTGAGTATCTTATAAAAATACTCTTTTTGACTCTTGGGCCTAATTTTCCATACTTGTGAGAAGACTCACGAGTATAGGTAGCACAACCCTAAGGTTTTAGAAAGCTTAAATCAGGCTTTCTGTCTGTTCATAACTCATATGAAGTAGAAGCAACTGATTTAGAAGGCACACGATTAAGTATGTAGGCAGCAGTCAACAAAGCATCACCCAAAAGGTGATGGGCAAGTTAGCTTGTGCCATCATTGATCTAACCATTTCCATTAAGGTTCTATTTCTTCTTTCCGCAACACCATTTTGTTGAGGAGTATATGGAATAGTCAGTTGTCTTTCTATTCCTTTTTCATCACATAAATTTCTGAATTGATCAAACAGATATTCTCAACTTCGATCGGATCTTAATGCTTTTATTTTCTTGTCTAATTGATTTTCCACTAAGCTCATAAATCTTTTAAAGCAATTTAAGGCTTCGGACTTATGAGAAATCAAATCGACATGTCCAAATCGAGTATAATCATCAATAAATGTGATGAAATAAACAGATCCGTGCCTTTCTTTTACATCAACGGGTCGGGTCAACGGTCAACGGGTTGGGTCAACAGTCAACCGGGTCGGGTCAACGGTCAACCGGATCAGGTCAACGGGTCGGTCTCCCGATGACGTCACGCTGACATCATTGTCGGCGGTTAGTCAGCGACCGACGAGCCGTTTTGCACGGCTGCGCGTGGGCCTCACGCGCCATCGTGCGCACGACTCTTGTCGGCACGTGAGGGCGCGTGAGGCATCTTCTGGCGACGCACCGCACATCATTTTGCTCGTCTTGATGAACACTTTCTGTTTATGCAATAAAATTCAAGTTTTGACGAAAAACAAAAATCGAAATATGCATGAACAGTTTAGTGACGCAAAGAAAAAGAACAAAAACGAGGCCAAAACTAAAAAACAAGCAGTATACACTTCAGACGATACATATGCATGATCGGGAAACAAGTAAACTGGCTTTGATACCAATGTTGGGAAAAACTCAATCCCCGATCATCTCGTCGAAACATATTCAGAACAAATTCGATCAATGTGGAAAAACGTGCCCGAGGACCATCAACTTGTATCACCGATCGTACATGCATATCACATAATAAACACACCCGATATTGTCACAGATTAAGTGCCACTTTGCGCTTGAGAGTTCTTCGATTATCTTCGTACTCGTGTGCATTTCGAAGGAAAACAGAGAAGACGTCGTATTTGAAGGAGTGTGTTTGCATATGGAAAAATCACTTCTGTTTTTCAAGAGGTGCCTTCTATTATAGATAGGCAAATAACTACCTCGTGGGCCATTGTGACTCACGGGCTGGGTTTGGCCCATCTTGGGCGGTCCACCCATTATGTCTTTCAACATGGTTTGTCGGAATATGTCAAGACAAGCACATATCAGGTACCTCTAGAGTTGAGGGACATGGCAACAGTGTCAGCAGCTGATGCAAATGCTTTCGGCAAAGGCGCTATAATGCTTGATCTTCAGAGTTGAGTCGTCAACATTCACACAGGAAGCAGATGCCATCTTCAGCTGGGCTTGTTGCTTTGACAAGGAGATTTTTTTTAGATAAAGCATTTGACAAGGAAATTTTGTGCATGCACGAGTCATTTATACCATTTCTAGTGTCATCGTTAGTTGTTAAAAGAAACCCCTAGTCTCTGAACTGATGACAGAGCACTCGGCAATGGAATTGTAGTTATGTGTCTCTGAGATTTCTTCTAGGGTTTCCAGGTCACGGTTCACTTGCCCTACAAAGCATATATGTTAGGTACAATAAGGATGAGGTTAAATTTGCAAGTTTTTGGATTTTTTGTCAGAGTTAATTTGATTAACTCGATCCGAGGCAGCTTATAATTCAAACTCGATTCTACTCAAAGAGGAAAGACTTGATATAATACTCTCTTGATAGGTGCTCCACACAAACCTCCTTGACTGTTTTATTCCAAGGATATGATTTAAATTCAAATTGAGCTCAACTCACCAAAGTTTTAAAAAAATTGGTAATTATACAGAACTTGTTTTTTCTTTTCATGTCTATGAGTTGATCTTTTTTTATCATTACGTCTATAATTTCATAAACCATTGCTGCAATGAACTATCTGATTAGTCTCACATATCTGTCTACCTTACCTGTGAAGTATAACGATAGGAAGTTAAAAATTTTGAATGGATAAGGGCAAAAACCATGAGACTTGGATAATAATCTAAATTCCTATTTACTATACGACTGATAAGAGAATTTAGTGCATGTTTTGACATTTGTCTTAACTATCTGTAGATATCGTGTATAAAAAGGTAGTTTCTGATGAAATGTTCAGAAAATTATGAAGTCGAAGCTAAATTAACGAAAATAAAAATTGACTATTTTTATGTTTGAAGTCAAAAATAATTATTGTAGGCATTCAAACGTAAGAAAAAAAAATTAAATTATCCCCTCACTAATCGTGGGCAAGAGTTATGTATGTTGATTGGGTTCACCTTATGTGGGCCCAGCTTGCATAAAGCAAATAAAAAGAAAAACAAAGAAAGTCAAAAAGTGAAAAAGAAAGAATAAAAGAAGGGGGCAGCTTCATGCAGAAACAGGGAGCCCACAGAGAAGAGAGAGAGAAAAAGGCGAGAGCACCGAGAGCGAGAAACAGGGGAGAAGAAAAGGGGCGCATCTTCGCGGTCCCGATTTGAGGGCCAAACGTTGTCAGAATTGGCTCAAATTTTAGTATGTTGTTCGTGAGACCGAGGGCTATGAGTTGATTAGTTTTGTTCGTTGAGAATCTCCTCCAAACTTTTCATTCACGGTTAGGATTTTTCTCCTCTATTTTATGTAAATCCACCTTTGTGGTGAAGAAATGATGTTGAAATGTTGATGTTGTATCTCTAGTGTGTGACTAGAGAGGAAACGAGTGTGTATTCTACTATTCTTGGTGATTAGTGGAAGTTTTGGTCCGTGATTTTTCCCTTATTGGGTTTCCACGTTAAATCTCGGTGTCGTTACATTTGTTTTCTTATTATTGCATGGTTATATTGCTAGAATATCATTGGTTGTTGTTGGAATTAAGTCGATTTTGGTTGGTTTAATTTTGGGGGAGAGATTGATCCTAGATTGGTTGAGTTCTTGACGAATTGTTGCTCGCGGTTCTCCCCAACAAAGTGGTATCAAAGCTAGCATTGATATTCTAGTATTGAATGGAGGAAACTAGTGGCACCATGTTTAAGTTGAATGCCTCGAATTACAATATTTGGAAGCCTCGGATGGAAAACATGTTTTATTGCAAAGATTTATTTGATCCCGTTGAGAGTGATGAGGCTAAAGGAGATAAGGAAGACAAAGAATGGGAGCGTATGAATCGGAAAACGGTTGGATTTATCCGACAATGGATTGATGATAGTGTATTTCATCATATTGCTCAAGAAACAAAAGCGGACACTTTGTGGAAGAAATTGTAAGATCTCTGTGAGAGGAGAACCCTACAAAATAAAACTTTTCTAGTTAAAAGACTTGTAAACTTGAGATACAAGGAGGGAAGTAATATGTCGGAACACATGAGTGAATTTCAAGATGTTGTAAATCAATTGACAAATCTTGAGATTGACTTAGGTGATGAATTGCAAGCATGTCTATTGCTTGGCACTCTTCCTGATAGTTGGGATATTTTGGTTGTGGCATTAAACAACTTAGCTCCGTTTGGTGTACTTTCTATGAGCATGGTCAAAGAAAGCCTATCAATGAAGAAACAAGGAGAAAAGGCTTGAATTATACTTCTAAATCAGAGGCACTTGTCACATATAGTAGGGGGAGAAATCAATCAAGAAACTTCCAGAATTTTGATAAAAGAGACAAATCAAGAGGAAGATCGAAGTCCAGGCCGAGGAGGAGTGTGAAGTGCTACAATTGTGGCAAGATGGGACATTATGCAAGAGAATGTAGGTTGCTAAAGAGAGAAAAATCCCATGATAGAAATAAAGATCAAAAGAAAGAAGAAAAGCAAGTTACAACGGTAATGGCATCCGACGGCGATATTGTGTTTATTTGTGATGACACTTGTGTGAACCTTACATGTCAAGACTCTTGTTGGGTTGTTGATTCCGGAGCTTCATTTCACATCACCTCACGGCGTGACTATTTAACTTCCTATCGCAGCGGTGATTTTGGTTATGTTAGGATGGGAAACAGTGGTGTTTCCAATGTTATCAGCATGGGGGACGTTCATTTGGAGACCAACGTTAGATGTAGTTTGCTTTTGAAAAATGTGAGACATGTTCCAGATATTCAACTTCACTTGATCTCCACAGGTGCCTTGGATGATGATAGTTATTGTAATATCTTCGGTGACGGCAAATGGAAATTGACCAAGGGTTCTATGATAGTGGCTAAGGGTAAGAAGACATGCACTCTTTATACCATGCAAGCTAAGTTGGTCAAGGAAGATGTGAATGTAGTGGAGGACACCTCAGTTGATTTATGGCATATGAGACTCAGTCATCTCAGCGAGAAAGAGCTTGAAACTCTTGCGAGAAAGAATCTCCTACCATTGAAGGAGAAAAATTTGAAGGAATGTACTCATTGTCTTAAAGGTAAGCAACATAGATTCTCATTTTATAGTTTCTCTCTACATACGAAATCAAATGTACTTGATTTGGTTCACACTGATGTTTGCTGCATGGATGCTAGAACACTTGGTGGTGCATTGTACTTTGTGACATTTATTGATGATTGTTCTAGAAAAGTATGGGCTGTTGCTTTGAAATCTAAAGACCAGGTGCTTGCAGCTTTCAAACAATTTCATGTCAATGTGGAAAGAGAAATCGGCAAGAAGTTGAAATGTGTTCGAGTTGACAATGGTGGTGAATATAGAGGCCCGTTTGAACATTATTGCAGGGATTATGGCATCAAATTTGAGAAGACTGTTCCAAAAACATTACAACAAAATGGAGTAGCGGAGAGAATAAACCGAATAATTAATGATCGGATTCGGTGTATGCTCTCTCATGCGAAGTTGCCCAAGTCATTTTGGGGTGAAGCGATGAGAATAGCAGTGGACTTGATAAATCTTTCTCCATCAGTTCCTCTTAAAGGGGATGTTCCGCAAAGAGTTTGGAGTGGGAAAGATGTTTCGTATAATTACCTGAAAGTGTTCGGTTGCCGGGCATTTGTGCATGTTCCAAAAGATGAAAGGTCGAAGCTTGATGACAAGTCTAAACAGTGTATCTTCTTGGGTTATGGACATGAAGAGTTTGGCTACAAGTTATGGGATCCAGTTGCAAAGAAAATCATTAGAAGCCGAGATGTGGTATTCTTTGAGCATCAAATCATTGAAGACATTGACAAGCTAGGAAAACCAAAGAATGCAGCTTAACATTATGTTAGTTTCAGCCTAAGTCCTCCTACCATATTGGGTGGAAATCATGGGGGAGAAGTACACGGAAATCATGAAGATGGTGAATCCTCACAAAATGTTGATCCTTTAGATGAGATGGGTGAAACAGTTGAGCAAGAACAACCAGTTGAGCCAGTGGAGCTAGTTGAGCAAGAACAGCCTATCCTACCTCAAGTTAGAAGATCTGAAAGGGAACGTAGGCCCTCACAGAAATATTAGCCGCATGAGTATGTGTTACTCACCGATGCAGGAGAGCCAGAAACTTATGAAGAGGCTATGTCATATGATCAAACGAACGAGTGGTATGAAGCCATGCAAGAAGAGCTTAAATCATTGCATGAGAACCACACATTTGAATTGGTGAAGTTACCTAAAGGCAAGAGAACACTCACAAATAAGTAGGTATATAAGTTGAAGATGGAAGAAAGTAGTTTGCAATCACGATATAAGGCTAGGCTTGTCGTGAAGGGTTTTCGTCAAAAGAAATGAATTGACTTTGAAGAAATATTTTCACCGGTTGTAAAAATGCCTTCTATTCGAGTTGTTCTTGGGTTGGCCGCCACCTTGAATTTAGAAATTGAACAACTTAATGTAAAGACAACTTTTCTTTATGGAGATTTAGAGGAAGAAATATATATGAACAACCAGAGGGTTTCATAACAGAAGGCAAGGAGCATCTTGTATGTAGGTTGAGAAAAAGTTTGCATGGACTCAAGCAAGCATCAAGGCAATGGTATATGAAGTTTGAATCATTCATGGAAGATTGCGGGTATGGAAAGACCAACTCCGACTCTTGTGTCTTTATGAAAAGATTCTCGAATAATGATTTTTTTATCCTCCTACTTTATGTGGATGATATGTTGATTGTTGGGCATGATGTTAAGAAAATCAAGAGTTTAAAAAATGAGTTGAGTATAGCTTTTGCAATGAAGGATTTAGATCCGGCAAAGCAAATCCTTAGCATGAAAATTACTCGTGACAGGTTGAATAAGAAACGTTGGCTATCTCAAGAGAAGTACATTGACAAGGTATTGGAAAGATTCAACATGAGCATATGTAAACCAGTAAGTACTCCACTTGCTAGTCATTTCAAGTTGAGTAGCGACGAGTGTCTTACAAGTGAGAAAGGAAAGGAAGAGATGATGAAAATTCCTTATGCATCGGCCGTGGGTAGTTTGATATATGCCATGGTTTGTACAAGACCAGACATTGTTTATGCAGTTGGTGTTGTGAATAGGTTTATCTTAAATCCAGGTAAAGAGTATTGGGCTGCTGTTAAATGGATTTTGAGGTATCTTAGAGGCACTTCCAGACTCTGTTTGTGTTATGGAAATGGAAAGCCTGAGTTGAGTGGCTATTCAGATGCGGACTATGCCGGTAATGTTGACTCTCGAAAGTCCACATCGGGTTACATGATGATTTTTGCAGAGGGAGCGGTTTCATGGCAGTCAAGATTGCAAAAGTGTGTTACTTTGTCTACGATTGAAGCAGAGTATATCGCTGTTATTGAAGGAGGTAAAGAACTCTTGCGGATGCAGAAATTCCTAGAAGAGTTGGGTTTAAAGCAAGAGAAGACCGTTCTATATTGTGATAGCATGAGTGCTATCTATTTTAGCAAAAATCCGGTGTTGCATTCAAGATCGAAGCATATTGATGTGAAGTATCATTGGGCCCAAGAAAAATTAGAAGAGAAGCTCTTTCAACTCGAAAAAGTCTGCATTGACGACAATGGATCCGATATGATGACCAAAGCCTTGCCCGTGACAAAACTTGACTCTTGTAGAAGCAAAGCGGGCATGATGGATCTTCCCACATAAGGTGGAGGGGGAGATTTGTTGACTGGGTCCACCTTATGTGGGGCCTAGCTTGCATAAAGCAAATAAAAAGAAAAAGAAAGAAAGTCAAAAAGTGAAAAAGAAAGAATAAAAGAAGGGGGCAGCTTCATGTAGAAACAGGGAGCCCACATAGAAGAGAGAGAAAAAGGCAAGAGCACTGAGAGCGAGAGAAATAGGGGAGAAGAAAAGGGGCGCATTTTCGCGGTCCCGATTCGAGGGCTAAACGTTGTTGGAATTGGTTCAAATTTTAGTATGTTGTTCGTGAGACTAAGGGCTACGAGTTGATCGGTTTTGTTCGTTGAGAATCTCTTCCGAACTCTTCAATCACGGTTAGGATTTTTCTCATCTATTTTGTGTAAATCCACCTATGTGATGAAGAAATGATGTTGAAATGTTGATGTTGTATCTCTAGTGTGTGACTAGAGAGGAAACTAGTGTGTATCCTACTACTCTTGGTGATTAGTGGAAGTTTCGGTCCGTGGTTTTTTCCTCATTGGGTTTCCACGTTAAATCTCGGTGTCGTTACATTTGTTTCCTTATTATTGTGTGGTTATATTGCTAGAATATCATTGGTTGTTGTTGGAATTAAGTCGATTTTGGTTGGTTTAATTTTGGGGGAGAGATTGATCCTGGATTGATTGAGTTCTTGGCGAATTGTTGCTCGCGGTTCTCCCCAACAATGTATAATCAATCTTGGACACCATTCAGCCAGCTAGTGTAACAAACCCTTTTTCGCAGGAAAAATTTCATGGAAACTACGTACATCTAGTTTGATTGTCGCTACATGCATAAAAATAAAGTACTGCATTCCTAGCTAGATTGCAAAATTAAAGCGTTCTTTTAAGCACTGCTTGAGATAAACTGATTAGAACTACACCACCATATATACAAGTGATCACTTTGCTCGAGCACACTCAACAAGATCGGCTAAGCTCTAGTTAAGCAGAGCATTGACGCAAAGCATTCCGTGATCATTTTTGCTAAACTTGTAAGTAGAGGCTTCTCCGATCGGGAAAGTACCATTACACTTCGCGCCTGAGCCTCTCCGATTGACATACCGTTCATAATCCCACACAGAGAACTGCACTTCCTCGACCAAAAACAGGCCTTGTTCCTCGGCCAGCTTCTCGATCTCCCACTTGCTGTATGGATGAGCCGTCTTGTGCGTCACATGAATCTCTCCATCATCCGTGAGCATCGTTTTTGCATTCTTCAGGAAGCCTCTCACCAGATCTTTGTGAAGCCTGAAAATCGGATTTTCCTTTTATTGCCTTCAATCTTGCTATATTTGCAATGTAGCATAGATCATTACAGACAAAAAGAAATGGCACACGTTTATGGGACAATAAGGATGTCAGCTTTAAATGAACGAAATGCTCGAGAGTCGAAGACTGACTTAATCTGGAAGAAGGATGTCTCAGGGCCGTAGAAGCCAGCATGAGGAAAATTGTAGACGATTCGATGGAAGGATTTCTGCTTGAGAATGGGGTGTTTGCTCATGGTATGAGCGTCCACTTCATGCAAAACGGTGCCCCCACAGCCCTCGATCGTTTCCAAGTTGTCTATCGCTGATGTTGGATAACTCATCCTTAAAGTAGCTAAGGTTAACAAGGAACATGAAAATTTACTAAAATGAGAACTAGGATTAAAATTGACGGACAGCCTTAGAAATTGGTAAGGATAGACATTGAGAATATGCGCGGTTTTTTTAGCAAGCTCTGGCGTAAGTTGATGTCGATTTTCCCTACCGTACAATTGACTCAATGTACCAAGAGATAGCCGAGACGTGTGATTTGCACAGGTACCTCTCGAGTCAAGCGAGGTGGCGACCATGTTAACAGTAGACTCGAATCTCCTGGCCAAGCAAGCAGCGAAGGAAAAATCACCCTCGCCGACAAGCAGTATCCTGTGGAAATTGCTGTAGTGCTTGAAGCGTTTCTCTCCTCCAACATGTCCATTCCCATCCAAGTTCGCCTCTGCCATCAATCCAAACCTTATCAGTTTGAAGCTAAATCACCACAGTTTCCATCGATCCTATGTCCTGATGTGTGCATGCAGGTGGGTATATAGAGCATTTCGAGTGTCTTGAATACCAGAGGTCACTGCGGTAACCAGAACAATAAGTGCAAGTACTCGGATCAATGTTAAAAGCAGTTATGTCTCCTAGTTTTGTTTTCTTCCAAAAAATTTATGGTTTGAAAGCTTCATTTACCGAGAAGCTTGATACATCCATGCATGAACGACCTTTAATGTCCTCGGGATCTTGAGAAGAGTGATGGCAAGAGGACTGACCAACATTACCTCGACGACCCTAAGACTAATATAAGCGACGGATTTTCATTTAAAACAAAAAGATGTTTACATCACAGTCTAAGCTCAAATTGAGCTCGCATTGAAATCTAAAAAATTCAGTGATAACATTTTTTTTTTGGGGGTTTTGTAACAAAAATGGGGATTAGCCCCAGCCTTACAAAATCTTTGTTCACGGGGAGGGGACACGCGTACCTATCTGATCTCCTTGTAATGGAATTGAACAATGAAGAGGATGTAAGATCTTATAAATGCCATGTAGTGATCTGTTTGGTATGACAAATTGAATGCATTGGAATAATGGAATAGATAAAGAACTGAATGGAATGAAATACTAATTCCAATACCTTTTTTTACGTGAAACGTGGGAATTGAACAAAATCGATGTTATTGTGTTTGGTTGTGAGAACAAATTTGGTGGGAATGGAATGGGTTGGAATAAGAATTTTCTAACAAATTTAATTTGCATTATACTTGGATTAATTACATTATAAATTATATAAAAATGATTTAATTATAAAGTAATATACCCATATCTTCTTAAACAAAAATTAAGGGATTAAAAGATAATATTTAAATGATATTAATAATTTTACTCGAAGTTCCAATTATATCTCACAATATATAAGGCATTAAAAGATAATATTTAAAAGATATTAATAATTTTACTCGACGTTCCAATTATATCTCACAATAAATATATATATATATATATATATATATATATATATATATATATATGATATTATGACAATGGAAGGCTGGAAGTGGCAGGAGAAGAAGCCCAAAAATTGGTCCAAGAAAGAGAGTTCGGGCCCATTCTTAGAGCTTCTCTGTCTCTATCATTGTTAATCAAATTGAAGATTTGATAAGATGTGTTTCTTCTTGTGGATTTGAAAAGCCTTAGAAGAGTTATTTAGGTTATGTAATCCTTTCTTCCTGCTCTTTCCACCTTTCCTTTTGGAATACTTTTCAGCTTCTTGATGACTTAAGAGATAAATAGAATGAGCCCTTTCATTCTTTATCTTTGTTTCGTCTTGAACAAGCATACTAGCCAATTCAATTATATTCCACTTATCCTTTATAGTATTATAATTTATTTGAAATGACCCATATTGTTCATAATGTAAGGAATTAAGTATGAGCTGTACTAAAAATTGTTTATCCACGTTCATTCCCAAAGTCCTTAATTTTGTTATTAAATTCATTATCTCAAGAATACGCTCATGTATGGTACGCAAACCATTGTATTTCATGTGGTCAAAGTGCTCATCAATGTACCAATAGGTAAGTTATCCGTAGTTTGAGAATGCACTTCCACAAATTTCATAAATTCCTTTGCGTTGTCAATTTTGAAAAGAGTAGTCGTTAAGTTGTTTGCAACTGTCATTTGCAATATGGAAAGACTTTATCGAAAGAATTTTCATTATCATTACTCTCATCAGTAATAGTAGCTGGTTCCTCAACTTGAAGTTCTAAATCAAGATCCTAGACACCTAAGTGAAACTAAACTTGATCACAAATCAGAGAAATTCATTCCATTAAATAAAGAACGTACGGAGCATGCAACTAAAGAGAAATAGGTATAGATAGTGCAAATATGCAGAAAAAAACACATACATTAATGCTTTGAAAATATCACATAATTATATTCAAATTAAACAATACATGTACATCATAATCTTCCTTTGGGTGATCCTATACAAACAAACAATAAACCATAATGATGCTAATAACTTTTATTTGATAATTATAAATACACTTCATTAAAATGCACTTGCTATCTTTGGATATAGAAACAAATCTAGCAAGGTATATTAATTATCGACTATTATGTTAATGAATTATAAGAAATTGATGAACCTTTGGGTGAATCCCTAAGTTCTTAAAATAAATGAACTTCAATATACCCATGACACCAATAAGGATATGTAATATATTAATTTCAATCATAGCATCAATTAATCGTGGGTAATTGAGTAAAACATTATACAATTTCAAATATTGATGAGACCTTAAGGTTCGGCCACTTTGGTGATTAACAAACCATTCATAATTGAATTTTCTTTTAATTGTAAAGCACAACAATCATTTCATAATTTGATTATCTCTAAATGTTAAGATTTAATCACTCTCGTGATAAAATTGTCATAAAGTTCTAAGAATCAAATTATACATTATGATGCCTCAAGAATATATGTCAATTCGTATATAAATATATTAATACATATAACCAAACAATTAACGTGCTAGAAAACATGAAAATATATATACACCAAGAGCACTAAACCCAAATTATAATTTACATCCGATTTCAATTCGATGTATGTATTTATATCTTGAACGCATTAATGGGAGATCACTAATGAAAAAATTCATATTTTTATTATTGAAAAAAATCATGAGATCCTAAACCTTGGCTTTGATACCCACCGTAAATGATAATGTAATTCTTTATATGAAAAATTCTGAATTAAAGAATTTAAGATCTTCATGATTTTTCATAATAAGAGGTATGAAGACATATCTTTATCCATAGTAATAACCTTGAGAATGATTGTCGCAGAAATAGGAGAAAATGAAGAAATATGATATTTTTCCCTTAATTCACTTTTATCTTAACGTATCTTATTTGATGAAGAATAAAATACAACTTTTTATTCTCTTGGATGTAGAGAGAACCAAACTCTATTTATACAGTCTATTCAATAGGTGCTTTCCATCAAAACGCATTATATCTTTATAAGAGTCCTATCTTTTCATAAGAACCGTAACTTCTCATAAGAATTGCACATTTTCATAATAGTTGCATCTCTTCATAACAAATATGGTTTTTTTATGTTTAAATTATTATATAATTAATTAATAATATCATGTTGGCCATAATTACTCTTACATGGTCTACCATCGCCATCCCTAACACTACAAAGCATATATGTTGGGGTCAATAAGGATAAGGATAAACTTGCAAATTGTTGAATTTTTTATCGGAGTTAATTTGATCAAGTGAATCGGAGGCAACTTGTAATTCAAACTCGATTCGACTCAAAGAGGTAAGACTTACAAAGCGTATATGTTGGGGACAATAAGGATAAGGATTAATTTGCAAGTTGTTGAATTTTTTATCGGAGTCAATTTGATCAAGTCAATCCAAGGCAACTTGTAATTCAAACTCAACTCGACTCAAAGAGATAAGACTTGATATTATAGCTCTCGTGATAGGTGCTCGGCATGATCTTCCTCGATTGTTTTATACTAAGACTATGGTCGAAATTCAAATTGAGCTCGACTCCCTGAAGATTTAAAAGATTGGTAATAAGAGCTAACTTGTTTTTTTCTTTTTATGTCTATGAGTTCATTTTTTTTTATCATTACGTCTATAATTTCATAAACCCATGGCGCAATGAACTATCCAATGAATCTCACATATCTATTTACCTTACCTGTGAAGTATAACGATAAGAAGTCAAAATTTTTGAATGTGAATAAGGGCAAAAACCACGAGACTTGAATATTCATCTATATTCCGATTTACCATATGATTGATAAGAGTCCTGTGCATGAATATCAAACGTTATGTAAGCGTAGATATCATGGATAAAAATTTAGTTTTTGATGAAATGCTCACAGAATTTTGAAGTTGAAGCTAAATTAAAGAAAATAAAAATTGACTTTTTTCTGTTTGAAGGGAAAAATAAATTATTGCGGGATTTAATACATTAGACAAAAAAAATTAAATGATGCCCTCCCTAATCGTGGGAAAGAGTCATGTATAATCAATCTCGACCAAAAAAAAATACTTTTGGACACCACTTAGCCGGCTCGTACAGCAAAACCCTTGTTCGCAGGAAAAATTTCACTGAAACTACGTAAATCTCGTTTCTTTGTCAAAACATGCATAAAAATGAAGTAACCCATTCCTAGCTAGATTGCAAATTGCAAAAAAAGCTTCTTTTTAAGCACTAGGGGAGATAACGGGAAAAGAACCAAGAAAAGTCCTAAATACATTGCATTTGTACCAAGCTAATCATAAACCTTTTAATTAAGTTAATTTAGCCTTAAATTTTCCACATTAGTACAAATTCAGAATCTAGCCAATTTAGATTGGAAATTGCTTAGGTGGACGCCAATCATATGTGATACTGTCGGTGTTGACATTATTCGTTTCCCTTTTCCTTTTGCTGGTGGCTGGTCGCCAGCCACAGGCCATGGCCGACGACGGTTGACGACGGTTGGCCTCACCTAGGCGAGGCTTGTCCTCCCCAACCACAGGTGAGTGTCAACCTCGCCGGGCCATGCCTGGGCAAGGGAGAGTGACAACAAGGCCCCCCTCTCCAAGCCTCACCTGTGCGAGGGCGAGGCCAAGGCCCAACAAGCCTTGCTGGGCAAGGGCAAGGTCTAGTGAGCCACCTGGACGAGGGTGAGGCCCAGCAGAGCCTTGCCTTGCCTGGGCAAGCATACTCAACAAGATCGGCCGAGTTCAAGTTAAGCAGAGCATCGGCGCAATGCATTCTGCGATCATATTTGCTAAACTTGTAAGTAGAAGCTTCTCCAATAGGGAAAGTACAATGACACTTCACGCCTGAGCCTCCACGATTGACATACCCTTCATAATCCCACAAGGAGAACCGCGCTTCCTCGACCAAAGAAAGGCCTTGTTCCTCGGTCAGCTTCTCGATTTCCCAGTTGCTGTATGGATGAGCCGTCTTGTGCGTCACATGAATCTCTCCATCCTCGTTGAGCATCCTTTTCGCATTCTTCAGGAAGCCTCTCACCAGATCTCGGTGAAGCCTAAAAGTCAGATTTTCTTTTTATTGCCTTCCATATAGCTAAATTTGGAACGTAGGATAGATCATTAAATACAAAAAGAAAGATCAAGGCACACGTATGGATGTCAATCTTTAAAAAAACGAAATGCTCGAGAGTCGGAGACTAACTCAATCTAGAAGAAGGATGACTCAGGGCCGCAGAAGCCAGCATGAGGAAAATTGTAGACTATTCGATCGAAGGATTTGCGCTTGAGAATGGGGTGTTTGCTCATGGTATGAGCGTCCACTTCATGCAAAACGGTGCCCCCACAGCCCTCGATCGTTTCCAAGTTGTCAATCGCTGATGTAGCATAACTCATCCTTAACGTTGCTAATTAAGGTTACCAAGGAACATGAAAATTTACTAAAATGAGAACTAGGATTAAAACTAACGAACAGCCTAAGAAGTGGCAAGTATAAACAGTGCTTTAGGTTGTCTATGTCCATATTGTTGGCGACAGACATTGAGCTCTGGCATAAGTTGATGTCTATTTTCTCTAACATATGATTAACTCAATGTACCAAAAAATAGCCGAGACATGTGATTTTGCGCAGGTACCTCTCGAGTCGAGCGAGGTGGCGACCATGTTAACAGCGGAGCCGAATGTCCTGGCCAAGCAAGCTGCGAAGGAAAAATCACCCTCGCCGACAAGCACCATCCTGTAGAATTTGCTGTAGTGCCTGATGCGTTTCTCTCGTCCGACATGTCCATTCCCACTGTAGTGCTTGATGCGTTTCTCTCGTCGGACATGTCCATTCCCATCCAAGTCCGCCTCTGCCATCAATCCAAACCTTATCAGTTTTGAGCTAAATGATTACAGTTTCTATCGATCCTGTGTCCTGATGCGTGCATGCAGGTGGATATGTATAGCGTTTCGAGTGTCTTGAATACCAGAGGTCACTGCGCGTGATCAGAACAGTAAGTGCGAGCGCTCGGCTCAATGCAAAAAGCAGCTATGTCTCCTGCTTTTATTATTCCCAAAAATTGGGGTTTTGAAAGCTTCATTTTCGAAGAAGCTTGATACATCCATGCATGAACGACCTTTCATGTCCTCAGGATCTTTAGAAGAGTGATGGCAAGAGGATTGACTAACATAACCTTGAGGACCCTAAGACTAATATAAGCGACGGATTTTCGTTTAAAGCAAAAGGATGTTTATATCACGGTCTAAGCTCAAATTGAGCTCGCATTGAAATCTAAATAGTTCGGTGACATCATCTTCTTTTTTTTGGTTTTTGTAACAAAATGGGGATTAGCCCTAGGCTTACAAAATCTTTGTTCATGAGGACACGCGTACCTATATGATCTCCTCGTAATGGAATTGAACCACGAAGAGGATGTACGATCTTACTGCCATGTAGTGACCTGGTTGGTATAACGAAATGGAATGCATTGGAAGAATGGAATGGATAAAGAACTGAATGGAATGAAATACTGATCCCAATACCTTTTTTTCCTTGCAATGTAGGAATTGAACGGAATTGATGTTATTGTGTTTGGTTGTGAGAACAAGTTTGGTGGGAATGGAATGGGTTGGAATGAGAATTTCCTAACAAATCTCATTTGCACTATACTTGCATTAATTACATTATAAATAATATAAATATGATTTGATTATAAAATAATATACCTATATCATCTTAAAACAAAAGGATAATTGCATTGGAAGTCCTAAATCATGAAAGTATAATCAAGTCTTAAAACTTTAAAAAAGTGCAATTTTTGTAACAAGTTTTAGGACTTGAAAGTTTTAAAACTCAATTGTGACGTAGCTAGCAAGGATCACTTAGAGGGGGTAAATAGGTGATTTGAACGATTTTTGAACAATTTAAAATTGTAAACAATTGATCACCAGTAAAGTTTGAACAATGTTCAGATTCTGAGCAGTTTTTATAGATCATGTGTTAGTGTGCAATATGTAAAATAAAAGTTAGGGAAAGAAAGACTGCACACAAGAAGTTATAGTGGTTCTACTTAGATCAAGCCTACGTTCACTTTTCCATGCTGACAACCTACTGGTTAAATTCCATTATATGATCAAGAAGAATTATAAGTTCTAAGTGATAACACTTTGTGAATGATATAACTCTCTATCTCATACAATTACTCTTATAAAATATCCCTCAAGATCTTAGCGTTTTGCTTAAAAAAGACAAGTAGAAGAATTGGAGTATACTCAGACTTTGGACTTGTTGATTCTTGATTTTGCTCAATACCTTCAGCTCTTCGTTAATCTTCTTTTATACTTCTCCACTTCCAAACTAGCCGTTGGACAATATTCAGAGGATTATCTTCCAATCCTCACCTTGGACAGATTTGTATAAAATTGTTTGTGTTGAGGAAAACCCCTATTGATTTTGAAGTTGACAAAACCTTCCTTATGTTTGTAAATCTGATATTTATTTCATACTATTTTATTCCAAGTATATATTCTGGAAGCTCAGAAGAAAGTTTTTCAGACTTTACAAACTTATTCTTATCTTATTGAAGACCCACATAATACAAGTTCTGAAACTCATACGCAAAAATTATTCAGACGCAGAAGCTGAAATTTTTTAGAAGCAGACGTAGAAGCTGAAATTTTTAGAAGCAAACGCAGAAGCTGAAATTTTTCATAAACAAACGCAGAAGCTGAAATTTTTCAGTTGCATACGCAGAACTCAAAACGAAAAACAACAGCCAGTGATCTGGTATGGATTTCACAAAAGGAAACCTTTGATTGTTTCAAATCTCAATCAAATTGATTGACAATCAAAAGATTGCTACAAGCATGCATTACAATAGATAAAGCTCTACTTATGGAAACCAAGATTTTGATTGTATAGGCGATCAGAATCAGCGGGATTCAGATTTTGTCAACCAACGGCTACTTGATCCATTATATTCAAATCGGTCCAAAGTTGAATATTGGAAGATAATCCTTTGAAGACTGTTCAACGACTAGTTTGGTAGTAGAGGAGTATAAAAGGAGATCAACGAGGAGGTGAAGGTATTGAATAGATTCATGAATCAACAAATCCAAAGTCTGAGCATACTCTAATAATCCTTCTTATCGTTCTGAGCCATAAATTTAGATTTTGAGGGTTACATTGTACGAGTGATTGTGTGAGATAGAGAGTTCTATCATACACGAGAGTACAATTACTTAGAATCTGTAAATTCCTCTTGATTACATAGTGAAATCCAGCCAGTATGCTGTAAGCGTGGGAGAGTGAACGTAGGCTTGCTATAAGCCGAACCACTATAAACTTGTGTGTAGTTTTTCTATCAATTATCTCCTTATTTACATTCTGCACAACAAGAGCACTATCTATATAATCTGAATTTTATTCAGACTCATCTGTGTTATTTCATTTCCGCATAAATTGTTAAAAATTGTTTAAGATCACCTATTCACTCCCCCTCTAGGTGATCCTTGCTAGCTATATCAATTTGTATCAAAGCAGGTTGCTCATTTACTGAAGTGTCTTACTTCTGAGCTAACGATCTACATGGCTAGCTTTGGTGCTCCAAGGCTCATTGAAGGACAGAGTAACAACAGACCATCATATTTTGATGGCAAGGAATATAGTGTCTGGAAGAACAAGATGAAGGCATTCATAAAGTCGATTGATCACATGCAATGGGATGTCATCATCAGATGAGTCAATCCAAAATCCTCTGACTCAAAAGAAAAGGCAGACCCTCCATTATCTCAAACTGAGATATCGAAAAGAGAAACCTTAGATTCCAAAGCAATTTACTCTCTCTATTGTGCTTTATCTCCCATTGAATATAAAAAAATTGCCTCTTGTGAATTAGCTAAGGAAATCTGGGATACTATCCATATTATGTATGAAGGAACGGATCGAGCCAAGGAAACTCAAATCAATCTGTTGCTTGGCCAATATGAATTCTTCAAAATGAAGCTTGAAGAATCAGTTGCTGACATGTATGACAGGTTTACGGACATAGTAAATGATCTTGCATATCAAAGATAACCAGTCTCAGACACTATGAAAGTCAACAAACTTCTGAGAGGTCTGACAAATAAGTGGGACAATATCAAAACATCTCTTCGAGAGACACAAAAGATCAAGCCTCTTTCAGTGAATGAGTTAATTGGAACTCTTCAATCATATAAGACTGAGAAATGGAATGAGGAGAATGAATCCAGAGGTAATAAGTCAATTAAATTAAAGATCAACATTGATTCTGATGCAGATTTTGAAGATGAAATTGTCGATGATGAAGAACTAGCTCTCTTCATAAAGAAGTATAAGAAGATGAAAATCAAGGGAAGAAACCTCAAATGGAAGAAGTCCTTTGAGAAGAAGAAGTCTTTCGATGAATCAGAAAGATCAAAAGACATAATATGCACACAATTCTCTTTCGGGTCTCTAGTTCAATGTAATTCAAGCAATTTTTGTGACCTAGCACCTCTTACTGCTTCTTCGAATTTTAACTTTACAATCTCATGAAATCCCACAGGTGGCTTGCGTTCACACTAATAAAGATTGAATGCACAAAGATAACAAAAATATCATGCTCCATGTCATCGCCGACCACCTCAATTTGTCAATTACCAATGAAACGAGAGTGAAACAATAGGTTTAAATAAGTATAGATGATGAATCCCAACAAACGTGCAATTACGAAATGGTATGCTGGCTTGAAGTTTAACTCTAAACACGACTATAGTCTATGGCTAAAAGTAACATCCGCAACACAAATGAAAAAACAAATTAGCATTGTAGTAGTGTGTTCAAAGATATTAATCTTTGAAGCACAATTTTTATTTTCAACACCACGACACCGCATTGAAATCTCCAGTCAAATTAAACTACTAATTTGAAGTCCGCTTCATATCATGTAAAAGCACATAAGCAGCCTATTGACCTAAACTTTGTATAGGAGACACCTATTTTTTCTCTACACTCACATGTGAAAGAAGAAGAGAGAACTCACATTCGCAAGAAGGAGTGAGAAAAATTTGGAAAAGGGAAAAGAGAGAGGCGGTGCTTCTTAACATTACCTTCCATAGTGCAAGGAGAGGCCACGTGCGGCAGCAAAAAGGGGTTTGATAGCCAAGTCAACGGTGAGCCTAAAGCCGTTGCCATTGATGGTGTGGAGGACAACGGGATTGGCATTGTAGATATTCACTTTCTCAATGCCTAGCAACTTAAGGAGTAGAAAGGCAAAGAAAGAAGGGAAAATGTCAAATAATGACCCCAAGTGAATAATGTGTCAATTAAGGCTCCCAAGTACCCAAACGTGTCAAACAAAAACCTGAGCTCGCTAGCCGGCCAAATGTTCACCGGCCAACGAGCGTGGAACATTTCCGACACCGGAATTAGGGGCAATTTTGTCCATATTTTTTTTTCCTTTCCTTTTCTTTTCCTTTTCTTTTTCTTTTCACCGGCCGACGAGGGCCGAGCTCGCCTAGCCATGGCGAGCTCGACCCTTGCCGGGTGAGGTGAGGGTGGAGCTCGCCTAACTCACCGGCCTCAGCCTTTGGCCGATCACCAGACCGGTGATTGAGAAAGAAGATAAGAAAAGAAAAAGAAAGGAAACAATTTTTTGGACAAAATTGCCCCTAATTCCGGTGACGGAAATGTCCCACGCTCGCCGATTGATGAACATTTGGCCGGCCGGCAAGCTCAGGTCCTTGTTTGACACTGGTTTGGGCACTTGGAGTCCTTAATTGACACATTATTCACTTGGGGTCATTTTTTGACAAAAGAGACCCACTTTGGGTCATTATTTGACATTTTCCCTAGAAAGAAATAATAGCTTACAAGAGAGAAAATAAAGAGACAAAAAGAATTGAGAAGTCAAAGGCATGGAAAGAAGAAGGAGAAAAGTGAGACACACAAGGAAAGAAAAGGAAGAAGCAAAATAAAAAGAGTCGACTAGACTGAAAAAAAGGGAATTACTAGGGATAGTATGATCAAAACACAAAAATTGAAAGTGTCCAAGCCGAAAGATGAGTGGAAAAAACGCAGCCCATAAAAATGCTCAGATGTGAGTTTATGATATTCACAAGGCACCGCACGATAAGTATAAGAAAATATGTTACATTTCAATCCAACGCCGAGAGATTATACGAGCGCCATCATATGTGAATGGCACGATCGAAACTTTTGAGCGGATTTGGATGTACAAAACCTGAGCGCGTCTGTACTGGTGGTGGTCAGTTGTAAATCTCAAGCTCCGGTGAAGTTTAGATGATATCATGCTTATCTCTATGTGCCGGAGTTGCATGTTTATATAGGAACATTCGAAGGCTTTCAATACATTAAACCACAATTTGATGTCTAGAATAATAATAATAGGATTCATGCTTTGAGAATGTAGAGATACGTGGAAAACATCTTTCTAACGGTGTACTCATATGTCCACCTCGGATTTTTAAAGCAAAATCAATATTTTTAATTCTTTTTTTGTCAAAAATTGATAATTTTATTTGACTCTAATAAATACCAAGACTTTTTCAGCAATTGAAAATCCAATTTCAGAACTTTCTGTCTTATGTAAGACCTTAATTAGTGTTTTTTTTCGGTCATAGTATATTTTAATTAGTTTGAAAGCATCACACTATTACATCTCTTGGGGGGCAAAACTCACACTGTAATTTTATTATTTTCTAGACACTTTTTTCCTTTTTGAGTAACAGCACCGAAGTTATAAAAGCTAAAGGTGAGCATGGTTTGAGTGAGCGGTTTTCAGTCTGGAATCGTGGACCACCCGCTAAGGACCGGTTTCAAAAAATTAGAACTGAGAACCACTCGTTGGTTCCATGGACCCATCCAAGAACCGAATAAAAAATCTACTGGTCTAATTCTTGCCCGTTGATGAGTTGTGTTCACAACAACATTCATCACAAAGTTCACAACTTCACAAGCTTCACAGCAAATACATTTGTAGCTTATATTATATATCACACGTGGGAGTTTGCCACAAGTTCACAATAGCAAGCAAACAAAATAACAACTCTCATATTTTATTTTATTTTTTTAATTTTTTTCGTCAAACTTTTTAATTAAAAATTTAAAAAATAAATATATTATTATTATTATATTATCAGTCCGGTCTAATTGGGCAAGTGGGCGATTTCACAACAAAAATCGGGAACCGAATCTGTATCCACCGGTTACAGAAAATTGAAATCGGAAACCGGACCGGTTCCTTGAAAACCACCGGCTCCGGGCAGATCCGGTTCTTTTGCACACCTCTAATAAAATCCCTAGCGTCACACACACTCCCCTGCTCCGTCTCCTTACGCCGGAGAAACGCCATGGCTCAGAGCTTGCGGGGCTTAAACCCTGTCAAAACCCTCAAGACCGACCAGCGTCGAACACCCAACAACACCCACCTTCCGCAGAGTTCGGTTTCTTTCTTGAAGGCGAAGGCGAAGGCGAAGTCGAAGTCTCGGAATTTCTCTCCCCTCTGTTTGTCAGCGGCGATGGCGGCAAGCCAAGGTCGGGACCAGAAGCACTTGTCCCTCGATGCCCTGATCAGCGGCAGCCGCAAAGACGAGGTCTCCGAAGCTATCAGGAGCTCGATGTCGAGCTGCCTATTCGAGACGGATTTTCACTTGACAGTCCCCGGTCTCAAGTCCAAAAACAGAGGCAAGGTAATCAATTTACCTTCCGGGTCGTGTTGAGTTTTCCGGTTTGTCGTTTCTTGAGGCTACTGAGTAAGTTTGAAGTCGTGACTGGTGCTGCATGGAGCATAAAGATTTAATTTTTTCGACCAGTTGATTCAAAACAGCGATATCTTTGTATGAATTCAAATACCAGCTATGACTTTTTGTGAAAAAATCGGCCATTCCTAGTTGATTGTTATAAATGTGAAATCTGGGATGCCGTGATTCCGGGGAAATGCATAAAAGCTAGTCTTTTCCTTGAAGTTCTTATTCCATTTATTTAATCGTTAGAGAAATTTTGTTACTGCTTGATGTTAAGCACGTAGTATCGCAGGTCAGGGATATCTATGATAGCGGCGATTATCTTGTCCTAGTGACAACCGATAGGCAAAGTGCATTTGATCGGATTCTCGCTTCCGTACCTTTTAAAGGACAGGTGTGTTGCACTGCCATACTTACTCTCTGCATTTTAGCGTAGACACTTACCTTTTGTTCTTATGGTTTATGAAATGGTCTATGTCGTGCGAAACTTTGTAGTTCCTCAACGAAACGAGCTTGTGGTGGTTTGATAAAATGAAGTACATCACTTCGAACGCTGTAGTAGCATCTCCTGATAAAAATGTTACAATTGCAAAGAAGTGTTCCGTGTTTCCAGTTGAATTTGTTGGTGAGTTATTGCTAGCTTTTGATTTGGCTCTCCTTTGACCATAAAACGTACAGGCTCAGTAGGGTAGAGTAATATTGGACGTGATCCTTGACAGCCCCACTATGTCTTATTCACAAATTGCTTTCTGATGTCAGTGCATTTTACATTTAATATGATTAAAGTCCTGAGTTGAGGTACTTTTTTTTTTTTTAACAATACTTAAATTGAAGTCATCTGTAGGACGCAATATTTGATCCAATTTTAATTCTTAAATTGCAGTCAGAGGTTTTGTGACTGGAAGTACCGATACGTCATTATGGACTGTCTACAGAAAAGGAATCCGTAATTATTGCGGCAATGCTCTCCTAGATGGTGTGTTTTCCTCCATCTACTTCGAGTGTGTTCTGATGTTTCTTTTCCCATCATTAAACGATGGTATAATACATTTAGGCTTGCTGAAGAACCAGAGGCTACCTGCAAATATATTGACACCTACAACTAAAGCTGCAGATCATGATGTACCTGTTACACCAGAAGAGGTTTGCTCACATTATCTAAATGAAGCTGCTTTCAGTTGTGACTCTGGAAAATAGGATAGATGGAGATGTTTAGGCTTGGTATGTGTGTATGGAGCTGCACAAGTGTGCGTGCATGTGCTCAGAGAGAGAGAGAGATGCATCAGTGCTGATGGATTTTGGCCTGATAACTCTTAATTTAATAGTTTGTCGAACTTTTCTTGTACCTGCTTACTGAGTTAGCTTATTGTATTGCATTTGCATTTTCCTATCAGATTGTTGAAGGAGGGCTGATGACTCAAGATGACTACGATGAAGTCAGTGCGAAAGCAGTGAGGTTGTTTGAGTATGGACAGGTGACTTCATTTTACTTTGTTGGCGGCACTTGTTTTTCCCCCCTTTTTTTCAATCACTTGGATATAATAATCAGGAAAGTCACCTATTGCTGGTGCATTGTTCTATTTCTTCCTAAATTTTTCCTTTTGGTGTATGAGACTGAACTCGAAGGAAAAGTGTCCAGAATCATGTCATGAATTTTGAACTTTCTTGCCTAGCATTTTAGTGAATTTTCCCCTTCGTTGTGTCTTACATGAAATGCTTGAAACCTCAAAAAATGTGAATTGTTATTTTCTTCTAGCTGCTTGACTATTTAACTGTTGGATGGAGAGGCATGGGTACTCAAGAAATGCAATGGTTTGGTAAATGTTGAGTTCTTCACTTCAGCAGGCATTGGTATTTCTTCTTCATAACAGAAGTACTGTAAGTGGCCACAGTGATGATATTTAATGGTCAGCAGGAATGGGCTTATGGCAATAACATTTTATTTGTTGATGGGAGAATTCTTAGCCCCTGTGCTGTTTCCATCACAAATTTTTTGGCTGCAAATATATTGTGCACAATTTAGAATACGTGTTCCTTCTGATGCTGATGCGATGCGATCTGTATATGATGATTCCAATTTTCTTACCTAATGCATGTGGAGAGGGCATTTTGCGTTTGTCCTTGGGAACGTTGAACGAAGGTTCTGATGCCCATATTATAAAAGAAAAACAAAATAATTTCCATGGGGAGGTGATTGCCTATCAGTGCCGAGCTTTTGCCTCTGTGTTTTCACGTGAAATGTTTGTGTTCTGGTCACAAATGTTTCAAACGGAAATATTCCTGTTAATGTTATCTTAACAATCATATTCACTCTTTACAATCTAACACAACTGCTCGCTAAAATTGGAAGTGCTGTCCACCTTACTTTGCAGCATGTCGCTTCAGAGCATGGACTCATATTGGTGGATACAAAGTATGAATTTGGGAAGGCTGAGGATGGTTCCATTCTTTTGATTGATGAGGTTTACTTTTCCTCCTTCCGTTTCCCTCTCTTGTATGCACCAACACATTGACAGTGTTTCCTTCTGACTATATTAGAATAGGGTATTATATCATGACAGAGTGTTATTTTTTTGGCATGGAAATACAGGTGCATACTCCTGACTCAAGTAGATATCAGATAGCGCAGTCTTATGATGAAAGGTTTCAAAATGGTCTTGAGCCTGAAAATGTCGACAAGGTATGCGATATTGTCCCCGGTTCTGGTCTTTTTTACTGTTATGAGGTGCAGAAGCTAAGGCATGTGCTGTGCTGCTGCCAAAGGGTGGCTGAAGGGATGAATAGCAGTTTCCTTGGATGTGCTATGGATGAATCAATTTAATTTCTTCTTTGTCCCCTTGAAATGTTCCTGCAGTATCTGAACTTTATTCTCAATTTATAGGAGTTCTTGAGGCTACGGTTTAAAGATCATTGCAATCCTTATGAAGATGAGGTACTTAACTTGAGGAAGTACTATTGGATTTTCTACATTTATGGTGGACAGGAGATGGTTTATCTAATCTTACTTGGTTTAAATTTTAGGTACTGCCTGAGGCCCCAGAAGAACTAGTTGCTGAACTGGCATGGCGGTATGTCCCGCTTGTCATTTAGCATTTAAAGCATTCTCATTTCTGGTGTTTGCAGTATGATTCTTCCGTTTTATGAACATTTAGTGAAAATTCCTGCACTACAGGTCTCTGGAAGTGTCACATTTTGCTTAATTATACATTGTGAAATCTGTAATTCATGAAAAAGTAATAAGCTAATGGTCAAAGTTGGAACTTTGCCTGCGATAGCTGCATGTAGATAAAAGTTAATGAACATGTTTGCGTAGAGATCTCCCCTGGTAAAAACAGGAGGAGTGATTGTGCTGCTTCTGTTGTGCTTTAGTTAAGGAGCCTTCAGAATCTATAGTTAATAGGTAAAGTGGTGGATAGGACGGACCTATAATGATCTTCGTTTACTTCCTGAAACACAAACGATACTTTATGGCAGTTCTGTTCTGTTTCTCCAATTGTTTTGATAGCTGTGTTTGCAAACCTAGGGGGATAACAAGTGGAAATAATTACTGTCATGAATTTTGCTTGGCAGATACATTTTCTTGTACGAGACAATTACAAATTCAACGTTTGAAATGCCATTGACCAAGGTAAATTTTTCTCCAAAAGCTGAGATTGTCAGGACATGGAATCACTCCATCTGCTATTGAAATCATATGGATGCCAAATTGATAAATTCATTGCTTATCTGGCCGGGCACCTGTTCATGACCATATTTCACGAAATGTCGCTTCGGCATTGTTGTCTTTGTAAGGACTTCTTCATTGGCTCCACATGATTCTTCAATAAGGCACTCAACCGAAACATCTATTCCTTGGATACCTGCAACTCGCCGAGAGTACGCCAAATTCACTTGCGTGTGACCAACTGACTTCTCCTGATGGAACTGCTACTTAATCCAATGAGAGGGCCTTGTACTCCTTATGTAACGACATAGCACAAATTTTATTTGTTTAATCATTTTTGCTTTGCTTCTTATTATTAACGTCTTATCTGCAGCCAATCTTTTGGCTTGGTATGTGGAAAACATGTCATGGGTCATTTGGGAAATTGAACAAATGGGACTCTATTAGTGTAGACATAGCTTTTTTGAAAAAAAAAAAATATAAATTTGATCTTGTGATTGCGTGGGAAATTTGCGCCACAGGATTTTCTTTATGGAGACTGCTGATTCAACTTACTTTTTAGTGTTGAGGTTACGTTTGTGGCCAAGATCTAAAGTTATAAGATATTTTCATGTCTCTCTCTCTCTCTCTCTCTCTCTCTCTCTCGTTATATGCTTGGAAGTGTGACCAACTAGTGATAGTATTCATCCTTTGGCAAGGGCGACACGAGTGATCATCTTCCTAATCAATCATTGTTCATCATCGAGAAGACGGCGATGAGTTCTTTTTCATACTTTTGTTTTGGTTGAAGACTTTCCATATTGAAGAAGCAGATTTTTTTTACTTACATTTGTCTGAGCAATGGTCAAAACAAAGCTTGATCACGCAATCCTCGCATAAGTAACTGGTCTGGGTCAACATTTTCTTTGGCACAAACACCAAAAATGGCTGATGGAGGAGAGGTGAAGTTGCTTGGGTGGCGGGGGAGCCCGTATGCACTGAGAGTGATATGGGCATTGAAGCTGGAACAAGTCCCTTACGACTACTGGGAAGAGGATCTCCTCAACCAGAAGAGTTCTCTGCTCTTGCATTACAATCCGGTCCACAAGAAGGTCCCGGTTCTCGTCCACCACGGGAAGCCGATCACGGAGTCCCTTGTGATACTCAAATACATCGACAAGACGTGGAAGCAGAGCCCTCTCCTTCCCCAGGACCCCTATGAGAGAGCCAGAGCGCGTTTCTGGGCCAAATTCGTGGACGAGAAGGTAACGGAATGAGTGCTTCTTCCACTCTATGCGCCGGCCTCATTTATTTATCTTTCGTCGGTTTCATCACTATGCGATTTAGATCATTGATGAGTAATGCTTTTATTGAGAATAATCTTTAGTCAATCTTTTTGAGCCACGTGCATAGAGGAGCTCCATTCTTGAGAGTATAGTAGATGTGAAGTACCACCCTGAAATTGTAACGCTAATGATTGAAAGAGGAACATTTTGTCAGCACAAGTCGATCTCTAATACATGCAAGGTTCCTGTCACAGTGTTTGCCAGCTATTAAGGCCGTGTTCTGCAGCGAAGGCAAGGAGCAACGAAAGCTTGTGTTAGAAGCTCGAGAGACCCTGAAGAACCTGGAGAGCGGACTGGAGGGGAAGCTGTTCTTTGGAGGCGAGGCGATCAACTTTGCGGACATTGCTACAGGCTGGATTGGTTGTTGGGCTCAAATGGTCGAGGAAATCACCGGGACCGGTCTCATCTATGCTGAGAACATGTCTTCACTCGATGCTTGGTCCAAGAGGTTTCTGGAGCTACGCGTCATCAAGGAATGCTTGCCCCCATGGGATAAACTGATAGAGCTCAATTCTGGTTTCCTCGAGAAGTACCTCGCTTCATCGAAATGATCTTTCTTTGCAACCATTTTCAAATTCTTTAGGACTGCTTTAAAGGGACTGCAGACGACTGTGTATCTCATGATAATAAAGCATGATCTGATGATAAAGCATTATGCATACTTCCGTTATGTCGCTCTCTTACGTGAATCTGCATAGTGCAGCTTGCAATTAACAAAACTTACAGAGAGTTTGTTTGCTCATACATGTTGAACCTCTCCATTCAAAATCCAGATACATAGAGCGATGAGGTTCTTGAGCCGATGAATTGCCATACCAAAGAAATTGACATCAGAAAAGCGAAACGATTCCTGACCATGAAGCTTATACCCTATCACAGATGATTGAAGTATTGTCACACAGGCAACTAAAACTTTCAGACTCTCCTCTGATATGATATTTCATTCGTCTCTTTTTCACTCCATTCTATTATCCAGCAAAACGAGAGAGAGCAAGATTCTTCCTTATCAGTCTGATAGGACAGAGAATTGATGCGTGCGAAGTCTGACTTACCGCAAATTAGCAACAACTGCATTGTTAATTTACACTCGTTAAAGTCAGAATGTGCTGATGGACCAGTGCGGCGAACCTGTGAGGATAGCATCAATGACGAGCAATTTGTCACTTGGCACCGTAATCTAAGTTTCCAATCAATCGCTGCTCTAGAAAGAAGGAATGGTTTGAAACAATGAGTACTCAACCTCTAATCAACAAGAGATGATCAACCCACCTTATAAATCAATCTTATTAAACGAGTGGTCCATTCAATCAACCATGAACCTAATCGACACAGCTTCACTATAACAATCTCAGGACAATCTCAAGCTCTCAGGCCGACCAATACTGTTTACATCCACATGTTCCACAAAAACACCTGATAAAAAGAATGATCAAGGAAAGGGGGGAAAATACCGGAGACAAATATGCAACAACACACTTATTTGTGATCAACTGAAAGTAATTGCCTGAGAATTGCTTTCTGTTCTTCGTTTTTTGTTTTCTACACTAGAATGGCTGCTAAATTTGCCAGCTTGAGGTATATTGCTGAGACAGATGACTTCATATACAGGCGAAAAGTCAGTCAACTCCATCTTTTCTTTTGATTCGTACTAGTCAATGTCATCTTGTTGCCCTCTGGCCGTGGTGACTAAATTCCAAACTAGGCTGAATCATGCATGACTTGGAACTTACATGAACAATCCATCCCACACCTTGTGAAGAGAAATTTCTATAAATATCAGCACAAGATCACAGTAGCTTTTGCAGAAAGACAACCAACAGATGGCCAAGGTGAAGTTGTTTGGGTTCTGGGCGAACCCTTTTGCCATCAGTCTTATGGGCTTTGAAGCTCAAACAAGTTGTGTTCGACGAGTGTGTGGAAGAAGATCTCGTGAACTATATAGTTCCACGCTTTTGCAATACGGTCATGCTCAAAAGACGACTCCAATTCTATTCCATCAGGGAAGACCGATTGCCGAGTCACTTGTTATTCTTGAGTGTATCGATGAGACATGGAAGCAGAAGGCACTCCTTCCACAAGACACCTATGACAGGGCCAAAGCGCGTTTTTGGACCAAATTCGTAGATGATAAGGTAATGCTCCAGCAAGAGAAGATGCTTTTTACTATGTACTGCTTTTTTATTTCCCCAAAATTTACCAGTTTTAGCTGCTCACCATTTAATACCTTGATGATCAGTGCGTGCCGACAATTATGAGCGTGATCACTAAGAAAGGAGAGGATCAATAGAGGGCTGCAAAAGAAGCTCAACAAAATTTGAAGATCCTGGAAGGAGGATTGGAGAGGAAGCCATTCTTTGGAGGCGACACTATCAATATTGTGGACATCACTGCTGGCTCGATGTGGTGTTGTGTAAGAGCGGTGGAAGTACACGTAGGGATAAACCTTGTTGATGAAGAGGACATGTCTTTGCTCAATTCTTGGTTTCAGAGGTTCATCGATCTACCAATTATCAAGGAACGTGCACCCCTCTGGGACGCAATTCTAGAGCACGAGGAAGGCCTGCAAAGATGTTGATGGCTCTATCCACATGAATATTTGTCCATGCTACCGTTTCTGGCCTCCAGAAGACGATAGCTCTATGAACATGTTTATTTAGTGGTCCCTCTCAGTAGATATTGTTGTCCTGATATGGTTATATTTCAACTGTCAATCAAAAAAGCTTTACGTATTGGAAGTCAAAGAATAAAACCAAGTAACATGTTTTTGCTCTACAAAAGAGGAGTTGCATGTTGGGTAATAAGAACACCCAACAATAACTGATTAAGATGCCGATGATTTCCATTCTATCACCTTGAAGTTCTACAATTCATTCCTCCAAGAACATCCGTCCTTAGGTCATAGAAATAGTCTCATCATCCAATTTAGATTTTCCGCTCTCCATTAAAGATGTAAGAAGCCGGCATCCCAAGATGTACCCCAGGCTATAATATGTATAAAAAAAATCAAATGACCCAAGCAACTGATATATTTGATACAACAACATGGAACTTTACTAAGATTCCAAGGATTCTCATAGTATCTTATAAGGGCAAGTAAAGTACCAGGTGATTGACAATGTTTCAACACAGCAGAACCTCGTAGAATTAGGGCCTTGATCCTGTTCTGACTTTCATCTCTTCCTTCTTGAGCATTTGCTGTGTCTCTCAATTGGATCTGCCTCCTCGCATCTACAGTGCACACAGGCAATGAGTCAGTTCTCTCTCTACCCTTACCTTCCGCATGTTATACCAAGAGCCTTGGAAACTATATTATATCTGCTACATTTGGACTCCCAATCAAGAAATGTTACCGCAGATTCCACTCATACTTAATTCATTTGGTTTCTGGTTTGTTGCTGCTCAGAGCTCCCTTTCCTTTTAGTTTAAAAGCCATTTAAGAACACGTAACCAAGAAAACTACAAGGAGAAAGATTCTTTTCAACATTAGTTTCAGGGCTAGCCAAAATCTCTTTGTAAATCCTCTCTGAGCAACACCCAATTTCTCAGCTCTTGCATTTTATTTCACAGGTTGTCAGTTAGGACAAGGAATCTTATTTTGTTTCATTTCTTGGATAACAGCAACAGATTCTTGCACTAAAATTAAGCACTGCAAAGCTTGGTCATCTCATCTTAGTCGCAAGTTTGTGACCAAAGTCAGATGATACAGGTTAACCATAAAATGCCCCTACTTTTTCAGTTTGCCTCGCTTCTAGATTCTACATAACCATAAAGAGCAGGGAAACTTGCAACTGTTTAGCAAAGTTTACTAATATGCGCAAAATAATCTTCTTCATTTGTCTTTCTCTGGGCATCCATATTAAAGGTAACTCATGCCATGATCTTAGGCTGACATCAGAAAACTACTTCGGCTTTCTAATCATGTTGAGATCCGTACATTGATTTTATATTCTGGACACATTAATATGATGCATGAACTGCTTGATATCATCATTACAAAACTCGGAACATTTTGAAAGCCAAGGTATTCACAAGCTTGAGCATAGGTACCTTATTCAACCAAAGCACAATCTACATGCAGCTCTCAGGTTTAACCAAAACAAGATTCTCCCAGATCTGCTGAAATAGTAAAGAAAGGATTAACCATCACAACTGGCTGTGTAAAAACAGATCATTTGCGATGCTTGCAGCACATTATAATGGCTTTTGACGTAAACCAAACCATAGAAGCAGGCTAGCAGCAGGATTGCTACTTAATTGAAAGACGTGATGAAACTTAAAACAAGAACGTGATAGAATTCAGGTACAAATTCAAGTGTAATGAATAATTGCCCTTGCCGCTGTGAGAGAGAGGTAAATTTTAAGTTTGTCATGTGTGACGCTATTGAGTTCTGTGTTCTCATCTTTATATAGTTTCAACAGTCAGTTTAGAGTCCTTACCAAAAAAAAAACAGTCAGTTTAGAGCTGTCAACACTAAGACAAAAGTAGATATGGCAGAAGGAAAAACGTGCTGCTAACTTATGAATTTCTTGTAGGAAGATAGCAGAATTTGTGAAATTTAATGTGTCCTGTTCACTTTGTTGGAGCTTTTTGTGTTCTGCATTTTCTTTCTTTGTAGTTTGGTTTGGTGGACGAAGTGAAGGCCTATACATGAAAGTAAAGGTTTATCAGAGAAAAAATAAGACATATCTCAAAAAATGATCTTTGACTTTTTTGTCACCATCCTGCAAGGTGATCTCCCTACCTTTAATGGCTGATTAATAGGGTCAGAAATCTAGAAGTACATTTTTTTCTTCTAATAGAAAGTCACCAGTAATGTGTCTGTGTTACATTGGATTTTCTGAATGATTATGTGAACTTATTTGTTGATCAGCTGCTTCAATGAGTCTAGCGATTCCATGTCATTGTCTCAATTACCACAACCGTATTAGATGTAATAAGATTCTCTTCGGTCAATTCAGGCTATTCAGCTTCAATGGAAGAAACATAAACAAGAGGGCAGGCGAATAAAAAAGCAAAGAGGTTTATTCTGAAACTCCATGGCTTTTGTCATTGTCCCTCTGTCTTGCTCATCACTAGATAGTTGCTTTCCTGCCCAAAGCGGAGTCTCTGTGCAGGGCAGCTCCAAATTTTGGTGTTGGATGTATTATACAATCGAACATACCACATTCCATTATAGCATGCACATAAGAAGCAACACAAATCCTCAATTACGATTTACAATTCTGTTTTTTTCTTTTAACTCGCCTTTTTTCTTGAATGGATTTTTTTATTGCTTTCCCTCGCGTTGTTACGAATCCAAGTTTCTAAGATGGCAAAAAAGGACTTGATAAATTGTGCTACAATGCAGATCACTATTGGCAGAGCTGCGGGACAGCATGCAATTGCAAGCTGACAGTAATCACCTCGTAAATAATGTAGAAGGCCCTCTTGTTACTTTCATATGATACTCTCAGACCAAAATTATAACAGATACAATAGCAGGCTAAGTATGAACCATGTCTTTCATTTTTTGCCCTGAAGGCCTCGTTAATGCATTTCGGTCTCTGGAGGTCTAATCTGCTGCTGCTGCTTCTTTTTCCTTTTTGGCAAGTTTCAATTTGCCGAAGAAGTATGAAGTAAAGCCCCAGAGTGAGAGGGTGAGGGACACGCCTTTCTCCCCTTGGAATTTCTCCTGGAAGCATATGACGGCTAGGATCTCGGTGACCAGGAGAAGAAGAGCGATGATGATTCCTGAGAATAGAGAGGAGGCAGAGAAGATGACTCCTATGGCTCCCAAGAAAAATAATTGACAGATGATTGCGTTCCACACAAGCACCACATAGTATCGGACTTCTCTGAGCTTGAAGTTCCTTGCTTCTGTAGGAATCGCCTGCGTAAACATAAGGTCGGGACCAACCTTATTTCCTTATCCATGATGGTCTTTTGGGCATGAAAGGTCGACGGAAGCAATTCGAATTTGTCAGAAACCCTTCTAGTTAAACATAAGAATGAGCATCATCAAGAGTATGAATGCTAGGGCCCTTCTGTGGTCATCATCTCCTGCCACCGCTGCGCAGCACCCAACTTCTTTAGTGTCAAATCTACGAACAAGTAATTGAAAATTTTCGAGAATAGTCATTTGTGTGGTGCGACATTTTACGAAAATTAAAGCCAAGCAAGAAAATTTTATGTTAAATGGTCATGATGATAATTAATGAAATTCCATGGTTAAACATAGATAAAGGACGATCGTCATTGGATGGAAGAAGCCAAGAAGCATATGCAGCCTGAGACAACCACCTATGTCTGCTAGGATTGCGATTTGTCAATCACCAGTAAAAAATTTACCGGCACTCCTCCCCTTAGATCTCTCTCTCTCTCTCTCTCTCTCTCTCTCGGGCGTAAGTCCGACGAAAGGTCAACAGGCAGAGTGCCACTGTAAGAGAAATGTACACATGCTATCATGTAAAAGGAAGCAATGAACATGCACTTTTGCCATTTCAAGTATAGGTGGTAAGCAGATGTGCGTTTTCTCCGAGATGAGGAAAATCCGTCACTAACATACAAATCTCATGTAGCATAGCATCATTTCTCTAAAAAAGAATTTACAGTGGAGTTGTGGAGAGAAGATTGAATAGTGTCCTAGCAAACCCCTCTAGCCGTGAATCAGCAGCTCATTGCTCTAGCCCCGCAGTAGACAAGCCAGCCAAAAGAAGAAAACATTATAGGATAAAGACCCGATAGCTCGATGTCGAAAACCGACGTGCTAGAAGCTGGGAAATCGCTTCTTTATGAATTGACGTCATAACTAGCTTATTATTGCCCATTCTAGCAACATCAATTGTCGCAGCCATTATCAGTAGTAGAAACGTCATTTCTTTCACTCGTGAATTCAAAATAGTTCGATTAGGGATTAGTACGCAATATTTAAGTCCCTTTCCTCAAGTCATTCTCTATTTCTAAGTTTTCGTGATTCATCGATGGTAATTACGGAACAATTAAAGGCTTGTTCACAATGAATGTTTAGTTAATGTTCTCGACTTCTTCACATGTCGGATGGATCCATCAAAATGTTCTACTGGTGGTCGGTCCACTTAAATAAAATACTATTAGGTGCAATAATTTAGGAGAAGTGCTAATTTATGGAATGGAGGGCCCTAATCCCTTTTTCTTCAAAAGGTTCCATATGGATATGATTGTCAATTTTAAGATATGGAACATAGTAGATGAGTGATTTATAAGAATGAGGGGACCGGTCTTGATTAGTCTCTCTCATTGCCTCCATATTTATCTTCTTTTATTTTTCGCAAACTAGCATATATATAATGATTTTATTCCACACGTTGATGTTTTCTAGCAATAAAAAAAAAAAGAAAAGGTAAAGAATAGAGAATAAAGAAAATGATATTTTGTTGATTTTTTTATTGCTAAATAATATTCAGTGGAGAGGGAAGCTGAAAGTGAAAGCAAAATAAAATAATTATTCAAGTTGGGAAATCTCCTTTTTCCTACCCAATTATTCTAGTGATGTATTCGCGCCCCAGCTGGCTCTTGATTTTTTGAGTGAAGGATATCTGAATGTACTTCCCAAAATTATTTATTCTTCCCATAAATATCTGGATATCTAGGTGCAAATGGATATTTTGCCAACCGTGCAAATGGCCATTTTGCCTACATGCTCATCTCGTTGGTAATAGCTTTCGCGCCACGCGTTATGACGGATAATCATAAAAACAAAATAATTTCAACAATAGATGGAAGATTATATTTTAGTAAGTAATTTCGGATGGTTATTTAGATGTGCTTGTTGAATGTAAATGCTTCCCCGACCATCTAAAAAACTAATTAATAGAAATAAAATTATTTGCAAGACCTTCTACATAAAGCCCATATGACGAAATGTCTAAGATACAATGACTTAATTTGAGATTGTAAAAATAATAGCAATGGAAGTTCTCTGCCCCTTTTTATGAAGGGAAAATTGGCTTGAGGCTGAATATTTTGTAGATTAGGAAACAAATTATTGCAATAAAAATGTTATCATAAAGCAGGTTGATTTACCGTCTCTTTTGTTAAGGAAGTATATCTGGAAAGTAGTAAATATGGACAATTGGGAATTGGAAAGGATGTTATTGCCATAAAAATGTTGTCACTGCACTGCCAAAAGACTTGAGCTCAGCAGTTTGACTCCAAAAGCTGACTTGGCAAAATATGAGCATGTTAAGTTAAGATAGCTTGGAATTGCTAGAATACCTCAAAAATTTCTATTTTTATTTATACTAGATGTTCATTGGATTGTCATATAAAAAGTATAATTAAAGTGGAGCATGAAACAGTTTAGCATAAATACAAAATGATTTTAACGTATCATTAGTTGTAAAAAGTACACGTAAAATTAAGTTATCAAAACACAAAGCAACTAAATAGTTTCAAAATAGAAATTCACAAATACAATATAGAATACTATATCCCGTAAATTTTATACTATTTCTTAATGCATATAGACAATAGGAGCTTTTATCTACTAGCTAACATAGGAAAACATACTAAAAAAATTTAATATTTATTAAATATATATATGGGTACAATTAAATAAGAAAATAATGAAAAGAGAGGAGAAGAATAAGGGGAATAATAAATTAGTGTAGATATGCTTTACTATTCTTGTAGAATAGTATCAATATCATTTCCTACAATGAGGAGATGCTACCTAACACACTAAGAGAAAACTTTGCTATAATGTATAAATCCTTCTAGAATACCCCAATTGAACGTAACATTGTTTTGCTGTTCATAATTTTCCTCACTGACAGTAGTTTTGTTAGATACAATTTCGCAATTTCTTTTTTATAGGACGTAATTTCCCTTTTATTGTCCTAAAATCTGTGGATTGGTTTTCTACTTTTCAATATATCATTGTAATCTACTTAGTAAGTTTCTTTTGCTATTCGTCAACTCTCAACTCTCCTTTGATGTACATCATCGTTCCCCCTAATAATAATTTATCTCTAAATATCCCTCGTTTGAAGTATATCATTGTTCCCACTAATAATAATTTTTCTCTAAAAATCTTTCTTAACTAATTTCGTGTTGTGGCTTTGAGTTTTCTTGGTCCTATAACTCGTAATATTCCAAAACAATAATAATTTATTTAAGTTAATAATAATTTTTTTATTAATGTTGATAAAATATCTAATGCATCTTGACTTTCTTTTACACTTCACAAAATCTTATAACCCATGCTTAAATGATTTTTCTTACTCATTGTAACCTTTCATAATTAACCATGAGTTTGATCAGTTTTGCGTCTCTAACCCTTTAACATCCATTGGTTAGGGATTGCGTTTTTTCCCTTTTTATCTAACAATCCACGTTGACTGCAGGATCAATCTTGTAAAAACACTTACGAATAGTAGTAACTTTTTATAATATATTTATAGAATTATAAATATATAGATTATGACAGCTACTGAGAATAATAAAATAATTATCCCCATTCTTCTAGCTGAAATGAAAAGCTAACTATATTTTAGCAATATCGTGAGAAATGATGTTAGCTGAACCTGAAATTCATCCTTACTTCCATGAGTCGTGAAAACTAATTTAAATTAATATTTTTTTCCGATTAGTAATGAAACGCAAATGCTTACTATTACTGTACCCTAGTTTGATAGTAGAGGAATATAAAAGGAGATCAACGAGGAGAAGAAGGTATTGAACAAATTCACGACTCAACAAGTCCAAAATCTGAGCATACTCCAATCATCCTTATTATCGTTCTGAGCCATAAATTAAGATCTTGAGGGTTATATTGTACGAGTGATTATGTGAGATAGAGAGTCCTATTATACACTGAGATAGAGAGTCATATTATACACAAGAGTACTATTACTCAGAATCTGTAAATTCCTCTTGATTACATAGTGAAATCTAGCCGGTAGGCTGTAAGCGTGGGAGAGTGGACGTAGGCTTGCTATAAGCCGAACCACTATAAACTTGTGTGTAGTTTTTCTATCCCTTATCTCCTTATTTACATTCTACATAACAAGAGCACTGTCTATATAATCTGAATTTTATTCAGACTCATCTGTGTTATTTCATTTCCACATAAATTGTTAAAAATTGTTTAAGATCACATATTCAACCCCCTCTAGGTGATCATTACTAGCTATATCAGTTTGAATAGCCGTTAATTGATAAAATCTGAATCTCATTGAATCTCGTCGCCTATACAAACATAATATTGGTTTCCATAAGTAAAGCTTTATCCATTGTGAAATATATTTGCCATAATGTTTGATTGTCAATCAATTATAGCCTTAAATTGAGTCAATCAAAACTTTCCTTCTATAAAATTCACGCCATATCACTAGCCGTTATATTTCGTTCTAAATAATTTCTGAATCTGAATAGCTTTTGGTTCTTGCTTTCCATTCAGAATTTAAGTTAGTGTGCGTTTTTTGTAAGGTCTGAATCTTTCATAAGTAAGGTCTAAAGTTTTTTGTCTACTTAAAATAGAGTCTGTGTGACTTTTATGGTAGAATCTGAACTTCTCGTTCTGAACCCCGTAGAGTTTGAGGTCTTCTAGAAAGTTTATTTCACTCAAAGTATTAAAATTACCACTTCCAGAATATATTTACCTAGATCAAAATACTTTAGAATACATGTTAAATTTACAGCATTAACATAGATAGTTTTTTCAACATCAAAATCTATTAGGAGATTTCCTCAATAGATTGCACTTTTGTAGCAAGTTTTAGGACTTGATTAAACTTTTTGAAAGTTTTAAGATTTGATTGTGCTTTCGTGACAAGTTTTAAGACGAGATTGTACTTTTCGAAAATTTTAGAATTCAATTGCACTTTCGTAACGAGTTTTAGGATTTACAGTATACTTATCCCCAAGACAAAAATTAGTGCATTAAAAGATAATACTTAAATGATATTAATAATTTTACTCAAAGTTCCAATTATATCTCACAATATATAATGACAATGAAAGTGGCATGAAGAAGCCCAAAAATCCGCCCAAGAAAGAGAGTTCGGGCCCATTCTTAGAGTCTCTCTGTCTCTATCTTTGTTAATCAAATTTAAGATTTGCCTCCCCTCAAGAATATGACTTTGGCCAACCAAAAGAAGAGAGGTTAAGAATATGAAAACTAACAGGAGAACTTCAGAATGGGACAAATTACTAGTTCAATTCAATGCACGCACGAAGTTGCTTTGTTTAGAGCTAACTTGGGTACCAAGTCGTTTTACAATTTCTTTTACCACATGGCAATTTGACATTTATCGGTAAATGCAAAAAAAGAAAACCTCAGATTAACCTACTTTTAAATGCCAATTAGTACACGGTCCAGAGCTTTGATTAGTGAATAAAAGCAGTAATCCAATGGATGCCATGCTATTATCATCTCATAATGTAGGAAAACGAATATATGAACCAGTAACCAACTTCAACAAGAAAATATCGAGATTGACATTCGAAGTCCCAAGTTATTGAGAGCAGAGAAAGCCAAACGAAACTGAAATTACAGAGTTTCGGATCAGAGCTCATGACCCATAACTATGGTAAAAAGCAGCAACAAAGGACGCTAACACGCATACTCCGTCCTCGTGTGATGGCACCGATCAAATTAGCCGAGGCTGAAATTTGAAGAGAAACACCACAAGGCATGAGGCTGCAGTTTCAAGAAAGATTCTGGGGCAACCAACACTGATCCTTGCTTAGGGTGAAAGAACGGTGACCCTGACGTGGCTGACTAAATTGCGATCTTCACTGTTCTCACGGAACCGATTGATAAACTCCCCATTCATGCCGTACAGAAGCAGTTCTTGGAGATTAGTTAGCATGTTTATACCAAAGGGAAGCGTATCCGATTTCTCGCACTCGCGAAATGTTAACTTTTCAAGAGCAGGCATTGCATTGACCTGCACATCCACAATGCTCAGCTGGCTGAATTTTTCAATCTGAAGTATCTTCAGTTTCCTGAACGTGTTCGCCTTGAATTCTAGTGTTTGCCCCGTAAAAGCATCGACCATATCGAGATCCATCAGATTAGGCAAGTCTTGAAGAGCTTGAAGCGGATTGATGTTTAATCTCAACCACTTTAGGCCGACTTTGATGAGACTCTGCAGTGAAGAAACCCACTTGGGTAACTTTTGCAGTTGCCCTTTTAAGTAAAGGTGTCGAAGAAACACAAACCCAGGCTTGATCTGAATATGATCCAATTCAAGATGGTCCCCTGATTCTGCCCTTAGATCAAGTGTCGAGAGATGCTCCATTTTCTGGATGGACTCACAGACTTTTCTCCCATCCTTGCTCTTCAAATTTATGAGTCCGAGCTTCCTTAGATGGATCATACCAACCAATTTCTTAATAAGCTCAGTTGTAGCCATTACAAGCGACAACTTCCTTATGTTAGATAAGGCCCGTCTTCCACTGTGCATCTCTACGCCCTTTGCCCCATCAAAAGTCTTGTAGTTCTTCACGTTATGTCCATAAACAAGCAGATGACGCAAAAGGTGCAGCCGAAAAATGCTCCCTGGAAGCCGCGTGACTCTAGTTCGTTTGAGGTCCAAGGTTTCGAGGAGGGCAAGCTTCTTTATGGACTTGGGAACTGTCTTGATATTTGTCTCTCGCAAACTCAGGTACTTCAGAAGCACAAGTTCGACAATATGGATGGGGAAATCCCCCAGCGGAGTGCCTTGCATATCTAAAATCTTCAACAGCTGGAAAAACTTTAAGTCCGAAAACTTTCGTCTCCCAAGCATGAAAGCGGACCGAACATGACCTAATGTTGCACTAAGTTCAACATTTGTGAGGATATCTGTTTGAGCAGACAGGCGCCGGATTCTTCCCTGTGACGATGAGCTTCTTTCGGATGCAGATCCAACAAAGTTCTCTTCCTCAGCCCTGGCAATGATGAATTCATGAACAAGATGCAGGACACGGCAACTTTTCACCCGTCCATCTATATCCCTTACTGTCACATGAACCGGATTCCTCTGAACGAGCATATCGAGATAATTCTCTGCAATTTCCTCCAGAGATGTGTTCCTCTCTTCCTTCACAAATCCTTCAGCTATCCATAGGCGAATCAATCTTTGCTGCTGAATCGAATAGTCCTTGGGAAAAATACTGAAGAACAAAAAGCAGCTTCTTATATTGCTCGGGAGGTCCTTGTAACTTGGCAACAGAATACTCCCCATAACAGGAAGATTGGCTCCAAGGCTGTCGTGAAATTTCTTCCATTCATGTGGAATATGCCCCTTCTTTGATAGAAGGTCGCCCGCTGCTATTACTGCTAAGGGAAGCCCTTCACACTTCTTAATTATTTTCTTGGGCCACTCGTCCAACTCGCGGGGGCAAATCCCATTGCAGCTCCGGAAAGCCTTCTTACAGAATAGGCTTAATGCTGTCTCATATGGTAAAGCATTCAGTTTGTGGACATATTCGGGGTATGCGGCACAAGTGGAGCCAACATGGCTGTTGCGAGAAGTGACCAATATTGTGCTTCCACTGGAACCAATCTGTAATGCATTTGCAATCTGTTCCCAATCTTGAATTCTCCATATATCGTCCAGAACAACAATGAACCGTTTCTGCTGCATATTATGTTTACTGAAAATTTCTCTAACGGCAACTCCTTTATGAGATCTGACCCATCCATCCAAGGAAAGAATTGCGTCAATATGCTCCTTAAAAGCTCCTGGTGCTTTGAGGACCGAGAGACATGCACCCAAGCATGGAAGTAGAAAAGCCCCTGAACTCTCTTGCAATCAAAAACCTGCCTAGCGAGAACAGTTTTACCCTAACCAGGAGGGCCCACTATGGAAATTGTGGAAAGCCTGGGTTGTCCGGAGAGCAACTGATCACGGATGCGTTCCACATGGCCTTCGGAACCCACGATATCATCTTCTTCAACAACTCGGTGGGCCAAATGGTCTTCAGACCACACACCAGAGCTGCTGCTTTCTCCAGAGCTAGTATTTCCAGTGCGCAGATATTCAAGATCTCTAAAATTTTGGATTTTAAGTCTAATTTCTTTGATCCTGGAAGATATTTTATGAAGGGCTACATTTTGTCGGGCCAAATGAGCAACCTTGTGTGCAAATTTCGTGATCTTGTGCGTATGCACATGTTGCGGCACGCGAAACATGAACTCATCGAAAGCATCCTCAATATCATATGCAAAATCTCGAATTTGGTGAACCTTGTCCTGAAGATGCCGGTCGCCTTGAGTTCCTTCTAGGTCGCTCAGGAAAGCTCGCATTGTGTTCAAGCAGCTCGTGATGCAATCGATATCCTCCTTCACATCTTTTTTCTGGTTGATCTCTTCGAGGATTAAGGAGGAGACTATCTCCACCAATCTCAGCGTTGCTTCAACAGCTAGGTAAGCCATTTTCGCTCGCTAACACCAAGAAGGAGAAGAGGAAACCTTTCAAGTGTACAAACTGTTAGCCTTCGTAAGGCATTTATCTTATGCAGGAATCTTTCGAAGACTTTGACTTATAGATAACAAACACAGAGAGTTCAAAGAGTTCAGGCAAACTTAAATTCAGTTCCAACTTATTGAAAATTCTAGGGTTACAACAGACACTTGCCGGGAAATTTATTTGGCTGACTGCTTCATTGAGGTAATGAACTGGTCAGAGTTCTAGAAGTTGTGAAAGATTCCTTCCTCAAGTTGCATTGTTGTGCTACAGACAGCTTAGCAAGAGCAAAGAGGCCCACTATCTCCACCAATCACGGTGTTGCTTCAACATCTAGGCAAGCCATTTTTGCTCGCCAACACCATGAAGGAGAAAAGGAAACCTTTCAAGTGTACAAACTGTGAGCCGTAAGGCACTTGTCTCATGCAGGAATCGTTCGAAGACTTTGACTTATAAGTAACCGTATACGGGTTGGAAGAGTTCGAGAGAAAGTAAATTCAGTTCTGACCAATTGAAAAGTCCACGGTGACAACAGACTCTTCCAGGGAAATTTATTTGGTTGACTGCTTCATTGAGGTGATGAACTGGTTAGAGTTCTAGAATTTGTGAAAGACTCTTTCCTTGTGCTATAGACAGCTTAGCATGAGCCAAGAAACCTTAACTGCATGCTAGCTGTTCCGTCTCTCACATCCACATAATCCCAATTTCTTGGATGCAAAAATTATTTGCAGACTCAGACATGGCTATTAAATATTGATTAATGCAGAAAGGAGGCGATCAGGACGACCAAGATGCCGATCATTCACGAAGAGCAGATTCCTTCGTCAGTCCCATTTGCCATGTACTCATGTGCAGATAGTCTACTCGCATCAATTAACCCAATGCTGATATACTAAAAAAAACACTGTAGGCTCTGTTGATCTCAGCACTGTCAGCACAAGCCTTAGAACTTCTACACAATAATGTTGTCCTGGGACCAAAATGGTCACGGCTAATCACTGTCGAAAGTGTTTTCCTAGCCAACCGAAAATATTTTCGTATCAAAGATTAAATTCAGAAAAATGATTTTCTTTTTTAAAGATATGGAAAATGTTTTTCAAAATATAATTAGGTATCGATGCTTAGACCCGAAATTCTACGTTTGGGCACGAAATCCTAACGTTGGTTCCCGGGTCTCGGCGTTCAGGACTAGGCCTCTGACGGCCAAGCTTGGGCCGTCGATGCCCACGCTCAGGTCCATTGAGGCCGAGGCTGAACCCCTGATGCCTGTATCCAATGCTCCGGCACCCGAAATTGGGTCCATAAAGGCCATGCTCGGGTCCCCAACGCTCGAGCTCTAGTCCCGAGCCTCAAGCCTGGGTCCACAAAGGTTATGTGCGGGTCCTTGGAGCTTGGGTTCAGGTTTGGGTCCTTGATTAATGAAATTTTTAATTTTTAATTTTTTTTTTCTTTTCTTTCTATATATTTTTGCTTCTTCTTCATCTGGTTGCTAGCCATGGCGATGGCCGGCAAGTTAGGGTCTCGCCTGATCGGGCTAGCTCATGGCCTCTAGCAGCGAGGCTTGAACCTTGCCAAATCGAGCGAGCTCGAGGCCTTTGTGAGGCTCTTGCTTGCCCAAGGTCGGTAAGCTGGACCTCGCCAAATTGGGCTAGCTAAGACCTCTGGCGGCAAGACTCAAGCTCGTCAACCTTGGGTTGGGTGAGGCTTGAGCTCACCTGTGGTTGTGAGGTCGGCAACAAGCCAAGGAAGAAGTAAAAAGAAAAAAAAATTAATAAAATACGAAATTTTTTATAATCTTTCCCATCGGATTTTCCTTACCAAACGAGGGAAAGTACTTTCAAAGTCTTTTTCATGTTTCATCCAAACACCAGAATGAAAATATTTCCTAGAAATTGTGCATTTTTTGCGAAACAAATGGACCTTTAAATCATTGACATATTTCCCAGATTTGATTAGCTATTATTTTAGGGTTTAAACCACAGTTTAGTGACAAAGTCAATCTTATTATAATGGGCTTTGCTAGCATAATAGTATTTGGGCCATCATGAGAGTATTTGCGAGCTACAACTTCTTGAAAAAGCAAACTCCATAATAAATTATAATTATTTGTTATTTATTTTTGAGTGACGCTTTTTCCACTCCTCACTTGGCTCAAACACTCCTTTCACAATATACTGAGCATATTACCCCTCATTTTTTCCTCCTTAGAATGATGTATCTCACATAGTCAAATGTGGGGCCCATTTGAGGTCTTTTTTTGTTTCTTTTTTTTCTTTCACTTTCCTTCGTCTTGTTCTCGCTTGTGTTGATTCGTATCACCCGTGCGTCTTCATCTTCCTCCTCCGAGACCTCCATGCACGCCAATAACTGTGCGGTCTTTACAAAACCTCACGAACTTCGTCTCTACCTTGCCATCGCCCCTCACAAACCCTTGTCACGTCTGATAGAACCATCCCTATGCCAACACAAGGGACATCTTGATCTCCTCCCTCTGCTTCTTGTCCGGCATGGTCCATGACATCTGTTTACAGTACTCCTCCTCAAACGCTACGTCGAACTTTGGAGACATGCCCATGCCACCTCTGACGATTGTCCCCTTGCTCTACACCGCGGCCACATACTACCACACTTTTTTTGCGTGCCTCGCGTAGTTGAGATTCATCAATCTCGCCTTTTCCAACATGTAGTTCAGATTATTAGTGAGGAATAGGTAGGAGAGCGAAATTTCCTTAGCCTTGGTGATGAACCTCCATAGCAGGATGAGGATAAACCACACTAATCATGATCACTCCAATCTTTACTAGTGCAAAGAGGGCTTGTAATTCTCTCTGACAATCCTTTGATTCTCACGATGATTTCCGACCATCGGAACAGAATGATCGAGGTGCTTGAGCCCACGGGCATCATGAGCAAGATCTGAACATGAAGAGGATAATCTTGAAGCATCTGCAAATGGCCATTCGGGAGAATAAAGAGCTCAACACTCTCATCAAGAAACCATTGCAAGAGACAACATCATCTTCACATCCGTGGGTCCCTAATCAACAAAACCACCTAGAAGAAAAAGGAAAGTGGAAGAAAAAAAGGAAACAAAAAAAAAAAATCCAAAATGGGCCCCACTTTTTACTCTTAGCTAGGGTAATATGGTCAATACATTGTAAAAGAGAGTGCGAGAGACAAGAGAGGAGCGGAAAAAGCGCAATCCTATGTTTTTTTATAATCTAGAATAAACTATTATTCTCACGGTAGATTAAAGACTGTTACCCAAACATTTATCTATTATAATATTAGACAAACATTATATAGGGTTAATATCACGAAAAATCCTAAACTGATACACTTGTGACAAATGTACTCAAAACTAATTTTTTGACTACTAAAAATCCTGGACTGGTACGTCTGTGAAAAATTTACCATAAATTAATTTTTTGACCATAAAAAATCTCAAACCGATATACTTATAACAAATTTACCTTCTATAAAATTGAATTAATACCACAAAAAATCACAATATGGTAAATCTGTGATAGACAGCGGTAAAATCCTAAACTGGCATACCGTGTCATCCAGCTTATCAATTTGAAGGTAAAATTTAACAGAAATTAATAGGGGTAAATTTATCACAGGTATATTAGTTTGGGGTTTGTTGTTATCAAAAAATTAGTTTTGAGTAAATTTATCACGAATATTAACCACGTTATATATAACTGTATATGTCTTTGGGTTTGGACGTTAGTTTGTTATGCACTCAGCAGCATTTTAATCTACTGAAATAGCTTGAATGTCAACTCTCTCTCTATGTTATCTTCCCAAGATTTCCTCATCTTGGAAAACTGCTTTCTCTCTCACCTTCCTGAAAAACTGCTTTCTCTCTCTCTCTCTCTCCCTCTCTCTCCATTCCTTTTCTAATCAACACAATGGATTCATCTTAGATTCGTGCAAATTGCCATACGACGGGGGCAACCAATAATTTGAAGACCTACGGTATGCAGTAGGAATACAGTAGCCTGAGTTTGAAGCTTTCCTTACAGAACACAACACGGCCAATATAGAACCATCAACCGTGGATTATAACATAGCAATTACCAATCAATGAACAAACCCAAAATTCCAAAACCCTTCATCTTCTTGTAAAGATCATTGGTAATCATTATTGATTTGGTGAATCGCCATGAACAGGCAGGACAATTTTGTAAGATTGGCTTTGCGCACTTCCTCCCTCCATCTCTCTCATTGCAATACCCTGAATAGTCCCACTCTGTGAACCGTGCCTTCTCAACCAAGCGCAAGCCTGGTTCCTCAGCCAGCTTCTCTATTTCCAACTTGTTGAACGCATGAGCCGTCTTATGGTCCACATGAACCTCACCATCCTTCGTTAGCACCAGCTTGGCACGCTTCAGAAACTCTCTCACCAGTTCCTGGTAGCGCCTGAAATATTAACCCTTCATCGCATTAATTTATTTATGTGATCTACGACTCGGTATAGACCAATGTAGGTTGGTCCAAATCGTCTTGTTTAACTTCATAATCGAACATAGAACATGCATGCTTACTCAATTTTGAACTTGAATGCCCCCGACCGCAAAATTTAGTGTGCAGGAAATTGGAGACAATTCGGTCGGAAGATTTGTCATTGTGAATTGGGCTTGGGGTCATGGTATGGACGTCCACAACATGCAGGACAGAGAACCTGAGCCATCCAATTGGTCCAAATTGCTGCCCGCTCTACTGAACAACATCTTCAAGGACTCTTTTCGACCAATTCATATGCAAATTAAAAAGAAAAGATTGTACAAATACAAAATTTAAGCTAAACCGGTCAAGATTATGACCGATGAAAAACGTTTCATGTAGAAAAAGAAAAGTTTCAATAACGTGAAATAATTTTCAATACCGCCCGCTGGAAGAGAAATATCTTGTGTGGGACTATGCCTTTCTACTAAGTTGCAACAGAGCATATTTCTTCTAGAACATGGTTTATCGGAATATATCAAGACAAGCACATATCAGGTACCTCTAGAGTCGAGGGACGTCAGTGTTAGCAGCCGATGCAAATGCTTTCGCCAAAGTTGCTATAATGCTTGATCTTCAGAGTTGAGTCGTCAACATTCACAGAAAAAGCAGATGCCATCTTCAGCTGGGCTTGCTGCTTTGACAAGGAGATCTTTTTTTTGATAAACCATTTGACAAGGAAATTTTGTGCATGCACGAGTCATTTATACCCTTTCTGGTGTTATTGTTAGTTGTTAAAAGAAAACCCTTGTCTCTGAACAGACGACAGAGCAATCGGATTAATGGAATTGTAGTTATGTGTCTCCTCGTTTTCTTCTTAGGGTTTTTAGGTCACGGTTCATTTGCCCTACAAAGCATATACGTTGGGTACAATAAGGATGAGTTTATTTTGCAAGTCGTTGGATTTTTTGTCAGAGTTAATTCGATCAAGTCGATCCGAGGGCAGCTTATGATTCAAACTCGGCTCGACTCGAAGATGAAAGACTTGATAATATAGGTTCTCCTCATGAACCTCCTCGATTGTTTTATACCAAGGATAAGGTTTAAATTCAAATTGAGCTCAACTTCCTAAAGTTTTAAAAAATTGGTAGTTCTACAGAATTTGTTTTTTCTTTTCATGCCTATGAACTGATTTTTTTTATCAGTACGTTTATAATTTCATAAACCCCTGCCGCAATGAACTATCCGATCAGTCTCACATGTCTGTCTACCTTGCCTGTGAAGTATAGGGATAGGAAGTCAAAATTTTTGAAAGGATAAAGGCAAAAACCACGAGACTTGGATAATCATCTAAATTCGAATTTGATATATGATTCATAAGAGAATTTTGTGCATGTTTTGACATTTATATTAAATATTAAACATTAGGTGAGTGTAGATATCATGGATAAAAAGTTTCTGATGAAAAGTTCACGGAATTTTGAAGTTGAAGCTAAATCAACGAAAATAAAAATTGACTATTTTTCTGGTTGAAGTAAAAAATAAATTATTACAGGACTCAAAACATTAGGAAAGATAAAATTATCCCCTCCCTAATCGTGGGCATGAGTCATGCATAATCAATCTTGGACACCATTCAGCCAGCTAGTATAACAAACCCTTTTTTGCAGGAAAAATTTCATGGAAACTACACGTACATCTAGTTTGATTGTCGAAACATGCATAAAAATGAAGTACCGCATTTCTAGCTAGATTGCAAAATTAAAGCGTTCTTTTAAGCACTGCTGGAGGCAAACTGCTTAGAACTACACCACAATATATACTTAATGGTCATCTCGCTCGAGCTTACTTGACAAGATCGGCCAAGCTCAAGTTAAGCAGAGCATTGGCACAACGCATTCCGTGATCATTGTTGCTAAACTTGTAAGTAGAGGCTTCTCCGATCAGAAAAGTGTCATTACAATTTGCGCCTGAGCCTCTCCTATTGACATACCCTTGATAATCCCACACGGAGAACTGCACTTCCTCGACCCAAAGCAGGCCTTGTGCCTCGGCCAGCTTCTCGATTTCCCACTTGCTGTATGGATGAGCCGTCTTGTGCGTCACATAAATCTCTCCATCCTCGGTGAGCATCTGGTTTGCATTCTTCGAGAAACCGCTCACCAGATCTTGGTGAAGCCTGAAAATCAGATTTTCCTTCTATTGCCTTCGATATAGCTAAATTTGCAGTGTAGAATAGATCATTACAGACAAAAAGAAAGATCGAGTCACACGTTTGTGTGACAATATTGTTGGCAGCTTTAAATGGACGAAATGCTCGAGAGTAGGAGACTAACTTAATCTGAGAGACGGATGGCTCAGGGCCGTAGAAGCCAGCATGAGGGAAATGTAGACGAATCGACCGAAGGATTTGTGCTTGAGAATGGGGTGTTCGCCCATGGTATGAGCGTCCACTTCATGCAAAACGGTGCCCCCTAAGCCCTCGATCGTTTCCAAGTTGTCAATCGCTGATGTTGTATAACTCCTCCTTAACGTAGCTAAGGTTAACGAGGAACATGAAAATTTATTAAGATGAGAACTAGGATATAAAAATGAAAGACAGCATTGGAAATGGTGAGGATAGACAATTCTTTAGGTTGTCGATGTCGATATTGTTAGCGAAAGACATTGCTAATATCCTCGGTCTTTTTAGCGAGCTTTGGTGTAAATTGATGTCTATCTTCTCTAACGTACAATTGACTGAATGTACCAAGAAATAGCCGAAACATGTGATTTTGCGTGGGTACCTCTCTAGTCGAGAGAGGTGGCCATCATGTTTGTTGACACCAATTTTCAATTTGCCCAAAATTAATTATACGAAAATTAGGAATTAAGTTTTTAATTCCTAAAACAAAAAAATATTTTCATTCAATTGGTTTGCATGTAGACATTAAGTGAATTTCACAATGTTAGAATATATTTCTTCCTCTTTTACCTTTTTTTATAAAAAAAAATAAACTATTATTAAAAATTTAAAAATATATATAAAAAAATAAGATCGGGCCGGGCTGGGCCAGGGCTGGCGCGACCCAACCCCCCTCTTCCTTTCCCCTTTCATATGCATGGAGGCTTGCCTTCTCTCTCTCTCTCTCACACGCGCGCGCGCGACTACTGGCCGTGGCCTTCCCATTTGCCAGCACATGGCCCAACCGTTTCCTCCTTTGCCAAGGGCCAACCCGGCCCCTTTCCCTTTCTCCTCTTCCCCTCCCCATTGCCATGGACGTTGAGAAATAGGGGAACAAACCATCCCCTGCACGGGCCTAGAACAGCCATCGAAGTCAAGAACGTGCAATAGGCCGGTGCAGGTCATGACAGAGTGTTTAATGGAGCATAGACAAGTTGTCTATGGCCATAAAAGACCAGAGAAGAGAAGAGAAGAGAGAGACGGGAGGGGGGGGAATAGACTCAATCACAGAGAAAGAAAAAACAGAGCAGAGAAGAAAAGAGAGAAAAGAGGGAGAGATTAAGTGAGAAAGTCGAGTCCTATTCGTTTACAGGTCCAAGAAGGAAGCTAAGGGAGCCTCCCCATCGAGCCAGAGTTGGTAGAAAGTCATCAAGCTGACGCTCCCAAACCGGTAAGCTCTCTTGGCCCCATTTATCCCCTGTTTTGCTCTGTTTTTTGGTGCAAATTGGCCGGGATTTAGTGCGTACCAGGCGAGACACCATTTCTTTTGAAAAAATCAGAGATCGGTCGCGACAATGTTAACAGCTGAGCTGAATGTCCTAGCCAAACAAGCTGCGAAGGAAAAATCACCCTCGCCCACAAGCAGTATACCGTGGAAATTGCTGTAGCGCTTGATGCGTTTCTCTCGTCCCACATGTCCATTCCCATCCAAGTTCGCCTCCGCCATCTATCCAAACCTTATCAGTTTGAAGCTAAATCGCTACAGTTTTTATCAATCATGTGTCCTAAAGTGTGCATGCAGGTGGGTATGTATAGCATTTCGAGTGTCTTGAATACCAGGGGTCACTGCGGTGACCAGAACAATAAGTGCAAGTGCTCGGCTCAATGGATATTGGTAGATTAGGTTTATACTAAATGGCATAATTGTCATTGTATTGTTTTTTGCCCTAAACCCTATGTATTTATATTGTAAATTGTTTCATCAATAGAAGTGACGTTTGCCCAAACTCTACATGGTATCAAAGCGGTGATCCTCGAAGCTTGTGTCTTATGTCCCTTAAGCAATATCTTATCCTTCTCTTGTTCAATTAGATTGATTTGCCGGCGTGTTTTGATTTCTCGGTGTCGTCGCCACCCCCGGTGACGGCGAGGTTGGCCTTGCCAGATCATGGTAAGGTCGAGCCTCGCCCGGCCAAGGCGAGGCTCAACCTCGCCGTCGCCGGGGTTAGCGAGGGCCAACCTCACCATCGCCAAGGGCGGCGAGGGCCACCTTCATTGGCCTTGGCCAGTTGCCGGTGGCTGGTCACCGATGGACGGCCGCCGGTGGCTGTTCGCCGGCGGTTGGCCAAGAAGAAAATGAAGAACAAATAAAAAAGAAAGAAGAAAACTAAGAAGAATCAGTTTCGGAAAAATTATTCCAGAATGAAGAAGCTATTTTTTTTTACTTCTTGATTTTGTTCCAAAATTGATTTTGAGATCAATTTTTTGCAAAATTGTGCCCGAGCACAAAAATTTTAACAAATGGATTTCTGTTCCTAAACTAATTTTGGAAACAAAAGAACAGAAATTTTCACTATTTGGCACGTTATCAAATGGGCCCTAAGTGACAGATTTTCGTTTACCAAAACAAAGATGGGTACATTGCAGTCTAAGCTCAAATTGAGGGTGCTTTTTTTTTTATGAATTGTTTTTCGGGAAAATGTTTTCTGGACTTTCATTTATTTGGCTATCCAAAAATAATTTGGTTAATCGAAAACACTTTCCGGTTAAGGAAACCATTCATGTATAAATTTAGAAAAGTGAATTCCCTACTTTAATACGGTGAAAACACTTTCCGGAATTGATTATCTTAAATTTGTCAATATTTTATTTTATTTTTCCTTTTTTTTTTACTTCTTCCTCCTTCCGCTGGTTGCCAGCCTTGGCGGCGACCGATGATGGCCAAGCTCGCCAGATCCTGGTGAGACCCAAGCTCGCAGTTCTGGCGAGACCCTAGCTCACGGGCGTCTCGCGAGGCCCTACCTCGCCGGTGTCTCGCGAGGCCCTACCTCGCCGCCTCCACCTTGCTTGGACATCGTGTCGCGCCGCGCTCTTTTTTTGGGAATTTCGGGATTTGCACGCTAATGAGGTATTTCCGTGTAAGGGTCTCTTCCAGACTATACCTCATGTGACAACGGATGGTAATTTCCTATTTGGTCTAAGTTTTTTATTTTGGAGTCGCCACTAGTTATTATTGGTAGATAAACTAGAACTTAATCGGGGTATAGGAGAAATAGTACGATTTTACGAGCTAAAGATTCTGAATACGGGGACTTGATTATGCTAATGATCCCAAATCGAGATCCCTAATGCCCTTGCGGTACCTAAGAGCAATACGATGTCTAACATGTCATGCAAGTTTCCGAGACTTACCAATTAATTTTGTCCATTCTAATCGCGAGGAAAACCAATCAAATATTAAATGCGCAATTAATGTCAATCAAATCAATCAATCCTAAATGGTCTCTAAAAATAAAAATCAATCAAAACATCCAAATTCCAATGAAGCTCTAGAAGCTTATTCATTTTATGATTTGCACTTTTTAGGGTTTTAGTGTTTTTAGGGGTTATACCCCTTGAAATTGAGATTTTCTAAAATGCCACTTGGGTACTCTCAAAAATTCAAATTTCGCTTTCTAAGGTTGGCCACAATGTTTTTGAACCATTCTGTAAATTTTTCAAATTTTTTTATTTTTTTTTATTTTTTCTAATTCTTTCTTTTCTTTGAAAATTGAATTTCTGAGAATTTCATTAATCGAGAATTGATTTTTATGTTTTTCTGAAAATTTTTATGAATTTTTCAATTTTTTATTGATTTTCTGAATTTCTACATTTTTTTTGGTAAGGAAATTTTTTATTTGTATTTTTTTTTTGAATTTTCTGAATTTTTATGGATTTTTCAAAAAAAATTGATTTTTTATGAATTTTCTAATTTTTTAAATATTTTCTGTGAATTTCCTATTTTTCCAAAATTTTTTCGATTTTCCAAAAAAAAATTTATATTTTTCTAATTTTTCTGAATTTTTTATTTATTTTTCCGAAATTTTTTCATATTTTCAATTTTTTATATTTTTATTTTTTAAAAAATCTCTCGTCGGGAAACGAACCGAACTGAACCAACCCGGTTCAACCCAGTTCGGCTGAGCCAAACAGGGCGTCGCCGGTGTTGGCCAGAGCACCGGTATGCACAGCATCGAAACAGTGCCATTTTTTCTCACCTTCATTATGGCATTTTGGCGAGCACCTAGCGTGCATAAGTTTGCATTAGACATTTTCGAAGTTGCCGTTTTAGGCCTATTGCCAATGACCTTCCGGCAACTATTTTGCCGCTCCGATTGGTTCATTGCAAAGTCCATGCGTTCTATTTTTAATTTGACCTACTTAGGACACCTGTGGTCATTCATCGGCCGGCGAAAAACCCAGTCAAAAAACCTAACTTGCAACTATTCTAGATTAATTCCTCAAAACTTCAAATCCTGATTCTACTTGCCCTAGCCGTCTAATTCGGTTCTAATCACTAACAAAGTATCAAACAATGTTGAAGGAGGCTAACTTGACAGGCCTTTGGCCACGCTGATGCTCTCGTGAGGACCTCCGAGCTTCGGCGAAGTGGTTTTCATGCATGGTCGACTTGGTTTGTGCATTTTTAATGATCTGAATGCAATTAAACAGCACAAAATGTGATTAGAAACGTATTTTAAATTTCAAGGACCTCAGAATCATCAAAGAAATTGCAAGATTGGCAATATCAAGCTCGATTTCATTTTCTGAGAATCTGGAAAAACTGAGGTAATAATCGAAGTTCACCTGCTTTGTTTGATGATAAGATGAAATTTCTGAGTTGATCAGAGTCTTCAAATATGTTCCCTGACACTTGATCTTCAACCTAGTAGCTTCAGATTTGCCGAAGTATCTCTCAGCACACCCGACGAAGCTTGTTTTCAGGGCTTCGCGATCAATTTGTTTGACTGAAATGACCAAGGGAGAGTCGCAGCCTATCCACAATTCGCCGGTGCTCCGCCATCCACGGCAGCGCCGGACACTCATAAGGGGACTCTTGACCCTCTTTCTCTAGATCTTTCTCTTTGATTTCGCTCCTTTCTCTCTCTCCTCTTCCTCTGGAATTTCGTCGAACGGCTTCTTCTCAATGTTCAATTTTTTTCCTTTTTGTTCATTCATTTTTCCCGCCTAAAGATCATTAGAACCAACTTTCGATCAGTTCGATCGGTTTCCTAACGCCAGCTGGAGAATCTCTAGCTGTCAAACTTGATTAAAACGTGCTAATTTGATTGAAGAAGGGCGGTAAAGTCGCGGGGCTAAGATGTTGTTCTGGTTTTAATGGGCATTTTGAATGACTCGGGTAAGGGAGATGAACACCCCGGGTCAGGTCAAGTTGACCCGATCGACCTGGCAGACCCAGATTGGTCTAAATTCGCAAATTAAGCTCAATTTTGATCCAATTTTCAAAATTAAACCTCAAAATTGAATTCCTCATCACATTTTGAACCCAAATATGTGAATTTTCCCAATTTTTGTGATAATCATGTTCAAGATTTTCACATTTTTTATTCGGGTTAATAGGGTTTTGTTCAATTTGATGTCCTAATGACCTGAGTAGGAAAAATTGATGCCAAAATTAAATTACCCACATCTAATTAACCCTAGAAACGATGGTCTCATGGTTTGACAATTTCATATTGGGTACGATTTCCAATTTATGCTCAAAACTCTTAATTTTCAATTGAATTTTGTGATTTTCTGATTTCTTTGAAAAATTGTGCAATTAGGCCAACCATTATATAATTCAAGGTCCCAAAATCATTTGTTGTGAAGACACTATGACTTAAAAATGACTAGAAAAGATTTAATTGCATTTTTGGTTCAATTCGAGTTTGATTTTGCCCAATTTTGGGAAAAACATATACCCGATTCAGATTTTTCAAAATTAATGATGTATTAATGAAATTAGATTTAAAATAATACTAATGGCTATTTTTATGGAATTTTCTGATTCCATATGCTATTTTTCTCGATTTTCTCACTTATTTTGACTAAAAAAATTAAGGAAAAATGCAGGAAAATGCTAAAAAATTTATTTTTGGTTTAGAAGTAGGTTTCTAGGCTTGGCCAAGATTCCTAGTCCTAATTTTGAGATTTTTGAAAATATAAAAAAAAGAGCTAAAAATCAAGTGTCAACAACTACCCCTCTTTGGGATTGAGCTCGTTAGAGATTGATATCAAAGACAAGGTGACATCTGAGTTTTTAGTCAACTCAATGAACAAGATAAGATGGAAATCTCATAACAACTTATTAGGGATTTTGCTTTTGAAATTCATGATCTAATCCAAAGGTTTTTTTTTTCAAAACAAATTTTGAAAAGTTCTTAATGATTGAGGGAGAGAAACTTACTTGCCTATGAGCGTCTCTTTCTTGCTTATCCAAGGGCATGAATTGATGGTGGTGATGATTATTCTGATTGTTCTGATTTCATGGTTTAAGGACGAACCTACGAAGCATGAACACATGAGACTCATCGGCTGAAGATTTGGAATTTGCCTAGGTGCTTCTCGCTTGTAGGACTTTGAGTTTGCCTAAGGGCTCCTCGCCTATAGGACTTTTGAATTTTCCTAGAGGCTCTTCACCTGTAAGACTTTGAATTTGCCTAATTGTTCCTCACCAGTAGGACTTTGAATTTGTCTAGTGGTTTCTCATCATTAGGATTTGAATTTGCCTAGGGGCTCCTCACTTATAGTACTTTGAATTTACCTAGAAGCTCATCGCCTATAGGACTTGAATTTGCCTAAGGGCTTCTCGCTAGAGGACTTGAATTTGTCTAGTGGTTCCTCACCAGTAGGACTTGAATTTGCCTAGGGTCTCCTCACCTATAGGACTTGAATTTGCCTAGGAGCTCCTCGCCTGTAGGACTTGAATTTGCCTAGTGGTTCCTCATTAAAAGGACTTAAATTTGCCTAGGGGCTCCTCGCTTGTAAGACTTTGGAAAGACTTCAAACAATGAATGCCTTGACCATGAGTTACATGATTTTTGAGGTTTCATTAACCTTTGTATGGTTTTTTAGTTGACAAAAAACTTTTGAAACCTGGTCTGAAAACGTGCATTCTTTGCACTAATGCATTTCAGACAATCAAATTTCCTTTTCGAGGAATTATTTGAATAAAATGCTTACAATCTTTCAAGAAACGCTTGAAATAATCGTTTGGAAAACCTTCATTAGAAATGATTTGTTTCAATCTATGAGCTTGGTCTTTTCCTTATTTGATTGAAAGGGGATTTATCTAATATCCCTTAATTATATCTCTCTTAACCAATCCTTAGGTGTTTGGAAATGTTTGCAGTGTATATAATCCAATTGATTCGATAAGGTCTTTCAAAAGGTTGTAATGTTAGCTTGGTTAATGGCTATTCAAAGGATAGGCATTTTGATGTCAAGAAAAAGGATTTCATCATGTCTGACTTCGGGTCTACAAGTTAAGAATCTTGAGGACAAAACAAGATATTATTGCATACATTTCTTTGAATAATGACTTCTTGTCATAACATCATGTTACTCTCAACATCCCTATCTAAAAAGTCTTTGGGGAGAGGTTGTATTGTTGGTATTAAGTAGGCTCAAGAGGCTCATTTGTTTGAATGTAGGGTTTTTATGAAATTGGTGATCTTCTTGGCATCACCACCCTTTTCCTCTTTTGTTCACTAGGGATCTTTCTTTTATGAACATCAGAGTCCCCTAGACATTCATTACAATCTCTTTTCTTTTAGTCATTCTCACTTGTTATGATCTATGATCTCTCATGATCTTGATTTTGCTTTGTCATGACTTTTTTTTGTCATTTCGAGCTTTCTTTTGAACTCTCCTTTTCTTTCTCATTTTCTTCGAGCATTTGGCCTTGTTTTTATCAGGCACATTACTTTTTCATGCCCCTGATTCTTTTGCCTTTGACCTTTTTGAATTAAAAGGACTCTGTGTCATGCCCTTTTGTTTCTTATCTATCAAAGTGGATCATATGCTCATGCTCCAGTGTGAAGAGATGATCACCAATTTAGGGTTCTAAAATGAATATTTAGGCTCAATTGGGCTTTGCCAAAGGTAACGTGGTCGGGTATAAGAAATGAAGTGCTTTTCTTTCTCTTGGGATGTCTTAAGTTTTCATATGACTTCATCTGAAGTTATCACAGAAAGATTGATGCAAGAGTATGCAATAAAATCTTTCTTGATCCTATTCTCCATAGCTGTCAATCACAAATCTCATGATTTGCTCCAATATGGGGTGGTTCTTAACAGGGTTGTTTTGGAAAAACTTCTCCACTGTGTTGGCTCAAATTTGGTTTGCAAGGTATAAGCATGTGTTTGGGATAGTGAAATGATTGCTTTTCATCATTTCAATTTGTGTAATCATTGCAAACATTCCCTATTTCCTTTGAATGAGTTTTTCTCACTTACTTCTCTATTTTGACTTTGAATGTATAAAAGACGTATTTGGATATAGCTTACCTTTCATCATTTGAATGTCTTTCCATTCAATTTGATTCAAAATTTTTCTTTGAAGTTTCTCAAAGCCTTTGTCAAATTATCTCTTTTAGGGAATTTTGATGCTTAGTGCATTCTTAAAGAAAGAGTGTTTCAAAACTTGTGATTTGAAACATTTCTGAGGTATATTTTCCTTCTCAAAACATTTTGTTTTGTTTTACTTAGTGTCATTCCGCTTGGGGAAGAAGAAATTTGATTTTCTCTTAGGAAGGCAACTTCTTTAATACATGAACTCACGATTTAGGGATATCTGTTTGATCAATTTACCAAGATCACTATTGTTTGCATGTTTTTGCTTTGATTCCTTTGGGAATTTTTCTTTTGTTGCTCCATTTTCTTTGTCTCCCTGGGGATGATAAAAAGAAAAGCACATTAGGGAATGTCAATGAAAAATAGAGTTGGAAGTGATACTTCCCTCTACTATCTGACTACTTTGTTAGGAATTCTGAAACCATCGACTGGTTCGGACTCCTTTTACTTTCTTCTGCATAACAGATAAACATGTTTATGAAATGCATGATATGCATAATATGCACATGTTCTAAAGTGACCCAAATCTTTTCTTAAATGTTCGTCTTCATTTCATGGGTAGAAAATCTTGACAGTATCTGCATTTACAAGACAGGCTAATTCTGTTCCTACCATATCTACAAGAATCAATGCTCATCTAAGAAGAACTTTCTTAATAATGTATGGACCATCATAATTCATATTGAATTTGCCATGAGAATCTAAATTGTTGAAAATAACTTTTTTCACTACTAAATCCTTTGTTTTGAAATGCTTTGGTTTCACTTTTCGGTTAAAAGATTTAGCCACTCGTCTTTGATAGGCTTGTCCATGGCATATAGCTCTTAATCTCTTTTCATCGATCATGTTGAGTTGTTCATATCTTTGTTGAATCCACTCAGCTTCTGAAAGCTTCAATTGGGATGGTATCCTTAATGAAAGAATTTCTACTTCAATAGGTAGCACTGCTTCCATTATATAAACCAAGGAAAACGAGGTTGCTCCAGTTGATGTTCGAATTGAAGTTCGGTATGCCATCAGAGCATATAGTAACCTTTTGTGCCAATCACAATAATTTTCGACTGTCTTGGTCAGTATCTTCTTGATATTCTTATTTGCCGCTTCAACTGCTCTATTCATTTATGAACGATATGGAGATGAGTTCAGATGTCGGTTGTGGAAGTATTCAAGTAAGTCATCCACAATCTTGTTTTTTAGATTTGAACCATTGTTCGTAATTATTGCTTCTGGAACTCCATACCTAGCAACGATATCCTGCCTAATGAATCTTGCAACATTCTTGGCAGTAATATTCATGTAGGAGTTTGTTTCAATCCATTTAATGAAATAGTCAATAGCAACTAGGATAAATCGGTGCCCATTTGAGGCCTTGGGGTTGATTGGACCAATCATATTAATGCCCCATATTGAAAATGGCCATAGCTCGAACATTTGATATAGCTTATTTGGTGGTGTATTAATTCTGTCTCCATAAACTTGACATTGATGGCAACATCTCACATGTTGGATACAATATGTTTTCATTGTCATCCAATAATATCCCAACCTTATAATCTTTCGGATTAGAAGATGTTCATTCATGTGTGGTCCACATTCACCCTCGTGAATTTTTTTCGTGATCTGTTTAGCTTCTATAGCATCCACACATCTTAGTAGGGTTGAATCAAATGATTTCTTATAGAAGGTTTGACCACTGAGGAAAAATTTATTGGCTATCTTCCTTATAAATTTTCTGTCACCTAGTTGGCTTCTTTTAGTAAATTCTCCTGATTGAAGATACATTTTGATGTCATGATGTCATGATTCGTGTTCAAACTCTGCTTGGACCATCATGCAATGAGTTGGTTGTTCAAGAATATTGATTCGTAATGGTTTTATATCCATACCATCTTCAATTTGTAATGAGGATGACAAAGTTATAAGAGTATCTACAAAATGATTCTGAGCTCTTGGGAGATAATTGAATGTTATGTCTTCGAAGTTTTCTATCATCTCTTCTAAGTTTCTGTGATAAGGAATTAGTTTGGCATCTCGAATTTGCCATTCACCGATTGTTTGCAATATGATGAGCATAGAATCTCTATATACTTACAACCTCTTTACCTTCATTGAAAGGGCTAATTGCAACCGAGAATACATGCTTCGTACTCAACAACATCATTGGTGCATGGACATACCAGCTTCGCAAATACTGAATAGTGTTGGCCTTCTGGAGAGAACAGTACTGCCCCAGTTCCTGATCCAGATAAATTGGTTATACCATCAAAATACATGGTCCATTTATCGTCGATCAATGTTAATATATGATCATCAAGTTGATCTTTAGGATTGGCGATATTCTGCGAATTTTCTGCCAACATATTGCTATTGCTCGTCTTTTGACTAACTTTTGGGATGAACTTTTGATGTCAAATTCAGATAACAAGACTTGTCACTTTGCCAATTTCCCGATTAAGGAGGATTTCTCAAGAAGGTATTTGATCGGATCATTCTCAGTTACTAGCAAAATTTGATGATGAAAGGTATATTGGCTTAATCTATGTAATACCCAAATCAATGCAATGCATGTCTTTTCGATTGCAGAGTAATTCATTTATGATATTGTGAACTTCTTGCTCAAGTAATAAATGACTTATTCTTTACCATCATTTGATCTTTTTTATACAAGCATCGCTCCTAACGACTCATAGTGAATCATCAAATATAAGATTAGAGGAACCCCAGGGAATGATGGTACCAACACTGGTGGGCATACCAGATATTCTTTGATCTTGTCAAAGGCTTGTTGACATTCCATATCTCACTTTACTTTGGCATTTTTCTTTAACAATTTGAAGAATGATTTAACAGTCTCAGAAAGCCGATAGATAAAATGGGCAATGTAATTTAATCGCCCCAATAAGTTTCTTACTTCTTTTACCGTAGAAGGAGTCTTTAAGTAATATATCGCCTTGATCTTGGAGAGATCTATTTCGATGCCCCTTCTACTAACTACAAATCCTAGCAGTATGCCTGATTTTGCCCCAAATACACACTTGTAGGGGTTCAATCGCAACTTGTACTTTCTAATTCTTTCGAACAATCTGCGAAGTATCTCAACATGATCTTCTCCTTGTTTAGATTTTGTAATCAAGTTGTTCACATATACCTCGATTTCTTTATGTATCATGTCATGAAACAAAATTACTATTGCCTGTTGATATGTAGCACCAACATTTTTCAAATCGAAAGGCATCACCTTATAACAAAATGTGCCCCATGGTGTTATAAAGGATGTTTTTGCCTTATCCTCTTTCTTCATGAGGATTTGATCATATCCTGAAAAACCATCCATAAATGAAAATGTTTCAAACTCAGCAGTGCTATCCACTAATACATCTATATATGGGAGCGGAAAATCATCCTTAGGGCTTGCTTTATTTAGGTCGCAATAATCAACGCACACCTGTACTCGACCATCTTTCTTCATTACGGGTACTATGTTGGCAACCCATTCTAGATATGATACTACTTCAATGAAACTGACTTTGAGCAATTTCATTACTTCTTCTTTTATTTTCTTTGCCAAGTCCGGCTTTGTTCGCCTAAGTTTTTGCTTTTTTGGTGGAATACTTGGATCGATTGGCAAAGCATGTTCAACTATGCTCGGATCAAAGCCTAGCATGTTGGCATAAGACTATGTAAATATATCTAGATATTCTCTAAGCAAATTTGTGATTCTTTCTGCTTTTGCCGAGGAAAGACTTTCTTCAATTGTAACTTTTTTGGGATTCTCTTTATCGCCAAGATTAATAGTGATCGTTTTCTCTAATGTGAGTCGCTTTGATTCTTCATGATAAATCCATTCCTTTCTTATCTATTCCTCATCCTCATTATCCACTTTAATATCGCAAGCGATCTCTTTGGAAAGATTTGGGTCACATATGAACCTATTATGGATATACGAATGCTCATGCCTGAAATGTAACAAGCATGATTAGTAATTACATACGAAGTAAGTAACGCATGTGATCCTATGAAAAACCTTGGCAAAAGTACACTACAAGTGCCATAACTTGTGTACGGCGATCACTTTGGTGCCATAACTTTTTTTCAGATCATTTTGGTGCCAAGTCGAAGGAAAATAGATCACTTTAGTGATTCCGGCCAAAAAGCTGACCTGGCATTTATATTAAAAAAAAAGGTTTGACATGCACACATGGAAATTACATGGCTTTTTCTCGAATTTTTTAATTTTTAGAAAAATAGTAATAATTAAAATAATTTAAAAAAAAAAGGGGTTGCAGTAGCGGCGAGGGAGCCCTCGCCGCTACTGATGCCAAGCCACCACCGCCGGGAAGGGCCGGCGGTGGTAGGTGCAGTGGTCGACGAGGGTCGCCAACCCCTGGTCAGGGCCCGGCGACCCTCGCCTCACCCGGCGAGGGTCGGATCCGGCGAGGCAAGACCTCGCCGTCGCCTGGGTCGCGACGGCGAGGTCCTGCCTCACCCAGCGAAGGCGAGGCCGACCTCGCCGTCGCCTGGGTCGCAACGGTGAGGCACGGCCTCGCCTTCGCTGGGCAAGGCGGGACCTCGCCATCGCGACCCAGGAGACGACGAGGTCTCACCTCGCCCAGCGAAGGCGAGGCTGACCTCGCCGTCACGACCCAGGGATAGCGAGGTCTTACCTCGCCGGATTCGGCCCTCGCCGACCACCGCACCCACCACTGCCGGCCCTTCCCGGCGGTGGTGGCTTGGAGGCAGCAGCGGCGAGGGCTCCTTCGCCACTGCTACAGGTTTTTTTTTAATTAATTTATTTAATATAATATAATATTTTTTAAAAAAAGTACACATCAGCGGGCTAAACGACGTCGTTTTTGGTTTTTAATGCTACCGGACCTTTCCGGCGAGCAGTGGACCTCTCCGGTGAGTCGTGTTAATGCCACATTAGATTTCCGGCGAGCCACATTAGCATTGACACTAAAATGATCGTTTTTCAAAAAAGTTGACACCAAAGTGATCCGAAAAAAAGTTATGGCACCAAAGTGATCGCCGTACACAAGTTATGGCACTTGTGATGTACTTTTGCCGAAAAACCTTTTGGAAATTCATTTTGAAATTTCTTTTAAAAGAATATAAAGATAGAGCTAGTCCTCATATCATTAGACTTCCTTGCTATTAAAATCATTTTCGCAATGAGGAGCAATATAGAAACCCAAAGTCTCAAGCCTCGTGAATAAGGATAGTGTTCATCATAGGTTTGATTTTATTTTTACATGTCCTTAATAAAATATTTGACCACTTTTATTGAATTGAAAGACGTAATTACATCTATATCAACAGGAATATAAATTACGACTGAATTAAAATTACAAATGAAATCACAAGAAATTTGAAATTATAATCAACAAAATGCAATGGAAAAAGCTAGTAGCAAAAGTTCAAGAGAATCTTCCTACTCTAATGCGTAGATATCTTCTGCTTTGGTTATGATAACGTTGATGGTATTCTCTTTGAATAAACCTGGCAAAACGGATTCTTCCTCTCCATGTATGTTTTCTTCTTGAAGTAGCTTGGAAGGTCCAGAAAAAGTTTCCTTGATGTGAATATGATGATAGGGAAGCTCTTTAACTTTGCCCTTACATATGGATGGATTAATAATGCGATCACCTCGGCTTCTACAGCCTCCATGGTTTTTTCAACCTTTGCCTTGGCCTCCATGGTGATCTTTAGAGCTATTTGGAATAAAATCTACTCCGTGTTTCATTCTTGTAGCAAGCAAAGTGATAGGTTCTTTGATTCTTTGGGATTTCAATCCAAGACCATTACCGAGAATAAATCCATATTGGCATAACAGCATTCCAGACATAATAGATGGTGTTGAGAACTACGGGTATTTTATGATGCAACCGGCAGAAATTTACACCATTGAGATCATTTCGAAGGAATAATAACTTGGTTCTTCTTTCACTTCGGGTTCGACATACGGTATTGCACTCTCTTTGTAAGTGGTGAAATCCATCTCCCCGTGTACAGTAATCATCTTGCCATTAATGACGAACCTGACCTTCTAATGGAGACTAAAAGGAATGGCATCGGCTATATGAATCCAAGGTCTTCCGAGTAACAAGTTAAAAGTTTTCGGAATATCCACTACTTGGAAGTCAATCAAGAAAGGCACGGGGCCTATGTTCACCTCAAGCTCAATATCGCTAATAACGTCTTTCTTCATTCCATCAAACGAACACATAGTTACCTTAGAAGGTTTAATGAGCTCTTTGCTAATTCCCAAGCGATGCAATGTGCTTAGTGGACATAAATTAAGTGTAGAACCATTATCAATCAGCACACGTGACACCTCCTTGCCCTGGCATTTGACGGCAATATACAAAGCCTTATTATGGGAACGCCCGTCAATTGGGAAATCTTCATCGGAAAAGGCAATTTAATCTTTCAGAAGAATAGTGCCAATAAAGTCTTCCAATTGTATTTCATTAATTGTCTCCGGAGACGTGTACTTCATTGAGAAACTTCATAAGCACCATTTTATGGCTTTCTGAAGTTTTAAAGAGATCCAACGGAGAAATTTGTGCCGGCATCTTTCTTAGTTGTTCAATTACCTCAAATTCACTGGTCTTCATGACTGAAAGCAATTGTTTAACATCTTCTTCGGCTACTCCTTTCTTTTCGTGCTCATCTTCTTTTGGGACATTGCATCTTCTCGATTGGGTTATAGCATCAACTTTTTTGGGAGAGTAATCCCAAGGTACATATTTAGTAGCAAACTTTTCTTTTGGAGGGAGATTGATAATCACGGGCTGTGTTTCTTCTCCTTCAATCCTTAATTGATCAATGAAAAGTTGGATAGTGATCGGTTCGATAGGACCTTCCTCCTCCTTATATTTATCTACCTTATCAAGCTGAATCGGAAATGGTGTAATCATGGATACCACGCTTTTATTGGCTTCGTCAGCATCCATTCCACCACAGCCATTAGGTATGATTATTTCGTTCTTGAATGCCCACGGAGAGGTGTATATTTGACACGGTAATTATACCAGCAACTATCTTGACCTAGAAAATTGATAATTTCACCTTGTTTTCGTGCTTTCGAGCAAATCGTCTATCACCTCGATGCATCTTTTTCTTCTTTTTCTCTTCTTGATCTTCATTTTTTTCGAGATTTAATTGGCTAATCGGGACCTCGTCCATGCCACCCCATCTGTCCGGTACAATGTCTTCATTTTTGAATGCCCATGGTGGTGGAGTATATTTGACACGATAATTGTATTTACCATTGTCTTGATCGAGTAAGTTTACGGTTTCACCTTCACTTGATGCTTTATGGGTGAAACGCCTTTCACCTTATCAAACTTTTTCTTTCTCCTTTTCATCCTCATCTGTTTCATCTTGGAGCATTTCTTTATTGGATAGGACCTTCTCATCAGGGCTGGTTTCATCATCCATACCACTCCAGCCATCAGAATAATTACCTTATTTTTGAATGCCCATGGCGATGGGGTATATTTAACTTGGAAGTTATATTTTCCGAAATCTTCTCCCAAGTTGTCTACAATCTCGCCTTTTAGGAGTGCTTCTTGACGAAAGTGGATATCTCCTAAATGATAAGCTTTAATCTTGACCTCATATTCATCTTCATTGTCAAACTTGATCATTGTTTCTTCATCTTTGATCATGTTTACTGTATTGTACTCAGGAAGAGGATTCTAATGTACATTTGGCTCGGGCTCTTGGAAGTTCAATATCTTTTTGTCAATGAGCTGTTGAACCCTATACTTTAGGGTGAGATAATTATCTACATCATGTCCCCTTTCTTCCATGTGATAGGTGCAGATTTTTTGATTCATCGTACCAAAAAAATCTTGCAAGATTGTCCCTCAGTACTTCTTTGGCTACTAAATGCCTTTCTAGAAGTATTGGTAATAGTTTTGACAGTGGTCGAGGCAACGGTGTGTATTGCCTCACGGGCCTTTTATTTGGCTTGAACTGCCCTGGGTTTTTTCAAATGATATTTGATTGCTTTGAAAATGATGCTTGATGAGTATTTGGGCTAGACACCATAGACACTTCTTGGATGGGCTCTTTGTCTTTTTTCCTGGTGTAAGGCCTTCGTGCTGCTGTTTCTTAAGCCTTCTTGTTTTTCAACCCCCATTCAATTCTCTCACCCACTTTTACCAACATGGTGAATGTTTAATAGCCTGATACATGAAGCTTGTCATAATACTCAATTGGCAATGATTTAAAAAGAGCTCAATGAGCTCATCTTCACTTATGGCGGGCTTTACTTATGATGCAATAACTTTCCATCTCTGAGCATAGTTTCTGAACCCTTCATTCTTCCGTTTCTCAGTTCTAACAAGATGTTCTCTAATTGGAAATACTTCAACATTAAACTTATACTGGCGAAGGAATTCTCCTACCAAGTGATCCTCTTTAGTGAAGTTTTCTATGTCGAGGGCTGTGTACTATGCTAGGGTTGCTCCTCTCAAGCTATCTTGAAATGTGCTAGTAAGAAGTGACGTGTTAGCTAAATATCTTGCCATCTTACGGAGATAATACTTCAAATGGCTTTTGGGACAACTGGTATCATCATACTTGCTCACGAACTCTGGTTCCTTATAATTTTTTGGAACAACCACCTTCGCATATGGCGAGAACTTATCAAATCTTTGAAGTTCATAGCTTTGACTTGCTAAACATTCTTCAATTTTAGCTAATCTCTTGGCCTCTTCTTCATCTTTTGTTTTGGACGTCTTCTTAATTTGATCATCTACTTCCAAATTTACCACCTCAGGCGTAGTCTTTAGAGGATTTTCTTGAATCGGTTCTTTGTTCCTAGCTGGTTCTTCAATTAGTGTTTCAGTAGTGTTTGAAGTTCTTGCATTTTGAGTAATAGGATAAGATCCTCGAGATGCTAGAATAAAAGCCTTCATTTTTGCCATCATTGTAGCCATTTGGGTCATTTGATTCTCGACTTCAGCTAGTTGAGCATGGGTTTCTTCTTCCGCCATTTTAACTTGTAAGCGAGTCCGAGGTCTTTTACCTTCCGTTGCTAAACAACCTGCTTCGCAAAAAGACCTGATATTAACATAGTAGAATGATCATGAAACTCTACATTCTTTTAATCGTATGGTTTCATGAGATTGTCAAGGATAAGAAATTTCATACAAGCCTTGACTTTGTATAAAATTCTTCATCAATGTCTTTCTCAAGGAATCATACAATTCAAATAATTGTAATCCATGGTGATTCTTTACAAAACATACTTTGAAACTTCATAAAGCAATTGTTCATTAAGCAATCGTTTCAATTTTAAAAATTTTTATTACAATGCTATTCATCAAGATAGGGGAATATTAGCTTAAACAAGTCTAGGCTTCTTGCTAGCTAAGATAGCTTCAACCTCTTCATATTCCTTGACTCGTGTTTACCATTCTTCCACATCAATTACAATCTCCTCGGGAACATACGGCTCTACACTTGGTGTACTTGGCACGATATACTCCGGGATATACAGCTCATCGAAATGAGTAGTAACACTCAAGGGTACATAGGGTTCGACGTTGATTGGTCGCTTAGCTTTCAATCACTTTATATACTCGTTGGACGCCGAAAAGAGCTTCATTTCTCCTTCCAAATCTTCAAGCCATTGTACTATTTGCTTGGTTGATTTCTTCAAGAAATTCACGATCCCATTAGCCCTTATTCACAGCTCTTTTCTTTTCCTTTTCGATAGGGGTTTTTGTGATATCTCAAATGTGAACTCCTCATAATGCAAATAGGTGAAATTTGATGAACCATTCCGAATTGCCATATGACTCTTAGAGGGCAATAAGCAGTTCCACCACTCAATCCAAGCAAAGGCACCAAATTGCCATTTTGGGTAGTAATTTGAGCTTTCGCTATCTTCGGCCATTGAATTCTCTATTGAAACTGATCGGGAGTTAATGCTCTAATAAAGTTTGCCCACTCATGAAAAGAGTATTTTGGCATTTTGTCTTGGAGTTTCAAATATTTCTCAATAGGGTTGATAGATGAGTCAATCTCTCGAATGTGCATATAACATTCCCAAGGTCGAATATGGGAAATAAACTACATAGAAAATAACTCAGCTGAAGCTTCAAGTACACCCTTTTGTTGATTTTGGTATTTGTTTAATTAAATGATGGTCTCCGCCAAGAGCATTTTGGAGAAGTCCCATTTTAGGCAAGCTTGCCTAGCAATTACCGCAATGAGAGGATTTAATCCAGTCCTTGATACGGGGAATAAGACGAATCCGAAGAAAGTAAGAATAAAAACCCTCGCGGAAGTATTTCCGGTTTCTTTCGGTAATTTGGAGTAATTGGCCACCAAGTAAGATAGAGGAAACCTCATGGTATTTGACTTCATCAACTTTTCCACTTGAGGGGTCTTCAAGTTTAAGAATTCAGCTATAACGCTTGTGGGTTTCAATCCAACTAGGGGCTCAACGGTTCTTGACTCGAAATCAATTCCAATGGTTGCCTTATATTCTTCTAGTGTAGGTACCATCTCATGCTCGCCTAATTGAAATGCGGCAATGGTAACTTCCCAGAAATGGGATAATGCTTGGATTAAGCTCACTTGGTACTCTAGGTTGATGAGCTTGAACAAATACTCGAGCCTTTCCCTTACGTATGTTTTGTTGTCCTTTGTCACGTTTACCCACCATGCCAAAAGCTCCTTCCTTGGAATAGGAATGACTTGTATGTCTAGTTTCCCCATTTCGATCTAAAGCACGTAAAAGAAATTGATTATTATTCACAATGGATTACCAATTAATTTTAATACCTCCATTTCAATTATATGTCCTTCTAAGCTATGACGAAGGTAAAATACACTTGCATGACTAGAAAGTAATGCAAGTGTCATTTTGAATCCATTTAAACTTTAAAAGAGCATATATTTGAGATCATGGACAAATTCAATGTGTAATGTAAATACCTATTTTGTCGTACTCCATTTATACCATAAAGTCCTAAATTATGGTTTACAACTTTGAATACATTGAAATGAACGAATAAGCACTTGAATTACATGGAAAATCCACCATGAACCTACACATTTCATCTAAAAATGAAAGAATGGTTAAATGGAGTATGACACCCTAATCATGCATTCTAAAATGAAAGGGTATTTAGACCAAGCATTGAATGTCATTTACGCATTTTTTTTAAAAATGTGCCAACTAACATGCATAATTGTAAAAGAATGGAATGGAACGATACTTGCTTGCCATAACATTTTTGTTTAGTTTTAGGTATACCAACCACAAAGACAAACGAATGCAACTAGTAAAGTTTTGACGCCTAAAAAGGTAGGATATACTAAAAGCTCAAGGTCATCACCTTAATGGACAAAGGATTCCATTCCAATAGGCAAGTGGCCCAAAGTAATAAAATATTATTCCACCTTGGTAATCGATATTACATTTAAACGATCCCATGAGCAATCAGCTCATAGTTTCGCCCAAACACATACCTTTTAAAGGTAATCCTAAATGTAGCTGGGGTTGGTTCATGAGTGGTGTGTGCTAATAGTGTAGTGTTAAAGCAATTTAAAGACATGCATAGCAATTAATAACCGAACAATATTTCTAAAATTCATTCAATTCACATTCAATATCAACACCATCCTGCAAAATAAGAGTTAACAAAGATTACACCCCTTATATCACTCGCCTACAAAATCATTTAACACTATCGTTAGCGAAACATACCTAGGATCCTTGCAAGCACAAAACACAAGCATATCATTCTATCTAGGCCTAACTCCACTAAGAAGAGGTAACTCCCCAACGGAGTTGTCAAGCCTGTTGCACCGCGCTCTTTTTTTGAGAATTTCGGGATTTGCGTGCTAAGGAGGTGTTTCCGTGTAAGGGTCTCTCCCAAACCATACCTCACATGACAATAGATGGTAATTTCCTATTTGATCTAAGTTTTTTATTTTAGAGTCGCCACTAGTCATTATTGGTAGGTAGACTAAAAATCTAATCGAGGAATGGGAGAAATATCATGATTCTATGAACCAGATATTCTGAGTACGGGGACTTGGTTATGCTAATGATCTCAAATCGAGATCCCTAATGCCCTTTCAATACCTAAGAATGCTACGATGTCTAACGTGTCATGCAAGTTTTCAAGGCTTACCCATTAATTCTATCCATTCTAATCACGGATAAAACCAATCAAATATTAAATGCGCAATCAATGTCAATCAAATCAATCAATCCTAAATGGTCTCTAAAAATGAAAATCAATCAAAACATCTAAACCCTAATGAAACTCTAGAAGCTTATTTATTTTATGATTTGCACTTTAGGATTTTTTTAGGGGTTATAACCTCTAAAATTGAGATTTTCTAAAAATGCCATTTGAGCTCTTCCAAAAATTCAAATTTTGCTTTCTAAGGTTAGCCACAATGTTTTTGAACCATCTCGTGAATTTTTAAAATTTTTGATGTTTTCGATTTTTTTTATTTTTTTCTTCTTTTTTTTCTTCAGAAATTGAATTTCTAAGAATTTCATTAACCGAGAATTGATTTTTATGTTTTTTTTTTAAAAATTTTATGAATTTTCCTATTTTTATTGATTTTCTAAATTTCTACATTTTTTATTTGTATTTTTTTTAATTTTCTGAATCTTATGAATTTTCTATTTTTTAATTTTTCTGTGAATTTCCTATTTTTCTAAAAAAAATTCGATTTTCGCAAAAAAAATTTCATATTTTTCTGCTTTTTCAAAATTTTTTATTTTTATTTTTATGAAATTTTTTGGTATTTTCAATTTTTTATATTTTTATTTTTTTAAAAAATCTCTCGCCGACAAACGAACCAAACCAGCCCGGTTCGACCGAGCGGAACAGGGCATTGCCAGTGTCGTCCGGAGCTTCGGCGAGCATAGCACCGAAACAATGTCATTTTTTCTCACATTCATTCTGGCATTTTGTCAAGCACCTAGCGTGCATGAGTTTGCATTAGACATTTTCGAAGCTGCCATTTTAGGCCTATCACTGACGACCTTCCGGCGACTATTTTGCCGCTCCGATTGGTTCATTGCAAAGTCCACATGTTCTATTCTTAATCTGACCTACTCAAGACACCGGCGGTCGTTCGCCGGCCGGCGAAAAATCCGATCAAAAAACCCAACTTACAACTATTCTAGATTAATTCCTCAAAACTTCAAGTCCTGATTCTACTCGCCCTAGCCATCTAACTCGGTTCTAATCACTAACAAAGCATCAAACAAGGTTGATGGAGGCTAACTTGACAGGCCTATGGCCACGGTGATGCTCCAGTGAGGACCTCCAAGCTCTGGCGAAGTGGTTTTCATGTATGGCCGATTCGGTTTGTGCATTTTTAATGATCCAAATGCAATCAAACAGCACAAAATTTGATTAGAAACGTATTTTAAACATCAAAAACCTCATAATCATCAAAGAAATTGCAAGATTGGCAATATCAAGCTCGATTTCATTTTCTGAGAATCTAGAAAAACCGAGGTAATAATCGAAGTTCACGTGCTTTGTTTGGTGATCAGATGGAATTTCTGAGCTGATCAGGGTCTTCAAATATGTTCCCTAACACTTGATCTTTAACTTAGTAGCTTCAAATTCGCCGAAGTATCTCTCAGCACGCCGGACAAAGCTCGTTTTCAGGGCTCGCGATCAATTTGCCTAATTGAAATGGCCAGGGGAGAGTCGCGGCCTATCCACGATTCGCCAGTGCTCCACTGTCCACGGCGACGCCAGACATTCGTGAGAGGACTCTCGACTCTTTCTCTAGATCATTCTCTTTGATTTTGCTCATTTCTCTCTCTCCTCTCCCGCTAGAATTTCATCGAACGGCTTCTTCTCAATGTTCAGTTTTTTTTTCCTTTTTGTTCATTCATTTTTCCTGCCTAAAGATCATTAGAATTGACTTCCGATCGATTGGATCGGTTTCCTGACGCCAACCGGAGAATCTCCAGCTGGCAAACTCAATTAAAACATGCTAATTTGATCAGAGAAGGGCGGTACAATCGCAAGGCTGAGATGTTGTTTTGGTTTTAATGGGCATTCTGAGTGAGTCGGGTAAAGGAGATGAACAACCCGAGTCGAGTCAAGTTGACCCGATCAACCCGGCAAACCCGGGTTGGTCTAAATTCGCAAATTAAGCTCAATTTTGACCCAATTTTCAAAATTAAACCCCAAAATTGAATTCCTCATCACATTTTGAACCCAAATTTGTGATTTTTCTCAATTTTTGTGATAATCATGTCTAAGATTTTCACATTTTTTTATTCGGGTTAATAGGATTTTGTTCAATTTGATGTCCTAATGATCTGATTAGGCAAAATTAATGTCAAAATTGAATTACCCACATCTGATTAAACCTAGAAACAATGGTCTTATGGTTTGATAATTTCATAGTAGGCACGATTTCCAATTTGAGCTCAAAACTCTTAATTTTCAATTGAATTTTGTGGTTTTCTGATTTCTTTGAAAAATTGTGCAATTGGATCCACCATTATGTAATTCAAGGTCCCAAAATCATTTGTTGTGAAGACACTATGACTTAAAAATGACTAGAAAAGATTTAATTGCATTTTTTATTCAATTCGGGTTTGATTTTGCCCAATTTTGGGAAAAACATATACTCGATTCAGATTTTTCAAAATTGATGATGTATTAATGAAATTAGATTTAAAAGAAGACTAATGACTATTTTAATGGAATTTTATAATTCCATTTTCTATTTTTCTCGATTTTCTCACTTATTTTGACTAAAATAAATTAAGGAAAAATGCAAGAAAATGCTAAAAAATTTATTTTTGGTTTATAAGTAGGTTTCTGGGCTTGGCCAAGATTGCTAGTCCTAATTTTGAGATTTTTGAAAATATAAAAAAATGAGCTAAAAACAGGTGTCAATACCTCGCTCGAGGTCGGCGAGCTCGGGGCTCAGCAGATCCGGGGGAGCTCAAGCTTGACTGAGGCTAGCGGGCTCGCGGCTTACTCAAGGCCGATGAGCTCAAGCTCACTTGGGGCCGTCACCAGGGTGTCGCCGGCTGGTCGTGGTGGAGGAAGGAGGAGAAAAAAAAAGGAAAGAAAAGAAAAAAAGAAAAAAATAATTAAAAATTTGAATTTTTTTAAAAGAAATTAAAAATAATTAAAATTTTGATTTTAAAAAAATAAAATAATTAAAATTTTTGATTTTTTTTTGTCTGAGATAAAGTCATGAAATTGAAATCATTTTCCAATAAAATTCAAATGTCAGAAAACGATTTTGATTACATATTACCAAACTCCGGAAAATCCGGAAAATCATTTTCCTTTATCATTGGGTTTTTTGCGAAACAAACGCTGCCTAAGCTCACATTGAAATCTAAAAACTTTAGCAAGAACATTTTTTTTTGGGGGTTTTGTAACAAAATGGGGATTAGCCCTAGGTTTATAAAATCTTTATTCATGGGGACACGATACCTATCTGATCTCCTTGTAATGGAATTGAATAACAAAGAGGAAGTATGATCTTATAAATGTCATGTAATGATATGTTTGGTACGACAAAATGGAATGTATTCGCAGAATGGAATGGATAGAGAACCGAATGCAATGAAATACTGATTCCAATACTTTTTTCCATGAAACGTGCGAATTGAACGGAATTGATGTTATTGTGTTCGGTTATGAGATCAAGTTTGGGGGGAATAGAATGATTTGGAATAAGAATTTTCTAACAAATTTAATTTGCACTACACTTGGATTAATTACATTATAAATCATATAAAAATGATTTAATTTATAAAATAATATACCAATATCATCTTAAAATAATAATTAATATATTAAAAGATAATGTTAAAATGATATTTAAAATTTTACTCAAAGTTCCAATTATATCTCATAATATATGTTATGACAATTGAAGATTTTCTTCCAGTTAAGAGTGACATCGGCCAACCAAAAGAAGAGAGGTTAAGAATATGAAACTCATCAAAAAAGCTTGAGAATGGGAAGAATTACTTGTTCAATTCAATGCATGCACTAAGTTGCTTTGTTTAGAGCCAACTAAAGTACCAAGTTGTTTTACAATTGCTTGAACCGCATGGCAATTTGACATTTATCACTAAATGCAAAAAAAAACAAACAAAAGAAAACCTCAGCTTAACGCACTTTTAAATGCCAATTAGTTGGTCTAGAGCTTTGATTAGTGAATAGAAGCAGTAACCCCACGAATGCCAAGCTCGTGGTCTTATTTTGTTAAAGACCATAGGTTACTTATTGAAGATCCCCATGATTTGGTGGGGATCTTTTATCATCTCTTTCTATATGAACCAGCAAGCAACTTTAACAAGGAAGACTCGAGATAGACATTTGAAGTCCTCTTTATTGAGAACAAAGAGAGCCAAACGAAACTGAAATCACAGGGTTCACATAAGAAATAACACCAACACACAAACTCTGTGCTCGTGTGATTGCATAGATCAATTAGCCAGTGCTGAGATTTGAAAAGAAACATCACAAAGCATAGAGAAAGATTTTGGTGCAACCATTACTGATTCTGGCCAAGAGTGTAAGAATGGATGACCCTAATGTGACTGACCAAATTGCAATCTTCACTATTCTTATGGAGCCGATAGGTGAATTCTATAAGAATTTCCTAATGTGAGCTTCAATAATTGAATTAGTTTGGTCTAATAAAGGTAAGATGTAAGGGTTCTTAATAAGTCTAATATGGGGCTGGTTAGTGTGGGCCAAGTACGGCCTGACCTGTAATGAGAGAGCCCATGATCGAAAACTCTATAAATAGCGTTCAAGTCTTTCCTTTAATATGATGATGCACAATCTGACTCACATACAAATCTAGAGAGGAATTTCTTCTTATGAGTGGTAATCTCATTAGGCCAGTGTCCGACAAAGGATATAGGGGAGATGCATTTGAGTTCGTGTTCGGAAACCATCACCAATTTTGCATCAAGTTCGATGGATTCCAAACCAGGTACGCAAATAGATAATTTCTCCATTTACGTGTTTCAGTTTCTGTTTATGGTGATCCTAGGTGTGCAATTTTCATGGCCTACATGTGATATCAGAGCCTACCATAGATTAGAACTGAAACATGCGGATTAAGACCGTTTTCATTCTAACCGAGAGGTTTTTGCTACTTTTCGAAATTTTTGGTCGGATAAAAGTTGAATTTTATTGCATATTTGGAATTTACTAGTCAAGACGAGTAAATTGACGGGCGGCACGTCACCAGGGGATGCTGCACGCACCTTCACGTGTCGACTCATGCCGTGGGCACGGCGGCGCGTGACAGCCACACACGGCCATGACGAACCCCGGCGCGTCTCCCTGCTGGTAACCATTGACATAATGTCAGCAGGAGCGCAGATCCGAGTTGACCTGGATCCTGACCTGACCCGACCTGAAAGTTGACCCAACCTAACCATTGACTCGATCGGTCAACCGGTCGGACCGACGATTCAAACCCTTTTGACCGGCTGAACACACACACACGCGCCGCGTTTTCTAGCGGCGCATAACGGTGCATTCAACGTCCGTTTGGGACGTTCTTGGTACCGACGATCTCATATTGAGATTTTCTACATTGTTGTGTATTTATTTTATATGTTTGAAGCTTTTAAAGATGTGAAAATACATATAGAACCCTATATACGTGTATTTTTAGGGTATATTTGTGTATTTTCTTGTATTTCTCTATGGTTTCGGAATTGCATATAGTAGCTCACATGTATATCACTACATAAGGAATGTGTAGGATGTAATTTATGGTCTATCAATGAATGGAACAATATAATTAGCATGACATGTAATTTCAGAGATATAAGCCCTTGTCTTTACATTTATCATTACATGTATACAGTGAATGTGATACATAAATGTCATATCCTTGGTATGAGAGATTTTCAAGGATTTAGTTGGGTAGTGATAGCTAAAGTGGCACACTTGACTAGGTTTGAGAAATATCGGTCTCATATTATGTTAGGATGTCTCCTGTTCTAATGCGTGGTCATACTCTCAAAGGAAGTAATTTTGTATTGGTTCATGGAGGGATACATGTATGACATGTGCTTGAGGAATAACTGATCTTAGTAGTTCCTACACTCAAAGGTGGTGATTTCATGAAAGATTAAAATATGTTCTCATGGCCACTGTCATGTGGAGAGTATACAACGGCATGTCATATTTTCTGGCCAAAGTTTATTATGTGATAATGTATGTAACTCTTTGCATAAGTACTCACATGATGTTAATTGTATTGTTTGTTTGTTTTTCAGTCACATTTTCTGTAAACGGCAATTCCATTTCCATTGAGGTCCTTATTAGGCTGAATTTTAAGAAATGGAAAAAGAATTTTCTATTTAGAATGGAGTTGGCGGATGTTCACATTGCTCTTACAAAGGACAAGCTAGCAAATATCACGACCACCAGTACTGAAGTTGAGAAAGCGCACTATGCTGCCTAGGAAAAGAGTAATCGGATTTGCTTATTGACAATGAAGAAATCCATTCAAGAACACTTAAAAAGTGGTTTGCTAGCTAACTGTACTGCTAAGGAAATGATGGCAGCCTTAGATGCTAAAAACAGTATTTCATCTAATGCTGAAGTTGGTATACTTCTTCAAAGGCTCTTCAATATGAAATATGGTGGTATTGCTGAGATTAGAGATTATGTCCTTAGGATGATAGACCTAAGACAAAGTTTCAAGCTCTTAATGTTTCCACTCCTAATGCTTACATTGTGCATCAAGCCCTGAACGCCCTGAACACCCTTCCACTTGATTTTGAGATTATAAAGACAAATTACAATTCCCAAGATGAGACTTGATCGGTTAATGACTTGATAGCTAGGGTGGTGATAGAGAAAGAGAAACTTAAGAAGGAAAAAGGGCATCTAGCCTTATATATTTTTTATTCCCATAAGAGGAAGAATAAAAAGTTCAGAAATCGTACTCATAAAGGTACTCATAAAACTACCGGTCAATCTGATGATATTGGTCCAAAGAAAACATCTTTCAAGAAGGATGGTGACCGCTGCTTCTTTTGTAAGAAGAAAGGTCACATAAAGAAGGACTGTGGAAAATTCAAGGCTTGGATCTCCAAATGTGAGCCTCTAGGTAATGGTTCTTTGGCACTTATTTGTGAATACAACCTATCAAAAGTATCATCCAATTCTTGGTGGCTAGATAGCGATGCAACTAATCATGTTGTATTTACCATACAATGATTCATAAACTGGAGGACACCAAATCAGAATGAATCAAGACTTACTGTGGGAAACAACGAGAAAGTTGATGTGGTGTTTGTAAGAAATGTTATCTTAATTCTAAACTTTGATTTTTTTTTTGGTCAAACTAAACTCTGATTTTAGATTAATGTTAAAAGACACTTTTTATGTACCTTCTTTTAGACGGAATTTAGTTTTCGTATCGTGTTTAGACATGTATGGCTACTTTTTTAAAATCAAGAACAATGTTATTTCTTTGTTTCATGATTCAAATAAGGTTGGGTACTATAGTATGTCCAATGAATTGTACGTATTGTATTTGTCTCCTAATAACATATATGTTGCTTATGCGGCTGAAAAGGTTGTTTTCAAAAAACCTCTACCTAAGGAACAGTCTTATGCATTAAGGCATAAAAGACTTGGTCACATCTCTAAAGATAGAGTAGAAATGCTAATAAAGACTAATATACTGCCTGCTCTTAAAAATGACCTAGAGACATGCGTACACTATTGTAACGGTAAAATGACCAAGATAAGAAAGAAAACTACAGTCCAAAATTCTAACCTGTTGGAGGTCATTCACATTGATATTTGTGGACCCTATACGGCAACCTTATGTAGAAATTTTTATTTCATCACATTTATTGATGTCTATTCTCGATATGACTATATGTACTTGATTAAGGAAAAGTCCAAGTCTCATGACAAGTTCAAGATTTTTTGGACTGAAATCGAGAAACAGTTGGGAAATGTCATAAATGTTGTTAGATCTGACCGAGGTGGAGAGTATTATAACAAGCATAACGATGTTGGACAGCTTAAAAGGCCATTTGCCAAATACTTGGAGAATTCTTGGATAGTGGCTTAGTTTAGTATGCTTGGAAATCCTGAGCAGAATGTTGTGGCCGAAAGGCACAATCGCACCCTTATGAAAATGGTGAGAAGTATGATTAGTAAGACAAACTTCCCTGATTTTCTGTAGGGTGAAGCTTTGAAAACAACTTTATACATTCTAAATCGTGTACATGTTAAAGCTGTCCATTGACTCCTTTTGAGTTATGGAATAGACATAAGCCTACCTTAAACCATATTAAGGTTTGGGGATGTCCTGTATAAGTGAAGTTATATAATCCAACATTAAGTAAGTTGGACTCCAGAACCACAAAGTATTACTTTGTATCTTACCCGGATCATTCGAAGGGATATCGGTTCTACAATCCCAATGAAGGCACAAGAATTGTGAAATCACAAATAGCGAAATTTCTAAAGTTTGATATGACTAAAGAAAGTAGCTGTTCATGGACTATTAAGGATAATAGTACGATGGGTAATGTTATATCTTTTTCTCCTCACATATAGATAATTGTGAAGACTCTCATACTACAGACTGAATTTGTTGAGACTCAGGATCCTGTTATTGAGACAACTCCTAATAAAGTTCATCAAGCCTCTCAGTGCAGGATGAGACTATTGCTACTCTAGTTAGGAAATCCATTAGGAATAAATGATCAGCTATACCACCGGACTACTTCGTCTATATAAGAGAGTAAGACTACGATATTGGTTTTGTGACTGATCCAGTGACTTATGCAAAAGCTGATTCTTATCCTCAATCGGAATTGCAGTTAGATGCAATGAGAGATGAAGTGCAATCTATGAAGCATAATGGTGTTTGGGAACTTGCTAAATTACATGAAGGTCACAGATTTATTGGCTACAAATGGGTATATAAGACTAAAAGAGATTCCAAAGAAAAGATCGAGATGTTTAAAGCCAAACTGGTAGTCAAGGGTTTCACTCAGAGAGAATGAGTAGACTATGAAGTAACTTTTTCTCCAATCTCTTTTAAAGATTCTTTCAGAGTGATCATAGCATTGATAGCTCATTTCGATATGGAGTTACACCAGATGGATGTTAAAACTGCCTTTTTTCAATGGAGACTTTAATGAATAAGTCTATATGATGCAACTCAAAGGCTTTGCGGCAAATGATTCAAGTACGCTTGTATGTAGACCAAAAAAGTCTATTTATGGTCTCAAGCAAACTTCTAGACAATGGTACTTGAAGTTTCATAGTGTTGTCACTTTATTTGATTTTGTTAAGAACAAAGTAGATCAGTATATATACTGCAAGGTCACTGGAAGGAAATTCTTTTTCCTTATACTCTATGTGGATCATATCCTACTTGTGAGCAATAACCTTGATTTACTGCATGAGACAAAGAGGATGTTGTCAAATAACTTTGATATGAAGGACCTTGATAAGGCGTCTTTTGTCCTTGGCATTGAGATTCATAGGAATCATTCTCACTAACTATTAGGTTTATCTCAGAGGGCATATGTTGATCGTTTCTTAGAAAAATTCAACATGCAACAATGTAAGCTAAGAATTGCTCCTATTATTAAGGGTGATAAGTTGAGTCTGTCACAGTATCCTTATTCAAATTTTGACAAAGCTCAAATGAAAAATGTACCTTATGCTAGTGCACTTGGGAATATTATGTATGCTCAAGTATGTATAAGACCAGATATTGCTTTTGTAACAAGACTTCTAGGTAGATATCAGTAAAATCTAGGACACAATCACTGGGTTGCAACCAAGAATTTTTTGAGGTACTTAAAAAGGATAAGAAATTTTATGCTGATTTACAAACATGTTTAGGACTTGCAACTTATAGGATATTCGGATACAAACTTTGCTGGTTGTTAAGATGACAAGAAGTCAACAACAAGGTACACCTTTCTATTAGTGGGAGGTGCAGTATCATGGAAAAGCGAGAAATAGAAATCCATTTCATCCTCTACCATGCAAGTGGAGTTCATAGCATGCTTTTCGATTGCTACTCAGGCTATTTGACTCCAGAACCTCATTAGCGAATTGATCGTATTTGATTTTGTATATAGACCCATACAATTGTATTGTGACAACAAAGCTCCAACATTATTTATCAACAATAATAGAAGTCTCAAAGGGTCTACGCATATGGAGATCAAGTTCTTGACCATAAAGGAAACAGTTCCAAATGGTGGCATTACAGTAGAGTATATTTCGACAGATGATATGATTGCAGGTCTACTAATTAAAGGCCTTCCCCCTTGTGTATTTAATTGACATGTCATTAACATGGGCTTAGAAATATCATGGGATATTGTTAATTAGTGGAAAGTATTTAGTCTTGTGTTGCTCTTATGAAATTTGTATATAATTTTGTTACATTTGGATATGTATCAACTTTTTGCATTCAATGAGGTATTTGTGAATGTAATTTTATCACGTTGAGTTCATATATATATTTGATGAAAATCTCGAGGCATTGTGTAAACCTTGAGTACAGGCTAGGGACATTCTTGGTATTAGCCTTATCGATATGTCTTGTTACACATAAGAAATAGTTAACTATAAAAGTAAGACATATGTAGGTTTGTTGGAACCATGAAGGATATTCTCCAGTGACACATCAGGTTTTGTGACACTTGAGGAGAGAGAATTTAGACTGACAAAATGGACAACACATGAAGTATCACTCATTATGAGGTATTGTTCATTACCACACTATCATATTAAATCCATATTAGTAAAGTTGAAGCACTCATGACCATGGAAGGCTATTCGTAAGTACATACAATTACTGCCATGATTCGGTGTTTAAGACTTTATGGGATCGGATTAACTATTAAGAATAATTTCTAGACCAACATAAAAGTGCACACACAGTTTTGTTTCAATTAATATTGCCCAAGTGCAAAAATGTAAGAATTTCCTAATGTGGGCTTTATTAATTGAATTAGTTTGGTCTAATAAAGATAAGATATGTGAGTTCTTAATAAGTCTAATATAAGGCTTGCTAGTATGGGCCAAGTACAACCCGGCCCGTAATAAGAGGGTCCGTGGTCGAAAACTCTATAAATAGTTCTCAAATCCCTTCCCTAATCTAATGATGCACAATCTAACTCATATACGGATTTAGAAAGAAATTTCTTCTCGTGAGTGGCAATCTCATTGGACCAGTGTTCGACAAAGGGTTAGGGGATATGCACTTGAGTTTATGTTCGAAAATCGTCGTCAATTCCGCATCAAGTTCAATGGATTCCAAACCAAGTATGCAAATAGATAATTTCTCCATTTACGTGTTTTGATTTCTATTTATGGTGATCTTGGGTGTACCATTTTCATGGCCTACAAATTCCTCATTCATGTTGTTCAGAAGGAGTTCCTGGAGACAAGTGAGCATCTTTATGCCCAAGGGAAGCGTATTCAATTTTTTGCATTTGCAAAATGTCAACTTTTTTAGAGCAGGCATTACATCCACCTGGGCAACCACCACACTCAACTCACCGAATTGTTCAATCTAAAGTATCTTCAGTTTCCTCAATGTGTTTGCCTCGAATTCCAATGTTTGCCCTGTAAAGGCATTGACCATATCAAGCTCCACCAGATTAGGCAAATCCTAAAGAGCTTGAAAAGGGTTTATGTTTGATCTCGACCACTTTAGGCCGACTTTGATGAGACTCTGTAGTGAAGAAACCCACTTGGGTAACTTTTGCAGTTGCCAAGGAGTGACTCCGATACCATCTTGATAGGTTACAACGGGTGGAAGAACTCATCCCAAAAAGTTAAGGGCGCAAATGATAATCATTCTATTTTTCTGTATTTTTATTTTTTTTGTTCTCGGGAACAGGTTTGGAATAGAAATTTATTTGGTAAAATAATTTCATTTTTTTTAATTTATGGGATAAATTTTGGCCTAGAAAGAGATTTTGAACAAAAATGAGAAGTTCAAATTTTTACTTTTTTGTTTCTGAAATAGAAATAGAAATAATAATTCTTTTTTATTGCTTACTCTTGCTGCCTATTGCCGCTGGGAATAGAAATTTTGTGCTAGGAAAAGGACCACAATTGATTATAAGCCCCAAAATATCTCCTTAGTTGCTTGATGTGGGACTTTACCCGCTTCATTGGCTACCCGGTCGATGCCAGTTAGACATGACTAGTACACCAACTGTGGATAATCAGACTTTGTATGGTTGGTTTTGAATATCAAGAAATGTTGGAAGTATCCCCAACAAACACTCAGGCATTTGTCGAACTATGCATGATGAAACACTGATCTTTTGTCTAGTGTTCTTGATCATGTTCAACCCCCAGAATGTGAACGACGATTCCAACTCCGTGCCCAAGTGTTTGGTGAGCATGGGATTGCCTTGCATCGATGTTTGCTTAGATTATGTGTCGCCGGCATTCGGTGTCGCTTGAAATTTGTGCTTGAAGCGGTTCATTGACTTTGCATTGCTTGAATTCGATCGTGTGTGCGAGATGGAGGGGTGTGCTTGACGCCATGGTGCAAGTTTTAGCCCTGTGACAGCTACCATGGCGCCACCACAGAGCAACGAAAGGGTGCTTGCCCTTGCCAACCGGCAAAGAGGGCCACCTTAAAGAATCATTCCTCAGCCCTCACTATGCTATCTCCTGTTTAATTTTTTCTTTTTTTTTGGGTTAATTTCACAAAAAATAATAAATTTACCCAAAACTAATTTTTTGATCACAAAAAATTTTAAACTGGTACATCTATAACAATTTTATCCTCTTTTAATTTTAATTAAATTTTACCGTCAAATTTATGAATTAGATGATATGTGACAATTGATGGGTACTAGTTTGGGGTTTATCCTCTATTTGTCATATGTGTATTAGTTTGTAATTTTTCATAGTATTAATTCAATTTAACAGAGGGTAAATTTGTCACAAATATACCGGTTTGGAGTTTTTGGTAATTCAAAAATTAGTTTGGAATAAATTTGTCACAAGTATAACAATTTGAGGTTTTTCATGGTTAAAAAAATTAGTTTTGAGAAAATTTGTCAAAGGGTACCAGTTTGGAGTTTTTCATTATATTAACCTTTTTTTCGGGTTTTTGATTTGATTTTGTTTTTCAATTTTCAATTTTATTAATTTTAGTTTTTTTTTTAAGATTTTCCTAGACGGCATACCAAAAAACGATTTTCATATTGATGTGCAAGAATTGAAAAAAAATTACTAAAAAAAGAAACATAGGACAAAGAGAAATATAAAATAATACTTAAATGATATTTATAATTTTACGTGAAGTTCCAATTATTTCTCACAATATATATTGGGGATATTGACACAAAAAGTCTCTGAATTTTGACCCAATATATAATTGATTCCTGAACTTTTAATTTATTCAATATAGTCCCTGAACTTTAGCCTAATATTCAATGTAGTCCCTGAACTTTTAATTAGTTCAATATGATATTTGATTTTGTCCATGAAGTATATGAAAAATTTTCAATGTAGTCCTTGAACCTGAATTAATGGAATGACTACATTAACATTTTCATATACTTTAAGGACTAAATCGAATATGTACCAAAAGTTCAAGGAAATTAAAAGTTCAAGGACCACATTGCATATTTGGTTAAAATTCAGGGACTACATTAAACAAATTAAAAGTTCATGAGCCAAATTGCATATGAGCCAAAGTTTAAGGACTCTTTATGTCATTTTCCTTATGTATTATGAAAATGAAAGTGGCATAAGAAGAAGCCCAAAAATCCACCTAAGAAGGAGAGTTCAAGCCCACTCTTAGGATGCATTTGGTATAGAATTCCTAAGGGGATTTAGGGAAATGCAAAGGTTTTGAAATTTATTTATAAAAAAAAAACTTACCCTTCACCGGAGTTGGTGGTGGACTATGACCGCCGGTAAGGGGCTATGGCCGTTGGCGAGCCAGATCTAGCGCCGACAGCCATCACCTGAGGTCAGGCGACCCCCAGCGAGGGTCACACGACCCCAGGCTGCCCTCGTCGAGGTCGTGCGACCTCGAGTCTCATCGCCTGGGGTCGTGTGACCCTCGCCAGTGTTAGATTTGGCTCACGAGCAGCCGTTGCCAAGGTCGAGCGACCTCGCTGACCCCTCGTCGGCCCCTCACCAGCACTTTGCCGTCCCAATACGGCCTCGAGTGGCTCTAACCGGCCACCTTCAGCCCAAAGAAGATGAATAGTCACGAGGGGCAAAATTGAAATATTAAAGAATCAATTAGGGTAATTTGGAAAGAAAAAAATCGGTTTTAGGATTAGGCAAATGTTGAAAGCTCAAAGCTAGTCCAGACCAGCCTTGGGCTTTCAGCATTCCCAATGATAGCTTTCGACCGAAAGCCCATTCGAAATGCTCGCCAAATGCCTCGACATTTTCTCTCAAAAGCCTCTTGGGAATGCTGAACTAAACGCACCCTTAGAGCCTCTCTATCTCTTAGAGCCTTTCGCACGACAAGATTGTTGTGGGTGATCTCAACCGTTGGATCAAAAGCAATCAATGTCGACCATCGGATGACAAAACATCCCTGCCGTAAAATTTGAGTAAATTGTGTTAAAGTCATGTTGGTCCACAATTTGGACATGTTCCTACTTCGCACTTTCCTACGGTAGCGCATGCTTCTTCGCACGCGGGCGATCTTGACCGTTGGACAAAAAAACACGGTCGTACCAAGTTGTTTGACAATTCCTTGAACCACATGGCAATTTGAATGCCAATTAGAACACGGTCTAGGGCTTTTATTGGCAAATCAAAGCTGTAACCCAATGAATGCCAAGCCCATGGTCTTATTGTGTGAAAGACCAAAGATTTCTTCTTGAAGATCACCATGATCTGGTGAGGATCTTTTATCATCTCATAATGTAGGAAAACAGATATTTGAACCAGTAAGCAACTTCAACGGGAAAGAATCGAGGGTGACAGTTGAAGTCATCTTTATTGAGAGTAGAGAAAGCCAAACGAAACTGAAATCAAAGAGATTCAGGTCGGAGCTCTTGACATGACCCATAACTTAGGTAAAAGAAGCAAGAAACGACACTTGCACACATACTCTGTGCTAGCGTGATTGCACAAATCAATTAGCCAATGCTGAAATTTGAAGAGAAACACCCCAAGGCATGAGGCTGTAGTTTCGAGGAAGATTGTGGCGCACCCATAACTGATCCTCGCCTAGAGTGTGAGAATGGATGTCCGTGACGTCGCTGACCAAATTGCAATCTTCACTGTTCTTCCGAAGCCGATTGATGAACTCCCAGTTCATGTCACACAGAAGCAGTTCTTGGAGACGAGTGAGCATGTTTATACCCAACGGAAGCATATTCAATTTCTGGCATTTGGAAAATGTCAACTTTTCGAGAGCAGGCATTGCATTGACCTGCACAGCCACCATGGTCAGCTCGCTGAATTGTTCAATCGAAAGTATCTTCAGTTTCTTGAAAGTGTTCGCCTCGAATTTCATTGTTTGCCCCGTAAAAGCGTCTACCATATAGAGCCCCATCAGATTAGGCAAACCCTGAAGAGATTGAAGTGGGCTGATGTTTAATCTCGACCACTTTAGGCCTACTTTGAAGAGACCCTGCAGGGAAGAAAGCCACCTGGGAAACTTTTGCATATGCCCTACTAAGTAAAGGTGTCGAAGAAACTCAAACCCGGGCTTGTCCTGGATATGATCCAATTCAAGATACTCCTCTGATTCTGCCCTTAGACCAAGTGTTAAGAGATGCTCCATATTCTGGATGTTCTCCCATCCTTGCTCTTCAAATTTATGAGTTCGAGCTTCCTCAGATCGATCATCCCATCCAATTTCTTAATAAGCTCGGGTGTAGCCATTACGAGTGACGACTTCCGCATCGTTGGAGATCAAATTTGGCTGATTGGGCTAGAAGAAAGGAGTTCAAGCGGCCCAAAAAATTGGATAATGAAGTCGCACAAGGCCCAACATGTGGGAAACCAAGAACTCGGTACCGATAACCATTCACGACATCGGGATAAAGATAAGAGCGGTTACCCCATATGATGTCGATAATATCGCAAAATAAAGGAACGGTTATCGGAAAGAAGATTGAATAATCTGGAATTGAGACAGTAACTGCTCGCCAGCAGTTATTCTTTAGCCTTAGTTATAAATAGCTTCCAAGAGATCACAAAGAAAGACCCTTTTGCCAAAATTGATCGCAAAAAAGCACACCTTTTGTAATCTCGTTTTGTTCAATTGCTATCATTAATTTATCTCTTATTGCATGATTTATTTTTTTGCTCTTTTACTTTTGTTCGTCATTAGTGTAGAATTTGTCACTGCCTTTCCGAAACGACACAGGACTCGGTTACTCACAAAAAATCAAAGATCTTCCCCTTTGGTGAAAGATCTTTCGTTCGAGGCCACTCTCGGCAAAACACGTATGTTGGATAAGGCCCCTTCCACTGAGCATCTCATCGCCCCTTGCACCATAAGTCACGTTCTTCGTGTCATATCTATAAACAAGCAGATGGCGCAAATGGTGGAGCCGAAAGATGCTCCCTGGAAGCCGCGTGACTCTTGTTTGTTTGAGGTCCAACGTTTCGAGGAGGGTGAGCTTCTCTATGGACTTGGGCACTGTCTTTATATTTGTCTCTCGAAAACTCAGGTACTGTAGAAGCACAAGTTTGATAACAACGATGGGGAAATCCTCCAGTGGAGCGCCTTGCATATCTAATATCATTAACAACTGGAAAAACTGTGACGATGAGCTTCTTTCGGATGCAGATCTGACAAAGTTCTCTTCCTCAGCCTTGTCATGATGAATTCGTGAACAAGATTGAGGACACGGCAACTTCTCACCCGTCCATCGATATCCCTCACTGTCACATGAACCGGATTCCTCTGAATGAGCTCATTAAGATAATTCTCTGTGGTTTCCTCCAGAGATGTGCTTCACGAATCCTTCAGCTATCCATAGGCGAATCAATCTTTGCCGCTGAATCGAATGTCCTCAGGAAAAATACTGAAGTACAAAAAGCAGCTTCTTAGATCGCTCAGGACGTCCTTGTAACTTGGCAATAGACTACTCCCGATAACATGAAGATTGGCTCCGAAGTTGCCGTGCAATTTCTTCCATTCATATGCAATTTGCCCCTTTTTTGATAGAAGGTTGCCCGCTGCTATTATTGCTAAGGGAAGCCCTTCACACTTCTTAATTATTTTCACGGAACAATCCTCCAACTCGGGGGGGCAAATCCCATTGCAGCTCCGAAAAGCTGTCTTACAGAATAGGCTTAATGCTTTCTCCGATGGTAAACCATTCAGTTTGTGGACATATTTGGGGTATTCGACACAAGACGGGCCAAAATCGCTGTTGTGAGAAGTGACTAATATTCTTCTACCACTGGAACCATTCTGTAATACATTAACGATCTGTTCCCAATCTTGCCTTTTCCATATGTCATCCAGAACAACAACAAACCGTTTCTGCTGCATATATTTACAGGAAATTTCTGTAACAGCAACTCCATTTATGAGAACTGACCCATCCATCCCAGGAAAGAATTGCGTTAATATGCTCCTTAAAAGCTCATCGAGCTTTGAAGAAGGAGAGACATGCGCCCAAGCATGGAAGTCGAAATGCCCCTGAACTCTCTTGCACTCAAAAACCTGCTTAGCGAGGACAGTTTTACCCGAAACAGGAGGCCCCACAATGGAAATTGTGGAAAGCCTGGGTTCTCCGGATAGCAACTGATCGCGGATGAATTCCACATGGCCTTCGAAACCCACGATATCATCTTCTTCAATAACACGGTGGGCCAAATGATCTGCAGACCACACACCAGAGCTCCTGCTTTCTCCAGAGCTAGTATTTCCAAGGCGCAGATATTCAAGATCTTTAAAATTTTGGATTTTAATTCTAATTTCTTTGATCCTGGAAGATATTTCATTAAGGGCTACCCTTTGTGGGGCAAAATGAGCAACCTCGTGTGCAAATTTCGTGATCTTGTGCGTATGCAAATGTTGCGGCACGCAAATCATGAACTCATCGAAAGCATCCTCAATATCATATGCAAAATCTCGAATTTGGTGTACCTTTTCCTGAAGGCGCCAGTTGCCTTCTAGGTCGCTCAGGAAAGCTAGCATTGTCTTCAACCAGCTCGTGATGCAATCAATATCCCCCTTCACATCTTTTTTCTGGTTGATCCTTTCGAGAATTAAGGAGGAGACTATGTCCACCAATCTCAGTGTTGCTTCAACAGCTAGGGAAGCCATTTTCACTCGCTAACACCACGAAGGAGAAAAGGAAACCTTTTAAGTGTACTAACTGTTGGCCTCCGTAAGGCACTGGTCTTACGCAGGAATCTTTCAAAGACTTTGACTTATAAATAACATGAATGGGTCGTAAGAGTTCAAGTGAATATGTTTTCAATTCTAAATTATTGAAAAGTCTACGGTGACAACAGACACTTCCAGGAAAATTTAGGATGTGTTTGGTAACCATTCTACTTCACTGAGGTAATGAACTGGTCAGACTCCTAGAAGTTGTGTCCTCAAGTGGCAATGTGCTACAGACAGCTTAGCAAGAGCCAAGAAACCTTACTGCATACTAGCTGTCCCGTCTCTCATATCCCACAAAATCCCAATTTCTTGGATGCGAAACTTATTTGCAGACTCAGACGTCGCTCTCAAATACTGATTAATGCAGAAAGGAGGGGATTAGGACGACCAAGATGCCAATCATTCACGAAGAAGATTCCTTCGACGGTCCCGTTTGCTGTGTACTCATGTGCAGATAGTCTACTCGCATCAATTAACCCAATGATGAAACACTAAATAAACACTGTAGGCTCTGTTGATCTCGGCATTGTTAGCGCAAGCCTTGTAACTTTTACACAAGGATGTTGTCCTGGGACCAAAATGGTCACAGCTAATCGCCGTCGAACATCGGTATTGTTTACCACGTCACTTTCTTTGAACTCCAATTTCATAAAAAATCATGAAAGGATGTTTTTTTTTTTTTTTCTGATGACCGAAGTGTCCGCGCGGCCGACGAACTTGCACTCAAACCGGCGGTGAAGCCCGACTAGTCCTCGGGGGGGCTAGCGCAGCATCCCACCGCCACGACCCTTCACTTAAATCACCGGCACCTAAGAGTTTTGAACCCAGGACCTCTCGTGAAAGGAACCGAGCACAAACCATTGCAGCCACCGATGGGTGGGTTCATGAAAGGATGTTGATATCAAGAAGAACGAGAATCCACTGTCATGGCATCTTTATTTAGTATAAACTTAAAATATGCACCTACATACACCTGTTAGGGCTTAAACTGTGGTAGGAAGTTTCTTCCTTCATTTTTTTTTTTGGTCAGAATTCTTCCTTTAATTCAAATGATATGTCTTTAGCTGTATTTAGCTTTCTGTCCAAGTGCTCATGGAACATGACAGAGACAATGCCATTTCACATATTTGGTTTTAATGACAATATGATAGTATATTCTGTGCATCAGACCTACAAGAGAAGCCAAAAGAACTTTTGGTAATTTATCTATTATAATTGCACGAAAAGTGCTGCAAATACAGTAGATCTTGAAAAGCTAATTCAAACAAACTCTTGAACCCTCTTTTTTCGCTTTAGAGCCACTTATTCCCCCTTTTGCATATTTCAAGAACATGATGGTCCCAAGCTCATTCAAAAGCCTCTTTTCCCTTTGCTTTTACTATAGCCCCTTCTTTAGAGATCAAAAAGCAACACCAATCTTCATCCCTTCTTCCCCTTAATTTTATTTTCTTGATACCAGTAACACCATTCTAGCAAATGAAAATGCTCAATCTCCCACCTCCACCCCCGTCTCCGCTTCCTCCTCCTCCTCTTCCTCCACCACCATCAGCATCACCACCAAGTTCACGAGGCCCAACTCCCTCCAAAATACAACCTACTCCAATCTCACCAATCCAAATCACAAAATCAAGGCGAGGTATAAGTCCACTTACTAGAAAGCAGGACAGGCCTGATCTTGGCACGCAAAAGTTGAGATCTGGACTAGTACTTCAGCAAACTCGACCTCACAGGACTAATCTGCTCGTGTGGTGCAGCGGCATACTCTGTCTCCTCTTTAGCCTCATTCTCATCTTCTTCGGAATCGCAACTTTGATAATTTTCGTGGCAATCAAACCAAGGTATCCACTTTTTGACATATCTACAGCCAATCTCAACAGCATCTACTTTGATTCGCCAGACTATTTCAATGGTGACTTGATCTTTCTTGCGAATTTCTCCAATCCAAATAAGAAGCTGGATGTGAGATTTGTGTATCTGGATGTAGGTCTGTATTTCTCTGACAGGTTCATAGCCACGCAAACACTTCAACCTTTCACTCTAAGACAAGGAGAAAAGAGGTTGGAATCAGTTCACTTGATATCAAGTTTGGTCTACATGCCGCCGAACCTGGGCATACAACTTCAGAAGGAGGTACAGAGCAACAAAGTTAGCTACTATGTGAGAGGCACCTTCAAGGTCAGAGCAACTCTGGGTTTGGTTCATTTCTCTTATTGGCTGCATGGTCGATGCCAGTTAGAAATGACTAGTCCACCAACTGGTGTGCTACTAGGCCGCACCTGCAAGGCAAAGAGATGACTATTCGGAGGCAGCTTTTTCCTTGTATATCTTTGCTTTCATCTTTCTGATAAAACTTGAATTGATTGTAGCCTAATCACGGGATGAAATCAATTTTAATGACAATATAGCTCACTTTCATCATCAGATTAAGTTCATGAGAACTATTTAATTCTCAAAAGCAGTTTAGCTATAACTTTCTACATATGCAAATCCATCTTTATGCCATCACCGGTTTTCTATACTATCATCTCTAAATTTAATACTCTAACACTGATAAAACTAGGTAAAATAAAATTGCTACAAGCAACATATATGTGAATCCTTTGGCGATTGTGTTTACTTTCCAAAACCTTTGACCCCAGATATAATAGACAATGCGTTATTTAACAATGGTGCTTTAGGGTACTTTCCTCATCAATGCGCACACTGCATCTCAGTGACAGAGTTAGTTCAGCTGCCCAAGACATTTGGAAAGGTACCTCTGACAGGAAGTATCCAATTTATGAAAAGCTGACAGACCGAGTGCATAAGGAAGAATTGACAAAAATAAGGAGTAAACTATGACCCCGCACATATAGAGGGAATGTATAAGACCAACTTTTTGATGCTGCAAAAGTGTGATTCCGATCATCAGTGTATTTCATTTAGATGTTACGCTCACCTACTAAGACAAGCAACCAAAGAGTAAATAAAAAGGCACTGCAGGAACTCAAAAGGAACTCGTGTGGTTTTCTGCAATTCTTCATACAACTATTGCAGTTGATCATTTGAAACTCAAACCAATTGAATAATGATGGTCAAAGATCTAACATTGGCAATTCAGTAGATTACAAAACAACTATACAAGGAATATCCCTCACTCGATCAAGCAAAACAAAATTATTTGTCCTCTTGGGGAAACATGATTCGGGGATGAAATGACCACCTGTGGCCAACATACAACTCCCTTCTTCATCTTGCATCAACTTTCAGCCGGCGTTTTCGCCACAATCGACAGGGCGTGTAGCCCGCTCTGCAGCTCCTCTTGCAACAGATCATAAACAAGCCGGTGCCTCTTCACCAAGCTCTTTCCTTCAAACTCCTTCGACACGACTCTCAGATTGAAATGTGTCTCGCCATCACTCCCTCTCACACCGGCATGCCCTGCGTGCTGATATGAGACATCCTCCACTCGCAACTCAACAGGACTCAGCTCCTTCTCTAATTTCTCCCTGATTCTCTGCCCTCTACTCCCCAAACTTGATTCACCGTCAGCCTCATGCACCTCAAGATTCGATTTTTCCGCCGAAACTTCCCTGCCTCCATCGTCATCCGACTCTGAGACTGAACTCCTATCAATACCCACATTAGAATTCATTCCCATTCCCACATCGTTCGCCTCCCCCGCCGGTACCGCCCCATTTCCTTCACTTTCCGCCCCGGCGACCAACAACAGCGCCTTCTTCTGCATCAACTTCAACATGTTCAAGAACCCGTTGTTCCGCGACGGCGTCAGGCTCTGCTGCAGCCCGAGGAGCGTCACGAAGTCAGGCGAGACCCGGAGAATCTCGTCCGCCGGCCTCCCGGACAACCCCTGGACAAGCAAAGCTGCGAGGCCCTTGGTGAGGACCGAGTCGGAATCGGCCTCGAAGACGACGTTGCGGTCCGAATCCAGGTAGGCCCTCACCCAGACCTGGGAGACGCAGCCCTCGACCTTGTTGTCGCGGGTCTTGAACGCCGGGTCGAGGGGCTCGAGGTTCTTGCCGTAGAAGAGGAGCTGCTGGTATTTGGACTTGGGGTCGGGCACGGACTGGAAGAGGGTGATGATGGACTGGAGGCTCGGCGGGAGGTCTTCGATGGGCTGGAGCTGCGCCGACGAGGAGGGCGGGGACGATGAGGACGACGACACGCGCGGCGGCGGCGACGACTGGGTGGTGGCGGCGATGCGCTGGAAGGAGATGGATTTGGCGGAGGAGAGAGAGGAGAGGAGGTGGGGAGGAGGCATCTTCAAGGGGCGGAGACGGAAGGGGAGCTTGGCGGCGAAGAGGCGGAGGGAGAGGGCGGTCGTGGCGGCGGAGGCCATCGGAGAGTAGAGAGAGAGCGGCGGAGGCCTGGTTGTTGGTGGGCGGTGGGGGGACGGTCTGGTTCTGGAGAAATCCCAAAGACGATCGAAGTGAGTGGAGTTTTCTTTTCTTTTTAATTTAATTTAATGGGAGCGATGAAGTTTTTTTTCTTTTAAGATTAATACTACAAAAAACCATAAACTGATAAATTTATCTCAAACTATTTTTTTTATTACGAAAAACTCCAAATTGATACACTTGTAATAATTTTACCTCAAACTAATTTTTTGACAAAAAAAATCTTAAACTGGTACATCTGTGACAAATTTACCCCGAACTAATTTTTTAAACCCTAAACTGATATACCTGTGACAAATTTACCCTCCGTTAAATTTTACTATCAAATTGCTAAGTTTGATGACACGTGATAGTGGACGGGTGTACTAGTTTGTGGTTTTACCACTCAGTTTGTCCCAAATTTATCAATTTGTGGCTTTTCGTGATATTAATCAAATTTAACATAGGGTAAATTAGTCACAAGTGTACCGGTTTGAGATTTTTAGGTGTCAAAAAATTAGTTTGAGATAAATTTGTCACAGGTATATTAGTTTTGAGCTTTTTATAGTCAAAAAATAGTTTTGAGTAAAATTATCACGGGTGTACCAGTTTGGGAGGTTTTTTGTAGTCAAAAAATTAGTTCGAGGTAAATTTATTACAAGTGTACCACTTTAAGGTTTTTTATGATCAAAAAATTAGTTTAGGGTAAAATTATAACAGATATATCAGTTTAGGTTTTTTCATGGTATTAACCTTTTTTTTAATACTACAAAAAAAACCCGAACTTTACGCTTATGAAAATTTACCGCAAACTAATTTTTAAACCTCCAAAAACCCAAACTGATATATATATGACAAATTTACCCTCTATTAGTTTCTGCTAATCTTCAAATTACTGAATTGAAAGATACGTAACAATTGAGGAGTCTATCGATTTAGGGTTTTACTCATCTATTTGTCACAGATTTACCTATTTATAATTTTTCGTTGTACTAATTCAATTTAACGGATAGTAAATTTGTCATGATAGTACCAAAGGGTTTTGGTGATCAAAAAATTGTCATAGGTGTATCAATTTAAATTTTTGGCGATCAAAAAATTAATTTTAGATAAATTTGTCACATATGAGTTTTTTTTTTTTTTTTGCAGTAATAATCCCTTTTAGAGGGATCAATGGAGTGATGGAGTTGAAATACATATAAAAAGCAGAAGAAGAAAAAAAAACAAAAGGGGGAAATAATACAGGTAAAAATAGGAATATTTGAGGCCTTTGTTAGCATTGCTAAAATGATTAATTGAGAAAATTATGCAATCTAGTGCGCACTTATTATTTTGAAATTTTAAAAAAGTCTAGACAAGATCCTTTTTTTTAATAATGACGTACTTATTGACTAATTTTCCCACAACTAAAAATGTTATTCAAACTCTAAAACGGTATGAAAAATCACATGCGGATTTATATGTCGATATTAACAAAATTCAAAAAATATTAAGTACTTCGTATTGAATAAAAGTTGAATTGCATACGCCACAAAAATCTGCAAACATTTAATAAAACTAAAGTAACTTCACTTACAGTCATTAGTGTTTCAAAAGGTTAGAAACTTACGATCATGGGCAATCATACAGCTTAAAACCGGAAAAATTATCCAATTACTCTTGAACTTATTGTATGGATTCCAATTCAATTATAAACATTTTTAATTTTTTTTAAATTTAATCTAAATCTTTGTACGAATTTCCAACATAATCTTTCCGGTCAATTTTCACTAGAAATCACGAACGTGGCAATCCAGTCATCGTCGATCATCCTACATGAGCACACCATCACATCAATGATTTTTAGCCCAAAAAAAGTTGAAATGATTATATTGAAATTTCACGTAAAAATTTATGACTAAATTTATAAAATTAAAAAATTTATGACTAAACTGGTATCGATATAATAGGTTTAGAATTGATTGGATAATTTCTCCACCAAAAACCTTATGAGTGAGAGCTTTGGGATATGATTCCCAAAGAGAATTTCAATCCGAAGATGGCAACTCATCCCTTGCTAAGAAGATTGTGCTGGGTTCATTCACTCACAGAAGACTAAGCCTTGCAATTTGAATAAGAGGTAATCAGACTCTCGCCTTTCGTCGATTCCAGTAATGGGAGGGAGAAGAGCAGGAACGAACGAACAAACAACTAGTCGAACTACTTACTTCTTTTTATGCCGAGTCAACCCTAAAAGCGGATATGGCATCAAGCCTATCCCTTGACCCTTTTCTGGAATCTACTACTATGCGATATCTATAAAGCACCATAGGCAAGTAAGTAGTTCCCAGTTAAAAGAGAAAAGCACTTCTCGCTAGCAGTCGAACAAGACCACTAAAGCTAGTCACTGATTTAGTCTCTTACTATTGCTCCTGGTTTTTCACGCTATTCGATGCAAAATATTTACTCTTGGAGGGGAGGAGATAGGTTCATCTTGCCCTTTACTTTGTGAAGGGGAGAAGGGCTACAGGGTATCTAACTGCGACGACTCTATTGCTTTGTTAAGGCTCGTCAGTTAGACTTCCGAATCGTAGATGCTGGTGGAAGAAAACGGTCTTTGAAAGACCCACGGGAAGAGGGATATAATGTAATCGACAACGAAACTAAGGACGAGGATATTCTATGTCCCAAAATGAGCAGTTAGCTATAATTCATCTGAACTAATTGGTTGAAAAACCTCAGTCACTTGGCTATTCTCATGGACAAACGTTTCTAAATGGATTGTCAAATGTTCCACTTCAAATCCTGACAATCAAAATTAGTGTAACTATCTTGACAAATGAGACAATCATAATGGCCCTGATCATCATAATAATTCAATTATAAAAAAGATCTCGATTAACCTCTAGAAATCCTGATGATTAAAATTATAATCAGAGATGTCTATCTCAGCCATCTAAAACATGGTATTGCTTTAATCCCAATTGACAAATAACGGTAGGACATGACAAGATGGGTTTAGGACGGTAGAGAAGGAGAAAAACAAGATAGCAAGAAACGGGGAGACAAGTAAAGAAAGCTAGAAGGAAAAAGAGAGAAACAGTCAAACGAAGGAGAAGAAACCTCAAAAACAGATAACATTGAATAATCATATCATTGTCCAAAACAATTAAACCAAGATACATATCCTAAACGCTAGATAATGTCAAATCAACAATATAAATTAGCAAACAAAGCGTCCCCAGATTCAAGAACCACATTGAAAAGAGAGTCCATTGACTCATTGGTCAAGCGAGATCTTGTGATTCAGTCTCTTGCTGATGGTAAGTACTGTCGACCAAGAGGGTAAAGCAGTGGTTTATATTCATGTGAAGAAACTACTTTTAAATGGTCTGATCTCCACATTAAGATAATTAATAGCTTTAGAGTAATCATGGGTGAACCTTGTGAAAGCCACAGGAGTGATCCATGATCGAGTGTGATAGTCCTTTCGATGCATGGTGGAGCGTAACAGCCCCGAGCAAACGAAGGAAAAACGAGCATGGCAGATGCTTTAGGAATGTCAATAGTTTCGATCTCATTTGCTCATCAAAACAAAGCAAATTAGCTTCTGCCCGACATACTAGTCTGTATTATTTGCATTCCTACGAATTTTCGCCCAACTAATGAATGTTTAACGGTTGCAATGGTTGGAAGCTCGTAGTCCGACCCGGTCGGTCGACACCCAAAATCTAGTGGATACACACTATAACTTAGGAACAAGAGATAAACAACAGGAGGACATTCAATACACTGCATATCCAAAGTTAAACTCCTCTAAAAGTTCAAAGCACTTTCAACAAGTTATAATATAATTGGTCGAGACAGGAGAGGGTGAACAGTGCTGTGGGGGCAGAATATGTACTGAAAGTAAGCATAGAAAGGGAGGAAATAAACAAAAGAATACGATAAAAGGTATTGCAATACACAAGTAATTTGATTGATTAATCAGTGAACCGCCCAGTGTGACTCTCTCTCTCCTTTCTAGTACTTGTACCCCTTCACAAACAAGCTCTCAGAGGCCAACCCACCAGCAGTCCCTCCCGTGAACTTGCCCAGAGTGGCCTCCGAGTTGGCCAAGCACCTTGCCAGGAACACCTCCTGGGCCTTGCCAATGTTCTCCTTCTTCCCTCGCCATGTCTTGAGGGTGGTCGATTGGAGCGCCCGCCCAAACGAGAAGGAGAGCGTCCACGGCTTCAGCACGTCAAGCTTGTTCATCGCGTTCAAGTTCAGGGTCGCATCTTCCTCGCTCTGCCCCCCAGACAGGAACACGATCCCCGGGACCGCCGGCGGCACAGTCCGGCGCAGCGCCGCCACCGTGTACTCAGCTATCACCTTGGCCGGTACCTGAGCAAATGGTATACAAATTGTTCATCATGCTTTGGATTTGAACTGGTGTAACACGTGGTCATGTACTAAGGTGGCCAGTTTTGGACTTCGCATATTCAAGAATTACGTTACCTTGGGGCTGTCAGAGCCGGGAGTGACCATGTTGGGCTTCAGCAGTGTGCCTTCAAGAAGAACATGCTGATCATTCAGCGCCTTGTAGACAGCTGCGAGCACGGTTTCAGTAGCGGCAGCGCATTTCTTGATGTCGTGACTCCCGTCGGTAAGTATCTCTGGCTCCACGATTGGCACGAGCCCATTCTCCTGGCAAATTATGGCGTAACGAGCCAGACCCTGCGCATTCTGCTGGACGGACAGTTCCGAAGGCTCATTAGGCCCAATCTTGAGGACCGCGCGCCACTTGGCGAACCTCGCACCGGCCTTATAGTACTGCTGGCACCGAGAGCCGAGCGAATCCAATCCCTGGGTGGTGGTCTCACCATTTGTCCCAGCCAACTCTACGGTGCCCTTGTCCACTTTGATGCCGGGGACGACATTGTTCTCCTGGAGGACCTCGACGAACGGCTTCCCCCCGGATGTCTTCTGGTAGAGAGTCTCCTCAAAGAGGATGACGCCGGAGAGGTAGGGCAGGGCATTGGGGGCGGTGAAGAGGAGCTCGCGGAGAGCCTGGCGGTTCGACTCGACGTTCTCGACGTTGATGCTGGAAAGGCGCTTGCCGATGGTGCCGGTGCTCTCGTCGGCGGCCAGGATACCCTTGCCAGGGGTGGCGATGTACTTGGCCGTCTTGATGAGCTCATCTGGGGAAAGAAAACATTTCCTTTTTCCGGTCAAGAAGAATATACATCAAGATGCAGATACTTTGAGATTGGTTCATTAGAGCTATTCAAGTAGTGAAGCTGGAACTCAAAGTTAAATTGCATGGTAATTAGAGTGATGAGTTCTTGATGATAAGATCACTTTTGCCACCTTTAGGATGCACATGGGAACGATTCCGTATCTGGAAACTAATTCTGCTAAAAAATGATTATTTTTTATTCTGTGCTCGAGAATAATTTCTAAACATTTGAAAACGTTTGGTAACTGCACAAAATTTATATTCTTAGAATAGAAAAAAAAAAACAGAAATACGTTTGATAACTATATAAAATTTCTTTTTATTAATAATATTTTGATTTTTTTAATATTTTATCTTTTTATTTTCTTCCCTTTTTTGGCCATGGCCGGTCGCCAACGCCGGCAACCAGCCACAGGCCAAGGCCAGCAAGAGCGTCACAGCCCTCATCGCTAGCCTCGCCGTCGCCATCCCAGGCAAACACCTGGGTGGCGACAATAAGTTCGGCCTCGTCATTGTGGTCGTAAGCCGCCCTTTTCCAGGCGGTGAGGGTTACGACACCCTCACTGGTCTTGGCTTATGGCCAGTGACCGGCGGGTGACCGGCGGTAGGCCGAAAGAAGAAGAAGAAGAACAAACCAAAAAAAAGAAGAAAACCAAGAAGAATTAGAAATGGAAAAATTGTTCCAGAATGAAGAAACTACTTTTTTTTGCCTCTTGATTATGTTCCAAAATTGATTTTGTGAACAATTTTTTGCAAAATTGTACCCGGGCACAAAAAATTTAACAAACGGATTTTTATTTCCAAATTGATTCTAAGAACAAAAGAACAGAAATTTTTACTATTTGACAATTTGCCGATAGCTCTCATCTTTCTTTGGAAGATTAGAGAGAGAGAGAGAGAGAGAGAGAGAGAGAGAGAGAGAGAGAGAGAGAGAGAGAGAGAGAGAGAGAGAGAGAGAGAGAGAGAGTACCTGCATACGTTCCCACGTAGGCAGACATGGTTTTGGTTAGCTTGGAGGAAGGAAGTGGATAGAAAGGTACAGGTCGAAATGGCTAAAGCAAGCTCTCACTGCCCTACAATCTTATATGCAGCGAAGCCGGGGAATATACCAGCAGAATCCACCGTGTCGACCCCCCGACACGTGTCGAGCTATTATCCCTGCGAAGGTTATCATCCTCGGATAAAGCAACGAGTGATCCCTCCCCTCGCCACGTATGCCTCGTCCAGCAATTTCACACCCACTCCTCTGAATGAGCGCCGAAAACAATTTTGTGTGGAATAGCTCTTCTTCATGATCCAGTCTCCCTTCGACCATCTTATGGTCACCAAACGCACTTGTTTGGCTTCTACTCCCACTAAAAACAAAGTAAACTTCTGCTCTCTGTCTTCGAGAATGTGCATGGCTGTTTGCCCGCCAAAACATTGGAAATAAAAGGAGCCATGCATGATGATATTGCGTTTGCGGTCGGTATCTTTGCCGCCAAAACGACGGTCCAGATAGATTCGAGATGCTTTTGAAAATGGGTGGGTTTCTGCCCAAAGGGGACCAAAAAAAGGAACAAGAGACAAAGATGTAGTAACAGAGCTGATTTTGTGCAACTGCTTCACTCACTCCTTCCAAGCCTTTCTATAGGAACAGAGAGGAAAATTGGGAGGTCTCTCAAAGGATTAAATAGAAATCATGAAGTCCTTGGAGACAAAATTGTTTCACAGGTGAAAAAACAAATACAAATGCATCATTTATCAAGAAATTAAGCTTATCTCCCATGCAATGGGGAAACATGAATATGGGCCGCCTGACCGAACTGCGTGAGCAGTAAGCTCCGGGCTGAACTATAGTGCAGGGTCCACCGCCTGTTGGTCATCATCATCGGTGCCAAAGTATCGGTCTCCAAATTCGCCCATGCCGGGAACGACACGGAAATCTTCATTCAAACCGATGTCAATCTCAGACGTGACAATCTTGATTCTTGGGAAGGTTTTGCAGACCATGTGCACCCCCTGAGGTGCCTGGTAACAGAACAAAGGGAAACGAATAAAATGGCCTAGGTAGGTAACGGTAACACAAAGTTGAGGGTCGAATTGGGGAAGGGGGACCGGTGTTATCTAACTCACAGAGATGAGATTGAGAAATATGATGTTAGGCTCCGGAACACCCTTCTGTATAAGCAAAGAAATAGCTTGAACGGCGGAATTGCCTGCAAAGTAGAGATGGGAGAATATCGTTATCGATATTTACCATGGAATTCAATTGATAGCCCAGCATATTCCAATGCAAGTGAAAGGATAAGGGCAAGTATTCTGGAAGGCTGACAGGTTGACTTTTATAGAACAGATGTGTAACAAATTGTCCATAGAAAATATCAAAGAGAGAGGGTTGATGGCGCGGAATAGGATCCTTGGAACTTGGATTGACAGTAAACAACGCTTGCCAATATCATAACTTCGGCAAAGTTTATAATGATTTTTCTTTGTGAAAACACGAACCTGTTCCGAGAATTGGATCCAACAACAGGACATGCCTCTCCGCAATGTCCTTTGGCAACTTCTCATATATTAGCTGGGAAACACATATGTGAAGAAATAAAGATTCAATACATCACAAAAATTCTGAAAAAGTGCCTGAGTAAACATCTGCACGGAGAGAGAGAGAGAGAGAGAGAGAGAGACCTGCTGGCCATTGTCACCTTCCCTATGGATGAGAATCTTCCCTATTTTAATCCCTTTACAACACGCTCGGAGAGCGTTCTCCATACTTTCACCACTACCATTGACCAAAAAGACAATAACTAACTCTGTAACATAAGATACAATTGGCATGTATAATCATACCCAACTCCAAAAGAATTGCTAGAGCAGCAAACTAATTGAATCACAAGTACCATTGACACACAGCATTGTGAACAAAGCTAGAAACTTCATAACTTACAGGTTTTGTGACAAAAAACGAAATGCTGAGCTTTAATCCAGGAAATTACCCGCTTGATACAAATGAAGAGACTCATGTGTTCATAAAAAGTAAGTGCAAAATAAGTCTGCAACAAGCATTGAGTTAGTTTCTGCTAATTCTAATATACAACATAGATGCACATACACAGATTGACACAAGTACAACTTCTTTTCTTTTTTCTTTTGGAACGATAAAACTGACACCGAAAGTGCATATAAGTGTACGAGACAACGATTTAATTAGTCCTTGTAGTGATGAACGTCTATGTGACCAGTGGCAGCCAAAGATGGATGAATAATCACAATAATGTGTAAACCATTACACCTTTACTTGCATAGACTTGTATAATTTGCAAGAAGGCAACTATAGATTAGAGCCAAAAATTTAGAGCCATGTAGCAAAAAAATTACCTCCTAATAACAGAGACACCACATAATCTCTTACAGAAGTCTACACCAGTATATACTGAATCTGCAACGACACAAACATAGAAATCAATCTAAAAGACATGCTAGCACTTCAGTTAATTAAAAACAAGAAAAACACCACAAAATCACGCAAGCAAAGAGCTCCCAAAACTATCAGATATGTCTTTTTCGTCCCACAACACCAATATCAATATTGGCCAGAAACACACATAGAATGAATACCTACTGTGCAATTTGACCTCTCTTTTCAGATAAAAATGACATAATAATCCTGCATTTTATATGTGAATAGATATTGACATGAAATGTCATACAGTTTCTCAAAATATAAGGACATTATTCAGTACAACAAACTCTTCAAAAATAATAGCAAAATATGTAGCGAAGGAAGAAATAACTTCATCACTATTAGATACCAACTAGCTTATGTAGGAAGCACAAATACTCTAACAGAAAAAAGTAGTTGCAAACATGTTGTCAAAAGCATCCTGCTTCATGTGATAGTGCACAAGTATCAAGTAACCCTTTGATGTATATTGCTGGAAAAGAAATGAAAAATTACATAGCTCCAACCAATCAGGAAGTAATTGTTTGGCTAAATAAAAAAGAACTGGAAGGTATTGGCTCACCAGTTGGAGTGATAATCTGTTTCTCTGTAAATGGTAGATGCCCCAAGCCATGTTCCACCACCTAATTGAGCCACAGAAGACTCAATTTTCAGATTCAAAGAGCCAAAAATCGCATTTTATACACAAAAGTGAATAAAGCATCAAAGTCATAGAAGAAACACATGCTCACCAAACGGATCAATCTATCAGCATAAAATACAAAGTCATGCTTTGTCGTTTGAGAATCGCGTATTAGAGTATGCATACCCCGTATCTGCAAAAGACTGAAGACGTGAGTGGATACTGGATTGTTGAAATTGTAAATGAACATGAAAGAATGAACACAAACATAGCATATTTTTGCCATTTAGAGCTCAGAAGCAAGACTTATGACATTAAAGAATATAGAAGGTCGATACCTGAAAAGTTGTTTGGATGACATACAAATTTGGGTATATTTTACATAAATCATGCTGACCAAGCTTCGTCCTTATATGTTGTACAATCAGATCAACAGCTACATGGTTGTCTCCTCCTCTGGGTATAATAATATCAGCATATTTCTTTGTTGGAAGAATGAAATCATCAAAAGCAGGCTTTACAAATTTTGAGTACTGCATGAAATTTGAAGATGTATTAAAAACTGATGCAAGAAACCCGAATAACCATCCTAAACATGATGTCTTTACGTGTGTGAACGCGCAAAAGAATAATTGGTACTTTGAGGATGTTGTTGAGAGATTTAAATATTTGGCCATACAGAGTCTTTAATTATACTATCAACACAGAATGTGCATGGCAAATTATATTTTGAAAATAGCAAAATATTTAATTGTCAATATCCTTTTTTTGTGGTCAGCACGTCTTGTTCTACTTTAAAGAATAAGTTTTCCACTAGCAGCAGGTCTTGCATAAGATCTATCAAGTGTTCCAGAACTTGTTCAGAACTACTGACACTTCTTATCTGCCTGCTGCAGAGGGATGCTGAGGCACACAAGTTCAAGAAAATCTTTTTTATGCACCTAGCCTTGCCAACGAAGAATTCACAATGGCAATTTTTCTTTTTTTAATTATTTATGCTATTGATGAAAAATGTTTAGTCAACTTAATATGTACATGTCAAACACTAGCAGTGCACCAAGGTAACAAATTACTTGCAGAACCATATTAACATGGTAAATTCAAGAAGAAGAAGAAGAAGAGGAAGAGTAAGAAGAAGAAAAAGAAAAAGGAAGAGATCTGACCTGATCAAGAACTGCACCAATATCTCTGCCCTTCTCAACAGTATCCCGTCTTATCCTCCTTGCTAGACGCACATCAGCATCTGCACTGAAATTTGCAATGTGAAATAACAGTTCAACTTAGTAACGCAAAAAAGAACTAGAAATTCTACATGCTAAAGATTACCAAAATCTTATTGGGAAAATCGTAAGAGAAAAGGTATATTGAGGAATGAGAATGGGAGAGTCGCTTGGTTGACATTTCCTCGTCTTCACTCAACAATTGTGCATTAGGGGCTGGTTCAGTTTTCGCACTGGCTCTAGTGCTCTTTACCACAGGGTGATTCGAAAGCCTTTTATTTTCCATCTTGAACATTTATATATGAAGTTGGCAGACAATGACACAGCATGAAGACAAGCATCAAGCATCTAATACTCAGATATTATTTGTGAAAAAATTAGCAATAACCATTAAATAATCAAATTGATTTCATAGGGATTTCAAATAATTAAACCTTCAGCACCCAAATACACCAATTTCCACATTTGAACTGAATGTTCTGAGCACAACAGAATAGTAACTTGTTCAGGTTTAATATGCCCAGTGCTCCTTAACTTGCATGTTATAGATTGACAATCTGTAAAAAATCTTTCAGTGAAATTTACAAATAAAACAAGCAAACAAGCTACGGGATAACATTCATTCTTATTGCCTATTGGATAGCCTCACTCTGTGCTGAAAATCAAACACTCAGAAGTAAATAGGATTAGGCTTGTTTGATAATATTAACTAGTTTTGACTTAAAACATCAAATTAAGTCAAAAATTCACTAATAAGTTAAGTAAAGAATGGTTAATTAATTCCATCAAAGAGAGGGATCTAATGAAACCTAGGATATTACAATTACAGGTGATAAAACTTACTAATATTATCCACAAGATTTGGCGAGAGATTAATGAATTGCATATTAATTCTTCCAGTATTATCGAATAACTTTTTCTTTATACCTTTAACATTTAAGAATGTCAATGTTAGTATATTGATATTCGACTGAAAAACTTAAGCTATTGGTTGTAAGGTCTAGATGAATGTAAGGTACATTGAAAGTCCATGGACAAGAAATTTGTAGTACTTTAACACCCCTTCTCACGTGCAAACCGAATTAGAAAGACACGCGGAATTGACAAATGGGGAGCCACATGCAAAACAAACTCGGGGCAAAACTTGGCTATGATATTATGTTAGAACGACCACCCACGATGAGGGATACTTTAAAAGTCGACACTTTTCTACTTATTATCTATTTTATTAAAGGAGCCCTTAGTAGGGGTGTGCAAAGGAACCGGAAACCGCTTGAAACCAAACCGGAGTGGTTCCCGTGAGGACCGGTCCGATTCCCGGTTCTAATTTACTAGAACCGGTGAATACCAGTCTGGTTCTCGGTTCTAGGCATGGAATCGTCCACTCAGACCGAACCGGTAATATATATACATATATATATATAATTTTTAAGAAAACATTTTTAGAAAAGTGAAAATCATAAAATCCCTAATTTGAAGCTCGACTCTCAACTCCCATCAACTCACGGCCGCGTCTCAAGTTGTTTATTGCCTCCCTCTCTCACTCTCAGTCACCTCCATTTGCGTAAAGCTTGGTGGGACCGGTTCCATGAAACCAACAGGCGGATCCCGATTCCAATTTCTCGGAACTGGTCCTTAGTGGGTGGTTTCCGGTTCTATGTTGGGAACCGCCCGCCCGGACCATGCCCGGTTTGGTTCCCGAGTGGGTCCACAAAACCAACGGGCGGATCCCGGTTCCAATTTCTCGGAACTGGTCCTTAGTGGGTGGTTTCCGGTTCCATGTCGGGAACCGCTCGCCCAGACCATGCCCACCTTTAGCCCTTAGGACATTACAACGAGATCACTTTAATGGAAATATTGTACAATTCAAATTTAGTGAAATGTGAGCTTCTGGTTATAAAGAGGAAGACACAAACCTGTATCAACAAATATCTTCATATTCATCAACTCCCGAACACGAGGATCATGAAAAACTAGTATACCTTCCAAAATTATAACGTCAGAAGGATTGACCTGCATGTAGGGTGAAAACAATGATGGGAACAAACTATCTTAATTTGAAAGGATCATATGATTGAAATTGCAATTCTTCTTAAACTGGGAAAGATAAGTTTGTAGAGAGTAAAAGTACATGTCCTTTATTTTAAATAGAAAAGACAGACAAAGGAACATGCTAGAGGGCACTTGACCTAATTGCAAAGTTTCCCATAAGAGAGAAAGTTAACATGCCAAAAGAAATCTCAAGACATAGCAGGCACATGAATTCACCAAGAAAATCGGAACATGCCAAGACACTTCAGCTTCATCATTTGGTTGTACTTGGACTTGTTTCCATCAAAAAGCAAATTTATGAAGGACAAATGGAAACTCACATAAACATTTCCAATGCTCAGCTCTGAATATCTTTCTGTGAAACATACCAGTTACTTCATGAGATAGCATTTTCAACATGGAAGAGCATGCACTTTGATATGGGAGATTGATGCTAGACGTGCTTTTGTGATGTTAGAATGCATGTAAATAGAGGTAAAAAAATAACCAAGGTAGTCAAAATTTGAATGCATCAGCCCAAAAGGAGTTGTATCGTATGCCTTGTGTGTTTCCAGGTCAAAATTAATCACCCATATAAGAAAGTAATATGCTAACAGCATGTCTTTCAAACTCCATGAATGAGAAAACCGTACCCTTCTTGCCGGAAACACGTTGTTCTTGTAACTCTTGAAGTCATAATTTGGGATATCTACTGCTTGCCCATGCCTCAACTTGTCCATAGAAGATAGCAATTGTTCAGTGTCAAAAGCATCTGAAAATAGACAGTATATAGCTTTAAATAGAAATATTAACATCATCCTGCTATCAACAACTATCATGGCTGTACCACAGTTTCAAGACTAGCGCCTCTCTCCCATCATTAGGTTTAAAACCCCACTAGTTATTCACAAATAAGGATCACAATAGCAAAATTAATAAATACAGTTTACAATTGCAGTTGTTATAAGCAAATAAGGATCTGGATAGCAAGATAATTGTTAATAAAGTGCTGGGATACAGATGATAAGATGGATCCCACATATGTGATGTATATAATGCATTAAAAGCATTTTCACCTGGATGGTCAAAGTTGTACTCATAGACTCGCGTAAGTTCCTCTTCACTTAGGTTATGATAGAAAGAATCCTGCCACGTCATATATTGATATGTTTACTCAGAAAAACTTATTGGCCAATTAATTTATATCCATAAAGTCACGCAATGCGAAGGTGATCAGGCATATTCTTTCAGCAGCAAATAGTAAGAGAAATTATGACAGTAATGTAACCTACACCAAATCAAGCTCACAAGTCTGGTATTGCAAAACCGAGGGGTATAAGATAATGACAACTAAAAAGTCCTAAAAGAAATGTTAGAAACCAGATCACAAGGAAAAAAAAATTAGTGGCAACTAGATGGAGAACTCAAGGATTCTGGTAACCCATTTAATAGGTCCAAATAAAATGTAACTTCATTGGCATATGTTTTGTGTTTTTGATATGAAGATCTTCAGTACTATATCTTTCGACAATTTGAAACACAAGTTTCCAGAGAAAGCGTCAAGATGGTGCCAGCCCCGGTATTGTATAAATATACCTTACAATTCAAACGGGTCTCCCTTTAGTGTAAAAGACATGTGAGGCTCATCACTCATCTTCTATTGACTACAAGTACTACTAAATTAAAATCTTCTATCAATAAAGAAGATGCCTTGCTTCCTCTTTAATTGTATTATCAAGTTCCAAAGAAATGAAATTACTAATTAGAGTTTTAGAAATGGAGACAATTTAATATGATGAGTTTTCGTTAAAAAACAAACAAGGTCAAATAGAAAGTAATGATTCAGTTGAAAAGAGAAAAAAGGAAAGTGGAAGAAAGCAGAGTCAGCAAGTTGGAATAGCATCTCAAACAGAGAAGAAATAATATTGCATAGCTTCGTATTCATGCAGAATGAACAGAATTCCCTATCTTCACACTAGTTATTTCCACAAAACAATCCCATGTTCGATGTCAGAAGGCAATACAAGTGTCACAGTCCTCATACTTAACCACAAAACGAACTAAAAAGAAATACCTGATTAACAAGAACAACACGTTGATCATGAAGCTGCTGAATGATCATGTCACAAACTGTAGTTTTTCCAGCTGCAGCCCCTCCAGCAACTCCTGCAAGTTGAATATTTAAGAGCTACTGAGATTTTGCCCTCAATGTCAAAAAGTCTAGCAGAAGATGCAGGAACAACAGTGATCCACTAGCATGATTGTTTTAGAAATAGAAACAGTAATTTGCAATGTGGACATTCTAAAACTGAGACCTTTGCGATGTGGGAGTTGATTACATAAATGCCTACTTTGACTTTTAACTTCACAACATGTCGACACTCATAGATAGCAAGAAGTGCAGAAACCATGATATCAAGGTCATGGACCAGAAGAGGATGTAATACAGCAAGTGTTACTTGAAAATTTCAACGGAAAATATTCTCTCAGCTTTCATGTCATGAATTACCCTTTATTATTTGAGTGACGGGAAATATTAAACATGCCATTGCATTTAACTGATATCAGTCCATTAAAACACTTTTCATAACTACTCCATAAGGATGCATTAAAATAATATAAAAGGCTCAGACCCAAGTAGACGTGCACACCAATTACAAATGGCTGCATGTGCATGTTTTCAGACTCAGCCATAGAGGTCGACGGATGCTCCACTGCATGTCTGGCCTGCAACACATCCATGTGAAATCCGGAAAAGTGGGCACCCGATGAGGCCTCTATCATGTCCACAACCGATGGGGAATCCATGTACGGAAAGAACTGGAGTGAAAAATTGAAATTTCAGACTCATGAGTATGGATATCAAAACAGCTCTGCTAATTTCAGCTCTGCTCAGTCACTAGTTATCCTGCTTCTCCCTTCTTATATACGACAGAATCAAAGACCATCGAAGCTGGTAGCTTCCACCACTAACCTTTTCAGGATCGCATCAAGCAACTGGAGTTTGCACTAAAGTCACCGTGGACACATTAATAAACGAGCACCGATCCCCGAATACTTCTTTTAACGGAGTACCAACTTCCATTATAATGCGCCTACCCCATTACGATCAACACAGGTCAAACGAAAACAGTACCACAGTCACACCAAGAGGCGACGCGCTATCTCAACTCGCCCCGTCACAGCTTGTAATCTTGTACACGCACACAGATGCGTGAGGAAGTCAATCGACCATTTAGCCGAAATAAAAAAAAACCAGGAAGCCTACCACACTACCGAGATCACAGTCTCAGATGTGACGCGGGCTTCGTATAGGCTACGGAACAAATCAAACAAATCCGCCTCCGCCGCCACCGCCGCGCTATTCGCGCCCGCATTCGATCAACCACGCCTCTCAGCTTGAGCGAAAAAAGAAAAGCTCGCGACGTCCTCCAATGCCGATCGCGCGGCCACCGCGAAATCGCCATCGGGGAACCGCGATCGGGGAAACCGAATCGCCAAAATCCACGGCGAAGGAACCGAGGATCGAGCTCACCTGGCCGCGAAGAGAAGGGGCGGAGATCGACGGCGAGCGATCGGGACGGGGACGCGGAGGAATGCCGATTTCCTCAACGCATCCGATCAGCTCCGATCAAGTCCTGCCACACACGCGCAGAGCTGTAGATATTTTCTCCGGGAATTTTTCCGGCGATACTTCCCCGTCTGCTTTCCTCGATTTGTCTCCGAGCTGCGTCGAGCGCGAGTGCCCCCCCGATGCAGACGATGCGGATTTTATAGCGACGGTGGGGAAGCGGAGGGAGGCGAGGAGGGGCGAAACCGGGCGCGGAGTTGGGGCGAAATTACGAGGGATGCCACTCGGGATTTGAGGAGATCCATCGTGATTCGTGTGGGGAAGGGGGCGGTGGGTTTACTGTCACGGGGTCATCCCGTCCGTACGTGCGGCGAGGAGAAATCCCGATGTGGGTTTTTTCCGTTTTTATTTTTTTATTTTTTTCATTGTTATCTTGGGGCGGATCCGATTCGGATTCGACTCAGGGGTGCCGAAATCCACGGTGGCGCCGAATCAGATGTGGGGCCCGGGGGGGCTCGACCTTGTCGGAAGAGGATATCGCACGGCCGCGTGTGGGCCCCGACTCCGAGACCATTATCCGGACCCGAACCGGTCCTTCGGATCCACCCGGGGTTGCATACCCGAATTAATTATTTGATTAACGGTCGCGATTCGAATTTGGTAGGTTTTCTCTATGATCGGCCCGTTTTTTACCCAAGTTTCCAGGATCCTCCTTCCGAGGTCGAAAATTTGGGCATACTTTTATTGTGCCTTCCCTTGAACGCGGTATAGTGAGCGGTGAAATAACGATCATGAGTCTCATGGTTCACTTGATCATTGAGCCTAACCGAGCCCATTGAACTCAATAAACGAATGAGTAGAATCATTCAAATCTTGGCACACCTACTTTAAGGATGCTTGGATTCGGATTATTTAAGGAAGAGAATTCGATATTTTCTTATGTCATCATGGGTCATGGTCTATGGGTGCGCCGAGGCAAGAACTCTTAGGTGCGATCTTCGACTTGGTATGCTCAAGTCCTCCCATCAGTTAGGTCTAGTGTGAACTTCTGTTGTAATTCCTTATGACATTGTCAAGATCAATCGCCTCTTCACACCAAATCGCTCAAGAAAAACCTTTTTTTCAAAATTAATATTCGATACACGAGAAACACGATACAAATTCGTGCTATAGGGTGATGTACCTATAGACTATAAACCAACTTATTTTCTTTTTATTAAGAGAAAGAAAAAAATGGATGCAATCCAATAATTGTCGAAGATCTATCGTATTACTTAATAAATCAATTTAATTATTTTTTGGTGTATTTATGTTTTTTTCTCGAATTAAGTTTTGCAATGGCACATTTAGTAGACAAATATAGGACTGTATATTCCGACTTCTTATACCATCAAGAACCTTAAACTAGCATACTCTACCATATCTATCTCAAATTAATTTCCGTGTCACAAAAATTAGCTTATAGTTAATGTGCAAGGATAATGGTAACAAGAGTATACTATTACCAGATTTTTGGTGAGCTGAATCTTTCAATTTTGATGTGTCACGTGCACCTAAGAGGATAATGGCCGCCCTTTTCGCTACTTCTTTTTCTATCTATTATCTTAACACTTCCTTTTCAAGAATATATTTTACATTTAATATTCATTATTTTGAATTTTGGTACTATTTCTCGAACATAACGAAAAGAAAAATCGTGCGATATCATCTCATTTCGAGTCATTCCAAAAATTCGTGGAAAACCAAAATCCAAGACTTGTTTACCGTGTTGTGACTTCGAATACATCGAAATTATCGAGAGAAATACGGTCATAATTCATTATCAATCCAACAAACGACGATGATCATCAATCAACAACTGACATTCGATTTGTCTCATTCAACAAGCCCTCGACAACTTTGTTCTTGTATCGGACACAAAAAAGAAAACGTTGTTTGTGTACAAGGACAATGTATATTTCAGAAGGGGGCCATTTTAGCACGAATCGAGAGTCAAAAGCCAAGAGTCAAAGGTAAAAGAAAACACCCTCTAATCTACATAGGCATATTGAATTCACCGTAGAAATTTAAAAAACATAGTATGTTCTTTCGAGAGAAATATTAAATATTACGACTATGCAATATTTTTTTTTGGTTAATTTTTTTTTTCTTAGGATTACAAAGGCATTTTGTCTGTGTACATTAATGAACTGCTTACTATTAAACTTTAAAAAGAAGGAATTAAGCGCTAAACAAGCAGTTGCTCTAGGCGCTCTCACTCTCTCTCTCTCTCTCTCTCTCTCTGGGTTAAGCATTCTCTAATGGTGGGGCCAGGGAGGTGAAGCGCGTGAAATCAACGTGACAAGTACGATTTATATTCCGCAGAAATGCCATTTTGATTAGAGGGGCGAGCATGCGCCCCACTGACGTGGAATCAGACTGACCTCTCACCAAAACTCTAGGTAGCCGGTCACCGTAATGTCCGTACGGACATTTTTTTGTTTTCCTACCCTACTCTACCGTTATTATCTCTCTCACATTTTAATTTTACGGAGTGCGAGAGTTGAACCCGCGCTTGAAATTAAATGTCCCCACCCTCACCTAGTTTAGGTGGCCATAACCGGTCACAACAACAATGGTGAGGACTTCTAGGGTACCACGATGTACGGGGCCTTAGATTTGTTAATCGGCAAATGCTTGTTGCCTCTTTTACTTTCTTTTTTTCTTTTTGAGGATTTTACTGTGTCACGACAATCCGTCGTAAAAATGTCGTGAACATGAGATTTGCGACGAAAATATTCATTGATTAAGACTTAGCGTCGTCAATTTTGCAAAATTTTTTGTGTATGGAAAAGTTCCATCTAATGGGATTATGACATATTTGTTGAAAGTGATACAAGATCGTGCACATTCGGTGATGTTTCAATTAAAATTAATATTTTACGACATATATTTACCTGTTGAAATAAATGTACATGCGTTGTGTTAAATTAATGTTAGGTCACGTAATTAACTAACATCAGGTGCGTTGAACTATTGGGGTTTGCTCCAGTAATTACCCTTCCTACTTGAAAAGGGGGGGTCGAAAGTTCGATTCCCTACTAGCGGTAGGGATATGTAGTTTTAAATGTGGATTTCAACTCGCTCTATAAAGAAACTACGTTAAAGTTTGAGAGTTAGAGCAGCACAGACAAAAAAAATATGTAAGTGCGTCATAAATTAGTGAAAATGGTCAATATGGATAAGGTGCCAATTTGTGCGTATAAAAGGTCGAAACTACTTATTTAGAAACCTTAACTCAGTTATTTTATTCAATTTGGAAAAGGGCACTTGCGATAATTTTGCAATGGCATATAAGGAGATGTTTATGATTGAAGATAACCCTAAGGGTGGAATTAGGTGAAGCTCGGGCTTGGCTCAAGCTGACTGGATGACTACTTGAGATTGACTTGCTTAATTTCTGACTGGATGACTACTTGAGATTGACTTGCTTAATTTTGAGTTGAGCTCGAGTTCGAGCTACTTGAGTATATTGTTGAGTCGAATTCTAGTTTGAGCTACTCGAGTATTTTGTCAAGTGGAGCTCAAGCTTGTAAGCTTAATTGAGTTTAATCGAGCTTTCATTAAATTTTTTTAATATCTAATAATTAGAGAAATAAATGCAAAACATACTTAAAGTTACATAATATTTAGGTTATGTTTATTAGTTAATTGTGATCAAGTCGAGCTCAAATATACCGAAAGGGCATTAAATTATCTACTGTAACAAAGTTTACGTCTCCGTAAAATCTTTGGTTTGCAAAAATGAAGTGTTCTCTTGCACATTAGTCAAGTTTCTAATTGACCCCTATTAGATTGACAGAGACTCTCACTTGAATTGATTTGCATGTTACATTGATTAAATCATAACCCAAAAGTTGCGACAGTAAGTTTTTGGGCTTAGTAATTCATTAATTTTCCCTTTGGTGGTTCACTTCTGAGAAGGTTGCGACACTTTGCATGCCGTGATTGGTTAAGCGAAGATTAAGGCTGCAATTAGTTCGGCTCTTGAAAAATACCTATATACAAATGCAAATGACTTTAGATTAAAGAGTTGTGATGATATTGCAAATATTGTTTGGTAAACGCTATTTTCTCTTAGGATACGTTCATTTCATGAAAAATGAGTGATTTGAAAAATATTTTTTGAAAAATAATCATTTATATCGTTTACAAAAATAAATAAATGAAATAGATTGTTCTTGATAATAAAAATATTTTTCATTGATTAATTTTTCTAAATAATATAGGCGATCATTGTTCGGAAAATATTTTCTAAATTACTCATTTTCTGCCAAATGAACACGCCTAGCCAAGGGATTTTTATGAAATGCAAACACTATTTGCATAAAAGGACTTTCGTTAAAAAAATTTGCATAAATGCTCGAACTTTTGGCACTAGAAAAGCATTAAAAAAACACTACTCAACCAAAAGATCCACGATTCTCAAGGACAGTGAAAGGGGAAGGATCACTCACGAGTTGCATATATTTCTCGATTTCCTCGTGATTAGAGCAAAATGACCCAACACAAGCAACATAAACCATGAACCAATCATGACGGTCGATCGAATTAAAGGCATCGCATAAAGAAAAGGGTTAATAAAACGAAAAATCTCAAACTGATACATTTGTGATAAATTTATCCTAAACTAATTTTTTATCACAAAAAACTCCAGATCGATATACTTGTAATAAAGTTACTCCAAACTAATTTTTTCATCACCATAAACCCAAAGCCGATACATTTATGACAAACTTACCATTTAGTTAAATTGAATTAATATCATGAAAAACCATAAACTTATACACCTGTGACAAATGGAGAGTAAAATCACAAACTATCACACTTGTCAACTGTCACGTATCATCTAACTAAAAAATTTGACAATATAATTTAATAGAAACTAATGGAGGGTAAATCTATCATAAGTGTACCAATTGAGGGTTTTTGGTGGTAAAAAAATTAATTTTTAGTAAAATTATCACAGGCGTACCGATTTGAGGTTTTTCGTGATATTAACTATAAAGGAATTAAAAACTTGCAAGTAATGCCAGAAAGGGTAGGGAAAGTATCTTTCAGTAGGGCAAGAGTCTTTGTTCTTTAGAATGTGTAGATCGTCACCACTATAGTCGATCGAATGATCCGAGACTCTACTTGCGAATCGAAAACTGCATAATCGATTCGCCAAATTATTCTCAATCTCGAGAAACTTTGGTTGGTTGTGTATATATTGGCAGTCTCGAATTCCCCACTCTCATCATGGTGGCGGTAGGCAACGAGCCCATTTAGGGAGCAATCGCGAAACGGTCAATTGCGCCCTTTTAATTTAAACGTGCCCTTGCGAGTGATTTATAGTTTGCCCGATGCCAAACACCATTTTTTTCTGATGAAAAAAAATAGACCATATAAATCACATTAAGACAAAGTAATAGTCACATTAAATTTTGTGAAAAATATATTCCAACAACTCGTTTTACATCGGATCAGTTATAAGGACATCTACCATACGATAAGATCGCACGGCATTTTTTTAAATTTTTTTTTCAAAATTGTGCGAGGCCAATTGTTTAGATCTAGGGGTGAGCGTGGTCCGGGCGGACGGTTCCCGACATGGAACTGGGAACTGCCCACTAAGGACCGGTTTCAAGAAATTGGAATCGGAAACTGCACATTGATCCCATGAATTCACTTGAGAACCGGACCATTGGTTCAGTTCCTAGGTTAATCCATGGAACCGGTCTCATCAAGTTTCACGCAAATAGAGATGACCGAGAGTGAGAGAAGGAAGCAATGAACGGCTAAAGGTGCGGCCATGAATTGATGGGAGTTGAGAGTCGAGCTTTAAATTATGGATTTTATGGTTTTTATTTATTCAAACATGTTTTCTTTTTTTTTGTTGGTCAAAACTTTCCTAAAAAATTATATATATGTATATACATTACCGGCCCGATCTGGGTGGACGGTTCTATGCTTAGAACTGGAAACCGGATCGGTACTCACCAGTTCTAGTAAATTAGAATCGGGAATTTGATCGATTCTCATGGGAACTGCTGGTTCCAGGCCAGTCCGGTCCAGTTCAGGGCTATCCGGGCGGTTCTTGATTCCTTTGCACACCCCTATCTAGATCTACTTGCATCCCATAAAGAACCAAAAAGAAAAAAAAAGGAGGAGGGGGGAGGAATTTACACTTTTTTGTCCTTGTAGTATCGAGGGTATTCACTTTTTGATCATTATATTTTATTTGGTTAATTCTAGTCCTCATATTATTCTTGAGCGGTATTTTAAGTCCTTCCGTCAGATTTTTACGAAATTTCCCGGAATGATGAGTCAGCATTGGTTTTTGACACGTGGCTCACACGTGTGCATGCATTAACGTGTCCCTGTAAAAATTATAGTCCGGACACTTTTTATCTGTAAACATTTTAGTCATCGTAGCATTTATTAATGAGATTTTAAGTGTGCTTTTTTCACATTTCTATTTAATGTATGATATGTACGAGTAGTCTCTACATTATTCAAGATTCGAGATTAATACTCGATATTAATAACATCCTCTATACATGATTAATTCTTACTATCAATCGGTTGCAAACAGGTTGGCATTACCATTTTTGTAAGAATTAATGCTCTATAATATTCTACATATCGGATTATGGATTAATACTTGTTAAGAAAATGCAATTGAATCCTAAAATTTTTAAAAAGTACAATCAAGTCATAAATTTTCAAAACGTTAAATCAACATACTAACTTAGTTGGACTAATTTGAAAAATTTTAGGACTTGATTACTTATATTTTCATGATAAGTTTTAAGACTTGATTATTTGCACCTTCGTGACAAATTGTAGGACTTATAAAGTACTTATCTCTTTAATTGTTGTAGGGAATTTGATCAAAGGAAAGCCGCTTACGGTCCATCTATTTACCCACAAAAGGGAAATAGAAAACCGAATAAAAAAGGATCCATCTAGTTCTAAAGACAGTATCAATGTTTCTTTCTTTTTTTGGGGGATATTTACTTCTTGTACCTCTATTTATTTAATCAAGTGCTTTTGCTTTCACAAATTTTCTAATCAAATCCTCCGACATCAAATTTGAGCAAATCGGCTTCCTTTGCAAATGATGCCAACATATAATGCGGATGTCGGACATGGACTTGTATGAAAAAATCTAATCAATGTTTTTAATATTAAAGCATGACATGGATAAAATATTTTGACATGATCTGATTGCTATGTCAACTGGATATTATAATTTCAAAAAGTAAATAACACAAACGATCTCTAAACCAATGCACAATGTGATAATTAAACTTTAAATTTTTTTCGATTTAGTCATTGAACTTTAGCCAAATATATAATGTTGTTCCTGAACTTTTAATTTGTTCAATGCGATTTATGGATTTTTGGTGCATCTTCAATTTAATCCATGAATTATATAAAATGTTGTCATAGAACTTGACTTAATAAGAGGACACAATTGACCATTTTTATACGATCCAAGGACTAAATTGAATAGGTATAAAAATTCAGAGATCGTGTTGAATAAATTAAAAGTTAAAAAATAATATTATACAGATCATATTGGATATTGGGCAAATGTTCGTGGACCATGTGTCTTCAAGACTTCAACCCTTCATCGAACGTAATTGGGCCTGGCAGTGGCCGGAGTCTCTCGACGGAAGCGAAGCCGCTGTAAGCATCCAACTTGTGGATTCTTCTTCTTCTTCTTCTTCTGGGTCTGATCGATTCCTCTGCAAATTTGAACGAAAATGGCGGTTTTTCCCGGAAATCTCTCCCTCAAGATGGCACTTCAGCTTCAGACCAGAGTCATCTCCATCCCATGGTGAGTGATTTCTCCTTAATCGGCTCGAACTTCATAGGATATTGTTCTGAAGGCAGCTTCGACAATAGGATATTGAGGGTTTTTTTTTTTGGTTGGGTTTCTAGGGTTAGGAAGAGTGGGGCAATCCGGTGTTTGGGAAGGAGGGACCTTGGTTCTTCTGTTCCCGTCAGGTACGTTCCCAAAGTACCTTCGAAAGGGAAAAGGGCTAACGACCATGAGAAACCCGAGACTCCACCGGCCAAGAGTCCAGAGATGAGTGAAGCTCAGAGCATGTTGAATGCCGATGCGATGAGGTCTCGGGTTTATCGTGAAGGTAATGGAGAAGTGATCGCGAATGGTTTTGTGTGCGCGGAGATTCGGAGCCCCGTAGACAAGCGGATGCCGATCATGGATGTTGTTGATACTGCGCCCGGTAGGAATGGATCAAATTATATTTGGATGTGATGTTGAGGTTATGAGATTCTGCTTAATACTTGGTTTTCTTGAGGATAGTGTAATGGGCACGAAGGGTTGTTTCTATCTCGGTACGATCCTCTGCATTTCTTCGGTTCATGGAAATTGGATTTTGAATTTGCAGGGATTAATAATTGGATTGCAGTATCGCATCTTTTTTTAGTTTATTGCATTTTCAGCTGTTCCACCTCTTGCCGCATGTCTGTACTGTGCTTGCATGAACTGTGCCCGCCAAGCATGATGGCACATCTGTTGGAGCTCGGGTGCATCTGTGCTTGTGTGGTTGTGTGCTTGCTTGCTAAGGTGTGCCGGTATATGATTTTTGAAGATGAGTCTGCAGATTGTTACAATGAGAATCAGCTCTCACGTTACATCGGTACATCTGTTCTCTTATCAAGTTTTACTGGATGTTACTTGATTGTAGGGTTGGGGGAAGAAACCATTGAGGATGCCATTGAGATCAATGATGACTTTATTGAAGGAATAGGAGCAGATGTTGACGAGATTGAAATTCATCAAGGGGATAACAGTAATGTTGGCAGTGTGCTAAGAGGTGGCAAATCTAGAGAAGATGCTGAAAATTTGTCCTTTCAATTGCTCGCTACCAGGTTTTGATTAAATCTTATGTTACTTATGAATAGATTTGTACCTTCAGTTCATTGTAAATTCCAGTCTTAGTTGCTGCAGCAGCAGTAATTTGGAAGCTAACTATTAGGCTGGCTAGGCTGTAGGGCCAGTTATTAATTTCCAGGCCAATGAGCTGAAGAGATGATACAGGAAATCAGATAAATCCTTGTTGGCTACTCAAAGAGTTGCTACCAAATCGTTGATTTTTCCCCCATAAGTAAGATGATGGGTGAGCAGTTTTGATAGATATCGCTTTTCCCCCCCTGCAACTCGATGTCCAAGGTTCAAATCCATGACCTCTCCCTGTTGGAGGCAGATGCCACTAAGGCAACTGGCTCTTGGCTTTTGTAAGATTGTTGTGGATGCTTGAATATGATTAACTTCCCTTAGCACATCAATGCCACCGACATTGCTGACTTGTGAAAAAAACGACCAAAGGAATTGAAAAAACATTTCTTTAGTTAACGTCTAAGCTAGTGGCAGTAGTATCTCCTCATGGCTTATGCCACAGAAAAAATCTAGAGGTTTCAGTTTTAATTCTAGGTTCTTGCTACAGGGCATATACAGCAGTGGCAATGACAAAGAAATTGCATGGGAAGAGATTTCCTCCTGCTATTGTTGAAGCTGTGGTGAATGATTTCAAGAGCAGGTTAGTAAATGATATGCAAGAAGAGCATCCCCATTGAGGGGCTGGCCACATTTTGTTTACTATAATTACATTTTTTTTTCTTTTCTTTTTTGTTTGGGGCCTAGTGGGGGTAGGGGGGTTTGGGGGGATGGGACACTATGTTGTAAGGTAGTTCTGGCATCATATATGAACCTGCGCTCGTCAATAATTTATTTCCATTTTGGGATTATTTAGAATCATACTGATTAACAAATGCAGGAACAAAATCTAAGGCTCCGTTCATTTCACGGAAAATAACTTCCAGGAAAACATTTTCCAGACTTTCCGGTGTTCATTTCACAAAAAATAATTCCAATGGAAAACATTTTCCTTCCTATGGACAAAATGCCTTCACTTTTGAGGAAAATGATTTCTTCTTTCCTCCTCCTCCTCCTCCTCCTCCTTCTTTCTCCATTTATTTTCAATATTTTCGTTTGTTTTTTCTTTCTTCTTCCTCAACCAGTCGCCGGCCACAACAGCAATCGGCCAGCTCGAGCCTTGCCACAAGCTGGCGAGGCTCGAGCTCTTGCCAGATTCCGGCAAGGTCAAGCCTCACCGGCCTGGGGCGAGGCTCGCCGGATCTAGCGAGGCTCGAGCTCATTGGAACTGTTGGCCTCGCCCGAGCTCGTGCCTCGCCAAATCCGGCGAGCTGGGCGGGGCTTGAGCCTTGCCTGAGGTCGCCAGACGTTGGCAAGGTTCTAGCGACCTTGGGCGAGCTCGAGCCTCACCCACCTCGCTAGATCTAGTGAGGCCCGAGCTTGCCCGCGCCGGATCAAGTGAGCCAGAGCCTCGCAGGAATTTGGCGAGCTCGAGCCTCACCGGCCTATGGCGAGGCTCGAGCTGGCTAGTCGTCGGCTGCCGCTGTGGCCAACAATTGGCTTAGGAAGAAGAAGAATGAGGAAAAAGAAGAAGAAGGAAAAAAAAAGAAAAAGAAAAAAGAAAAATGTTTTTAATGACTTCTGGGAAAATTAAAAAATATTTTCCAAAACTTTTTTAGATTTCAGTCGAACACCGGAAAATTGTGTCATTTTCTAGGAAAATGACTTCCGGGAAAACATTTTCCACAAACGTAACATTTTCCGCGAAACGAATGGAGCCTAAAAGAACAAAGAAGCCGCTCCTTCAGTTTGTTGTCCAAACAGGACCTTTATAGTCCGATTAGGTCTCCTGTCAAGTTGTACTAGTTTAGAAATTCTAGAAGTTGATTGATTGTGGGGAGGTGCATCTCTGCTTCTCTGCCAGCAAAAAACTGGAGCATTCAGTGTGAGCTACTGCATTTACACTAATGATATTTTTGTGTCGCATTTCCGTTTTTTGGTAAATCTGTGATTCCTTCGTGGTAAGTATTATTCGAAAACAAGCATCATAATGTCCTTTTCGATTGATGTGTGTTCATCGTTGATGATATGACATGGTTTATCCTCAGATTGAAAGCTTGGAATGATTTGTCAGTAAGTAGTTTACGTTGAATAACATCAGTCAGGACATTACTTCCTTGGAGGAGAGTGCAGCCAATTATGAGCATTTTACTACGATCCTTAGATGTACGACAATAGCTGACATAAGGCTATATCACTTTGGCATAAGCAAATAAATTTATATTAGATGAAGAACCATACTTTGCTTCCCACTATATTCATAGACATTTACAGTCAAGTGAAATCTGCATTTAACATGGTTTGGCATTTCTTTTGCCTTTCAATCTATTGCAGAGGGTTCATCAATGATGGTCTTTATGCTGAGACGTACTCCCGATCTAGATGGTCTTCGTCCTGCTGGGGTCCTAGGAGAATAAAGCAAGTATGTAGATTGCATGCATCTTTCAATTGTTCCTTTCTTCTGTGTAGTTTTGAATGCAAGATCATGAGTCAAAATCTTTAAATGATGCTGTTTGTGCCTGCCGATATTCACTTTCTTTCCTATTTTCCTTTCATATTATTTTCCAGCTTTTAGCATCCTGATTGTTTTGTTGGTTTGGCCTTGAGTTTTAGTTATTGACGCTAGCCTCCTGCCTGAAGTTCAAAACCTTCGTTCTGTTTTTTTTTAAGTTCATAACCATTCTCTACTTTTTAAAATGTTCCACCCCTTGTTCTTCCGTTATACCTTTTCTATTCCCGATTGATTTTTGCTGATGTGGACCGTTGAATTGTTGACATGGACCTTAGGAGTGTACACATGTCGTGTTTTAATACGCTCAGTTTTTATGTGGCGCTAAAAAATAAAAAATTAAACAGAACCTTAACGTTACATCATCCACATCCAAACCCTCCCCACCATTGGCCGCCGCCCTTCCCCACCCTAGTCATTGCCCCTGCAGCTTGGACAACCTCACTGATGTTGATGGTGCCGCTCATTGCTGTTCTGCTCAGATCTGGTGGTCATGATCACTAGCTCGAGCTTCAGCGGCCATGGATACCACGAGCTTGAGCAGCTATTTGAGCTTGAATAGCCGTAGATTCCTTGAGCTCGAGCTCAAGTTGATCGCGGCAATGGACGCGGTGAAGTCTAGTTGCAGCCATGGACGCCACGAGTTCTAGTGGCAAGTGGCTATGCATGCCATGAGTTCGAGCCGACGTTTTGAAACAAAATAGTAGATAGATGGTTACAAATTTTGGGCAAAAAGTAGAGGGACTACTGGTGGCATTTCACCTATATTTACCATCCATGAGTTGTTGCTTTTAGCAAATCTATGTTTAGAAGATCTGCATATGTACGTAGGAGCTTCATTAGATTTTTATTCATCATGCATTGAGAAAGCCAATGAAATGTGCACGTTTGTTTGGTTTCCTGCAGCATGCTGAAATTTTGATGCATTGTTGTTTCTGGTTCAGGAGCTATTCAAGAAGGGAGTCAGCAAATTTGATGCTGAGAAAGCTGTAAAACTGGTTTTTGAGGAGTGTGATTCTAGCTTTGAGCAGGAGTCAAGACTCGGTCTGTCAAAGGTGGCACTGGATCACTTATTTTCTCAGGCCTCAAAGCAGTGGCTCCTAAGTCAGGGTGTGCCCGTTGATACGCGGAAATCAAGGATTGTCAGGTGGCTTCAGTACCGTGGGTTCAATTGGGGTGTTATAAACATCGTCCTAAGAAAGTTAGAATCACAGGCTTGAGAAGAAATAAAATCGACCTACTGATGCAATTCTTCCTAGAAGGACCAGCATCTGTTTTGGTGGACATTGATTTCGTGATAGTCCTCTGCTGCCATTGAAATAATGTCATTGGCATCATCTTAAATGTTGGAGGGCAAAATGCAATTCACTGACATGGATTACTGGTCGCACAATGGCACTGTGAAGTCACTCAAGCTTTTCATTCTGCCAATGTTGCATCACAAAGGCAACCCAAGGCTTCCTCTTCCTTCGGTAAATAACATAACCGTGCAAGCCTTGTTACAGGACGCAAGTGACATTGTCCACTTGGGAAGTTCAATGTGACGTTACAGTGACAAACAATATCTGAGTGAGTTGGTTTTTTCTCTCCTCATCTTATGTTCTGTATTTTAGTTCATCGATGTGCAGTTGTAGAAAGCACTATATCTTTGTTTATCGTTGACATTTTTACAATGTCTACACAAGATCCTTCTCCAGTGAGCATGGCCTTCTAGCCTTTTTTCTTTCTCGGGAAAATCATGCCTGTGTAAATTTGTGACATTTCCAGATATATCTGTATAAAAACGTGATCCGTCAAAGTTGTTGTGTGATGGATTATCTACAGGAGTCCTCAAAATTCAATGATCTTGGCCACCCTAATTTTTGCTAATTCCTTTGAGAACATGCGATGAAAATTGGAGCGGACAAATCCTGTAAGTTGGTGTTGACAAGTTTTCAGGACCTTTTGCCATGAAAAGTCTGTCTTTGTGCAGTACATGGACACGTGATTTGAGAAACTTGGGACCATGTGAGCAAGGCTGGAATGTCTACACAGAGAGAGAGAGAGAGAGAGAGAGAGAGAGAGTATATGTTGCATTGATTACTAGTTGCGTGATCCAAGAACGCCAATCATAAGCTCAAGTACACTAAGACAAGTCAACCCTAGAGATAGCTCTACTTTATTACAAAACCTTACAAGTTCCTTTACAGTCACTATTTGATGATCCTTAATACACTGCGTGGAATGCAAAACTACACTATGTCGATACTTAAACCCTAGAGTAACACTTGGCATCGTGTGACAACAATCAAATCACGAAAATACAGCAGCTGTACATGTTCTTTGGCAAGACTCTGCCCGTGACCCGGGGTTAGCTGATAATTGAACCCTGACCGATTTCCTGTTACGCTGAATCATCAGAGAAAGCGAATGAGCAGTTTGAAGATTCTTGGGTGACAACATGCCTCAAAGGAGGCGATGAGCGAGTGACTGATAGACCTCCTTTCGCCACATCGGATCCTGGCCGTATGGACTCTACATGTCGAATTGTCTTCAGCAGAGTAACGACATCTTTCATCACCAGACGATCATCGGTCTTGGTATTTACACACACTAAAGATATAGACAGTGTCTGCAGCATTTCGTGCAAAACCGTGTCAGGCCTTCCTCTGAGCTTCGGATCAAGAACATCCACCGGGTCCCCCTTCCTTGCTACGTGGTCCTGAACCCATTGTACCAACGGAGCTCCCCCCGGGAAAGAAGGATCCAGTGGGTGCCTTCCAGTTAATACCTCAAGAAGAACCACTCCGAAGCTGTATACATCGCTCTTCTCAGTAATCGGCTGCAGGGACGCATGCTCTGTATCACCAAAGAATATAAATGAGTTATACTCCAGTGGAAGTACTACAATTAAGCGACTTTGAAATTGAGATGGAATCATCGAGATATCTACCTGGAGCCATGTATCCATAAGAACCAGCGAGGCGAGGTCTATGACCCTGTTTGGAGATATCATCACCATCACCATTCAAAGCTTGAGCCAATCCGAAATCAGCAAGGTAAGGTTCGTATCGAGGACCCAACAGGATGTTCATGGCTTTCACATCTCCATGCAGGATCGCCGGAACACAACCATGGTGCAAATACTCAAGTGCATGTGCTATTCCTAACACTATATCATATCTAGTCTCCCACTCCGCTCCTCCCTTCCCTGCACCGTGGAGGAGGGAACTCAGGCTTCCATTCGGAAGGTAGTCATAAAACAGTAGTTTTATGTTCTGGCTCGATCCCCAACCCAGAAGCCGAACGATGTTCTTGTGTCGGATAGAACCTAGAGTCTGAATCTCTGAACCGAATGCTCCTGACTGTTCTTGTGCCCACATTTTCTTCACCGCAAGTGTTTCTCCATTAGGAATTGTCACTCTGTATACTACTCCAGAACTGCCAGTGCCAATGACGGTGGATGTTGTTAGACTCTTGACAATGTCATCAATGGAGAAATCGAGTTTTTGGTAGAGAGTCGTCTCCCAAGTTTCATCTCCCAAGGGTCTGTTAGTGTGAGCGCGGACCAGCATGTAGATTCCTAGCAGAAGCAGCACAGCAATAGTACTCGCGAGGATTAGCATCACTAACTTTGCAGCAGATCTTGCACCGTTCTCAGATTCAACGTGGCCATCTGTGTTTGCAGGCTCACCAGTGATGTGGAGACCTTTATTGCCAGCAAGATCACTAAAGGGAAGATTTCTGAAATATGGGGTGTCTGGTAATTCACCGGAGAAATCGTTGAAAGAGATGTTGAGTGAAACCAGATTTTGGAGGCTTGCCAGGGCGTTCAGGTCGCCCTGTAGCTTGTTATGTGAGAGGTCAAGGACTGCTAGCTTAGTAAGACTGGAAAACTGGGAAGGAATCTTGCCGGAGAACTGATTGCAGCTAAGATTCAGAGAAATTTCCAGCGTCGGAATTAAGCCCAGCTCCTTCGGAATGCCATCTGAGAAGCTGTTGCTTCCAAGATCAAGCATTTGAAGCTTACTGCAAGACAGAATCTCCGCTGGAATTCTGCCGGAGAGTTGATTCTTTCGGAGATTGAGTTTCGTTAATTCAGTCAGCGATCCAATCTCTCGAGTCAGGGGACCACTTAGCTGATTGTCGGAGATGTCCACAAACCTTAGGCTCCTAGGCAGCGCATCTGGCATGGGACCTGTGAGCCCATTTGAATGGAGATCGATGAACTCGAGGTTTCCACATCCCGAAATTGCCGGAGGGATTCCTCCTGTAAGTTGGTTGTTACTCAGATCAAGGAAATCCAAGCTCTTCAGTTTTCCAATTTCTGCTGGTATGGGGCCCATGAACCTGTTGCCCTTCAGCCGCAGGCGATACATAGCCGTGCAATTTCCGATATCAGGCGGTATGAAACCGGATAAGTGGTTGGAGATTAGCAGCAGCTTGGTGAGATTCCTTAGTCCAAATATCTGTTTCGGTATCGGACCAGATAGATTGTTGTAAGAAAGATCGAGAGCCTGAAGACCTTGGCACTCGGAGAGGCTATCTGGAATGATGCCCGTGAGTGTGTTCTGCCATGCAAAGAGAATAGTCAAGCTCCTCAAATTGCCGATAAGAGAGGGAATGCTGCCCGAGAGGTTGTTGTTATCAATCTCCAGATGAGTCAGCGCGGTACAGTTCATCATTTCAAATGGTATGGTACCGGATAACTGGTTGACACTCAGCTGCAATTCTTGAAGTTTTAGAAGGTTTCCAAAACTTCTGGGGATGCTTCCGGTTAAAAGATTCTCGGACAAATCCATAACCATGATCTCCGTGCAGCTTCCAAGCTCATAAGGGATTGCACCAGCTAAGCTATTCTGCCACACAAGGATGCTCTGGAGCTTTCTTAGCTGCCCAATTTGCCGCGGGATTGGACCAGAGAGCAAGTTTTGATACAGGTACAGGTTCTGCAACTGGCTGCAGTTCCCTATCTCTTCGGGAATGAGGCCCGACAATAAAGCCGTGTATATGGCTAGAGTTTGAAGCCTTCGCAAGGACCCGATTGATTTAGGAAGACTTCCGGAAAGGCTGGTTTCGGCAAATCCTAGTATGGCCAAGTTGGTGCAATTCCCAATCTCCAAAGGCAGCTTGCCCCGGAGATTCTTATTCCCCCCTGCCCGAAAGACTTCTAACTTGCTCAGCGCTCCAATGCTTCTTGGTAACTCGCTGCTAAGTTGATTGTCGTAGAGCGTCAGATAGGTGAGACTAGAAAGGTTTCCGATTGCATTGGGCATTTTGCCTTCGAGCAAGTTTGTGTTGAGAGATAGAGTTTGTAGCTTGCTCAGCCTGCATATTTCTTCTGGTATTTCACCTGAGAGGGAATTGTCGCTGAGGTCAATGAGACTGAGCTCCTGATATTCCCCAAACTCTTTTGGAATTGTGCCTGTCAGGTTCGTCGACGAAAGGACAAGCCTCTTCAAGGACTTGAGAGATTGGAAATTGAAAGGCAATGAGCCTTGCAGATCCACTGATCTCAAGCTCACTTCGATTACCGTGCCATTCAAGTCGCAACGTATTCCGAACCATTTGCATGGTGTCGGGTCTAGGGGATTCCATGATCCTAATGCATCTGCAGAGCTGTTCAGGCTTTTCTTCCATGTTAAAAGAGCCTGACCCTGAATATCGATACATTCGCAGAATGAGAAAAGGTGGCAGTTTATCGACAGAAGTAAGGCAAAAGTGAAGGAGAAGGTATTTGGAAAGAGCAGGAGATTCCTTAGAGTTGCAGGCATTGCTGCAGAAGAAGAACAGTTGATCTGCTTTGGGATTGTTGAGAGCGAAACCCCATGTTTTGTTTATAGAAGAAAACCAGAGGATCTGGATCGGGAGCGCCTTCCTTTTCCGAATATAATACTAGATGGTGAAATTGTTTATTATGGAGATGGTGATGAAGATGCGTTGTTTGCCCTTCTTTAAATCTGTCTCTCCTTTTGTTTTTCTATGAATGTGAAGGAATTAGAAGAAGGTTAATGGAATTACTGTCCGCTTCAATTTCTCACCACTCTGCCTATTTTTATATGTCGAGTAGCTTTCCCCGAGAGAGCTGTTACTAAGCTGATTAGAGAACCCGCAGAAAAATAACGAGAGAAAAGAAGGAAGAGAGAAGAAAAAGAGAGGAGAAGAAGAAAAAAAGAAAGAAAGAGATTGTAAAATCCAAGAAATGAGCTCTTAGTTTCTGTGTGTGTAATAGAAACCCTACACCCATCACGATATATTTATATTAAATGTGAATTGTATATGACCATAATGCCCTTATATGTGTAAAAAGGAATAAAACCTAGAAAAAAAAAATAATGCTACTCTAACACTCCCCCTCCAGCCAGAGTATATAGGTCATTCATGCCCAACTTGGAACAACTAGCAACAAAGGCAGGACGAAACAAAGTTTTAGTGAACATATTAGCAAACTGATCTCTAGAGGTAATGTAAGGAGTGGTAACCAACTTCTGCTTCACAGCATCACGAACAAAGTAACAGTCAACTTCTATATGCTTAGTTCGCTCTTGAAAAATAGGATTTCCAGCAACATAAATAGTTATTTGATTGTCACACATCATATCAATAGGATGATTAATAGAAAATCCAAGCTCCTGGAGAAAATATTTCAACCACAGCAATTCAGCCACAATTTGTGCCATAGCACGATATTCAGTCTCCGCACTAGATTTGGCAATGGTAGTCTGTTTTTTGCTTCTCCAAGTAACCAAATTACCACTAAGAAAGGTGCAATACCTGGTCGTAGACCGCCGATTACACTTTGACCATTCGGTTTATAAATCAATCCCTTACCAGGAGAGCCTTTAAGATATCGAATAATGTGACAAACAGCATCCCAATGAGCCTTCTTGGGTGTTTCCATAAATTGACTTACCACACTAACGGCAAAAGAAATATCAAGACATGTAACAGTAAGATAAATTAGTTTCCCAACTAGACACCGATACCGATGTTTATCTTCAGTATCATCTCCATCATCAACTCCAAACTTTTGATTTGGTTCCATAGGTGTATCAACTGGCTTGGAAGCTAGTGTACCAGTCTCAGATAAAAGATCAAGAACATACTTTCGCTGAGACAAATTAATACCTTTCCTACTTCGTAAAACTTCAATATCTAGAAAATACCTAAGAGCTCCCAAGTCTTTAATCTGAAATTGCTGTTGAAGAAAAGATTTAACCTCAAAAATTCCGGTCGCATTATTACCAGAGACAATTATATCATTCACATAAACAACAAGAATGACCATTCCCGACTCCTTCCTGCGAACAAAAACATAATGATCATAATAACATTGATGAAAACCACACTTGGAAATCACTAAACCGAATTTCTCAAACCATGCTCTAGGAGATTGTTTCAACCCATAAATGGCTTTATGTAGCCGGCATACTTTACTGTGATCCTCCCCCTGGGCAACATAACCAGGAGGTTGCTCCATATATACTTCTTCAGACAAATCACCATAAAGAAAAGCATTCTTGACATCCAATTGATATAACGGCCAATCAAAATTTACAGCAAGAGAAATAATAACACGAACAGAATTGAGACATGCCACGAGGGAAAAAATCTCAAAATAATCCACTCCATAAGTTTGAGTAAAACCTTTAGCAACGAGCCAAGCTTTGAGACGCTCAACTGAGCCATCTGGGTTATACTTGATGGTGTACACCCAACGACACTTCACCACATCTTTCCCAAGAGGTAGATCAATCAAAGACCACGTTTGGCAGGACACCAAAGCTTTCATTTCTACATCCATAGCTCTCTTCCACTCGAGATGAGACAAGGCCTCAGTGATAGAAGTAGGAATTGTGTGAGTATGTAATGATAGAGCAAAGTCGTGTAATGGAGGAGGACGATGTGAAAGAGACACATAACGCTCGATAGGGTAAGTAAAAGAGGATTTTTGTGTACAAGAATGAGTACCTTTGCGAAGGGCAATAGGAAGATCGTCCAGACAAGGAGACAAGGAGGGAGATTGAACGGAGGGCACAAAAGAGCTGGAGACTGGTGGTGCCGTAGACTACTTTCGCCGCTGATATACCTACAAGGGAGGAGGTACGGAAGGACTAACGGAATCTAAGGGAATAAGTTATGGAATAGGAGGATCAGCTACAATGTCAGTTGAAAACTCTTTACCCTCAGTAGAATAGTATGGTGTGCCCTTGAAAAAAGTAACGTCAGCACTGACATATTGAGTACAAGTCATAGGATCATAACATCAATATCCCTTTTAAGTACGTGAATACCCGAGAAAAACGCATTTAGTAGCACAAGGGGATAGTTTATCAGCACTAGGTCGTAAATTATGGACAAAGCAAACACACCCAATGACACACGGGGTAAGAGGAAATAACGGCTTGTCAGGAAATATAATTGTCATGCCCCGCGCCCTCTGCGGCGCGCCACATCCCTCATCTTAGCTGTTTCGAGTGTGACGCCCCAGGACACGTCGCCGACCCAAACACAGCACAGAGAATCATACACAAGCGGAAGCAGAACAAATAGTAATACCCGGACAGTAAACAATATGAGAACAATGATAGCACGACAGAAATTACTAATTACAAAATATACACTTTTATACATATACAAAAGCATTTATAATATCCATTTACAACCAAAATAAATTATCCCAACACAACAGCAAAAGCGGATCACAGCCATTACACTAGGCAAAAAGGAGAGACGGCTAGGGAGAACTATCGACAAGAGGGAAACGGAGGACTCAATCCTAAAAAGTGTCAGTCCTCACTACGCTAAAAAGGGGGGATCTATCCTAGGGCTCCCAGTCGGGGTCCGAGCTCGACGCCTCCGAAGAACTCTCGGATATCTCTTGGTCCTCATCAGAACTGACTGCCTCAGACTCAGTCTCCATCTCCGGATCCTCGTCCACCTCCATGGGGTCCTCTGCCTCCACATCCACCGGCTCCGGGGCCGGATCGACAATCTCGGTCTCAAAATCCATGCCTCCCAGCTCCTCGTCCTCCTGACCTAGCTCGGATCCCTCGTCAATCTTCCAACCCACCTCCATATCCGTATCGGGATCAACTATATCTCCATTAGGGCATTGCGGATCTAGCTCGCCCTCCCCGTTGAACGGGATATCCATAGAATGGAGGGGTCCGTACTCCTTTCCAAAACGATCTCTGAAGCACCAGGCCACATACTCGTGGGTCTCAAAATGTGTGGTCTCTACGTCTACCCAAACTAAAGTATAGTGTCTAAGAAACATCTTCCCATTCCCTATGGGGTGAATCGACATTGTGTGCTCAAGATGGTGCGGAATCCCATGTCATACTAGCGTGTCTGGCACCTCCGACATCGTTAGGGTCTGGGGTCTGAAAAATTGGGTTATACAACCGTGAGACGAATCTCAGCAAGTAAAACCCACTAAACCTAAACTAGGCTAACATGCATCTCCTGACGGGAACAAAACTAAATCAAACAACAACCACTGATCCAGGCCCTTGGGCCCAGATCATACTTACCGATGATTCTGTAGGTTAGGCAATTTAAAATAATAATCAAGTACATCCTCGGGTATACACGGTCACACGTGCGTCATATGCATGCTCAAACTCATGAATGTCTGGTTCATATTCCCATCACCTAGTTTCACACGTATTCATACTCGTCCATGCATTCTTATGTATGCCAATACATCAATGTAGTACAAACGTGCGTATTTGGATTATAAGATGGAACTGCTTGGGCACGTCCCATACCATGCCTAGCAATTCCACCACATAATCTAATACTCTACAAATTTGCTCATTATCTGATCTTTCCACGGCCCACTGGCCTAATACATAAACAACTTTTCGTGGCCAGCGTAAAAACGCCCCTGGCCTAGTGTCTTTAGCTTGCTACAAAGTGCATGAGGCGCAACACCGATCTCCTTACGATCCAAGTCTGCTACAAAGTGCATGAGACCGGTCGTCTTCCGGACACACCGGGCATCGTCTTGCTACAAAGTGCATGAAGACGGAATCGACTTGAAGGCCACGACCCGAAGGCCTTAAGTGATCACACGGCACACTACCCAAATTTTATCTGAACCCGGCGTCAAGCGCATCGAGCAATTACAGGTGATCACATGCTCATGGTAGACTCGCATTCTCGCACAATTTTCATCACATGCCTTACACTCGGCACACACGTAATGCGCAGCCATGAATGTTTATGCTCGGGCAATATAAAATGCATAAGAGCATCAATCATTGCAATTCAACGAATTCAGGCTTGTCACATTACAACACGCTCACATGCTCAACTCACACTCCGCATAAAGTCGATCACGAGATCACACGACATGGCAAGGTACAAATAAGCATCAAAACGTACAAATCAACTAATTTGAGCACCACAACTATCCAATCAAATACCCGGGCCATCTTGACATCTCAATCGAGTTAATCCGACAACTTGTCAACACTTAATCCATTGATTACTCACATGGACAGCCACCTCTTGGCCTTGTCCCAGCCTCAAATCCACTTCAATATCCACTTAACAATCTTCCGATTTCATCCCGGTACTTACTAATCCAATGGAAATTCTTAATCAATCTTAATCACCTTTAATCAACCTCAATCCACCTAATTAACCACTAATTACTCACTAACGACACCCTAACCCGATCTAAAGGGCATTATCGTCCTAATTAGGGTTTAGAGGGCATTACTCACTTAAACTTGGATCTAGATGACGGGGAACGGCGGCTAGCTATCGGTGAACGGCAAGTCGGCAGCGGGATTCCCGAAGAACGGCGGTGGATGGCGGCGGCCTCCAAGCGGCGGCTCACGGGCTCACGGCTGGCGGTTCACGGCGGCGAAACTCATTGACGGCAAGGCGAGGGAGGTCGGTCGGTGGTTGACGGCGTGAGTGGGCGGCGCGGCGATGAACGGCGGCGACGGCACTCACGGCGGCAACGGGCTCACGGACGATGGGACCTCCAAGCGGCCGAGAGAGAGAAAACGGGTCGGTGAGGGTGGCTAAGGTGTGGACGGTCGGCAAGTTGGCAATCACGGCGGGTGGCAGTGGCGCTCCGAGCGAACGGTGCAACGGCGTGACGGCGGACAGACGGCCAACCAGCGGGAGGAAGAGAGAGGGTGAACATGGGAGGGAGACGGTGACGGTGGTGGTGTCACGGCGGCGGGAACGACGATGGCTCGGCGTGACGCGACGGCAACAGAGCGGCGGTGGCGCGGTCGGCGGCGACGGACCGGCGTTGGCGGCGGAACGGCGGTCTTGGCGTGGACAGCAAAGGGAGTGGCCGGCGAAGATGAAGAGAGAGAGAGAGAGAGAGAGAGAGAGAGAGAGAGAGGGGAGAGGTCTTGGCTTAGTGAGAAAAGAAATGTGAGGAGAGAGAGAGAGGTGAGCTTAATAGTGGGGTGGTTGAAATTAGGTGACAAGTGTCACTAATCCAAAGGTTTAGACTTTTCACCCTTAGATCCAATGGCTACTATCTCTTTTAGACCAATAATTGATGGGCAATGTGGTCATTACTCACTCCACTAACCCTTGTCTCTTTGCCCTTAATTTGCATTAAATAATCCCCTTAAATCACTTAAAATTCGGAACACTACTCAAGGCTTAGGGGCAAAGTCGTCATTTGTCCGATTCCGGGCCGAAATTCCATTTTTCGACCAGACTAACCCCTTATATACATGACAAACTCAAATTGACGTCGTCCTTGCGAAACTAGACCAATAAACCCTCAAAAATCAACCTCAAAGTCCGGATCAAATTTCACGATCAAACTAGTTAAATTTCAATTCTCGAATCTCTTACTAACGGGCGGCTGTTTAGGGGTTACGCGTATCGACCTAAGGTTATTTGAGTCGTGACGGCCTCGATTACCGGGAGAACGGGAGGAATTATCACTAGTTCCGGAGATAACGATCGTTCGGTTTAAGTTCGGGACCGGTCGGCCACGTGCACTTTCGGTCTTACAGAATCACCTGCTATCCGAGTGTACATCGTTGGCCTCGGCCAAACCAAGTCCGTTACCTTCCGAAGATCGATCTACTTTGGCCCAAAATATTTCCTCGTCGTTTCTCGAAATCGGTGTTCAGATTCACGATCGGGTCCTTCGTCCACGTACCGTTATCCTAGTTAGCCATTCCCATCTGGTTAGTATCCCAGGAGTGATCAGCTCCGGGCGAGGCTTACGAAAATGAAATAATAGATAAGACTCGTTTTATTGACTTCCGGAAATTGAGTCGAAATTCGGGATGTTATAATAATACTGATTGGTGACTTTTGATTGAGGAAAGTGGAAGGTATACGATTTATAAGGTAACAAGCAGTAAGGATAACATCACTCCAAAATGATTTTGGGACGCGCATATGTAACAAGAGTGAATGAGCAACTTCTAGAAGGTGACGGTTCTTTTTCTCGGCCACACCATTCTGCTGAGGGGTATAAGTACAACTTGTTTGATGTATAATGCCAAGACTAGAACAAAACAAAGAAATTGATTTTTGTGAGAATTCTAGAGCATTATCTGTTTGCAAAATTTTAAGGGATGTATTAAACTGATTAGTAACCTCACGATGAAATAATTGAAAAGCATGTAAAAATTCAAAACGATCATGAAGCATATAGAGCCATGTTAGACGAGAATAATCATCTACAAAAGTAACGAAGTACTTAAAACCGTTTCTATTAGCAAATTCACGAGATGTTTCCCAAGTAGATGATGTGGCTAGTAGATGCACGAGAATCACTACGACTAGGAAAAGAACTACAATGATGTTTCCCAAGTTCACATGCCTCACACTCAAGAGTAGAAATTGATTTACACTCGGGAATTATTTGCTGTAACTTAAATAAAGATAAATGCCCTAAACGGGAATGCCATAATAGGGGATAATAGGACTAGCAGCTAGACCACTTGCGTCAGCAGTGGAGACACCATCCAGATAATAGAGTCCATCATGTTTATGCCCTCCACCAATCTTCTTCTTTGTCTGAAGGTCCTGAAAAATGCAATAGGAGGGTTAAAATGTAACAAAACAACCAAGATTTTTAGTTAACTGACAAACAGATAACAAATTCAATGGAAGTTGGGGAACATGTAAAACGGAGGACAAGAATAAGGATGGTGTAAGTGAAACTGCCCTTGATCCAACCACTTAAGTAGAGGAACCATTAGCTAGAATAACTTCAGGTAAAGGACTAGAGTTATGGTGGGGAGAAAATAATTCTTGCTTACCCGTTATATGACTAGAAGCTCCCGAGTCAATGACCCAAGAGGTGCCAGGAGACAAAGTAGAGAAAAATGCCATGTTACCTATACGTGCAAGAGTGGCAGGGGATAAGAAATTGGAAGCCTCCAGTTGTTGGACACGTTTGATGAGTTGTGCGACCATATCATCCTGAGACGCGGACTCAGAAGAACTACCCCCACTTGGGATAGATGGATTCGTGTCGCCATAAAACACATTTCCAGCACTCCCTTCAGACATAGCAGCATTTGCAGTAACTAATCGTTGAGCACACTCAGGCTTGCCATGCTTGGCCCAACATATGTTAACAATATGACCAGATTTGCTGCAGTATATACACTGACAGCTATCTCGATCAGAATTTTGTCCATTACGTCCACCACTACGACTGCGACCTCTCCCTAAACCACGACCTCTATTAGAAAATCCACCACGACCACGAACACCACTACCAGCCACAAATGCTGAATTATCTTTAGATGATGTAGAATACGGAGGGATAATACGCTGAATCCGACAAAATGCTTCATTCATAGAAGGAACTCTCTCTCCAGCAAGAAGCTGACTCTTCATAGGCTGTAAGTCAGCATTCAAGCCTGATAAAAACTTGGCCACCTGAAATTCAGCTCGTTGTGTCTTTAGTATCTCAAGATCAGTAGTGATGGGCTGATAAAGATTAAGTTCTTCCCGCATGCTTTTCAAAGCACTATAATACTCTCCAAGAGACTTGTCTCCCTGTTTAAAATTAAAGATCTTCTCATAGAGCTCATGGACTTTAGACATGTTTTTGTCTTGTGAGTAACTCTCCATAAGATCATCCCACACTCCCTTGGCAGTTGTGTGGAACATGACATTAGCAGCAATGGATGGTTCCATGGTATTCCATAACCACACCAAAAGTGTATCATTCTCTCTCATCCAGTCACTATAGTCTTTAGAGTTTTTAGCAGGGGACTTTGTAGTAAGATAATTAAGTTTCCCTTTGGCATTAATATAAACCTTCACAGCTTGAGCCCATAGCAAGTAATTGGAGGATTTATTCAATTTAATGGTGGTAATTTGAACATTGACACTGTCCGTAGAAGACTTAGTGCCATTCATGGTGAAAATCTCAATATAAATATATCTACCACCGATAAAAAATAAAAAAAAGGCCGCAACTTCAGTGCAAGAAATAAAACAGCAATACCAACATATAATCAGATGCAATTGGCTCCATCAATCAAACAAAGGGATGCTGAAATCTGATCAGAAATCCAGCAAAACCAGTTAACCATAATCAACAAAATACCTTGATCCTTGAATCTGCTGATCAGGAAGTGTTGTAATCCATTGTCACAAATAGAACCTGATAAATCTGATTTCTCATGATCTTATATGTATCGGGATTTGAAGAGAAAATAGGTAAAAATTGCAGCTTTAGGTGGCTACGCATCATAGAAGGAATAGGGTTATTAGGGGACTCTCAAACCAGTAATAGAAACAAGGAATCAGGTAGTCAAATCATGCTCTAATACCATGTTACTAAGCTGATTAAAGAACCCGCAGAAAAATAACGAGAGAAAAGAAGAAAGAGAGAAGAAAAAGAGAGGAGAAGAAGAGAGAAAGAAAGAGATTGTAAAATATAAGAAAGAGGCTCTTGGTTTCTGTGTGTGTAATAGAAATTCTACATTCATCACGATACATTTATATTAAATATGAATTGTATATGGCCATAATACCCTTATATATGTAAAAAGGAATAAAACCTAGAAAATAAAAAATAATTCTACTCTAACAAGAGCAACTTGGAAACCGCTCGCTCATTATGCCCTGCTTCATTGTATAATCATCTGTGATTTTTAAATATGTTGAGTAACTTTTGGGCAAGCAACTTCGATAATGCTTGGTCATTACATCTTGTTTCCTCGTATGATCATCTCATCTCGCCGCACTAAGTTTTCCTATCACGTTAAAGTCACTCTGCTGAGATGGTTTACATCCAACGAGCTTGATTGGTAAGGCGTGTTTGAATGGAACAGTTTGATTATAGAACACTCTCCTAGTGCTCTCGCTCATAACAAGCTTTCAAAATGACCCACCAACAGTTGTATCATGTTTGCTTAAACAGACACAGTCCGAAGCGATCCATAACCTGGTACGACTCGAGACGGATCTCGCCAAAGCGTGCTGTTATCGGCAGCTGTGAAATTGAATTGGAGCCGTAGAATCAGACGGAAGAAAGGGAAGGAACGCGGTCAAGTCTCGGAATCGCGAACTGGGTCTCACTAGGGGAGACCTTTTGAATGTTCACATTGTTTTATTGGGGAAAGCTGGAGTTTACAGATCTGATGAGTCACCGTTTGGAGTGACGGGCTAAAGTTCACATTTAGTAATTGTTTAAGAGCAATAATGCAGATCAGCTTCAGTTTGTTTATGTGGGTAGTATGTGTCTGCATGTGGAATCAAATGGAGTGGTGAAGTGCATATGCAAGGAAGGAATATGATGTCTTCAGACATTGCTAGATAAATAGGATTCAGATCTGATCATGCTGTCTAGGAGCTTTTGGCCACAAAAGACTACAAGAAAGCCAAGAGAATATTAGATTAAACCCAGCCTTGGAGTGGAAGAGACAATGTCCCACCGACTCCGAATTGTTTACTCATCTCAACTTATGTTTCTGTTTGACACAATGATCCGGCGGTATCGCCTTTCGCGCATCAGATTAGGTACACCTCTTCAGCCCTGTCAGCGGCAGGCAACAATTCAGTTAGGATTCGTGATGAATCAACGGCGACTCTGAACAGAAACCAAAACCGATGCCTTCCACCCTTCTCGAGGGGCAAGATAGAACTAGCTGATTGGCGCTCGGCGAACTTAGAGAATCTGTTTTAGCTATTACTGCCTATTGGTGATGACCAGAACGTGGGAAGTTTCTCTGAGAGTACTTTCCGGGCAAAATTCATGTGCTGCCTGGAGAGTCAACAGACGCACCACAACATGAAGAACCCTACAAGCACTCTTTCATACCCCATTTGATAATCCCCCTTGTTAATTTAAACAATGCTCATTTAGATGTCAACCCACAGCCACAGACGTGGCCCTTTGGCTTGTCATCTCTCTCATCACATGTTCCCGGATTCTTCTCCAATTTATTCTAATTCACAGACTTAATTAGTACAAGACTATTCATTCAATCTCTCTCGTCAAGAAATCACAATCGCTATTTCGTGGCAGATCTCTTAAACCTCACGGAAACGACTGAATCTCCGATCGGATCGAAACAGACAGATTTAGCCAAGTGAGCGGAACTTAATCATAAGGTCGCCGGATCATCCATCGAACAGGAAGCCAAATTGCAAATGGAAAAAAAATTGTCTCATGGTGTGACCACTTTTCTAGTCATTCATCTAATTTCCATTGAGCAAAGCAAAGACCCCATCTTGGCTTTTGGCTTTTGCCATTTGCTTTCCACCTTCCAAATTTCCCTTTCTTAATTGCCAACTTGGAGTTTTGCGTGCCCTTTCAATCAAACCCTTCTCTGGGTCCTTGTAATCATGTCTTTTGTTCTTTGATTAGGCTCACGCTTCATCATCTTGACACTTTCTTAAACAACGTCAAATCAATGTCCCACGGCCTCAATGTTGCTGTCCTTGTCCCTCCCTAATTCCAGCATTTTGGTCTGCCCATTTATCCCTTTTTCTAATTAATCTCTTTGGTGGTCAAATCAAACGTGTAAGACCGGTCAGAAAGGAGAAAAAAGAAAGGAAAATTCAACGTCAAAAATGGTCCTTCGAGGATTAAAGATCATTTTCTTTGCATGCCTCAGCAAAAGAATGCGGAGTCTCATTGGGGCAAATCGAACTCTGGCTTTGTCATCTTTTAACGATTATGATTTAACACAGTTCATGTCGAAAGCGACTAGCATATTGTTCGATTTTCACTCGTCGAATGGATATAAATAATTTCACATTGACTAGAAATAGTTTTGAGTATCGAATCTCATCATTGTCGATTTCAAGCTCGGCAATGTTTGAGGATTCCATTGGACCACCCTCAGACTATCTTGTGTCCCGAGACTTACCGAGACGTCGTTTGTGTGCACTTCTAACATATTTAGAAGTACATTGCGACCTAGGAAGTAATAAATACCCGATCGAGTAAAGTTCGAGTGCATAACATATCTAACCAAACCAAATTTTAGATTTAGCTCTAAGCTACCGGGGATCTTGAGTTGGATATTTGTGTAATCTCGATCAAAAATAGTCAAAAATTGGAGAAACAGGTAAGTAAGATATTGATAATTGCGAGCCAAGATATTGTTTTGTCGGTGGATATCAACTGATTGGATCATGTGGGAGCCACGTTGTTCAGCAAGTTGAGATTCACTAGGCTCGTGGAGACTCGGAGCATGTAATAATTCTCTGCATAGTTTATGAAATTGCCGAAATGGACAAGTCTGTTTGCTAATGACTCCACAATAGTACAAAGTACATTTCGCCATTCCACCAGAATCTAAAATATTGCATAAATTTTAGAGAATTGCGAAAAATATGAATCTTCGTGTTGATATTTGTACGTCGTGAGATTTTCAAAAGTTTGACAGTTTTAAGAAGTTCAAATTAAGAAGAAAAAAAAGTGAAAAAAAAAATGAAATCCAATACAAACTGATCATTACGAGGCGGCTCGAATTTAGTGAAGTTGTCCTCAGCCCGGCCCAACGGAAGGCCGCCGGGGCAACGCTGGAGAAATTGGGCCGTAGAATGCCGGATCGCGAAAATCGGGCCCAATAGGAGGCCCAAATACGGACTCGGCCCACGCCCGTGGCGCGGACCGGGTTCGACAACCCCAAGTCGGCGATGGTCCAACGAGGGTTCTCACCAGTCCTCTCCTTTCCAATTCCTCTGCGACTCTTCTTCTTCTTCGACACTCGCGAGCTTCCTCTTCCATCGCCGCACCGAATCCCGAGCAGCTCGCACCGGGGGGACCGACCGGAAGCGTCGAGGACGGAGGCGGTAACTCCGTCGGACCGATCGATTCGCGGAGAAATTTTGGGCGGGAGGAGAGAGAGAGGGGGAGAGGGAGGGAGGGGGGGAGGGAGGGGGAGAGAGAGATGGGGAAGAGGAGGGAGCGTCGGATGGCCGCTCAGAGCAACGCCGGCCGCCGGGTGAAGCTCGATCTCTTCGCGGAACCCTCTGGTATACGGCGACTCGTCTCGGCTCCCTTCTTCTCGCTCTTGCGTGTGCGATGATTTCGCTTAGCTGCCTGCGGGGGATCGCGGCGGACGTGTGTGGCGTATGTTGAGGTTTCGTTTGTGGATGTTGTGTGATCGCGAGTGTTGGTTTTGCGGCGGTCAACAGAGTGGGTCTCGATTTCGTGGTTTTCGTTAGGCTTGTTGTGCTGATTATTCCTGGATTGGAGTTGCGAGGTTAGCTCGTGCGGGAAGTTCAGCTTGGCCGGGAGAGGCTCAGTTACTCCGTTTTTCGGTCTTTTAGGGCTTGGCTTTCGGATTGATCGTTTCTTTGTGTTAGGACTTGGCTTTCTGATTGATTGTTTCTTTGTGTTTCCTCTCTCTCTCTCTCTCTGTCTCCCTCTCTTTCTGCGTGATGCGCACGCAATGTCGGACGAAGGGGTTCACGGGAGTAGCTTCTGCCACTTAGTGCTTGGCGCAAATTTCATAAAAAGTTCTATATCCAATGAAAGTAAAAAAGAAAACTATATGCTTTGCTTGCGGAGCTGGGATATTGTTAAAAATAGAATTTTGTTCGCGTCCTGCCCAGCTAACTGTGCACAGACACATCTTTGATCTGTATATGGATGTTGAAGGGGAAAATTATTTAGCTATATGTGTATTTCACAAAATGGTCGGATGAGTTCCTATAGCAGTGTGTAACAAGCAAAGGGATTCTGTTAGATGCATTTTCACGTGGGATTCCGTTCGATAGTTCTTTTTCTTTTTCTTTTTTTGCCGCATAACATGTTCGAATGCCTGCTGCTGATATTTATTCTGGGAACGAATTTGGATACAAGGCAGTAATAAGGTCCATCTGGCATAGCTTTGCCAATGGACTTTCAACCCACAAAGATCTTTGACAGAAAGTCATGTGTTTGGTAAAAGGCTTTGAGAGCCCATTGTGGACTGCATGCATTTGCAAAGAGGTTTCTCTCAAGGCACCTTCAGTCCAGCATTAGGAATAATGTGGTTTCCTTGCTTGAATAAATAGTGATATGGCTTTATGCAATTGAAATCCTTTTTCCTTTTGATATTCATTTCAGGTCTGTGAAGAGATTCCAGGTTGAATCTTCCTTAAGATTTTGCTTTTATGGAAGTAAAACTTTGCATGGAAAACATCATAACATTAGAAATTGTTCTTGAACTAGTTAATTGTAAATCTCATTCATTCTTTTACCTTCACTGCAACTTTTCGGCTGCTATCTAAATCCCATTAACTTAAATAATAACTAGGGCTTGCTTATTTAGTATTTTTTTCAAAATAGCAGTTAGTTTGACAGGAAATCGAAATGAGTGAACATTTATAAGTGTGAATTTTCTTGTATTCAGGAGATTTGGGTGGCTCATCTGGACAAGATGAAGTTGAAGTGGATGTGAATTCAACACATCATGATGGGTTACCCAATTCAGCATCTTCTTCAGGTGGGTTCCGCAGTTTTCTTCAAAGGAATATGTAGGGGAAACATGACTGATCAACATTATTTGGTGGAAATGTGGACAATACAAGACTAGAATTTTTATGGCCCTAAGTATTTGCTCTCAGACTTTGAGGTGGCTGTGGTCTTGGAAAATTCACTGTCAGATCAGATCAGGGCCCTGTGACTGTGAAATTTTGCATGACTCAATTTCTCGTGCTCTTTTTCTCAGCGCAATTGGAGACAGTCGGAAAGCTACAGCGGTTCGTATATCTCTGGCTTCACTTGCATCATGACCAACTGACAAGTTTCATGAATCTGTAACAGGTGGATATGACAAGAGAATTTAATTCTTTCGGCCAGACCTAATGGCTGCATCTCTTGGCGCCTTTTCTCTATCATATTTTCATGTTGATTTATTCCTTGTTTTGGGGCATGGAAATTTCCTCTAGCTTTCTGTGCTGATTCAATCTAGCACATGAAGTCATGCTTTTAGAGTTACTGATATGAAAATTTGTTGTCAGCAGGTCAACAGCAAGAGAATCCTCTGCTGTTACTTGGCCAATATAGTGATGATGAGACTGAGGAGGAACCAAGGAGAAGTTCTAATGCCCCTGGGGAGGGTTCTGTGGCTCACAATGACCAGGCAAGTTAGGACTCTGTCATAGTTGTTGTTCAGCTGTTTGTTTTAGCTGCCAAAAGGTGAAAAATACTCTAGCTTTTGCATTTTTTGCTGCCTATGTGAGTTGCATTAGTAAACAATATCAGTTTTAAAAATAAGCTTTTTCTATATAATTAGTGTTTGCTTGTTTAATTGGTTTTCTCTTTTTTTTGTTTCCAATATTTAGTATCGTTAATTGTAAATAAAAAGATTACCTTTTGAGAGTGAAGATCTGATTTTGGTAGTAATGAACACTACCATATACAGTTTCTTGAAAGATCCAATCATCGTTGTAATGAAGACACCATATACAATTTCTTGAGTTAAAAAAGATGCTGGCTTAAACGGCTGATTTTTTAATGCAAAAGCTTCGTTTATGCAGGTCGAAACATCAACTAGTAAACAAAGTGAAGACACAGGAGGTAACTTGACCGAAGAATTAGATTCTGCGAAAGTGAGGGAGGAGGTTGGAAGAGATTCTCCATCTCTACTTGATTTGCTGAAGTTAGAGGAAAGTGATGTTAAGGAAGGTGAAACAAGTGCCTCGCATGATTTGCCAAAAGAAATAGAAGCAGGTGAACATAACAATGTTGCAGAAACTTTTGATGCTCAAGTTGTTGGGGACGTTAGTTCAGGTTGGAAGATAGTAATGCATGAGGAGACCAATCAGTATTATTATTGGAACGTTGACACCGGCGAAACATCATGGGAAGTACCTGAAGGTTTGTCTCAAATGACGAACTCTGCTGGAGACACATACAATGCTTCTGCAGAGACGGCCCATAACCCTGGTCATGATAGTCACGAGTCAGATTCTAGTTCGAATAAGACTGTCAGAAAAGATGGGGATTCTGCTTTCTTCGGAGACAAGGGTGCTGGTTCTGAAAGTGCACTTTTAGCTTCTCAAAGTCAGAAGTTGGATGAATATAGGTCCGGGAAGGATGAGATGACTGAAGAGCAGAATGTTGAGAATTTAAATTATACATATTGCAGGGATGACATCCACAAAGGTAAATCTAGATATATTTCCGCAGTGTGTGATGCTCGTTTGTGCAATCAATAGTTTGCCGGAGCTATTCTGATACTTGCACACATGACTCATCAGGTAGCAAAGAATATCCTTCGGGGACTGATAATTGGTCATACCTCATCAAGCAAAGTGATTATTTGTTGGAAAAGTTGAAGTCGCTTGAAAGGTAATGAATCATCTCTAAATTTCATTCAATCTCTCTCCAAACTTTAAAATTTTGGTGGATTCCCTTGTTTTTCTAGTTTAATATCGTGAAATTTTCCTTCACTATTTTCAGATCTACGGAACTTCATTTTGTTCGTGAGAGGATATTAAAGTATGTTATAGAAGTTGAAACTAGACTCTCAGATATGAAGTCACTCTCGTCATATGGTGTAGCTTTGCATCCCTTTTGGGTGCACTCTGAAAGGCAGCTTGAACGTCTAAAACTTGCCACTGATGAAGTTTATCAAACGGTAAATGACAAAATGAAGGAAACAAGTGACGGCAAGCTGGAGAAAAACATGCAGCTCGAATTTAAAGAAGATCGAAACAAGAACGAAGAAGGTTTTTCGACATCCCAAACTGCTACTTCTTTTCCGAATGATGCATCCACTGCTGTGGAGCCTAGTGCAGTTAATCGCGACCATGTTACAAATGATGAGCATTTTGCATCTCAGTCGCAAATCAGACAATTGGGAGGTGCTATGGAAGATGGTGAATTAGTCAATAGCGGTTTTATCTCTGATGTACCAATTCTTACTGCTTCAATGAACAGTGGGGAAGACATTGATATGGATGTCGATATGGAAGTAGAAGATATGGATCCTGTGAGCACCACCATAACTGGAATGATTGGTGTGGAAAGTACTGTTGTTCCAGAAAAGTCATCTGTACTAGATCCACCTCCTGAGCCCTCACCTGTTACCTCAGAGGATCAGTATTTTATTCCACCTCCCCCAGATGAGGAATTCATTCCCCCACTACCTCCGGATGCTGAACAGATTCCTCCACCTCCTCCAGACGAGCCTCCCGAACCATCTTATGCTCTACCGGCACCTTATACAGAAGTTGAGCAGCCTGGTTCCTACACCGAGCAATACCCCTTAGCTTTTCCTAATACTAATTATGAGTATTATGGACAAAATGGAGTCATGAACAATAGCTTCTATGGACATGCTGAAGGATGTCAAGTTGTTTTACCGGATGGATCAGTTTCCTATGTAGCTCTTCCAAGCACTACTGCTTCTATCATTGTTACCCCTGTTGAGTCTATAGCATATTACAGCGCCCAAGATGGAGCAGTACCAGCTGTACCTGGTGTTGGTATAGTGAATACATCCCAATTTCAAGGCCAGTCCAGTTCTCTCAATTATGGTTATAGCACCACCACAGATGAGCTTGGATCTGTTTACACCCTTGCAGAGACAAGTTCCAGCTCAATACCATTGTCAACAGGTGTTGCATCTTCAGTTGTTGGCAGTAGAAGTGAAAATGAAACTTCTGATGTCCCCTCTACTTCATCTGCCATAGAAGCTTCCGCAACCACATCAGAGAAAAATAATATTTCTGTTCCATCAGTAAACACTGCTGCTGCATCTGCAGCTCCTGTTGCCTCATCAGCCATTTCAAAGGTTCAGTCAAAAGGTATTTCCAGTGGATCCTAACTTAGGTCAGGCTTGAATAGTTAATGCCTCGTTTTTTATTTATGTAATTTCTCAGAAAAGATGAAAATTGAATTGCAAGAGATACTGTGAATTATTTTACTATTTTTGCTGCCTACATTCTATGGCCAGCCCTCATTTTATTGGCTGGGCACGTTAAGTTTCACACCTGATGTTTTATTAAGTATCTCGTGAATTCTCATTACTCTCTTTGTTTGTCGTTATATGTTTTATGAAAAATGCTCAATTTTCTTATTCTAACTCCCCCAAAAGTCATTGAGTGGTTAGAGGCTAAAGGCTAGTTTGTTATAATGCGATCATTTGATAGATTCATGACTCAAGATTTTTCTTTCCCGTTGATCAGTTTTGCGTAGTAAAAAAAGGACTGTTGCCGTTGCTCCATCTTTGAGGTCTAATAAGAAAGTCTCCAGTTTGGTGGATAAGGTACTTTCTTATCATATTTGTTCGTTTTTTGAGGTATCGTATTTGGTAGTTCTCTAAGTTGGTTTGCATACTTTTCTGGACACTTATTCCCAAGTCTGTTTGTAAATGTTCTCAGTGGAAGGCTGCCAAAGAAGAGCTGCAGGAAGATGATGAAGATGAAGCTAAAACTGCTCTTGCACTTTTAGAGAAGAAGCGTCAGAGGGAAATAGAGGTATACAGATGATTCTGCGTAAAGACGTGATGGTGCTTTTGTTCTTTCTGATGGCTTTATTATATTTTAAATTGCAGGAATGGCGTGCGCAGCAAATTGCCAGTGGAGAGGCCAAAGAGAATGCTAATTTTCAGCCACTGGGGGGTGATTGGTACTGTTTCATAATTTCTTAACCCTCTCTCCACTTTCTCCTTTCTTTACTTCCCCTCTTTGGAGATGATTTTGCATGGAAAATAGCAGCTCCAGGTCATGAAAGGGATGATGCTGGCATTTTTTCTCATAGTTGGATTCAGTATGAATTGTGTTGCTCTGTCACAGGCGTGAGAGAGTTAAGCGCAAGAGAGCTCAAGCTGCCAGTGAAGCTGTACAGATTCAAGAGCAATCGAATGACGGACACCAGCAACCAGATCTTGTAGAACTTTGTCGAAATCTGCCATCTGGATGGCAGGTATGTTTGTTGGGTCTATCTTTCTGCAGTAGGTTCTAATTGTTTGGCTAGGAAGTAATGGTAAGGAGTTGGACCTGTTGGTGGGGATTAATAAGCAGCTCTGATTTATCTATATAGTCCAATGAGGGGCGTTGACCTTTATCTTGAGGTGCAGGAAGCATTCTATGTCTGGAATTTGGGTGTTACTAGTTTGGTATTGGGATAAGTGCACTAGAGGTCCTAAAACTTGTCATGAAAGTGTAATTGAGTTCTAAAACTTTCAAAAAGAGCAATCAAGTCCTAAAACTTGTTATCAAAGTGCAATCGAGTCCTAAAACTTATAAAAAGTACAATCAAGGACTTTGTTTGACTAATTTGATAAGTTTTAGGACTCATTTCATTTTCGTGATGAGTTTTAGAACTATCAATACACTTATCCATTTGGTATTTCATCAATCATTAGGGCTTAAGTAACGGAATGAATTAATCTTCTCACTTTTTTTCTGGGAATCTGTATTCGTCTCAAGAGTCTCCTACTACTTTTGGTTGAGAACAGTGAACTTGTTTTCCTAATTTTTCGTGTTTATTTGCTTCTCTCCCCTGCTTCTTGTGATTATCAGTTCTATTTGCTTGTCTATCGTCTTTACAGGCATATTGGGACGAATCCTCAAAGCAGGTTTACTATGGAAACTTGGTCACCTCAGAGACAACCTGGACCAGGCCGACAAAATGATGCTAATTTTCAAGATCAAGCCAACAAAATTGCTTGCCAAGAACATGATGCCAAAAAGTCGAAGAGTTGAGGTTCATCCTCCGTTTTGAGTTTTTTTGTACTTTTCACCTTTCTTGTTAACGTCCCCTGCCTACATTTATGATTGTACATATATTTGGAGGCGGAGGAGAAGATAGTTGTAATAGCTCTGCCTTTAGCCAGGTTAATTAAATCCTTACCTCGATCTACACGTTACATAGGATATTACCTGGCCTAGGACTTCTCTGTGTTCCCTTCAGATTTCTCGGTCCTTTAAGCTTATAGCGCTCGTGGATTTGCAAAATCTTAGGAACATCACTAGGACCTCGGTGTGAAGTAAAATCCATCAGAGAATTATAAACAATCTTGCTCTCCAGGATGTTACTGATTACTAGGTCGAATGATGTGATTATCTCCCTACAATCGCACTTTCCACATGCCGGAACTGCCATTCCGCAAGTTCCACAGGTGTTGTTGATCCTTTGGAAAATGACCTCCCGAATACATTGCATGATACTAGCGTTGCAGCGCATATGCTATATGGAAGAAAGGGATTAGTAGTCACCCTATGTGCACTTGAAAGAGAAGGGTGAATCGTCAACCAACGAGATAGGCCTGAATTAACAGCAGTGAGATAGAAGTATCAAGATTATAGTAAGAACAGATATTTACATTATTGTAGAGATAGAGGTAATTGCCAGGAGACTGATAATAGTGACCCCGTTAATGAAATTGACATTAGCTTAATTCGTGTAGTAGCAACTTGAAGGAAATTTGCCTTCACAATTTTGCCAAGTACACACCATGAGTTGGGGGATGCACCGCCAAACAAATGTCCTACAAAAACTCAGATAAATTGATGGTTCATCGGCGTAACTTGGCCCCGTCCTGCCAATCCGTGGAGGCTACTGAGCCTGGAGGGAGTCACTGATGCCGCCAGACTTGGTAGCCAAGTCTGATAGGTTCGAGCCAATGGAGTGGCCTCGGGGGATGCTGGTGTTGCGGTGGAACCGGCACCGGAACGAGCCAGCGTGGGTCGTGGGGGAGCAGAGGCAGTTCATCCGACCGCCCAATGGCTTGCCCGAGCCATCGCCTTGTGCCCGCGGCGACAACATCAGTGGCGAATGCTTCCGTATCTCCTCTATCGTGATCCTCGGCACCGATATCTTGCGCTCCGGATGCTTTTCCTCAATCTTGGGTGGTTTTATCTCCTCTATCGTGATCCTCGGCACCGATATCTTGCGCTCCGGATGCTTTTCCTCAATCTTGGGTGGTTTGAGGACCTCTCCCCCAGCCATAGTTTTTGCTATCTGTAATCAAGTACATAATCTGTCTAACTATAGTTCCATTGCTAATTCATACAAACCGACGTCGTGAATATTTCATCACTAACTCAAATCCTTGAAAAGATGGCTTGTGACAGGGCCTGACCTGATCTAACATAAACTTTTGGATCTTAAAATGCTTCACTAATTGCGAATTCCTAGGAACAGCGGCTATATCCCAATTTTTTTTCCCAAGAAAAACCAAAAAAAAGTAAACCAGCTTACCTGAAAATCTGATCTCCGATCAGCAGAAATGTTTCTGGCAGCTACCAATTGAAGGTACCCTCTGGTGTAGCAGCAAAATTGCAAGAATTTGATGGCAATGAATAGCTTTTCCCCCCCTTTTGTTCTTCTCTTGAAAGAAGATTGGAGAGAGAGAGAGAGAGTGTGAGAAAATGTGGACAAAACTGATGAACGATCAACCCCTCTGCAGTTTTCTCTTTAAAGGGCCTTTTAACTACCCCTATTCTTTTATTCTTCTTTTTGGCCTCTGCCGTTGCGCATTTGTTGCACCAGAATAATCGGCAGATGCAACTAAAACCAGAATTTTACTGCATATTTCGCGTTCGTCCTTTTTGGGGGGTCCAAAAAAAGGCCCGGTTTTTCGATACTAGACCTTTTCATAGGCTGAGAGGCCCACCATCCAGGACTGCCGTCCTTGAGCCGTGCCAGTCGTTATCCTAAAGAGAGTTTGCAAAACGCGCGTGCCACACGGCATTGCACTTCCGTTAAGAATGACCGACTAGGTTCAATCCTTGAAAGTCTCTATGTTGCTTCAAACCAGCAACAGAACAGGATGATTGGATGAGTGACATGTAGGATTCAATTTATAGTTTTCTTGGGTTTGAACCCTTAAAGGGCCACTAAAATCACGAGCCTGGCCTTTCAAGGAAAGATGATGCTGAAATAGGACTCTTTAAAAAGGAGGAAGAAGATCCTGTGCCAGGGACTTTGACCCATTGCAAGTATATCAGCATAGTTTCATATTTTTTTCTTTAGAAACGTGTTTATTGTTGTACCAAAAACACATACATCATGTCAATATATTCATTTGCAGGGTCTAATAGGACTTGCCAAGTCCTAATTGTAGGCAAAGACCCCAAAGCATCACCCTCTACTATTTTAAGTAAAACAGAGAAAAGAATGCGAATTTGAGTATGCTTGTGGTCACTGGCGAGCTTGAAATATACAAGCAAACTAGCTCACTCAAGTAGCCACCTCCTCAATAATTATGAATCACACCGGACCGAAGAAACAGAAACCGGGTACATTGGAGTAGGAATTCCAGCTCTCGAGGATCGTGTTCCTATCTCTCAAGTTCTTTTTTACACAGTGGACAGCAAGATGTAATCCTCAGCCATTGATCGACGCACTTTTGGTGGAACATATGTGAACATGGCAGCTGCCGAACATCTTCTTTCTCCTTGTACTTGGACAGACATATACAGCATTCCTGCAGCGAGAGAAAGGAATTGCAGAATCGCGTAAGTCGATATTGATTCTTGAGGAATGTCTTATTCAACTTAACGCTTCAAATTTTAAAATGAGTGCAAAACCCCTGTAGTTGAGTTGAATAATACGCAAAGCATCCTTGTTTGGAACACCTACACTTGCCCAATTGCCAAATATACTTATCGCTTCATTTTTTTCTCGCTCTTCAAATTAAACATTTCTTCAGATAATGAAATGCAACATTCATGGGTAAAAGAGTGACGATCTGCATTCGGTGAAATATACAGGACACACAAAATACATTATAAGGGGCCAAACTTCGTCTTTCAAAGAATAGCGTGTCCATGTGATAGAATTGAAAAGATCCGCAAAGCATAGAACCAGTAATTTTGCACACAATCTATAGTTAGTCTACTTACTTTGTCTTCATTTGCCAGGACCGAATTGTAATTTGAGTCATCACCGAGCTCTAAATTGTTGTCAACTTGCTTATATTTCCAGCTAGGTAGCCTAGAAATCTGATCGTCGGATGCTCCTCTCTCAACTGAACCCATGTTCATGTTGTATCCGAGGAAGGTGCTCATGAGCGGCACAAAGCAGCATAGCAGGAGAAATAGCAGGAATGGGAAAGAGTAGCTGATGGCATTCCAGGCGAGCAGAGAGATACAGAGCACATGAAGCTTTGGTGCGCGTTGGAATGATCCAAACCGAGAATCGAACACCCAAACATTACCCATCACAAACCATATCGCAAAGAACAGCTCTAACGAAGTCCGACATCTGTTCATCAGATGCAAGCTCCTGCACCAACAAAATTGACATTACACAATGAGAATTTGAATGGAAAACCATAAGCTAACTTTGTAAGATATCTCGAATCCGCTTTATAATCTATGGGACAGTCTATATATCAGAAGAATGCATCTTCCTACAAGTTAGTTCTATTTGGATCAAACAAAATCTCAAACTTAATTGGGTGGACACCTAGAAATGAACTTGAGCCAGCAGTCCAAGATTAAACCAGGTGTGATGAATTGGATACGTTGACAAAGATATCCATTGCCACAGCTAGAGATTATTTCACTTTTATTTACTTTTGATGCCGGATCCAAATTTCCAGGGGTAAGATTAAACCAAGACCATTTGTGCGCCCCAGGAGTCTCAGAATCAAAATGATTCATCAATCGTCCACACTGAGCAACATCAGGTTATGACAGTCTATAGCATCTAATCTACATGAAAAGAATGAAAAAGAAAAGAGAAAAGGTGCCTGGAGTCTTCACTGCCTCTTTGTTGCTCCAAATCCGAGATGCCAAAGCCATCTCCCTGAGCCAAATAAAGATACCTGTAGCGACCATAGAGCAGCAGCACGCTGAGCATGCACCCTATATCGTAACCCATGATCCATATCCTCATAGGCCAGACTGGCTTCTCGCTCTTCGAGATGGCTAGCGTGAAAGAAGTTATGCTTATCTGGACCATCAAGGCCATGAGCTCGAGCACCATCCAGGTGCTCGAATTGAATGGGTTCGACCCGAGATCAGACCTCGAGCCATTCTGATAGTGGAAAACTCTCCTCAAAAAGGTGAACCATCTTGCTCGAGATATTCTCATAGCCATCCTCACCAAAAATGAAGAAGGCGGAGTGCGGGGAGCCCGGTTCCGGGACCCTACCACTGTCCGATCATTTGTGGCCGATGAACTTGAAGAGAACGTAACTCCAGCACTAGAACTGCATAATGAATCCGGTGGGAAAAAGTATCGAGTATTCATTGGGCGTGACTCGAGTGAATTGAGGAAACAAACAAGCTTCAGAAAACCGAGGATAGGCCAATACTCCTCTGCTCACATACAGCTATAAGATTCCTTTTTCTTTTTTCATAAGCAGAATTACTTACGAATACAGACTTCAAGAAGAACAGGCCTATCTCCACCATGTTTATAGGACCGCCTGCAATCATGAAAGTTGCTCTCTGAACACCAGTAGACAAAATTGCTGTTTGTTCCAATTCGAATTTGCGGCGTTACATAGACTTCTAAGAAAACTTTCAGCGAGCTAAAACATGAATACCATGATATTCAAGCAGCTCCAAGTTCCTGTCCGCCAAGAGCCAACTAGGAACACCAAAACTTATCCCTTTAGAACACAATCCTTCAATGAAAGATGACGACTATATGTGGGCGTGAGGAAAAATGAATATGAACTGTGCGAGATGAGAAGAGTATATAGACAGCAACTGCAACAGAATACAGGAGCAGAAGAGGGGTGATGTTGGGTGCGAAGAAGATGACAGGAAGGTGAAGTTGGGTGAGTCTCAGATGGTGACCCAGAATCAAACCGTAGAATACCCATAGGAAAAAAAAAAACTTTTCTTTGATTTAAAGCGAATCAGAGATAGCTAACCGTTGGCCTAACTTCCCTCTCTGTTTCTGGTTCCCCTTCTTTGTTTATCAAGCAAGCAAGAGCTTAGAGGAACCTTAAAACTAAACTGGATCTCCCTCTCTTCTTCAACTGCAAAACTGTCTCTCCATTAAAATGAAAGCAAGCTGATATTTATGAAGGGTGTGACAAACAGTGCAACTTATGCCTCTTCTTTGAATAAAATTCAAGAAAACATGCTTTGATCTGCCTATTCCTATGCCATTTTCTGAGGGTTTAAGGATCAGAAGATTTTCGAATTGTGGCGGGCACAGTGATAGTTTGAGGTTGTCTCTGTCTGTAAATGGTTTGAGGTTTGGCCACCTAATGCAAACCCTATTCTTTTTCCATTTGTAATAAGAAACAAAGGGAAAAGGAGGGTCCCTCTGCTTTGTATTATATGTGTGAGTGTGTTGCTTTGCATGAAGGCCATAACTCCATCTCACCATTATTGCTGGCTGGGGAGGGTACGCTGGCCCTTGTCAATGAGAGGTAGCTTGTCTTAGTTCCATGAACTCTAACCAGGCACAAAAGCGAAATTTTTGTGGATCTATCTTTCATCTACATCACTCTTCACGGCGAACTCGTCGCGATCTGATCTCGAACGGCTATCGCCGATATCGCCCGCTTTCGAAATGGGCCAGATGTGTAATTCAATCAAAGATCTCGTTTTCAGCAAATTCGGACAAGCAGTTATCATGTGAGGCTCGACCCTAAACGTTAGAAGGTCGTGTGCATTTTTGCGTCTAGTGAAGCAGATTCGAAATCCACTGGCCGCGACGCTGGCATTTAACTCGTGGAGATTCCGCGAATCACATGCATGTGCAAGTTCGAAACGGATGCTGACAGGGGTTTCGACAACCTTTTTCTATGATTAGCCCGCGAAAACACGTGAACATGGTAATCTTGGCAGGGAATTAATTTCATCAGTTTTTTTTTTTTGTATGTCATACTCTAACTCTCAACTAGCTATCACACTTTTGCACAACCTTCTTGCACAATGTGAAAAACTAAACCCACATTTGAAGCTAAACTTCATCACGTCTAGCCTCCTGAGAAGGCGGGGAATCGAACTCCCCGCTTCCACCTTCCTAAGTAGGAAAAGTGGCTATTAAGGCAAACCCTTGTGGTAAATTTCATAAGTTTTCTCACGGTGATATTGAATCCTTCATTTTTTATTCACAGTAGCGAAAAAAGTGATTTTGTGGTAGCTGGTAAGGTGTGATTCTCATGTCAATAAATCATCAGGCTCACGAAATTACATCGATTATACTCAAAGGAAAACACATATGTTTCTTAATAATCAAAAAACACCCAAAAAAAATCAAATATGGTTGTTTGAATAGTCAAATTATATAATATTATGTTTTTTTCAGTGACCCACGAACCTTAATAACTAAGGTGCTTGAGGAAATTTCTAATTTCAACTCGACCCGGTCAACATTCAATCAATTTATTTTTTTTATAATTTTAAAGCATTTCTCTACGAATACTCGAATGATATGATAAATTAATTCGAGAATTCCAAGTCAAATTACGACAAATCACCCTATTTTCGACACGTGCTAAGCTCAATCCCCATCAATCCTTATAACGTGTTTTTAAATACCGCCCGGGAAGCAATAAGGAAAGATTGGAGAAAGGAGTGGCACCCAGAAATTGGTCCATTAATCCAAATTAATGCCTACACAAAATCTTCCATGAGATTCCATAAACATCTTAACAAGTTAAATCAAAGATTGGTATGTGACATATATAAAAATTAATCGCCCCAATAAATTATAATTTGCAAATAAGATTTTTCTTTTTGAAAAATTAAATGACACAACGGGCGATCAATGCAATTATTGATTTGAAACTAAAGAATTTGTCGTATTTCGAAAACACTTGCAAGTTTCTTGTATGCAAATTTGCTTCTTCTTATGTAATTTTGGCAAATCTATTGCACTTATACCAATTCAGTTTTAAACATTTTAATTTGGCCAATTTAATCATAAACATTTTGGTAATTTACCAATGTAGTTCATCTGGCCAATTTTAGTCGGAAATCGCTAATGTAAATGTTAGTCGTCTTATGTGGCAGCACTCGCGTTGACGTGGATAATTTTTTAAAATATTTTTCTTTTATTCTCTTTTCCTTCTTTTCATTTTTTTTATTATAGTCAGCGAAAGTCACCGGATCTCACCAGTCACTAGGTGAGGGCTACTAACCTCGCTAGCAACCGGCAAGGGCCTCACCTAGACTATTGTGGTTGTGGGCCAAGCCAGCCTTGCCATGGCCTCAATTGTCGCAAGTGAGGCCGCCTTCGCCTGCAATCAACAGGGCTGTGTCGCCCAGTGGCTAGCAAGCTCCGGCGACCCTTGCTAGCCATAGTGAAAAAAAGAATAAAAAGTTAATTTAAAAAATCAAAAAGATATTATAAATTCTTTTTAAAAAAACTATCCATGTTAGCACCAATTGTGCCGTGGACGGCCAGTATCTATGTCAGCGATTTCCAGTCAAATTTGGCAGGACAAACGGCATTAGCTAATTGTCAAAAGATCTAAGGCTAAATTGGCCAAATCTAAAAGTTTATGACTGAATTGACATAAGTGCATTGGGTTTAAGACTTTTTTTGATAATTATCTTGAATCTCTACTAATAACCCATGGACCAAAAAGGTGTGTTAATTAGAAATCAATGGTGAGAGGAGAGCTTACAACACGAAATATTTCTAGTCAAATATTCATTTTCAAGTATGAGGCGAAAGAGCTTTTGCTTTGACACGTACGCCCAAAATAAAAATAAAATAAAATAAGATATCGTGATGAAAATGACAAGATAAATTAGAATGATCGTTTCTTGTATGACCAAAGTTTGACCTTCCACCGGTGCAACTAGGTGCAACGTGTGCAGAATGCGAGAGAGATTTCTCTCTCTCTCTCTCTCTCTCTCTCTCTCTCTCTATTTTATTTTATTTTCGGGAGTGACACATCTCTTTCTTTTCTTTTTCTTAATTTAATAAATGTCAACATCGTTAGACTTCGAAAATGATGACGTGGCATCGATTGGGTGGTTTCATCTTCTATCCACACCACACCCTTTGGATTCACTCAAAATCCTAGGAAGACGTATCGTGAAGTTTCATCCTTTCTTTTGGATTGCTTGGTGCTGTTGGTGTGTCCACCGCACGTCATTTAGGGCCAAATCATCGATGGATTTGGCCACCCTCTTTTATTAGCTGAAAATCCTCTCTAATACACCAAATTTTCTTCTTTTTCACAAATAAAAGAAGAAGAAGAAATAAACCCTTTAGTCATCATGTCAAATAGCGATGTTTAACGATCGATTTTCGAGAATCGTCCCAAAGGGCGAAATGGCGAGGCATCCCTTCCTTGACCTCGGATAAAAGTGTGAGGACGGGGGGTTATCGGATTTGGGAGTTGACGGCTTTCGATAAATGATAACGATTCGAACGGAGCATTCGGAAAGGGAAGGATATGTTTGCTAGCGTAATAGTGTGAGGAAGTACACTTGATTGTCAAGAAGCCCTTCGCACCTTTATAGTGTTAAGTATGGAAAGATATGAAAAGCATCTCTCGCTTTTTCGACTCATAACGAAAGACATACCGTTTCCTTCAAAACTACAAGTTACATACCTCACTTCAATAGAATTGTCTACCCATTTACAACTTCGACATTTCACTTTCCAAAAATAACTAATCCTTCCCAGTACAAACCCATAACCCGCCACACCACCCTACCGCACCCTAAAACCTAACCATCTTAGCCGACCACCACCGCCAATGCCCTTCGCCATTGACGCCGAAGTCCCTAGCTCACCGTCGTCCATTGGAGACCTCAATGTTGATGTCCGTGGCCATGTGTGATCATTGGGAGCCCCATCTCTTTCTCTAATTAGCCTCAGTCGGGATTGTGCCATGGTAGTGCTAGCCTCGAATAGAGGCTGGTGCTCTCCCTCAGGCCATGGCCGACCTATGATTAAGGTTGTAAGCCTCGTCGTGGCCATGGACGACCTTGACAGGGTCATGAGCTGTTGGTGGCCATGGATAGACTTCGTCCATGGAGGTTAGGGAGTTTCATAGTGAAAATAGGGGGAGACGAGAGCCTGCAATAGATAAAAGAGAGAGGGAGATGCACAGTGACTAGAGAGGGAAGGGTGTCAAAAACGATGATCACGGCAGGGCGTTCAATGTTGGGCAACGGAATGTGTGGAATAGTGCTCTCATCTAATCACGCTTTATATTATAAAGCTAATGCTAAATTACGTTAAAAGACGCCTCTTGTGGAGTAATTGCAATTGTTATTAATAATTTAGGAACGCTTTTTCCATGTTCGGTGCATAACGATTCATTCTTACTTCATTCGCCATCTTAGAAGTTTGGCGGGAGCTACTCCTTCTCTAGGCCTTTTGCCTCGGGGATCACTTCCCGCCTTTATTTGATTGGGTCATTACAAATAGGAAAGCTTGCTAGTTTGCAGAGATTTTGTTTAGAGGTAACTATTTGGCATTCCTACAAACAGAAGTTGGAAGTGGCCATTGGTTGAAAAGTGACGCATATTTTTTAATATTTTTACTTTAAACTTTTGTTTTGGTGTAAAATTTTCAAAGATAGAAACTATCTTGGATAACATAAACATGAACTGATTCTCTTAATGGAATACCTTTGATAATCATTCAGTGCATTACGCATTGGGCATGCGGTCCAGTGGTAAGGAAATTGGGGGTTGGGACGCCAGTTTTATAAGCTTGAGGTTTGACTCTTGCCCTCTACAAAGAAGTTGAGCACAAATTTGAGAGAGAGAGCAAGGATAGTTAGAAATAGGACAGATCAATTCCATGCCTTAAAAAATACGATTTTATTTTTACCATAGCAAAGGTAATTTTCTCAAAGGATATCCTCAGGTTTGGGGCCTCATGCCCCTCGTAATTATTCTGTCATTAGAAGAGAGAAACCATGGACCTATGAGATTAGTCGAGCTAGGAGGTGCACATCTCCACGACCATGAAAAAAGATGGTACAACTATAAAAGCTATAGTGAGGCCATGCTCACTCGAAATGTAATAAAAATTAACCCTAATAAGTTAGTTGAGTTACTTAGAACTTTGTTTAGATGTGGCAGATCCATATTCGAGTAAAAGTAACAGGGAGGCTACACCCACAAGGTGTGAGCAACCGGGCTAGTTCACATTCGGACCGGTTCGATTCTTAAGTAGAAAAAATGGGAATCGAACTTGACTAGTTCGGACCCCGGTTCTATACCCTGAACCGGTCAGTTCTACCCGGGAAGTGAATCAGGTTTTGAACAAATGTGAACGAATACAGAGGTGATAGGTAAAGGTTTCAGAGATGGAAACATGGGTGTCCTCGTTCGGGCATTTGACATCATTCTTGCTCCAATGCCTCTCTCATCTGGACCAGCATGCATAAGCTCACATCTCTACGATAGAATAAATGGAGCAGAACTAGAAGATTTAAGGGCACGGGTTATGAATTCACAACCAATTGTCAACATTTCAATTTGTCGAAATATTATTTTATATTGCTCAACAATGAGTTCTATATTCTTTTTATATTTATGTGGTCTCCCTCTACTTAATAGTTTAAGCTTTTAAGTTGAACTTCCTAACATGATATCAAAGCCGGTGCTATTCCTTTCACATATGCATGTCCACCCTTCACTAGTTAAATTTCCCGTGCTACTCATAACCCAACTTGCACGTGAAAGGGGATGTTGAAATATTGTCTCACATCGCTTGTCACATATGATTTTGCCGGTGTTTAAACCCCAAACTTCTGCATCCCCACCCCACCTTTCCAGCCACTGGACCCGATACCTCGTTGGCACTTTCTAACACGGTTGATCAACATTACCACCACGCAATTATGCATGGTCCTCCTTTAGTTTCGCGAATGCTTCGTCATTATGCTTGAAGACATTGGGACTGTTGTTGCTAGACCAATGTCCTTGAGAATGTCGGCATATGTTGCTGAATAATTCTTGCTGGACACTGAGATAATCCATTAAGGGAACACCAGCTATACAGAAAAGGCGGCGAATGCAGCTGCTCCAGGGAAATATTTGATTGTGCTGATTCCAATGTCCACTTGTCGCAGTGCACCAGTTTGGATTCACTGTATCTGGAGAATCGATGGCCAAGAAATCATCTTTCTTTTGTAGCCTAGAGTTTGGCTATTCCTTTCATTGTAGCCTTGATAACTCACTGTTTTTAACTAGCAAGTCTGAGCAAATTCAGTGGAACAAAGTCATATGCATCATGAAACGAAAGATGGCCAGTTTTTGTGCTGCACTAGTTGATCCTCTTTGATATGTTATCACGAAACGAAAGATGGGCCCGGTTCAAGGGTCAATAGGTTTGTTTTTCAGTTTCAAAATTTAGGAATCGACCCTAATAGAGTTGGTGCCAGGTTTTCTTGGTCTAGAACTTACCTATCCCAAAACCGATCATCTTTGACACCTAACTACCATGGGCTAGCAATTCCTTGGTTGTGGAATAGCCCATGCGGCACCTGGTGAACCAATTTCACTAGGCCAACCTTCTTTCTATAAGTATTCCTAAAAACAGTATGATGAATAACATTCTCGTATCAGATCGTATGACGTCCAGTTTAGCTCAGGTATTCAGTCCCTTGTGCGAGACACGTAGAACGCTTTAGACACAATAATTGGTTTTGGCTTACCATGACCTCATCAAAAGAGTTGCATCAGCTCCCGACAAGTTTATATGTAGGAGGCCAGCCTTGCCTTCAGAACTCATGAGAGTACATTTATTCTAATTTAGAACTTTTAGCACAAACTACATTGACGTCACTCCCACAAGCCATTTATATCATTCCATCTGCATCACTCACTCTTCATCCAACAGACAGCACTAAGCAGAATCACAGTCCGTGACACGACCATACGAATAAAACTTTAACTCATCCATGTGCATGAAGCGATTTGCATGCATTTAGTGGGATTATTCAAGTCGAAAGATGGTTCATTGGCACCTTTGGTAATGTCAACCTCAACCCCCCGTGGCATCTTCACGGACAGAGTGCTCGGCAGGTCAAAAGGCACACCGAAGTCAATAGGCTCATCACTTTGAGAGCTCCCGTTTGTTACCTCGATGCCGACTCATCACTTCCCGAGGGGTTCCGTTGCTTACCTATCAAAGTGGTACGTGAGTTGGGGTTCAGAATGTTGTGAAACGAACCCCCAACTTCTTCTCCTTCTTCTTCTTTTTGTTGGTGTTTCCCCCCAAGCGAAGTTGTGCATCTTGCACCTCCCTCCATCTGCTGGGCCCAGCAAACCAGATTTTCACCTATTCGAACCACGGTCAAGTTAAGCCCAGCGGCCCGGGCCCATCTCGGAGCGCCCATCGCTTTCCCGGGGTTCCATCCATCCGTGTCGGCCGGACATGCAGCGCCGGGCCCATCTCCGAGAACCATCGCTATCCCCGGTTTCCCATCTATCCGTGTCGGCCGCATAACCAGCGCAAGGGCAACCCCGGCCGAGCTACGGACACAGCTATCCTCGTATCCAAACGCCCTCCCTTCTCGCTCCCGTCTTTTTTCCCAAGCGCACAGCCTCCCCTTCTCTCTCTCTCTCGATCGATCGCTTTCTCGCTGTGAAGAAGTCAAGGGGCGATTTCCAAGTCGAGGGCTTTCTCCGAAGGTGAGCGAAACCCTAATTGCCGATCCTTCTCGTCGTTGCGATTCGGATTTTGGTTTGGATTTCGTTGTGGGCGGTGGGTATCCTCGCTGTGTTTTTTCTCCCTTCGTCTGTCGTGATTTCTGTCCTGGGGCTCTCGATCTTCTTGTATTCGTGTGAAGTTTTTGGGCGGCTGTCGTCTTCTCGGTGGTGTTTTCCGATCTGGGACGTGACGGAATCGGTGCGTGTCGTTCAATTTGGGTTCTTGATTTGCCCGCTGTTCGTGCCCCGATCGGTTCTTGATTTCTGGGACGGGATCTGTCGTGGTTTGCGCGGTTCGAACTTGTGATACTGTGGCTTCTCGTCGACTTGCCTGTGTTGTTGTGAATGTTTTGCTGAGACCCTTTTGAACTTGTAAATTTTTTTTTTTTTAATGTGCGCGCTATTTTGTTTGTGATAGTGTGATATGGTTCTCAAGTGTTTTCGATTGTATTCGGAGATTATCAGGTTTAGCTAGGGATCATGACGACTGCTGCCAGACCGACCTGGGCACCTGCGAAAGGTGGAAATGAGCAAGGGGGTACCCGGATATTTGGTCCTTCGCAGAAATACTCATCCAGAGACCTTGCTGCTCACACGAATCTAAAACCCAGGTCTGTGTTATTTGCCACTTCCTGTCTTTACGGATGAAATGATCATTTCTCGGTCTCTGGAAGCGACCACCTTTGACAGGTGTTGCCTGTGTCTTTCGTGCAAAGAAATCCGTTAGCTTTCTGATTTCGTGCGACATTTAACTGTGAAAATTGGGGAATGATGTGGTGCCCTGGAATTTTGTGTCTGTTAGAAAGGCATGGCAAATAGGATCGAGTGTTACGTTTTCAGATCCATCTTTTGCTTGAACAGAATGGTGGGTTGATGTAAATTTTTTCTTTCTTTTGGTTTCTTGCTGAAAGGTAACTGCTATTTCCTTATCCTTTGAAAACTCTTTTTAGCTATTTTTTTGTCCTTTTCTCGCTTTGATGTTCTCTTTCTAAGCTTCTGGAGTGAACAATCGTCTAAATTTTTGCATCAATGGGAGGCGTCCTTAATCCTTATGTAAAGAAACTAAGAAATGAAAGCAGAGGAAGGCACTTAGATGGCTGATCCTGTGAACCTACTGTAGACCGTGAGGACCTGGATAGAATAGATGTGCCCTATGGAGAGGTTTAGGACCTTATGAGGAGTATGTTTTTGGTGGCAAGAGCTACATGCTTAGCCTGATCGAGCTGAATAATTGGTTGAGTGTGCATTTGTGAAGGCTTTTAGGCCCCCTCTCCTACTTCTCCTACAAAATGGTATATTTGGCAGTATAAGTGATGTGCTTAGCAGTACTGATGGCCTTGGTAACCTTCCTATGTGTCGAAAGTGGAGGCTTGTGCGATCTTTTATGCGTCAAAGGTTTTTATGTGTTTTGTGGTATCTCTTAGCTAGTGTAAGTGACAAGAGCTGTATGTTTACGGCCTTGCTAAAGAGAAACTACATCCACATGGAGACCTGAGTGATCTTGAATACGTTACAAGTTTTCATGTGTTTAGAGGTAGAAGGAGAGCTTTGTTTGTTTTCAAATGATAGTGGAACGAGTACGCACCTTGTTAAGGTTATCTTACTCATGCAGTTTTATTTGAAATGCATTCATGCATTTTTTTTTTTTTGGATTTAGTTTGAAATTGAATGATTCCTTATGTTCAATTTTGAGGGTTCTTTTCAACTTACTAGCATCTCTATTAAACAGGAGGGATGGACAAGACACGCATGAAGAGTTGCAGAAGAGGAACCTACGAGACGAGCTTGAAGAGCGTGAACGCAGGCATTTCTCGTCAAAGGACAAGTCCTACGTTGGTATCTACTCGTTAAACTTGTTTTCATGCATGTATTTTGTTGGATGTTGCATTTCTTTCCATTTTTCACTGCCATGTATTGAGATTCTGTGATTTGTTCTTAATTTGTTACATTAGATGATAGAGATCGCCGGAAAGGAGGGCAGCTTCTCTTGGAAGGTTAGAAGTTGCTTCCCTATTTTCATGATATAATGCCACGCTTTATATGATATTCACCTGTGAATTTGTGATCAATAGGATCAAAGAGGGAAGTGGAAGATCGCATTGTTCCCCGCGCAGTGGATGCAGATGATTCCGATGTGGATGTCAAAAGTGATGATGAAAGGTGGTTGCTATTTTGAGTTACTTTTGTCTACACATCATTTGCGGCCTTCTTGGGTCCTTTCAATCATTTGTAGTTGATTACACAATGTAATTGAAGCAGAAAACTGGCATGATTAGATTAGATCCATTTTTTTTAGCGCTAATTCTCTAGTACTTGTGGAACTTGGTGCAAAAGGAATGCTGTGCAGTAGTTTCGTGGTATGAAAATTAACTGTTTGTTCACTGTCTGGTGGATCTCACATCTATTTTGATTATTGCCATCTTGTTTTGTTTGAAATGGACTGCCTACTCAACTTTTACTGAGGAACATTCGTTGCTTTCAGCAGTGATGACGACGATGACGACGATGGGGATGACACTGAAGCTCTTTTGGCTGAGCTTGAACAAATAAAGAAAGAAAGAGCAGAGGAGAAGCTTCGGAAGGTTAGTTTTCATCTTTAGATTCCATCTTCTGCCTGCTAGAATTATTTTTTGCTTGTACGTTCATATCCTGGATCTCTTCGCTTCATAATTTACAAGAACCTATGCATGCATGTTTACTGTTACTTGCAAAATTATATTGGGGACGTGGAATTTTCGTGGTATTTCTCTGTGATTGTGAGTAATCATGAAAAAACTTAAACAATAAAGAAAATAGTGCACGAAACATGTGGAATTTAAGAAATCAGTGGAGTTTAGAGAACTTAAGCAAAAACTAAAATGTTCAATTTCATGAGAGATCACTCCTCAAATCTCTCATTTTATGGGTGGCATAGATAACTATCAGCTGCCTGTGCCACTTGTCACTATCAGTAATAACAACCGATGTTTCCTTACGCTCTTTCAGGAAAGACAGCAGAAGGAAGAAGAACTTAAAATCAAAGAAGCAGAGCTTCTTCGTGGAAATCCTTTGCTAAATAATCCTACTACTTCTTTCAATGTGAAAAGGAGGTGTGTGACCTGAACTTTTTTATTGTTTTTATTCCAAAAAGAAAGTTGAAATTCATTTGAATTGTTGATAGTCAAGCAACAAAGGATTGATCAATATGTACGTGATATCTAGGACTTTCACTGATGTATCTCTTACGGTTGTTCTTTCCCCTTGATTGTTTCAGGTGGGATGATGATGTGGTCTTCAAGAATCAGGCCCGTGGTGAAACCAAGGCTCCTAAGCGCTTCATTAATGACACCATCAGAAATGACTTCCACCGTAAATTCTTGCAGAGATACATGAAGTAGTCGTTTAAAGCTAGAGAGCTTCTAGCAAAGGAATGTACCTTATGTGAGAACTTGCAAATAGTTTGTTTGTTTTGGGATTTTTTGTGCAAGCAGCAATCTGAAGTCTGATTTTGAGATCTGAATTCACCTATCCACCGCACTTCTTAATCCTGGAATATGTTATTCTTAGTAAACGCGTTATATCTTCAAAAGCAAGCTGCAAAATTCATTCTTTTGTTGCATGAGCGGGAACTGCCTATGGAGAAGGCGAATTTTGAGACCATCAGGATGAAACACATCGACACCTTTGTTGCTTGGGTGTCGATAATGTTCCTGGAATTCATCTTATTTCCTAAATTTCATGGCTGTTGCATTTGTGCGACTAGTTATGTCAGAGTGCAGCCACCATGTAGTATGGCTACAAAAAAATGTCCAAAATATCTGATGTTGTGCGTCTCGAGGCGTACCGAAATCGCGTCTGGACGTGCTACTTGCTGCTTCTGGTTGTGAATGTTGTACTCAGGACGAAATATGGGGGTGGTGGTCGCCGTTTGAAGGCTTAAAGTAAAATTGAGCCTTGAGCTTTTGAAGAGTAGTTTAGCTTCTGAGTTGTTCTGCAATCACTGGACCTATCAAGCGCCACCGATTACAACATTTGTCTGTTGGTTTTCTTCACTTCACTTTCTACCAAGGCTGCTAAGCAAGCAAGAGTTGCAAGTCAAAATGGCATTAAGCTTTAAGAAGACGTCGAAGGATGCGTTAAGCTACCATTAAGCTATCATTTGCAGCTGTCACATGAAAGTTGACCTCTCATGAGGCATGCCCAACTTGGCGAAGTTGGTGCTCCTTGATTTCTTCTATTTGTGGAGTCACTCTTTACAGGCTGAAGAGCAGAGTTTCTTCATTGAGCCTCTTTTGTCCCTCTTCCCCTTTTGGCCTTTTTGATTCAAAATTGAGATTTTCATGGACTTTGATGTGCTCGAATTTAGTGAGGTTAACCCACAGCCATCAATTCATCACTTGAAGAAAAACTCAGTACGCAATGTCCGTATTCGACTTTGCCTGAGGAAGCTGATACTTTGAAACTCAATTGGCAAAAATTGCTTGGCAGGCCATCCGGGGATAGTCAAATTAAAAATTCTTCATACTCCAACAAGAGGGGAATGAATAGGCAACCAAGAAGAACGACAAAACCACAGAAAACTATATTTACTCCAATTTCCAATATAAGCATCATGATCTCTTGATAATGGATACAGAGTAATTTACAATCACGTTACAAGTTGCAACAAGCTATGAACAAAAAACTATTACAGAGAACCATCTAAAAGAAGAAAAACAAGCTTCACCTCAAGACGGATCGCCCATCAATTACAACTCACAAACAAATAACAATAAATAAACCATACCGACAGAATTGACTTCTAGATGCAGTATATCCTTTCCTATTAGCTCAATCTCGATAAAGAAGCTCCCCACATGATTGCAAACAAAAATTCAAGCATCGCAGAGAGTTGGATCAGGTATTCTAGTCATGCTTTTCCTTTGGTTTGTCTAGAACAAATTCGGCGTACAAATCCTTTAGAGCAATCACGACAGTGGTTATGAGAGGGCCCATGATAGCACCCTGTAAAAGTGAGGATTCAACGACATTAGTGCCAAATATAGAATATATATCGCAAAGAGAGAAATAATTTCACCGTGTACCCGTTCGTTTGAGTGTTAACAATGCACTGATGAGGCACAGGCATCACCTAATGGTCATGCAGAAAGAGTTGCTAATTTGGCATTTTCTACGGACAGAATTTTTTCCTGGAGTATCTGGTGCTCTTAAATGATAGAGGTAGCCATGCCAATAAGGAAATAGCAGATCTTGAAGTATATAAGCAACTCAGGGGAAAGAAAACGATCTTGCAAGAATTTTAACAGTCATAAACCCTTAAAATTCCCGAGTATGGTCTGACTACATGATGCATCCTAAAAGGATGACAAGTAAAGACGGCTTCACTAGATGATAACAGGACTCTGAAGTGAACCACGCATGCCAATAGAGATGCAGGTACATTCCCATATAGTGAAAGAGGAGGAAAAGGAAGATGAGTAATGATTTAACAACTACCTCAAATGCTGAAGGGAACAATGTCATTCCACCAATAATGCTAAGCCCAGTGAGGTATGCACTATGACCAGGTACGTCCTCCTGAATCTCAGATGCACCATAATCCATGAGAACAAGATGAATAATGGACAACGTGATTGCCAGTATGTATCTTCCTTCAAGGACCAATTGTAATGCTGCGGGAATTGTTGCAAACCAAGATGGGAAGATGGGCAATAGAGCGCTAAAAAATGTAAGAACAGTGCATCCGTACAAGAAATGGATTTTATACAGCCTAAACAAAAGCCAGGTTAGACATCCTTGAATGAAAGCAATCTCAACCGTTGCCAGAAGAACACCTGATATAGCTTTGTCAAGAACTTCGACACACCTAACCCTCGACGAATTTGGCATTGGAAGCATACCCATTACTTGCTCCGTAACCCCTCCAGATTCTGCCGTGATGAGGTAATACAAGACCGAGAAGAACACCACTGTTTGGGACACGAAATTGAAGACCTCGGCTGCTCCATAGATGATGGAGTTCCCAACAGAAAACAGGAGTTTCGTCCCGCCTCCTACGACTGAGGCACTACTTGCAAAAACACTTTGCAGAACATCCTTTCCTTGAACAGCTAAGCCCTTTGCCTTCTCAACCAAATCTTCTCTTGTGATTAGCAATTCCCTGAGCAGGGCATCTACTTCAGTATATATCTGTCCCCACTCACGTTTACTAAACTGTTGGTGGATACTAAGAAATTTCTCGGTGTACGGAGATGGGGCCATTAGAGATGTGGACTGCTCCGAAGAGCCAGCTGATGGACTAATCACAAAGTGCTTAATCCCCGTGACAAGCTCAGTCATGTTGTATTGCATTGCCAAGTTATCTATCTGGTCCGACACAGTCGCATAGAGCACAGTAGTATATTTATCGACCATCCCAGGCACATCATTCTCATCCATCCACTGCTTCACGCCAATCTTCTCCGCATAATTACTCTCTTCCACGTGAGACTTCAATGAAATTACAGCATCCTTCCCTTCCAAACCAATTTTATAAGAGAAGAACATCACTCCGGTCAAGAATCCCATGATCATGCCAACAATCAGCCCAATCGCGATGATGGTCTTCAACCTCTTCAATATACCCCTAGTGAAAAACGCACTCATTGCGCTGCGACGGAAACTGCTACTCCTAATCGACGACACAGCAGACAACGTGGCGTCCACATTCTTCGAGCTAAACAAGAAGCCTAACGCAAGAATAGCTACAGACCCACCAGCGCCGATCCACTCATACGCAATTATGAAGACCCAAAACGACACTAGCCACCGGAGCAACTTCGAGAACCTGCTCCTCTTCCGCCGTAATCGGTCAGATTTCGGTTTCTTAAGGAAAACCCTGTAACAAACTTCCTTAAAATCCACAAGGGTGCCCATGAAAGCCCTAAAGATAGCAACAGGGACAGCAAGCAGAGTCTCAGTGAGGCCTAATTCGAGAGGCTCAGACCAAAATGCTACAAGGGTCTCTTCTATACCTCTCAAAGGGATCGAGCACAGAATGGCCCACTGAATTGGCCTCAGATACTCTTGCAACAGCTTGCATATGCCATAGAGAACGAAGATGGTGAATGCGAGGCCAAAGTGGGCCATGGCTATGTAGAGGGCGAGCTTTACCTGGGGATCGTCGGAGAGCGAGTTCTCGTGACCCGGCTCGCCGGAGGAGGAAGCAGGGCGGGGAGGGGGCGCCGCGTGGGCCGGGGCGGGCGGCGCGTGGGGCTCGGGGGGCGGGGCCGGCTTGCGGACGGAGGCCGATCGGAACATGTCTTGCCAGGGGAGAGGGCAGGAGGAGTTGGATTCGGGTTCTGAATTCGGGTCCTTGTACGGTACAAGCTCCATTTCCCTCTCTATATTGTTAGGTAAGTGGCGATGCGGGATTTTCAGGGGAAAAGGTTGGAGCTTTTTCAGGAACCAGATCCAATGCTAGCTCGACACCAGCAACGCATGCATAAAGTTCGGATTTTTAAGAACTTTGAACAGAGAGAAATAGAGGGAGATAGAGAGAAAGAGAGAGAGAGAGAGAGAGTCTTGACAGGAAACTTAATGGAAGATGGCAACCAAGGAAGAAATTGTCCGTGGTGTCAGAATCAGAAGAAGAAGAAGACTCCTGGAAGCAGAACGACTTTGGACATCGTCTGGGCAGAGGTCACCTTATTAAAATCAACGTGGGGACTTTGAATATTCAAAAAAAAAAAAAATCAAGTGGCATTAAATAAATATAAATTACTTAACGGATTGATCAGAATCTTCTATTGGCTGAGCCAGTCTCTATGGGAAACTTTGTCAAGAATCTACAGTTGCAGAGACTTTAGATTTCTGAAAACTGTAACATTTTCTTTAGATATCTGTCTTAAGCAATGCTTTGAGGTATTTGTGAATAGCCAAGACAGCAATCGTGTTTCCTGTTCCCCCCCCCCCTTTCATCGCTTGAGAAACCGCAAGCACAGCAGCCACGTGAATGTCGTCAATCATTGACTGAGTTGTTGTGGGCACGTTTCATGCGATTTGCCCATGCCTTTTTTCTGTGTTTTGTGCAGTACTTTACATGGAAATGTCCCGCGAATCTCCTGCACAACCCTTTCGGGCCATACCAGAAGAACAGAACAGAGAAGCTCACAGAATTGCGGCATGAAAAAGTACCTCTTGGCCTCTCATCAGATGGAAAATGCCATCCATGACATTTTAAGGCTCAAAAGTTAATGTTTCTGTTGAATTTTCTTTTGGGTACATGACTAAATCCACCCAATTCTCAACAGAAAGACAAAATTGCCCCAAATCATTTAATTGCAATTTAAACCGGCGCGGCAAATATTTATTACTTTCCTTCTTTTCTTAGTTTTTCCATTTTCTATGTAAGATTTGACCGCCGTAATTAAAAATTTCACATGTTTTGTTTTTGCATCTTGCGGGCATTATGTTTTCTCTTTTATTGTTAGATTTTACTTCTGTGGAAATCAGTTTTGTTGAAAAGAAAATTTTCAAGAAACCTAAATTTTTTTTTACTTTGTCGAGCAAACTTATGGATCGATTATCAAATAAAATCTAAACCTTTTTTTAAAGATAGACAATTTTTAACACGGTGACTTGTTTATAAACTATCCCTTTTGTTGTGGATATCGCAATGAAACCCTTTTTTTTTATCGTTTGTCTCTCATATACAATACATCTAACGGGATAATAGGATGAAACAAAAAAAAATCCCTCTTTAAAATTTTCCAAAATGAAATCATTGTTATATTTTCCAATGTGAAACTTTGAAAGATGAAATTTAATTATATCAAAAATTGCAAAAAAGTATTTTTTTTTCAAATTTTAATGAAATTTCATAATTTTGGATCGACAAAAATTAATAGCATACATGAAATGTTTACAATGAAAATATCAAGATGCCTCATTATGCATAATTTTTCACGCGGATCTTTTTAGTGTCCCCCTAGATACACCTATAACATCTTACATGCTCCATGTAAAAGTATCTCGCCATTGATGCTGAAATAAAAAGACTTGATATATATTTTCTTGGAAATTTGTCTCTTTGACAAAACTTATTTCTACAAAAGTAAAATCTAAAAATAAAAAAGAAAACATAGTGCCTTCTATATATATGGGATAACCACAATGGACCAAAACAATATATGTGCAATTCTTAATTAACCAAAAAAAATAAATTATAAATGGAAGTGAAAATAACAAATAAAAAAGAAATGGGACCACCGATTTAAATTGCAAGTGAATGATTGAAGACATTCTTATATTTTTAGTGAAAACGAGGTGGATTTAATCACATATGGGTTGGAAATAGCCCTTTCTTTTTGTGGTTTTTTGCGATGGGAGAGCCAAGAGAGGTTACGGTGGTTAAAGAACAAAACTTGTACGTGTGAATTAGAGTCACGGCACGAATTCGATCCGTCACATTCCACCGGCCAATGTAAACAAGTTTGTGTTCGCACATGGGTACACCCGTGTAAATTTTAGCTCACGTCTCACCCAATTAATGAAGTTGACAGAATACTTCATAAAAGGCGTGATTTTTTTTTTCTATATGCAAATAAGCCCGTGATTTTATCCGCTAAGCAAGGATTTTGTAATTGTAAAAATGGAGGATCGAGCATCAAACCCATTTCTCGATCTAACTCCAACAAGATTATCTAGCAATGGGGCTCCAATGTAGAAGCCAGAGAGATTGGATAGGGTGGAATTTGTGGCAGTCATTGGTTGTGTGGGAACCATATGATCAAAGGTTGTTTACAAGCTCAGATTTTTCTTTTAATGTCTCTTTTGGTTGTCAATTTGCTGGAGTTGCTTTCAGGCTTTTTGCATATGAATATGCCCTAATGCAGGAGGGACCGACGGCTGCAGCTCATGAGAACACAGGCTTGCATTTCGATTAATCCCCCCTTCCTAATTAAGGATATGGAAACCACACTAGATTGATGGGTTAGTTTCGAATTCGCTCGTTATGCTTTCGGTGTTCTGGTCTTGCTCGTGGGTCGACATCAGGCCCAAAATCTCGGCCCCGATTATAAAGAGATGATGGCCTAAACTTGGCCACTACAAAATGTGCATAACCCACGAAGCCTCATCGATGGGATGCCTAAAGAGCTTGTTGATCGTTAAGGCCATAAAAGGAAACTTGACCAACAAGACCCGCCGATGAAATGCCACAAAAGTTCAACGAGCATGAGTTTCCAACCGGTAGAGTTTTAGCGAAGCACGTGATGCGTGGTCACGATTGATTGACTCGAAACATGCACATAAATTAAAGATCGAACCACGGAATTGAAAGCAAATGCAAGCAATCTATGAATTAGAGCGCAAGTCGACGAAGTTAGAGATTCTTGCGGTGGAAGATCCGAACGCATGACAAATGTCCTTCAATAATTAAAAAAATATTTTTTAAAAAAATTAATGATAAGGCCTTTGCAAAGCATTGTCAAGAGCATTAGTTTTATCGTGTAGAGTAGATCAACTTAATCCACTAAATACTAAGATTAAGTTAAAGAGTGCATTCATAACACCGGTTGAGCATCGAACTAAGGAAAAGCTTGCGGCTTCAATGCTCTGATCAATTCCTTCTGCTTTCACAAATTTTCTAATTAGGCTCTTTCACCACTAAATCTAATCAAATTCAGCTGACATGGCTATCAGACGGCGCGGAAGAAGTATGATGCAAGTAAAATATGTCAATGCCCACATGAATGTATGCGTGGACAATGTAACCAATATAAATCATGTGAGAATATGATGTAGATACGCCAATGTGGAGGTCCACGTTATAAAATTTTATCCACGTCACACTACGAGTCATCGGACGGCCATGTCAGCTAGATTTGATCGGATATTGTATCGGAGGGACCTGATTAAAAAAAATTATAGAATGTAAAAAAAAACATGATTAAATAAATTAAAAGTATAAATATTCGATTAAAAAAGGGTTAATACCACGAAAAATCATAAACTGGTATATTTGTAATGAATTTACTAAAAATAAATTTTTTTATCACCAAAAAACCCAAACTGGTACATTTGTGACAAATTTATCATCTTTTAAATTGGATTAATATCACAAAAAATCACAAACTAGTACACTTGTGACAAGCGGAGAGTAAAACCCCAAACCGGTACACCCATCAATTGCCACGTGTCATCCAACACAGAAATTTGACGGTAAAATTTAACGAAAATTAATAGAGGATAAAATTATCACAGGTGTACTAGTTTAGGATTTTAATTGGTCAAAAAATTAGTGTTGACTAAATTTATCACAGGTATATCGGTTTGGGATTTTTTGTGATATTAACCTTTTGAAAAAAGTGTGAAAGTCCAAAAATTATGGAGGCGGGCAAAAGTAGCAATTTTGATACTGCCCAAATAAAATAGGATTTATTTAGTTTTTTTCTATTGGGAGGGATGTAGGCAATTTTCTCGAAACCTTGAAACGACATGTCGCTTTCAATATCACGGTTGGCTTGGCTTCTTCCCACGTTAACCAGTTCACATTACTTCTTTTTGGGCCGCGAAGTTAGCCGATTTCATAATGACGCCTAAATATTAGGTAAATCAAGCATAGAGGGTCAACATCGCAGAGATCGAGCAACATCATCATCTTAATAAATTTTACAAACTCTGCCATCAAATCAAACGTGCTAGTTTCGTCGAATTCACAGAAATCACATAAAAAACGTGACGACAGTCAGCATCATACATGCATGGTACGATTGGCTTGCTGAGATTACATTCGGGTGCATAAGCATGCAGTTTATTTATTCTTGGCGAGAATGTAAGCATATGGGTTGACATAGGAATAAGCTCCATTGATGCTACATTGGAATGTCAACTTACCATTAGTCATGCAATTCATCTCTTTCCTTTCATTAGAATTTATATAGGCCCTCCTAAGGACTTGCTCGAAGGAAATCCTCGGTCCAATTTTCGCCCTCGGCTTTTTGACTTTCAGAGACAATAAGAGTTCCGACATCGAAGAGAATAAAAGCCAGGGCGCAACGAAAATTACTCTTCTTCGAGTTTTCGGCTTGATTTTTTTTAACTTTAAAAGTAAAATGAAGCGCGACTGATGCAAAAAAAAAAAAATCAAAATTTCGAAGCCGAAATGTGACGGCACTTATGCTTGGAGGTGGGGTCAGTTTTGAAACCTTGGATAAAGCAATCAAATCGATGATGGGATAGCTGGATCTGGTCACTTGCAAGATCTGAGCATATGTCTGAATCTTGGGCATCACTTGTTCCTTGACTATTCGTTTCGTTTAAGTTTTTTCAAATATTAAATCACATTTTCATCGAACCATTTAAATTTATTTAAAGTAATTAACAGCGATGGCACGAATTCTCGTGTAGTTTCGAGGCCCCCCATTTGCCTTTCTCACTTTATGTAGCCTAGAATGATAGGAGAGTGTTAAGTTAAATTGAGATCATTACGGTAAGTGTTTTCGAAACTTATGTCGATGTGACATTTTAGTCCTAAAATTTTAAGTTTTTTTCCCTGCGTTTAAGTCTTGAAATTTATTGTCGCCCTTCCGATAGCTCCGTCAACGTTTTGGTGGATAGAAATAAAATAGTGTAATGCGGCATTTCTTAGTAATATTTTCATCCGGCTATGAATAAGCCAACGGAACCTGTTAAAACCCAAAACTAACAATGTTCCGGGTTAAATATAAGTTAAAGAAATAAAATCAATTCGTTTTACTAGAAAAAAAAAAATAAAGCGGAGGGGATTGGAGGGTGGCAGTGCTGCCCCTTTGTCATCGACCCTCACCGGGATCGTAGCGATCTATGTTGATTTGGCACGATCCGTGGCAGATTGATATTCCGTTCATAACATTTGCTCTTTGAAAAGCGAATGCAGCAAACCTTAATTAGACGTAACTAACTAATAGGTTAGCTCAGATTGTTTAAAGAAGAGCGCGGTGCACGTCGTGGCGCAATGCCTTTTCCATTAATTTCAAACCTTAATTAGCCATGCTAACTAATCCATTGGGTTAACAGATTAAAAAAAAAAAAAATCACGCCTTACGAATCAAGTCATACACAATCTTACGAGAGGATATGCGCGCAATCTTAAAAGATATGGACAATCAACAGAAATATCATAATTACCTCCAACATAAGAAAGTACCCTAATCAGACCCGTTTTAGAATGTTCTCAACACGTGCAAAGCTTTTTGAACTCTTCTTATCTCTATAAGATCACACCATAGCTCTAGTAACGATGACGAAACCCGGAGACCTTGGAAACATCGTACCCTTCAAAAAAAGAAAAAACACAAGGCATGTGTGGGTTTGCTTCGAAAGCAAAAGATCTTTGGTGGAGTGCGAGGGGAAGAAATCCACGAAGAAAGATACGCATTCCCAAACTCCTATAAATCCCATCTCAAAACTCACCACCAATCGATGATGGGACAGATCTCGACGTTGACTTGTTCTCGATGATGATTCCTTTCCCTCGACGAACTTCCCTTCGCGGTCACGTAACCCACCACCTCGCTACTGGCCCAACGACAGCCAGAAAGAAAGAGCTTTTGTAGCTAACCATCATCGGTTTGTTTGTTGAGCCTTCACGTTGGAAAACAACTCTCGATCTTCCTCGTCCCTCTCTGCGTTCAACCCGTCGTCGTGCTGTTCCCGCATCTCTCATGGGAATGCAGGTTTCCTCCTGTCCTCTCCCGTGGCAAGGTCGGTTTCGCGCGGCTCTCGACGGGAACTGATGAACGGTAAGGCGGATGCTGCAGCGGCCGGATCCGGCATGGGGGTTCTCGAGCCCTTGTTGGATCGGGGCGCGAGGAAGTTCATCAAGAGGAAGGACAGCGACGCCGGGGACGCAGGTAAAACCGTCGAAGGGTGCCGTGAATTTGCCCGCATTGTCGTCGTGGTCTTGATGAGTTTCGTGTGATATGCTCCCATGCCTTGTCATGAAAATTTGATCTCCTGTGTTGGAATTTACATAGAGTTTTTGAAAGTGTCCTCTTTTGAGGTCCTTCGCTGTGTTTCTTCCTTTTTGGGCAATTCGGGTTCGCGCTTCCGTTCAATCTCCGGCTCTGTTAATGCTTTTTCGATTTCTCTCTCGTCGTTGCCGAGATTGTCTTGCCCTGCAATTTAGTAACGTGAGTGACGCCGGTCGACTAAATACCTTCTTATATTGTTCGTTTCTTCTCTAGTTACTTTGCTTTTCCGTGTACTTATAATCAGAGTGCTGCATTTACCAAATCTGCTAGTGAGAAGAAACCCAGCAATTCAATGGCGTTTAATCATTCATGTGTCTCATTCTCTTGAGCAAGTGATTAAATTTCCTATGCAAAACTAGATTATCAGATGAATCTCTAGACAGAATTGGCCAGTGCACGTGTATGATAGACAAAAGCAAGAATTCCCGAGCCTAACATGGGTCATTACCAGGCCGAGCGCTCGAAGAGTTCAGAAGCTCTCTCCACAATGAGCTCTGCACGTCGGAAGGCGCCAAGCGCCAACAGCAACGGTTCTGTGGCCCGGTCGTAGCAATGACCTTCAACTTCATGGTTGCAGTGGCGATCATCCTCACGAATAAATCGGTCTGTCCCTCGTATCTTCCGTCAGACTTCCAGTTTTGACGTTTTTCGGCATGTTTCGGCATACTGGTTGATCCATTTAAGCATATTGTTTGGCTTCTGCTCAATCGGTAAGTGTGACCGCAGGTGATGGGGAAAATCGGGTTCAACTTCCCGATTTTCCTCACGCTGATCCACTATTGCACCGCCTGGGTTCTGATGGCGATTTTCAAGGCGCTGTCGCTGCTGCCGGTGTCGCCCCCGTCCAAAACCACGCCTTTCTCTTCCATTTTCGCATTAGGAGCTGTCATGTCCTTTGCCACCGGCCTTGCCAACGCCAGCCTAAAGCACAACAGGTCCTAACTAGCTTCAGGGTCCTCTCTTACGATCTCTGTCTGGACTAATCGTAGACATCTTCTCTTTGTTTGCCTGGCAATTAAGATCACGAGCTGAATTTGTGCAGTGTTGGATTCTACCAAATGGCCAAGATAGCAGTTACTCCAACCATTGTACTCTCTGAGTTCATGCTTTTCAAGAAGAGGATTTCCTCGGAAAAGGTCAGGGACTAGCTGAAATTCCCGCTACAAAAGTCACGTTCACTCGTTCTGGAGCTTGCTCTTTCCTCTGTATATGAATGTCCATTCCATATTTCAGGTTTTGGCATTGGTAGTCGTTTCGCTCGGCGTGGCTGTTGCGACCGTGACGGATGTGGAGTTCAATGTGTACGGCTTTTGCATCGCGGTTATTTGGATAATCCCCAGCGCAATAAATAAGATCCTCTGGTCTAACCTGCAACAGCAAAGCAATTGGACCGCCTTAGCGTAAGCGACAGACGAAGATCTGTATCTTCCGCGCCGCGATTATCACATTACTGCTCTAACCATCGACTTTGACGAGCGCAGGTTGATGTGGAAGACTACCCCGATCACTATCTTTTTCCTGTTGCCGCTGATGCCATTGCTGGACCCTCCAGGAGTGCTATCTTTCAACTGGGACCTGCGAAACTCGAGCGCGATCTTGATCTCGGCTCTCTTAGGCTTTCTCCTACAGTGGTCCGGCGCATTGGCTTTAGGGTAGGAAAACCAAATTACATGCCATCCATTCGTTTCGCGACGCCTTGTTGTTTCGAGCCCCTTTCATTACATCAATGGGAACTGCTAACAGAACGGTGTTCGTGGCAACTTATGCAGCGCGACCTCGGCCACTTCTCACGTCGTTTTAGGACAGTTCAAAACGTGCGTGATCCTCCTCGGGGGCTACATCTTCTTCCGCTCCGATCCGGGGTCGGCGAGCATCTGCGGCGCCGTGGCGGCGCTCTGCGGGATGTCGGTCTACACGTCTCTCAATTTGAATGGACCATTGGAGACATCGAGGAAGCGCCTTCCGAAGCAGGCATTGCCCGTATCAACCAAGTCGCTCGGTGAACAAACTTCAGAGCCCGATGTACATAACCCTGCAAATATTGCCTGAAATTTGACCATTAGATCAGCGCATTTTTCTGTGCATCTAGAGATTATCTTGTTTAGCTTTCGATTTAAATTGTTTCTTAAAGAGTTTTAGGATTTGAGAGTATTCGAGTAATACCATTGAATATAGGAAAGTTCATTCCGCGCTAAAAATCCGCTTCTGTAAATAAATAAATAAATAAAATGCGCCGGCGAAATATGCTATTATTGTTCTATTTTGCTAATGTTATCTCTGTTTAGTTGGTACAAGATTTTCTTACTTTACTCCCGCCACGAAAGAAACGTTTCGCGCAAGTCTATCAACTGGAAACAGGTCCGCCAGTCGGTTGATAGACTTGTGCAAAGCACAAGCAGACATGCTGGAAGCCTAGACTTTCCTTATTGCCATTCTAGGTACGGGAAGCTGTTATGTCTGCCTATTCGGAGATAGCTCCATACGAAGAGAATAGAATGTAGGACGAGCCTCCACCGTACCGGAGAATCCCTTCCTCATGTTTTCTCCCTGCGCTTCTTAAGGTCTTGCACCGGACGAAAGATTTTCCTACTTTACTCCTATCACGAAAGGAATGTTTTTAGGCATGGGGGTACGATTGTTTAGAGGGAAACGATCAAGTGAAAATCATTCGTTTGACTTTTTGAACTCCCTGCCATCATCAACACGGTAGATTTGGCCTATTACGACACATAAACAAGTATAAAATATGTATCGAGACATGTCCGATCATGCTTTACTACTTCTCAGCATGTCGCGTTGGTACAAATTGTATGTTAACCCATTTAGTTAAATGTACACAAGTGGGTGGTAAACAAGTTCAAAGAGCTAACCACACCATGTTTATCACTCGTGCTTGAACGGATTGGCCGGTTTACGACACAAACTCACTGTCAAGCATTTCTCGAAAGATGAATGATTTTAAGGCCCCGTTTGGTTTAGCATTGGGAATGCTCATTTGGCCTTAAATGAGCATTCCCAAAATGCTGAACCAAACGGTTCAGCATTGTAGTTCCAAATGCCCATTTGGTAGCATTTGGAATGCTGAATGCTCAAAGTTGGTCCAGACCAACTTTGAGCATTCAGCATTCCACAAACGCTAACTACTCCCAAAAAAAAAAAAAATTTTCTTCAGCAAAGCGTGGCTGGCTAGGACAGCCGACGGGGGGCCAGCACCGCCAGCGAGGGACTGGTGAGGTCATGCGACCCCGGCGATGGCCACCTGGGGTGGCGCAACCATCCAGGTGTTGTCACTTGGGTCGCGCGATCCCGGACAGCGATGACCTAGGTCGAGTGACCCAGGCGATGGCCGCCTGGGGTCGCTTGACCCAGGTCATCGTCGCCTAGGTTGCACGACCTCAGGCGACGGCCGCCTGGGCTCGCGCAACTGCCCAAGTGCCGTTGCGCCATCATTTGGGTCGCGCAACCCCGGGCGACGGCTGCCTGGGGTTGTGTGACCTTCGCTGCCTAGGTTGCGCGACCTCAGGGCTCCTTGGGAGACAGCCGCTGGCGCCAGATCTAGCTCGCCGACAGCCGTAGCTTTTCGCTAGAGCCGGTGAAGGGTACTTTTAAAAATAATAAAAAAAGAATCTCCAAAACCCATTTGGAAAAAGAAACACAATTGCATTTCCCCAAGTGGCTTTCAAATAATTTTTTATTAAACGCTATTTGCATTTTTTCAAGTGGCTTTCAGCTTAAAGTATTTGCATTACCCAAATGAACATTTTAAAAGCTGAACCAAACATGCCCTAAAAATATATATTCCTAAAAAATGCTCGCTTTTGTCGCTTATTACAATGAATGAACAAGAAATATTTCTATCGCCTACAAAAATATTTAAACATAAATTATTATCAATGATGAAAATATGTTCAATTGAATAATTATTTAAGCGATGTAAGAGATCATTTTTAGGAAAACGTTTATTAAATTGTCCATTCTCACGAAACAAACACGCTAAAAAAAAAGTAAGTTGAAACCGTTCAATTTAGCGAATTGAAAAGATGAGGGGTGTGAGTACAATCTTTATAATTAGGGATAATTTCACAAATGATCATTAAATTTTAGTCAAATGTGTAATGTTATCCCTCAATTTTTAATATGTTCAATGTGATCCATGAACTTTAATTTAATATACGATGTTATTTATGGACTTTAATTTGTTCAATATGGTCCATGAATATTTTGATATTTATTCAAGTTAGTCCTCACGTTATATGAAAAAATGTTCAATATTCTTCTCGAATCTGAATTAATAAAAGGATAAAATTAGACATTCTCATATAGTGTGAGAATTATATAGCGAATAAATTAAAAATTCATAGAATATTTGATAAAGATCACGGAGTAATGTCGGTTCTCTTCGATTTACGAGATGGGCAAGGAGAACACGAAAACGTGTTTGGCAAATCCGTGATTGTGACCTCACCTGAGTGGCAAACCCGACATTTCAACAGAAAAATCATCCTCTTATATATACTTCTTCCACACATTCGCGTGGCTCAGACGGAACCCTAGCTCCTGCTTTCTTCCTTCTTCCTTCTTCGTCTTCGTCTTCTTCTGGCACTCGATCAGCTGGGTGGATCGGATACGCTCCCGTCTCGCTACTTCCGCAGATCGTTCAGTCTCGAAGCTTGCACTTGCCTGATCGATGGGTTCTAAGATGAAGAACGATCCCCTCTCCGGCGATGGAGCCAGCCCCGGGTTAGTCTCTCTCTCCCTAGGCAGGATTCTGTGGATTTGCATGTTCGTGATTACTTCGTCGGTGTGCATGCTCGCGAGCAATCGAAAGCGAGGCAAGCTTTGATTGAGGGGCTTTTGATGGCTGGGGGACAGACTTCCTTTCTTGCCATTCGTAGCCGTCCGTGTTTTTGGAAACGAAGCCCTCGATGGGGTGAATTCACCCGGAACGGGCTTCTTGTGCAGTTCTTGGCCGTCTTGGTGTCGTTGGAGGGAGTCGATGTTGTCTTGATTGTTGGACTTCAGATAGTTATCTGTCGGAAACTTGTGAATTTTAGCTCTTCTCGCAATCGCGCGATGTCTCTCTTTTTTGCCAGTTCCTCACCCGATGGACCATGTTCTATTTTACTGTGAGGGCTCCTAATCTGTGGATCTTGCGATGCAGGAAGATCTTCATCGGAGGACTAGCGAAAGATGTTACTTACGGTGAGACCTCTGCTTTTTGCTGTCTGTCTCATGCGGTCATCAGTAGTGCATGTTTTATGCACGATACTATGGCTAGTTTTATCTTTTCGATTTGCGTTTTGCTGTGTCATAGGGTTTGTAACAATTCACTAGTTTTGAGTTAGGATATATTTGTGGTTGCTCATATGCCCTGCCTAGATGCTACAAGGGTTATAGGTCAACCGGCTTTTGTACCCCTTTTTTTAAACTGTCTTTCTTCTCATTGTGGATACAGTAACATTCAATAAGCACTTCGGGCAATATGGGGAGATAACGGATTCTGTGATAATGAAAGATCGATTTACGGGTCAACCCAGGGGTTTTGGATTTATCACTTATGCTGATCCTTCAGTGGTTGACAAAGTCATAGAGGATGAACATATCCTCAATGGGAAGCAGGTAAAGGCAGCATCTTTGTCCTGCTGGTTCAATTATCCCTTCTTTTCGCTTTGTTGCTCACTAAACAAGCCTGAGGTCCCTTCTATTGTCTATACTGGTTGTTACACATTGTTCAGATGTACTTTGTGTTGTAATCTGAATACAAAGTGCTGTAGCACACAACTATGTGAAAGGTTTCAATGAATGGTTGAAATATCTTTTATTGAAAAACTGCCAACTACCTACACAGTCTGCTTGGAGATGTAGAGAATTGTGCCATTCACATAACTATTAAGGATGAGCTTTTGCATTGCTTAAGTTGTCCGGTGTTTTCATTATATCATGAAGCACTTAATCCGCGACTAAGTTTCTTTTCTTTCTTAAAATGTTTTATCAACTAATTGATTTTATTTCGTTTTTCCTTGTCACGCTCTATGTCACACATATTTGAAAACACTCATGGCCCATGAAAGGGATATAGATATGATGTGTTTTCTTATAGGAATATCTGAATAAAGATGAAACGTGATAAAGCTCTGTGATTTGTTTAGCTAACAAAGTTTTCTTTGGATGGTTGTTTCATAGAAGTCTTTATGTAGTTTTACAGTTTAAAGAGTATATACTACTGTACGACAAATACTATGGCACTGTAAGATTCCAGCTTTTATTTTGTTCTTTGAAATGTGAGGACATGGAGTTGGCGCGTACAATCACTAGAATATGTTCAAAATTAGTGAATTTTCCATGTTCGGTAGCTAAATGGATCAAAATTTCGGGCTTGCCTTTTTTCCCCTATGCTCTTTATCTTTTTTTTTTTACAATTTACAGCAGGTTGTGCTCTAATATGGTAAACATATGACAAATCATTTGCCAATGGAGCAGGTTGAGATCAAGAGGACCATTCCTAAAGGTTCAGGCCAATCGAAGGATTTTAAGACGAAGAAGATATTTGTTGGTGGTATTCCATCAACTGTCACGGAAGGTGCAGTCAATTTTTCCCGGCATTTTCATTCTTCAGTCAAGAGTAGTTAGTATAATTACTGGATTTCCTTCGGCAGATGATGGTTACCAATGGCCATCTTCTTTTGTCAAACTTTGCAGATGAATTGAAGAATTTCTTCTCTAAGTATGGAGAAGTTGTTGAACATCAGATAATCCGAGATCATGAGACTAATCGATCTCGAGGCTTTGGGTTCGTAATTTTTGATAGTGAAGAAGTTGTTGATGATATGTTGTCTAAGGGAAATATGATAGAAATGGCCGGTACTAAGGTGAGTTTACTAAGATTGTTTACGAGAAATCAACTTGTAAACAGATACTTGCTTTTGCAGTTGTCTGCATCATTTAATGCTATTTCATTATCGATATTGATATCCTCTTGAGACCTGTATTAAAATAAATATGTCAAGTGGCTTTATTTCTAAATATGACGAAGGCTATAGCAGGTATAGGTTTCCTCAGGGAAGGGCAATGATTATGGTATTATGCAGCATAAATTAGGTTAATAAAAATGCTTTGTTGTAGGTGGAGATCAAGAAAGCTGAACCAAAGAAAGCCTCAAACCCACCTCCTTCATCTGCATTTGGTAGCAATTCTAGGGGTCGCTCTTTCAATGATGGCTTTGGTGGATTTGGTGGTTCTTATGGGGGCTTTGATGGAGGCTATGGGCCTGGTCCATATAGGACTCCTGGAGGCTTTGGCAGTAGACTTGGCGGGTATGGGTATGGTAGTGGTGGTGGTGAATTTGGCGGTAGTTATGGGGGGTTTGGAGGTGGTAGCTTAGGAGGTTATCGAGGGGAGTCTTCCCTCAGTTATTCTAGTCGCTTTGGACCCTATGGTAGCAGCTACGGTGGAGGCTATGGTGGAGGCGGTTTAGGTGGATATGGTCGAGGAGGTGAAGGCTACGGTGGTTATGGAGGTTCAGGCTATGGCGGTGGTTATGACTCAGGTCCAGGTGCTAGTTATGGTGGAGCAGGTGGGATGTATGGCAGGGGAGGCTATAGTGGCAGTAGTCGGTACCACCCTTATGCGAGATAGAGATGCTCTCAATTTCATGCAGGTGCTTAAGCTTTCCTATAGAAGTTCCAGGCAGATTCCTCTAGATTTGCTTATTGCGCACTGATAGGCACAGCAAGTACTAGAAGGTCTCCTACTATCCGTTTCACCAGGGAATGCTGTTCATCATCTGAAGAGTCAAAGTAGATTTCATCTGTATGGATTAGTCCTCATAGAGTGCTATCATTAGTACTTGGAGTGTCTCTAACTAGCAGTTACTGTCTATTTAGCTTATCATGTAGACTTTATACAATCTGGGTTGTAGTTTGTGATATTTCTTCTAGTTTGATCTAGATAGACAATCTTTGATATAATGCCCCTCTTTAGTCTGCCATGTTCTCTTAGCATGCCCTTTTATCATCTGTAGTTAAGTTCTATGCCAGATGCCTAATTCTTGTGGTTTAGGCCTGCAAGGCCTTTTAGACGACCTTTTAGAAGCATTTGATATCAGGTTTGGCATGTTGTGTAGTATGAGTGGGTTCTAGACATTGAATGTTCTGCTCCAGATGCATCAGAAACAGGTGTAAGTTTAGGCTCTGTAAGCAGCTTGCGCCTATGACCAGTTGAGTTAATTTGCGCTTTGAATGCGAGTGAAATTTTGGATGCGAGACATGTTGTATCCTATTTCTCGTACTTGTTCGCAAGGTAATTGTCCTCTGGATCACATACTTGGCATCTGCAGAGCTCGTGTTTGCATCTGTCCTTTTTGTATGTAGAATAATGATTTGCTTGTTCTTGTGCTTAAGGAGGCAGAGACTCTAGGTGATGATCTTAGAATCTTGATGACGTTTGTGTTCTGATTTTTTTGGCGCAAGGTCTGGTAATTTTGCTTTATCCCTTGTATGTGTTGAGTCAACTTAGACGGGGCATAAAAAAGAGTGATCCCCCACCCTCATGGAGTTTCGTGCAAACTTTATCCATATTTTGGTAGGAGCAACTTATATACTTGAAAATCCTCCTCTATGTAGAGTTTTATAGATGCATTTGTTGCCCGGCAAGATTATTGCTTTATTATTGTTCTAGGTTCTTCAAGGTTCCTTACACTATTCTTGACGAACATTGAGTAAAGAAAATAACAAATATTGCTGAATTTTTTTTTCATCTCGCCTCTCATTCCCTGCATATAATTCGCGGGTAGGCATGCGCTACACTTTCTTTTTTGTGATATCAGATGCGTTTGACTTGCTTAAAACGGAGTATCTATGCTGTGGAAATAGCATCACGTGATGTTTTCCATTCAAGGGGTTTTGACGTTGCAATACCTGACTTCTAGTGTTTTCCCCTCCGGCAAAATTACATTTTACATGCATTACATTTCACTTACACGGGGTCAACTCGGACACATGTGAGTCTGGAGTCGATTGGCCACAATTTCTGGAGAGGTCGCTCTATACAGAGTGAAGCATATGCGGTATCTGTGATTAGGGGTGTTAAAAATCAAACCGAAAATACAAGAGAATTGATCAGTTTAAAGGTTCGGATCGGATTTCGGTTTCTTCTGGTTTTTTCTGCCGTTCACGCGCGCACTCTCTCTTCACGACTGCTCTCCTCTGACTCACTTCTCTCTCTCTCTCTTTTCTGCTTTAATTATCTCTTCCTCTATCTTCACCTTCACGCCCTCTTCTCTCTTCTCCCTCACTTTCTCTCTCTCTCTCTCTCTCTCTCTTTTGTGCTTTCTTCTCTCTCTTCCTCTCCCCTCCTTCTGCCTCCCCCCACATGGCTCAACACTACCACGCACCGCCACTCTCGACCCCATGTTGCTAAAGCAACTACTGCTGTTGCTACGGCGCACCACCACACGTCGCCTCAGCCCCTTGTTAGACCCACTCGTAGAAGCCCTCATTTCGCGCCTCCTCCAACCTCCTACTCCTCCATAAAAACCCCCTCTCACCATTTTCGTGGACCCACCATGGTACACGCCACACAAGCTCGGTTCAGGCATTTTGACAAACATGTTGAGAGCAGTGGGTCGAGGGGAGTAAGTTAACCCATTTGGAGGCACGAGCACCCGACTAAGTTGGAAAGAAAATACCAGGAAAAGCTCGACATAAGAGGGGAAGGATGCGGTCAACACAAATATCGGGCCTCAACCTCAGATTCGAGTGAAAACTGGGACAGGGGCGACGCGAGGCAAGCATTCAATCGTGGGAGTCCATACTCGGTTCGGAAATGGCGGCCGGAAGGCGAGCTTAAGGCAATTTGAGCTATGGCCGCCAACCGTCTCGCGAAGTCCCCGAACCAAGATCCTTCGGGAGGGACGGAGAGACACAGACCAAATTATTAGAATCACTTAACCGGAAATGTTGGGAATCGGGAGAGGGAGAACATCGGAGTAGGGTCGACGGTGGGAACAGCCGGCCGAGCGAGCCAAGTGAGGTCGAAAGCGGACCTAAATCAGAAAAATGTTTGCTCCTCCTTTGCTCTCACTCCCTCTGCTTTCCTTTTTTTATTGGTCCTTCTCTTTTTCACTCCATCGCTCTTGCGAAACCCCCCCTTACTCAAGAGCATCACCCCCAATTGTTACCCCTTCTCTCTCTCTCTCTCTCTCTCTCTCTCTCTCTCTCTCTCTCTCTTGCTGCCGGTTGGAGGTCGTCGGATGGTGATGGTGGCCAGCTGGTCAAAGCGAGGTTGAGGAAGTCGACAGAGTGTGTGTGGCCGAGAGCAAAAACAAATTGAAAAAAAATGTCTCCCCCTTACTTTTCCAACTTCCCTCGAGAAGGGGGGAGGGGAGAAAAGAAAATAAAGAAAATAAAGAAAAAAAGAAAACAAGAGAAAAAGAAAAGAAAAGAATTATTTAAAATAAAAAATGCTCACTGTACACGCTAACTCATCTTCCGACGAGCCACGTCGGCATCAGAAATTAATAAAAAATACCATGTCGAATTTCCGGCTAAACTTACCGGAGTTGGCACTTAAGTGATTTATTTTTCTCCGACTTGGCACTAAAGTGATCTAAAAAAAATTATGGCACCAAAGTGTCATCCGTACACAACTTATGGCAATTGTAGTATCATTTTGCCGATTTTCAAGGGTTTACTCATGGCTTCCAAATTGGACCATAAATTTTTCTAAGGAATTTTATGAGTCTTTCCTGGTTTATGTGAAGCATGTGTGGCATTGATGTTATATCTTTAGGTTTTGTTAATGCTAAAGACATGTGAGTAGCATTGGCAACGAGATTTGGCCAAACTTTTGTGATCAAATTGAAATAACTCACAATAAGGTTTGACTAGACCATGAAACAACACTAGAGTATATGTCAAACATGATTAGTGAGCTGAAAAATGTTGGCCAAATATTGATTAATGAGTTATAAGTGCAAGCAGCAATCCGTTCCTTGTCTCAAAACTGAGAATATGTGAAGGTACACCTAACCCACAATGAGAACATAAAGACCTTTGAGGATGCTGTGCGCCACCTTGAGTTAGAAGAGGACCGCCTCCTAGCGGCTAAACCAGAAATAGATATTTATTTTTGTGGTTCTGGCTCACATGGGGCTTCGGGCTCCAAGCGCAAACGCCTGAATGGGTTTAACAGATGGAAGGGCAACAGAGCGAATTCTTTAGGCAAGAAACCGAAGCTCAACCAACATGAGAAATGAAAGAGTCCTTTCAATAAGAACATTTAAAGGTGAAGTGTTTCAACAATGGCAAAAAAAGTCACTTCGCTTACGACTGTGGAGAGCCGAAAAAGGTAGACACTCTTCGTATTCTTGATAGTACTTCTTATTTATCAAGTTCAGTTTTTCTAACTAAATCTAATCATTTATAGATTGTAGACTCGAGAGTCACAGACCATGTAATGAATGTCAGAAATGCCTTCGTGAAGTTTCGATGAATTCCACTTGGAATAAAATGGATATATGTGGAAAATAATTCCAGAACAGAAGTTAAAGGGGTTAACACCTGTCAATTAATTATGCATTGTGGATGCACTTTGTTCGTACATGATGTATTACATGCTTTGAAGATTCATTGGAATTTAGTGTCTGTATTGGTGTTGGTTAAGCTTGGTTTCAGTTTGAATTTTCATAATACCGGTGTTGACTTGTTTTTGGGTACAAGTTACTATGGTTCTGGATATTTTCTAGGTGGTTTTATTGTACTAGATGTTAACAGTAGTAATGTCAATGTTTGTTATTCCTTATTTACATATTCTGAATCTTATGATAATGATGTAAATATACGGCATGCAAGACATGGTGACATTAGCTAACAACGAATGAATAGATTAGCCAAATAGGGCTTATTGGGCAATATTGAATAAGTTGATTTATCTATTTGTGAGCATTACCTAGAGGAAAAAACAACATAAACATCATTTGAACAAGAAACGAGAGCTGAGTTTCCTATGCAATTGATCCATTTGGACATCTATGGTCCAATGAATATAAGAGTAAGGCATGGGGATATATACTTCATCACATTTATAAGTGATTATACTTGATTGCCTATTTGATTTCCCATAAATTTGAGGCATTAAGTTGCTTTAAGGAATTTATTAACTTGGTAGAAAATCAATTGGACAAGAAAATAAAAGTATTAAGATCTGGTCGAGGTCAAGAATATTTTTTCGATAAGTTTATAAATTTATGTGATGAAAAAGGAATAGAAAGACAATTATCTATTCTATATACACCTCAACAAAATGGTATTGTAGAGAGGAGAAACAAAACCTTACTGAAAATGGTTAGGCCTATGATGGCACAAGCTAACTTACCAATCACATTTTGGAGTGATACTTTATTAACCGATGTCTATATAATAAATCGTGTGCCTTCTAAATCGGTTACTTCTATTTCATATAAGTTATGGACAGATAGAAAATCCGATTTAAGTTTTCTTAAACATTGGGATTATGCTACTTTTATTCACGAGTCCTCTCACAAATATGGAAAATTGGATCCAAGAGGCAAAAGAGTATTTTTATAAAATACTCAGAGTATTCAAAAAAGTATGTGTTTATAGGAGAGCAAGGAAGTGAAAGTGTAACTGAATTCAAATCACAAGATGTCATATTCTTAAAAAATGAATTTCTAATATGTGAGGACTACTCTCGATTTGAAGCTTTGGATCATGATAATAAAATTAATGGAGTTCATCCAAGTGGGAGCAATGTGAGAAGTAAGGAATTAAATTCAAACCAATTTCAATTTCAACCGCTTGATGAGACGATACCGTAATTATCTAATCTAAGTAAAAGCGTAATGGAGCATGATGTACCAAGTGTACAATCTCCCATACGACGAACAAATCGCAGAAGCATTCCCCATTGACATTTTGACATTAAAGGGAAAACTTTCATGGTTGCTCCACAATATGAAAATGAGCAAATGAGGCTCTAAATTGCCCTAATAAGAAAAAATGGATATATGCAATAAAAGAAGAAATTGAGTCAATCAAATCAAATCAAATTTGGGAATTGGTTGATCTTCTAAGAGAGCGCAAAACCATTGGGAATAAGTGGATTTTCAATATAAAGTGTAAAACGAATGTCTCAATTGAAAGATGTAAGGCTTGTCTCATGGCAAAATAATATAATCAACAGGAAGGAATTGATTATGAATAAACTTTTTCTCATGTGAAAAGATTTACCTCAATTTGTCTTATTCTAAGTGTGGATATTAAATTACATCAAATGGATGTAAAGAATACATTTCTTAATGGGGAATTAGAAGAAGATATTTATATGGAACGACCCGTTGGTTTTATTACAAAATGTCAACAGCAAAAGGTGTGTCGACTTTTAAAAGCGACATATAACCTTAAGCAATCTTTAAAACAATGATATATACCCTTTTATAATGCCATAATGGCATATGCTTTTGTAATTATTGAAGAAGATCATTGTGTATATGTAAATGATCCAAATATTAGTTTGTGATGTTATCATTATTTGTGGATGATATATAAATTGCCGAGAACAATGTGGAGTTAGTTAATACAATTAAGAATTAGTTATTTTCTAATTTTAAGATGAAAGATATAGGTGAAACAGTATATATCCTTGAAGTTAAAATTTCAAGAAATCGTTCAAAGAAATCATTATCCCTTTTGTAAGAGACGTATATAAACAAAATTCTTGAACAATTTCATATACAAGACTGTAAACTCATGAAATACTCCTATTGCAAAAGGTAAAGGATTAAGCCATAGACTGTGTCCTAAAACTTCACAAGAACAAGAACAAATGAAATGTGTTCCATATGCTAGTGTTGTTAGAAACTTAATATATGCTATGATGTGTACCAGACCTGACATTTATTATGTAGCTGGAATGATAAGTAAATACCGATCCAATCCAAGTCAAGCACATTGAACAACCATTAAAAGAATCTTGAGGTATATGAAGGGTACTGTTGATTATTTACTGAGTTATCAAGAAAGAGATCTGCGTCTTGAATGTGACATCCGAAATTTTTCACATTTTGTACTAATATTCGAAATAATTTTACATGATCGTTATCGCCCGGAGTCCGATATGATAGGAGCTTGACGCGTTCGTTGATGGTGTAGTGTGATGGTAAATTATTAATTGCCACCATATTAGTTGAAGAAAGGATTGATATGCTTAAGGTTTCATATTAGGTGATTTTCAAGTTCTAAATTAGCTGAGTTAAGATTTTCTCAGCATCCATTATCTTTCACTAATGGGTTATTTTTCGGACTTGTTAGTATTTTGAACGGACATTAGTTTCATTGTTACGTATTAATTAGTAGATACTTTGGTAACGTAACAAAATATTTATCATCAAAATCTTTTTATCGAATGAATTGGAATTTTCCCATTTGTGCTTATTTTTCCTATTTAACCCCTCACACGTTTTCCCCTTAAAGATATGGAGCTTGGTAGTGATGAGGTTATGCATTGCCTCATGAAATTTGGCTTTAGTTTATTAATGCTTGGAATGATTATTGCTCACACTTGGGCAAATGAAATGAATCCTTCTCTCCTTCACATAAAGATATCTTCTCTTGGTTTATGATATCAAGCCATTTGCACCCTAGTTATTAACTTAGGGGGCACATGAATCAATTTTATTGGCACACTTACCCCTTCAGTTATTAAGACAATAAATACCCTTATGACTCACTCATTTATTTGGCCAAGAAGAAGAAGAAGTCATCTTTCATTTGAATCAAAATGTCTTTCTTTAGCTAATCTTATAAGGCCACTTGTATCCTAGTTATCTACTTAGGGCCACTTGAAACATTTCAATTGGAACACATACACGTCTATTCTTAGGTATAATGATTTTAACCCAAAGTTATCATTACTTTTAGCCTTGGTTTCATTTCCTTTAGCCCATAAAAAGACCTCCATATGTCTTCAAGCTTCCAAAAAGGAATTTCAACTTGTTCTTGCGAGAGAGAGAGAGAGAGAGAGAGAGAGAGAGAGAGAGAGAGAGATCTTCTATCGCTGTCCTCTTCTATTTTCATATTCCAATCTTTTGTGTGAAAGGAAAGATTCTATTTGTTTGTTGTGAAAGCTTCAAAATTCCATCTTTCAAGAATTTACGAGGTGATTTGGTGGATTCTATTATATTTTCTTTAACTAGTTTGATAAAGAAATTGAAAGATGTTAATCTTTCTTTACTTATCTTGCTTTGAAAGTGGTTAAGGTCTTGAGTTGTCCAAGTCTTTAATTAAGGTAAGTGAAAACTCTAAGCGATAAGCTAGGTTGTTCTAATGAGTACTTGACTTGATTGGTTGATGGTTGTGATATTTTGTTTGCCATCGTTGTCAAGTGTAGATAAATTTTAATAATGATATGTGTAATCTTCATATTCACTTGAATTGGATTGTTTAGCCTAGGAGATGTTTGATAGATTTCCTAAGAGGTATTTGATTGTTTCGCTAAAATGTGATGACAATTTTTGAGTGAAATGATGTGTCTCATGCTGATTCTTGGACATAATTATGTGTATGAGAAATGTAAATAATGATATGAAATTGTTCCGTCGTCCACAAGATCATAGCGATGATGCCTCTGAGTTGAGATGCTCTGCGAATCAAGATGCCCTGTCGGATGTTATGGGATGCCTCGGAGTTAAGATACCTCGTGAATTGAGAAGACCAGCAAATCAGGATATGATGAAACAATGAATATGATGCATACTCATGAGTATAAATGTATGCATGTCAATAAGGGACCAAGCGATATTGATGCGTCAAGAAATTGTATGCCACACATGTACATTGAATAGATAATAGCATGCATTGGTGCGAAGCACTTGCAAAGAAGGTAAGGTGTGTGCTCATGCATTGATTATGTTGTTCCGAATGTTTGTGATTGTTATGTTAAGGCAGGTGCAAAGGTGAACTCCTACTTTAGACTTAGAGATTTCATTTACTAAGCTTTGGCCCACCTCTTATTTTTCAGTTTGTAGGATGGTCCCCTGGACATGGCGATAGAAGGGACGAGATGATGTCGGAGTCTATTAACCCTTGGGTTGGATGGTGGTTTGGTTAGTATGGGTGTAGTGGTTTTATGTGACCTTGACCTTCCCAGAACTATGTATTGTGTAGTGATAATAACTACTAGTGTATATATAAAGTTAAAGATATGTATATTATGAAACTCATGCGATTTTCTTGTCAGAGATGCTGTTAAATGTTTGTTGTGCTTCCGCATGCGTAATTATAATTATAAGTAAAAATGGAAATGACACATGTCGCGCGTAACGTTATAGGGCGTCACATTGAAGGCTATTTAGATGCTAACACTTCTGGATTTGTGTTCTTGCTAAATAATGGCTCCATGTCTTGGAGCAGTAAGAAATAAATATATAAAGCCTTATCCACGATGCAAGCTGAATTCGTGATAATACAAGAGGGTATTTGGCTTAAGAGATTTTTGGATCACTTAGGTATTGTTGAAAATATTGCAAACTCATTATTGGTTAATTGTGATAGGCAAGATCCTATGATGAAAGCCAATTCCTAGATATGATTTCCATAGGACTGCGTAGAGGTTGATGTACTGAATATTGCAATTTCCCTAAGTGTTCACCGTTAATTAAGTTTTCTGTTATTATTAATGCCTATAAGTTTATATGACATTTATGCATCTTAATGCTTAGTGCATTATATTAAGAAAGTATGTCAGACAGATAAGAGATTAGCTCATTCATACAGGTATTCGCTTCTATTTGCTATGTGATAAATAGATATGAGACAATTTTAAGCTTATTATCTTGGTGATAATTGAGAACTCATGCTTAAAATATAAATGTCGCATCTACAAATTATTAAGACAAGGTCATAATATTTATTATGTGCGAATAACCAACATATTTTATTTTATCTGTCTTTGATACCAGACGTGAGTTATGATGGATCTTTTTAAAGAGAGTAGATTTGCGAACTCAAGTTAAACATTGGGAATGTCTGAATTGTCATCTATACGATATTTAATACAAAGACATACGCTCTACGGGAAAAAAGTTAATACCGTAATACGTATGCATGAGACGATCAATAAAAGTTGGTAAAAGTTTTAATCTCAACTTTTAAGCCGTGTGAGACTATTGACGATAAGAGTTTCTTAATTAAGTTTCTCACAATTCTTACTTATTCTCAAAATTTCTATTCAATATTTGTTATCTTAAAATGTTTCCAGTGATCATGAATTGATTCAATCTAACAAGACATTTATAGAAAAGCAAATTGAACTACAATTGAGAGTTTTAAGGTAGGAGAAGGATCAATTTTTTTCGCCGCATTCTAGTATTATAATCACGGGTCGATTAGTTATGATTATTTTGAGTTAATCATAATTACGAATACAATATATCATACTTAAAGAGATCAAGAGAGATGTAAATGTGATCGATTGATCTAGAGTACTGCACACTAGATCTACTATAAATTGTTCTGCTTAATTTGAGTTTCTATATATTTCTAACATATGTATGACAACAAGCTTTTAAAGTATGTTGCTCGCACATATTATTTATTGGTATGAACCTTGCAGAGAAGAGAGAGATCCTATGATGGGTAAGTGGGAGATGATGGTTAAATGGGTAGGGCGCCCGCCCATGTGGGCCAACCTAGCCCATAATTTGAATAGATAACCACCAAAGGCACTTACCTGTAAAAAATATAACTGCTTGACAATCATTTACTTTTTATATAACGTGATGCAACTCTTGAGGGCATTCGTACGTCATTCATGTTTCACTTCTCAAGAGAAAAGAATAGGTTCCTCTCGCTCTCACTCTCAGTCATTCTTTCATATGTTTGAAGAGCGGAAATCGGAACTCTCTCAAAGTTGCAAATGTGGATTTGATCTATGGAAATTTAGGTATGTTCCGTTGTGTGATTTACCTTTCGATAAGTGATTCAAGTAATTTTAAGGACGTTTTCTGTATTTTCTCATGTATCGTATTTGAAATCCGTTTCCAACGGTAATGAAATCTTTCTAATATGAATTGGATCTTGTATCATACATCATCATTGGTTTTTTTTCATTATAGCAACAAGGGCTTCCTGTTTTAGTTTCTTTTGTTTACGAAAGAGTCACTTACTATTTCTAGCAGAAAAGAAAAAAAATGGTCACTTACTAGGTTTTCCGTCACAAAATAGATATTATTCAAGCTTGAGAAATATAAAAAAAAATTTAAGATTTTGCATGTCATTATTCACATCTCTGTATAATTTTGAATGGTTTAGTAGATTTCACATTAAATAAGAATTATATTGCAAAAATGATTTGAAAAAGGTAAAAAGTAAAGGTAGAGTCACTCAAATCAGATATAGGACAAAGAGTTAATACCACCAAAAATCATAAATTGGTATAGGTGTGACAAATTTACCCCAAACTTTTTTTTTCCATAAAAAAACCCCAAACTGGTACATCTGTAACAATTTTACTCAAAACTTTTTTTTTTACCACCAAAAACCCAAAACTGGTACACATGTGACAATTTTACCCCGAACATATCCCAAAAAACTCTAAAACTGGTATACTTGTGACAATTTTATACTAAACATATCACAAAAAATCCTAAACTGGTACACTTGTGACAATTTTACCCCAAATTAATAATTTTTTAACATTATTTTTTATTTTTTTGATTTTTGATTTTCTTTTATTTTCTTTATCTTCAACTTATGGCCCGTCGCCAGACTGGCGACTGGCCAGAGGCGGAAGCCGATTAGCGCGGGCGAGGGCAGCCCTCGCCCGACTCAGGCAAGGGCTGCCTTTGCCGGATTTGGCGAAGGCGGCCCCGACGGCATCGAGCAAGGGCTGTCCTTGCCCGCCCAGGCGAAGGCGTCTCTCGCCTGACGCCAGCAAGGGCAGCCCTCGCCTCTTTCTTACGTCTGTTCATCACGTCCCTTTCCCCTCTCTCTCCATCTCCGCAGCACCATATAAACCTTAATCCTCTCGTGCTCTGTTCAGTTCTGGTTATTTAGTGATTCCTTCCTTTGTTTTTTTTTTGCTGCCATTCCTCTTGAATTTTTGTTGGAGGAGATTGATTTCTTTCCTTTCTCTCTTTTTTGTTTTTTTTTGTTCGGTTTGGTTTCTCGCCGTTTCATTTTCCTGCTGTCGGTCTCGGATTATCTTCCGTTTCTGATATTTTTTCCCACGAATTGGAAGATGTCTGGGTTCTCTAGTTCCTCGTTTTCCCCCAATCTAATTCCCTAAGTAGCTTGCTTGCTTTTTCATCTACTTCTAAAAAAAAGTAAAAAATAAAAAAATCGAAAAAAATAAAAAATAATATTAAAAAATTATTAATTCAGGGTAAAATTATCACAGGTATACCAGTTTGGGGTTTTTTGTGGTGTGTTCAAGGTAAAATTGTTACAAGTGTACCAGTTTATGATTTTTTAGGGTATGTTCGGAGTAAAATTGTCACATGTGTACTAGTTTGGGATTTTTGGTGGTAAAAAAAAAAGTTCGGGGTAAGATTGTCACACGTGTATCAATTTGAGGTTTTTGGTGGTATTAACTCTAGGGCAATTTTTATCAATTGCATTCGAGTTGAAGCTTGTTTACTGAGCACATGCACATTTTAGCTGAATAAATCATAATTTCATGATTAATTACATGGTCTATCATATTATTTTAATATATATGGCCGATCCGTATTTTATAATTTTTGTAAATATCCATGAATATGTACGCATTATTGTTTATGCTATAAAGATTTTTAAGGTGGAAAATAAGTTATTCACAACAACTAACAAAGGATTCTAGCCAACACATTAAGGCAAATACTGACCACATTCACGATCAACCCAATTTATTTATAAGGTTAATATAATGAAAAACCTTAAACTAATACACGTGTGGCAAATTTACGCAAAACTAATTTTTTGACCATTTAAAATCCCAAACCGATACATTTTTAATAAATTGACCCTCCATTAAATTGAATTAATATCACGAAAAATCACAAGCTGTTAAACTTGTGACAAACATCTGACAAAAAAAAAAAAATGCTCGTGACAAACCAAGGGTAAAACCCTAAATCAAAACATCTATCAACTGTTACGTATCATTCAACTCATAAATTTGACAGTAAATTTAACGAAAACTAATAGAGGGTAAATTTGTTAAAGACGTACCAATTTAGGGTTTTTTGTAATTAAGAATCCCCAATAGATAAAAAGAACAAGAACAATAATAACTGAAAAAAGGACAATGATACAAAAAATGGCTGAAATTTAACTTAATATGCAATGTATTCAATATAGTCATTGAACTTTTGGTACATATTCAATATAATGTTTCCATTAATTCAAGATCAGGGACATCATTGAATATTTATATATAATCTAAGAAATAAATTGAACATGTACCAAAATTTCAGGGATCATATTGAATAAATTAAACATTTATAAATCACATATACATTGAGCTGATGTTCACTGATCATATTGAATAAATTAAAAATTTAAAGACTACATTAAATATTGGTTTAAAGTTAGACACCATTTCAAATGTCATTTTCCTTTGACCAAAAAAAAAATGTCATTTTCCAAAAAGAAAAAACGAAGGAAAAAGTTGTCGTGCTCGCTGCTTGCTAGTAAGGCTTGACTTCAGTTTTCTCCACTGTGCGTCGCTTCCATCATCCACCGCGCTTCTCTCTCTCTCTCCCCTCGCCTCTGTCGCCGGCGACGTCGATCGTCGGAGCCATGGCAAGCGGCGAGCTGCGGTACGAGATCGCTCAGAACGCCTACATAAAGCTCGTCCTCCACGCCCTGAAGCACAAGACCGCCGCCGTTAACGGCGTCCTCCTCGGCCGCCACTCCGATCGCGGCGAGGCCGTCGAGGTCCTCGACGCCGTCCCCCTCTTCCACTCCCGCCTCGGCCTCCTCCCCAATCTCGAGATCTCCCTCCTCCTGGTAAAGCTCTCCCTCTCTTTCCGGCTTGGTCGAATTCGAAGTGGTTGTCACGTCTAGGTTTGATCGCACGAGAAAACGATCGGGTGATGGGTGAATTGGGTCTTTGAAAATTGTAAGATAGTTGGGTTGTAGCATCCGCTGGCGAGATTATTCTCTCGCAATTCTGTGGGCGTTCGATTCATTAAGAAATAGTGACCCTAAATTGGGATCTGTGGCGTTTCCTCGTTTGGAATTGTTCGATTGGGATTGGAAATTGATTAGTTGAAGTGTCATTCTAAATTCTTGTGAGTAAATCGTGGAATTCGGGAAGTTTGGAGTTGAATTATTAAGTGGTTGTTTGATTCGATTGCTGGAACATATCCAGATAGAGGAGTATTATGGATCGAAAGGGATGAGCATAGTGGGGTACTTTCATGCGAACGAGAGGTACGATGATTCTGAGCTTGGTGGCGTTGCTAGAAATATTGGAGACCACATCTTTCGTTACTTTCCGCCGGCCGCAGTACTTCTGGTAGGTACCATTGCTGTGCATTTGGCTGACGATGGTATTTTCGCGGGGTGTTTGTAATGTGTTCGGTTGATTTTTGCAGTTAGATAATAAGAAGCTCGAGGCTTTGTCGAACGGGAAGGATCGGTCTCCTGTCATGCAGGTTAGTGATATTTTCCTCTGCATAGAAGATTCATGTGGTGAATTTGAGAGATTTTGGGTCTTCATTTAAGATGTGATATTTGTCTTTCCCTCTCCATCTTTGCTGCCCTTCTTGTCAGTCTTCAACTGGTTGTCCTTGGACCATTTACGATATGAGAGAAGGTGTCTAGTGTGTTTGTTTAACTCGAGTCGAGTTTATTCTCTGCAAGGTTTCATTTGTTGTGATAAAAGAATGTGAAATCCTCGTTTCATCGGTATGTTAAGATTCAGAGACAGAATTATTTCTAGGTTAATTGGACAATCTTTGAGGTGGTAGTTCTGACTCTTCTGACCACAGTTCTTTTGACACTTCCTCTTTTATTTTCTTCAGAGCCAAAAGCAATAAATAACACATTCTTTTCCCGAGTTTCCGGCTTCCAGTATTTCACTGCCTTTTCCTTCTACTCTGCTACTCTCTTCATGCCTTTGTATAAAACTGCATAGTCCATTGCAAGTATGAAATTGGTAGAGAGGGTAGTTTTTTTTTGTTTTTGTGCAGAAGCATCAGTAGTTGTCATTTAGTCAATCTATATGGAATTTTTTTGCAGCTCTGTGTATCAGTTTGTGCTTTAGCAGTGTTAATGTTGATGTCATCCAATTGAAAAGTATTGTTCTGACCTCTCGTAGAGGGGAGATAATAGAGTTGTTGGACTGGTGTCTGACGCAATTTTTTCCTCTCTTTACTTGGTCATTGTCTGTTTCTCCCATTTGTTGCGGATATAATGAAGCTTTGTGTATGCTGAAAATTAATTGGTCAGTATGGGTATAACATCAACACGAGCTATTCTGCTTCTTCAACTTAGCATATTCAAAATTTCAAATTAACTTTTCTCCTGTCACATCAGCTTTACACACGGGATTCATCTAAGAACTGGAAGTTAGTCTCATCAGATGGAAGTAACCGGTTAATTACCAAGGAGCCATCTGCAAATGTGGTCCTGTTGGATTACATGTCATCTGGAAAATGGCAAGATGTTGTCGACTTTGATGACCATCTTGATGACATAAGCAAGTAAGCCCCATTTTCACATTTTCTCCCCCTACCGTTCTTCAACTTCATGGTAAATTTGGGGCCAAAAGAAAAACTTCCTAGTTTTGACGTATGATGGAATTCGTGGTTGCAACTTTTCTTGATGCAGGGACTGGCTGAATCCAGATCTGTTCAAGTGACACCATTTGGGATTTCTGGGCTTTCACTGTCCACTAGTTGGCGCCAGGGTTCACCTCTGCTGTCTGCATGGAGGAGCACAAGAGAAGATCTAGCTTCACCAAGTGCCCTTTCTTTTGCAAATCGAAAACCCTCTTTCTAGAATTAGTAAGAGAATCCATTATTTCCCGTCCCCATTTTTGTTGTCACTTCCCTTCCCCGTTTTAGGTTTGTCCAAGAGATGACAAGTATTTGTTTCTTATATAACTCCAACGCATGGTTCATCATCGGTAGAGTATGAAGTTGTTATTGGTTAAATGGCTTGTGCTGGTTTTTGCTAATTCTTCCTGGCATAATGTATGGCTGATGGGTATGCCTGAGACTCTGATGTTATTGGATGAATACGATATAGTGTGGTGGTGGACGCAAAAGACAGTTTTGTTTCTTTTCCATAGAGTAGTTATTTACAAGGAGCAGGATGAAAGTGAAAGTGAGTTCATTGGAGGGAGAAGCCCGATCAGTAAAAGGGGATCTGATCCGACCCTTAAGACTGCAGAACCAGGTTATAAATCACTCTTATCATCTGAGCTCTCTTCGACATTAGCCTCCTTTTCTCCTCAACTAAGCATTTGATCTGTGCACATTGTAAATGAAAGACGCAGAAGAGAGATTGCAGTTAGCCAGTAGCCTATATTGAGCTTTGTCTTATGAGGAATCTTTTTAGCTCCTCCGGAAGTTTAAAATATTAGGGCTACATGTCATTTCTAACTTACAGTTTGAGCTAAGCTCCACCATGGATGCGTCTGATTCTAGAAAATATTTTGAATCTTTTTATATTTTTGGTTTGCATTTTCATTGCCAGTTTTCAAATACCACTCCCCTTTTTAATATTTCTACAATGCAAAAGCCATTTGTTGCGTTGTTTTCAATAAGAAAATCTGTGTCTATTGCCGAGCCCATATCACTTTTGTTTTTTTGAAAATCATTAAGACACGAATTGGCTTAAATTTTCTCTTTCTTTTCCCTTCTTATTCAGGTCTGAAAAAAAATGAAAGCGACAGTTTTTGCTTGTTTCAGTCTTTTAGTAATTTGGAAACCCGAGAGCCTACAAAACCAATTTCATCACTTCTCCAATTTTTGAATTGAGAAATTTTTCTTTTTAATCACATGCAACTTAGTCTTGCAAGAAGTCTCTTCACCTTTGGATGCTCCTTCTAGTCTAGTTTCAGACAGCTTCTATTCTAGGCTTGTAAAACAAATGAAGCTCCGATATGTCCTGGATCTTTGGACAGAGCACCCTAGTGTAGTTTGCTATATTCCATTCCCTTGTTATTAAATCTTCTCAATGACCCGCATTTTTATGACTCACGGGTGATAGGCTTATTTCTAGCGTCAATAGGACTCTTCGAAGCTTTCAAAACGTATGTTTCGTTACATTTTGAGCTTGTCCTAAAGCGGAGCCCGCTGGCTGTCTCGTTAACTATCTTCAACTCCTTAAACAAAACGTATGTTTCGCTTCAGGCATTACGCTTGCTAGTGACTGCACCAATATCCGATGTTTGTGTCACATAATAAAGTTGGTACTTTGAATTTTCGGCAGCAATAGTCCCCGGAATCTTCTGCGGTCGTACTTGTTAAGGATGATAATGGGTCGGTCGGTCGGGCGGGCCAATTTTTTGGCAAAATATAAGACCGGCCCGAAGGCTTCGTGCCCGTTATCTCTAGCCCCGGACCGGAGCTGAGCATTTTGGCCAGAACCGAGCCAGTTCGGTCTGGTTCGGGTCAGGCCCGAAGTTTCACATAATTTTCTAAAAACATATTTTGGTAACGGATAGACCCCGAAAACATTTCCCCGCATTGCTATTCATCTTTCTCTCTCGGTTTCGTGGTCAAAAGGAAACGAAAAGGCAATCAAGAAAAGTCATCGTGGAAACAATCAACGAGAAACAAACACCATAGATCTCAAGTTTTGGGTTTTGGTGCTTGCCCTATTTCTCAACTAATTTCCCTAAAAAGAAAAAATCGCTCGTGTCATGAAAAAAACAAAAAAAAAACAAGAGAATTTCTTATTTCAAAAGGAAATTGCGAGTTGTTAAGCAAAAATATAAATAGAATTATTTCCCGAAATAAGGCTTCAGCTTTCGCTGTTCGGGAAATAATCCTCACAATTTACTTGTGCATTTCTATTTCTATACCGGAATTACGTGACATGACATCTTTAAAAAAAAATTGCCTCTGCTTTGTAGTATTCTTGTCGGGGTTTATAATGGAGTTAGATGACATGACAACTTTCGAAGTAGTTGCTTATAAAAATTCGAAAGAGAAATCCTAATTGGGAGGAACCGAAAAATCAAGTTAAGATGAATTTTGCAGCCATTGCTAAGGTGCATCATGTTAGAGAAAGTAGCAAACGCAAGGAGAATTATACATATATAAAGAAGAAGCGAAAGCATTATGACAACAAATAACGACAATAGATGATAGGCAAATTTCATCCTAACTAGAGAAAGATTAGAAATGTCAAGAATATTGATAAGTAATATTTTTATTATTGACAACAATTTAAGTCTAAATAATTTCGTTATTTGCGATAATGTTTTTTGTTCGTTCATTTTTGTAAGCGATACGAGTTATCAGTTTTAGGAAAATATTTTCCAATTCAATCATTTTCCGCTGAACAAACGGAGCCCGAGTCACACTTTTAATAAATGGCAAGCATTTTTTTTTCATCGAGTATAAGTGGCAAGAATTAAAGTACACTAATATCACTAAAATCAAATGAATAAAAAAGTCCCACCATGATAGCTTGACTTTACCGAACCCAAATAGTACACGATAGCAAGCGGAAGAATAAATAAAATTTCCCAAATAAAAATCTCAAAACAACTAATTTATTATCTAAATATCTGACCACCCAAAAAAAAAAAAACTAATTTATCTAAATAGAATTTCGGCAAAGTGCCTCCTATACCTGCGCGGACGAGCGAAGCCTTTCCGCTTCACCAATAAACCCTAAACCCCCCTCGCCGGCGACATCAGAGAAGCTCCAACCCTCTTCGCCGCTTCTCTTAGCCGCCGGCGACTGCTCTGCTCTGCCCAGCTCTGCTCAGGTATTCTCGCCGCCCTCTCCAGCTTCGCACCGTCAATGGCGTTCGTCGTCTTCGTCTGAACGGCATTTGGTTCTCGCCGGAGTAAGGAATCGGCGGCCCTTCTATCTTGCGATCGCTGATTTGAGTTCTGTTAGAAAAAAGGAAAACGCGATTGCGGACGATGAAGGAACCGCCATCTCGCTGTTTCGATCGTTTCTTTTGTGCTTGCGATGCTCTGTGGTTCGGGGGAGTTGAAGCTTGGAGTTTGGGAGCTTGTCTCTCCACTCTTCGCGGCTTCAGTTGATGTCGAAAGATGCTTTTTTGTTCTTATTCACATTGAGGCTCCCCTCCCCCTTCTTCGATTGGCGAAATCGCTTTCGAGTACGATCTTTGTTTTCCCGTTTAAGATGTTCTTCCGACGTTGTTATGTGTAAACCCTAGCATTTGAATGGTTTTGCAGATCGATGGGTGCCCCGGCTGTTAATAAGAAGAAGAAGGGTGCGGGTGCGGCGAAGCCTCTGCCTAAGAAGAAGCTGAAGAATGATTTGTTTGCCGAGAAGCGCTCGAAGAAAGATGACGTCCTCGAAGAGTCGGACGATCAGAGTGAAGATGTCGAAGAACATGGAGAATTTGAGGTGGAGGGAGACGAGAGTGGTGATTCTGGTTCCCAAGTATCATCCGATGGAGATGATCCGCTCGCCGATGATTTCCTCCAAGGAAGTGGGGATGAAGGTTAGTGTACTCCATGATTATAATCCTTGGTCTTTCCCTGTGTTTTCAGATGGGGTGTCTTTTCTCTTTAGTGTTCCCAATTATGTGCTGTTAAAAAGCATTTGTCTTGACCAGATGAAGCTTCCAGTTTGGACGAGGACTCAGATTCTGATGAGTCGGATATCGAGCAGAAGTCCAGAGCTATCGATGAAGAAAGGGCTAGGATAGAGGAAGAAGCAGGAGCCGAAATGCAGCTTAACATCAAAGAGGAATCTGATGAGTTCAGATTGCCAACTATGGAGGTACTTCTCTATTCTCTATGCGACTCCTGCGTAAAATTTGTGAGGTGCTATTGGCATTGCCGCTGTGCTGATCTATGTTATGTTTTTGATATAGTGGTGACATTTCTTCCGCAGGAATGTGTAAGTCAATATTTATTATTATCTAATTCCTACTCTATGCAAATTCTTGTAACTTAGGAACTTGAGGAAGAGGCTTTGAGGCCACCTGATCTTCCAAATATGCAGAGGCGGATAAGAGAAAGTCCGTAGTGTGCTTATTATATATTTTACGTACTTTTTTTCTTATTATCAGGCTTTTGAAGTCATGTTCATGAGAATTTTCTGTCAGTTGTTCGAGTGTTGTCGAATCTTAAGGCACTGAAGCAAGAGGGAACAACAAGGAAGGACCATGTTGAGCAACTTAAAAGGGATCTAGCTTCCTATTATGGTTACAATGACTTCCTTATTGGGACTTTGATGGAGGTGATTGAATTGCTTTGTCAATACAAACAATGAAGTCATGAATGATATTTCTATGTTAATACCATTTCCTCTCCTATCTATTTTTCTTTTCAGTTTTACATCTCAGTACTCTTTTTTCTTTGTAAAAAGAATAAAAAAAACTACTTTGCGCTCTAAGTGTTCTGTGCTTTGGTTTCTGTTACTCTGCAGATGTTCCCGCCAGTTGAGCTTATGGAACTCATTGAAGCATTTGAAAAACCTCGACCTATATGTCTACGAACAAATACTTTAAAGGTAAAACGAAAGAGGAACATTGCTCGTTTGATGTGGTCAGGATAGTATTCCTGCTGGTAGAAAATGTAGTTTCTTTTTCTTGAGTGTTCTTGCTATGTGATATTTCTCTTCTTATTATCTGCATTCTAATGAAAAATTTGTTGCATTTCTTATAGACAAGGAGACGGGATCTGGCTGATGTTTTAATTAACAGAGGAGTAAACTTGGATCCGTTAAGCAAGTGGTCGAAGGTAAAGCATCACCTAGTCATCTGGATCTTTCTCATTTTGTTTTTTTTTTGTGTACCTCTCATCACATGTCATTATCAATCCTTTGACGGTATTTTCTGATGGATTCTCAGGTTGGCTTAGTTGTTTACGATTCACAAGTGCCTATTGGTGCAACTCCTGAATATATGGCAGGATTCTACATGGTAGATCATTTTCCAGTTTTTGCATTTGACTTTTTCTCTGGCATTATCCTTTGTGATGCAATAAGGACTTATTTAAATTTTGCAGCTGCAAAGTGCAAGTTCGTTTTTGCCTGTGATGGCACTTGCTCCACAAGAAAAAGAACGAATTGTTGACATGGCGTAAGATATTCTGAAGTACCTGATATAACTATGTCTAAGCTGCTGGCTTTTCGCTTTAGTCTCAATAATGAATTCGATTCTCATTGCTCTTTGAGAACCTGAGTTTTGAAAGTATTGAGAGAATAACTCCATATTGGAGGCGTAGCAATGTGCAATCGTTTGCCTAATTGGTGGAATTTTGAACTGGTGCCACATGTTGGATCAATTTAGTGTGTCCTACAGGCAAGATGAGGCGCAGTAGATTGCTTAACAAATTTCAGTACAATATATCATTATATCTTTCCTTTGTCTATGGTTAATAACATTCCTTGCTTGCAAATCAATCTTGCTTACATGTATTAATATTTGAGTACAATCTTCACATGATGCAGCGCTCCACCCGGAGGTAAAACAACATATATTGCAGCTCTGATGAAAAATAGTGGTAAGTTTTGGCTTCTATTTTAATTCAATCAATGTGAATAGACATATGCTGGACATGAATGTTTTATATGCTTCACGTTGATCAAACATTCTTTGGAAATATACATTTATCTTATGAAAACTTACCATAACATGGCGAAGTACTGAGTTGGTGCTTTCTGGCGAGTGCAATTGTAAGAAACTCCACATGGGTTCTCCCTAATTCCTATCTTTGGTTGTTTATGGGACCTCAAATCATAAAGTCAGCTAACTTACTGTGTATTCTTTATTTAAAGGTGTCATGATTGATATGAAAGTATCAGTCCTGTTGTGTGAGCTGCATGGCGCATAGAGTTTTAAGTTGCATCAGAAGTGTCTATATGATTGTATAGCTTATTACAAATGAATGGGGCTTCTTTTGTGAGGACCTGTGATGTATGAAAATCTGATTGGACAAGAATTAGATCTGGAGACACTTCTTCTGGACTGTGAAGAGTACCCACATGAAAGTTATGGATGCAATTGATGTAAGTTTGTAGACAAGCTTTCACTGAAAAGATTGGGAAAGTATGATCCAAAAAGAAAGGAAGAAAAGATCGGGAAAGAAATTTTGGAAGAAAAGGTTAAAGTCCAGGTATGACGCCAAAAGCTTCCTGAGCTTTTCTTAAGGTTCACCCAAGAGAAGAATTGTATCTCACTGTTCAATACTAAATAATTGCTGTAATTAGACTTAACAAACTAAACAAATAATATTGGAAACTCTTAGATAGGAAACACAATATCCTAATTCAAGTAAAACTTGAAAACATTATATTCAAATTCGAATAAGAACTACATGTTTCAACTCTTGTAGAAAGATTCCTAATGTAATAAGGAAAATATCCTAATTGTTAACTAAGCAGTTGATCTTCATCTAGCACACAATCCTCCGTCCACTTGCTTTCAGGTTCACTTTTTGTTCTTTTTCAATTATTCCTGCAATCGAGTCCTTAATGCCTGTTTAGGGTACGTGACCTCCGTAGAAATATCTATGAACCTCCTTAGAAGTAGTTATAATTGGATATTTGGTTCTCTAGTAAACAGAGCTGGTGTATTCTCCATTGGCATTGGTGATTAGTTGACTTGATCTTCCGTCACATTCTGTGTTGTCTTGGTGGTAAGAAAGTATGGCTTTTTTGGTGAGTGGTGATAGTGGAAGCCTGAGGTTTTGCCTTTTGCAGGGGTTGGAAGAACTATTGGTCTCGTTGCAATTTGATTTTGTATCTATGCATGCTCTATTTTGTGAATCTGACAGCATTTATCGGCACCATTTTACTAGGTGTGGTTTTTGCAAATGAGATGAAGGCACCAAGGCTGAAGTCTCTTACTGCTAATTTGCATCGGATGGGTGTGACTAATACAATAGTATCCAATTATGATGGGAAGGAGGTGAGTCTTCTAACCGGCCTCATTACAGTATAATTTTATGGATATGGATTATCAGAGCCTTGAGATTATGAAAGCTTTAGAGCCGCGTTTTGGACATGGACATGTTTCTTTCTTATGTAAATGAGGAAAGAATCTGGTTGCTAATTACTCCGGATGGCTTTCTTCTGCTACTTATTTTAAATAAATAATCTTTTATTGATCCTCAGACCACTCTTTGCTGCTATAGATGACTTTCTGTTAAGAGGAAAAAATTGCTGATCTCCATAAATATAAAGGTGGACCAGATCTACAATATGCATGTCCGTTGCAATGTGATACTGTTGTTTTTGCTAGTGGATCCATGATTGAGAGCCCATAGATTTCTGCTGAATGCATTATGCACAATAGATATCTTTAGCACGTATTTTGATTCAGTATAATTTACGATGATGTCATTTTTGTGCATCTTCTCTTGCAGCTACCTAAAATTTTGGGTGTAAATTCAGTTGATAGAGTATTGTTAGATGCACCTTGCAGTGGGACTGGGGTAAGAAATCATACTTAGATTGCACTTCTTCTGTACACACTTCATTGGCCATGTTTTAGTTTCATGGCTCTGTTAAGCTAATGTGTTATTAACACTTTGAAGGTCATATCGAAAGATGAATCTGTCAAAACCTCCAAAAGCCTTGAAGATATACAAAAGTGCGCATTTCTGCAGAAGGTATGACTTCTTCTAGGCATATCTAATTATTGTTTCAGTTGATTCACATTTGGATTAGGACGCCCAAATATTTCACTAGTCAAAGTTGATCTCGTTGCATACATCTGATTGTTTGTAGAATTTCATGAAATACCAGGAAAAATACCTCAAAGCTTGTAACAAGCATGTCTTCTTTGTCTCTTTATAGCTTATGAGTTCCTTACCTACCTAAATTATCACTTACTGAAAAAAGCTTTACATGGTTCTACTGGTTAAAGCTTCTTTCATGTGGTTAATGTACTTTTGTGCAGCAATTGTTACTTGCGGCAATCGACATGGTAGATGCCAATTCAAAGTCTGGAGGTTATATAGTATACTCCACATGCTCTATCATGATTCCGGAGGTATTATTCTTAGACATATTCATGTTATTTTGCCTCATTTTGGATGTTCTATAGCTTCTATTTTGCAGAATGAAGCAGTGATTGACTATGCTTTGAAGAGGAGGGATGTTAAACTTGTACCTTGTGGATTGGACTTCGGGCGTCCCGGGTATGCTTTTTTGGTCTTGGTTGTAACCAATTCATTAAATGGAATCACTCATTATGCTCGCACTTGCACCAGGTTTATCCGTTTTAGGGAGCATCGGTTTCACCCTTCTCTGGAGAAGACAAGGCGTTTCTACCCTCATGTTCATAATATGGACGGATTTTTTGTGGCAAAGGTACGTGTTTGTACATTTCTTGTGGTTATCTTAGTTAAAGTGTCATTTGATTAGCTTTACTCAATTAGGATCTTGAATAGGATGAGTAGAGTTTTTGTTGTTCAGAGTATTTGACTGAAAGTTGGTCCGCATATAAGATGCTCTGTCTCTTTGTATAATATCATGTGTTATTTGCGTTTACCTTTCCTGTAATTGAACAGTACAATTTGTGTATTCTTCATCTCTCTTCATGACAGCTGAAGAAAATGAGCAATTCAAAGCCAACTTCAGTACCTACCGAACCATCAGAAACAGTGGAACAAGTTTCAGGGCCTGAGGAAGATAGCAGCAAAAAGGATACAGTTGAGGAACCTCAGAATCAGACAGAAGCTGTGGGAAATAAGGGTGTTGTGGATAATGGTCATGTTGAAAATAAGAAAAGAAAATCACCGTCCAGCTCTAAGAAGATCAAAGGGAAATGGCCTTCCAGAGACGAAATGTCCAAAACAAGGTGAAAGCATTCTCTGTTCTTTGCATGTTTGTATTTTTTTTATGCGGAGGAGTTGACTTTACAGCTGCCACCAGCTCGTTTGCATGTTTACTCCACTGAACTCATAGACAGATATAACTAGATTTATTGAAATGCTTGTAGTCAATTTAAATCATGAATTTTCTTGCTCATGTCAAGTATTCCACAGACTCATATTTGCTTGCTTTGGTCTCGTGCAGAGAGAAAAGAACTAAAAGGAAATTCCCATCAAGGGAGGAAATATCTAAAATGAGGTAAAAACAGTCTCGAGCCTTTTGTCTATTCAAACTTATTCATGTGGAGAAGTTGAATTTTGCATATGCTGTCAGCTTGATCGTGAATTTTTCTCCACTGAATATATAGACAGTTATGATTGCATATAACAAAATTTTTGTAGTCTGTTGATCTTGATTGAACATGTATATTCTCTTGTTTATGCCGAGTCTTCTACTACATAATTGTTTTGCATGCTTTGGTTTCCTGAAGGGAGGAGAAGAGAGACGCGTGGAGGAAAAAGAATGCTGCAAACAAGAAAAGAGGAAAGTAGGAGTATTAGCAGTTGGCAGAGGCAAAGCACTCGTTGAAACCAGCTTGATTCGCTACCTGCAGTAAAGCTGTCCAACTTGGTTTGGGAATTTGGGAGCGGAGGAAGCACTGCTGGTGGCTTTTTGCCATTTGATCGAAGAACATACTGAATGAAGCTTACTGAACGAGTTCTAATGTATACTAATGATCATCATGATACAAATATCACGTTTTGGATTCCGGTGAAGTAGAGTTGAAATGACTGCTGTTTAGGGCTGTTGATGTCCCCTAAAGTTTTGTTTGCTTTTTGTAGTGTTCGTGTAACTTAAGATCCGCTGTCACACATTTCTCTTGATTAAGTTTGGATGATCAGTGCATGATATTGCTCTGAAAATTTTGGGTCTGTTCACAACTGGGACATCTGCTCCTTTCCTCTTTGAAAATGATAAGAAAAGGTGCATGTTTAGATGCCATGTCATGCTCATGCTTGGCTCATTCTCAAGACATTGAAAATCATAAACCTGCTGAACGCAACCAACACTAAATAAGAGCTCGAGTTACTCCGTTGACACGATCCATATCTCTGTTTGTGACCAATGACGGTTGTCGGGAGAATGGAAGATTTGAGGTGGATTGCTCTACTAATTTCAAGAATTTAAAAGAGGATGAAGAGTCACTCTCATGCACCCTACTAGTTCATCTTTCTCGTGGTTATAGTTGAAGAAGAAGAAGCTTCATCTTTACTCTCGGATAGAACACCAGCTGAAGGCATGCTTATTATATCACTTACATAATCAACACAAAGATTATATAACCAAACAATTTGGATGGTCTCTCCCTCATTTTTTTATTTCTGTTTTTGATACCTGTTGAGTATGACATATAAATCATATCACATGTGAGAGGAAGCAAAATATATATATATATATATTTTGTTTACATCTATTTGGGTTGGTAAAGAGTTTCTTTCATTTCATCTAGACGAAAATGAAAAATACACAAGATATACTTTTGAACATAAAAACTCTCAGAAGGCTTGCGGGGCTAGGCAAACCAATTTTATTGTAGGACTTTTTTTCTTTGGGCTTTAGCAACCTAATCAATTGGATATATGAAACGAGCGGAAGGAAATAATTTGTTTTTGGTCAAAGAAGCAAAATAAATTGAATTGGTGAAAATCAACATGAACTAGTCATTATTGAGATAGAACCTTGATTAGGATTTTTCTTGACTATTTTAATGCTCCATTAATGCCCTTCCTCACCATCTATCCAAGGCCTATTAAACCTTTTCTTTTTTTCAATTTGAAAAGTAATATAAAGAAGAAAGGTCGTGCGCTCTCTCTCTCTCTCTCATTGCAAATTATTGCCATAACTCGACTCTGCCTAGATGAGGTATATCGTATCTATTGATCATGTGATCTCGTACGCGAGTCTCTCTAGATCAACAATTATAATTTATAATTACATTAGGTTTGTGGATTTGGGTCCAGAAATGTTTTATCTCTCTGACAAAAGAAAAGGTAGAATTCATTTTCAAGAACCTGTAGTCCCTGACGGAATAGCAAGAGCTGAGCAAAAGAAGACCTTTATGGCACGCAAAATACGATTGGCTCATCATGCATATGCATTGGTTTTAGTGTGGCGGTTTATCTCAAATCAAGTTGGAGTTTTGAGATACGAAGATGAAAAAAGGTTCCCTAAAATTAATGCCTCAAACAATGAAAGGTGAAGTAACATTCGGGATCTTTCTCAACAAGCTCTTGTTTGGTGTGGATCAACCTTGCTCGACGTTGGGGGTCAACCTCTGAGATTTGCCAGAGTCTCCTATGGTCAGTCTCTCTCCGTGAAGGATCTGATAAGGGGGGCTTTTTGGCGAAAGAACCACAACATAAGTTGGCGTATATTCGAGTTGTGATGGCAATCGGCTTAAGCTTTTAGAATGTAGAGTTAACGTACTCCAAAACAAAACGTCAAGAGATTGAGTCATGATGTTGATGGTTCATCATGTTATGACATGCCGTGTTGAAAGATGTCATGTGCGTTGTTCTAGACATGCTCCCAATTTCATGAAAACTGATAGTAGAAAGGTCCATCTCTACTTAAAATCGTATAATGGTTTTCAATGAGTTTTAAGTTTTAATTTTGTTATATACATCCATCTGATATTAGAAAACACTCGGCATGATCTCGACACATTTGTACTAATTTCATGTGAAATGAGACTCACGTCTGTAGGTTCATGATCATCGGGTGCAACTGCAAGCGATTAGAACCGGCAGTTCCGGTGTTGTTGCTATGAGACATCGGTTCTTCAATTGTCACTGCCTTAAAAGATAACTTCTTCCTTAGATGGTGCATGTTTGGGCAGAAATGAATTCTGGGTTGAGATCTTTATTGTCACTCTTGCTAATTTGGGTCCTTTTTGGGCTCCTGAGTGTGGCTTGTTCATGTACATCATGTGGTGCCAACATGGCAGAAACCCAATCTCCTTCTTTACCTTTTCTTTTCATTTTACTCTGAGACATTGAAGAAGTCCTACTTCGTTATTGAAAAGTGAAAACTGCTGTACAGTAAGCAAATTATAGAACCAAAAGGGGTGATTTTTAGGCCTTAAGAAGAAGAAAATGGATTTAAACTATGAGAGACTTATCGAATGACACGGTAATTTCGCCGATCATTTTCGATCATCTTTCACTTCATTATTTAGTAACACGACACATGATCAATACAAGGTGAGTATCCTGATACAAGGCATGACATTGTTCTCTCAAAAATTCCCTCAAATAATACAAAATCAAAAAATGAAATTAAAAAAAATCCCTTTAGATTATTAATTTTTTTTCCCTCTTTTGCATCGGTTAATGTCCCTTTTTATAAATAAAAAAAAAAAGGTCCTCGGAAAGCTACAACATACATTATTGGGAGATTCATAAAAAACAAAAAAGCGATCACATGGCTTGAGATGTCCCATGGTCTTGTACGTGTCCAAACAAACACATGAAAAGATGCGCTTGCCCGAGCGCACTTACCAATTTCTTGAGATGACATAGCTTTTCACAAATGATTTCTTTTCTGCAATTAAGAGAAATAAAATATTCGGAAAACCTAACTCGAAATGGGGCGACCCCGTGAGAAAGCTCGCGCGATTAACAAAAGGAACCATATAAAACGACTGGCATTCATCGCCTTCTCCTCTTAGGGGAGCTCGTGACCCACGCTTTATCGAAAAGGTGGAGGGAGATTATTATTTTATGTTTCTATGAACGAGAGATAATTATGTAACCGGTCTTTGAATTTTGCTAAATGTGTAACGTAATATTTGAACTTTTAATTTATTTAATGTGATATTTGAACTTTAACCTAATGTGTAATGCCCTCTCTGAACTTTTAATATGTTCATTATGATCTTTAAATTTTTTGTAGTTATTTAATATTGTCCATAAATCACATGAAAATATTCAATATTATTCCTGAAATTTAGAAATTGCATTAAACTAGACATGGCCACAGTTTGGAACCGGCGGTTCCGGTTCGTGACCATGTATGAACCGGAACCGGCGGTTCCAGGCCGGTTCCGGTTCCGGCCCGGCTCGTAACTGGCCGGTAAAAATTAAAAAAATAAATTATGAAATAAAAAAATAATGAATTATCAAATTATGAAATAACGAATTATTTAATATAAAATATAATCAAAATGTACATTCTTTTTTTGGAATTGGGCCCGGAACCGGAACCGGGCCCGTAGGCCACGGGCCAGTTTCGGTTCTGAACCGCGGGCCTGGTTAACGGGCCGGTCCCGAGTTTGATCCGGGCTAATTCCGGGCCGACATCGGCCCGTGACCATGTCTACATTAAACAAATCAAAATTTCAAGAAGTATATTATATATTAAGTCAAAATTTGGAGACCATTTGTATCATCCTTCCTTATAAATGAAGTTTGGCAATTAATTACAAGAAGCTGCGTCGATTACTTTTCGGGACACGGCAACATCCATTTGCACCTTCCTCTTTCTGTCTTTATCTCCAACTTCCTTTCCGTCTAAGCAATCAGAGTTACGGTCGTAGTTCTGTGTTTGTTTGTTTTTTAATTAATGATCAAGGCTCTAAATACCACAAAAAAAAAAATCTTAAATTATACCCACCGTTATACTAAAATTCTAAATCTTTTATTGCACCGTCGAAAAGCTCTAAATTATGCCCGTGGCGATATCAACGCCCCCAACTTTTCGGTGTCACTAGAACTCCCGAAATTGTACCAGATTTTTTGTCGCACCGATGAAAATTAAGGGTGTTGATGATGCAAAATAAAAAGTTCGGAAAAATAGTATCAGGATGAGCAGAGTTTAGAATTTGTTTTTGTGGGTAGACATGATTTATATTTGTTATATTTATACAAATTTGAGGTTTTATGATAAAAAAAATTCTAAAATATTTCATCGCAATTGGATATAATTTAAGATTTTTTTTTTCGTTTGAAGTTCAATTTAAAATTTCCCTCTAAAATGGATCCACAGTGTTAAAAGGTGTGTCATTATATTTTATTCTTCGTTTTGTCCTCTTGCCTTTTTCTTTTGTGAAATTTCCCTTTTTTTTTTGTTAAAAAATTTCTTTTTTTTTTTTTTGATTTATCCTACTTTAACTCTTAACTTGCTATTAAACTTTTATTCCGTCTTTTTTGCAGAGCGTGGGAATTGAAATCCTTATTCGAAACTAAACTTCCCAACCCTATCCTCCCGGGAAGGCAGGCGATCGAATCAGCACGAATCACGAGTAATTAGGAGTCAATTAAATAAGTCAATAAACAATGAATTGGAGATGTTTCGAGGAATGTGTCGGTGCGTGGTGGAGCGGATCGTCTCTGTTGAAATTTTACAAAACGTGGAATTTTCCTCCTCTCGTTCAACGACGCGGCCAAAGACCTTCATCTTCTCCTCAATTAAAACCAGGTTTGTGGATGCATCTGAAGGAGTTTTCAACCTTCCATTTCGTCACGAGCACGTTCATTCTTGCGGAAATTCAAAAATATTCAGGGGAAATCTCGTGATGTTGCCGTCTTGTCTTTTCTAGGGACCCATCAGCGATCAGTTTCGGAACGGGTCGGTTTCGAAATCGGAACCCGAAGTCCTACCCTGGACTCGGGACCGGCCCGAAACCGAGATGGCTCGGGGTTTGTTTTGTAAAAATTTACATATTTGATATCATATATCACGTTTCTTTTAGCCCATGGCTCGAAAAATCTTGTTAGCAAAGCGCCCGACTCAAGTTGGAGGTCATGGGTTCTGTTCTCCCTACTCGCTAGTTACTATTTTTTTAAAATTAAAAAATAAGATGTACAGGACCGATGTGACCTTGGCACCGGACCGGGTGAGTTAGTCAATTCCCGAGCCGAATTAGCATATCTATCGTAAGGACGGGGAACCGGACCGGTTAAAGGCCGGTTGTAGGGTATGGAACTGAGCATCGGATCAGTTCTTCCTGGAACGGCCTGGAATAGGTCGAGTGACACCAATTCGATTCGGTTCCGAGGTTGAATCGGCCCGATTGCTCACCCTTAATTCTGTCGACTTTCCCTTTCTTTCTCCAATCATCGACTTTCCCTTTCTTTCTCCAATCATCGTCACTTGAAAATATCAAATTATCGATAATAACAAATCTATGCCGCAGAAAATTAAGCAGAGGCTCGACGTCTCGACGACGAATTAGGCGCCGCGGATTTTTTCCTCATTTTTGTCTTTTCCTTTTTTCGGGGAAATTATATAAAATTTAGTCAGCGTATTTGGGGGTGTTAAAATCTGGTCATGATTGATGGCCTGTCCTACAAAATTCATAGTCAAGAAATTTGATCAAACTTGGCGAAATGAAAACAGTCGGCCCGTTTTGACCGGGGGGGGGCTTAGCGTTGACCTCCTCTTCCCCCCCCCCCCCCCCCCCACAGAAGGCTAAGAGGCAAGCCAATGTTTTGTACTCCCCAAAGAAGATAGTGAATTGGGACTTTTCATAGCATACCCAATTGCATTTTATTTATTTAAATTTCCAAAACGATATTATTTTCCGTGTTTCCCGACATCGCGTCTTCTTCTTACCTAGCCACCTCTTCAAAGTCCACGTCAATAAATAAATAAATAAATAGCATGCGCGAATAATAATAATAATAATTCGATGCATGGCTTCAAGGGCGTCACTTGCCCAACTAACACCCCCACACACACAGAGTTGTCTCAATTTGACGTGAACAAACGGACTTGTCCCTATCACTCCCGCCTCACCGAACCTCTGCATTTAGTATTTATTAATTTATATATTCTATTTGACTCTTCAGAATTGAAAATATATTTATATGGAAAAACAAAAGGGGGAGGGGATAAAAATAAGGAAAAAAACAGCACGTTCGCCTAGATTTTGGGCAGCCTCTTTGTTGACAATTTAGGTGGTTCTTCTGTGGGCACTCAGTTTCTGCTTTTGGAATATGAGGAAATGGGATTTGAATAGATAAAAAAAAAAAAAAAGAAAGGGGGGGGGGCACAAAAGTAACTATTATTTTATTAAAATTTGTTGAAGATATTATTAGATTATGGTCGTTGAAGGATGGATATGCTTTCGGCAAATTTATGCGAATTTCCTTGGTGGTGGAAGCATGGTGTGGTCGATGGTGCGATATGCTGTAAAGTCGAGCCACGTGGCAATCATTCGCGGCGACAACTGTCGAATTTTTGGAATATACAGGAAAAGGAAAAGACGACAGCTAAAAAAGCAAAAAGAAAAAAAAGAGAGAGAAAAAAGGAGACGGGAGCTGGGCAAAAGAATTTATGAGGTATCGTGGCCTGGCCGGGGCATCTAATACTTTTGCTCTTGGGGATGATGGATTCCTTTCCTTTTTATTCCTTCTAATACTGTTTTTTCTAAATTCTTGTCAGCTTTCGACATGGAGAAAAGAAAATATATAAATGAAAATATCGCTTTCCGCCCGAAAATACTCTCTTTTTTGTCATTTTCTCGCGCGGGTTAAATTCAAATTCACAAAGTAATTAACGTGTTCATCGAGCCCTATCGTGTGGGAAGAAATATGGATGTTATTGTTGCCATTTCTGGAATGATTAGATTCAGAAGAAAAATTCCCATGTTTGCATCGCCGAATAAAATTTCGAGAGGCATTTTATCTTTTCATTAACGAAGTTAACTCGTTGAACCCAAAGATATGAATAGATATGGCATAATATTAGACCACCCGTACAAAAGAGTAAGGATAACGAAAATAAATCTGCTTTAATTCAATTTGCATATATTGCAGATATAAAATTCCTATATTTTAATTAATTTTCTCAGTATATTAACCGTAATAATATAAATAAACGGATGTAAGAAAATTATTAGTTAGAAGTAAGAAAATTATTAGTTGGAAGTAAATCAGCAAGTCCACCTCTCCTCTGGTCATGCAAAAGCAAAGCAAAGTGGTACATAAAGGTACAAGACACCGTGATTGCTTCTTCCATTTTGAACCCATTCCGTTCCTCAGATGATGTAGCCTCGGCCAAAGCTCCAAACTTTCCTCTGCACAGCGACGTACCCATCTCCCGTTTTCTCCCTCGCTCGCTCTCCACATGCGGCATCTTCACTTTCAGAGCTCGGAGACGAAGGGTGAGTGAATTTCAAGCGATTCCCAGCTCGGATCTGATCGATATTTCTTCGTTCTTTCTCTGTTCTTGGGCTGCTGAGTTGGCGATCCTTGTGAGGAAAGAGGAGGAAATCGGAAATGGGTGTGGCTGCTCAAGAAGCAATCAGGCAATTGCGGCCCTTGATGGAAGAAGGTGAGGCTGCTTCTTCCACCCAGTTCCGGTTCTTTGATCCTGGGGTTTGATCTGTTTGAGTCTCAGAGATTTATTGTTTCTTTGTTTCCCTTTTTTTTTTGTTTCTTTTTTTTTGCAGTGGACGAGCCACTGAGGTGTACATATGAGGTGAGTCCCCGGTTGATTTGTCCAGCTTTATCTGCTTGATCTGATCGGTACTGGGAACTTATGCTTTCTCTTTTGCCTACATTGACTTAAAGGGTATTGCTATCCTTTCGGATGAGTTGGTAGACAAGTTTTCTATTTAACTCTTTTCTTTAATTTCTCTGTTTTTTTTTTCTTTTTGGAAGAAATTCCATGATTTGTGATACTAGTTTGATGGTTTTCTTTTTCCATATCGGTTGAAGGGATGTTCGGTTCTGGGTGAAGTCTGGTTCTCTATTTTGACAAGTTATCTTCTTATATTGAAAGGATCTGGGATTTATAATTACATGGTTCATTGAAACACCCTAGGCATGTCGGATATGTAAATGGTTGTTCGTTCTGAGATCTTTACAAGCCAAAAGAACTTTCAAGTAGTGAGGTGTGGAAAGGACGTGATTCGAACTGATTTGTGTGGTACCACATTCTGTCCATTTCCTCATAATTAAAGTAGGTCGCAAGAATGCCCATGATACTAGATTGTGGAGAATTGCATTCCTTCTATTTAGGTGTTGATATTTTGTTTCAGTCAATACAAGGATGTGCAATAAATTGCTCTTAGAGATGAATTTAGACAACGACATAACAGCGGTAGACCTTGCAAAAGGGCCAAATGTAATGTCGCTTTTTAGGTCATGTTCTCTTTCTCGTAGCACATGGAGAATTAGTTTCCCCAGAAAATGCATGTTGAGTTGATTTAGTAGCCTTTCCGAAAGTATGTTTAGTTGACATTTGAAACTTATTCCCTGACATGCAGAATATCCACCAAGGATATCCTACTGAAACTTTGGTGAGGTTCTTGAAAGCAAGAGACTGGAATGTTCCAAAAGCCTACGAGATGGTTAGTTTTACTTATTTGAGCTGGATAGTGATTGAGTTTTTATTTCTCCTTAAACTAGTGACTGCTCTTTAAAACATTTTTCACCACAAAACATATCTGTTGCTAATAATGTTAAACTTTTCAGTTGGTAAACTGTCTAAAGTGGAGGATTGAAAATGATATCGACAATATTTTGGCGGTGAGTTCTGGAAGCATCACAGAAGTTGTAGATTTATATTAAATGCTAGTCTTGTTGCTTGGATCCCTGCTTCTGTTGTTCCTTTTTGTTTGATGTGCAGATGCGAATCCCATTCTTACATTCAGTGCTTCTATATTTTCATGCTTGCCTAGTCTACATATTCACAATCACCAATTAGTCACGTTTCAAGTTGTAACAATGCCTCTTATAAGGGAGAAAATAGCAACCATTGATCTTGCCATAGTGTACAAGAACATGAACTAAAGGAACCCATATAGTAATTCGTTCTTTATATGCTAGATAAAGGAACGGAACGGATGTGAATGGGCATCATTCAGTGAACCCAGTATCTGTCTGCATATTCTTCACCATGAGATTGGAGATGTCTAACTTGCTTTAGTCCTAGATCCGTGAGAGAGAGAGAGAGAGAGAGAGAGAGAGAGAGAGAGAGAGAGAGAGAGAGAGAGAGAGTTATGTTGGATCCACTTTGAGAAAGGAGAGTTTTTCCCTCTTTTTATCATCATTCATGATTTGACTAAGAAATAATCAGTTTGAGATTTCCCCAATAAATGGACGTTAGGGAGCATGAAAAGTAGTATGCTTTAAACCTCTTCGATTTTGTCCATCGTAAATTGATACCTTTCCTTTTTCTGGTTGCAGAACCCAATTAACCCTATAGAATTATATAGAGCAGTGCGGGATTCTCAGCTCATTGGCTTGTCAGGTTATTCTAAAGAGGTAAGTTCACCGAAATCTGGCATTAGGTCTGACTCCGTTCCTGATCTGTTAAGGAAAATAGCTTGAGCTAAAAATAAGTATGTAGGAGCATCTATTCAAGCAGATCATATTTGGTACCTATGATAAAAAAAAAAAATCTTCCCATAGCTAGTCCTACTAACTAGTGCTGGCTACACTGCTTCTTTTGGATCCTACACTGGAGAATTGTTAATCACTTCCATATGAAAACATGTGCAGTAAAAATTTCTTTGGATAAAAGCTAATCCTATGTATCTGCTGAATATGCAGGGTCTTCCAGTTATTGCTGTGGGTGTTGGGCTCAGTACATATGACAAAGCAAGTGTAAGGACTCTTGATTGTCTTGTCTTTTCAGAAAATAAAGAGAAGACAGATTGATTAAGTGAAGGACTGTCGTTTATTTTAGATTTGCATTTTAGGGTAGTATCACTGTTGAGCACTGCTCAGTTTTATTCTGAAGGTGTAGTTTTTAGTTGTCAATTCATTTGGCCAAAAACTTGGCATCTATGTCAATCCATCAAAACTAAGTGAGTTGCTCATGGATTCTGCATATAAAGATCAGATGTACCTCTACTTTAGTTAACTGTCAATGTTTGTGGCACTTGCCACCACATGAACTTATCCTCATTAATCATAGATGGGATGCGCACCTATCCTCTGCTAAATGACTTAGCCAATGCTGTTATTTGCTTGTGTTATTGTCCTTAATGGCTGAAAGTTATCCCATCTTCCCCTGTTTTAGGTCAATAAATATGTGCAGTCCCACATCCAGATGAATGAATATAGAGATCGGGTGGTGCTGGTGTGATCTCTGCATCCTTATGTTCTTTTCGTTGTTTTTGCTAGCCTGTGTAGCTTGATTTGTTGTGCATGTTTTAGCCCCAGGCCACAAAGAAGCATGGGCGATATATTGGCACATGCATTAAGGTTTTGGATATGACTGGTTTGAGGCTTTCAGCACTGAACCAAATTAAGGTAAATTGAGCAATACTACCAATATTTCCATTTGTTTTAAATTCCTTGGTAATGCTCTCATTGTGGCCCTTATAGTCTTATTTCATGGTCTAAAATGTGGTCATTAGAGGTGAGCGGTTCTAGGTTCCTTACAGGTTTCACCTGGAACCTATTCTCGGGTACAGGTTTCTCATTTTTCAGAACCTGGAACCTACCCGTCGGAACCTGAAACCTAGAACTTACCCCATCACGGGCTTCAAGGTAGATTACAGGATCTAACAAGTTCTTTTTTTTTTAATTTCATTTTTAGTTAAATAAAAAGAAAATGAACGCAACAATAATGAACAAGCTTGTCATTTACTAAAGAGAATACAAAAGACTAGTTTTCCTAGCATTACTGTTCAAATAAATACAATTAAAATGAGAAGTTATTGCGTGAATCAATACTAGGGGTGAGCGATTCCATGTTCCGTATAAGTTTCACGTGGAACCTACTCATGAGAATAGATCCCTCATTTTTTGGAACGTGAAACCTACTTTATTAGGTTGCAAGTCGATTATAGGGTCTACGCAAGTTCCACCTGTATTATTAATTAAACAATTACAGTGAATCATCACCACTTACTACTATGATCCATTGACCATAACTTATATTCAAACGCACGAAGAATATGAAATATTAACGAGTCATAAAATGGAAGCTCAGACTAGTAGCTCTAGATTATACACTCATTATCTAACATCATGAAACGCCGTAGGATTACTCGAAGACATAAATCAAGAAAAACTACAAAAAACTTGTTTGGTTTTTAAGTTTCACTTACCTAAAAACTAGAACCTACTCATCGAAACAAGTTCCTCAATTTAACTTAGAACCTATCCTGCATATCTTGGAACCCAGAACCTACAAGTTCCCACCGGCCAGGTACTTAGGTTTCGGGTTTCGGGTTCTACTCCTGAACCATGCTCACCCCTAGTGGTCACGATGTCCTTTTCCCCATCTCCTAGAGAAGACACAAGCCATCTTAGATGCGCAAGAGTTAGCAGATAACATTGGAGTTGATATAAATATTTGGGCAGCCCATAAAGCAACATCATTCTCATTCTTCATCATTCAAGCAGACTTTGATTGAGCCACATTGAGAAGATAAACTTCTCTATCTTCCTAATACTGATAGTGTCTGTTATTATCTCTAGAATATCGTTGTCTTTGCCTTTTGCAGCAAGTTTGAGCACAATCATTTAACTTCTATTCAAGCTTTTTTGAGAATGTCCTTGATGATTTTTGCTTTTCATTTTTTAATGGCAGCTTCTGAGTAGTATATCCTCCGTTGATGACCTGAATTATCCAGAGAAGACGGAAACATACTATATTGTTAACCCACCTCGAATATTTTCAGCTTGTTGGAAGGTTGGGTTTGGTTTGCATCTTTATGCTTTTATGCTTAGTTCTGGAGAATTTTTATTTCCTATAAGCAAGAAGTTTACTATGCACTAAAATCTTTTTACACTCTAAGATGAGAATTATTGGCAGGTCGTGAAGCCCCTTTTGCAAGAAAGAACAAGAAGGAAAATTCAAGTGTTGCATGGTTGTCCAAGAGACGAGTTATTGAAGGTTATTCATTTGCAATGATGCAGATAGCGAGTGTTTTCTGTTCCGTCACTGTATCTCTTTTATATTTCAAGTGCCATAATCACTGGTGTGGTAGTCCCCTGCAGTTTCTTTTCTTGTCCATCATTTGGGCACATAACTTCACTGTGTAGAGCGTAATTAACTACTGGCGCAGGGGATAGATCACTAGAACCTTACTCACCAGGGAATTGCTCTAAAAGCTTAGTCTAGCTACCCAGCGCCACCTCTAAAATTTGTTCCTTACTAGACTCTCCCCATACAAGTGGTTCCTTGTCTTGCTTCCTGATGTACGAACAGATTACGGCTGATTCCTATCAACATGGTGTGCCTCCTTGGTAGGGGGGCATGTAAGGGCCGTGGAGGCTTTGACCGAATGAAACGCTATAGGGATTCCTGAGAGAATTAGATACACAGAATGGATATTTGCCATTGTGGTAATCTGAGTCATGTACAACTGCATCTGGAATAAGCTGTTGGGGATGTGGGTTCTAGGACTTTAGATAATGATCTTGATCAAATGTCGCTCACTTCTGAAAAACAACCACAATTCCGAAAGCTGCATAACTCATATCCTGTGTATAGATGAGTTCCACTGCTGAAAAGGAGTATCCTTATAATATGTCACTTGTTATCGACAAAACCATTATGTTACCCCCAGCAGAATTAAGTCGCAATAATTATGTTTATGATTAAAAATATGCTTGTCTGTTCTGCACTGCTTTTAGTTTGTATAGACTAATCTTTTTGTTTCCCCGTTTCAGATAATGGATTACTCGTCCCTACCCCACTTTTGTAGAAAAGAAGGCTCTGGATCATCCCAGCGTTCTGAGAACGGGGTGGTCAATAACTGTTTCTCCTTTGATCACGCCTTCCATCAACAGCTGTACAATTTCATGAAGGAGCAAGCCCTACTCATGGAGCCGGTGGCTCCGATAAAGCAGGGTTCCTTCCAAGTTGCAATTCCTGACCCGGACCCAGAAGACGTGAAGATCACTCGGACCATAGAATCGACGTTCCATGTGTTTGGGAATCAGAATGGCCTTGTTAGTTCACTAAATGGACTAAAAGTGTTTGGTAACTGAAGGCTGGCTTCTGCTGACTACACGCCTCCGGAGGCTTATGTTGCAGAGAAGATGCAACGGTACTAAAAGAAGTGCCCCTTTCTATTACAAGAGGGGCTTTTACTTGGTATTACGACACTTAGTCGCGTTTGCTCAATGCAGGCTTTGTAGGAGAGACCTTGTGCGTCACTGCTTGATATCGTTAACTAATAGTAGTTGACCTCCTTGATTTAATACTAATGACGTAAAAGCTTGCATGCGGCATTAGCTGGTATGTGTCCGGAATCATCAAAGCCTTCCTGATAGTGCCTTTCCTCCCAAAAAGTGCAGGATAAGAGATCATGTTGCTGGCGACTGGCGAGGCAATATTAGCATTTCCTTGGTCCTGGGTGGCTAATATTCCCGCACAATAATATTATGCTATGACAGTGTAAAGTCCTTTACTGTTCTCCATCTGAAGCTTAATGCAATAAGAAGACATTTTTACTTACGTAGCAGGGTGGGTTGACCCCTATTCTTTCAAATCCAGTTAATGGAGGTATCTATAAGACTAATGTCAACAAGTGAAGGAACACTTTTGGTCGATACTGCCGAGATACTGCCGAATTGCTGTAAGATAGGACCTGCAAATGAGAACTGGCTAACTTTTGGGTATTTTGGCTGAGATGACTGGCCTTATGCATCACAGCTCAATATGTACACGAGTCGATCTGCGTTCTTAGGTGCCACTCTCCAAGCTCTGAAATGCTTCTCCAATCACTTGCATTTGCAGTAAGGAAGATAAAATGCACCATCTACCGTTTGAAAACTAGGCTTCAGCTCATTTTTAATGCCCTAAGATTGAGAGAAGATCCAAGGCTTATCCGTGCTAAAGCGAAAGCGTTCGAAGCCATACTCAAAAAGAGGACCTGTGCATAAATAAATCCTAGCCTGGGCAAAATATAACAAACAGGCAGGACACGCCTTTCTCATATCGACCAAGTAACACATAATATCAATTATTCAAATTTACGAAGTTAAATTACAAGCCAAAAGCTACCTAAAGCCAAAAAACAAGCAAGACCTCTGCACACGGGGGTTGGGGAAACCCCTAAAAACACAAAGGTAGAATTATGTGCATTCGATATTTAGGACAACAGGTTAGAAGGACCATAGATAAATCAAGGCCATTGGAAATGATGGATCAAGCCCGCCCTTCTGATCCTGACATGTACAAATATGCGATCCCACTAAATACTGGAGTGGAAAATCCACTGACGCATTTCATCATGAAGCATGGAAGATTAAGTAGACACCCTATCATAATTGTTTATAGCAGCTATATGCAACGGCAACCGACGCTGCAGCAAAAACAACAGCGAGTGCTGCATATGTATCTTCCCGCTCCCAACTCTCTAACCAAGTTGGCATTGAACAGACTTTACGTGCACCAACGCTTTTACCACTCTTTGTGCAGGACAACTTCTTTTTGCCAATCTTCTTTCCAGATGCCACAACCTTCTCATCTGTCATCTCTGATAAAAGAGGTTGCTGACAACAAGATGAGTTCCCATTTCCCTGGCAACAAGGCATAACCTCAACAGGAGTTTCAAAAACATCAGTCTTTTTCCTGTCCATCCATGTCCCTGTCAGCTCTTTGCCCTTATTCACAGTCATATCACCATCCAATTGGAACCTTTGCTCATGTAACTTCTTCTGTGCATCTTGTGACAAACCCATTTGGCCCCTGTAGGTAGAGGTTAATCTTTTGTCAACTGTTTGATGATTCAAACACATTCAAATAATAGGGATGAGCTCAAGAGTAGAAAAAGGGTCCTGCTGCACATAGCATGTGAAGTTCTGGGAGTTGAAGAACCTAAGAACCAATCATATGACAGAGAGGTAAGTGCAAGTTCTGCATTCCAACTTGTGCAGGAACTTCCAGTTAGCGAGGATCCACCTTACAAATATTTTAGAGTATCTCCTTTTCTTCTAATCAAATTCCAACTCAGTAAGGAGACTTTACGCAAAGCTCTTCATAGAGAAAACAAGGAAGCAGACCGAAAACAGCGCGCCTCAAATTCTAGAGAACAAGAAAAACAGCGCAAGATAGAATGGCAACCTAAAATTAGAAGGAATTAGCAGCATTACCTCCACAGCCAGTCTACTATTTTCCCTTCCCCGATATGTTGCTCCAACAATATGGACACATCATCTGGAGATACATATCCATACCTATACCACATTTCAGAAAGGAAAGTTGGGATGATATAAGTCCAAAAGCCCACAGTCATACAAAAGAGCACTAGCATCAATGAACCTACCAATGCCCTGATATGGCTCCACTAAAATCAGGTCCAAATATTATGACATTTCCAGCGTACTCATGACCCCCAACGTGTGAACAAGGGCTAACAGTAACTTTACCATGGAGACCATGCAACTCTATCTCTTCCCTGAACCTACTAACAAGAGCAGGTCCACAGACTCCACAACGACGATCCCGTGATCCATGGGAACATACGAAAACATAAGAACCATTTAGGGATTCGGGTGCTCCAGGAAGCCATTCACCATCTTTAACGAGAACTTCTTCAACAAATGTATCAACATCAAAATGTGTTAATCTCCTGCATTCTCAGCAAATGTCGGTTCAGGATGGAAATAAATAAAGGTAGCTAGAAGGAAATTTGAAGAGTGTCCGAGAATAGTTCAAACCAGATAACCTAACTGACCTGTATCTAATCATGTCTGGAAATATCAACACATCCCCATTTGATGTCTCTGTACCATCATGCCCCTCACAGATGGTTAAGCGTGTCTTTGTTTTGCAGGGAGAACAAAGAAAGGAGAGAGATTGTATCAGCAACAGTAAATGAGGAAGCAGTTAGAAGTCAAACAGCAAGCAGGCAATATTCAACAGGCAAAACTATGCTGATTAGTGAACACAAACAACTCTGTGGTTTAATAAAATCTAAACCACCAGTTGTCAGCCTCATTTACTTGTTTGACGTACAACTACACTGCAACAGCAATTAGGATCAGACACAACAAGTTTGAGAAAAGCCTACTGACTTTTCAACTACATCTCAAACCTCGATGTAGAAATACTAAAGGAAGAAACCGAGCACCTAGAAACAGGGTGTCTTACAAAGCATGCTTTGCGCTCACACACATGAGAACCCACAAAAAAGCCATCTATTGCCCCAAACCTACAACTTTACATTAGTTAAGCTCTAATATGTATGTAGAGGGGTGCGAAAAGTTTAAGATTTAAAAAAAAAGGTTATGAAAGTGAAAAAACTAGCAGGAGACGGCCACCACTTGTAAGATTTCTTCCTTCAATCTTCAACCTAATAGATGATGACAAAGCATCTAATAATCGTAGATCATCAGAAAGAAACCATCTATAGCCATCCTTGTAGGAAAAATACAAGATAAGCTCAAACCAAATAGATGGTAATTAACCACATAGATGGTAATCACCCAAAAAAATTACTTCCATATTGATCCCTTCTAGCAAATACTCACTGTCAAAAGCGCCCTAAATTGTCATCTCGAATTATCATTGATTAGACCTTAATTACACTTAATAACGGAATCAATTTTTGAAGATCAAATCTAGATAGCAATAATGTTGCTCTCTTTTGCAACATTTAGTTGAATGCAACAGAAAAGCCTACATTAACAGAACAGCAGACCAAACATTCCCTCATGATACCTTGACTGAGCAACTAAAGCTATTCAGAACGTTTTGCCCAAAAAAAAAAAAAACTGAAAAGAAAGAACCTCTTAATCTGCTCAACATTTAATAAGTTATAACACAGTACCTCACGGATTTGCCAATGCAATAATCAAATTATATTGTTGCTAGTATTCTTATACTAGAAAGTGGTGATTCCAAGAAACTTGAAATGCGAAAGAGAAAGAAAAGAGGAGAGACAGGTCTTCATGTAAACAAATTGCCTTTCCTGGACAGTTGCTTCCTTCTAGGGTCAAAACCATCATCAATATCTGCAACCACACGCTTTCCCCTCGTCCTCAGGTTAACTCTAAATCTGACCTTGAGGTAGCATCATAAAAGACTCCAGGAGTGAAGCAAGTAAATCTCTTTCCTTGAATAAAGTGCTTACACCAGCCAATGTTACCCGCCATCCAAAACCTAAATCTTCCTTCCGTAACTAATGTATTGCCATCAATTCACATTACTAGTTAGCATTAGGCAAGTATATGATTAACAGGGTGAATAAAACATAAGAAGATCCTTTATTGTTTAAGAAAAACCATCACGCATGATGACACAGATCAGCAAGCTCCCATTTTAAGGCAGCTCTATCCTCCGATAGAATAAACACATGAACCTAGCCACGTCAAGCTAATGACCTGTTAATGCCCAAGTGCACAAGCAGGCCTTATTCAAATCCGCCCAATCACCCAAGAATAATCCGAAACCACTAACTAAATTCGAACAACTGGAGCTAAATTCATCTGATCACACGACACGATGAAACTTTCTTTGATTAAAATTGACAAAAAGCGAAGAAGACAACCGCCAAAATTGCTAATCAACCCCCCATGATGCCAAAATCAAACTTCTCAATATCACTTGCCCAACCAATCTAAACATCCATCTCAAAACCAAAGAGAATCAAACACACCAAACCAAATACAACTCAACCGCACACCCCTTTCGTTTCTCTCAGATTTAAACACACACAAACACTTGAGAGACTACCTCGTTCCTCATATCATTCTTCCTGGCCACGACGGCGGCGGAGAGCAGCCTCGGCAGCCGGTCGAACTCGGCGGCCTCGATCCTGGGGGGCCAGACCTTAGGGTTCTTGTAGCACAGGAAGACGTGGCGCTCGTAGAACTGCACGGTGCCGGCGAGCTGGTCCTGCCGGAACTCGGGGCGGGAGAAGCCGAGCTCGGCGTCGCCCCCGCCGGCGGCCGCCTCGCCGGTGACGCCGCCGGCTCCGAGGAGGAGCCCCTCGCTCTGGAAGCTCCCCGGGGCGCTACCGGAGGGCTCGGCGTAGACGGCGAGGGGGTCGGAGACCGTGATCGGAGACGACGACTGGGAGTGATTGGCGGCGGCGAACGAGGAGAGCGCGTCCTCCCTGTCTCTGCTACTTGTGCTGGCCATTATAGAGAGAGAGAAGAGAGAAGAGAGAAGGAAGAGAGAGAGAGTGCGTATGTGCGTGAGTGATTTTGGATGAGGAGAGAGAGAGAGAGAGGCGTTATCGTGCCGCGACGTTTTTCAGGGGCTCCGGTCACCGACCGGGGGGGGGACCGGGGACACGTGTCGAGCAGCGGGGGAGACGGGGACCCATTCGACCCGACCCGACCCGACCCGACCAAGGGGAAGGTTTGGTTATGGGCGAAAGGACAGCTTGGTTTGGTAATCTCAATTTCTTCGTGGCGAGGAGAAAGTCATACTGTTTCCCTGAGGAGAAAAAGTGCGCTGCGACGATTATTAATGGGTCTTTTCTCTCGGCGAACTTTTTATTTCCGGAAATATAAAGATATTTGCCTTTCTAGGGACTTCTATAAAGAAAGTTGCCTTTTTAGAGACGAATTTTTTTTGGATATTAGTCTAGAAATCTGAGAATCTGTTGTTCTCAATACCAACTGTACCGTCTGCGTAGTGGATCCTCTAGATGTAATGTTAACGCGGTAGTTACGCATCTCGTATGGTTTCGTCTTCAAAATTGCAACTCGACTGATATTTGATTTTGAAGAATCCTAACTTGGGTGACCGAGATACAAAGATTTTACATGCAAATTAAGGGGCGGCGGCTGTCGTCGGCCTCCCCGCTCGGGGTGTTTCTATGCTGTCGTGAGCGTACAATTCAGGGAAAAATTGTGAGTTCCGTTTTTTATTTTTTTTTGGCTAGAAGTTTACATGTTGAAATGAATGGGGACTGAATAGTAGAATGGTGACGGCCTATCGGATGAATTTTCATGGTTTTAAGTTTACACCTCTCTCTTTTCCAATTTATTACTTTATTCTTACTTTCGACCTAACCAAATGCCCTAGTTACTACTTACTAGGGCTTTCACTCTTCCTTTCCCTCGTCGACGAAAATTATAGGTTCGTGTACACAAATGTGTAGACATGATCATTTTCTGGGTATACTTTTTTTGGCGGGAAAGCACAAATGTTGTTTCAACTATATGGCGATCGATATCGATCAAGATTGTTCGTCCAGTTCAACTCTTGCACGTGCTAGAAGAGATCTCCCGTTTGATTTTACACTACAGCATGAATAAGAGGGATTGCCGCTGGTACAACCACGAAATCACAAATGACAACCAGCAAAAGCTATCACAAAACGAGCATTGTCAAGACAGATACACATGAAATTCTACCACAGCGAATATGTACGTTACGAAAGTAATAGAGAGTTGCCACCTGAGACACGGAAAAATCCGAGAGCTTTGTGCACAAAAGCACGGAAAGAACCGAGCTTGGACTTGTCACTAGGGTCATCACAAGGGCTTACTTGAGCCTTGATTCGCCAAAAAGGTCTTCTCTTATGAAAAGTAGACTGCTACAAGGTTGAGATGATTACCCTTTATAGTTTCTCCTTGAAGAGATGGTAGCAACTAACATATGTAACCCATCTGCAGTTTGAAACACATGATTTTCATAAACTCCTACCCACACAACATCACAGTTTTTCATGTTTCCTTCCAAGCCAAGCTTCTATGAACCACCAAATCACTCCCATACTCAAAACAGAATTCTGCGTTCACCAATCTCCAATGTACAAATGAAGACTATCCAAATATCCAAAAGCAAAATCACATGGGTTTCTCCCCAGGCAAATAAGAAGGAGACCCACCCTCAACCTGGCTCTTTTTCCTTTGAAAGATGCCACTAAGATTAGGCATGAGCACCTTCTTCGAGACAGAAGTCTTCTCCTTCTCTAGTTTTTTTACCTCCATAACTTTCTCTGGAAGGTTCTGCTTTTGAATCCTAAAATGTTGAGGAGATTGCTCGTATGACTTCTCCGTATCCGCTAAAATTCGGGAAGCGGCATCAGTAGCCTTTTTCTGTTCTCTTTCACGCCACCTCCTAAGCTCCCCCTCCACGGCTTGCTTAGCCGCTTCAGCCATCTCCGCCCTCTTCAAAGCTGCCTCAGTTTCACACTTCATATCCTCAATCTCTTTATGAGTTGTTTCCAATTTCTTAAGTGCCTCAAATTCACTTGCCTTTACAGCTTCCGCCTGGGCCAAGGCAGCATCAACCTTCATTTGTGCTAATGTATCAGATTCCTCAACCTTTCGGCTTAGAGATTCAAACTCTTCCTTGGAGATTGTGATTTTGGCACCAGATTCGGAAGTAGAAGCACGAGCAGCGGTTCTTCTTTCAGATAAATTCTTGATCTGATCAAGTGCGCTAGTTTCTGCAGCTTTTGCTTCTTCTGCTTCTTCGATGGCAATTCTCAGATTCATCTCTGCTTCCTTGAGCACGTCTTTGGTGGCTTCAGCTTCCTTTTTTAATACCTCAGCTTCATTTTTCATCTCCTCTGCTTCCTTACGTGCATTTTCTGTTTCCATTGATAGCTGGTGAAGGGTGGCAATCATTTCATCAGAAGCCACCCTTGCCTTGGATTCTTCAGCGAGGCATGCCTCCAGTTCAGATTTAGTCTTACGAAGCTTGACATGCAGACTACCAACAAGTGATTCTGTTTCTGCTTCCTTTTGCTTGAGCTCAGCTTGTTCTTTCTTTACATTTTCTATCTCCTGCTTAAGAGACTCCAAAAGGCTTTTAAGAGAGGTTTCCTCTTCTGCAACCTTCTTCAGTGATCCTTTAGCGTCATCAAGTTCTGATGTGACAGTTTTCACAGACTCTAAATCAGAAGCTTTCGCATTTTCCATTTGCTCTTTCAGAGAGCCAATCTGGTTCATTGTATAGGCCAATTGTTCTCCAAGGTCTTTGGCCAACTGAGGATCAAATTCCTTTTTCAAAGTAAGCAACTTATTCGCTGACTCTTCCAAGGTAGCTTTGCAAGACTGCCTCTGGATGTCCTTCTCCGCAAAAATCGTGGCTTGCTCATGCTGTGACTGAAGGGTAGCAAGCTTCACTTGCCCAATTGATTCTTGTACGGCTGAAACTTCCTTGGAAAGCTCACCAACTCTCTCCATGTTTGCTTTGGCTGCATATTCAGCTTCTTGCACTTGCTTGGAGGCAGTAATTTTCATCTCCACCGCCCCATCGTGATCCTGACGAACTTTCCTCAATTCTTGCTTTGCAGCATCAAGTTCTGTAATGAGGTTGCTGTAATGTTCTCTGGCACTTTCTAAGTCCTGCTTCCAAGCCCCATCAGTCACAGAAGTGCCACCGTCATTTGATCCTTCAAATTGCTTTGCTTGATTCTTTGCCATCTCTGTTTGCTTAATTGCTAATGTCTTGGATTCATTCACTGCATTTAGCTTATCGGTAAGATCATCCAATGTTCTCTTAGCCTTCTCAAGTTCCTCGAGTACCTGGGATTTTGTTGTTTCAGCATTCTTCAATTGTTCCTTCAACTTGTTGAGCTCCTTCTGGGTCAGGTGAAGTTGGGTCTCCTTGGCCAATACTCTCTAGAGTGAAACACAAATAGCAGTTAATATAATATAACCTAAAAAAGGAGTAACAATAAGGAAATTGCTGATCTACTAGTCGATCAATTAGCCAGTGACAAATTGTAACCCAAAAACCGCAATTGGAGAAGAAATGTGGAAAGGGCTCCACAAGCCAAAAGATACAACCAATCACCATGAACAATTGTGCCTGAGCACGAACTTCATATTTATAATGTGTTCATGGTCTTCTGCTTTCATCTAAATCTAGAGGAAGTAAAGCCAATAAAAAATATCCAGCACGTGTCACATTAAAATTCTCTCCCCCTTCTCAACCAGAAGATCACTAATGCTACACATTTTGTCCCGTGACGTAAGCTGGCCAGGTATTTAAGATTTTTGTCCGCAGTCTCCTACCAACAAGAATATCCAAGTATTTGGGCCATATCTATAAATCTGGAGGAAGAATCAAACTCGAGAAGAAGATTCTCTTCTTACTTTTGCCATTCAAATAACGCAGGAGTAACATCTATTGAAGAAATCTCAAGTAGTGCCCTATGTTCTGAACAAATGTCAAACCAAGTAGCAAAGTGCAATCTTATCTCTCTGACGCTTTATTCTGATTAAGCGAAGATAGATAGTTTGCAAAAGGAAGGTGAATTTGAGCACTACTTCTGGGAAAAGTTAAGGAACATACAAAGACCAACGGAAACCCATACCTAGAGCGGTCAGAGGTGCAATAAAATGGATATCCCTCTTCCATTCGAAAGGGGAAAAAAGGGCATCTATCCCAAGACAAGGAAACAGCTAAATGACATTAGACCCCTCCGAGAAAGGTGTCGTCATGTATCTTAGTAATCTCAGAAGTAAAAACCTATAACTCGTAGATCTTTTTGAGGAAGATTATGTGCATTTACAAAATTCTGGAAACTGAGAAAACAATCTAGAATAAATTTCATTACAAACGACGTGGTGCAATCATGAGAATGGGAGCATCAGCTGTGCATGACCTTATCACTACATTTATAGGAACTATTCCGTTAACTAGAGCTCATACAACAACGAAAATATAAAGCATACCTCCAATGGATGCATGATAACAGTTTTTCCCCAAAGAGAGAAGAAGGAAGGAAATAACAAAAAGTAGCTGAATCCCTAAAACATTTCCTAGAGCATGGTCATGTCAATTTACCTCCGCAGAGAGGGCTTTAGGCTTCTTAATAGCTGGCTTTTCTCCTGAGAAAGCACCTTCACCGAACATAGTCACCGCATCTTTGACAGATTGAAATGGTGCCCTCGTGTCTATCTCCCCCACCTCCACTTTGGGAGAGCCTGTAGTTTTTTGTCGATCTTTTGCTACCATTTCACTTTAATATTACTTGGTTTGTATCTTTGTGAACCACCTGTTTGGTCCAATCATAAGAGATATATATATATATATATATATATTAATAAACCAATTTAGGAAAGGAAGAGAGGCGGAAGGAGAAACCGACGCGATTACCGGCCGTATATGACCCGGGCTGAAATTTAAAATCAAGCCAAATTTCCCCATCAGGGAGAGGCGCACCGATGTTAGTCTACCACTAAATAGCGCATTTGAAGGTATGAAGCAAGATGAAAACTAACACTAGGTCAAATTCAAAAAGAAGGAAACCATCTCAGACACGCAAACCACACTACAGCAAACAAAGCAGATTGAAAGATTGTAATTGTGCAGACAAATTTATTTTACACCCAAAAGAATCTCTCACATGATCATGACTTTGCCTTGCATAACCACAATGAAACTTTGAATGTATCATCTTTAACAAGTAGCAACCAAACGACAGCCCAGGGGCCAAATGAAACAACCTTTTAGAATCAGCTACATAAGCAACAGTGAGCATCACAGCATAGACCTATGACAAGTCATCAATTTCAGCCAATAAACACATATACTGTCTAATGTAACTTCAGAGAGAAACACCAGTGGTGCCAAGAAAGCTAGCTACACAGCTTCCGTCATCCCCCCACCCGGGAAAAAAAAGAAAAGAAAAAGAAGAAGAAAAATAATGCAAAGGTTGACCTGGACAATCAGTCAATGATGATCAATTGCAGCTAAATTACTTGTCATCCCACAAGATGTATATACTAACTAGCGCATGATGGGACCACAACCACGCTGTATAAACCATCAGAGAAGGAAAGTATATGCTCAAAGCTCCATGGAAAATAAAAATAAAGAAAATTTGGAGTTTGCTATTGCGCCTCCCGACTACAAACCACAAAGATGGACATCTCTCAGCAAGGACTCCTAATTATCCAGAAAAAAAAATATATATATTCACCGGGACAAATTCTCAGCAAAAATCAAAATTGGAATCGTCAAAGTGGGGAAACCAGAAATGAACTATTTACACGGCACAGATCAGTCTCGGGACGCCGGCCGGAGCATGCTGCGACGGCGGAAGTACGACAGGCACGAAAGAGAGAAATTTACGCGCTAACAAGAACTACCTGATAGAGCAGACGCCGCTCCCGCAATCAGTGAACCCCAGTATACCTGCAGACGTATAATAGTCAATCATCACAACCGAAAAACCTTCAATCGAGATTATATAGCCCCAGTCCCTACTTCCAAAGAGAGCAACTCCACGATAACACGATCGGAAATGTAGAAGATTGAAAAAAACCAAAAGCGACAACGACAGCGGCAAAAAAGGAAAGAAAAGGAAAGAAAGAAAGAAAGAAAGCGATGGGAAGCTTCAAAGTTCGAAACCATATGTACCTAAAACCGAACAGGAGCTCACGCCATAAACCCTAGGCAAACGACCCGAAGCCGAGACGAGAAGCGACGCCGACGACGCGTCTCCCTCCCGACGCGGGAGCCCGCGATCACTCCCCCAAGCAGCCCCGCTCGCGCCTCCCGATCACGGCCGGGAAACGGCCTCCCGGCGGCCTCGGCGGAGGCAACCAATCGGAGCCGGCGAAGAGAGAGAGAGAGAGAGAGAGAGAGAGAGACAGGGAGAGGAAAGAGACGCTTCCACTACCCTCGCCGGAGAGAGAGAGAGAGGGAGGGACGGGCCGGAGAGAGAGAGAGAGAAATCGAGACGGAGGTGGAGGAGACGGCGGGAGCGTGGCGGCGAGAACGGTGGGACTTGATTGATCGAATGATTGCGACCTTCAGAATTCAGAGGGGGAAATTCAGGAGAGAGAAAGAAGAGAGAGAGAGAGAGACCGGGGGGGGGGGTGCGGAGGTTTTGAAAAATCAAGAAAGGGATACAGGCAAAAGGACTGGTTTTAGTTCGAGACAAAAATTTTGATCAGTAGAGAGAGAAAGATAGAGATAGAGAGAGAGAGAGAGAGAGGAGGAGGGGTTTTGGAGAGGGAAAGAAATTGAGCTGCGATCGGGTGCGGCGGCCCCTGGCCCGCCGTTCCGGTAATAACAATCGACGGTCAATTTTGATTTTGGACGTGCGGGTTTGATTTCACGGGTAGATCCCCATTTTAAGCGAGTATTTCCTTTTCAATTATCCACGTTAAAAACAATCGGGAAAATGGATAATTTGAGAGACGATCGTTCAAATCGTTTGAAATAATTGATTAATAAAATGTGTTTTCATTATCGAAAAAAAAAATTTGCGTCTGAAAATTTTAACGGATAGCGAAAATGCTTCTCGTTCGTTCATTTTTGCGAGGTGTCGGAAGCTATCATTTTTAAGAAAATATTTTTCGGATTGGTCTTTTCCCACGAAAACAAACACACCACATGAATACTTCTCGCTACCGACACAAGCTGACAATCGGCGGCGATGGTGAGCGGGGTTAACAGATGTGGAATCGGAATCAATTTCCGACCTTTTTAACAATTTTATTCCATGCGAAATCAAAAGTCACTATTTAAGTTTTCTCTGAATAGAAAATCGGATGCACTAAAACCTCATTCCTTGAAGAATTCGATTCTACCTTGAACCGAACGATGCCTAAAGCCTTTATCTTTTTCACTTTTTTTTTTTTATCTTTTGGACAAAAAACTAGAAAAGATTTCTGAGTTTCAATTCTTAGGGACGGAATCACGCCTTCTCCCAACCCCACTTAATCTCTTGATAAAATTAGATTAAAGGTTGCGTTTAGTCGACCGGATAAAAGTCAAAATAGGATATGTTTTACCCTATCCTGTATTTAGTAGTGGTCCAGGATAGGATAAGGTCGGATATAAACCGAATATAGCCCAGATAAAAAAATTCGGGGGGGTGGGATAGACCCGGATAGAATTTCTAATGCCTATTTTTCCAAAAACGCTACACTTCACTCGCCGTCATCTTCATCCCCACACTTTATACGCTTTCATTAAAAAAATTTCTCGGCTTTTTTTTTTTCACTAACTCCTCCGAACCCGTGAATAGCAAAAAATAAAAAATAAAAATTATCTTATTCAAGTTTAAATCTGTAATCCACCAAACAATGGACAGGATATGAAGAAATTCAAGGATTTCTTATCCTATCATATACAGTCCTATTTTGTTTAGAAATCCGGACGACTAAACACAGCCAAAGGGTATGCGATTTGAGCAAACTATAAATCATCCACAAAAGGATATTCAGCATGATGTCACAGGTTCTGTAAGTGCGCCGTCGCCCACTTGAATTTTACAGCCGGTCGGATCAAAAAAAAAATTTACGGACCTATCGAGATTGACTTTTACAATTTCTTTCATTTTACTTGATCAAAATTCGGCAACGCTTATAATTAAAATAAAAAAAATTGCTGTAAAATCCAAAACACTCAGGGGAGACAACGCATTGATTAAAAAAAAAGAGAAAAGACCACAAAAAACCTCAAATTTTTACCTTGAACTTTTTTTGTAATACAAAAAATCACAAACTATGATATTTATGATATATTTATCCCATTGTACTTTAGTCATGGGCATTTTCGTCTTTTTGCTTTTCCTTTTTTTTTTCCTTTTCAGCGAGGACAACCCTTGCCGGCGTCGGGCAAGGGTTGCCCTCACCCTTGCCGAAGTCGAGCGAGGGCTGTCCTCGCTCGCCCAGGCGAGGCAGCCTTTGCCGGCGTCAGGCGATGATCTCCCTCGTCCGACTCAAGTGAGGGCGACTCTCGCCGGCGTCGAGCGAGGGCGGCCCTTGCCTGAGTCGGCTGAGGGCGATCCTTGCCCGATGCCTCACCTGATGCTAGCGAGGGCGATCCTTGCCCGATACCTCACCTGATGCTGGCGAGGGCGACCCTCGCCCAACTCAGGCGAGGGCTGCCTCGCCTAGGCGAGCGAGGGTTGCCTTTGCCTGGGTGAGCGAGGGTAGCCCTTGCCCAACTTCAGCGAGGACGAGGGCTCCGACGCCGGCGATGGCTGCCCTCGTCAAAAAAGAAAAAAAAAAAGCAAAAAAGATGAAAAATGCCCATGGACTAAAGTACAGTGGGATAAATGTGTCACAAATAATATAGTATGTGATTTTTTATGTTACAAAAAAAATTCAAGGTAAATGTATTATAAGCACCATAATTTGAGATTTTGGTGTTTTTTTTCAAAGAAAAAACAAGGGAGGTGCCACATCAACAGGCGGCACCGGCCAGAGACAGCTCTGACTCCTGACGGGTCGCTGTCTAAAGAAAAGCGGGACCCGGGACGTGGGGGACACAGAGAAAGAGAGAAAGACCTCGGAGTGGATATCCGTCGCTTACATGCTCACGTGTCGAGCAGAAATCTAGGTCCATGGCCCAATGAGATCCGGACACGTGTCGGGGGTTCTGGTTAGCTGCTCTTGTCCCGATCCGCGCTTATCTTTAATTGGACTGAGATCCAAATTCAATTTCATGGCGCCCCTCATTTTGCATCGCGTCAGCGTTCATTCCCAGCCACAAACCACCGTGTTGACTTTGACTGTTTCTCCTCTTGACCGAGTTAGACGGCGGAAGGTGGTGATTTTGAGATCGATGTGTGCGCATCGATTTGGACGCGTGAAGACATAATTTGTTTCTCCCAAATTGCATTGATTCTCTCGACCATCCCGTGTCCTGATCGGTGTTTTCTTCTTGGGTTTGCTTTTTTGGGAGCTTGCAGGAACGGACTTTGTTAACTCGAAACTTTCGAGATATGACGAACCTACGGTAATGTTCGAAAGAGTAGTTGTACCGATCGTACGCTCTCGCTTTTCCTAGAAGAAAAGAAAGAAGAGCTCGGACCAAGATCAAGATTGTATACACAATGTTGGATTATGCATTCGATTCAGAGAACGGATTGACAGATGTCATCTCATTGATTTTGATTGGGTAAGTATGAAATTCACATGGTGTGGATTCAAGTTGAATGGTCATAACCGGGCATTCAAGTGCCTTGATAGAGCACTGTGTGATCTTTTCTGGAGATTGTCGTTTGCCGATGCAAGAGTACGAGTACTTCCACAAAGTCAAATCCGACCATCATCCTCTCTTGAGTTCTCTGTCCAGTGAGAGGACTCCTCAATCGAATCAGCCCTTTTTGTTTTGAAGGCGCTTGGTTAACGCATGCTTCTTTTAATGACTTTGATCAAATCCACTGGAACGAGGCAATTCAATTCATATTGCTCTGACCCAACTCCAGAATAACCTTAAGGAGTGCGACCGACACGTCTCCGCAGCATTTTCAGAAGAAAGAAGACAATGTTGGCAAGACTTTGAGGCATGCAAAAGGCATTGAAGGTGTGCACAAATCCCATCTTAGTGAATCTCGAGGCAAAGTTTCAAAAAGAGTTACTTGAGTCTCACTTCAGGAAGAAATCCAGTGGTACCAAAAATCAAGACATTAAGGCCGGGTTTAGTAACTGATTTTATTCTTTTGTTCCCAGAATCAGTTTTAGAACAAAAATTCATTTGGTAAATTTTTTATTTCCAAGCACGAATTTGCACAAATTTGTTCATAAAATTAGTTTTGGAATAAACCAAGAAGCAAAAAAAAAGAAGGTAAAAGGACATTATAAGTGCCATAACTTGTATACGGATATCACTTTGGTACCATAACTTTTTTTGGATCACTTTAGTGCCAAGTCGGAAGAAAAATGATCACTTCAGTGTCATAAATTTTTTTTGGATTACTTCAGTGTTAAAATTTTTGAAAAACGATCACTTAAGTGCGAATCTCCGACGAGCCTCTGGCAAGTCACGTCAGTTTCAGAAATTAATAAAAAAAACACTACGTCGGATTTCCGGCAAAAAATTGTATACGGCACCTAAGTTGGCACTTAAGTGATCGTCTTTCAAAAATTTTAGTACTAAAGTGATCCAAAAAAAACTTATGGCACTAAAGTGAGCGCCGTGTACAAGTTATGGCACTTGCAGTGTTCTTTTGCAAAAAAAAAAAATGTTTCTTGATTTTGAGAACAAGAATCAGAAATGGAAAAGCATTTTTTTCTTCTTGACCTATGGCTGGTCGCCAGCGAAGGCTGGACCCTTACCACCAGGGCGAGGGCCGCCCTCTCTGGATCTGGCGAGGGCGACCCTCGCCCAAGCTACTAGTTGCCCTCACTAGATTTGGGGAGAGCGATGGCAAGGGTCGTGACGCCCTAGCCAACCATAGCCTATGGCCAATCGCTGGTGCCGACGACCTGGCCATGGCCAAGGAAAAGGAAAAAGAAGACAAATAAAAGAAAAATAAAAAGAAAAGAAATATTAAAAAAATCAAAATATTATTAATAAAAAGAATAGAAATGCAATTACTAAATGCATTTATGTTTTTTTCTATTTCAAGAATAGAAATTTTGGGCAATTAGCAAACACCTTCAAATGCTTAGAAATTATTCCTGGGCATGAAATAAAAAAAATCATTTCTCAATAGAAATTATTTTCAAAAACAGAATAGTTACTAAACGCACCCTAAATGACTCCAGTTTGGGATAAAAACATAGTTTTTTCACACTACTGCAATCATTTGGCGTTGAAGGAATAAAATTGAGGCATTGAAGAATTATAGTGGAGAATGGTGTCTTACCAGGAGAAGTTGAAAGGCATTGTGGTAGATGTCGTGACCTACCCGTCCCAATTGATTAGGCCAAGAGGTATTTGTCGATAGATACGAACATCGATTGATTCGTTTGAAAGACAAACCATATGGTTTATTAATCCAAGGACCGAGGTACTCCAAAGCCTCATACCTTATACAACAAGAATTATCTAAACTATATATTCCCGCCACTAACCATGATCAAGGGTTTACTAGAAACCCCGATCGAGACGCGAAAGTGTTGTCTCGATACGTGCGAAAACTAGAGATTCCAAAATTCGAGGACTTGATTACATTAACAATCTAACTAATACCCTTTCGGTACTTACACTTGAATATTTGCAAACTAACATACCGTGCAGCTTATTGAAAAAGCTAATATTCTACTTAATCGTTCTAAAAATAGAAGATAACAATCAATGTATTAAAAGTGCGCAACCAAATAATCATAAAGAAAACAAGCAATCAGCGACCTAGCTTCGTCTCTAAAAGAGAAAAGGCAATTAAAAGCCCTAAAGTAAAGCCCTCATTGCTTGTCCGATTTTTGGGAAAATTTCAAAGGTTTTCTCAATTTTACAAGTTTTAAACTAAGTCTAGAATGAGAAGAACACTAATATCCAGTGAAATTAAGCCCAAAAGTGATTTATGAACTTTTCCTAATTTTCTAGAATTTTTCTGAATTCTTTTTAAATTTTGGATTTTTAAATTTTTTTTAAATTTTCTGAAATTTTTAATGATTTTTCAGACTTTTAATATTTTTTAATTTTTAAACATTTTCGAATTTTTTTTAGAATTTTTTTATATTTTAATATTTTTATTAATAAAATAAAAATTCCGAACCGGGTCCTTGACCTGACGCGCCCGGCACCTGACTCTCTTTGACCCGCCTGAGATATTTTTCCTATTTCTTTTCTGATTTTTTTTTCTTTTCCTATTTTCTCTCTCTTTTTTTTCCTATTTTTTGTTTCTTTTTCTTTTTTCTCTTTTGTCTTTTCTAGTCTTCCTTTCGCCATTCGTGCCTTCTACCCAGAATATCGTCTTCTTCATACTATTCTTCACCGAGGCCTCCCCCCACGCATCCAGTCGAGACCACGCTGTGACCACCTCTTCACCCCCGACTGTCGGCGCACGTTGCCAACGCTGATGGCCGCCATTGGACCCACACTCTCACCGCTGGCTGCCGCCTCCACCGAACCATAAAAAATTACGCAAGCGACCGAACGTTGGTGTCGACTTACCCCCTTTTCTCCGAATCTCAAACAGATCTAAAGCTCTAAATCCACCCGTACATAAACACACAAAACAAAGATGGGAAACTGATTGCAACGGCCTTTAACCGTGGGCATCGATCCGGCGACAAGGAGCTTTCTGGTAGGTACGGAATGCACACATGGCCGACTCGTACCGGAGTTAACATGCCATAAAATCACACGAAATCAAGGAGTCAGTGACCAAACATCAATCTTAAACGAACAAAACATATACCAAAGATTCTATGCGCTGATTTCATGTTTCTTTTTAGTTTGGGCCTTCAGTCAGGCATTTTATCAAACGAGTGGTATGCGAGTTCAAACGAAATCTTCAGGCCGAGATTCAAGGTGATATATGGCTCAAACGTGCTCTGTGGGGCTTTGCACAATCACATTTTGCAACAAAGTGGTCACGGTTTGCAAAAGAACGCTGAATAATGGCACGCACAGATCCGACGTTTGAAGCTTGAACGGCTTCTTTGAGGCATTTTAACAAATACGTGGGAGGCGACTGAGAGTTGGATTTTCTGGACTGATTTTGACACCATTCATGGGTTCTCTTCGACATACAATGTTTAAGAACACTTCTTTGAAAGTATAAAAAGCATTATCCTCCTTTGGTGGGGGCCGGACGGTCACCGAATAGATTCGGTGTGCCCGGCACCGGCAAGGCAGGGGACGGGGGACTCAAAACAGGGGAAGATGAAGAGAACCCACGTGGTTTGGGGCTGATCGGGATGAAGCACGGCTGTCGGAGACTCGACGGGGGCCGACAGCAATTCAAACGGACGGCGAGCGAACGCGGAAAGCTATCCCTTTTCCAATTCACTCCCAAACTCTCTCTCGGTTTCTCTCCATTGGTTCCACAAAAAAGACCTCCCCTGATTTACGGCGGATCGGGGCAAGACGTGACGGCAGAAGGTTCGACGGGGTCTCCGGCAGGCCTTCGGGGAACAGATGAGGCCCTCGTCTCTCTTACTCTCCTCGAACTCTCTTCCTCTCTCTCCTCTCGTTCTCGCTTCCTTTCTTGCTCTCCATTCCCGACGTGTGTTGACCGAGAGGAAGAAGAAGAGCTTTTCCTTATTTTGTCTCTTCCGGTCAGCTTTACTTTTTTTTTCTTCATGAAAACACGCCGAGCCCTTTCTTCCGTGTCCTTTCTTTCTGTGTCCTTCGCTTCTTTTGTGAAAGTGTGGATGGAGATTGAGAGAGAGAAGAAATCTCTTTGTATCAGCCAAGGGAAAAGCTCTCCTTTTGTCTTTTACTTTTCTTTTTTTCTCTTTTTTCTTTGCTTCTTATAATGATTTTTTAAATAAAATATATATATATATTCTACTAAATTCTATTAATGCAAATGCGTTTACTATTTATGTGTCATGTAATTTAATAAAAATATTTTTGTTTAAGGATTAAAAATTAATCTCTAGTTTTTGCGCAATTAAATCTAAAATGACTAGACAAAATTTAGATATGAATAGTAAATTTTTACAAAAATCTCTTCACGGAGAATGACCCTACCCCTGTCGTGCTTTCACAGCTTCATGGCTTTCAAGTCTTGAACTTTTCGCAAGCTTCAAGTTTGACTAGAATCATTGACAAGGAACAAGTCCACAAAGCACTATTTGATATGGGTCCTTGTAAAGCACCCGGACCCAATGGCTTCCAGGTGGTTTTCTTTCACTATCAATGGAAGTTGGTGAGCAACTCATTAGCCGATATATTATTGATGCTTGGTCAAAAAACTGTCGCTCGATTGAGATTAACAAAACACTTCTAAGGTGTGTTTGGTTCAGTATTTTGAAAACCTCTTGAACAAATTTTGGGGTATTTGACAACCATTTTCCAAGGAGTTTAGGAGTGAAAGTTAGTCTTGAAAACGCTAAAAGGTCAATGCTAATCCCTATTAGCATTGAGCTTTCAGAATTTTCTGAATGCTGAAGCCATTATTTAATGAAATTTTGTCTAGTTCCTTTTTTTCCCTAAAAAACTTACTAAAAATCCAAGTTTACCCTTTTTTACAAACAAAACCCTGGACTTGCAACCGCCTGCGTCTCTTCCCTTTTGCGTTTGCTCCATACCCTCCCCTTCTCTTTCTCGCATCTACTCCGGACCCAACCCCTTTCTCGCATCTGCTCCAGACCCAACCCCTTTCTCGCGTATGCTTCCTTCACGTTTTTACTCTCGCTCGATGGAGCTCACTCGACGGTGCTCGATCGACCGCGCTCGCTGGACGGCGCTCCCTCGCTTGACCGCGCTCCTTCGCTCGCGACTGCTCCTCTGAAGGTTCAATCTCTCATTCATCTTGTTTTTGGGGTTTTTTTTCGCCTTTTTTGGGGAGAAGTTGCTTTCTCTTGGGTGGATCTATAAGTTGCTTTCTCGAGTCTCATGTAAGTAGATGACGACTGACTGTCTCAAGAATCATTACCAAGAAGAAGACTCCAGTTGAAATACTGTTGGGATTCTGTAGCTTGGGTTCGCCTTTATTGTTATGTAATGGAAAGATGATGTACTAATACTGATCTAAGAGATTAGCTTACTAGATGATGTGATAAAAAACAAGTATGCATACTCAAGAGGCAAACCGCATCCAATGCTCCATAATGATCCGTCACATTACTTAATCAATTCATACCACCAGTCCTTAGCATTTTCCAGAAAAATATTGGGTCATCCGAACACCATTCCACTTTCATATAATTTTGTCTTCTTCACCTTTTCCTTTTTATCTAGCGTAACGAATCATGGCTCTCAAACACCAGAAGGCCCATTTTGACGCCCATTTTGACGTCACATAGTTTTGTCTTCCTCTTTTGTTGTCTCTATTTGGTCAATATTTTATTGAATTGCAAAACTAACCATTGGAATATAACGTGGAAACTACGTGATCTTACAAATTAAGTCAATGCAAAAATATCAGAGAAATAAATGAGGAACGATAAAGGACACTAGAGATTTATGCGGTTCGGTCTGAATATCAGTACTTACATTCACGGGAAGAGCTAGTAACAAATAATCCACTATAATCGGACAATCAGAGTTACAATTCGCTCAAAACGTTCGAGTATTTTCTACACCTAAATTTAAGCCCAATCCCAAAGTGTTTATGAATAAACACTTAATTGGACAAAATAAACTCACTGCATAAATCACTATGTTAAGAGAATTCCTTTGTACGATTTCTCTTCGGCGATCGCGACTTTTTCCAGTGTGGCTCTTCGCGGCTTAAAAAAAAAAAGACCTTACGGTTCTTTCCCTTATATATTCACACGGCCACCGTAAGTTGGAGAAGAGTATGTTTTCTTACAATGACCTTTATGCCCTTGAATAATACAAAAGAACAAATTCTTCAGCCGCACAACGTGAATGCCTGATCTTCTTTTCTTTTACCCTTGGGTACACAAACTACCCATAAAAGAAATATATAAATTATAAAATATGTGCGCTCATGTTTTGTCTTTTAGTGGCATTTTCTATTCACATCGCCATGAACCCTTCATCTGAAATCAGCCAAATATGAAAGTGAATTTGTTACGCAGGTTTAAACTCGTGACATAAATTCAACAATTCTTCACATTGGCTCGATGTTTATAGCCAAGTCATACTGCTTATCATTCATGCTAGCTCTCCCAATGCCCCGACGAGCCCTCACTCTCCACCGACGCCAATTGTGCTCAAGCAAAGCTTGAGCTTCGCCAAAGGAACAGACTTAGTTATCATGTTCGCTGCATTCTTCTCTGTCGTAATCTTTTTAACAACAACTATACCTTTCGCTAAGACATCTCGGATGAAGTGGTACCTGATGTCGATATGCTTCGTTCACTCATGATAAATTGGATTATATGCTAGATATATTGCACCTTGGTTATCATAGTATATATCAATACTATTATGATCTAACTCAAAGTCCAAGAGTAAACCTTTTAGCCTTATCGCCTCTTTCGCTATAAAGGGCAGTGCCATGTACTCTGCCTTAGTCGAAGACAAGGTAACGTGATCCTGTAAGGACTCCTTCCAACTATCTGCACCACCTGCTAGTGTAAATACGTACCCTGCTAAAGACCTGCGTTCATCCAAGTCACCTGCGTGATCCGAATCCACATAACCAGTGGTCTCATTGCCATTACTGTCCCTTCGGTACACAATTCCAATGACTGTTGTCCCCTTCAGGTATCTCAGGATCCACTTCATAGCTACCCATTGAGCTTTACCAGGTCGCTTCATGTAACGGCTAACAACGCTCATTGCTTGTGAAATATCAGACCTAGTACATACCATAGTATACATAATACTACCCATTGTACTAGAATAAGAAACGCAGGACATATGCTCCTCTTCCTCTTTAGTCTGCGGTAATAACTTATCTGAAAGTTTAAAGTACGTTGCTAAATGTGTACTTACAAATTTCACTTACTGCATATTGAATCGTACAACAATCTTCTCAATATATTTCTTTTGAGAAAGACATAAAATTCTTGCAATTTTGTCACGCAAAATCTCCATATCCAATATTTTCTTTGCAGCACCTAAATCTTTTATCTCAAATTTAGCACTCAATTGTCTCTTCAGCACAGCAATATCAAATATATTCTTAGCTTCTATCAACATATCATCAACATATAATAACAGATATATCAAAGACCCATCCTCCAATCTCCTATAGTAAATACAGCTATCCATATAACTTTTAGAATAATTCTGACTAGCCATGAAAGAATCGAAACGCTTATACCACTGCCTAGGAGACTGTTTCAGCCCATATAAAGATTTCTTCAATAAACAAACATGATCTTTCTTATCCGAAATAGCAAATCCCTCCGGTTGCCTCATGTAAATCTAATCCTCTAACTCACCATGAAGAAACGCTGTTTTCACATCTAACTACTCCAGCTTGAGATCCTATGTAGCAACTAAGGTAAATAAAACACGAATAAAAGTATGTCTTACCACAGGAGAGAACACCTCATTGTAGTCAATGCCCTCCCGCTGTATATACCTCTTCGCCACAAGTCTCACCTTATATCTCGTTGCCTCGACACCGGGAATACTCTCCTTCCGTTTAAAGACCTACTTGCTACCAACAATCTTCTAGCTCTTAGGTACTTTGTCCAGCTCCTATGTTTGATTTCGATGAAGTGATTCCATCTCTTCACTCATAGCCTCTATCCACTACGACAACTCAGAACTAGCCATTGCCTCAGAGTAAGACGAAGGCTCATCTGTCTCCATCTCGTTACCTATAGTCAATGCTTAAACAATATCTGTATAACCATAACGTACTGGTAGTTTAATTTGCATTCTTTGTCTACCCGTGGCTATAGTGTGCTGCGGCTTTGCTGATTATTCATTATCACTGACTTTAGGAACTGTGGCTTCATCTGTAGTCTCAACTTCTGTTACTTTGAGGTCTCCGAAGTCTCCACCTAAATCTCCACCTCACTACTGACATCATGATCTGTCTGCTCTGCTGATTGTGTCTTAAGATTCCTCCTTTGAAGCATTGTAATCTCGTCGAAGATCACGTCTTTGCTGATTAGAAAACTCGGTGATTTGAGATTAGTGTACCATAGCCGGTAGCCTTTCACCCCATGTGCATAACCCAGAAATATGCACTTCTTCGCCCTCGGCTCAAGCTTACCATCACTCGCATGAGCATACGCAGGATATCCGAATACTCGTAATCCGAAGTAATCAATAGGTTTTCCCGACCATACTTCCTCGGGAGTCTTCCACTATATAGCATATGATGGAGATCGATTAACTAGGTAACATGCCATGTTCACTGCATGCGAAAGCATACTCCGAGCTCGCTCTAGTAAAGTTCTGTTCTTCTGTTCTGCAACGCCATTCTGCTGTGGTGTCCCGGGCACTGTGCGGTGTCTCACAATCCCTTCTTTCTCGCAGAACTCGATAAAACCTTTACCACAGAACTCTATGTCGTTATCGGTTATCAGGCACTTGATCTGTTTATCTGACTGCTTCTCAATCAATGCCTTAAACTTCTTGAACCGATCAAACACATCAGATTTGTGCTTCAGAAAGTAAACCCATACCTTTCTAGAGTAGTCATCGATAAATGTCAACATATATCGAGCACCTCCTTTTGAAGGAATTGGAGATGAGCCCCAGACGTCTGAATGAATGTACTCAACTGATCGTTTGGTTGAATGAACAACTATTGTAAACTTAATTCGGCGCTGCTTCCCAAAGATGTAGTGCTCACATAAGTCCAGCTTCCCTGTCTTCTAACCCTTCAACAACCCCCTATCACTCAGCATTGTCATACCTGCCTTACTTATATGCCCCAAACGCATATGCTATAACTGAGTCAAGTCAGAATCTGACTCATTTGATGAAACTGCAGCAGCTTCGGTCACGGTCTCTCTTGATAGATGATAGAGAGAACTCACTTTTTTCCCCTTCATCACTGTCATGGCACCTCGAGAGACCTTCAGCACTCCACCTTCAACGGTGTACTTACACCCGATATCATCGAGTGTCCCTAAAGAAATAAGGTTCTTCTTGAGCTCTGGTACATGTCTCACATCTGTCAGTGTGCGTACCACCTCATCGTGCATCCGAATCCGAACTGTTCCTATCCCTACAACATTGCAGGTTGTATTATTCCCCATTAGAACTCTACTACCATCTGCAGTCTGGTAAGTAATAAACCAGTTCCTATGAGGTGTCATATGATAAGAATACCCCGAATCTAGCACCCATTCATCTCCTAACGAACCAGTAGTCACACATGAGACGGCCTCTGCATCACTAGTGCTCTCCTCAACAACGTTTGCTATACTACTTGTGGCATTCTGCTTGTCACATCTATTTCTTCGCTTTGGACAATCTCTCCTGATGTGCCCCTCCTCATGACACTCAAAGCACTTCACGCGTCCCTTTGACTTTCTATTGCGTGACTTTAACCTGCTTTTACCTCTGCTGCTACTGGACCCTCGATGTTGTTCTCTATCTCGAATCACTAGTCCTCGCACTACATCCTGCGCTAGACTGTCATCTCGCAACTTCCCCTGCCACTCTTTAGAGAACAATGCTGATTTTATCTCTTTCGAGGTAATCGTAGTACGCCCTTGGAGTAGTGAATCAGTAAAGTGCTCCCATGATTCCAGTAAAGAAGCCAATAACATCATGCCCTGTTCCTCATTATCAAGTATCTTACCGACGTTCTTCAAACCCATCATGAGTTTATTAAATTTATCTAGGTGGGATTTGATCGACGTACCTTCAGTATATCAAAATTGAAACATCCTCTTCAACATGTACAAGCGATTGTTCAAACCCTTTGTTACATAAAGTGCATGTAATTTTGCTTACAATGCTACGGCATCCTTTTTCTCAACCATCTCTATTAACACTTCATCTGATAAATTCAACAGGATTATACTTTTTGCTCTCTCCATTAGCCTTGCTTTATCACCCACTTTCATTATAATGGGTAGTCCATCTTCACCATCTAATGCTTTGGTCAAACCTTGGGTTGTCAATAGCGCACGTATCTTGACGCTCCATAACCCAAAGTTGTTCCTCCCGTTAAACTTCTCAATCTCAACTTTTGCTCCAGACATAATTGCAATAGCAGAATTTCCAAATAATAATCAGACAAGCAAAAGCTCCAAATCACAATCCAGAAAATCCAATCCTCAAGCTTTGATACTAATTATTGGAATATAACGCGGAAACGACAGGATCTTGCAAATTAAGTTAATGCGAAAATACCAGAGAAATAAACGAGGAACGATAAAGGACACCAGAGATTTACGTGGTTCAGTCCGAATATCGGTACTTACATCCACGGGGAGAGCTAGTAACAAATAATCCACCATAATCGGAGAATCAGAATTACAATTCGCTTAAAACGCTCGAGTGTTTCCCACACCTAAATTTAAACCTAAACCCAATGTGTTTATGAATAAACAACTTAATTGGACAAAATAAACTCACCGCACAAATCACCGTGTTCAGAGAATTCCTTCCTACGATTTCTCTTTGGCGATCGCGACTTCTTCCTGTGTGGCTCTTTGCGAGTCAAAAGAAAAAAAAACCCTACGGTTCTTTTCCCTTATATATCCACGCGGCTACTGTAGGTTAGAGAAGAGTATGTTTTCTTACAATGATCTTTATGCCCTTGGATAATACAAAAGAACAAACTCTTCAGCCACACAACGTGAATGCCTGATCTTCTTTTCTTTTATCATTGGGCCCACAAACTACCCATAAAATATATATATATAAATTATAGAATATGTGTACCCATGTTTTATCTTTTAGTGGCCTTATCTATTCACGTCGCCATGAATCCCTCATCCGAAATAAGCCAAATATGAAAGTGAATTTGTTACGCAGGCTTAAACTCAAGATATAAATTCTACACTACCACTGAAGCGAGTTTGCAAAAGTTGAGAAGGAAATATTCTAGTTTGTTTGTCTAAGAGATTGTAGAACCATTGTTATAATACCAAGGAGCTAGTATTGCTTGATGGGTTGTTTTAAGGAGCTAGTATTGCTTAATGGGTTGTTTTAAGTCCTTGAATTGGATGATATGTTTGCTCATATTGATATTGATTCTAGTTGTCAATCTGGTTCAAGGATTATGGCATAACATTCTCTGTTTCTATTAGCTTGTTCTCATCATTCAAATTTGTTTATGTCACTTTACTAGTAGATAGAAAGTTCATGAAAGGAAAAGACATTTTGGAGCCCGGAAGATGTAGAAACCTTTCGTAAGTTGTGTGTTGAACAAATTGATAATGGAAATCGTCCTACAAACAATAAAAGGGATGGATGGACAGCTATAATTAAGAGGTCTGAGGACTTAAGAGGCAAAAAGTATGATAAAAGTCAAATGAAGAGTAAGTGGGATAGTCTTAAGGAAGAATGGAAAAGATGGAAGGCATTGGTTCTGAAGGAAATAGGATTAGGATGGGATCCAAAAAAGAATACCATTGAAGTAAGTGATGATTGGTGGGAGAGAAAAATTCAGGTTTTTTCCCCTTTTTTTGTTACTTTTTTTAAAGTTAATATTTTATAATACGACTCACGAACATGTTTATCATAATAGGAAAATCCTAAGGTTAGAGATTGTAGAACGAAAGGCATATATTCAGATCTTCAAGTTTTGTTGGATAGAATGCTTTGAGATATAATTGCTACTGGAAGTGTCACATGGAATCCTGCACAAGGCTTATGTGTTGATGAGGATATTGTGGCTACATAACTTGATATTGATGATTGTGTAGGATCTACTGATAATGATATAGAGTGTAATGTAGGTGAAAAGAGTGTTGAACAGGCTCAAAGCCATAAAAGAACAACGCAAAGTTCGGTGAGGCAATCTCGAGGAAAGAAACAAAAGAAAATGACCACAACTGCTAAGCTAGCAACGCAAATGGATAGAATTTGTTAAGCTATTGAAAGTAGGAGCCATGTGAGGGAGTTTGATCCTTACAAAAAATCATAGAGACGTTGAAAACCATACCTGAGATTAAGCAAGACGAAGAGTTATACTTTTTTACACTAGTTCATTTTGCGGAAAAGAAAAACAATAGACAAATCTTCTTGAACATTGATGGCGATCAAGAAAAAGTCAAGTGGATCAAGTATAAGTTCGTAGAGCGTAGTCATCACTAGAATGCTAGATTATTTGAATTCTTTCATATGCTACGTTATTGTAATGTGAGACATATTTGCTTTACTTATTTGTACTAGTTGATGAGACATGTTTATGTTCTATTGTGAGACCTATTTCTAATTGGTGTTCCCTTTATTAAGTGGAGTTTTCATATATATGATGGTCGATAAGTGTTCTATCGATGGATGATCTAGATAATTTGTTACATCCTTATTCTAATTCTATTTTGTTATTTTAACCAGTTATGGATGATTCTCCTGAAAGGGAAAACCATGAAAAGGATGAAGAGGAATATTGGCTACTTTGTGCAATTGCACATACAAGAGGTGTTTATCAGGCAACGTATCGTCACAAAACATCATGCATGACCTCATTATACACACGAAATGCATGATTAAGAGAATTGATGGGCATTGATGATAATCCAATAAGGTGTTTTTAAATGTTTAGAATGAATAGGACTATATTTAATAATTTAAGGCATGATTTAGTGACACGATATGGTCTCCAAGGATTTAGGAATATTGATGTTGTAGAAATGCTAGGAATGTTTTTTCATATTTTAGGACACGGTATAGGTAACAGGCTAGCACAAGAGCGCTTTCAGTACTCTCGGGAAACCATTTGTAGGCTATTTAGCTTAGTTTTGGATAAAGTATGTGAAATGGGAGCAGATTTGATCCAACCATCCGATCGACAATTTAGGGAAGTTCCAATGAAGATACGGAATAGTCAAAGATTTTATCCACATTTTAAAGTAAGTTATGATTATACAATAGAAAAAATAAACTAAAAATAAATAAAGTAATATTTGCATACTTGTTTTAGGATTGTATTGGAGCTATAGATGGTATACATATCGCAACCGTGCTACCTACAGGCGTCCAACTTCATTTTATTGGTTGAAAAGGATCACTGACGCAAAATGTATTGGCCGTATGCAATTTCAACATGGAATTTACTTATGTTTGGGCCGGTTGGGAGGGAACAACTCATGATACCCGTATCTTCTATGAAGCCATTAGGAGACATGATTTACAATTTCCTCACCCTCCAAAAGGTTCATTAATTAATGATTTTTATACATTAATATATGCATGTGGTATATGTTGATTAAATTTACAATTTTTTGTGTAGGTAAATACTATTTAGTAGATTATGGATATCCAAATCCCATGGGTTGCTTGGATCTATACAAAGAAGTTAGGTATCATTTGCCTGAGTTTCAACAAGGTCCGGCACCTACAAGCTATAAAGAAGTGTTCAACCTTGCCCACTCCTCATTGCAATCAGAAATTGAGTGTGCCTTTGGCGTATTAAAGAAGTGGAAGATTCTAAAGAGTATGCCAAGTTATCAATACAAAAAGCAAGTAAAAACTGTGATAGTTGCAATGACTTTGCACAATTATATACGAAAAAATACTGAGAATGATGCATATTTTGCAGAAGTAGATTGAGATCCCAATTTATATACTGATGATGTAAATGAGAAGAGTAGTACTTCAAATGATAACTCTGCTTCTGACATGGCACGTTTACGTGATCAAATAGCTAAAAGTTTAGGAAATATTTAAGGATATTTGTAATTTTTAAGGATAATGAATTTCTTTCGTCGGAGCATATGTTACCACGATTATTGTAATGAAAGCATTTTTTTTTAATTGAGAAATAGACCACTTTGATGTGAATTTTCCATTTGAATTTTTTTAGCAAAAAGAAGAAATTTTATTTTTTTAATAAAATTGTTTGCATGATATCTTTTAACATTGTTGTCAATATTTAAATTAAAAAAGTTGCAGAAATTTTTTTAAATTTTAAACCAATTAAAAATCAAAAACTTTAAATTAATCACCCAAATGGACTTTCCAAATGTGTTTTCACCAAGTAGTTTTTTTCTCAAAGTTGTTTTTCAAAACAGAGTTTACCAAACAGTGTTTATATTTCCTCAAAGCCCTTTAGGCTAAACTGCTTTGCATTTTTCCAAAACCCCTCCAAAATGCTAAACCAAACACACCCCAAGTGTTGGTTCCAAAAGTGCAGCAACCAGAGACAATCAACAATTCCGGCCAATTAGTTTGTGTAATGTCACTTATAAAATTCTGTCCAAAGTGATCATTAACCGATTAAAGGATGTTCTATCACATCTTAACTTGCCTAATCAAACCAGCTTTGTTCCCGATAGACACATTCAGAATAATGTTATTATTGTATAAGGAGCAATTCACTTAATGAGCAAATCCCAAGGGAAACGAGGGCACATGATTATAAAAAATTGATTTGGAGAAAGAATATGATCGACTGAAATGGTCCTTCATTGAGGAAACTCTCCACTTGATAGGTATTCCAGAATCACCGATTCAGCCTAGTATGGAATGCATCACCTCTTCAATCATGCAGGCTTTGTGGAATGGTGAGACTTTGGAAGCCTTCTTACCATCAAGGGGGATAAATCAAGGTGATTCTCTCTCTCTCTTCCTATATCTTTGTATTGTGTATAGAGCAATTGTCTCATCTTATCCACGCTCCGGTGAATTCAAAATGGTGGAAACCTTTTTCTTTTGGTCGCAAAGGACCGCAAATATCTCATTTAATGCTCACAGATGACCTATAAATTAGAGGTGTGTAACAAAACCGGGTTTATCTAAGAACCGGACCAATCCACCCAAAAAACAGGTCTGGGAACCGATTCTTATTTGAACCAGTTTTATTTTTTGGAAATTGGTTAGAATCGATTCAGTTCTAGGTTCGAAGTAAAAACTCACTCGGGAACTGGCCCGGTCCGGTTTTAGAACCGGTTTTAAGCTAATGTAAAAGAAACCCTAGCATCACTTTAGACTAAAATCATGAGCGCCTCCTCTATCTCTCTTAATCTCTCTCTTCACGAGTTGCCTTCTCAATTGCCGCACGGCCGCAGGAACGCAACCCAGCTCGTCGCCTCTTGTTGCCGGCGCCTTTTTGGCCAAATCTGGGTAGGGACCTAAGGCCATCCCCTTTTCATGCCCTGTTTCGAGCTCGCTGGACCAGACTTTGTCGTCCTTTGGTTCGTGCAAGTCCCGGCCCCTCCGTCTATGTGTCGGTGTTTTGGGTTGTTGTTCATTGATTATCATGAGTCTCGACACAAGTCAAAGCCTCAATCGGCTCGGTTTTTCTCTCTTAGCCGGTGCATCCCATCTGTCCGTCAAAATGCCTAAACTAGTTTTGTCCTTGTGTTCTTATTTTTGGCCAAATTTGAGTGCCCGTGTGTTGTTTTGTTCCTTTGATGAATTATGTCGTCACTCGTGTTCTCGTTTTATGTCATCTCCGCCTATTCCGTGCAATGTGCATAGATGGTTGTAGGTGGTGGCCCTCGGTTAGTGTCTTTATGGTTGTAGGTGGTGGTGTTCTTGAAAGTAGATACCGTGTGGAAAAATGAAACTTGAAAACGAACACAAAAAAAAAAAAACAAGTTCTCGGGTAAATCCTAGAATCGGACTGAAAAAACAGGGTAGGTTCCAAAATAGTGTTTAGGAAAAACATGATAGGTTCCAGGTTTCAAAAATCATGAACCGGTTATAATAGGGTAGGTTCCATGTTCTAGGTTTGAACCCTACCTACTATGGAACCGATCACTCCTATTATAACTATTGGCAAAAGCCTCAACAGAACAGATGAATGTCTAGGAGTGCTTGGATGATTTTTGTCAAGGATCAGGCCAGATTGTGAGTAAGGCTAAAACTAAACTTCTCTATGAATCTTAAGCGATATCTCGGCCTTTTTAATATGTTTAGATCTAGGCAAATATATGGGCGTGCCTTTGATTCATGGAAGAACGTCTTCAAGGCATTTTCACCTTATAGTAGAGAAGACAACAAATGGACTCAGTGGATGGAAGTCTGATAGCTTGTCAATGGCATGCCGTATCACGTTAGCTTAATCTGCAATCATGTCTATCCCTATCTATCATATGCAATGTTCTGAAGTCTTAATTCATGTTTGTCAACAGATTGAGAAAAGGTTGTCATGTTTTCATTTGGGGAGATACCAGAGACAAGCGTCGCATACACCTTCTGAATTGGAAGTCTGTTTGCAAGCCTAAAAAATGCGGTGGTCTTGGTCTCAGACCCCTTGAAGTTACAAACCAAGGTTTCTTGATGAAACTAGCTTGGGGCTTCAAGTCGCAACCCCGCTCTTTATGGGCACAAGTTTTGCATGCTAAATACTGTTCACAACAAAGAAATGCTGTCCATGCTAAACCTGGGGATTTGATGTTATGGAAAGCAATTGTTAATGTCCGACTTTAGAGGGAGAAGCGGTATGGAGCTTGGGAAATGGAGAACATGTAAGTTTTTGGAAAAACAGATGGATTCCAAGGTTGGAGCCAGTACATAGTTACTTTGTCCTAATATCCAAAAAAACCTCAAACTTTAACTTTTGTCCCATTTCTACCTTTTGTCTCATAAAAAATTTCCAACTTTAGGTCATGTCCCAATTTTACTCTCAACTTTTTTTTGTCTCATAAAAAACCTTCAACTTTAGGTCTTGTCCCAATTTTACCCTAAGGCTTTCTTTGCCCCATGAAAAACCTCAAACTTTTGGTCTTATCCCAATTTTACCGTCCAGTCTCAATTTTACTGTAAAATTTTTACAGTCTCACAAAAAACCACAAAACTTTACTTGAGTCACAAATCTAACTCCATTACCCCTCCGTCCAAAATTTCTCATTAACAACCAAGATATAGAATTCTCTCAAGCAAGAGCTATTTGAGTGTCCCAAGCACTCTCCAACTGCCAGAGATAGAACATTCTCAAGCATGAGAGATCGATAAGTGCAAAATCCGGAGGGCAATTTTAACGGAGGGTTAATGGAGATCTTTGTGAAATAAAAAAATTAGAGTGAAATTGAAACTTGACTTAAAGTTAAAATTTTTTAATGAGATAAAAAAAGTTTAGGGTAAAATTGGTACTGAATATAAAGTTGAGAGTTTTTTATGAGACAAAAAAAAGTTTATGGTAGAATTGGGACTTGACCTAAAGTTGAAAGTTTTTTATGAGACAAAAAAAGGTTTAGGGTAGAATTGGGACATAACCTAAAGTTGAAAATTTTGTAAGACAAAAGGTAGAAATAGGACAAGAGCTAAAGTTTTAGGTTTTTTTGGGTATTAGGCCTAGTTACTTCCCACCTACCTCTATCTGATATGGACAAAAAAGTTTGTGATTATGTGCGGAATGGGAATTCAAACTTTCCACTTTTCCAAGGAATCTTACCGGAAGATGTAATTCTTAGAAAATCACACCCTCGATAGCCTCCGATGGAAAAGATATATACTGTGGGAAGGTATTAGCAGCGGATCTTTCCTTGTTAAGTCAACATGTGAAATTATCAGAGGGATCGATGATCGATAAACTAAGAGGATATGGCACCTTATATGGAAGTGGAGGGGACCTCAACATATTAGAACATTCCTCTAGCTAGCTGCACGTAAGCGTTTATTGACCAATGAATTGAGGATATCTTGCAATCTTGGAGGTAACCCTTATTGTTTGCGATGTGAGTCTTCAGTGGAAACAACATTGATTGTTTTGTGAGATTGTTCAATAATTCGGAACATGCGAGTTAACCTCTTTCCACAACATTGTTTTGAAGAGTTATTCTCAATGAATTTCTTTCGATGGTTGAAATCCAATTTGGCTGACAATAGGAGATTCAACTCCCACTATGATGGAGTACTATTTTTGGCGTGAGTACATAGATTTTTTGGCAATGGTGAAACAAGTCGCTTTTTCGAGAGAACTTTCTTTTTCCTTCCAACCGTGTACTATTAATCCAATCACACTCCAAGGAAATCATAGCTTTGCCCCTGATTAACTTGTCTAAACATGCATGGATCACATACTTTCTCCCATTATGGTCGCCCGGATCCTTTACCTCCAAGATAGATTAAATCGAATATAGATGGAGCGTCTAAAGGTAATCATGGACTTGCAAGAGCTAAAAGATTTTACCTAAATGAAGGGGGTGACTAGCTTGACGATTTTATCTCATTTCTTAGAATATGTTTGTCTTCACAAGAAGAACTGTGGGCGCTAAAATTGGGACTTACCATCGCAAAGCAACACGGTTACCATAAACTCATAATTGAGATGGACTCCAAAATTATTACCGAACTTGTTAATCAAAAGAGTATAACAGATAACACTGGACCAATACTACTTACAGATGTCAGAAGACTATAGGCTCTCATTTTGAGTTCAAAATACATCAAATTTTTTGGGAAGGCAATCAGCCACTGTTATAGTGAAGTGATTGGATACTACATTCGATTTGCAGCCTCCTAGAGTACTATCTCATGTTTTGCTTAGTGATAAGGCTGGGATTGTAGATTTTAGACTTTAATTTACTTAGTTTTGTACCTTATGTTTACCAAAAACAAAAAAAAAAGATCCCCTGTAATCATGGAAAACATGCGTGTGCTCGTCGGTCGGCGATGAGCTCGGGGTCCTATTGATACATAAGTCATAATTTCATTGGTAATATTAGGAATGAAATCTAAGCTTGGGAGAGAGATTCATTGGGGGAGGATTATGGAAATTTTCCCAAGCTCAAATTCTTGAATTATTAGGGTTGGAAACTTCCGCGAGACTCCATCCAACTAGTCTCCTCCGTTCGAGCTCACGTGACGAAAGCATATCGGGGCCCCACGCGATCGCGTACACCACGCCCCCGCCCCCCCCAAAGACAATAAACCTTCGCGATCGAAACCTGCGAGCTCGAAGCAAGCGCACGCACGAGAAGCAAGGAAGGAAGAACCCTCAACCTTCACATCTTTCCTCGTCGCCTCCCGATCTCCGTACCCGTTGCAGTTGCTGCGTCTCCTTCGAGCCCCCTTCGCAGTAATTTTTCTTTGAACGAGTCTACCCCTCTCTCTCTCTCTCTCTCTCTCTCTGTGTTTTGGGATTAATCTGCCAACATGTTTCGATCTGTCTAATGCTTCTTATTGATCATCCGTTGCTTCCCTACTCTTGTTTGAGTTTTCTTGGTGTTTTTCCGCTTGAATCTTTGCGACCCAAGTCCCCAGATTCGGCAATTGCGAATCTGCCCTGCATGGACATGTATGTCTCCGCGTATGAGATGGGTTGGACGCACTTGGTTTCGATTGCGTTATCTTCGTTTTGTTTTGTTCTTTGAATAAGTCCTCGATATGCTAATGACTTGGATTTTTCTTTTTCAATTCGTGCATAGAGTATGGTTTCCTTTAGTTGCTTCCTTTCTAGAGCTTGGTTGGATTGTTTTTGCCGTTTCCTGATTGTCGTGAAGGTAGAATTTGTATGTAGCCTTGCATCTGGGTTCGTCTCTTCTCTTGTCTGGTTTCTGAATTCTGAAAACAACAGAAGACTTAAAGATGTTTCAAGTATTTGATATGGGAATATATAAGGTCTCTCCAGCTCCATTTGTTTGGATTTCTGTTGTGTAAAAGATACGAGACTGTAAATCCATGTTCGCTAGCATTATTGTTGCTGAATCCTTGTAATTGCCATCCTCAACAGCTGAATTGGGTTTCACTGTAAAATATTTTCTTTCTTTAAGTTAGGACTCTTTAGATTCTATTGCCCCATGTGCTGTTTTCTTGAGATGTTCCATATGCACTTAACAGATGGGTTGTCCATCGTTCCGGAATGTACTTGTCGCAATGCTGGCGCTGTTTTCGAGCCTCCGAGCTGTGTCCGGGATTAGATTGGTTATCGACAGAGAGGAGTGCTTCTCTCACAATGTTGAGTATGAAGGGGATACAGTGCATGTTTCTTTTGTCGTGATCAAGTCTGACTCGTCTTGGCATTATACTGAAGATGGCGTCGATCTTGTGGTAAGCTTGATATAAGTTCCTCGGTTTAGCTAATTTTTTCATGAGATTAATTACATGGTCATGTTCCACAAACTTGATTGGCTGTGATGTCATCTCTCTCTCTGGCGTACGCATGTATTGATATGCGTGTGCACCTTTGTCTGATGCTTTAGAGTGAATGGCTAATGTGACTGCTAAACTCGAGCGGTTGGATTATAGCAACTGTGTTTGCACCAGATAACATTACAGGATGTAGATGTTCTACCACTCTACTGAGATTCATTTTAGATCTGGTTGATAATATTTGCACAGAAATGAGAAATTTTTCCTTCTTATGACGCTGGAATTGATGATGGATTTGAAATCTTTTAGGTTCAGGCATAATAAGTTGTGTGGTTGAAGTTTGTTTTGTGCTGATGGCTCTGGTCTTTTGATTTTAGAGGTGGAAATTGAAAAGAATGCAAATTTGGTGTTTCTTGGCCGGTTTCCTGGCTCGTATTTACAAACCTTATGCAATTGATTGGCTCTACGAAGCGTGCAGCCAATACTGAGAAAGGGGTCTTGTAGTAGTTTCAGTCCTTACGCTCGTGCCATATGGGTCAAGGGCCATCCAAATCATTCTCTCTCAAAGGCTTTTGTATTGCTGGATAATTTATTTGTTTGATTTTAACCCTACGTAATCTATTGGTACGAAGAAGCCAACAATGTGAATTGAGAAGGGTCTTTCACAGCATTTGTTGGAATTTCAACTTCCCATGGATGCTACATTTAGACTTTTCAGTAGTTTTTTCTCTTTGTTACACTGGATAGGAAATAGTCTGTTCATACGAACAAAAACTACGAAAAATGGTTGAGCTTGAAAGTTGACAGTTTCTTTATGGGTTTTCACACTCTTATATTTTCCATGGGTAGCTTCTGTCTGTGTGCCTCATTCATGTGGAAGTGCCATTGCCAATTGGTGATCTTTCAATTTTCTTGAAATTTTTAGGTGAAGGGACCTTCTGGTGATCAGATCCACGACTTTCGCAACAAGATAAGCGAGAAGTTTGATTTCGTCGCTCATCGTAAAGGAGTCCACCGTTTCTGCTTCACGAACAAGTCTCCTTATCATGAAACCATTGACTTCGACGTACATGTTGGGCATTTCTCATACCACGATGAGCATGCAAAAGATGGTAACATGTGCTTCCTTTTGATATCACTGATCCATCCTTTTACTCGCCTAGAGAATGTGAAGATATAACTTTAGCTTTACTGTTTATTTGTGCACGCAGAGCATTTCAACCCTTTGTTGGAGCAGATAGGAAAATTAGAAGAAGCTCTTTACAACATTCAATTCGAGCAGCACTGGCTAGAGGCTCAGACTGAACGGCAAGCGATAGGTATATGATGAATTCTGTGTATCTTCTAAAAATTTAAGTTGGGTGTCTCATGCTGTTGAGCTCTGCCTTAGTTGATTAGCAGACTAATAAGAGCTTTGCAATTTTAGCAGTTGATTCTGATAGTTGTTTGTCCTTATTATGTCTTGGTGACGCAGTGAACGATTCGATGAGCCGAAGGGCAATTCATAAGGCCTTTTTGGAGTCGGCAGCACTCATTGGAGCAAGTGTTCTTCAAGTTTACCTCCTCCGTCGTCTCTTTGAAAGGAAGCTTGGGACGTCAAGAGTTTAGTTCACATTGTGTCGTGTAAAGCAGTCGAATTATTCGCCGGATATTGATGCTTCTCAGCATAAGAGCACGCATCTTCCTGCACTTTACCGGACATGTACAGTAACTGATCCGGTGCGAGATTTTTGTTTGCCTTTAGAACGATTGATAGATTGATTGTCCAGATTAATCTATTAAATGTTTAGGAAGTAACATGTGATTTACGTTCTTGGATGATACAGAGCCAATTCCTCTGCCATTCTCCCCTGATTTAAGGCCGTTGAGTCGTTGACTGCGCATGGCCGGCCTAGCAGGACGTCGACACTGGAATTTCTTAATTCCTGCAACATCTCGACACCATAATTAAGGACGCAATCTATATCCAATGACAGTAGATTTCTCACCTACCATTCCACACAGCAATATCAGACAATTTGGTAGATCATCCATTGGAAATCATTCACACGCCCTATTGATCGAAGTCGGCTATTGCCTCGCGCAACAAATCTCCCATCGCCCCACATTTGACCATTCGTCTATCGTCTGAAAGAAGTAGCCGGCATCGCACGTATCAGCATACTTGCTTGTCTCGCACCAAAATGCATCATGTCCCTATTTTTAGCTGAAGGACCGAATAGGAAGTTATCTTCACGACTAAAATTCGGATACAGCACTGGACGTGTTAACTAATGAGCAAATCCCAGGGAGAGAGGACAGTGGCAAGAACAAGGCAAAGGCAAAGGCAAAAAAGAATTTCTTATTTCACAAGCAAAAACCACTTCAACCCGTACAATGAGAAGAAAACAAATGTAACCACAAAATGCTATAGACCCCAGAACATAAGAGGAGGCAGAGAGAGGGGAGGGGGGAAAGAAATAATAACTCATCTCCTAAAGATAACCAGCAAAATAGCAGACATGATTACAGCAGAGCACGAGGATGTCTCCATTTAATCGTAATCAATCCCCACAAACCGTGGGGGGGTTCACAGAACAAACAACAATCCCAGCAAGACACATCAGCGCCCAACACTTTCCGATCTCCTCGACAAACTGTGGGGCTAGTAAGAGATAGACTCGTGTGTTCCCGAAGCTTTTACAGGAGGAGTTCCTCATCAAGATTCTGCAGGTGAGCTCTGGATGCAGCAAAACCATTTCTTCTGAAAAATGTCCACAAACAGAACATCAGGGAGCTAGGTCTAGGGTTACTATAAGAGAGGCAGAGAGATAAAGTCTATAATCTTTAACATATGATGGCGCCAAATTTATCTGGGTAAGAGCCTAATAGTGCAACACAATGCCAAATCAGATACAACATATGGACTACAGGTCTGCGGTTAGTGGTACTCTAAAAATAATAGCTAGCAATTAGCTCATTCAGCTTCACTGGGGAATTGCCGATACCTTCTATTAGCTCATTCAGCTTCGCCGGCGAATGGCCGATACCTTCAGTAGCCATAAGAGAACTTTCTACATAATGGCAAAAATCCGATGATCCTTATTATTACCTCAATTTAGTTGAGCCCTCCGTACTAACCCACCACCTACTAATCTATCCAAGAGTATTACCATCTTCTATGTTGATGGGGTGCCAACTTTGCCTAGATTTTCCCACTCATATGCAGCCTTATCTTATGCACAGAACCAAAACTTTTTCTCCCAGATAGTGCACCTGAGATAGTTCTAGTTAATCTGACTTAAAAGAGTTTGTTGCACGGAGCAGTCTACACAAGTTTCTTTATTGTATGTCTATAAAGTGGGCAAGTGATGCCGGCAGGCTTCTCATGCATTACTGAAGAGAAATATCAAGAGACTCTCACAGTTGGTGGCTTGCCGGGATCAACTGTATGCTTAATCTGAGCATCAGGCTTTCCTGGAGATTCGGGTTTGCCACCGGTCTTTTTCTCATCTCTAGCCTTGTTGAAGATCACAGTAAATCCCTCAGCAGAAGCGGGGTCATTGACATCCCATTCACCGAACTTTGGCAGTGGTTGACCCTTTTCCTGTCAAGGAAAATAAAGAAACGCCAATCAAAATTAAACAGCAGAGCCAAGGACCCAATTAAGAGTCTCATATATGAGGTTATCGTGCACAGAACAAGCTATGAATAAGGACCGTGAAGCATAAATGTCCACCGAGGTGTTAGCTTATCTAGAAAAAGTCGGGATAACACTAACAACAACTCAAAGAAGGCTAAACCAATTAAGCACGACATTCACCCAAGAGAATGAGCACCATGAAGAATGTTCTGTGGTCAAGGTGATCTCAAAAATCTAGAGACGGCATGGGAAGTGGGATGGGGTGACGTGATTGCATATATTGCCGACTAACCACCTAAACCACGGATAATAACACAACCACCGACAAGGGCGAGAATGATACCTAACACCATTGACCGACCACATACAACACAGCCCCAAACTCATGACATTCCAAACAGTCTCCACCTCCGCCCGATCGCCGAATTAATCGATCAATCGACCATCGAACAACGCCATGAACGGATAATTAATTAATCACGACACAGCAGAAGCAACTAGAAGACCAGATCAGATGGCTGGCTTCTAAGAATTGCGCCCCCCCCCCCCCCTTATCTCTCCAATTCATCTGGACTTTGCTCCGGAAAGATCTCACTGAAGCCCACCCCCACCCCAAGCTCTTCATCCATCTCCATATCTATCCCGGCCCACCACCTCAATCCGGAGGAATCTTGAACATGCTTATTCAAGAAAACCTCTCCGCAGAAAACCACTTCCACCTTCACGAATTCCCTCTCTCTTTAATAAATTAAAGACTCCAACTTTTTTAACTCGCAGAGAGCGAGCACCGAAACTGGAATCCTCCAAAGCCAGCCAAAAACCCAACCCCAACCCCAAACCCAAACCCAACTGCAGAGTGGCACCACAGCACGGGAGGAGCACAAAACCCAACATCCCAATCGAGCGACAAAGCCCGCCGCGAACTCCACACCGATCGGCGCAGGAGGAAGGGGGCCCAAAAACCCGCGACGATCGTCGCGAAGCGAACCCCAAAAGGACCGCAATCCACGAAACCCCGCGACGCGTCACCACCACCACCATCATCGACAGAAACCGAAGCCCAGAGAAAAAGAGGGGAGGGGGGGGGGGGTCCGATTCCGATGGGTGGGTGGGTGGGGCAATCGGCGGTGCGCTGGCGACAGAGAGGAGGACGAGGAGGAGGAGAAGGAAAGAAGCAAAGGATCGCGCGACGATCGATCGATCGAGAGAGAGAGAGAGAGAGAGACGGGGACGTACCGACATGAATTCCAACGAATCAGCGAATCGAAATTTTTCCCCAGAAAAGAAACTTGAATGGCTCCTATCGCACACGTCTGCGAAAAACCTGTAGAGAGAGAGAAAGAAGAGAGAGAGAGAGAGAGAGGGTGGAGGGGGCCGAAGCATGGACCTCTCGCCATGTGAAATAGGCGATTTTCTTTCCTCCTTCCTTCCTTCCTCTCCTTTTTCTTTTTTTTTTTTCTTTCTTTCTTTTCGTTTGCGGGGGGGAGCGCCGCCCGCCCATCCTGATAGTTTTGACGGCGTTTGGTCGGCCCTTGACGGTGACGGAGCCCGTTCCGGTGGCCGTGTGTAAGGACGCGAACGATGGGATTTCTCTTTCCCTGGGCCCTATTTCTGGCTAGACACGGAAAAATCCGTTTCTATTCCGCGGAACAAAGTTTTGAGCGAGAAGCAGCGTTCGAGGGCGAGCAATAAAATGATGTTGTTATTTTGGCTTCTCTTCCGGAAATGGAAAAGTTAGAAAATCTTAACTTCTCATTTCTATTTATGTTCCAAATCCATTTCTGGGCTAAAAATGTATTCCGAAAATAGAAAAATAAAATTATTTTACCAAAACGAATTTCTATTCCAAACCTATTCCTGAGAACGAAAAAAATAAATAGACGAAATAGAGAAACAAAATAATTATCATTCGCTCCTTAACTCAAAGACTTACATATGCGACGTGAATTGTAAGTGGCAAAGTGACCTTACTTCCATGATTCAATCGTTATGTAGAACCTGTCGTTGGTGAAGCCTATCATGGTGGATAAATTGTGTAAGCTATCTTAAAGCACAATTACTATTGACCGACGAATAGAAATTTTTTTACAGACAACTCAAATTGGGATCCTATTTGCTCGGGGTTCCGCTGCTTCGATATATTTTAGGAGCTTTTTTATGGTCGACCGATTCAATTCGAAACCTGAATAAATCGGTTCGAAATTTGTTTGATTTCTTTAAGGTGCGCTTAGCGATGGCCACCACCGGCCCAGCTATGTACCCTCGCCGATATGGAATTACGAAGACCCAAAGTCTCGTGACTTCTGTGCAAACAGCGCTCCGAACTAGAACCTCATATCCGAGCACGTAGATACCCAAAAAGAAGATTCCGGTGAGGTGTACTTGAGCAGTTTCTTCTTCAGAGGCAATAATGACCGGACCGGAAAAAGTCACCGCCGGTCCTAGCAATCGGTGTGTCGGCGGTGGAATCGTCCAACAAGCCAAGGTCAGTCGCTGTTCTCACGACTATCGTAGCAAACGTTGTTTTGATTTGTGTAGGTATGGATGCTTTTTAGACGACAAAACTCAGTGAAGTAGCAACTGATCTGGCCCATGACACAACAAAAAGGCTATCTAGTGCACAAATCTTGAAGCCGACGAGACTCAAAAGCTACCCGTGGATAGCAGCCGCATCAATTCTGTTCTTTTCTCCTTGTACCAACTATGGTGTTTACGGTCCCCGGATCTTGGGCAAACCCGAATGGTGCCAGACCCGGAGGGTCTACCATGCAATTAGGAATCGAGCCCGGGCCTCTTCCTACATGGATGGACTTCTGGTGTGGCCCGTTGCAGTAGAGGCGACGGAGCTCCCCCCGAGCTTGGCCATTTCAATGAGATGTTTATCTTGGTGCCTTTTCAAGTGACCTGTCCCACCCCTAGATATTGCGGATAAGTTCACAACACATATAGTTTACGTTGAGATTTTGGCATCCAAATCCAATAGAATAAATGAAAAGTGTGTGGATGAAAGTGTTCCACATAGAATAGAAGAGGTGATGGAAGAGAGTTTATTTTGAAGAGTCTCTCAAATGGGTTTGGGCCCTAAGGGGTACCCCACTTTTGTGGAAAGGAGAGGACCTACGCCGAGCTAGGTCGGTCCCCGCGCGCGCGTGCCGCCGTCGTCCGTCCGATCGGTCCGAGTCCATTCTCTATCGGATTTTTTTATTTTTCCGAACATGTCTGTTCGGAAATTAATTAATTATTATTTTTAGAAATTAATTAATTAATATTATTATTATTTCAACAAACAAACATGTCTGTTCGTGAGGTTCTGTTCAAGTGAACCTTCGCTACTATTTTGCGAACCGAATGGGAAACGTCAGCGAGCTTTCGTTACTCACAACTCTTCAATTTTCGCCATATACATATATCTAAATAGTTTAGTTCGGTAGTGACACTTCGTGGCCTTTTACGCTCCCGCAAGACATTTTCCCTTTCACTTCATCATTATTATTTTGTGCGATTATTCTGCGAAATTGCGTTCGCAGGAGTCCTCTGAATACGTACCACTTTGGAGGATCGAGATCCGTTCTATCCTGGAAGACGATTGTCCAATATCCTCGAGTACTGATTGAGGGGCCAAATTCGTCTTAAGGATACGACGTTATTTCGTTGGGCTCGGATCAACATTCTGCTTATTTAATTTGTACTGCTTTTAGGTTAATTTTCCCGATATTTGATTTCAATTTCTTATATACGAACTTAACCGACAACATTCTTAAGACGAATTTTGATTCGGTTTTGTTTGTATATTCTTATGCGTTGTTCATTCTATCAAATATTCAGATTATCGTTCCCTTAAGTCGAACTTTTGTATAGTTCATATGTTCCTTGTCATAGTCGTACAGAAATACGATTCTGTTCCTGTTACAATTTTTTTTTTTTTCAATTCTGTTTGTGAACAAATTTTTCATTTCTGTTCATATTAAAATTTCCAATTCTGTTCGTGAACAAGCTTTTCGTTTTTGTTTATACTAGAAATTTTCTATTCTATTCATGAACAAACGATTCTGTTCGTAGTCATATATTTCCGATTCTGTTCGTGAATATGTTCTGTTTTTATATTTCAGAAATGGCTTCGACTTCTACTCCGGTCAACCCTATTCCGAATCACGGAGAAAAGCCAAAAAAGTTCAATGGTACAGATTTCAAGAGATGGCAACAAAAGATGTTGTTCTATCTCACGACCTTGAACTTGGCTAGATTCCTCAATGAGGATGGTCCTAAATTGGACGTTGGAGAGACAAACAAAGAAAAGGTTGCTGCTGTGGATGCATGGAGACATTCTGACTTCCTGTGTCGTAACTATGTTCTCAACGGTCTGGATAATACTCTCTATAACGTCTATAGTCCGCTGAAAATGACTAAGGAGTCATGGGATAGTCTAGACAGGAAGTACAAAACCGAAGATGCCGGATTGAAGAAATTCATTGTCAGTAAATTTCTAGACTTCAAGATAGTTGATTCAAAGACCGTCTTAAGTCAGGCTCAAGAGTTTCAAGTGATTATGCATGATATTCATGCTGAAGGAATGACTTTAAGTGAGACATTTCAAGTGGCTGCTTTTATTGAAAAACTACCACCATCCTGGAGAGATTTCAAAAATTATCTCAAACACAAGAGAAAGGAGTTGTCACTTGAAGACTTGATTATTTGGTTAAGGATTGAGGAAGACAATAGGCTCTCAGAGAAGAAAGTTGAGAAAAACTTAGAGGTTTCAAAGGCCAATGTTGTTGAAGAAAGATTGAAACCCAACAAGAAGAGGAAAATGCCTAACAAGTCTGGAGAGGGATTCACCCAAGGCCTGAAGAAGTTCGTTGGCAAGTGCTTCAACTGTGGCAAGTCTGGACATCGAGCCAAAGACTGCAGGGCCAAGAAAAGACAGAAAACTCATGCTAATGTGGTGGAAGAGATTTCCAATGGTGTTGATGATATCAATCTGACTGCTATGATATCTGAGCGTAATATAATGGGAAACCCCAAGGAGTGGTGGATTGATACTGAAGCAACTCGTCATATTTGTGCAAACAGATCGATGTTCTCGTCCTACACAACTGTGGGAGGTGATGAAAAACTTTATATGGGAAATTCATCAACCTCTAAGGTTGAAGGTGTCGGAAAGATTGCTTTAAAGATGACATCTGGAAAGATTGTGATACTAAATAATGTTTTGCATATGCCAGATGTTCGCAAGAATTTAGTGTCTGGATCTCTCCTTAGCAAGAATGGCTTCAAGTTGATTTTTGTATCTGATAAGTTTGTACTCTTCAAAAATGAGATGTATGTAGGAAAGGGTTATTTGAGTGATGGTTTGTTCAAGCTGAATGTAATAACTATTGTAATCAAAGATGATTTAAATAAAGTTGCTTCTACTTATGTGCTTGAGTCTTCTAATATTTGGCATGCTAGACTAGGACATGTTAACTATAAGTCGATAAAGAAATTAATGAATATAAGACTGTTGCCAAAGTTTAACTGTCCAAGTGAGAAATGCCAAGTATGTGTTAAATCTAAATTTTCTAAACCTCCTTTTCATTCTGTAGATAATAGAGTTACAGAACCTTTAGATTTAATACACACAAATATATGCAATATGAAATCAATACCGTCAAGAGGTAGCAATAAGTATTTTATCACATTATAGATGACTGTTCAAGGTATTGTTATGTTTATTTGATTAATAGCAAAGATGAGGCTGTGAATGTATTTAGAACTTATAAATCTCAAGTTGAAACTCAGTTAAATAAGAAAATTAAAACGATAAGAAGCGATAGATGAGGTGAATATGAATTTCCTTTGAGGAAATTTGTACTAAGTTTGGTATCGTTCACCAAATAACTGCTCCTTATACACCACAATCAAATGGTGTGGCCGAAAGAAAAAATCGATCCCTAAAGGAAACAATGAATGCATTGTTGAACAGTTCTGGTTTACAGCAGAATTTGTGGGGGGAAACTGTCCTAACAGTAAATTTTATTTTAAATAGAGTACCCCACAAAAAGACACAACAAACTCCCTATGAGAAATGGAAAGGTAGAATGCCTAACTTGAATTATCTCAAAGTGTGGGGGTGTTTGGCTAAGGCTACGATTCCTAAGCCTAAAAAGGTTAAAATAGGACCAAAGACTGTTGACTGTGTTTTTATCGGATATGCTCAGAATAGTAATGCATATCGGTTTCTTGTTCACAAGTCAGAAATCTCAGATATATATGTTAATACGATTATTAAATCAAGGGATGCTTCGTTCTTTGAAAATATATTTCCGTATAACATAATATATGAGCCAATTGATAATAATAAGAGTCATTGAGATACTATATCTAGAAGTGATCCAATGGAGGATGAACCTAGACGCAGTAAAAGATAAAGGACTTCTACGTCTTTTGGCCATGATTTCTTAACATATCTGTTAGAGAATGAGCCTTGGACATTCAAAGAAGCTGTGACATCGCCAGAAGCCCCGTTCTGGAAAGAAGCTATCAATAGTGAAATTGAATCCGTTTTGTTAAACCATACATAGGAATTTGTTCACCTTCCTCCTGGTAATAAACCACTATAATGTAAGTGGATTTTCAAGAGAAAAATGAAAGCGGATGGTACTATTGATAAATATAAGGCTAGGCTTGTAGTAAAAGGATACAAGCAGTGAGAAGGCCTGGATTATTTTGATACTTACTCATCTGTTACTAGAATTACATCTATAAGTATATTAATTGCCATAGTAGCGGTGCATAGGCTTGAAATCCATCAAATGGATGTTAAAATGGCTTTCTTAAACGGGAATTTGGAAGAAGAAATATATTTGGAACAACCCGAATAAAGTTTGTTGACTTATTAAGTCACTCTATGATTTAAAACAAACGCCAAAACAATGGCATGTTAAATTCGACCAAGTCATGTTGTCGAATGGTTTTAAGATTAATGAGTGTGATAAATTTGTATATATTAAGAATACTCATAATGGTTTTGCCATTTTGTGCTTATATGTAGACGACATGCTTATAATGGGTAGCAATGGTGAGGTTGTTAAGGCAACCAAAAGCATGCTCACAAGTAAATTTAATATGAAAGATATGAGAGATGCATATGTTATTTTAGGAGTTAAAATCTATAAGACATCTGGAGGATTAACTTTATTATAATCCTATTATATTGAAACGATTATTGGAAAGTGCAAGAATCTAGATATTATATCAGTAAGGACTCCGATAGATGTTAATTTACATCTTTCAAAGAATACTGGTGAAAGTAAAGCTCAAAATGAGTATGCTAGTATACTAGGCAGTCTAATGTATGTCATGAACTGTACTAGGCCGGACATAGCTTGTGCTGTGAGCAAGCTAAATCGATTTACAATTAGTCCAAATGAAAATCATTGGAAAGCTATGAAACGTTTATTGGGCTACTGAAAGCATACTCAAGATTATGCTTTGCATTACACAAAATATCCGGCGGTACTTGAAGGATACTGTGATGCAAATTGGATAACCAGCACTAAAGACACCAATCGACAAGTGGATATGTATTCACACTTGGTGGGGCGGTAGTATCTTGGAAATCATCCAAACAAACTTGTATTGCTAGATCCACTATGGAATCAGAATTTATTGCTTTGGATAAAGTCGGTGAAGAAGCAGAGTGACTTTGAAATTTCTTGGAAGATATTCCTAATTGGCCTAAACCAGCGCCCGCTGTTTGTATACATTGTGACGGTCAAGCGGCAATAGGAAGGGCAAGGAATGTCATGTATAACGGTAAGTCTCGACACATATGTCGAAGACATAACACAATAAGATAACTTCTTTCTAGTGGAATTATCACCATTGACTATGTGAAGTCAAAAGATAATGTTGCGGATCCATTGACTAAAGGCCTAACTAGAGAGATGGTTGCGAAAACATCAAGGAGAATGGGTTTAAGGCCTATAAACAAGTTATCATAGCGGAAACCTTACCTAGTTGACTGGAGATCTCAAGATCTAGGTTCAAAGGGACAACTAAGTTATGAAGACAGTGTAGAGTGCTGTCAATTTTTTACACATTCCCGGATGAAGACAGTACTAATATGTAAAGGTTAAGCAAAATCTTTTAATGATTCTGAATTGAGTATGTAATATACTATATGTTCAGAAATCACCTATGTGAGTGTGAAGTGAGGGCCGCTTCTGTGAGAATTGAAAAGGTCGAATTCTCTAAAACACTTATGAGACCAGGTGGTGTTCATGGCCAAAACGAACACAACAGTGAGAACCAATTTTGTTCGAGAAACAGTTGTGTAATTTCTATTATCTAGACTTATATCAAAGGTCGACTGTTCAAAGATATCAAGTCTACTGATTGACCGAATAAGTCCGGTAGGTTTCACTAAGGAAAGTTCAAAGTCTCATACTACTTATCCTGATGCAACGTTTTCTCATGGAATATTCACACTTTGCATCTCATGCATACACGAAGAGTCATGATATCATTACTTTTCATTCATGTAGGGGATTGTTGGGATTTGGCATCCAAATCTAATAGAATGAATGAAAAGTGCGTGGATGAAAGTGTCCCACATATGATAGAAAAGGTGATGGGAGAGGGTTTATTTTGAGGAGTCTCTTAAATGGTTTTGGGGCCCAAGGGGTAACCCACTTTTGTGGAAGGGAGAGGACTTACGCCGAGCTAGGTCGGTCTCCTTGCGCGCGCGTCGCCGCCATCCGTCCAGTCGGTCCGGGTCCATTCTCTATTGGTTTTTTTTTTTATTTTCCGAACAGACACATTGTTAGAAATTAATTAATTAATTAATTATTATTTTTTTAAAACAAACAAACATGTCTATTCGTGAGGTTCTGTTCAAGTGAACTTTCGCTACTGTTTGCGAACCGAACGGGAAACATCAGCGAGCTTTCGTTACTCGCAACTCTTTAATTTTCGCCATATATATATATGCGAACAGTTTAGTTCGGTAATGACACTTCGTGGCATTTTACACTCTCGCAAAACATTTTCCCTTTCACTTCATCATTATCATTTTGTGCGATTATTCTGCGAAATTGCGTTCGCAGGAGTCCTCTAAATACGTACTACTTCGGAGGAACGAGATCCGTTCTATCTTGAGAGACGATTGTCCAATATCCTCGGGTATTGATTGAGGGGCTAAATTCATCTTAAGGACACGACGTTATTTCGGTGGGCTCGGATCAACATTCTGCTTATTTAATTTGTATTGCTTTCAGGTTAGTTTTCCCGATATTTGATTTCAATTTCTTATATACGAACTTACCCGACAACAGTTTAGACGGTCTTTTTCTTGCCACTGGGGAGGTCCATGATGTTGAGAACATATTTCGGACTTTCATGGCAAAGGTTGCGCGACTATGGTCGAAGTTTGCTACTCTTCGAGGTGGGGTCTAGGTGTCCTCATTGTCAAGAGGAAGGGTGGTGCCTCCTGGAGGGGTGCTCCCCCAAATTTGCATTTCCATATAATCATCGGATCATCATGCATCGTTAATGTCGTCAAGTTGTTCTTGTGGCTCCGGTCGAGCAAGTATGTATTGGCCTAGGGGCACGTATGGAGTTGGTTGTGTCCTTAGGGTAGTGAAGGAAGTGGGTTGGGTGCTGCCGCTAATTTGAGTGCATTGTGCATTCTTGAAGAAATCGTATATAGAAATCAGGATTTTTTGAGAAGTTCTAAAGGGAATGATAAGTAAGGAGAATTGATGAAGGTGTGAACAAGAAAAGAGAAGCTAAGGGTATGTTTAGTAACGTTTCTATTCGCAGAAACAATTTCTGTTTAGCAATAGTTTTTCTATTTCTATTCTCTAGATAAGTTTCTAAGCCAAAAAACACATTTCGTAACTGCATAAAATTTCTATTTCCGGAGTAAGAAAAAAACCGAAATGCTTTTGGTAGGACACTAAAAATTTCTACTCTTGATTTTTTAATTTTATTACAAAATTGTCGGTGGAGACTTAACAATTTATGTTTTGATAAAATTGGACTATAAATAAAATAAGAACTTGATGACCTTAATACAATCATAAAGAAAATTACTCCTTATAGACAAAGTAAATACCTGGTGGTGTTCAAGGGAATTGCAGTTTAGGGTGTAGGATTTTAGGATTTGGGGTTAGGGTTTAAAGATTTTGGTTTTGAGGTTTAAGGTTTAGGGTTTAGATTTTAGGGTTTCGGATTTGGGGTTTTGAGTTTAGTGTTTGAGGTTTAGTGGTTTAGGGTTTTGGGTATTGGGGTTTGGGATTTAGGATATGGGGTTTATGGTTTAGAATTAGGGATTTTACAGTTTACCATTTTAGGATTTAGGGTTTGGAATTACAATTTTAGGGTTTAGGTTTTAGGGTTTCGGGTTTGGAGTATTGGATTTTAGGGTTTAGTGTTTCAGGTTTTAGGTTTAGATTTTTTGGGTTTAGGATTTGGGGTTTGGGATTAGGGATTTGGGTCTTGGGGTTTAGGGTTTAGAGTTTTTGATTTTAGTGCTATGGGTTTTAGGGTTTGGGTATTGAGGTTTAAGGTTTTGGGGTTTAGGGTTTGGGATTTGAGGATTAAGGTTTATGGTTTTAGGGTTTAGGATTTGGGTATTGAGGTTTAGGGTTTGAGGGTTAAGAATTTGGGGTTTAGGGTTTAGGATTTGGGGTTTAGGATTTATTACGAGAATATCTTGTAAAAAAGAGAGAGCTGATATTGTTTCTTTATTGTTTCTCTTTTTGTTTCCAAAATAGAAAAGTAGATCTTTTTTACTTCTTATTTATATTCCAAATCTATTTCTTGATCACTTTTTTGTTTCGAGAAACAAAAATACTAACTGACGTTACTAAATGAATTTATATTCTTTTTCTATTTTGATGAATAAAAAAATAAAAATAAAAAAATAGAAAAGTTACTAAATAGATCATAAATTTATAGAGTGAACCATATTGTCACATTTCTCCAATAATCAACTCTATAAAAGATGATTTGTTTTCTCTGACATTGTCAGGTTTGTATTTTCTTTCTCATGACAAGGTTAGCTCCCTCAGCATTGAACCTTTTATAGTCAAATAGGCTCTCAATCCTCTTCCGCACCGATGAAAATTTCTTACTTGCAAGTTGGGGTGAGCGATTTTAAATTCTTTACAAGTTTTACATGGAACCTGAAATTTACTCTTGAATACAGGTTTCTCATTTTTTAAAACCTGAAACCTACCCTTGAGTACATGTTCCTCCTTTTTTAAAACTTGAAACCTACTCATTGAAATCTAAAATCTGAAACCTATTCTGTCATAGATTCTAGGGTCTAATAGGTTCTTTTTTTTTATTTCATAAAATGAACGCAATAATATTGAACAAAAGATGGAAAGTAGGACCCGCAAGGAAAAAAGGAAGAAACAAATAAAAAGTTGACCAAATAATAAAAAAAAAAGATCACTTTTATAGAGTTTTACCAGAAATGGTGAGGCCCACAATGATCAAAACACATAAAAAAATGAGTTTTTAAGCCAAAGAAGGAGTGAAAAGAGCGATGCTCATTAATGGTAAATATGGGATGGTTTTTTGGTGTTTACCTTAAAGGAAAAAAGGGCTGTTTTATCATTGGACGGGAAAATTACTAAAAAGGTCTTAAACATATTGTAATCGTGTCAACTCATTACTAAATTTTTTATTTTTTTATCAATTGAGTCCTAAACCTTTTACATTTGTGTCAATTCAGTCTATCCGGCCAATTTTAACCGAAAATCGTTGATATTGACGCTAGCCATTCTAAGTGGACATTTTAAAATAATTTTTCGAATTATTTTTTTATTTTCTTTCTCTTTCTTTTTTTTTTCTTTCACTTTTTATTTTAGCCACCCGGCGACTGGCCAGAGGCGAGGGCTAGTGAAGTTGCCAAGTCGACCTTGCCCAGCCACTAGCGAGCCTCACCAAGGCTAGGCGAGGCTCGTTGCTAGGCCAAGTCAGTCTCGTTGTCAAATGAAGTAGATGAATGAACCATTTTGACAGAGTTCGGTGCCCAAATCGAAGCAGAACTGAGCAGATTAATTCTAGGGTTTTTGTTTGGTGCTTGAGTTCATCGAGCGCGACGATTTCTTATTGTTTGAACAGCAAAACTCGACGAGCACCGCCATGGCGCCGAGCTTGCACCAGTCCAAGCTCGAATACAGCCAAATGACGCGGAGAGTCCTAAAGCAGTCCCATCGGACGGAGATACACCATGGATAATAGATGGCCTCCATGCCGTGAAGGTTCATAAGCTGAGACCCTTCACGACGTCGACTCGACCTTCGATTGTTACCGCCCCGAACAGCAGCAGCCTTTTGTCTTCTTCGCTGCGTGGCACCGTTAATTGACCAAATTCTTAGCCCTGACATAGAATGTCGATTGTTTACGAGACTTTTTACTAGATTGAATCATGAGGATCCCCGCACGGATCTTTAACCTGACGAATTGTATCGATAATTTCAGGCTAGAGTTTCCCCTTGTTAGGTGCAGGTATGCTCTCCAAAACTCAAAATGTTTGAATCAATCGTCCTCGTCCCTCCTACAGATTGAAAACTGATAGACATGAGAAAAGTCTATTTTACATGGAGAAAAAGGAGAAAAGGAAAAGGTGACAGAAGACATCAGTGAAGCTAAAATCTATCAGGCTTGGCGAGAACCTGCTCATCGGGTTGCGATTACTCGTATTCATGAGTTGGAACGGTCATAACACGCAATCTGGGCTTGCAAATTCCAACGACTGGTCACCGCGGAGAAGGTGGTCCACAGAAAACAAAAAAAGATATTATGGTTCAACTGGAAATTTTTTTGACCGGCTAGAATTTATTAGAAAGAATAAATTTCAAATAAGGATACAAAGTGAAGCCGTTTTATCATATGATGGCTAGGAATGGATCTTATTTTAAATAAGGATTTAAAGTAACCATCTTAACCTTAAATAAGGCTCGAACTTGCCGGCCGACCTAATGTTTGCTAGCGGGCCTTTCGTCATGGCAAGAGTTGGGGCAATTTTGCCCAAAATTTTCTGACGATACCCAAATTGAACTTGCAGTTCGTGCTAACCAATTGAACAATGACCAAAACCCTAAAAATTAAAAAAAGCCTCAAATTGAATTCGCTATTCATGTTTTCTCCCTCTCCTGCTACAGTGATGAATGCACTTTTGATGAACGACCATCTCACCAGCAAAGCCACCCTGGGTCGGCTTCTCGTAACTGTAACATCGTCGTAAGGGACACGGCAGAGCCTTATTAGGTGTTGCAAGCGGCTTAGTTTGTTTGAAAGTTCAATTATAGTTCGTCGGATCACTATATATATATATATGCATATGAATTCAATAGACCAAACTTTATATATCAAGCTCTGCTAAAGAAAATACCATCTTTGCGAAAGTCAAAATAGCGGACCTAAAGAAAAATATTAACGGCCTTCCTATGGCATATAATTGCTAACAATGGCCCTTCAACTTAATTGTGTTTACAGACCAAAAAAAACTTAATTGAATATTTTAAGTCAATTTTATTTATAAGTTACCAAACAAGCTTAATCTTTTAGGTACTGAATTTTTTAATTTTCTCATTTAATTGGGTTAATAAACAAGCCCTATTCAATATAATAAACATTTAAAAATAAACTACAATCTTGCCTATTATGTTGTTAGAAGCCTTAAACCTATCAATAATGTTCATCATTCCATATTTGGTAACGAGTCAATATTATTCAATACTACATATTCAGCTACTATAAAAAAAAAAAAAACATGGCTTGTTTCTTTGATTTAAATAAAAGTAAAAAAAATATTTTGTTTGCTTTATTGCCGAAGTTTAAAGTATTATTTAAAATTTCAAAAGAATATGAAAAAATTATATGTGAATCTACTTGTCAAAAATTGAGCGTTGTGAAAATTTTCAGACTTTCGGTTTTGAAAAAAATCAAAGTATGTGAACCACGACATATAGATTAAGGACCAGTTCAATAACATAATTAAGTGCTGAAAATTGAAAGTTTAGCACTTAATGTTAAACTTGCTTAATAACCTTAATTAGCATTGACTTGATAAACTCAATTTAGTCAAAAATCCATCTAATGTGGCAAGTAAGGGAGGATTAAATAATAAAAAATAGATGGCATCTAAAATTGACAAATATATTGCTCAAACCTACGAATAATTGTCATTTTTATACCTTTGTAAGAAATCAATAACATTTAGCTGTAACTTGACAATTATCACCAAACAACTTTTCATTTTTATTTTCAATACTAAAAATTGAGTACTGAAACTTTCAGTACCCTGTTTGACAAATTTACGATTGAACTATACACTATCATATGGCGGTCTACAATCTGCAGAAACATCCTCAATGGCATTTCTATCGACCTTCCGTCAATGTGACTATTAGAACTGTAATATTTGGTAAAAAAAAGAGTCAACAAGTCAAAAAGCATAAAAGAAGCTACAGTGGACACTCGGCCAAATTAAAAGGAGGCCGAGAGCTCCTTGGCCGAGACAAAAATGGAAAAGAAAGAAAGAGAAGAAGAAGAAGAAAGAAGAAGAGAAAGAGAGGGTTTGGTGTCACGGGGTCTTGCCAAGCCGATTTAAGTTCGTAGCGTAACGTACAGTAAGTGCTCACGCCTCTCGTTCGTCAAATTGGAGTATTTCCAGGGTTATGACTCATATTTCGGAATTATGTGTTATTTGAGCGGCGAAGTCTGATTTTTGAGTTGTTGAGCTGTGTGTGTGCGTGTATATATATATAAAATTGGTAGTTTAGGGTGTCATGGAACCATGAGATTTTACGGATCTTCATTTGGACTTACGGTTTGCCCAATATGAATTTTTGAAGTTGGCCGCAAAAGGTGAACAGTGCGCGACCAGCGGGCTTTAGGCAGATTTTCATCGGTTTTCGGCTCGACTTTGGGACGGCCAAGTTGGGGCTTTTGTAATACTTGGAACGGGCTTTCTTTTGAATATAAGTTTGCTAGGATCGGAGTTCGATGGAAAAAGTTATGACGCGATTAAGTTTTATGCTCAAGTTCCGCGTTTCGGATGATTTGGATAATGGCTTTGGATAAGTAATTTGTGGGCTTCTTTGAGTTGTTTTGTCAGCGTTTAAGCATCGTTTAGCCATTTAGTAATTATCTCAGTATCTTACTTGGTCTTGATATCGATTCTCGTTCAATTGATAGGATTACGAGATTATCGGGGCATTTAGCCACGTTATTTGGTTTTGGGGCATTCCAGGTGAGTGGTGCTATCTCTTCTTTAAGTTTGTAAACTCATATTTCAAAAACGATATAAATAAGATATGTTATGAGTTAAATAGCATTGTTATTGCATAAAAGCTCGGATCGAACATTTACTACCCTGTTGATTATTTGAAATTGTATGGTAAAAAATTTCTGGAAATGACTTATATATCGATTACTGCGAAATGATTTGAAAGTCGTTTTGAAAATGTATTGTGAAATGATACAATTATATATTGCGTTACGAACTAGTTTATGAAATGAGTTCGGAAATGACTCAAGAAATGCTTTGTGAAATGTATTTCTGGAGATTGAGCTGTGTTGCGAGAAAGTTATTTGTTTGGTTTGCGAAACGTATTCTGTATTGGATTTCTGATATTGGATGATGATTGTTTGATGCTCAATATCGTTGTGAGCCAATTGAGGAGCTTTGGGGTATGCATACCGGGTTTAGGATATCCTTCTGGGCCGAGCCATTGGCTTTGTAGGTGGAGACCTTGCCAATGGGGGAATCTTGGTAATCTTGTCATAAGACTTTATGTCATGACCATGATTTGATATTAAGCAATAGATTGGTCGATGGAATGGACCATCGATGTATGATGTGATTTGAGATTGGCCAATGGAATGGACCATCGGCATGTGCTTTTGATGAGATTCATTAATGGAATAGACCATTGATGTGTGATTTGAGATTAGTCAATGAAATTGACAATTGACGTGGTTTTTAATAGAGATTGATCAATAAACTTGACCATTGATGTTTATGATGATTTAAATGAATATTTTCTGAATTGTATAAAATTTGTTGAAATGAAATAACTCTTATGTGACTCGATATGTATTTTATAACTTAAGTTTGGCTCTTGAAATTCTGGTATGATTTTATGTATTTGTGCATAGTGATTACTCGATCTGCTTATAAGAGATCCATATTGCTTACTGAGCTGTCGTTGCTCACATCCCTCTTTTTCCCAATCTTTCAGGTTCCTTGTTTAGCAGCCAATAGAACGAAAGCGATGTCATGGGGACTTTTGGGTGATTTGAGGCTGCGTCCTTCAAGTGGAAGGACAGCTGTGTCATCCCGCATCTTGGTAGATTTCGGGGTGTGATAAGAACATTGGCTGTGCAGGCTTCTTCCTTAACCAGAGATGATTCTGAGCTACCTGAATGCCTCTCCATAAAGAAACCAGGCTCTTTAGGCTGTGGCAAGGTTGCTCCTTCATTTGCCAACATGAAAACAACACTAGACATTATTGGCCTATCTTCGGGAAACTTTTGAACACATAACAAGCCCACATGAACGCATCTCTCTACTTCAGACTCAAAAACAGAGTTGCATAAAGATACATCTATGAGTTCCATGGCCCTCCCTTCACTCCATAGCAACCATGCCTAGAAAATTTGAACCATTCGTGATTACCACTCTCTGTGCATCAAAAGCAAAACACGTCTATAGGAACAAAGAACAAATGGGATAAGGTTTTAGGAGAAACAGAATATCTGATCTTGTTTAGCGAAAAAGAAAATGGCAGATTTTAATAATCATCTACCACTTACGTGCCCGAGAAGGTTGTGATAATGATCAGCATGTTGGAATCCTCTATTCCTTGGGCTACTGACCATCTCTAACAAAAGCACACTAAAGCTAAAAACATCGGATTTTATAGAGAAATTTCCATTAAAGGCATACTCTGGGGACATGTAACCACTGCATCAAGCAAACCAGGCTTCAGTTCCTCAAAATACTGATGGATAGAGCAGTGTTCGAACGAATCAAGATGATAATCTTACTATGTACCAACTATCCTTCTAGTCTTTGCCCGTGTCATCTCCTTGAAAGTTCCTTGCCAGGCCGAAATCGGAAATCTTTGGATTCATGTCATCATCTAACAAAATGTTACTCGCTTTAAGGTCTCTGTGGATAATTTGTAGTTTTGAATCCTGGTGGAGATAGAGAAGTCCTCGGGTGATTCCTAAAACAATGTCAAATCGCCTTTTCCATGCCAAAGAGGAGCTTCTATCATTATCTACACACACTCAACCCCATCAAAAACTGATTAGGTAGTCAGCAATTAGCTGTATATTCTGGTGAAGGAATCAACAGGCGGAACAAATGCATAAGGAATCGAGTGAAAGGAATTCAGAAAGATCAAGTGGTTCTAACCAAAAATGAAATAATCCAAGCTTTTGTTTGGCATGTATTCATAAATTAACATTCTTTCTTCACCCTCAATGCAGCAGCCAACAAGTCCAACAAGATTCCGGTGCTGAAGTCTGGCAATTAGAACGACTTCATTCATAAACTCATCAGGACCTTGCCCAGAAAATTTTGAGAGTCTTTTCACTGCTACTTCTTGTCCTGTGGAAAGACTTCCCTGCATGTATTTTACTCATTGAGGGCGTCTATTTTTATTTGAATTTATTGATTTGTAACTGATTACCTTGTAGACCGAACCGAAGCCGCCCGCTCCTAGCTTGTTTGTTTGGGAGAAATGGTTGGTGGCAACAGCAACAATAGCGAAATCATACAATGGCAAGTCAATGTCATCTGTCCCACTTGGCATGCCTTCAAGGGCTGTAAAATAGTTTCTCAAACCATACCATAATCTCAACAAGAAAAAAGCAATCCAGAATTTGACCTCAAAGTAAAAGAAAGGTATTTGGCTTACCTCATCTTTTCATTCTGCTCTTCCAGTTTATGCTCAATGTCATGCCCACTACAAGCAATCCCGAAATGGCTGAAGCCACTATGATAGTCACCAGTTTCTTGGATGGAATGCGGATTGAATCTAACATACAGGAAGAAGTGAAGTAACTAATTTTAGAGAAAGAGTTCATCTGTACTCTGATGAATCTACCTCCGTTCAGAGGATGCATCAATGTAATGAAAGATTAGAACAAAGAAGAAAAAAGCAATTGCTAAACCAATTAGCCAATGTAGATAAAATACATGTATTTACTTAATTCAGAAGCAGGTAGACGCAGGAAGAGACATTGCCCATTATCAACCACAGCAATTTCCTTAATATCAATGAGTTCTCCAAACCACATTAAGCAGCCTGCTCCTCGAATATTCAAATTAGCATAAGCCGTGCAAGAACAATTTTTTAGACACTCAACCTTGCACTCCTCAAGGCTCATATTCTTGAATAGCTGGAAATCTATCAGGTCAGGTAATTTCACCTGCGAAAGCTTCATAAAACCCTCCCGACGAGAACAATTCAATGGAATTTTCCTTGTGCACCCCTCTGTTGAATTAAGCATGGCCCACTCTTCTTGTGACCTAGGCATAAAACCCTGTAAGCAGAGGCATCTCGGGCTTCGGTTAACTCTGCACACGCCATTAGCGCCACACTGTCCATAGTTGTCACAAGGTTCACGAGGGAGAGAGTACATCAGGTCCCACTCCGTGCTTCCACTCTTCAGTAGATGACACTGCATAACACCATCCGGGGTTAATATGACTCTGGCAGTGATATCCTCCATTAAGGTTTCAAATGCAAAATAGGCATCTGTTGCGTTGTAAACAAAGATGGTGTTAATAACGGTATTCCCCTCCATGGAAAGACCGCCGAATTCGACTCCATCCCATGGCCCAGTTCAATATACTTTGACGGACTCCTTGCTGACTATTTCAAGTTGAGGTAACCTGTCGATTTTGCATCTGTACATATAGTCTCCAAGAGAAGGATCATCTATGCTTCTCCAAGAAGTCAGATGATGTTCCAAACTGATTCTAAAGTTCCATCCTCCGGTCATACCGACCAAAATCGTGTCTGATGGGTAATCAAAGCTCTACCATGAGTAATCAATAGAACCCGAACCGTTGCTTTCCCTAAGAACAAGGTTACCAGAATCTAGGAGCTGTGCAACTGGGTTTCCGAGAACCTTGGTTGATTTCATTGACCAAATGACGCTCTTTGATTGGTTGAGGAGAACATGTTCACCTTCATTGCTTATTTCCAGAGTACCATTTGAATCGGTGAGTGGCCTGTCCCTGTTAGCAACCCAAACAACCGTTTCAGGACTCACCACAAACCATATCCCCAGGAAGCTGTTCGTTGAGGTTCCGGCAGAGAAGAAGCCAAGCTCAAATTTTCGGCCCTGGGAAACTAATGTCTCTCCCTCTTTAATAGATTGAAGTGAACTCAGGGCATCACCTGCACTTGATGTTGACTGGGTCCACCTTATGTGGAGCCCAGCTTGCATAAAGCAAATAAAAAGAAAAAAAACAAAAGTCAAAATAAAAAGAACAAAAAGAAAAGGGGCAGCTTCGTGCGTGTGCCAGAAGGAGAGAGAGAAAAAAAAAAGTGAGTTTTTCACCGTGAGCTCACCGAGAGTGCAAGGGAAAAGAGGAAGAAAAAGGCGCATCTTGACAGTCCGATTTCGAAGGCCAAATATTGTTGGAATTGGCTCAAATTTTAGTACGTTGTTTGTGAGACCGAGGGCTACGACTTGATCAGTTTCGTTCGTTGAGAATCTCCTCCGAACTCTTCAATCATGGTTAGGGTTTCTCTCCTTATTTCGTATAAATCCACTTTCGCGATAACGAAAATGATGTTGTAATGTTAATGTTGTGCCTCTAGTATGTGGCTAGAGAAGAACTTTGTGTATCCTACTATTCTTGGTGATTAGTGAAAGTTTTTTGGAGCGGTCTGTGGTTTTTCCCGTGTTTGGTTTCCACGTTAAATATTAGTATCAATTGTTGCATTTGTTTCCTTATAATTGCGAGCTTATATTGCTGGAATATAGTGGGTTGTTGTTGGAATTAAGTCGATTTTGGTCGATTTAGTTTTGGGGGAGATATCGATCCTGGATTGGTTGAGTTCTTGGAAATTGTTACTCGCGGTTCTCCCCAACGAAGTGGTATTAAAGCTTGCGTTGATATTCTAGTATTGAATGGAGGAAACTAGTGGCACCATGTTTAAGTTAAATGCCTCGAATTACAACATTTGGAAACCTCGGGTGGAAAACATGTTATATTGAAAAGATTTATTTGATCCCGTTGAGGGTGATGAAGCTAAAGGAGATAAGGAAGACAAAGAATGGGAGCAAATGAATTAGAAAACGGTTGGGTTTATTCGACAATGGATTGATGATAATGTGTTTCATCATATAGCTCAAGAAACAAAAGCGAACACTTTGTGGAAGAAATTGCAAGATCTCTATGGAAGGAGAACTCCACAAAATAAAGCTTTTCTAGTTAAAAGACTTGTGAACTTGAGATACAATGAGGGAAGTAGCATGTCGGAACACTTGAGTGAATTTCAAGATGTTGTAAATCAATTGACAAATCTTGAGATTGACTTAGGTAATGAATTGCAAGCATATCTATTACTTGGCACTCTTCTCGATAGTTGGGATACTTTGGTTGTGGCATTAAACAACTCAGCTCCGTTTGTCGTGCTTTCTATGAGCATGGTCAAAGAAAGCCTATTCAATGAAAAAACAAGGAGAAAAAGGCTTAAATTATGCTTCTAAATCAAAGGCACTTATCACAGAAAACAGGGGGGAGAAATCAATCAAGAAACTTACAAAATTTTAATAAAAGAGGTAAGTCAAGAGGAAGATCGAAGTCCAGGCCGAAGAGGAGTGTGAAGTGCTACAATTGTGGCAAGATGGAACATTATGCAAGAGAATGTAGGTTGCCAAAGAGAGAAAAATTCCATGATAGAAATGAAGATCAAAAGAAAGAAGAAAAGCAAGTTATAATGGCAATGGCATCCGATGGCGATATTGTGTTCATTTATGATGACACTTGTGTGAACCTTACATGCCAAGATTCTAATTAGATTGTTGATTCTGGAGCTTCATTTCACGTCACCTCATAGCATCACTATTTTACTTCCTATCGCAAAGGTGATTTTGGTTGTGTTAGGATGGGAAACAGTGGTGTTTCCAAGGTTATCGGCATGAGGGACGTTCATTTGGAGACTGACGTTGGATGTAGTTTGTTTTTGAAAAATGTGAGACATGTTCCAGATATTCGACTTCACTCGATCTCGACAGGTGCCTTGGATGATGATGGTTATTGCAATATCTTCGGTGAAGGCAAATGAAAATTGACTAAGGGTTCCATGATAGTGGCTAAGGGTAAGAAGACATGCACTCTCTATACTATGCAAGCTAAGTTGGTCAAGGAAGATGTGGATGTAGTGGAGGACTCCTCAGTTGATCTATGGCATATGAGACTCGGTCATCTCAACGAGAAGGGGTTTGAAACTCTTGCGAGAAAGAATCTCCTACCATTGAAGGAGAAAAATCTAAAGGAATGTGCTCATTGTCTTAAAGGTAAGCAACATAGATTCTCATTTCATAGTTCCTCTCCACATACGAAATCAAATGTACTTGATTTAGTTCACACTGATGTTTGTTGCATGGATACTAGAACACTTGGTGGTGCATTGTATTTTATGACATTTATTGATGATTGTTCTAGAAAAGTATGGGCTATTGCTTTGAAATCTAAAGACCAAGTGCTTGTGGCTTTCAAACAATTTCATGTCAATGTGGAAAGAGAAACCGAGAAGAAGTTGAAATGTGTTTGAGCTGACAATAGTGGTGAATATAGAGGCCCGTTTGAACATTATTGCAGGATTATGGCATCAAGCTTGAGAAGACTGTTCCAAAAACACCACAACCAAATAAAGTGGCGGAGAGAATGAACCGGACAATTAATGATTGGATTTGGTGTATGCTCTCTCATGCGAAATTGCCCAAGTCATTTTGGGGTGAAGTAATGAAAATAGCAATGGACTTGATAAATCTTTCTCCATCAATTCCTCTTAAAGGGGATGTTCCACAAAGAGTTTGGAATGGGAAAGACGTTTTGTATAATTATCTGAAAGTGTTTGATTGCTGGGCATTTGTGCATGTTCCAAAAGATGAAAGGTCGAAGTTTGATGACAAGTCTAAACAATGTATCTTTTTGGGTTATGGACATGAAGAGTTTGGCTACAGGTTGTGGGATCCAATTGCAAAGAAAATCATTAGAAGCCGAGATGTGGTATTCTTTGAGCATCAAACCATTGAAGACATTGACAAGTTAGGGAGGCCAAAGAATGTCAGCTCAACATTATGTTTTCAGCCCATATCCTCCTACCATATTAGGTGGAAATCACGGGGGAGAAGTACATGGAAATCATGAAGATGGTGAACCCTCACAAAATGTCGATCCTTTAGATGAGACAGGTAAAACAATTGAGCAAGAACAGCTAGTTGAGCAAGAACAGCCGATCCTACCTCAAGTTAGAAGATCTGAAAGAGAACGTAGGCCCTCATAGAAATATCAGCCGCATGAGTATGTGTTACTCACCAATGCAGGAGAGCCAGAAACTTATAAAGAGACTATGTCATGTGATCAAAAAAACGAGTGGTATGAAGCCATGCAAGAAGAGCTCAAATCATTGCATTGGAACCACATATTTAAATTGGTGAAGTTACCTAAAGGTAAAAGAACACTCACAAATAAGTGGGTGCATAAGTTGAAGACGGAAGAAAGTAGTTTGCAACCACAATATAAGGCTAGGCTTGTCGTGAAAGACTTTCGTCAAAAGAAAGGAATTGACTTTGAAAAAATATTTTCACCGGTTGTAAAAATGCCTTCTATTCGAGTTGTTCATGGGTTGGCTGCCACCTTGAATTTAGAAACCGAACAACTTGATGTAAAGACTGCTTTTCTTCATGGAGACCTAGAGAAAAAAATATATATGAAGCAACCGGAGGGTTTTATAGTCGAAGGCAAGGAGCATCATGTATGTAGATTGAGAAAAAGTTTGTACAGTCTCAAGCAAGCGTCAAGGCAATGGCATATGAAGTTTGAATCATTCATGGAAGATCACGGGTATGGTAAGACCAACTCTGATTCTTGTGTTTTTATGAAAAGATTATCGGATAATGATTTTCTTAACCTCCTACTCTATGTGGATGATATGTTGATTGTCGGACATGATGCTAAGAAAATCAAGAGTTTAAAAAATGAGTTGAGTATAGCTTTTGCAATGAAGGATTTAGGTCCGGCAAAGCAAATCCTTGGCATGAAAATTACTCGTAACAAGTTGAACAAGAAACTTTGGCTATCTCAAGAGAAGTACATTGACAAGGTGTTGGAAAGATTCAACATGAGCACATGTAAACCGGTAAATACTCCACTTGCTAGTCATTTCAAGTTGAGTAGCGACGGGTGTCCTACAAGTGAGAAAGAAAAGGAAGAGATGATGAAAATTCCTTATGCATTAGCCATGGGTAGTTTGATGTATGCCGTGGTTTGTACAAGACCAGACATTGCTCATGCAGTTGGTGTTGTAAGTAGATTTCTCTCAAATCCAGGTAAAGAGTATTAGATTGCTGTTAAATGGATTTTGAGGTATCTTAGTGGCACTTCCAGATTTTGTTTGTGTTATGGAAATGAAAAGCCCGAGTTGAGTGGTCATTCAGATGCAGACTATGCCGGTGATGTTGACTCTCAAAAGTCCACATCGAGTTACATGATGATTTTTCAGGGAGAGCGGTTTCATGGCGGTCAAGATTGCAAAAGTGTGTTACTTTGTCTACGACTGAAGCGGAGTATAAGGCTATTATCGAAGGAAGTAAAGAAATTTTGTGAATGCAGAAATTCCTACAATAGTTGGGCTTAAAGCAAGAGAAGACCATTCTATATCGTGATAGCATAAGTGCTATCTATCTTAGCAAAAATCCGGTGTCGCATTCAAGATCGAAGCACATTGATGTGAAGTATCATTGGGTTCAAGAAAAATTAGAAGAGAAGTTTGTCTTACTTGAGAAAGTCCACACTGACGACAATGGATTCGACATGATGACCAAGGTCTTACTCGTCACGAAACTTGTCTCCTGTAGAAGCAAAGCGGGCATGATGGATCTTCCCACATGAGGTGGAGGGGGAGGCTTGTTGACTGGGTCCACCTTATGTGAGGCCAAGCTTGCATAGAGCAAATAAAAAGAAAAGAAACAAAAGTCAAAATAAAAAAGAACAAAAAGAAAAGGGGCAGCTTCATGCGTGTGCTAGGAGGAGAGAGAAAAAAAAAAGTGAGTTTTTCACCGTGAGCTCACCGAGAGTGCAGGGGAGAAGAGGAAGAAAGGGGTGCATCTTGGTAGTCCGATTTCAAAGGCCAAATGTTGTCGGAATTGGCTCAAATTTTAATGCGTTGTTTGTGAGACCGAGGGCTACAAATTGATCAGTTTCGTTCGTTGAGAATCTCCTCCGAACCCTTCAATCGCAGTTAGGGTTTCTCTCCTTATTTTGTATAAATTCACCTTCGCGGTAATGAAAATGATGTTGTAATGTTGATGTTGTGCCTCTAGTGTGTGACTAGAGAAGAACTTGGTGTATCCTACTATTCTTGGTGATTAGTGAAAGTTTTTTGGAGTGGTCCGTGGTTTTTCCCATTTTTGGTTTCCACGTTAAATATTAATGTCGATTGTTGCATTTGTTTCCTTATAATTGCGAACTTATATTGCTGGAATATAGTGGGTTGTTGTTGGAATTAAGTCGATTTCGGTCGGTTTAGTTTTGGGGGAGATATCGATCCTGGATTGGTTGAATTCTTGGAAATTGTTGTTCGCGGTTCTCCACAACACTTGATAGGCGCAACAGTGACAAAAGGACAAGGGAAGTGCAAAAGGAGCGAAAGATAGGAGGATCTGCCATTGAAATCCTTCTGCTTGTATCACACCCCGAAACCTACCAAGACTAAGGATGACACGACGGTCTTTCCACCCGAAACAAACTCTCAAAAGATTCCCGTTGACATCGCTGTCGCTCTAATGGCTACTAACAAGAAACTTGAAAAGATTGGAAAAAGAGAGGGTAAGCAACCACAACTCAGTAAACAGTACGTATCTCTTCTAAGCAGGTCGAGCAATCACTGTGCATATACATATAACAATACCAGAAGCTCGTACTTTATTCCAAAGATGTAATATATATCAAATCAAATACGAGTTATTTCATTTCAATAAGACTTTATACAATTTAGAAAATACTCATTTAAATTAATAATATCAAAGCAAAAACCAACGGTCCATTTCATTGGCCAAACTCGTTGGAAAACACATGCTAATGGTCCATTCCATTGGCCAATCTTGTCGAAAATACATGTCAATGATCCATTCCATTGGCCAATCTCATCGAAAACATATGCCAATGGCCTATTCCATTGGCCAATCTCATGCTTAAAAATCTAACTATGATAACAAATAACACTCTGTGAAAAGGCAATCAAGATTCCCTCATTAACAAGGTCTCTACCCACTACAAGCCGGTGGTTCGGCCCACAAGGATATCCTAAACTAGTGTACGCAAATCCGCAAACCTTCATTAGGTTCACAAAGACACAGAGTATCAAACACTTATCCTTAACAATATCCTCCACAATGTCAAATCCAGAAATCATTTCATAATCCATTTCATAATTCACAATATGGTTCCAAAATCATTTTATAATCCATTTCATAAACATGATTGACAAATTGATATGTATAACCTTTATTAACATCTTCCATAAAATGTTTCTCAAATCATCTTAAAACTCGTTCCATAACTCAATTCGCGACATAATACAAATATATCCGTTAACAATATTTTCCTTAAAACCATTCTCAAATTTCTTAAATCATTTTCAAATATCAAAAGGTAGTAATTGCTCGATCCAGAATTTTATGCAACAAATATGCTTTAGTAACTCATACGATACTCAAATTTTTATCACTTTCAAAACATGAGTTTATAAACTCAAAGAAAAGATAGCACCACTCACCTGAAAATGTCTACGATCAAACAACAAAAATTACTCGAACCATCGAACTTACAATCCTATTAAATAAGCGAGAAACAACGTTAAAATCGAATAAAAGCTACCTCAATTGCGACTCAGCTAAACTAGGCTTAGATGCTAACATAAGACCAAAAGGTGCCCACAAATCGCTCACCCAAAGCTATCACTCAAAGCCGTCCGCTCGAATGCGAAACTTGATTGCGTCATAACTTTCTCCACTGAACCCCATTCCAAGCGAGCTTATAGTCAAAAGAAAGCCCATTTAGAACACTACAAGAACCCCAGCTGAGCTGACCTAAAAGTGGGCCAAAGGCGATGAAAATCGGCATGGAAAGTTATTGTCGCGCATTGTTCACTCCTCGGGGCCAACTTCAAAAATTCGTATCCGACAAACCATAAGTCCAAATTGGGTTTCGTAAAATCCTACAGCTCCGCAATACCCTAAATTACCAATTCTATATATATTCATGGCTCAACAACTCAAAAATCGTTTGCCTTACCAAAAAAAAAAAAAAACAACTCAAAAATCGAACTTTATTGTTCGAATATCACATAACTCCGAAATATGAGCCATAACCCGGAAAACTTTTCCGATTGGACAAAAAAGGGGCACGAGTCCTTACCGAACGTTGCAATACGAAGTCAAATCGGCTTGACGAGTTCTCGCGGCACAAAACCCTCTTCTCTTCTTCTTCTTCTTCCTTCTCTTTTCCTCTCTTTCTTTCTTTTCTTTTTTCCCCTTCTCGGCCGTGCCTTAAAAGAGCAGTAGTGCCCCTTTTTCTTTTCTATGTTATTCCTCCTCCTTTGACTTTTGAACCTTTTTTTTTTCAATTCAAATATTACAGCTTGATCTACGAGATGAAGCAAATAACTAGATAAAGATTCAAACTTTTTAGAGTAGCATATCAGGATAAGATATAGAAGACAGACACCTTTGTTTGGTGCAGAGCAAGTTCTAGAGGACTTGCTAATTGGATTGAGGGGAAAAGTACCAGAAAAGTCCTAAATCTTTTGCATTTGTGCCAATTCAATACTAGACATTTTTTTGGTGCCAATTCAGTCGTAAACCTTTTGCATTGGTGCCAATTCAGTCCTAAATCTTTTTATGATGCCAATTGAGTCCTAAACCTTTTACATTTGTGTCAATTCAATCATATACCTTTTGTCTTTGTGCCAATTCAATCCTTCTGATTAATTTTGGCCGGATTTGCTAACGTGGACACTGGCAGATTGGCGGCCGGTCATCGACGCTGACGTTGACGACTTTAATAATTTTTTAGTCTTTTTTTTTTAATTTTTTAATTTTTTTTCTTTTCTTTTTTTTTTCCTCCTCCCCTCCCTCCAGCCGATCGCCGGACCGACGACCAGCCAGAGGCCACAGGCCGGCACTGGCGAGGTCGACCTTGCTGGCCACTGGCGAGGCTCGTCCTCGCTAGCGACGACGAAGGCGAGCCTCGCCATGGTTCGGTGAGGCCCTACCTCGCTGAATCTAGCAAGGTCGGGCCTCACCCAGCTGCCAGCAAGGCTCAACTTCGCTAGATCCGACGAGGTCGGGCCTTGCCCAGCCGTGGCGAGGCCGGGCCTCGCCCAGCCGTGGCGAGGCCCGCCCTCGCTGCCCATTGGCGAGGCCCGCCCTCGCCGAATCCGGCAAGGTTGTGCTTTGCCCAGCCGCCGACGAGGCTTGACCTCACTAGATTCGGCGAGATCGGGCCCGGCCCAGCCGCCAACGAGACCCGACTTCGTCGGATTTGGCGAGGCTTGCCTTGGATGTCGCTAGCAAGAGCAAGCTTCGCCAGTGGCCGGCAAGGTCGACCTTGCCAATGGCCAATGAGGACGAGCCTCGCCGGCGTCGGCCTGTGGCCTTAGGCTGTTCGCCAGTTCGGCAACGGGCTGGAGGGAGGGGAGGGTGAAAAAAAATGAAAAGAAAAAACAAAAAAAATTAATAAAAATTCAAAAGAATATTAAAATATTATTAAAAGTTATCCACATCAGCGCCGATGGCCGGCCGCCGGCTGGCCGACGTCTACATTAGCAAAATCTGGCCAAAATTGATCGAAAGGACTGAATTGGTACAAAAACAAAAGGTTTAGGACTGAATTGATACAAATGCAAAAAGTTTATAACTAAATTTGCACCATAAAATGGTTTAGGACTAAATTGACACCAATGCAAAAGGTTTATGACTGAATTTGCACAAAAAAAATGTTTAGGACAAAATTGGCACAAATACAAAAGGTTTAGGACTTTTTTGGCACTTTTCCCTCGGATTGAGTTGGGTCACGCCAGAAGACCAGCCGCTCAACTGTTCGTGGGTAACCACTGGAGTTGATCCCAATAGCTACTTTTCCTACTTGGAAAGGGAGAGGTGGGGAGTTCGAATCTCCACCTTCTCAGGGGAGTTAGGGGTAGAGACATATAGTTTCAAATATGAGTTTTGACTCTCATGCCCTATAAGAGGTAGGGCAAAAGTCTAATAGTAAATCGAGAGTTAGAATAAGACAAATCCAAAAAAAAAAAGTGTTCATGGGTCAGTCGCCGATCTTCCGGAAATGGTCAAGGACCAATCTAAATGATTCGAATTGGCGAAAAGGTGAGTTTCATTAACGTACCACTTCACGCTTTTTGTTTTACCGCCATTGTCACCATCCTTGCTGCACCAGTCCAAGCTCGCATACGACCAAACGATGTGGAAAGCGGTAACACAGTCCCATCGGGTGGAGATACACCTCCACTGGATGGCCTCCATGCTGTGAAGCTTCATAATCTCACGCCCTCTATGACCTCGACTCGATCCGTCTGGTCTTCTTCTCCGCTTGGCGTGTTAAATGACCAAATCTTTCGCCTGGAGGTAGAATGTCTATTGCAAACGAGATTTTCTTCAAGATTTACTCATAAAATCTTTCGCCTGACCAATTGTATCGATAAGTTCAGACTAAAGTTTCCTTAGGTGAAGGTAAACTCGCCAAAACTCAAAAATGTTCGAATATTTCATCCTCGTCCCTACTACAGGCTGAACATTGATATCTTGAGAAGATTCAAATTACAAGTTGACAGCGACGGCGACGACATCAGACAAGCTAAATTCTGTGTGACTTGGCAAGAACCTGGTCATCAGATTGCGAATATTTATATCCATAACGGTCATAACGCGCTTTATGATTGGCCTTGCAAATTCCAAAGACGACACACTCCGTATGGTCTCCGTAGGAGAAGATGGTCTAAAGAAAAACAAAATAAAATTTTGTAGTTCACCTCGAAATTCTTCTGCTGCCCACAAAATTTTTGAAAACACTACGTGTATTACGACTACCCTTTTAAATTGATATTGCAGAGCCTCGATAGATATTGCAGACGGCTTCATTTGTTTTATATAGATGAATTTAATTGACCAAAATTTATATATCGAGCAATGCTAAAAAGAGAGATCCTCTCTGCCAAAGTCAAATTGATGGGCATAAACTCTCCGTCTCTCTAGAGAATTAGGTCCTAGAAATTTGATTTTTTCCAGCAAGTCGGAATCTATTGGCGGCCTTACTGTGCCGTCTAATCGCTAATGATGGCCCTTTTTCTTTTTATCTCCCGTGCTAATCAGCCCATCGCGTCCAAAATGCACATGTACGTATATAAGTGAATTAGTATTGAGAAATTTATCACCTGCAACATTGTCTTGCGCAATATCATATGTAATTTTTTTCATAAATACTATGAAAACTAGGTCTAATACCCTAAAAAACCTCCAATTTTAACTCTTGTCCCAACTTAACCTTATGTCTCAATTCTATCATAATTTTTTTTTGTCACATAAAAAATCCCCAACTTTAGATCCAGTCCCAATTCTACTTTAATTTTTTTTGTCTAATAAAAAAATTCCAACTTTAGATCCAATTTTAATTTCACTCTAATTTTTTTGGTCTCATAAAATATCATCAATTTTTATTTGAGTCCCAAATCTGCTTCCACTAACCCTCCATCAAAATCACCCTTAGTGATTTTGCGCTCAGTCTTCGATCTCTCGTGCTTGGAAATGTTCCATCCCTTACGGTCGGAAAGCTAGTGCTCAGGACACTCGAACAACTCGTGCATGGATGTTTTTCATCTCTTGGTTGTCAACGAGAAAATTTAGACGAAGGGTTAATGGGGGTAGATTTATGACTTAAGTAAATTTTTTTGGTTTTTTGTGAGACTATAAAAATTTGAGGACAAAATTAGGACTGGACAATATGATTGGGACAATACCTAAAGTAGGAGGTTTTTTATAGGACAAAAAATGGTAGAATTGGGACAGAACCTAAAGTTGAGGTTTTTTATGGAATAAAAAAAGTTTACGATAGAATTGGGACATGACCTAAAGTTGAAAATTTTTTATAAGACAAAAGGTAAAATTAGAACAAAATTTAAAGTTTGAGTTTTTTTAGGGTATTAAACTACTTTTTTGTTTTTCTACTTAGATTTTTGTTTTTGGGTGAGTCACATTTGCACCATCTTAGGCAAAATTATTTTTCGAGAGTCTATTCTGGGGTGCTCATCAAAAGGTATGTAAAAACTTCTAAATTCATGTTTGACTTGTATTATTTGAATGTTTATGACTAACAGAGAAAGCATCTAGTGAGGGAGTCCCTGCATGGTCAAAGAATCATTGATTAATCAACTCTCATGCAAGTAACTGCCTTAGAAAGGAGAAAGTATTCACAGGAAGAGTGCCGTGTGGTGTGGTCTGGTGTGGTGTGATTCATATGGTGTAAGAGATGGAGCTAGCATCAATCTAATCCAGGCTTTTGATTGGCATATATTCATAAATCAACACGCATTCTTCTCCCTCAATGCAGCAGCCGAGAAGTCTGACAAGATTCCGGTGCTGAAGTCTAGCAACTAGAAGGACTTCATTCATAAAATCATCAGGCCCTTTTCCTGAATATTTTGACAGCCTTAAAAGAAAAGAGCAATCCAGAATTTAAACACATGGAGTAAAATATTTATATTTTAGCGTCCCTCGTCTTTTTATTCTTCTCTTCCAGATTACAATTAAGGTTGTGCATACTATAAGCAGTCCCGATATGGTCACCAGTTTCTTGGATGGACAGTAGGTTGGATCTAGCATATTGGAAGATGTGAACTAACTAATTTCAGAGGAAGAAAAACAACTGCAGGTTGATGAATCTAGCTTCACCAGAGAAACTTGGAAATAAGAAATAAGCAGTAAGAACCGCGAAGTGATGCAGTCTGGCATCAACAAAGGATACATCGATGTAGTGCAAGACTAGAACAAAAGACAGGATTTTCCATGCTTTTCCAGGAAGTCAGATGATGTTCCAAACCCATTTTAAAGTTCTAACCCATTGTCATACAGACCAAAATTGTGTCTGATAGGTAATTAAAGCTCTTCCAACAATAATTGACAGAATTTGAACCGCTGCTTTCCATAAAAACAAGGTTACAAGAATCTAGTAGCTGCACAACAGGGTTTCTGAGAACCCCGGTTGAATTTGTGGACTAAATGACACTCTTTGACTAGTTGAGAAGAACAAGTTCTTCTTCATTGCTTATTTCCAGAGTAGCGTTTGAATCTGTGAGTGGACTATCCTGTTAGGAAGCCAAACAACCGTTTCAGGACTTGCCATGACCCATATGTCCAGGAACCTGTCGTTTAATTTTCCAGCAGAGCAGAAACTGAGCTCAATTTGTCAGCCGGAGGAAACTAATGTCTCTCCTTCTTTAATTGACCGAACTGAGCTCATGGTGTCTGTTGCGGAAGTCAATGATCGAACAGTAAAATTGACAGAATAAAGAAAATTAATCGGACACCAGATTTACTTGGTTCGGTCGTAATGACTTATGTTCACGGGAAGAGGAGCAACGAATTCTACTATAGGGCAAGCGATGCAACAGATATTAAAATCACACTCAAGCTACTCAAACACTTTCAGTGTTTCTCAAGCTTTAATTACACTCAATAAATCACACAGTGTTTAGCTTCATAATTCTTCACAAAATAATCTTTCAATCTCACGAAAGAATTTGTACACAAATCTTACCACAAGAATTAATCGGCTTGAGCACTAAATTATTGATGTAATTGCACGACCGAAATCAAAATCAATGCTAAGCGCTCGCTTGAAAAACGACACTTCAAGAATCTCTTCATGTCTACCGTGGCGCTTCAAGACTTCACCATCTTCATCATCAGCGGCGTGCCTTCAAATCATGCAATACAACATATTATACATGTAAGCCCAAGGAAAAAGGACGTTCACATGGCCGACTTATTCAGAATAGGAAATAGTAGAAGTTCGGTCAACCGGTCAACTATATCCAAGTTCCCCTTTTTCTTATTCACACTTCTTTTACTTGTCAACAAACTACGCGATAGTTGACTTTTACTTTTCTGACACAATCAGACTTTTCCAACTTTGGACTTCAGCGTAGAAACCAATTCGCGCGTATATTTTCTTCCTTCCTTCCTTCGCCTGACTTCAACTTGCCAAAGATTACCGTATTTTGCTTTGCTCGATTTCAGACAACTGCAAAATATCCAATTTGAGATATTCAGATTTTCGCTTCGAGCTCAAACTCAAGTCACATTCTAACAATCTCCACTCTTAACTACATTTGACAGGCCTAACAGTAACAGGTGATGACAAAAGCATAAAAGAAGTTGATGAAATGAGGTTTATTATTTATTACATATCTTTCTAATTGATCTGCAAAAAAAGCAAACAAGTCAATAATAGCTTCCAACTTTTTCTGAATAGCATATTTGGGTAAGATATAGAAGATAGATTCCACTGCTTAAGTTGAACTGTGATCAGCGGGGTCACAAAATGAAGGGCAGCCACACAGCCACTCGGTTGCTTGTGGATTAGTGTCCTAGCTTCCTATAATCGCCAAAGTCCGAATCTAAATGACTCAAATCTCTAAAGGAAGCACTCAATTTGGTGAACAGTTTAGTTTTATATATCTTATCACTCGTTATGTTTGTTCCTTTCAGTAGGACTTGGGTTTTGCATACCCGCCACGCCAGCATCACCATTCTTGGCACTCTCCAAGCGTCATTTATAACCGACTGATGTGGAAGGCATAGAGGATCTGGTAGCTGCATAGTCTAGTCGCAGTCCCATTGGATGGAGATACAGTGCGTACTAGGCGACATCAAACAGCAAAGGTTCATACTGTAATACCATTTATGACCTTAATCTTTGATATTTACTGCCTGGTAGCGCCTTTTTGTTTTCTTCTCTATACAGGCATCATTCATGGAAGAAATTTTTGCACTTGGAGATAGAATGACAAGTACGTGCAAAGATTTTTTCTAAGATACACGAAAAGATGTCCACTCAGATCTTTCACCCATCACAGTGGATGAATAATCTAACTAAGTCCTCGTCGAACGGAAAACGTTAAATTAACATGTTTTAATAACTCTTCCTTGTCCCGACTTCCGGAGAGTTGACAACACAAGACAGGTAGACTCGCACAGAGGAAGGGAAGGATTAAAAGGAAAGAAGGAAGCAACGTCGGACAAGCTAAAATGTGCATGGCTTGGGAAAACCTTCTCGCAGATTGGTATTAGTCATTTACACACTGTAGCGGTCATAACAAGCCATATCGCTGAACTTTGGAATATCCAAGGCTGGTAATCCACGTTCTAAGGTCGCAATTCAGCAAACACTCCTGAAGAAGACAAATACTATCATGGTTCTGCTGACTGTCTGTTAAGGTCAAACTACATTGCATCCGCTCGGGATGTTCTCCCAACTATATAGAGAATAAGGGGAATTTTAAATATCTAATTTCGTACAATAGTTCCTATTGATGTTTTTTCCTTAATCTTAGTTCTGTGAACATTTTGACGTCATCTAAAAATGTTCGTACTTCCACTATGAGAGATTGAGCGTTAATTGTCCTGTAAACCTTGTTTCATCCCAGCTGAAATCCAAGAAAACGTAGCGTAGGAATATGATCCCTTGTTTGATTTCTGACTTTGAGATTTCCTCATAAGTGACTTTGAGCAAGCATGAACAGAAGGAAGAGAGGAATACACTCGATCCAAATGACATTGTTTTAACACAAGAATTCAGGCATAACTGTAACTCTCAAATTCTATTCACTTCCGGAAAGTACAATTATGCTTCATTGCCTCTCCTAGTCAACTTAGTACGCGTCCTTGATCAGCATGATCTAGTGTACGCCTTTTCATTAGATGATCGCTTATCTTGTTGATCTTTCACAAAATCCACACTTAACTTATGGAGTTTCCAATGGGATCCGGGAGAATTATTACTCCTAAAATCCAAGCTACTAAAGTTTCAAGAAAATTGGGCCGCTGTTACTTCTACTGGTATCTCGTGACGAGGTGGTACAATTTTCTGAGTCACATAATTTTGTTGGACTAGCTTTGAATAACTACCTTAAACATCATTTGTCAGCACTAAAAAAAGATGAGAGGCCTGCCGTCATTTATCAACATTAAGCGATAAGAAATGAGAGGTATTGTGCTTGTGTGTGTCAAAGGTACGAAGTATTCTGCTCTGGCACATCGCAATTTGGCCCTGCTAAACCAAATATGGACACAAAATCTTTGTCAACAAAAGCCTAGTAATCTATCACAATACCAAAGTTTCGACTCTATAGAACAGAATATCTACCGACCTTCCAGCATAGTCAGAGTGACTGCATTTTGCGTATGTGAGTCTCCCTTTGATGAAGCCCCATTGGAGTACTCTGAGTTTCTTTTCGTGAAGTAACCGGGCTTTTTAGGTTCAGGCAGGACCCATCCACAATTGAGTATCATATGAATTGCAGACGACGTAGCCGGCCTATCTTCGGGGAATTTTTGGACACACAACAAGCCCACTTGAATGTATCTTTCCACTTGGGTTCAGGTTCTGTCAAATGAATTGTGCAGGCATTCATCCATCATCTCCAAAGCCCTACCTTCTCTCCAAAGCAACCACGCCTGAAGAATCATTGGGAACTTGTGTGCTCAGTCAGTGAGAAATCACCCCAAATGACCATGTAAAGGATGAGAGAGAGATGGGATGCCGATGTTACTAGTGCCTGCTGACTTACATGTCCGAGAAGGTTGTGGTGATGGCTTGGATGGGAAAATCCTCCATTCCTCTTGTCGCTGATTATCTCCAACGGGAGCACTCCAAAGCTATATATGTCCAACTTCAAAGAAAATCTCCCATTGAAAGCATACATAGGGGCCATGTAACCACTACATGCGCAAAAAAAAAATGTTTTCGGGCTGTGATCCTCTATAATAATGAGTGCTTCCTGTCAAGAACCAAAAAAAAAAAAGAAAAGAAAAGACTTACTAAGTTCCAATGATTCTTTTTGTTCTTTCTTTTTTTCATCAGCTCCAAAAATTCTTGCCAAGCCAAAGTAAGAGATTTTAGGGTTTAGGTCAACATCTAGTAATATGTTGCTTGTTTTAAGATCTCGGTGGATTACTTGAAGTTTGGAATCATGGTGGCGATAGAGAAGTCCTCTTGCAATACCGACAACAATGTCAAACCGTCTTTTTCATGTCAACTGTTAAAATTGTATCTCAAGTTTGAGTCGTTTAAGGAACCCGCGGTTTAAAGATATATATAAAGAAATCCAAAGAATTCTAATTGGATTAGAATTGTTTTTGAAGGCCTATCGATATATGTATGTTGGAGATTTGTTTCCGTTGAAACAGAAAAAAAAAAAAAGGAAGAAGGATAATACCCAAGTTTGACCGGTTGACCAAGATTACTTAACGCGGGCGCCTCTTCTTTGGTGGTGGTCAACAAGATTTTCAAAGGTGATGTTATCTTTGACTTTCTTGGGGCTGCACATACAAGAAAAAAAGAAGCTCAGCCGTGGAAGTGGAACGGAAGGGAACAGAAGGCTCGCGTGGCTTGTGGATGTATTCTGTCGATTTTGGTCGTGCACAGGAGCAAGACGTGCAGTGAAGAAATCCACAGAGGCCGCACGGAGGAGCTCTGTACACGAGTAACACACGGATTTATACTGTGAGTTATTTTATTTGTAAACAACTTTGGGTTTAGGTGTAAATCTAGATGTGGAAAACACTTGAGCAGGTGAGCGATTGAAACTCTGTAATTCTTCAACTTGATAGTGGATTATTTGCCACTAACTCTCCCCATGGATATAGGTACCGATACTCGGACCAAACTCCATAAATCTTTGACATCATTTACCGTTGTTCGTTTATTTCTCTAGTGATTTCGCATTGATTTAATTACAAGATCTGTTAGCGTTTATGCGTTATATCACAACAATTGATATCAGAGCTATGGTTAGAGTTTCTAGAGTTGATTTGGGGCTTTTGCTTGTCTAATCACTGTCTAGAAATTATGTTATTGCAATTATGTCTGGAACGAAATTTGAGATTGAGAAGTTCAATAGGAAGAACAACTTTGGGTTATGAAAAGTTAAGATGCATACGTTATTGACAACTCAAGGTTTGTCCAACACATTAGATGGTAAAAATAATTTGCCAATTATAATGAAAGTTACTGATAAGGTAGAGATAATGGAGAGAGCAAAGAATATAATCCTGTTGAATCTGACGGATGAGATATTGATTGAAGTGGCCGAAGAGAAGGATGTCGCGATGTTGTGGGAAAAACTTGAAACACTTTATCTAATGAAGAGTTTGAACAATCGCTTGTATATGCTGAAAATAATGTTTTAGAGCCCACTTAAATGAGTTTAACAAACTCATGATGGACTTGAAGAACGTAAATGAGGCCTTGCTTGATAAAAAAACAAGGTATGATGTTGGCATCTCTACCAAATTCTTTTGAGCACTTCATGGATTCACTGCTACAAAGGTGCACTATGATTACCTTGGAAGAGGTAAAATCCGCCTTATTTTCTAAGGAGTGGCAAAAGAAGTTACGAGAAGATAACTTAGCGCAAAATATGGCACAAAATTTGATTATTCGAGGTAGAGATGAATGCTTAGATTCTAGAGGGAGCATATGGAAGAGCTGATCCAAATCGAAGTCCAATGTTCGGAACCATTGATGTTTTCATTGCAATGAGGTAGGGTACTACAAGAGAGATTGTCCGAAGTACAAAAGTAAAGGAGTTAAGGTAGAGTCTACAGGCGATGATAATATTGTTACCACAGCGGATAATAGTTCTAGTGATACCGATGATGTGTTAACAGTCACCATGAGTTCTTCAGGTGATGATTGGGTGCAGATGTTCTTATCATGTGACTTCTCATAGACATTGGTTTACTACCTATCAATGCATGGAATGTGGTAAGGTGCTTATCAGGAATGGCGCTGCTTGTGAAGTGGTAGGAATTGGAACAGTTCAGATTAAGATGCACAATTGGGTGGTGCAAATGTTGACAGGTGCAGGGCATGTATCGAAGATGTGAAAGAACCTTATCTCGTTGAGTGCTCTTGACAGGTTCGGATGCCGAATTTCCACTGAAGGTGGAGTTTTAAAGGTTTCTCGAGATGTGCTTACTATGATGAGGGAGAAGATAGATTGCAGGTTGTATCTCCTCCAAGGAAAAATAGTGATTGGCTCATCTACTAGATTCTCTGAGATTTTAGGTGAGGACACAACACAATTGTGGCATATGAGACTTGGACACATACATGAGAAGGCGATGATTGCTCCAAGTCAAAGGGGTTTACTAGGAGGCCATCGAATTAAGAAGCTAAATTTTTGTGATCATTGCGACATGCATAGTCAGCAGACAGTGAAGTTTAGTACAGCAGCTCAACGGACCTCAGAGATTGTAGGTTGCGTACACTCAAACTTACGAGGATCTTCTCAAGTTCCATTCAAGGGTGGTGCTAGGTATGTGTTGTCCTTTGTTGATGACGTTTCGTGAAAAGTCTAGATTTGTCTTCTCAAGCACAAGAGCGAAGTGCTTGGTCAGATCAAATCGTGGAAAACGATGATCGAAAAGTAGATAGGAAGAAAGATCGTGTGCTTGAGAACTAACAAAGGGTTATAATTCTGTTCTAAAGAGCTTAGCCAGTTTTGCATAGAGGAAGGCATGGTGAAACACTGCAATGTTGTAGATTAACCACAGCTAAACGGAGTTGCAGAACTGATGAACATAAATATATTGGAGAGAGCTTGCTCTTTACTTTCCAATGCTGGATTAGATGAAAATTTCTGGGCCAAAGCCATGAATACCGCTTGTGGCTTAGTGAACATATCACCATCACTAATAGTTGATTGAAAAAATCCTAAGGAAATGTGGTCAGATAAGTCTATTGATTACATTGGACTGAGAGTGTTCGGTTGCCCTGCTTATGCTTGTGTGAGTGATGGTGCACCGAAGCCGAAGGTAAGGAAGTGCATTTTCCTAGGCTATGCACATGGGGTGAAGGGATACAGCTGTGGTGCACTAAGAAAATTTCACCCAGTTTTCTGTTCAGCAGAGATATTACATTTGACGAATCTACTTTGTTTCAAAAGAGGAGTAAGGTATCAATTGGGGGAAAAGATCTGGACAATATTTAGAAACAAGTGGAGCTTCAAGTAGAGCCTAGAGATATTCAAGTACAGTTGATGTGACAACGTCTACAAAGTCACTAGATCCCATAGTAGTTGATAGTTATTCCAAAGTCACTAATGATGAAGCTTCGAGATGGTTAGCGGAGGTGGATGAGATAGAACGATAGTTATATGCAGATGTTGAAATAGATAATTTGGGTGCAATAGAGACAGCTTTGAGTATGACAATGCAGAGAGAGACTGCTGGAATGTTACGAATGACTCAGAGGAGTTGTGTCGGGAAAGCGTCAAAGCGCTTCAACATGCAGTTAAGAAATTCTATAAGTACCCTACTTGCTACACATTATAAATTGTTTAGTCCGTCACAATGTACTTTGATGGAGGTGGAGTAATTGTCTCATGCTTCACATGCTAGCATTGTTGGTTACTTGAATTATGCCATGGAAAGTACTAGGCTTGATCTATCTCATTTTTTGGAACTTTGAAGCTATCCTATCACAGGTTTGATAGTCGATTTTAGGGTCACTTAGGTTCCACCTATATTATTAATTAAATAATTGCAGTGAATCATCATCTTTCACAACCACCACTTTCTACAATGATTTACTGACCATAATTTATATTTAGACACACGAATAATATAAAACATTAACAAGTTATAAAATGAAAGGTCATACTAGTAGTTCTAGATTATACACCCATCATTTAACATCATGAAAACCGCAGGATTATGCGAAGACATAGACTAAGAAAAAACACAAAAAACTTGTTTAGATTTCGGGTCTCAAGTTTCATCTATCTAGAACCTAAAACCTACTCATCAAAATAGGTTCCTCAATTTTTGTGACTTAGACCCTACCATGCATATCTTAGAACCTAGAACTTACAGGTTCTCACTTATCAGGTTTCAGGTTCTGCCCTGGAACCATACTCACCCCTACCCGTGAGCAATCCCAATACTGTAGTAAAAAATTCCCAACTATCACTCCAGTTCAAAATTTGCACATGCAAATTGTTTCATACGAAAATAAGGACGTTGATGAAGACGTGAATTTTGATAATTAACCTCTAAATGACAATTTTCAAATGCGTGGACAAATTTGAAATTTAAGTGAAAGTTTTGAATTTTTTTATTTAAAAAAATTCGAAACAAAATTGAAATTAGATCGAAAGATATTTTCTTTTTTTGTTAACAAATTATGCGGATTTATCGTGACTTTTCAGACATTTTTATCGCTGATGAGTAGTAGAAAATGGAAGGAGGATAGATTCCTGCAAGGGGTGGCCTAATTGATAACATCAATTTCAACTCCTGTTTTAAACTTATGCTGGCTTCTGTCTGCGACGCCAACAACATTGTCACGAGCCAATGTCCCTCCTCCCCACCCACCAACCCACCACACCACCCACACACACAAACCCCACCCACCCCCCCCACCTCCCCCCATCATCTACACAAACACGAGCGCAACAGCAACACAGCCTCAGATCACCCTATAATTAAGGCCCTTCGTTTTCATCACCTTTACCCTTCTCGACAGACACTTGTGTAGTTTCTCCTACATGCAGTCAATGGTGTCGGGGACCCGATTGCCGTGGCTCTTTTTGGGAAAACCACGACGGAAGATGAATATCGGCTTATTTTCGATCCTCGTCATGCGCAGATGCACCCTTAAGAGATGGGTACATGGCCAAGCAATTATGCATCATTTGGAGGTCGGTATATACCACACCACCCGAGCTTCCCTTTGCTGAAACTTAGGGCAGACAACGAGCAGCACGAATATGAAAGAGCATAATTTTGCACCTTTGGCAGTACATCGATTCCATCCGTTCCTATATATCATTGCCTTTATCAAAAGGTTGGTCTGTTTATGTACAGACAAGAGGTGATAATTAAGCTGGGCTGTCTCTATCCAAGAGCTGTAAATGAAATTCATAATGCACAAAAAAGAAAGGCAGCTCCTTGTGCCGGGTTTACTTCGGTTCTCGGGCGCAGTAAAGCATACTATGTACCAGGCCTACTTGCTAAGAGGCTATGTAACTATTACTACATTTATGTAAATATCAGGCTTGTCTTCTTTTTACTTGAAACCGAAATTTGCTCCCGCTTATTTCTCAAGAAGGGTTGTATGGAAGCTCAGAGAGTCATCTGATCACACACCTTCAGCAACGGGGGTAAAAGCTCCGCAGTACTTTGAATTGATGAGAACACCTCCGCCTGCCAATAGATATGATCAATCAACCAACCCAGAATTGTCTCGATGCCATGCAAGTTAATATTAAGAGATTCTCAAAATATGAATCTAACATAAGGCGCCCATGAGCATATGTTCCAGAGAGCAAAAACCACGCTTCAGGGCTATCAAGTACAGGCACCGTGAGTATCAATTGTAATGCCACCGAGACGCAACAATGTTAGCCTAGGTATTACATACCCAAGTAAAGTGACTAAGCAAAGCAAAAGTTGCTCAAGGTTAACATATATCAATCACAGCACGTCCATCGCCAAGGCGGTCAGATAAAACATTGACTTTACTGATAATCCTCAAATCTGTATAAATCAATCTATTACCTGGAAATGGAGCAGCTGAAAATGATGCAGCTTGTACCTTCAGATACACAACATTTTTAAGCGTCAGTAATCGGTCCAGCCACAATCCTTAAATGTTCAGATATGTAACATTTAATTCTGCTCAAATACAACCAACCACCAAATCATTTTTTTAATAAGTGGGCCCAGATTCATGGATCTCGATACACCACCATGTGAAAATCAAAACATTAGATCCCAAGGTGAATCCAGTTAAGTATGTTATGAATTCAGAAGAACAAAAAATTTTAATCAGGTCAAATATGAAGAAAATTCCATTAAACAAATTGGAACAAGAAGCTACTTTAACCTGCAATTTGAGAAGGATCTTCCTCGGTACCATATAAATAAAATAAATGTTCATATCTCCTTCTTAATATTTTTGTTTGACGGAGAATACCGCATAAAAAAGTTCTCCTCAGATACATGGTCCATCATTCAGTAGCATTGGCAATTCCACCTCTCTACTATGTAAGAGGACCAGATGCATCGAATCAAACTGTACCTGAAGACACTTGTAATATCAATGACATCTGGTGTTAAAATTGCTCAACCGAAGCCAAACCCTTCACTAGCCTCGTGAATTGCAAGAAGCAGGCGTTCCTGAAGCTGTTCTTTGGAAATATATTCTGGCAGGTCCAGTTGATTAAAACTGAAAAAAAAGAGACACTCGCATAACTAATCATAAAACTTTTCAGTACATACGTCATGACAACTCCAGTGACCATATTTCGCATTGCAATTAGTTTTTCCATCCACTGACCATGTATGAGCTGAAGGTAGCCGATCAGGAGCTCCATATGCTTTGTGAATCTGGAATCTCTGAGGACCAGAAATGCCTTGCAAAGCCTTGAAGCCCTCTAATGGAACCTGACAGACCCAAAAGGATCCAGTCAATTTTTACAAATAGAACATAATTTCATTTGCAACTCCAAAAGCATGCACTTAATTAGATGCTCAAATCCTATTTGGGCCATATAAATAAAAAGTGAACCAAACTGTCATCATCAAGTTAATCAAATCACCAAAGAAAATCACCTTAGAGGTTCCAGTGACAAATTGAAGCAATCTTGCCATGTCTTCTTTGTTAAAAGATTTAACAACCTCCCAAAACCACTGAACAACACTAGATGCGGCCGAAAAACCAGTATACTCGGCGTTGGCTCTCAAATCATCCACTGCAAGAGTATTTAATTATAAATGTCACAAGCACTAACAAGAAAAAATAATTGCTAACAGAAGAAGAGCCAACTCACAATCAATTTCTGGAAGTCCACTAATCAGTAGCTCAAGCTCTTTATCATTGAAAATAGATATGAGCTCCCGAGTTATTAACTCATTAAAGCCTTCCAGGAAGGAATTGATTTGAGGCCTGATAGCGTTAGTTAAAATATGGTCAGCAACAAGGTCCACGTACTCATGCTTTGTTTCTTCTGTAACCCTAATATTCCTTCCTCCAGGTTTAAGCTCATAGTCGGTGACCTAGTAGGAAAACCACAAGGATCAACTGAAGAAGCTAACAGAAAAATAAGAAATATGGAACAGACAAAGTCAATGATAGTATTTAAAAAAAAAAACAAACCTCATTTTTTTCATAAAGAATGTGTTTCTCCTCATCTGCATCCTTACTGAATGTGAGGTCAAGAATGTCACTCACATCGTTCTGCCAGGGAAATAAAAGTCCAGTGATGAATAAGATAATCGCAATATAGTACTCTTCAATATTAAAAACCCAGGCACTATAATAAAGCAGATTATGTATCAGCATATCCTACAAACCTCCAACATCCACTTCAAATTCTTGTAGTAGTCAGGATCCACAGCTTCTATGTCATGATAAGTTACTTTAATTCCAAGAATATGCTTGTAAAAGGACCGAGTGAAATGAACATCCAATAGCTGCCCATCAAACAATGCTTTAGCCACCTGCATCAAACACAAACCAAAGATATTTTCACTGAAAGAAGAAATTAAAGAAGCTGTTAATGGAACTTGCACAAAAAAATTTCTTACCACACGTCCAACGAATTTAAAATATGACAGATGTTCAGTTTGGTAGACAGAATTAGGATTTGGCTGAAAAGTCGTGTTGTTTCCCACGGTTGTGAATAAGAGTGCACCTCTGTCGAATATAACCCTTGATAGCAATTGATACCACTCTCGAGTTAGGCCACCAGCATCAATGCCTTCTTCCCCCTGAAATTGCACGTTTAGTCGTCCTTTCAGCTCTTGAGTTGGGCGCATGCGCAACTGATTGTAAGAATCCTCCAAGACATAGGCCCGTCTAACACTTATGCGCAAAGGGCCTGAGAGATGTTGCTCATGCTGTTGCCTAATTCTGGACCTGAAGTATGCCCTTTTGTTGTCAAAATCAACCAGCCTTGGTGCCTTCAGCATCATTGAAAGGGAATTCTCCAATAAGCCCGGATTTTGTCGTATAAAAGCATTCAAAAGCCGGCGATGCTTCTCGGCAAACTTAGCAAATGTGACAGTTCCATCAAGCCTTTTGTGAAAGTCCCCATCACCTTCTGCAATCACTGAAGTGGAACTTCCAGGAGATTTTTTTACTTCGTTAGCAGAAATATTAACATGATCCTGCTGCGGGACAGAATTATTGGCTTGCAGTTTCTCACACAAAACAAAGAAAGCCTCTATATAGGGAAGAAGACATTGAGTCCCTGGAGGAAGGGGAGATCCAGGAGTGGTTCCCTGCACGTGCTCCACAATATTCATGTGTGACAGCGAGTTCTGACACAGCTGTGTCTCTGTCATGCTTATACAGTCACTAAGTTCTTGCCACAATGACTCAAGAGCAAGATTCAACTTCCACATCATAGCTTGCTCCTCCTGTTCCACACCAATATCAACACTTGAGTTCCCATCAACACTGGATGAAGAGAGAGCGCTAAGTGCTTGAAGCACTCGTAGGATAGCAGCCCCGGCTATGGAACCAGCACTCAAACCCAGCATGTGTGTATTCTTCAGGGTATTTAGTTCACAGACAGCAGAGCCGCTCAACTGATGAGCCAATTCAGAAAGCTTTGCGATAAATAATTTCCTGTGGGGAGCAGCAACTAGTGCCAACTTCTTCAGCACCTCACCAGCAAGAGCATAAACTTTATCCGAAAGCCTGCAAAATAGTTGAACGGCTGACTACTTATTGTTTTTTACTAGAGAAGGGAGAAAGATCAGAGAATCAACATATCTTGGGAGTAATCAACCATAGTCAAACTTAAAACTTCACGTCATTTAGTAGGAATTAGTAGAAAAGGATGGATGCTGCAAACACAGGTGATATCCAAAGATCAAATAAGAATCAAGATCAGTACCCCTCATGTCCCAGCAAAAAGCACAAATTGCATAAATCAGAGTGTGGCAGCTGCAGGAAGACATCACATATACTGATGCTTCTCCTTCCGCTTGAAGAAGATAAGTTCAGATTTGAATTTTCATCCTCTTTATGAAGCTCTGGCTCTAATGAAGATTTCTCATTTTTTCCATGCTCTGATTGCTCTGGTGGCTGGGGCTCATTCATGACTTGTTCAGACCGAGATTGACTCTCTAATTTTGAAGCCGCATTATAAACTACAACTTGAAGCAGACCTAATACCTGCGCCATGGATATTTTATGAATATCTTACAGCAAATTCTGAGATCAATAAATTGAAAAAACTAACTGATGCTTATAAATCTAAAGCACAGTAAGGTCCTGTATCTAACAATAGCTGCGAAGGACGTCACTTGCCTGCTCAAAATGAGTAGTGCCCCGTGAAAACAGGGATCTGTTCAAGAGCTTCAAGAATAGGACCAAAGGAACATCTCCATCCTGAATTTGACATCCATCTGATGAAGCTTCTTCTTCGACAATTTTCTCTTTACCTTTATGTAACTTTGCATCTGTGTGACTTGGGCTTGAAAGCTCCCGCAAGAGCGAGAAATCAAAGTAAAACAACATACTTGCTACGGCAGGATGATTTCTAGCCAAGTAAGTCAAAATCTCAAGAATTCGACGCAACACCAAAGGAGGAAGACCTGACGGAACATTTTAGAGACCAGGTTAGAAAGAAACAAAGGTAACTAGATCCACCCTAAGAGAAGAAGATATACCATCCAATAACTGTGAACGGCCATAAACAATGTTTGACTGACAGCCATAGAGCCTCAGGGAGTTGATTTTCGCCAATCCACTTTCTGAACCTTCAGCTTCTGGCTTAATCATATTGAGCAAAAGATGAACTAAACTTGACCTTGTAATGCTGTGTGCACATAAGTTAAGCAAGAGTCTCTGGAGCAGGCCCTTGCCAAGAGGCTATCCACATGAGAGGCAGCAAAGTCTATGTTAGCCAAAACTTACTACCAAGAACCAAGAGAAGATAACACACAGATATTGAAATGTCAATTTTGAACATTCAGAGAGTCCAAGATTCTTTGCAAAGTTAGATATTGCAAAAAACTGACTAATGACAAGTCCTCCTACCATATCTGAAATGCACCTCTTTCCCAGCTCCAAAAAACAAAAAAATCTATAGATGCTCAACTATCGAGACAGTTAAAACATATGCAAACCAGTCATCTACGTAAATGTACTTCAACCCACAGATATTAGGGGATTCTTTCAACATATTTTACTATCTTTAATAGGCCATGGAATAGCATTACCTGAGCTAACCTTAGGAGGCGAATTAATGCTTTTAGTGCATTTGTATCCAAAAGCGGTTCACCCTCATATTCCTTAATCTTCAAGCTATCAGATACAGTAGAAGATGCCCTTCGGCCAATTGTAACTCCAACACCCCTGTCCATTGCTGGCCTATCAAAACCCAAACCATTCCTCCGGTTACTCAGTCTGTGACTGCTTCCAAACAGGCTACGAGCTTGATAATGACTCATTGCTCGATCCCTCAGCATATGGGCTTCAGCCAGTAGTGGGGAAGGCAATGCTGACAACACTGCTTCTGATGAAGTCAAAAGCACCTAGACAAAAAGCATAAAGTTAGCATTATGAAGCATGGCGAAAACTAGGAGGATGGGCAAAAAATCCTAACCTCTTCACGTAAATCAGCTGGAAAAGTAGCAATTATTGAGGCATTATCCATATCGACTGGCTGGGCCAGCTGTGCACTCCTTTGCGCTCTTTGTTGGGCCAGAACTTCTGCTTGAATATCTGGAGGAAGGGCAGCTAAGAACTCGGGATCAATTTCATCTGCTGATGGTGGCACATAAGTTGGAGGTTGAACGGACTGGGCTTGTTGAGAAGCTAGAACTTCTGCACGCAAGTCTTCAGGTAATGCCTCCAAAAATGTTGGATCAATAACATTTCCCCCAGGAACATCACTATCTAAACCAGTTTGATCGGTGTGATCGCCATTTTGAGCAACCACAGCTGCCTGCATTGCTGACAGTTCATTCCCACCAGGTTCAGGGACAGGCACAGATTGCTCAATTTGATTTTCTTCGGCATCAAAACTATTCATGTCAATGTCAGCATTGGGCAGTGTGGAAGATGCGTCAGCTTCACTTGCCATATCTAAATTAGGAAGAGCAATGACATGATTATTGGCCTGATCACCCACCACTAAAGATCCTCCAGTACTATGAGCAGCTATATCACGTCCATCTGCAAGCACATTTGAGCCCACTTGATCAACTGACTCTGTTGATGAGATGACCAACTCCTGTACTGTCTCTCCCTCCTGACCAATGGCCCCGTTTCTATCCCCAATTTCCATGCTATCTTGTTGACCAGGAGTGTAGTTCAATGAAAGAGGTTGAATAGACATGGGTTCATCGGCAGCCGACTCAGTATTGACTTGCTCTTCAAGAGGAACACTCTCAACAGGCTGAATATTCTCTTGATTTTCAGCTTCATTACAACCTTCTTGATGTTGATCCTCAGCTGGTTGGCCAATGCTATTGTTGACCTCAACTGACGGTTGAATACTACTTGAAGGTGGGGCATCCAGCTGTTCCTTCTCCTGTACCTCCGAATTCTCTAATTGCCTTTCAGTTGGACTGCTGGCAGGAATGCTTTGATTAAAGTGAGATAAGAACTGGTCTTCTATTGCCTGAGCTATTGCAGAAGCTTGAGAACCAATCTGGGGCTGACCATCATCAGTCCACCGTCCATCACCAGGTCCTCTGCGACCTGGTAGTTGTAACGAGTCCAAATTTATCGAGTAATCGGACAAAGGTGGAGGTGCTGAGCCTCCAAGACGATTACTGAACAGACTACTTGGCAAATGATCGTATGGAAGGACAGGAGCATCAAACATGTAAAAGTGAGATGCATCAAAGCTTTCAGATGTCAAAGATTCTAGATCCCTGGAAGAATTCCCTCCGGACCACATAGAGACCATGTCTCCCGACTGATTTGGTCTTAATAGAAGGGGATGCTGGAAACCAGATGTTTCTGCAGTGGATCGTTCAAAGGAAGCCCTACCTGTCTGCCGACGCCGTTCAAAACCCAGCGATCTACGGAGACCAAAAAGGTCATCCACATTCACCCCTTCAAAAGGTTCAGCTGCAACATCAATAAGACCGCCTGTAGCTCCAGGTTGACCAAGCACCTGCAAATGATCATCTAAACCATCAAGAGCTTCCCGCCATCTCACTTCAATAACGCGGTTTTCATGAAAGTCATCATCTTCTTCATCAATCATCTCATCATTGAAGTCATCCCCTAGGCCAGTGTCATCATGGTCTTCTACATCAGTATCAGCTAGAGACATCATACCATTACCATCTTCAGCTTCATCCTCGTCCTCACCATCGTCATCGTCGTCATCATCCTCACCATCATCACCCATGTCATCTTCATCACCCATATCATCATCTGCTCTGTTCTCGACACCGAATGTCACCTCAAGGTGGTTTGCATTATGCGATGAACCACCTTCTTCCATCTCTTCCCGCATGAATTCCATCTCAAGGTTTGCAGCAGGACTGGAAGCCAATGTCCCTTCTGCTTCATCTACCCTATTTTGCCCCATCAACCGATCGGGATTAACATCACAACTTGCATCAATTTGGGAAGATCCTCGAAGCTGTGGTTCTTGTGTCTCAGCAGCATCTGCAACTTCCTCTTGACCGGACCTGCTCTGACTTTGCTCTGCCGTTTCCACAGCTGAAGTTGCGTTCATATGCTCGTTCACCCTATCAATTGACCCCACAATTTTTTTCTTATTTGAACCATCTGACTTGACTACTGGCTCATTCATATTGGCAGCTCTTGTGAGGCTCTCCAGAGATTTGACTATAAGGTTTACAGTTTTTGGAGCATCAGGATGGTCCAGATCAATAACTTGAAGAATTCCTGTCAGACACTGTACCATGCCTCCATCTATCATACTTTTTGCTATGTCAGGTGAGCATCCTGAACCAGGCAAGGTGCCAGGTGATGAATTTTTTGACAATACAGAATATGCTAACTCAACAAACGAGAAAACCTTTTTATCTGGCAATAAAGCGGTTCTGACAGAGTTGCTTTCCAGGTATGAGAAAGACAACAATGTTTTCACTAATTCACATACCACTCGCCTTCGCCCTTCTCCGGATCGACCACACAAAACAACCAGAAACCATGACGCCTTCTCAGACAACTTGTCTCTCCATTCATCAGGTCCTAAAGATTTATCAGCTGATAAGGGAAGGAGATAATGCAAAACATGGTGTAATATTCCAGAGCTGTCTGGATTACTAGAAACTTGTAGCTGAGCCATCTCGAGATCCCGTTTCAATATAACTCCCACAGCATGTGCGTACATCAAAAGAATATCACTCAATAATTTCAGGATGAAAGTTACTTTAGCCAATCCAGCAGATCTATCAAATTCCAACTCATTTTTTCTGTTATCACCAACCTTGCTTTTGCCTTTCACCTTCATTATAGGTTCATCAACCTCCATGGGCGATGAGCAATTCCCACCCTCCTCCTGGCCTTTCAGTGAAGGAAATTTCAGTAAAATATTAAGGAGCTGGTCAATGACCTGGGTGAGATTGGCAGGAACTTTTTTGTGGACCTTAGAACATTTAGCTGACCCCTCAAGAGCCTTACTTTCAGTAGCCTGACCAGTTTCATTCAAATTTAGACTGTGTTCATTCGATGTTTTTGGCTTTTCCTTTTCCTTTGACAAAACAACAAAGTTCCTTCCCCCTGATGACTCCACTTGACAAACAGCAATTGCAGCTCTCATAAAGATAGCAGGATCTCTGGAGATGACAGGTGCCATAGATGTCAAGAATGTTCTTGGGGATAGACGCCCCGCATGCCTGTTTCCACTCACAGTCTGTCGAATTTCCAATTCCATAGCCGATTGCAGTGTCTGAGGATCTTCGAGCAGATGCCGTATTATAGCAGATGCAACTGTGTCATATCCAGGGAAGAAACAAGCTTTGGGGAGACTGAAAAGTGCTGGCAATGCTCCATTTTCTAGAAACTGCAAAGCCAGCATGTGAGATTTCGTCAAACGAGCACATAATTGCAGAACGGCTTGCATGATCATCGCAGGGACATGATCCTTTATTAAGTCACATGCAACTCCCAATAACTTTTGACTCTCTTCAATAGTCAAATGACCAGTAGGGTTGCCAAATATCTTCTCCATGGCAGTACCAGATTCTTTGTCACAGACATCAGAAGCTTCTTTATTTTCTGTGATTGGGGCTGTCATTGGTAATGAAGCCTGCTCTGCAGATGAGTCAGGTATAGATCTCAATGCAACCCCAGTATTCTCTGAAGAAACTTTGGGCCTGGACTGTAGCATGTTATCCAATATAAGTAGCAATGCGCTAATGCACTTTTGGAACAAAGTCTCATCCCCCCACTCACTTCTAGACTTGGAGTTCATCAGAATATCTATTGCAGCAGACACAATACCCTCTTGGGCAGCGATTTCTCGTGCACTTCCATCTTCTAAAAGGAGCAGTGCCATAACACGGGATATGATACAAAGTGCATTTATGTCCCTCAACATATGCCCAGAAAGCTTTAACTGCTGGATAAGATATACCACCACCTTTGAACGATCTTCTCCTTTGTTTCGGTTGCAGAGGGTAGAAAACAGATCTGTCAAGGTGAAGGCCATAATGTCACCATTGTGAAACAATTTGATTGAAGCAGTAAGTATATCATCAACAGGGGGCACCTTAGTCTGCCCTTCATCCGTTTCAACATCCATTGACTTGTCAGTGACATCAATTTTACTGGTTTCAGAAGAACTCCCCAGCGACAGAGCAAGTGCTTGTGCCAGTTCATCATCCTCCTGCACAGGATCCTCAGCATGACTGAACAACCACTCCATCGCCATTTCGACACTATTTGTTTCAACCCGTCTTAAGGCTTCCTCCGCTCTTGCCCTTGTAAAACCCATTTCAACAATGGTTGCAATGGTTGCCTCATCAGGTGGAGGCGGCACATATCGCTGGTTTGTACTCCCAACAGCACCATTACGGTTCCGTTTCAAATCTCCAGTGCCTGAATACACGTGCGTAACAAGGGAAACAATAGAAGCGATAAAACCGGGACTACAATTGGGAAACAGTTGGTGATTCCAGATGGGAAGTATGACATCCACAACTTGAGATTGCAACATCTTCACAAAGACTTCCGGATCCCTTGGTACTGGAAAAAGTCCTATAGACAGACCAGTTGTAGCCGGTTGCACAAGTAACTGAGCCTGGGAGGCAGAAGGAGATAACAGAAAAGCAGGGTTAACAAAATACTCCAATTCGCGACAGTAGCTTTGAAGCGTATCGAGAAGCCATGTTATGCCAGATTGTTTAGTTTCTTCAACCAGCTTGTCATGATCATCCCCTGATGTTCTTATAGAAGATGGAAGTGTCCAGAGCAGCTGACTCGTAGCTTCAAAAGTGGTAAGTAGCTCTTTGAATGTTTCATGAACATAAAAGCTGTTCACTATTGCTGCATAACATGTTCGGCGTTTACTGTCAAATGTGACAACCGCCATATCATCCACAACCTTACCAAGGTACCGACATTTCACTGTCACTGACGGAGACGAGTTAAGCCCTTCAGAAGTTGAATGCCCAGAAAAATTAAGGGCGTCAACAAAAATTTTTGCCAAAGCAGATCCAAGGGTCTTTGAAGCCGTTCCCAATGCACCTGAGTCACCTCTGCGACGGTTTGATGAGGTGAACCCCTTGACAAGTGCTGTAAAAAAGGAACGTATTGTTGATGCCAATTTGCCCAAAATTTCTCTGACGAGGACATCTGGACTCTTCTTTTTCAATTCTAAGGATGATGTATCTGGTGCATTTGAGTAAGCTTCAGAGTCAATGTTCAAAGCCTCCAAATGCCTCCCTGTCCTTCCTCCACGTATGCGTGTGAAACCATGCCGAGTACGTCGGTGTAAACCTTCACTAGCACGCACAATTGAAAGAAATTCCCTCTCTCCGCCCCACAAAGAATGAGAACTGCTCCTCACTGAAACAGGGTTCATGTATCTCACTACCGGCATATTTGCATCGTCATCACTCTCTCTTCCAACAGCACTGGAAGAACCTGCATCAGAACTCTCAGGTTCTTGCTCAAGACTCCTCTTCTCTTCCCCCTTAGAATCACTAAACAAAGATATTTGCCAGATTATTTCCCTATATGCCCTCCCAATACCCTTCAATATATCAGCATCCGCAGCACCCAGTTCAGAAAATAAAGTCACAGTCCCTTTCAACAAGAAATTAGAAAGAGACAGAACACCTTCGAGAATAAAAAGATGTCGCAAAACAGTGGCTTGCCTTGTAGATTCCATTGCTGCAAATGACGTCCCTCCAACCGACATTAAGAGAACAACTGCTTCCTTTAGATGCTCCCTGATAAAGGCACATACTGCACGTGCGAGAGAAGAAGAGTGCTGCAATGAAAAGTTTTTGAAAGCAATAGACAAACTATGCCCGAGTGAAGCTGACAGCGGCATTAAAGGCAAGGTTAGCAACCTTAGGACAGCTTCAATCCCCTTCTTCTCAACAAACAAACGACATGTTTCAGCATTCTGAAGCACCGTTTCAAGAAGACGAGCCGCATTACTTGCAAAATCTGGTAGAAAAGCCTCAGCATTCAAGCCAGAAGCATCAGATGATGGCTCTAGGTTATGCTCCAAAACATCCATCTTGGATGAGTCCCTATCATCTGGGGATACAAAACTTCCCCCTTCAGCATCAGTTTCCATGGGAATAGCAGAGGATGAGCACACAGGCTCAATAGAGGAGTGGGATGACTCAACCCCTAACCCAATGTTTGAAATTACGTTCAAAATCTCAATAAGCATATCCACACCAGGTCCACGCAATGAGGAAGCATGGCGGAGTAGTTCGTCCAGTGCACTAGACAACGAACCGGGTGTATCGCCAGTAAGCCAGCGCAAATATCCTCTAGAGGTAAATATTTTCACAAAGCACCTCAAGGCATTTCGATCTTTCACAGCCTGGAGACCGTTATTATTGAGGCACAAGGCATCTAGACACTGAGGTATGCAAGATATTGCCTCTGCAGAGCAGACAGCACCATCCAAAATAGCATCCAAGAAAGCAGAAGGAAGACCAGCTGCCTCTAAAATGGAAAAGCAGGTAGGATCTTTATGGATCAAATCACTCATGACAGTCGCTGCAAGTGAGAAAACACCACCGCCAAAATCTTTTGCCCTTTGGAAAATTACACACAGGCAATGAGGCAGCAACCTCTCGGTGGAGCCATTAATACTTGTAGTATTTCCAGGAGCATAAGTTCCAAGGGATATTGCACACAACAAAGCTTTCATTAGTAGCCGCCGGTGGTGTGAAACTAATGATTCAGAATACAGAGGCTGTATGTTATCCAGGTCGCTGGAAGCACCGGACACTACATCTGCACTGGCACTGCACTCAGCCTTTTCACCTTGTTGCTTAGAACCATTTTCTACATAAGACACTTCTATCTCCAAACGTTTAATGGTATCATCCAGACCACCCAGCTCCCTGAACAATGCAGCAGCTGGATTACTATAATCCATGAAAGCTTCAAGAATATGCACAGCTGTACAGACCAAATGCAAGTGCTGTGGATCCGTATCATTGAGAAGGGGAAGCAAAGTAGCTATGAATCCTGCTTCCCGCAAGGCTGAACACCCAGTTGATGACGAAACCAGAGTGGTAACAAGAGATAGTAGAGCCTCAGCAAATACAACAGACCACTTCGAGGAGCCACTTGTAACAGACTCGATAGCCTTCTGCACGAGACTGGAAAGGATACCTCGGTATCCACCTGATGTAACTGTAGTCAGGACGGTTGTCTGACGAGGTCGATCCTGACAAAGAGCAACCAATGAAAGTAGACACAGTATGCGGATTTTCTCAGGAACTGCATCTTCATGGCTCAATAATGATAATAATTCATTGATGAACTCGGGTTCTGTATTAAAGAAAGAAACTAAATCATCAGCATCACTGCTTGCTTTAACTAGAACTATGAAGGCATATAGGCGAATGCAGGTGTACTGCTGCCGAGCAGCTAAAGAGCCAAACGCCCTTGCAAACCGCAGTCTTGTTAGCAATGAAAATCTTAAACCACTGGGTACTTCGTACTCTAGAACAAGCTTATTCAAAAGCTCTAGATCAGTTTCCAGACAAGCATTCACATCAGGCAGATGAATGACCCGTAACCCCTGTATTAGCTGGTGCTCATTTCCTGAATCGCTAGGCAATTCATCTGCGTCATAAAATTCAAAATGAAGGGTGCAGCCCAACTCATGGGCAATGGTGTCACATCCACTCTGCACAGCACATGCAACAAGTCCAAGGCCCTCTTCCTTTCCACCCCAACCTTGTGCAAGAGCATAAAGCTTGGATTTCAAAGATGTGTCTCTGATAGAGCCCTTCCCTATAGTCTTTTTAAGGAAGGCAGCCAAAGTTTGCAAGCAAGCCTCAACAACATCCACATCAGTTGAAGCAAGCAAAGATGAGAGATGCTGCTGCATTCACACACCAAAAGCAGGAGTTTCAGTGATAAAAAATATAATTAAAGGTCACCTTATTCATTACACTAAAAAGTTAAAGTTGTTCTCACTACTTAAAGGGTAACTCCCCATCTCAACTACGGCACCATGGGCTGAAAATGTAAAACTTACAACAATGCAATCATGTGACGTGATACCTATATAGGCAAGTGTCTATTCCAGGATTCTGTTTCTCTATATACTAACCACTTTTTTTCTGTTTCTCTAAATTTTCTAAAAACAGGACTCCTTAATTCAAGTATGGTAACGACACTTAGAAGTATGCTGTGACACAGCTTAATAGAGGGCAGGTGACAAACCAGTGCCTCCAGTTAAGACCAGCCCAAAAAATTTCAGTGTTGCAAGGACAGATTGAGAGTAACAGGAAGAAAAAGGGTACACACCTCATAGGAACTGTAGAAGTGTTTATTCGTGCAATTTTCCAAGATTATTCGTATGGCACGAAGAATTTGAAGAACCGCAGCCTTTGGGAAAGGAGGATCAGATTCCAAAAAATTATCCTCGAGCTGTAAATCTTTTCTCGACTTAATGTGCTTCTCAAAATATGAATCAAAATGATTGAAAAGATCAACCCAGTGATGAAAATCTCCCTGCATCGCCCAAAGATGATCCTAAAGTGATGAGCAACAATTGTAAAGCAATGTAACATTCAACTTAAAAGTAATAAACTCACCTTATCAAACTCCCAGACAAAACATTTAAGGGGTTCTTCTATGTTCTCGAGTGGAACAGCAGTAACACTGTCAATGAAGGATCTAATCTTTGGAGGCTGCAGCAAAAAATGGAAAATAAAGTCCAACAAATATGAGAATTATTGATTTGGATGCTTTTCTATGGCCATATAAATGCATCTTTAACAGAGATGCAAGATTATTGAAGTGAAAAATATAACATAACTTGAAAATAAATAACAATTTCCACTCGTGCTCTAACCAATTCCTTGTTACTTCTCAATTGATGCACAAAATTGTCCTGTGTCCACCAATTAAATTTGAGAAAGTTCAAACGAAAAGCCTCCATATTGCAAAACAGTGCTCAAATGTCAGCTAAAGTGAGATCAGGAAATTAACAAGGCAAAAGCAAAGGGCACTAAGCAGCCTCATTCTCCAATGTCTTAAAAAATAGTCCATGCAACAAAGATGCTAATAACTCATTGTCCTAATATCCTCCAACGATAAACGACCTAGCACTGCAATTCCAGATTCAGAGTCGTATCACGATCAGAATACGCCATTCGCAAACTCTAAGCTTACATCTCAAAGCTCAAAACATAAGCTTTAAAATATTTCTGGGTTATTAAAATAAGACCGAGTCAACGAACAAAGCTCCTTATCTTTATTTCAATAATCAAGTCGATCTGAAAAAATCTTACAAATGTCATCATCATTTTCTCTGGTAACCAGAAGCACTGAACCAGATACCATTTTCTTGTTTGAACTTTGTAAGTGTCTTAACCATTGGTCATTGCTCAATCTTGATTGGAAAATGTTGGACTTTAAGATGTAAAATTTACCCTTTTTTCCCCTTTTTGCATTAGGTGCAGAATTTACCTTGCTACTAATGTACTTACTTTGAACTGTATTAGGTTGGTCAGAGTGAATTACCATCACTCCAAGAACAGAGAAAATCTAAAATATAGAAACCAACTCAAATCACACCGTTCTACTGCAAAATTAATGTCTCTAGTTTCGTCTCCTAGGTCCTTGTCTAAAAGGAGAAGAAACAAATAAAACCATCTTGTCTGATAATCCAGTCGGCCAAATAACCCAAAGAAATTACTAAAAGCCCTCTCTTGATATGGACTTTATCCAGCTCCACAGAATTAAATCCCTAATACGTTGCATATAAGCAAATTTCCAATATAACATTCCTGTCCGTACGCAGCATCCTGTGTTAAGTAAAGACCAAGAACAATATGCTGTGAAAAGATTACCTTTGAACCCAAAACCCAGTCACTAGACACCATCGAGTGGAATTGGAGGTAAGACGGGGGAAAAGATCGTGAAGTTCAATATGATCCTTCGTAGGAAGCTAAGTCTTGCTAGTTTATAATAAAACACGACCTTGTATGATCCTCAGTTCACGACAAGACATTGCTTCATATCGGTGAGACTAAGGGGGGCGCTGGGTGGGGCTGGGATCAACTAGCTAAACAGACCAAACTCCCGACAGAACAATCACAGGCAATTCGATTCCTCACCCGCAGACAACCAATTCACGAAACCACACTAACTACAAGTAATCGAACACGCAAGATAAATTGACACTGACCACTTCCACGGCCCTCCGCTTCATCTTCATGCCGCGACCGCACGCATTGCACGCAGCGAGAACACTTCCGGGTACCGATCAATTGACCGATCAAGGACACACGCACACCCACCCGGACGGGGCGGGGCTGATGCGGGGCGGCCGAGGCGGAGCAGCGGCGGAGCTCCTGACCACTGTTCCCGGCGATCGGGCGACGCCGCGATTGCAGAATCCCCGAGCGCGCAAACCGCCTGGGATTGGGCTCACCCGCGATTCAGACTTAGGGTTTTACGACGATCAAAGCGAAGGATTTAGAGCGAGAGAGAAGAGAGAGAGAGAGAGAGATGAGTGGAGAAGAATTCTATTCTTAACTGGGAAGGAGTTGCGGAGTGGTGCTCTGTATTTATACTGAGGAGGGGAAGGGAGAATTTGGGAAAAAATTAGCATGGGAAAATTAGAGAATAATCATCAAAAAAACACCCCAAAAAAAATATTTTCTTGGGGAAGAATTGTGAAAAAAAAGGATGTTGGTTTAAGGAAATTCACCCTCATCAAATGATTTTATTATATTTCTTGGCTTGGCCAATTTTACCATATTCGCGCGATTCTTTTTCCCGGCTAATTTGGTATATTAGGTGGAACCAGAAATGTTCACACGGAGAGCTCGGCCCGCGCACGCGTTTTTCCAGTAGTGAAACCCGGTCTGGATTTTGCTTCCTAGTTGTTTAAGTGAGGATTAAGACCATGAGTAGCAATAAGTAAAACTTAATTTTGTCAAATTCGTAAAATTGGGTTGATTTCTTGATATTTAAATATCATTATAGTGTTAAAAGGTTTATTTTTAGCAAGGTTACTAAAGTTGAGGTTTCTCTCCATTTATTGTGCGGAAAATGAATGGTTTATAAAATATTTTGCTTAATGATTGTTTATATTGCTTGAAATAATTAATTAATTGAAAATGTTTTCATTATCAACAATATATTTAAACATTTTCGTGGATTGTAAAAATATTTTTTGTTTATTTCATTTTTGTAAGTAATATAAATAATTATTTTGAAAAAAATATTTTACAAATCATTCATTTTTCACGAAACAAACGGAAGCTTAATCATAACATAACTACATTAATACGAAGAGAGAAAAACAAAGAGTTTTTTTTTTGTCAAATAACAAAAAAAAGAAGAATTTAAAACTTGCATGAGATGAAGTTAGAGGGAATGTTTATTTATCTATACAACAATTCAATTTTCAAAATTTCGTCCTTCTTCACAGATGCTACCTATTCATCATAGAAAGTAAAAATGAGCTTGAAAAAGAAAAAAGAATCTGGCTTCCAATTATGAAAGTCGATGTAGATGAGTACCTTCTCATATTTTTCAATCAACTTAGAAATCCTCATTTGGTATTAATTGATGATATAAGTGCACTTTTGCACCATAAGTCTTTACGGTTGTTGACGATTAACAATTATCTGTAGGATATGATTCATTAGTATTTATGGAATAAAAATCTAATGACCTTCGACAAATAATTGTGCTTTGAAATTAAAAAAAAAAATAGACAAAGATAGGATATCTTCAAGTAAATTTTTTTATCGAATGTGTATAATGTATAATTAAAACTCGAGATGTTCTTCCTACATTTGTTGTGTGGTAGTCTCGGTAATTGCCACATGGTAAAGATGTAAGACACGTGACATAATTTTGCTACATAGCTCATAACTATAGACTTTTAGTTTATTTTGGTCATGTTTATTGTGCGAAAAATGAATGATTTTCCAAAAAACAATCACTTACAAAAATAAATAACCGAAAATTATTTTCATTGTTTACGAAATTATTTAAACATAAATTCAATGATAAAAATATTATTCATTGGTTAATTATTTCAAACGATATAATTAATCACTTTTTGGAAAATGTTTTCAAAATTATTCATATTTTACGAAACAAACGGAATCTTGGTTTGTTTACTTTGAACTACTAAGAAATTGGATAAAGATAGAGTGTATCTAGATTTTATCTCTTACCAAGTTTAAACTTAGAAACAATTGATAAAATTAGACAAAACGTTTATATGCTCTTAAGCGATGTAACATATTTTAGACATGGTTTCTTTTAATAAAGAAAAATCTCTTTAACTACGACAACAATAAAACAAGTTCAATCAAGAGATTTACATTTTTGTTCTATATTATATGTAAATACATACATGTATATTCCACCATTGTACTTTGAAAAAAAACACTTTCTTAATTATTCTTATATGATTTGAGAACATAACATTATAACGTTTTTTCTACCTAAATTTTAGGCATTGTTCAATTTCAACATTCTTTTATAAAAAAGACAATACCACAAAAAACCCAAAATTGGTATACCTATGACAAATTTATCCTAAAGTAATTTTTTGACCACAAAAAATTTAAACTAGTACAGACAAATTTACTTTAAACTAATTTTTTGACAACTAAAAACCTCAAAATGGTACATTAGTGACAAATGTACCTTCCATTAAATTGGATTGACACACGAAAAACCACAAAATGATGCATCTGTGATAAACATAGGGTAAAACCCAAAACTGGTACACTTGTCAATTGACACGTGTCTCGAACTTAGAAATTTGATAGTAAAATTTAACAAAAATTAACAGAGGGTAGAATTATTATAGGTGTACCAGTTTGGGGATTTTCATAGTCAAAAAATTAATTTGGGGTAAATTTGTCATAAGTGTACCAGTTTGAAATTTTTTGTGATATTAATCCTTTAGAAAACATAGAAGTGTAAAAATATGCATATAGGCATGCCTGTGCAAAGCATGATGATGAGTAATGAGTATAAAGTTTAAATCGGAACTACTGCTCTGTTTATTTCACAGAAAATAAATGATTCTGAAAAAAATTTTCTAAAACTGATTGCTTATGTTGATTGAAATAATTAATTAACAAAAACCATTTTCATTATCGACAATAATTTATGTCCTAATATTTTTGTGGATGGTAAAAATATTTTTTGTATGTGATACAAGCAATCATTTTTTGAAAAATGTTCATTAAATTATCTATTTTACGCAAAATAAGCACGCTCTAAAAAAATGTTTGCTCTAGTATTTGCCATGTGACGGTTGGCTTTGCCTTTGCGCTTTGTCACTTAGCAAGGCACATGGCTTGCATCCGACCAATCAAAATTAGTTTAGTGATTTGTAATCTTGAAATGTATATTACTTATTAAAATTGATTTTAAATTCAAAAATGGATGAAAAGAAAGTTATCTTTGAATATATTCTAAAATTTACACGACTAATAAAATAGATAAAGCTAAAGAGATACTTTCTTGAATAATTTCTGTTACACTTCCCAAACATTCCTCTTTTTCAACTTATCTCATTCACTTTAAATTTGTAAAAACAATAAAGTTAGGTGAAAAAGAGAAATATATCTTGTGACGTGAACATGTTTTGACGTATAGTTTTGTTAATTACGTAAATAAATGCATTATTTACCATTCAATATAGAATAAATTAAAAAGATTTGAAAGAAAACCTATCATATTAATTGGATAAGCTTCACTTTATATTCACCAGATATAGCCATTGTAGTAAACTAATAAAAATTTGCAACTTATTCTTAACGTGCATGTTTACATTTCATTTAGCTTTATCATGTTCTTTCAAATGCACTAATATGAGAATCTTATAACAGAACATATATTTTTTGAATACAAGTCATGATCATACAAATATTCATTTAGTTTAAAGTTAGAATCATATGAGAGTATAAATCATTATGTTGATAACACTAGTTTGAATATAACCGACGAAATTAAACAATGTATAATTACTAGATAATGCAAATCAATCATACGTAAACTACTCCTAATTTGAAATGTAATTTAACTTCATTTTTTTATTCTCGATTTTTGTATTCTTTAAATGAAATTAAAAAGGATAATGATAAAAATAGTTCATGAATTTTGGCCCAATGAGCAATATGGTACTTAAACTTTTAACATGTTCAATATGGTCCTTGAACTTTAATTTAATATGCAATGTTGTCCCTTGCCATTAAATTGCTGAGTTAAATGACATTGGCGGTTGACAGATGTACCAGTTTGGGTTTTTATCCTCCGTTTGTCACGGGTGTACTAGTTCGTGGCTTTTTCTATATTAATTCAATTTAACGGAGGGTAAATTTGTCACAAATGTATCTTTTGGAGTTTTTGGTAATTAAAAAAATTAGTTTAGGGTAAATTTATCATAGATATATTAGCTTGAAAAAACTGTAAATTATTTAATATTTTACTGTTCATGTATCTACTGTTACCTTTGAAATCCATTTATCATAAGCCAGCAACGCACCCTAAAAAAGGAGAAAGAAAGATAGTCCTAGGAAACTTTCATCCGAAGAATATGACATCAGCATACTAAACGGAAAAAAAAACTATAGTTGCATCTGATGCAGATAGTTATCAAGCCATCCTTTTTAGCAAAAAAAAAAGGTCATTCTGTTTTTTTTTTTAATCTTTACATCACATACACGCTCATTTTAAATGAACTGCAATTTTGAAAGCTTTTTTGATGCCTTTTTGTATGCTTTTTAACTTTAAGAACTCTCCTTTTTTTTTTTGGTATGCTTAGCTTTATGGAAATGTTAGGCAACATTGGACATTCGCTTTTTGCAAAAGAAGAGGTGGTTCCGGTAGAAAAAATCGAAGACATAGCAAATCGGTCCGTCGGGAGGATTTCTTTCGTTGAAGGTCCGTAGCTGTTTGCAGACGAGTGGTTTTACTTTCTTTTTTTCTTTTTTGGTCGGCAGAGTAATTTTAATTTCAACCGTTTTCTTTTTCTCCTCGAGTTTGAAATTTGAATTTTTGTCCATTGTCAAACGGCAAAAAAACCCTTTAGAGCCATACTAGATATCACAAGCTACCGGTTGCGGGGCGAACAAATTTCAGAAAAAAAAAACCTAGAACCTACCCTGTTATAGTCTTCTCCTTATTTTTGAAAAAGCGTTTTAGTTTCCTTTGAGAACGGGCATGGATCCAATCGGCCGGTTGCAGGTCAACTCGGGGAGCAGACCTTAGAGTAATATAACTATTATTAAAGCGGTACAGCGATCCGGTTAAGGCATTGATGGATTTTTTACACTTCTCACGTACGAAAGCCGGTTCCCCTATTTTTTTGCCTAAGGAATGTTTTGGGTTTAACAGGCTTGGTTGTTCATCCCTATTAAATATTGAGCTATTTATAATTGGGCTAATACCACGAAAAATCAAAAACTGTCAAATTTATCCAAAACTAATTTTTTGATCACTAAAAATCCTAAATTGGTACACTTCTGACAAAAATGCCAAAAACTAATTTTTTGACCACCAACTTCAAACTGATACATTTGTGATAAATTTACCTTACATTAAATTGGATTAATACTACGAAAAATCATAAACTGGTAAATAGAGTGGCAAAACCCTAAACCGACTTACCCATCAATTGCCATGTGTCATCTAACTTAGCAATCTGAAAGTAAAATTTAACGGAAGCTAATGGAGAGTAAAATTGTCACAGGTGTACCGGTTTTAGATTTTTGATGATCAAAAAATTAGTTTGGGATAAAATTATCATAGGTGTACCAATTTGAGTTTTTTGTGGTATTATCCCCTTTATGATTTCTACAAGCATGTCTACAATTTGTTTTTCTAAAAGTGTTGGAAAAAAAACAAAAAATTTAAAGGAAAAAAGAAACTTTTTCCACGGGCTACGACCAAGAAGGCCATGGCCCATAAGTCTTCTTCACTCTGACGGGCCCAAGACCAAAAACCTCTCGATACGACGACGTCTGGGACCGAAACGACACCTGCTGACACAGCTTTCTTCGTCGCCGCCGTCGTCGTGGCCGTCGTCGTCATCGTCGTCTTCTCCTTCTTCTTCCTGGAAAACCCTAGGGAGCGTCCCCGATCATGCTCCGACGATGAACCACCGGTGCCCCGTCAGGGCACTCTCTCGCGCCCTATCGCGAGCCCTGACTACTGCAACGGCGGCGGCGGCGGCTTCACAAGCACCGACGCCCTCGACTTTCCCGCTCAAGAACGTGACCAGGTCCAACTTCGAGCCCGCGCTCGAGTCCCTGAGGGACCATGTCAGGGCGGCGGACTTCGTGGCGGTCGACCTCGAGATGACCGGGGTCACGAGCGCCCCGTGGCGGGAGTCGTTCGAGTTCGACCGCTACGACGTCAGGTACTTGAAGGTCAAGGATTCGGCGGAGAAGTTCGCCGTCGTCCAGTTCGGCGTGTGTCCCTTCCGCTGGGATCCTCAGGAGCTTTGCTTCGTCGCTCACCCGTGAGTTGCTCTGTTCTTCGCATTTTTGTGTCCCTCTGGACGTGGGATTGGAATTGAAGGGCTGCCATTGGTTTTTTATCGAGCTGATTCAAGTGATTGGGTAGTTGAAATCGTCGTCACCTTTCGGTAAAATCAGGGCAGGCTTTTCAGGATTCATTCTTTCTCGCCTGCGAAATCTCACTCTGGTTCTTAAGTCCCTCGAGTGACTCAGTGGCAATTTTGCAGGCACAATTTCTATATTTTCCCTCGGCAAGAGTTGTCATTTGATGACCCAGCAGCTTATGAATTCCACTGCCAGACTGCCTCAGTCGACTTCTTGGCGAAATACCAGTTCGATTTCAACATGTGCATACGGGAAGGTAAATGCGTCTAAATTTTCTTCACAGAGGTTGCTCTGAATGCTTTGGGTAGTGTTCGTGATGATATGATCATAAGTTCATGTGATACGGTAGCTCTGAGGAACATATAGACTTGTTTTGGGTTTTTAGTAACTAGACCTGCGGTTCCAGTCAAGTGTTGCTGGCCTTAATCATTAAGGTTTAATCAGTGATTGCCTGATTGGGTATCTTCAGGGAGTTTTGATTGATGAACCAGAAGGAATTTGTGAATTTTGATTGTTGTTTAGGTAGCTAAATTCAAGCAATTCAATTATCTTGAGGCCGAACTGCAATTTTTTTGTTGAACTCGATAAATAAGGAATTGGGATGTGATTGTGTTCTGGATAGTTGTTTCATCGATAGATTTCGTTGTGTTCTTGCCCAATCCAAAGCATTCACTTGATATAGACACTTGCAGTCTTAAATCTGGAAATTCACAATGTTAAATAATCTCAGGAATATCTTATTTATCCAGAGAACAAGAAAATGAGCTGCTGAGACATTTGGAGGAGTCGTCATGTTCCCGGCATAAACATAAGGAATTCAGAGATGTACCTTTGATCAGCATGGCAGATGTTCTCTTCAGTGAGAGAATAAAGAACCGAATGAAGAAATGGCGTGATGAGTTGTTACATGACAGAAATTGTGAAATACAGTTCAGTGAGAGCTCAAATGACTCAAAACAGCAAATTCAAACCATTTTCTATAGAGCTCACCCTGCTCTTGCCCTTAGTGGGTTCACCGTGCATCAGCTCAGGTTGATTCAGCAGGTAATCCCGTTCTCTGGTAGTTCATTTCCTTTTTCAGTTTCTGGTTTGGAGATAGTGATTTCTCATATTTTGTATATTTATATTAGAAAGAAAGAGGTTGATCTGCTTGGTTATTAGTTTCTCTGATCAGTGTTATGACAGTCATTTAGAGGCCTTTTTTTCGGCTTATGAGCCACCAAATAAGTAATACTTTAACTTTTAAGATTTATGAATTTGGGATGACTTGTCATGTGTTTGTAATAATTTGGAGTGTTTGACATCATATGAAAGTCCAGTTTCAAACTGTAAAAGTTGAGGAAGTATCCAATATCTAAAAGCGGAAGCCACGCCAAAAACAACTGCCATATTGATATTTGGTACTGCTGTGAAAGAGCCTCGCTGTTCTATCGTCTGCTTATATCCTTACCGGCTTCCAACAACTGCTTATATCCTCACCCTTAGCTTTTTTGTCTCACTGATGTTCCTGGAAGGAGAAAGAGATTGGGAAGGATGGAGGGTCCTTTGCGAAAAGTTTGCAATGAAGTCATGGTGGCTTGGCTTGGCAAACATAGAAAAGTTCCTCCAAGGACCTCTTCATGCCTGCCAATGCAGTTGATAATAATACTGAATTTACTGACAATGTTTTGATTGAAACATTTGCGATAACATTGATTGCAGATCGTTCCTTAGAGGGTCAAACTTTTTATTAGCTAACGCATCTTTGAGCACAAGAATGTGCCTGCAAGATTTACTCTTTTCAATTTTTTTTTTCACTTGAGGTGGACTGGAGTTATAGTTGTTTGTACTGTCATCTTCATAATTACGCTTGACATACTTCATATTGGTGAGCTCAGCACTAATTGCTGATAAAGGTTGAAACTTGCAGGTTACAAGAAATCACTTTGAAGATATTGTATATGTTTGTGCGAATGCTCAAAACTCTTGTGTCCAACCGTTGCTTGTGTATACAGACTGCAACACCGATAAGGACCTTCTAATGGTAAGACAACTGCAAATGGAAAAATTGTGAGGAGAGTATTTTTCTTAAATCTTTAATGAGTAATTTTATATCACTGAAATGGGTAAAGAGGGCACTTCTTCAGTGTCTGTGTCTGTCTGTTTAATTTCCTTCATTTTTCCAATAGCCTCAAATTTTATCTCCAACAGTTGAGCTGAATTGAAATCTTATCCCATGGCTGGATTGAAATGATCAATGACAATAATAGCCAGACCATGAACTTTGAACCACCTGTTGCTTTGCATTTGGTGCTGGATGTTCTGTAAAGGGCAAAGCAGCATTTCGATATGAGTTACTAATTTTGTGCTCAGAGAGGAGATGAATACATAATAACATCCCATGTAATTTAGATGTGTTTCGCTTGCCCCAATAACCTACAGATATCTTTTTGTAGAAAGAGGTGGAGGACGAGAATCGCAGAGGAGAAGAGTTAAAGATTCGTTCGGCAGTTGGATTTCGTCATGTTATTGACCTTTTATCTTCTGAGCAGAAATTGATTGTTGGTCATAATTGCTTTCTTGGTATGATAATTGTTGAGAGCTTAGCTTTCCATTGATTAGTTAAATTAAATGTCATCTGAAGCTCATTGTTTTTATAATGCAGATGTTGCCCATATATATAGGAAGTTCTTTGGTCAGCTTCCCTTTGCTGCCGAAGAGTTTGTCTCTTCTGCTAACAAGCACCTCCCATATATCATTGACACCAAAGTTCTTTTGAATTCAAGCGACATACTTAAGTACTGGATGAGGAAGTCCAAAACATCTCTGTCCTCGTCATTTGTCAGATTGTGCCCTCAAATTGCTCTAGGTTACATGAGTACCAATTTGGCTTCAAAAAATTGCGTGAGATTGGAGGTTCATGTAGATGATGTGAGGTTGAATTCCCTCATCTCTTCATTCTTGACTTGTACTTTCTTTTCACTGTTTACTGTTTGTTTGGTTTTGATCATTCCACAACAGATGTCAGTAAAAATGATACTTGATGGGGTATCTTATTAGAAATTTAGATGAATGTTATGCATACTTACTGATAGATACATCTTTATAGTGATGGTAGAATATTTAAGTCGGACCTTACGTGTCAGTATTGCTCTTGAAGAGATAATTCAGACATGCTTACAATTCAGCTTCAATCCTTTCTCAAATATGGAGAAGAAAGACAAGAAAGAGGGGATGGCTGGAGAGAGTGAAAAAGCACCAATTGATATGTATTTCTATACTACAAGCGTGGCAAATGCTGAGTCATGATTGTCTTCAGGCTTGTGCTCTTCTTACAAGAGCAAGGTCTGGAGATGTTTGGAGGAGTTAGACAAATTTATCAATCTAGTTTTCGTATTTAGCTAATGTAAACTATATGATCACGGGATTATTTCTCTGTTGCATACTTTTTATAGGTTATATGCTGATTTACTAAATTCAGCATATCTAGGTGTTTTCCCCCTTCATATCCGATTCTTTGTGCGTTATTTTGCATGTGCCCATTAGGTATCGGGTCAAACCACATAGTTGTGAGGATGATATGATAGAGCATTGTTGGGTTTTATTAGTTTTTTGTCCAGCTGTGATTAGTTACTTCAAGTTGATTACGGAAGTGGACGTAGTGGTGATATTCTTCTTAGCTCAGATCCATAATTATGTGTGTGATTTTTGACTGTCAATGCATGCATTAATTCCCTTTTTTCCCGGCTAATTCTTTCGTAGATTATATCTTTGGCGGATTTGTTTAAAATAATTCTTTTATTCATAATCACAGGGCCTCCAGCTGGGATGCCGGGGCCAAGCATGAGGCAGGGTATGATGCTTTCATGACTGGTTGTGTCTTTGCACAGGCATGCTCTCATCTCGGCATTAAGTTCCATCCTCGTTCTTCTTCCAAAATTTTGGCACGTGATGAAACTCTTGAGAAATATGTCAATCGTCTGTTTCTCAGTTGGAACAATCGAGACATTATTAACTTAAGCACTGGCAGTGTGACTGGGAATTCTGTTGGATCAACTTACTGCAAGAACCAATACTCGAGAATTTTGTTTGAGAACATTATCTTGATTTGGGGATTCCCACCCAAACTCAAGGCAAGGGAGATAAAGGAATGCATCTCCAAAGTTTTTGGCCCAACCTCTGTTACTTCTGTCTACTCTTTGGACAAAACTACAGTTTTCGTTCAATTCAAGGAGCCAGACTCGGTCTCTGATTTTCTGGTCTTGAAAGAAACTTTAGAGAGAAATGATGATGCAATCTCCATTCTGAATCCTTTATGGAGACTGTTGGAGGGAGGAAACACTTGTGCGGCTGATTATGAGACGTACAAAGAAATTTGCAGCTCCCCTGTATCTAAGGTCTATTTTTCAGATCAGGCGAGGGCAGTTGGGATTAAATGGAAGACCAAATTGCTCAATTCTGAAGTGCCGGGGGAGGAAGGGATCCAAAAACAAGGTGATACAAATTTGAGCCAAGAAAGTGCAGCAGGGGATTATGTTTTGGATAAAACCAACGTGAAGAGCAAAAAGAGCGCATCAGACGATATGAACCGTCAGAGCTTCTCATGTGGGGAGATCCTTGATTCTCTTTGCGCCCACGAAGTCGAGCGGGTTAGGACTTACTAATTCCTGATCAAGCAGAGGGTCTAAGTTTCAATTCATTCCCGCTTCAACTCAAAATTTGCTTTTCCATACTGATTATCTTGTTGTAACACATATCCGAGCCCTTCCGTTCATGGTTAAGGGCATTAGTTCTTCTGGTTTTGATCATTATCATTGCGCCGTGATCATCTTTGAGAATGTAGAGATAAAAAATCGAAGCCCCTATCATCGAAGGGAGAATCAAGTACCCCTCGCTTCTTCGTAATACCTCTTAAAATCAGAATTCCGCGCAGACCCACGAGTCCCGTAATTCCGTTTTGCTACATCACACCTTCAGTGGACTTGAGCAAACATTTGGCAGAAAAACCACATGGAAAGAGTGAAGGTTCTTGTCTGACCTCGAGCTATGGTTTCTCTTTGCTATGGCAAGATATTCTACGAAAATTCCTAGGTTGTCATGTGTTGTTATAGGTGGGAATTACGATGTATTTTCAACCGAATACGAGAGCATGCAACGTTGCTCTACTTCTTGATAGTTGAGTTCCAAAATTAGATCCCCAGAATTGAATTTGATTCCACCCTCCATACTTGAAGTATGGAACCACCTGCTTTCTGATCATCTTGTGATTTCCCAAAAAGAAGAAAAAAAGAAGGTAGAAGAAGCAGAATCATTACCCTAAAATGTAGCATCGAGCAGCCGACGACTCAGCGCATGACCTCAGCTTTGACCGTTCCGAATCGTCCCCTATCTTCGCTCCGTGCGTCCCGCGTGTCACGATCGACGGCCACGGGGCGAGGTGATCCCCCCCCTCCCCTCTCTCTTTCTCTCTCTCGTTCTTTGTCACGCGTGAGCAAGGCGGCAAACACCACATCATCAGGTGTACCGTTCAGGGCCCACCGGCGATAGCCGGTGCGTCCCCATACCTTCAGCCCCCATGCACGTCTCCGGGTTCCGCCATTTATGGCCCCCGCTTCCCCCAAAACGGGGGTCGTCGTCACTCGGTCATGCACGTTCCAGTGCACGGCCGGAGATGGCAAACCCAGTAATGGAGACAGCGAAAGGGTTCGGCCATGTTTGGCACAATGTCTGCCGGTCAGAGACCTCCAAGGAGAGAGCATGAAGGGCCAGTCCTCGGCCCCTGCAGCCGGTCGCCGACCCCCCCCTCCACCGGCTAACGCCGGTGACCGGGCGTCTCTTTAAGGACGCGGTCGTCATGTGGGCTGTTCCATCAGCGTGTTTGGCGAGCGTCCCCATCTCGGGGAGTTGAATTGTCCTCGCATGCCATTTCTTTGATCCGCCTTCGTTTTCTTTATCTTCCTTCGAATTGGGTCGTACCCTTTTGAGCAACTTGCCTCGAAATGAAGAAAAGGGTTTCGCTTTTTTGCTTCTCTCTCTCCCTTCCTCTCTCTCCTTCGGACCCAGTAGAAGCGTCCTCGAGTTCAGCAAGAGTTCTGAGTAATGAGAGCTTCGGGAAGTGTTATCGAAGCGCAGGCAAGAATGACACGCACGATCTTTTTCTCTTCTAGAGGAACAAAAAGGAGTTGGTTTACCTTTTCTCGGCGGATCGGTCTTGCATGACATGTCTGCAACAGTCTGCATGCTTTTGTGTGCTCCTATGTATGTGAGCCAATTCGTGTTTGGTCTGACTCTTGATTTGATGATCTCCGTTTTGTTGTGACGAAATACTGCGGGCTCTTTCGACCAAAAAAAGAAAAAGAAAGGACAATACTGTGGGCTCGCGCATGCATGGACATGCGAGGGTCGATCTAGTTCTCTTTTTCTTATTCACATGTCTGCGGGCGAAAAGGGGGGATCTTTTGGCTCCTGGAAGTTGAAAACAAGTTGAATTGCAGCATTTTCAACTTCATAGATGCTTGGCATCGTCTTTTACATTGCACTCTTCCTCTTTTAGAATAAGAATCTTCTCACCGATCAGATAGGGATGGCCCTTTTTTGGAGCCGCATAGGGAAGCAAATTCATAGTCTTTTAGTCTTTCATCCGTTGCTTGATCCTGCATGCGTTTTGCATTGAACATGTGCTAATGGGTGTTTGCTTCCCTTGAAATGCAGATCCACCAATGTGTTGGACTTAGAAGGTGAAAGGTAGTGCGCAATTGTTGACAGAAGAGAGAGAGCACAGCCCTCCATTGGCTAAAGGGTCTTAGCTCTTGCTGGGAGTGTGCTCTCTCTTCTTCCGTCACCGTCACCATCACCATCACCATCACCATCGCAGCGTCATCACTGTCCCCAACACATGTCAAATGTGGTGATGTAGGAAACTTCTGAACCTCAGAGTCTTGTGGACTAAAGTAAACGACTTTCTCGACCATCTATAGCTATGTAGCTACTTAACTCTGGGGTTGCTTTTCAGCCCAAAAAAAGGAAAAAAAGAAAAAGAAAGAAACTTTGTGATTACTACTTACTAGTGCATTCCTTTTTCACTGGGGCAGCGGCTTGAGTTAGAGGTAAAAGGAGGAATTTTAAAGGAGACGTGCTTTTATCTCATCGATTTTGTTTATATGCTTGCTTATGATGATTCAATTCCGATCCATAGCTCTAGCAGTAGCACATTAGGTACAACAATGTGTACTGAGGATTATAGTAGGTATGATAGCATCTCAGTTACTATGTACATGTTCTCTGCGTGTTCACTAGCATTCTTGAGTTGCACAAGAGTCCAAACACTAGTGTACTTGTGCCCTTATCACAGATAACATTCATGGACAGATAGAGCTGCAATCCTGATTTTGGTAAAAGATGGCCCCTTCATTATGTCTTACGTAGGTGGAGGAGGTGCAATGCGAGGGCGCAGATAATTCATATGAACAGAGAAAAGGAGTGGAAACTCAACAGGTCCAAGTAAAGCTACGCCTCGGTGTTTTTGTAACTGATGCACAGGATGATTGCATGAGATGAAGGACCCAGACCTCCAGCTTCAGCGGTGATAAGGTCAAAGACAATTCATTGCTTTGGCGACCGTTTTAACAATTGCATTCTTTTCACTGCATGGAATACGGACAAGGTGCGCCACCACCCTTCAGTCCCTTGCAAATCTTTAGATATGGAAACGGATGGTTGTGCTGGACACCAAGGAGTCTGAACTTTTTGCAAAATCAGTCTTCATACTTCTTCCTGTATATATTTGTGAACTAAGAAGCATCATCTGATAATCACTTCTGTAGAAGAGGGTTGACGGATATAGAATTCCCGAATTTTTGGGAGTATCACTTTCAAATTGAGGATAAACTGTGATTTGCTCTTTCATTAGGTTTGGTGAAAGACAAATAATCTGGACATTATATACCAAAACGAATGTCCAACCACTTCTACTAGAGTATGATGGACTGTTACTTCTAATGTGTTGTTGATGACCACGAGTCCTCGATCTTTCTTTTAGAAAGACAAAATGAAGATGGGTGTTCGAGCAGAGTCGTAGCCTATGGTGCTGAAATTGGATCAGTGGGTCATATGAAGCAATTGACATACTCCGATTAAGTGAAGGAATATTACCTAATTCCATTTGTAGAATCTACTTTGCTGTTCTAGAATTGTAGTATTCTGAAGATATAAGTCAGTCAAAATTGAGCACGATCTACAATGATTCATTACCTTCTAATGTTTTGATTACACTACAAGTGCCATCATATTGTGTAATGTAGACTTTCTGAAACTCAATCCCGCTATTCATGGCCACATGGCAAGTGCGACCTCAAACTCACCAATTCCAGAATGGGTCTTGGTTGTGTGTGGACACAAATGCAGAGACTCCATTAAGTTTTCTTAGCGTGTCTACAAGGACTCTGACAGGACTCAAATGCTCTGAATGTCAAAATACTCGCCTTGGATTCAAAGAGCCGATGTACCTCCATACAGCCCAAAGTAGTATTAGTTCTAAATCGCTCTTCGGTTCGCTAGCTAACTAATGAAACATGGTACCTGTTACAACACAATTTGCGATCTCATGGCCGAAGAACATATGTTTTTTTAATGGAGGTCTCATAATTAGATGGCAATTGCAAGTAGAAGAGAAAGCCTTAAATTTTCTATTAGTGATTTGGGGTGCTGCAAACCACTATATAGTTCAACGGAGCAGTTTGTCACGATGTTGAACTCGAAATGTCCCTAATCACGGGATTGACATCAACAACATTATTATACAAGCAAAAATCTAAAGAATGAAACAATCAAACTGCTTGTGCACGGGAGAGCATGAGATTAACAACACTTCAATCGACTTTAATCTGGCACAATGTGGGTTGCGACAACTTGATATCCTCGCTGTCTGAGACGAGGTCCTCGAGGCTTAGCATTAAGCCGCTTGAGAACGAGAGGCTCGGTTTCATCCTCGGCACGAGAACCGGTTCGGCCTCAGTGATGAGGATCTGAAGGACCCTCCTCATAGAAGGCCTCTCGGCACTATCGGGGTTTGCGCAGCTCAACCCCAGAAGCAGGAGCTTCCTCATTTCTTCCTCCTTGAAGGTCCCATTCAACCTTTTGTCAGCTGTTTCAATGATCTTCCCTTGAGAGTGCAGTCCCCAGACCCAATCTACCAAATTTACCATTTTCTGATCAGTTGGGTCTCTCTCAATGGGCCTCCTCCCACAAGCAACTTCAAGTATGACCACCCCATAGCTGAAGACATCTGTTTTCTCAGTTGCTTTTCCATACTGAAGATACTCGGGCGCTAAGTACCCCATCGTTCCCGCTGTCAAAGTCGAAACAGGGCTCTTATCGTGATCCATCAGCCTTGCCAGCCCGAAATCGCCGAGCCTCGCGTTGAAATTCCCATCAAGCATTATGTTGCTGGTCTTGATGTCCCTATGAATGACTTGCTGCTCGCATTCCTGATGGAGATAAGAAAGAACAGAAGCCAATCCAACTGCAATGTTGAGCCTATGGGGCCATCTTAACAAGGACCCTTGTTCGACTTCCTGGTACAGCACCTTGTCGAGGCTCCCGTTGGGCATGAAATCGTAAACTAGCAGCAATTCACCCTTTTCGGCACACCAACCTTGGAGCTGCACCAAATTCTTGTGCCTCAGCCGAGCTATGATCGACAACTCAGCTAAGAATTCGGTTTTTCCCTCATGGGAATGCTTTGATCTCTTCACGGCAGCAATGGTACCAGATGAAATAAAGAAGGCCTTATACACGGTTCCAAAAGCTCCGTGGCCAAGGATCCTGCTGATATGAAACCCTTTTGTAGCCGTCTTCAGTTCCTTATAACTGAACTCTCTAGGACCAGCAAAAACCTCTGCTTTGAAGTTCTTCTCTATCTTGATGTCCCTCCACTTCTTTACAGTAATATAGCCAAACCCGGCGAGCACCACACAGATGAAGGCCGGGCCGGCGATCCCAAGGCCTAACCCGAGCCTCTTATGATGCTTACTACCTGATTCAGGCACGGAAATCGGCGGCTTAATTGTCACAGAGCTATCGGATACATTATGAGGATGCGACTTCGGCCTCGCAGGCAAGAAGCCAAACGTTTGGAAGCTCCAGCTCTGAATGAAATGGAGCTCGGTGCTTCCCTCCGTCGACGCTGAGAAGCCCGCATATCGCATTTCTTTAAGATACTCAGAGAGATCGACATCCACCGTCAAGAGAGGATCTTGGGGCTTGAAGCTCTTGTAACTCAAGAAAACCATCAGCTTCTTCTGGTCATTCTTGTAATCGATCCAGGCAGTTATCAATTTCCCGCTCTTGAGATCAATCCCCTGCAGCATCGGGTCCACGGTCTTGACGGAAACCAAGCTATCGATGTCCAGCCCGACGTGGTTCTCGCTCGGGTCGCCGAAATGCGAGTCGACCCTCGTGTCGAACTCGACGGCGACGAACGCGTTCTTGGTCAGCTGAGAAGAGTTCACGAGGCCGAGGTACCCGCCGGGGCTGCCCAGGGTCTCGTTCCCCGGCGAGAGGAAGAAGGCCAGGCCGTCGCCGAACGAGGCCGGGTTGACGTTGCCGACGGAGAAGGCGAAGCTGGTGGAGAAGGAGGCGGTGGTGTTGGACTCCCCGTCGAAGAACTCGATGGGGCGGTCGTAGATCACGGAGCCGGAGCCGGAGGAGGGGACGTCGGTGTCGTGGGTGAGGCCGAGGGCGCCGCCCCGGAGGTAGGAGTCGCCGAGGAGGGTGAGGTTCTGGAGGGCGGCGGAGGCGAAGGAGGAGAAGTTGAAGCTCGTGCTCGCGGAGGACGCAAGATTAGGACAAGACAGCCAGGCGGGGAGGAGGAGGAGGATGATGGAGAGGGAGAGCAAGCGGAGATTTCTTGGAGCCATTGGGTCATGGGATCTGATGGGAGGAGGATTGAGCGGCCGGAAATGGGTATGTCATTGACGGCGGCGGCTACGGCGGCGGCGGCGGCGGCGAGTGATCTTGGGAAGAATGGTACTGTAACTTGAATTCTGAGAGGGAGAGGGGGGAAGAGGAACAGGGTTTTAAACGGTTGGAATGGGCGCGTCTTTGGCTTAAAAAATATATAAAAAGGAAAGGAGGTGGAAAAAAAAAATAAAAAAGGAAAAAAAAACAAGAGAGAAAAGCAACGAGGGGAGGAGGAGGGCGCGCTCGTTTCTTTCTTTCCTTCTCTTCTTTTAACGGTTAGCGAAGAATACGACATCAATCAAGCTCCGCCAAACGGCGTCGTGCCAAGGGGAAACTTTTTTTCAGTCAAGATTTGAAAAAAAAAAACACTTTTAATCCGTTTTAATTGTCGAGCGATTACGGCACAAGTTTTGGACGGGCGCTAAATAATAACATTTATGAGAATACTTGTCAAGCAATCAAATGACAAAGAATTTACAATTTGTTCCGTGTAATAAGTATTTAGGAAAAACCGACATATTTATTTTCGTTAAGTATGCTCGACAAAAATTTTCGAAAGAGATGTTGAAGCTCGAAATATATCAAAGTATGCGCATCGCACAATTTCATAAAAGAAAAGAGTAAGAATTGAAAATCACTTCAAATGCACAAATCCGCTCTCTAATTTTCTTTTGTTTCGCATGGAATTTTGGGTTAACTTTTGCATTGCGGCAGGGCCACACGTTCACAATGAATCAAGGGTAAATATCACAAAAAACAAAAAAATCCTAAACTACTATGCCCATGTCAGACTTACCATAAATCAATTTTCATGTCGTGAAGAACCCCAAGCCGGTTTTCTCTCATCGCATTTGTCCTAAACTAATTTTCGTATCACGAAGAATCATCAACTGGTATACTTATAACCGCATTTATCGAAATCTGGCTATAAGATTTTGGTAGATTCACCACGGGAGTGTTGAATTGGGATTTTCGATGACCCGAGAATTAGCCAATCTTTGTAACGTGAAAATCAGTTTGGTCTAAGCATCGACACAAATGTCCTGGTTGGGAATTTTATCTATAAATTGGCCTATGAACATAATCATCATTCCAAGCAAGTTGGTTGCTTATCACGTGAAGATGAACACCTCCCCCTAAATGATGAACTGCTTGGAATGATTAGAGTGGGCCTTTTACCATGAAAAAGAATCAGCTTCGGATCGGACTGGCCGAGGATTTTCCCATCACGCCGGCCGTACGCGCGCCCCTCGCGGAACGTGGGGGATGGGGTGCGGGGGAGGAATCTCAACGGCATTGTTTGAATAGGAGCGTCGTCACCTGACCCACCGCCACTGACTTCCCTTCGGGGGGAGACGGAGGGTTGGATCCACGTCACGCGACCGATTCAACCCCCACGTGATTGCCCGTTCGGTCCATGGAGCCGTTGGGAAAGCCAAGAGCAATTTAGAAAAACACCCCACCCAAATAAAAAAAAATTTAAAAAAAATTGAAAGAAAAGAATTCCTGAACTGAGACTTTGACTGAGTGTCAGAATCATCATTCTCTAACACCCAAAAAATTTAGAATAATAAGAGAGAGAGAAAGAGATAACGCGCACACACTTTAAGGTAAAGAGATTTTACTCAAATATGGTGGGCTCAGTTTGTACCACACTACTACAGTAGGCCATGGATGACGTTATGTACATGCATGCACACTTTGCCATGCCAAGAAAGTCTCCAGCTCCTCCCACCAACCCTGAGAAAATCTAAGAGTCCTCCTCGGCTTGGAATCTTGCGGAAAGTAATTATCATCCCACCATTCTTCTGCTGCTGCTGCACAAAAGGAGCAAAAATGGCCATCAGCGCGCACACGCCTTGGAACCCAATGAATTTTTGTTTACTGCTCTGCAACACTGTCATTGGGTCATCACTATGCTCGTGCTTGCACTGAGAGAGAAGCACATTCCTGAACAGGTCTGATCCATGTGGCATGATAGTAATCGAGGGAGCAACGCTACCCGCAGAAACGAGACGGCCATTTCGATTTGTGGAATTCACTGTATATAAAGATAGCTATGGCGCCTGAAATCTTAGCAGCTCAAGGAAGGACCTAATAAGGTTGGCCGACTCTTGACAAGGGAAGGCATTCGAGTCGTTGAGTTTAGTGATGGCTCATAAGAGAAGAAAGTGGAAATTTGAGATCGATCGCAAAAGAATGTGTGTAACTACTAAAGATGACCCTGTTACATGAGATAACGTTACCTTATGTCATGCAAGGAAAATGTACAAAGTGCGACTAGATCCCATTGTAGGGTGGTTTGGCAAGTGGCGTGCTCCCTATTTTAGCTGAAACTTCCGAGGCATGACAACTGCATGGTTATTTGAAGTTAGTCAGTAAAGTAGCAGTTACTGTTTGACAGATTAGAGTCAATAGTCCAACTAACCTTCAGATATACTACAAAAGCTATCTGGGGGGAAAATTACATCTGGATCCACTCTTTGCTGAGAGGAAATTGCCTGCGCCATACGACTTTTACTACAAAAGAGAAGCATAAGTATAGAAATAAATTCCAGCTTGCAGAATGACGTAAAAGCCATTTAGGCACTAACGAATGACGTAAAAGCCATGATAGGGTTTAATACCTATCCCCGGAGTTTAACATATGATATAAGGGTATATAAGGTGACAACAGAGACCAAGAAGAAACATCGTAGCAGTTCCAGAACCAAATTCCATGCCACTTGTTTTGTTCTCTCTAAAGAACGTTCAATTAGTACAGCATAACGAGTCAACTGACCTTGCCCATGAAGGTACAAATTTGTCATTGGGCGTATCATCTTCATCTTCGTCTTCATCTTCATCATCCGAACATTTGTAGGGTGAAATCTCGTATGATCGTTCTTGATTGCCATTGCTGACACTGTCCTCAATATTTGTTGCTCTTTGCAAAATGCTTATTGCCTGGGTGATAAGCAACTCTCAGCATGAAAGAGTACAGGCAAGCAATTTCCTTCAGCAGATCAAACAAACCCTCATCTCTAGAAGTTGCTTATACAACTGAGTACGAGCTGTTTACTGAAAAATGCTTTGGGCACAAGCTATTGACAATGAAGAAGAGAAAGCTTTTAACATTTACAGCTAGCATTACTGACAATTTCAGTAAAACGACAGACAAGGCAAGGACGAAGGCCTTAGTCATGGAATAACCACTCGGAAAGTTTGTTGGACAAAATCATTGCCAACTCCAATTCCTGAAGTGTAGCTATTCCAATACCATGCCAGAAAGCACAATTAAACAGATTAAGGAGACAATAAGAATAATATTCCATAATCAATTAAAGTCATTCTATATGCGATACGAGACAACTGCCCCTACAGGATTTCAGTTGATGTGGAAGTTAAATCTACTCCTGCAATTTCTGCTGTCGTACAATTATAAATTTTCCTTCACGGTCTATCAAAAAGGACTGCAAAGCTGCATTGAGTGCGGGATTTTTCTATTTCTTGCATATTACATACTGCAAGTGTAAGGAGTAGCGATAATAATTTTTCCCATAATTGTTCTGATGAAAATAAAAATCACACATGGCAAGCAAAGTCCCACGTATTTCCAAATTAAATTCACCTTCAAGCCCCCCTCCCCTCTCTTGGCTCTTCTTTTCAACTTATTTTCTCTTTTCCTTTTAGGCAATGCATTGACGACTGAACTTAGTTTATCTATTCAAAGAAAGCCTGAATCAGAAATTGTACCTTATTTGTTCCATCAACACATATTCTTTCAGTTGAGCAGGGTTTAGAGCCTAAGCCCTGGTCAAGTTCAGCTTCACTCTCCACTATCCTCTCCGGAAAAGCACCTCTTTTTTCTGTATCTAATGTTTCATTCTTTCCGAGTTCATTTCCCGATTCTCTCCTCTTCTGAAACATATTATCCCGAAACACATGTGAGGTCAATGCTACCATGAGGACTAACAAAAGGAAAAAAAAACAAAAAAAGTAAGATAGCACTGGATAGGTCATACTGCAACATGATATTTTGGTCCTTGCTGCTCCTTTTTGGTAGGCATGTCTTCTTGGTCCTCTTGATTCCTCCGAGCACCTTCAACACGTTTTCTTTTCCTTTCCTTCTCCCTCCTATCTTCTTCTTCCCTCTGCCTTTTCTTCATGGCAATATCAGCCAATTTTTTCTTCTGCTCTTCTTCTTTCCTTTTCCTTTGAAGCTCCAATTGTCTCGTGTTTTCCTTCTCCATTCTTGCCCGTTCAAGTTTCAATGCTTCCTTCTTCATTTTACGTTCAATCTCTTTCTTTTCTGCTTGACGTTTTGCAGCTTCAGCAGCCTCAAGAGCTCTCACTTTAATGTCCCTCTTCCCTATTAAAGATAAGGAGTCTTAAACTAAATGGTTGGCGACAAAATCCAGTATAGACTTATCTTGAGTACATAAACATAGTAAAGCCAAAAGCAACTGATTGCTTATTCTGATGAAAGCCCTCACTCATCTAAAGTTTCTTCATGAAACAAACAGCTATCAGTTCAAAGTAATATGATGACATATTCCATCTTCATCCAACTATCAGTGAAACAGATTTCAAACATCAAATTCAGCTCTTCTAATTTAATAAAGTAGCTAGAAAAATTCAGAGAATAAGACATAAATCTACTGAACTATTTGAGTCCAGAGACGGAATGTGAGAGAAATCTAGCACCATAAAAGGTAGCATCACAAATTTCCAAGGAATCCAGGAAAAACAATGCACCGTTTTGAAGTGCAAAATAGCAGTACGACATAATTTACCCAAAGCAGTCTTATCTCATATGCCTTAGTAGGGAACTCGAGAACAGAACTTGTAGAAAAAGATGTGGTTGATACCTGTGAAAGGTGCAACTGTTTGTTTTTGTTGAACCAGTGGCAAGAATGAAGTCACATGAGACACAATGTTGTCACCTTTCCTGAGGCTGGTTTTTGGCTTACTGAACCTGTTATTAGGCACTTCCACAGGCCTCTTCCCTACGTTCAGCCCTTTTGGCATGGTTGTGCTGTCCTTCGCCCTATGCCTCTTGCTGCTTTCCCGCTTCCCAGGCTTCTGTTTAGCCTTTCTATGAGTCCCAGCAAAGCTAATTTCTGTTCTGATGGAATCTAGACTACATCTTGTCATCTCATTCTCTGTATCAGAAACTGAAGCAGGACAATTAGGATCTTCTGTAATATCAGCAAGTGGTTTTCTATTTGCTGCACTTGTTCTAGCATCTAAATCAATGCCCTCTTTTGATGTATCAGCTACCTCGTCTGCGTTCTCATTTTCTTCGCTAATGCAGGGAAGCTCAGGATTTAAGCTTCTTTTCTCCTTTGAACTTCCAGACTTGGAGGCTATTATATCCCACAACTTCCCGACGGGAGATGTGTAGGTTTTCTTCTGATATCCGGCAGATTCAGCATATGAAAGAGGAAGGCAATCGGAGTGGGACCTTCCATAAGGAGCCTGCTCAACTTCCTTTTTCACGAAGTTGTTCACCCCATTACACTCATTCATAGAGAAAATGCTCCCGATGTCCATATATTCAAGAAGGCCGTTTGGAACTGACTTGTATGAGTTCGGTGCCTTATGCAGCTCGTTTGCAGTGGAGAAAGGGGACAACGGTGTATGAACAGAAGAAGATTTGGAAGGCAGCTTTTGCACGCTGGCATGTTCAGTAATCCCATCTTGAACATCCAGCTTCTCAAAGCTATATCCATCATCAGAAAATGACTTCTCATCATCAGTCGAAATGATGAATCCCTCAAAAACAGGCATTATTTGATTCTTTCCAACTTGCTCCATGGATGGGCAACCAGGTGAGTGGTAAGGAAACTCATATTTTTGGTTATGGGCTTCTCTATTCTGTTCAGGTCTTTCAGAACAAGCTAAATGTTCTTCATCTGTCCGATTGGAAATATCCTCAGTCAGGCATTGACATTCCTTATCCATGGTGCCTTCGATTCTTGCTAAAGATGCAACGTCAGATAGACCAGAAATATTTAAGCCAGGTTGTCCATGGTTTTCTTGCACCAAATGGGAATCTGTATTTTCATGTTGCCCTTCCAAGGTGACACCCTGTGAGACAAAATAATCAAAAAATTTACAGCACCATTTTGCATCATACAAGCTAGAGCAGCATATGCAGTAATAGATCTGCTCCATAACTGTACGTGCATTTAGTGTGGATGCAAATTGTGAACTAAATTATTGACGCAGAGACTGCTCTGCAAAGCAAGTTTAAGTGTTTCATATATTAAGAAGTTGCTGATATGAGGTGAAAGATGTATTTTTCTTGTGCTGGCATCAATTAACTAACTCTAATTCCAGTATTCTACAATACTAATTATCCAACATAGACTGGAACTTTAGATCTACAATCCCCAAAGATTATCCGATGTTTTTAAGGAAAACCTCCTTGTAACATGATGATTTTAGTCCTGAGCTTTCTCTGGAGCTATCGTGACTTGACAGTTTCACTCTCAGAAATAGTTTCCTTTTGTGGTTTGGAGGTTGAAACACTAATAGCACCCAATATGGAGCTGTCTTTCCCATTACAAGTATAACAGAAGGAACTATTAAATCTAGGACCTAGTCATCTATTGAAACTGACCTATTATCACTGGCACACAATGTGAAAATGATCGATTTAAGAAGGCCAGCCATGTTGATCATCATAAAGAGAGTCAATAGATGATTGTGACCAACCTTTCCCACAACACTTTTCTCCTAGGAACATGTACTATATATGTTCACCAATCTTCTCCAAATAGTATAGGACTAAAATAAAAAGTTTCTAACTGGAAATGGAGAATCGAGTACCTCCGGAATATGCTGCATCTGCAGGGTTTCAAATGCTTCGGTCACATCATGCTTGGCATTATCCTGCATCAGATTATTGAGGATACTATCAACTATAGACCCTTTCTTAGAACTAATACGAGTCTTTTCATCGTCCTCTGTCCCGATTGACTTTCTTTTTCCACAATTTCCGTAAGTACTGTGCAATAGATCCATCTGCAAGCTCAATGAAACAGGTGAAAGCTCAGTTGATCTATCAAGCTGAGGCGATGAATTTGCAAAACCATTGCCGTCGGACTGTAACGGTAATATCTTCACACTTTGACAGTGAGAAGATTTGAAACAAGCTACATTCTCCAAAATTGGAGCAAAATGAGGAGTGCCGCTAGTCGTGGAACTAATTAGTTCCGTCGGCATTACTCGACCACCATAAGAATCAGGGTCTAGTTTATGATGACCAAGGTCCACTTCAGTTGATTCTGCTGCTTCAAACTCTCTAGTATCCTTCTCATGGGAAGTATTCATTACCTTATTTGATTTCAGACCGGACAATGAAGAATAATGTCCATCACTTAATGTGCATGGAAAATTTTTATGGGCGGCGGACAAATTAATTGAATGATCAATGAAAGACATCCTACTTTTGGATATCTTCCCTTGTAGGGGATAATTAGAAATGACATCTTTGTCATTTCCACATGTTTCACTCACTACTGTCTCATCATCCTGTCCTAAGGATGTGCTTGACTGATCTATCTTGTCAACAGGGTTTTTCACTAAATGTCTAGTAGATCCAAGTTCTTCAAAGCTCTTTTCCTGCTCCCACAAGGTGACCAGCCCTTTACGTAGCACTGTGTCCTCGACACTTTCTTCTGACACAGCTCCAGGAACATTATTCAAGCAGCTCCCGTTCTCTCTGAGATCATTGAAGTCAAGTTGCTTGGGCTTTAAAAGAACTTCAGAATCAGAGCAAAGGCTTGAGGCTAATGCTTCTGGCTCGTTTTCCAGATCAGCAGGATCAATGTTAGATGGAATGCCAAAAGAAGATCCTTCAGGCGGCTTTTCAAACGCAACTGAAGATTGAGCAGCATCAGTAGCACATCTTTCTGGATCAACATTATTGCTCAAGTTGGACAGGGCATTTGGTGCAGTACCGTGTGCTTTTGGCAGGTTATGGGTACTGCCTGTGATAAGCTGGTCAGAATGAGTAGAACCCGACTGGTTGACAGAACAACCAGAAACCAATAAGTTTTCAGTTACTAACGCATTGCCATTACCACAATCATCATCTTGGGGAGATTGTGATTGCTCTCTTAAAGAGCCAGCCATCTTCGCATCACCTGGGTCAGAAGATATCTCCAATCCTGGAAGCTCCTCACAATTAGGTTGATGGGAAAAACATCTCCACTGTGTGATGTCACCAGAACCAACAGTAGTTTGATGTCCATTGATTTGGCAATCTCTGTTTTCCGGTCCATGCATGCTGCCACTTCCATCCAACTCCATAGAGTTGTCAACCTGGCTCACTGGTTGCATTAGCTTATCCATACCACAGCTCTTTCCAATAGGGGAGGAACTATTGGACTTCAAAGCTTCGTTCATTTGACAATTTTCAGTTGACTTATGAGGTCTTGTTATATCCCTACACCGGATGTTGCTTTCCTTTTCCTTTCTCAAAAAATCTCCTCTATCCCTTTCACTCTGCCTTTGAACTTCAAGATCTATACTGCAAGGAGCATCCATTTCCAATAATTCATTTGAACAGCTTCCAGATTTCAAGGATCTCATGGCTCTACCGCTGCTGGTTTTGCTGCCCTTTTCCTTACTCTTGAAGTTGACCATCTGTGTTTCTTCTGTTGAATTGATATGAGAACTGGCGTGAGAAGGGTTGACCAGCTCTGCAGAATATACATTTTCAGACAGTGGAGGAGCAACCCCAGAAGCAGCAGATCTGCTCAGGTCAACAATAGGATCTTTTTCACGTAAACAACTTCCAGATGCCTTTGCACTGTTCCGGAGCTCGAGAGCCTTTTGCCTCGCCTTGGATCTCTGGACCCTTGCCAGTGACTGATCTAGATCATGATAATCTTCCGAGATTATCATGTCCCTTTGATGTTGAGGGGACGTAATGTTACAATCCGCCTCAGAAGTACCATTTAGGACAAAAGTAGTGTCATCTTTAGGAATTTCAGGCAACAAAGACAACTTACTGCTTGCTTCACCTATTTCTTGCAAAGCGTGAAAATCTGTGCATAAATCAGCTGGAAACCCTCTCGTGTCTGCTGTAAGCATGGGTTTATCATAAATGGGACGATGACCAATGGAACAAGGAACTGAAAATCGTGGCTGCGGTTGCAAAAGTTCTGCAATAAGCTCTTCTCTCTGAAATTCTGCAATGACACGACAGTAAATGTAAATTCAAGCTAGGGACTAGAGGTCCAATGGCCGCAACCATCGAGGGCAAACACATTGTAGGATAAATGACTGAGTGCTGTATCAAAAGTGATAGCGCATCATCACATGTAATTACATCCATCCGCATTGAACATTGCCCAAACATACAAAAGACAACCGGTTACAGAACAAAAGCACCATAACAGTGCATCAACATTAGAGGCTAAAGTATTCACGGAAGCATCAAAATTCAGGGGAACGACTTCGAATCAAGCCGGTTTATCAATCAACTTCAGCAGTTGTCACTCGATCTCGGCTCAGCGTTGATGCATCGTTCCAAAGCAGAAAATGAGGGGAGCAAACTAAATTTCGAAAGGAGCAATCGACAAGCAAAGCATTTCCATACGAACAACAGCACATCGGCATTCACACACACACGCCGTGCAGATAACTAGCATTCTATAGCGTTCCAAGCAGTAGGACACGAGCGAATCCGCTGCTGGCTTAGCAAAATCCCGACCGGAATCGTCAAACGACGGCGCTAACCGACGCGTATCGATAAGCAGTAAAGCTTCCGAAGTTCTCTCCGGCGTACCTCCGGGGAGCAGCGACGTCGGCTGCGAGCGGAGGAGCCAGGGAGGAGGGGCGACTCCGTCGATGAGGAGGGTGGAGGCGAGGTGCCGATCGAAGAGGCGAGCCTGGTGCCTGACCTGGTCGACGATCCAGTCCTTCCGCTCGAAGATCTGCGCGAACAGCTTCTCCATCGCCGACATCTTCTTTCACGGTTCCGCCATGAACTCGAGGAACCAGATGCAGCGAGTTTGAAGAGGAAGAGGGAGGGAGGGAGGGAGAGATGCGCGAGCGATGCAGGGTCGTCGTGCTTTTGGGGAGGATTTCTGATGGGATGAGCGCGGGGGGGCGGAGATTTGAATTTCTTTTGGGGGAAGGCGGTGGCGTCACCCGGCATTTCGAAACGGGTCGGGTCGGGGTCATGCCACTGGGCCCACGCGGTCCAGTTTGACCATCTGCTGCCTTCATTTGGGCTTGGGTTTGGGCTTGGTCTTGGGCTTGGGCTTGGGGCTTTGAGACTCGATCAAAGCTCACTGAAAGTTTTGCTCCAGGCGCTCTTAATTTTCGCGCACGGTTTTTTTCGATTTCTTTTTAGTTTGAAGCGCTCGATCGAACTTTTGGCAAAAATTTGGTAAGACTTGATTAGCGGAGGGCGGAAAAAGTTTAGGACTTGATCGCAGTTCGTGATGATAAGAGAAAGGATCGGCGGAAAAACCGCGTGTGCTCTTTACGTGTTACAATAACAGGATTTCCAAAATTACAAATTATTATCCGATCAATTTTCAGCTTCTCCTTTAGAACGAGCTACAAGATTCTGTTTTTTTGGCTCTTCCAGTCGTGAAACTCCGATGCAAGGTGAACCGGCCTAGTCGATATCGACGTATCCATCTACCTAAGCGTGACATATATTATGATTCCATGGTCATACACTAGAGATGCACCTTAACATGGTTCAAAATTGGAACCAATACATCCTAGCGTGCTTTTGTCGGCACACTCGATGACTCACTCATGACACTAACAGCAAATGGTATGCCTAGTCTAGTAGCTGTGAGATTGTTCAGCTTACCAACCAGTCTCCCGTATCGTCAAGGTTGAGAAAAAGCTCCCTCTCACTTGGTAATAAGTTAATAACTTGACATGAATGAATCCATGGGAGTAGCAACACGTCTTCCATTAAAACTCCGTTTGTTTCACGGAAAATGAATAATTTGATAAATTTTTTCCTAAAGAGTAATCATTTGTATCGCTTGAAATAATTAATTGTCGATAAATATTTCATTATTGATAAAAATTTATGTCTAAATATTATCGTAGATGATGATTTTTTTTTCTGCTCGTTCATTTTCGTAGCCGCTACAGGAGATTCTTTTTAGAAAATTATTTTTCTAAATATTATCATTCATTTTTCGTGAAGCAAATACAATCCAAGTAATAGTGAATCAATTGAATATAATTCGATTTGTTAAAGTATCATGCATCGCTTGTCTCTACTTTTTATATACATGTAATTTGCTCCAGTTTAATGTTCATGTGCGTTTGACCCAAAAAAAAAAGAATATTCATGTGCAGCTCCCCCAGACTTACATGTGATACAAGTGTCAAAAGTATCCCGCAACCATTGTGAGATGAGTTCAAAGGGACTTCATTGCCCGAAAAAAAACCCCAAATTTAATATAATCACAATTTTGCTCCGAATCATTTTTTGTTTTAGAAGAATCCCAATTTTTATTCTAGTTCCAAATCAATCCACGCATCCAAAAATCGCCACTGGTTCTTGCATTTAGAGGTTCATTATCTAATCACGTGTTTTCATCAACATTCTGACACTCCCATGAAATAATAACAACCTCTTGATGTTGACAATTTTGAAGAAACTAATAGTAGCATGTGAACAGATTTGGAACTAAAGCGAAAGTCGTGAATTTCTTTTAAACAAAGAAGTTAGAGGAGGGGTTGCTCGCGATTGAAGATGACAAGCTTCAGATGTGCTTGGGTACTGGATACATGGCACGGCCAGATATGGGCCAGGTGAGGGCATGGCAAACCACCATCGAGGCGGCAAATCAATAAAGGGACGAAAAGAAAAAAGAAAGGGGAAAAAAAGAAAAAAATGTTAGAAAGTAATTAAATTGTCCACGTTAGCAATTTCCAACTGATATTGGCTGGAAGGACTATATTGACAAATTGTTAAAAGATTCTGAACTAGATCGACCAAAGTAAAGTGTTTATGACTCGATTGGCATCTTTTCAATAGGTTTATGACTTTTTTGTTAATTTTTCCTTCTATAGCTAGAGAAAACTAAGGTCGGGATCAGCCTCCAATCTATTTTTCCAAGACCACCTCCTAGCAAAATATATGGCAATGCACATATACTCCATTTCCTTGCAACAACTAACTTTACAGGCGACATGCATGCTGCCATCTTCTTACCACTTTGAAATATAAAAAACCATATGACAAAATTGAGGTCCAAATTCAGCTGCTCGAAATGTCCTTCCTAACAATTCAAGGAGGAAGTTGCGGCTATCTCAACTCGATCTAACGGATCCATGCTTCATTAAAACCAACAGATAATCATGTCATTCGCGTAGTGCATGCATTTGCTAGTCTTTCTTACGCCCGTTATCAACAATCCCGTCTCTCATTTGTCCGCACGAAGCTGGATTAGACCGACAGAAACTCCATGACATCACGGATGCTACAGCCAAAATAAGGAAAATTACCCAACTGCATATTCAAAAACACTATTACAATGATTCGGAACATTATCAGTCTACTGTCGAATCACGTATGACACTAAACATAACAAATTAGAAGTCCTCCTTCACTATTTTGTAGAAGATAGCATTGGTGTAAATCAGTCGTAAGCCCAAAAGTTAATCTGGCCATGCCCAAAAGGACCATTTACAGAGCAAGCAAGGCTGAGTGCAGTAGCTAACAAAATTCACTCAGTCCTACCACATAGACTACCTGGTCAGTTCCAAAGAAAGCCATATTTACAAATCCCAAGAGCCGGTTTCTATCTGTTTCTCCCAAAAAATGGCTAATGTTAGTTCGATCTTTACGCCTTAGATCGCTTCCGAGAGGATCTGTTGTCTCTCGCGCTTCTTTTCTGCTTCTTGACATCCCCGTTGCTTATCACCTTGGTTTCAAACGCCCTGGAGGTTTTGTTGTGAATGACGATGTTGGTGACGACGGCAAATGTGGTGGTCTCGCCATTGGGCGCCAACTTGATTTTCTTTCCGATGATGGCATTCTGACTGCAGCACCGGCCTTGAATCGCTGTATCTCTGAGCTTCTGAAGTATTGCGTCCTTATCGGGAGTAGAGCAATCAGTTGAAACCTGCGAGTGATAATTTGTTACTAAACCATTAACAAGATTGTCAGGATGGCTATCATATTTTCTGCGTGACTGAAACATTTTGTTGTTAGGTTGCTGATCCTAATAAGACGAGACACTGACAGACAAAGAGCTTGCGAGAAAAGAGCTCGCTGTTTCTTTTTCCACTTTGTTATGAGCAAGGGATATTCTTCCACTTTTTGTTCGTTTTGGCCAACAAGCAAGTGAGATTTCCTTGGAATCCAAATTCTAATCGGGCATTTCAAGAAGGAAAATATAGAGGACAGTGACACGAGGATGTCGGCTTCTACCATATGACCAATCAGAATCACTTTGGAACCTAATTGACAACCTAAGGGAAAAAAAGATGGCAGCCTACTTCAAAGACATTTTAAGCCTCGTGGAAGGGGTTGCATCCCCATAAATATATTAAAACTCATTTTCACAGTCACAACCTTAAAATTGACAATGACGACAGGTATAGCAGATGACAAAATGTTAGCGAAGCTGCTCAAGATACTTACCTTAGGATCAAAAGGGATATTAATCTGGCTGCACAGACAGCCACAGCCATCAGAGAAATTAATTTTCAAGACCATCTCAAATACTTTTGTCCTCTCTGTTCTCCTGCACATATGTAAGGATACCGTCAAGAGTGTCAAAGAACAAGAAGCCATGTCAAGACATCTTGCACTCTTATGATTAAAGAGAAAGGTCCACGCTGAGCGCTCCTGAGTTCCATCGCCAAGGATACAATGTGATTTCAGGTAATGTATCTTATGGAACTCATGACTTGTTCGTGCTCTATCACAATGCTCACTAAATCTAGGGAGCACCAATCAAAGTGATCACATGAAATTTTCATATTCTATTATACTTCAGGTAATATTTTCCAAAATCAATAGTTCACTTGTTTATTGAGTTTGGCAATCGCCACTCTGATTTAAAATGTATATAAGCATTAGAAGAGGACAATTACGTGAACTCAGGCTGAGTGAACCATGTATCTGGATCATTTATTGGTCAGAAAAAGAACACCTCTGGTCTCTCATTTAGAAATACTTAACTCACATTGCTGTCACATTGTTGCCTCTCAAAGAAAAGCAACCTTGAAGCCTTTCTTTGCAAAACTCACATTGTTGCACTTAAGAAGGCAACTTGCCTCCCAGCGCGAAGTGAGAGCAATACAAAATCTCTTTTAATTTGCAAATGAAAAATGGCCCTCTACCATGTTAGCCATCACCACGAAACATCATCAATGAAGGTTTTCTTAGTTTTTCATGGCAAGCAGAAAAAGTCAATTATATTTCCAAAAACTTACCTTTTCAGCAGAAATGGTTGCTCATGAAGAACAGCTGCTTTGTATTTTTCCTCATCTAAAAAGGTAACCTGGAATGTTACAAGAACATTCATCAGTCAAGCTGTGATAAGTCTTACGAAGGGCATGTAAACAGTCCAATTTCACTGAGTCCCAACTTGATAGAGACCCCACTCTAGCTACAACAACTAATTAACAGAGTACTTAAAGACATCAATAGTATGAAAACAAAGCAAAAAAAATTGTTAAGATTGAAAATATCATCAAAATAAACCCCCACAGAAAGAAGCAAGTAGAAGCAGTGCAGTCACCATCTCAAGCTAAGCAATTGCACGCATAGGCCCCTCCCAGAAACTTCTGCAATTCAACTCCACATTTGCTTATGTCAACTAGAATAGATCATACCCGACCAAAAAAAACCTACAATAGATCATACCCATAGAAGATTTTTTCCATATAAAAATATATCAACGCAAGTATAAAGAAGAGGGTAGTCTGAGAACCAATATTTCAAAGAGCATAATTTCCGCTGACTTCGCCAGAAATCAGGAAATATTTACAGAGGTAGTTTAACTCAAATGTTTCTAACGTAATTTCACCTCAACTGATTTGATGAATGGCAATGGAGCTTTCTGCCCATGAACGCTAGCCAACCTGAGCATCCAGTTGACGTATTTTTCATCTGTTATGCAACCAATAATCAACATGACAGAATAATAGCCCCTTGTAATAATGGCACCATATGAAGACATCTATGATGTATCAACAATCCATCAAATTCATCACAAAGCTATGCTAAACTCAGCTGAGGGATCACTCCACGATAGTGTATGATATTCCAGACCTAAGTGAAGTTAAGAGGGCAAATGATGCAATAAATACATATACAGATAAACGAAAAGGAGTTCTATCTCACTCTTGAATGAAAACATATCCCACGGTTGAATTTAGTTGTACTGCCAACCTAAGAGCAAATAATGAGCCATAAAGGGACAAGGCAGCCTATAATGCCGCTCATCACTGTCATTAGGACTCACAAAATGAATAGTTACCTCCACTTAAAGCTTTAGTTAAAATAATCTGGACGAAGTCAATCCTGACAAATGGAGCAATCAGCATATTCAGCAAGTTCATTGCACCTGCAACAACCTGTGCTCTTTCAAATTAAAAGAAAATTATGGTGTAGATAGCAAGTCAAGCCACTTTGAGGCCTAAAAGATGCGACAAAGTTTCAGATGCTCGGTATTATGTATCATTGAGCCACACAAAACTCATAAGCACTTTTTTTCCCAATGCAATAGGAAGTACAAGACACATACACCAGGACATGTCACATTGGGCTCGCAATGTTCGGTGAAAATAAACTTATAGTGGGTACTCAATAATAGAATATCAAGACAACAGCACCAACAAATCATCTAGATCGGATTAGCACAGATGATGGCTGCACGAGGTTAGAAGATGATGACACAGAGATCTCTTTGAACCCAAGAGCAAAAATTTAGTACCTTATCTACAAGTCCGTGGATCACCAAACTCGCTTTCTTGTCCTTTGGAGTTTTCTGCCAATTTGTTTAATACAATTAATTAACACACTAAAGAGTTGATGAGTGAAAAATGCTAGAACTCTATCAACCGATGGTATGTTTGATTTTGTCCATCTCCTTTCATCCAGTCTGTTTCTGTGTTTAATTTTATCTCTCGATGGAGTGCTTCTACAAGTCAGCAAGGCCAAAGTCTGATAATGCAGAGCAGCAAGATCTCACGATATATAGAAATGGCCTATGTTGTGCCCAGTTACACAAACAAGTTAACACACAGAATTCAGTAGATTAGTCAAGATATAGTTCCAACCCATAGATCAAATTCCATGAGAAAGGAATAGATGCGAACATTGCTTTCATTGATTCCCTCTTCTCACGTGCCTTGCGACCTATAAGATTTACAGATATGGCAATGCTAAATTTCTCCTTTGATGACATCAAAATTTGTGGCTATGCTCAGTCTAGTCCTGATTCATCTGCTTCTAACGGTTGGGAGGGGAAAAGCACAATTATTTGGTAAAAGCATTGTCATCAAGAAACCGTCTGAACTCCTTGCCTTACAATATTGACCAGACTATTATTAATTTTATTTGGCTCCAGACAATTTAATTCCTGCCACATATTGGATGATAAACTAGATATACAAGTAGGGGTCCTGCTTCGTTGGCAATTATATGAACACTCTGGACCTATTCACCAAATTCTGGCAACCATAAGAATAAAAAATCATTTATAATTTCTAACATCTTTTGCATGTCATCTAGCTCTTTATCTTGTCTTTGATTGGAAAGAAGAAGCACCTGAAGATTTACAATCACAATCTTCCCTCCACCACGTAGACATTTCAAAGGCAAGTTACATGCAGGAGTGATCTGCAGACTGCATAGGTCATAGAGCAATCATACTTGAGACAAGTTAAGAGGAAAACTAACAAAACAAAGACACATCAAAGGAGTAGATTTTAAATGGAAAAACAAATGTTGGAGAAAATATACTTCTGATTGAAGACAACCCATGAGTTGATGCAAACCAACCAACAACAACTGATCCTTTCCCCACCAAAGAGATCGAAGACATGGATACCCTTTTTTTAATGTGCTGTCTCCTGATGTCAATTATACTACCTACTAAGCTATTATCCATCATGGTCATGCTATAGACGAAAGACCAGCATCCAATTATTATTACAAATCTCATCAATCTGCCATGATTTTAAGAGATGAATTCCTAGTTATGTTTAACAAGCAACCACAACTAGATAAACAGTTGCCTGGCCAGGCAACCTCAATATTACCTTGTTCCTAAGCACAAAACAACATCAGCCATTTGACAATGCTTCTCTGCATAGCTCATCTCCTTTGAGGGCAAAGCATCCTAATACAAAAACTGGGTTTCAGCACCATGAGTTTTAATAATAAGAAAAAATGTAGGTCTCAACCTCCTTGCTACCTTTTGACTACTCTAAACCACATCAAGAGAATTGATGAGTAAGATGGAACATTTATAGTGCCTAGTGGCATGAATGGTCACAACATTTCCAAAGATGACATATTGCTGAAACTAATTATGAAATGAGAAGCCCGATTAAAAGGAGGGTAAAGAAAGAAAGAAGAACCAAGTTAATGCCAATCTAGGATGGCTGTTTGAACTAAGCTAATTGTCACTGTCCAAAGATTTATTAGCTTCTTTCAATGGTAATAATCACGGTAGATGCTCTACAGTATCACTGTCCTTCAACACAAAAACATGCTTTCAGGTAGACTCTTAAAGAATACAACCATGTCTAAATTTTTTAAGGAAATTTGGTTCAACTTCTTTTCTACGAAACTATCAATTTTAACATGCACTAAGTTCAAAGAACATTAGACAGTGAAAAAAGGACACAGACAAGCAGCTATAACTCTGGGAAAGGATTCATTAACTCTGCTCTCCTTGTTATTCTTAATAGCAAACAAACGAAGAATAATATCCAACTAAAAGGTGAAATTAAATAATGTGAGGTAAATGAGTCATATGGGTACCTCCCAGTCAAGGACTGTGTCTCTAAGCTTTGCTCCACAATTTGCATCAGAACAATGACGTGAAGTCTCCTTCAGTCCTATTGAATCCACTTCAAAGTCTCGGAAGTACCTTCATATGTTAACTAATGCTTCTTAATTGACAATTACATGCAAAAAAGAACAGAAGATACAAAGCTTGCATCTTCGATGTAATAACTAATGCAGACTGCAAAAAGCCTACACAGGATGGAAATTTATTTTGAAGTGAAAAGTTACTATATTTGCAGTGGCCATTTATAGATTCCTTGTCTGTCTACTAAGCTTTGTAGCTTGTAATGCTAATTCAACTAATGTATGTTTCTAAACTTAAATCAAGTCAAGAAAGGTTAGCCCTCCACAGATGGACAAACTCGTGACGTGCAGTCTTATAGTTTCCATACTTTCCTAATTCTCTGATGCCTTGACTGATAGACCTTAATCTTTTGAGCTTCTGCAGGATTTTTCATACTGCAAATAAACACTCAGCACCACCAAGATATTATTTACTAGCTTTTCACAGCAAAATAGAGCTCCTACTCGCACATAGGAGCATCCTATCTTCATGGCTACATTTTTTTAGGGCAATAACGTACTTGATGTGCCAAATAACTACAGTTCCGCACTCACAAAAGTAGATGCAGCAACTTTTGACAAAAGGTAATGCAAAATAGCTCACTGTGAGGACCCAAAGGAACTGGAAAACAACTACATGCAACGACAGTTGTAATATCACTCACTCAGCTCCACAGGAAGGACAAGTCTCCATGAATGAATTTCCATGCAATTCAGCAAGCTTCTCCCTTGGGATTCCAGACCGAAGGTGGAGACCATCGACATTCTAGAATTTGTGATTCCAAGAGAAGATGGAATTAGGAATCAAAGCTCAGTATGCCCACAAGCTAATGACAGGTATCAATAAACGAGAATTTCTCGGGATTATGAGATGAATCCCGTATTACTATTGAAACTCCAAAAGACTTGGGACTTGAAATGAGTATCTTAAGGTACCAGTTGTTTCTAAGAACATTAAAAGTAGCTAAAGAAAAGCAACAACTCAAACTAAATGAGCTCTCATAGCCACGGCTATCGAAAAGTATACACTAGTGAAAATATAACCTAGCCTTACCTGACTAATGACATATTTCAAAATGCCAGCCCTCTCAAGTTCAACCAAAGCCATGTGCGTCATGCTTGGTACAGCTCGATGAAATGGAAGTGAAGCTTGAGGCAATGGCTTGCCTTCACGCTGCACTCAACAAATGGAGACTTTTCAGCAAAATGAATAAACAGCTGAGTAACAGGAAGCATCTTAATTTTACTGATTGTCATGTCAGACCATGTGCACAGATATCAGATGCTTGAGATCTGGCACCTTGGTCAGTTGGACTAGATGAGATCCGCTGATTAAAACTGCTATAATTTTGAGCTTGTTCTTCATAAATGTTTTAGAAGTTCATGGCGCCACAGGTGGAAGTCGAAATTCTTTTTCCTAGTTTCTGACTTTTTCCTCCGTTTTGGAAAAATTCCTAGTTACCGTCTACCAAAGAGAATGAACTGCCATTTTAAATATCCACTTGGATACTGAGTTTTAAAAAACACCTTGGAAGGTGAGACGATCTATAGAAAGCACTCACGAGGAAAAATGAAGTGCTTTTACTCTCTAGTAATGCTTCTTTTCTTTTGTTGCTAAAATGAAAACCCCATTTTGAGATAGTAATGAAGTGCGCTTCTATCCTCCTTTTCTAAGAAGGTAGAATTGAACTTTCATCTTTAAATACAAGATTTACATGTTATAACTAATAATTTTCACCTGGAGTGTCCAAATTCCTTTTGGACCTCGAAAATCAGGTATACCACAAGATGTCGATATTCCTGCACCTGTAAACACCACTAGATGCTTACTCTGCAAGAACAAGAGAATTGAAAGGGATTACTCAAATTGCTAACAAATATGATTATCACCATCTTATTGAGTAAAATTGCAGAATTCAAACCTCTTTTATTGTCATTGCAAGTATTTCAATCTGCCACAGCAAAACCAGCCAAGAATCAGACTAAAGGAGATTCATGAGGATTTAAAGTTGAATTCCTGATGTTCAACACTCTAAATCAGAAAATTAGTTAGACCGCTATTCTCTAATGGCAGGAAATGCGGAAATGGAAAGCACATTTCCAAATGCTAGACTAAGGTGAGCTACAATCACAAGGACTAGACATAATGGCATATCTCTCATAAGAAAAGAAAACACGAGCTCATGAATGTCCATTTCATTAATTGAAATCAGCGTAAGTACGTAATATCAACAAGCAACAAAGAGAGCCTTTGCTGTTGTCTACTCAAGTTTCTTCACAGCAAATAGCCTTACAGATTCTAGAGCAAAAGCATTCTGATAGTGTCAGTAACTCTAACACAAAAAAATGAATGATACGGTGACAAGTGCTCCGTATGCCTTGGCCCGTTTTACTCGAGCGGAGGCTCTTGCATAAGGCAATATTTTTGTGAGTCAAAATCGCGAAGCACAAAACTACAGATCATGATGCAATCGTTGTATACAGAATAAAGTTCCAAGAGCATAACCATCATGGCGGTTTAATATTCCAATTCACCATGTACATTTGCCATCTAAGACCTAAACCACCATCAAAGGATAACCAATTTCCCGCATGCATAGTCATTAGGTCTGACGAGTCAGGACAGCACTCGATCCTACCAAAAACCCTCGCATTGAAACATCATAAGCGGCAAACCCAAAAGACCAGTAGGAAACAGAGAGCAATACCATCCGCATGTGCACATGCCATCAGCGATGGCCGAGCCAATCAAAAACTGCATAACGTAGCACATGCGATTGACTAAAAGTTCACGACATTCATTGTACGCAAAGGATCGTCCACGTCGTGGGCATAGATCGTTTTACATAACGGGGCAAAAAGAATACGACCCAGAAGAAGGATTCAGCAGATTATTCATCTAAACGAAGAAGAACGGAAACAAGAAAAGGAAAAGGAAGAACCCACAAGAGAAAAAGCGAGGATTTAGAGAGAAATTTTATTTTCTAACTTTTTCTTGCAAAACGTGGGGTGGGTCGAAGAACTCCCGCATTCCAACTTCGCCGACATCTTCTATGAAGGAGAGCTTCTCGGCGTAGCCCAGAGACATGGCGTTTCTCTCACTATCACCCGCACACACAGCTTCACTGATCTCTCTCTGTTTATGCTTCGCGCGTGCGCGTGCGCGTGCGCGCGTGTCTGAGACGAGCGAAGGAGAGCTAGAGTTTTGTTGCCGAGGAAGTTGAAAAGGCCTCTCTTTTAATACGCAACAGTGTCCCATAAAGCCCCGTTGCAGTGCTCTTATATGCATTGTCGAGCTGGACAACCGTGCAGCGCCGAAGCCATTGTCTTGCCTTGCTGGTGATTTTGATGGACGATGTACGATACATCCGCAGTCCGTGCCGTGATCGTAGGGTCGGAGGGTGCGGACAAAATCCGGCTCTTACCCAAGTTTTTCGGACACTTAAATGAACCAACTTACTCTTTGATCAAAAGAAAAGCATTCGTGAATTATATACACGAAACTAAAAATAGAAGAAGAATATTTTGGTGAGACGGCATAGTTTGGTCTTGCAATTTCAATCCTAGGCATTATTAAGACGAATGATCTCCAAAAGAAAAACGGTTATTCGTAAAAATGGTTAAACAAAACTGTGAAGTTTAATATATGATGAGTTTTGTTATCATTTAACGATGAGCCATTCAATCACTTATATCTTGTTTGATCAAGCCTATTATATCATATTCTCTCACTTCATTACGTTCAAACGATAAAAAGGAACGAGGTAACAATACTGTTAATGGTATCGTGGAGACTCCCAATGGAACAACACCTTAAAGGGCATTTTTGGCCACTCGAATGTGAGATTGAATTGTGTAACAATTACCTTATCCAGAGATTGGTAATATTCTTTGGATGTGATACTTGGGTAAGTCTAAATAACAGCCTAGATAGCTTATAGCCTATATAACCAATCTCGGCCTCAGGGTGTAATAGTTTTATCCCTCCCATAATAGATTAGTAACTAACAAAAAATCGAAGAATGAAAAGCAACTTGATCTTCAGCTAAGTGTCGCCTCTGTCAATAACTGCCTTATGGTTGCCACTCTTTGATGATCACCGTACGGTGTCACATATGTCCTTGACCACCGATATATGAATTCGCCATGAAATTTGATCTCAGAGAACTCTTAGTCGAGCATATCTAACTTCGTGCAAGCACCATGCCATGTCACCGTCCTAAGGTGACCGCCCAGGGGGGGAGAAGCGCTCCGTGATTGATAGGGCGCGGTCATTCCTCTCATGCTCTTTCTCCCTTTCGTCCATCTTTGCTTAACTTCTCTTCCTTTGGCGTGGTGGCCTGAAATGACCACCACAACAAAGGCAAACCACCAACATAGTGGTGCTTCAACACCGGTGACCACTACGGCAGTAGCCAATGGTGGTAGCTCATAGTATTGTTTTTCTTTATCTTATATTCTTTTTTTTCGATTTCTTTTTGGAGTTTTTTTTTTATATATATTTTGTATCTTTTCCAATTTTAGTGGTTATTTTATCCTACCAACAGAATATTAGGTATGAGAAATCTAAGAGAACTTGTTGTCCTATCTTATCTGACCTGATATCCCGACGAACAAATACAGCCTTTTTGACGCCCTAGAACATTACACGCAACACGTGTCTTTTCTGGTTATTACTCATTAATTATTATGCATGCGGAAACACATTAAAGTATTCATTGTATTCCAACTTCCTTTCTAGGATGTCCCAACTTCCTCTTGTTCGAAGACACGACGTAAGAGCAATTAGGGATAGATTTTTGGCTGAAAAGGCTAAATCGGCAAAAGCAAAACAAGCATAATATTCTCCAATCCTTTCAGATTTTGACTCAGATTCCGATCATGTTGAGCATCAAACTTCACATAAGATGTCAAATCTCCTTGAGTGTTTCCTCAGGTGACAAATTGACCCTACCATCCTCATGGCTGGCGGACAAAAATCACAAATTGAAAAATCTTTTGGATCTGAAATTGAAAAGGACACAGCAATAACATCTTCTGAAGAAGTTGCTTGTGTGAATGCTCCTATAATACAAGAAGCTCCTATTAGCTTCATGATGCAACCAGAAGACGAGGATGTCCTTGAGACTACTATCTTGGATGCTGCTCCATAGAACAAAATTATTGGTGGCCTTACCTTTGCACTTGATGATATCCCTTATCACAAATGGCATGGTAGCCTGCAAGAGTTTTATGCATAGGTGAATGCAAAGGCAACCGATCCAAATAATGATCAGTTCTACATACTCTTAGAATTTACTGCCAGGTTTATAAGCAGTTTACTAGATTGGTGGCTAATACTTCCTTCAGCAGATCAAAACACTTTCCTAGCTCAAGATTTTGACCAAGTCATTCGCACAATGCATCCGTTTTTCATAGTAAGTCCCGAAGATCTCCTTGAACAAAAGGGAAAAGAGTCCTTTGAGCGTAAATGCTGTTCTTATAAGAGGAATGATTAAAATCGACACTTCCAAGAGATGATGAAGTTGTATTATGCCCTTGCTGGAGATCCTACCCTTAAGTCAGTCTTCCTAGCATCCATCCCTTCATAGATCTCTAACACGGTGGACAAAATACTTCCAAAATCGTAATCGGCGCACTTCAGGTGCCTCTTGCGGAGAAATTTAGAAGGCTATCCATATTGCCTTGATGAATTGTGTCTCTACAAAAAGGCATTCAAAGAATTCATAGAAAACAATCGGATGTTTGATAAGGCCCGCAAGAAATCAGGACTTAAAATGAAATGTGGGCATAAAGATTCTTGTGACTGTTCAACCATGGAAAATAAACATTTCAGAAAATTTTCCATCCATCAGATAAAGAAGGGCAAATGGAAGTTCCTCCGCAAGAGTAAGTGGCGCAATAGTAGGAGAGGTGATGGCAAAAGGAAAAAAGATAGATGTTTTATATATGGGGGAAAAGGACATTTTGCAAAAATTGTTCTAAGGCAAAGAAAATGAGCATGATCTTGTGGATTCCATTCACCACAGGATTGGAATCTTTATTGAAGAAGGTGATCTTGAATCTCTCTTTTTTAGACACCGACGATGAGGAATTAGACTCCTCATGTGATGGAAGGTTTTTCTTCGAAGATTCATCTCGATCCTAACCACCAACATCCCGATCAATCCATATGTCCAAGAAAAAACCCCTTTCTTTCAAACCATATGTTCATTTTCAAATCTTCCCATCCAAATATGCTAGTGGATACCATTGCAGATTCATCCATTCTTGGCCCTAAGCTTCTCCCTGATGAATATTGGGAACCTCACACCAGATATTTTACCTCTACCTCAAGGAACACATTTGCCACCAAAGTAAAAGCAAACCCATTTGAATCCCACATATGGTTTGAAATCTTCCCACATTGCTCCATTGTCTCCAGAGTTCTCGGTTCACCATCTCCTAACCGAGACTATATCATTGGCTGGGACATTCTAACCTGGCTTCCTAGTCTTAAACTCTTGCCAAATGGTTTGAAATTTTACTCTCACTTTCGAGAGTTTGTGGAAACTAAGAGACTCTATCTCATCCGGCCATAACACCTGGGTCCCATACTTCAACTTCTCTTGGAATCATGTGCTCAAACTCATACAGAATTTCTCATCAAATGTCAGCACCATTTGTGGAAAAATGAAGACTTCTTCATTAAGTTGCCCTTCAAGAAGAATGGGGATATAAATCCTATCAGAACGAACCACACAGAGATGAACCCTGCAGATCTCCAGCTCACTCGAACGGAATGGGACGACTTAGTCCAACAAGGTCTGATTGAGCCCACAAATTCCCAATGGCACTGCCAAGCTTTTTATGTGGAGAATCGTGTTGAGCAAGTTCGTGGAAAAAAGAGATTGGTTATCAACTACTAGCCTTTAAACTTGTTCTTTCTAGATGACAAGTTTCCTTTGCCTAATAGGAAAGCCCTATTCTCTAGTCTGTCCAACGTAAAGGTCTATTCCAAATTCGACTTGAAGGCAGTATTCTGGCAACTAGGAATTCATCTGGCTTTTGCATCTCAAGACAACACTTCTGATGGAAAGTCCTTCCCTTTGGACTGCAACAGCTCTTTCGATTTTTCATGTCATGTGCAGAATTTTCTACCACATTAGTTCAAATTCTTTGATTTACAGAGATGACATCCTATTTTATAGTGAGAATAAGACATCTCACTGCAACCTTCTCTCTCAGTTTGCCGACCAGGTTAAACAACATGGCATCATTCTCTCATAGAAGAAGATGAAGGTTGCCCGAACAGAGATAGAATTTTTAGGCATGCAACTCAAAGATGGTGCTTTTTCAACCTAATGACCATATTACGAAGGAACTATTCAAGTTTCCAAATGAAGATCTTTCTCATAAACAAGTCCAGCAATTTCTTGAAATTGTCAATTATTTCAGAGACTTTATTCCCAAGATCACCGGGTATATGCATCCTTTGCAGAAAATGTTAAAGAAAGATCCACCTCCTTGGAGATCCTCATAAACCAAAGCAGTTCAGTCACTTAAATAGAAGTTACTGTGACATCCGCAATTTTTTTCGTGATTTATAATACTCAAGGTATTAAGTTAGTACGAATTATTGAAGGAAATGTGAATAGTTTAGTAAAATTATCAATAGAGACCGATGCGCTCCTGAATAAGTATCGAATAATTTTCAATTTTTAAGATTTTATTGAGTTTAAGTATTCCCATTGTTTTATGCTTCTAATAATAATATTAGTGGACTCGGAATAATTTGGATTAATCGGTATTTCAAAGCAAATACGATTTCCTTATCTATTTTCACCAATTATTTACCGTATATTTTTATTAAACTATTTTAATTTAGCTCATGATGACTTCATGCATGACATGTTATTTTTAACCATGGTAACATTATATCTACCAATAACTCTAGTTAGTACTCTATTATTAAATTTTGACTCTAGCTATTAATTAAGGCCTCAATAATGAAAGTGGAAGAGAAGAGATAAGATAGCAACCCTTCCTCTTGAGCGTGAACTTCATCTTCTTCATCTTCAAGCTTCAATTTTCTATTGTACTCCCTTCCAAACCAAACAAAGCTCTAACTCCATTTTCATCCAAGCTTCCAAGATTATCGAATTTGTGTTATTCTAAGTTTTAATCTCCGCCTATCAAGCATCTGACAAGGTCGTTGAGGATTTGAATTATTCAAGTCTTTCATTCAAAGTAAGTGAAAATATCTAGGCGCTAAGTTAGATTGATCTACTTGGTACTCTTGAACTTGGTTGTTTGATTGTTTGTTTAAATGTTCTAGATTCTATTCTATGTTTGATTGAATTTCAATAATTGCACGTTACACTATTGTGATTGTGGAGCTTGAATTATGAAGTTCTCTACATGCCTAGAATATCTTGGAGAGGTTACTAGTATGTTTTGTTGCATCTTGAATGAGAAAGATGTGAAAAGGTTAAAGCTAGGGATGAGAAGGGTATATTGGTAATTTTTTATAATTATGAACGAATTTAAAAAATTTACAGAAGTGAGAGGGTGCTGTTAATATGATTATTTTATGAGTTTTAGTATTAATTAGCGAATTATTAAGTAAGATTAATTAGAGAAAATCAAACCAATTCAAGAAAATGAGTTTATAATCCTTAGGGGTAAATTCGTGATTTCATCAAGTTGAAGGACGAATTTGTAAATAATGGAAGTTCTGGGGACTAATTACAGCATGAGGAATCTTATATTGTTAGGTGGTTAAGTTATTTTTGATTAAGTGCTTAATCTAGACAAAGTGTCCAATTATGCAATTTTTGAAAGTTTAGGGGAAAAATTATAATTTCACTAAAATTGAGGACGAATTTGCAGATATTAGATATTCTGAGGAGTAGCCATCGAATTAGAATCTTGGGATTATTTTAACGGTTAATTTATTTTGAAAAAAGGACTAAATTGTAATTTTTGAAAGTTCGGGGGCAAAATCGTAATTTTATGAAAAAAGAGGACCAATATGAAAATATTGGAAATTCCAGAAGCTGTGATGGAAACAGAACCTTAATATGTTTTAATGGATGAATTATTTCGAAATTTGACTAAGTTATTAATTTTAGGAGTATAGGGGCAAAATTGTAAATTCACAAAGTTTGGGTGCTTAATTGCTAATATTGATATTGTAATGAGCTGATCACAGAATTAAGAATTTTATGGTGTTGGTATGGTAAAAAGAGAATGAAGTCTTATACGTTGAAAATAAGTAATTGCTTGAATGCCACGGTTATACCGAAAATATAAACAAACTTTTGTGGCGTATGTGATGTTGATATGGCTTGCACGTGAAATTGAAATACATTGGATGATGGTTGTGCCATGAATAGCATATGACTTGCAAGTTAAATGATGATGGCTTAGCATGGAAAGAGTGATGATATATGTGTTGAAATACATGCAATTAATTATTATCATTAATTGCATGAGACATGGCAAATAATGAAATATATGTGGTGATTGTTATGCTATTATGAAATATATATGAATGATGCCACGTGATTAAGACTTTTGCCACGGCCTATTCGCCATCGAGCGAATTTCCTTTTATGAGTATATGGATGATAGCAAGATGTTTTACCGTATGAAACGGTTCCTTACAAGATTGAGATGATATGAAATTCTATGATGACATGACTCATGTAGTCATGGTATGACATGGCTCTTGTAGTCATGATATGACATGGCTTTGTTATGGTATGATATTAAGAAATAACCATAATCATGTGGATGTATAGTTGTATATTTATCCTCAGTAATGAAGAGAACACCCGTGATGAATGGACCGAGGTGTGGCAAAGGGTAAGAATGATTCCGTCTCCCATGAGTTTGCGGTAACAATGCCTCGTTAGTTGACATGCCTAGTGAATCGAGAAGGTTTTGGCCAATGGCGAATATGAACTCACCTGTGTATATTGGTGATCTACTATGTGGTATCTTCACATCATGAGATAATATGACATCTGTTTGCATTTGAGTGAATGATCTTATGCAATGTTTTTAATTGTTTCCATTGGTATATGATGATGGTAAAGATAGTGTATTTACTTTTGCATTAATCAATATGATTATTTCGCACTCATGTTGTTTGTTGGTACCAGATTGAGTGGTAAGATGAATCTCCTATCTTAGACTTAGAGATTTCATTTATTGGACTTCTACTCACTCCTTTATTTTTCATATATGTAGGATGGGTCCCCGTCGTCACTGCTTTTTGGAGCTTCCCTTTATTTTGATTGTGATATCAAGATGAGATTATATTAGAATTGTTAGTAGTTTATACTAAAGTGTACTTCCACTTATTAGAATATTAGTGGTGAGTTAGTTGGAACGCTGAAGGGTTACGATGGTCCCCTGTGTTGCGACAGTGATGGCATGTTGATGGACAAGATTGCCGATCTGTAGTTCAGGAGTTCATGAGCTTTTAATTTGACGCTTCTGAAGATCACTTATAAGGTTTGGACTAGAGTGTATAGAGAAAGTGGAGACGGGTTTCTGTTTTGATGTATATTACTTGAGGTTAAATTATTTGTTCAATAAAAAATAAGTTAGTTATTTATTGGAGAATTGAAGTGGAGTTAATTTATATACTCTTTCGAGATTCAAATTTTATGGAAATTCAGGTTGTTACCGTTACAACCTTTGCCCCCACTACAAATTCCGTCTGACGGCAAGAGAATTCTTCAGACCGATGCCAGTGACAAATAGTGGGCAGCGGTTCTCATTAAAGAACATGCGGATGGCAAGAGAAGAATTTATGAACACAAGTGAAAGATTTTCTTAAACAAAGATTCATTATCACTCTACCTTCAAAGAAATATTGGCCGTTAAATATGTGATTAAGAAATTCAAATTCCATCTTATTGGTCATTATTACCTTGTGGAGATGGACATGTCCTCATTTCCTCAAATGTTGAAGTTCAAGGAGAAGACAATCCCACATCCTCAACTCCTCAGGTGGGCATAATGGTTTTCTAAGTATTCCTTTGAAACCAAACACAATGCGAGGAAAAAGAACATGCTTGCTGATTTCCTATCTAGGCCAAATCTCGCAGTAGCCTCCATCAATATGCATACCTCTAGGACAACCACTAGACGCATTAAGGTCCAGCCAATACTACCTAAGTGTCCAAGTTGGGAATAGCCCCCCGAGATTCCATATTTGATTCAGGGAAAATTGTTTGTTGACAGCATAATTGATCTTTTATGGAGATATCAATGCAAGGTTTTCAACAGGTATGGGATTATGTTTAAGACCTTTAGGATTACATCCAAAGTACCTATTCATATATTTTCTTACCATTTCCCCAGATTATCCATTTCCTGAGGAACTCAAATGGTTTTTTTTTGTATTTATTAAATCTGCATACCATAGCCTTTGAATTTCTTACAGAAAAAATGCCCCTCATTACTTGCAACATTATTCAAGAAGAAACCCCTTTTCAACATTTGGATGAGTTTCTTGCATGGTTCAAACCTTTAGGAGCCTAGAAAACATTTTTTCAATGACAACTCAAGGCTTGTAGACCTAACCCAGAGTTACACACCATTGTTCTATTTCATAGACCATAGATGTTCTTAAGGCCTAGTGGATACCTCCACATGGTCCCAGTACAGGTAGGAGTTTCGACTTTCAAACCATAGCCAGCTTTAGATGAAATATACAAGACTCTCCAAGCTTGTATCCACCAACTTCCACAAGAATATCAGGAACTCCAGAGGATTCTATGCCAGCACAATAGCATGTTCCCTCTAGAGATATGGTCCCGTAGCAATGCCTTATGGCATTACTCAAACCTAGAATTTTCCAAGCAAAGCTTCGAAATTCGACAAGCTCTTAGAGAGTATCATGGAGATGATCTCGTTGATGATGATGATGACAAACCTGCCACTTGCTCCTAAGATGTTCCCTCTTCTTCCCAAAACCCATAGGGTGGTCCATTAACTCAAGACCCGTTTTCCTCGTTTCCTCCCACACAGTCACAACTAACCTCCACTACTTTTTAGGACTGACCTTTCTAGCAACAAATGACCTATCCTTCACCCCCCAAGAGACAAATGATTAATGGTATGTCTATATGCATGTCAGGAATCCTTCATAATCCAGTTGCTAACAAACTTCTATCCCAGTGGAAAATTAATAGCCTTATTCGAGCTTATCGGTAGCAAAAGGATATGGCTGTCCTAGACAGATCCGCTTACAATATTGACATCTGAATTTTCCCGATGGTCAAGGTTAAAAAATTCGAGATTTGAAATTCTTGATCACATTAAGTTTATTTTCTTGACCCAAAAATTAGATTGGTGTTATTAGTATCATAATTGCACAATAAATGTAAATTTAGCATAGGCGTGTGGAATTAGGCCTTGGATTTCAAATTTTCAAAAAAAAAAAGGAATAAAAAGAAGAAGAAATTATTATTATTTTGTTGGTTTCTAATATTATTTTAGATATTTGATTCAGGGACAATAAATCTTAAGTACCTCATATCCGATTAAAGAATTTCAATCTTAAGAGCCAATCAATCGCTTAGAGTACCGTACTTGGCACCGTAGGATTGGACTCACATCCCTTGAGACCATGCCACTCGGTGTGATCATACAAAATCCTAAAAAAAAAACCTAGCAGGTGCAATATAAAAGGAAAAAGAAGACTTTAACTAAAGGGGGCCATCTCGATTCTTGGACAAAAAAGGAGGCTCTTTTATTAGGGTGAAAGGGGTTCCAAGAAGAGATTTTTTTTTTTTTTTTGTCTCGGCGGATACGTGCTCATTTCTCCTTCATTCCCCTAGACCTTAACTTGGTTGTCATCACCTTCATTGAGTTCCTCCCGGCAACCCAACACCTCCGTTTCGCCTTCATTAGCTTCTCGCTTGCCTCACCACTACACCTCCTTTCATCGCTACCATTCACTGTAGCTCTATAACCAACATTTTTGTTTCTCACGGTCCATGACCCTCAACCAGTCACCATCGCCACCTGGTGACCTCCTCTCCGGCATCCTCCTAACCATGACTTTGCTCTCAATTCCCAACGGCTTTAGTGTTTTCTCCGTTACTCTCGTTCTTCGAAGGAGAGTTCTCTTGATTGTTTTGTTTGAGCTTTTCTCGAGGATCTAGGCTCGGAGGCATCTTGAGGTGGTCAGCCATAGTTCAATTCATCTCGAACTTGCCTTCTAGCCACTGTCTTCAAGCTGAGTAGGGTCACGATCAAAACTCAATCCCATGAGCCCCGTTGCCTTGCCCCGTTTTAGCCAAACCGTGGGATCGAGGCTTGCTATTTCTAGTCCATATGTGTGTTAGGTTTGAGCAAGTCTTTATTTGCTAATTCCGAGCCTTATTTGTCGATTCCCTTTAAATCTGGGTGTGAGTTTGAGTTCTAGAACGGTCCATACCTTATTCTCAACCTGTGTTCATAATGTGTTTGTTAAAACTCTCAAACCAAATTAGCGTTTAATTCAATTTGGTTCTCGTCTATATTGAGCAATTATAATCATGTTTGTTTTCATGAAAGGAACCATCCACTGGTTGAACGATTACAATTTCAGTTAAAATCCATATTATTGAATTCAAATCAGCACATTGTACTTTATATTTGTTTTCTAGTTGCTATTTGGTCTGATGTGCCTAGTGGAAGTTTGAGCTTGTTTGATGATTGGTATCGAGTGTGGTGACCAATGGTGGAGGTGCGGTGAATGAATGTATTTGGCCAATTATGGAAGGTGGTGTTCTAGTATGGAGTTTTGGGATTCTGGATGTGTTTAAAGGGAAGGTAATAGGAATAGATAGGCGAGTCTGGATTGAGCTTTTATAAATCTAGGTTCGGCTTAGAATAAATGAATTTGGGTTTGCTTAATTTGGTGAGTAGAAGTTTGAGTTAGATTCGATAATGATATGAGTTTTGGGCTTGACTTAGCATGGTTAGACTTGGACTGGGCTTGTTCTTCGGTGAGTTGGCCTTTCTTCTAACTAAAAGGGTGGGAGAGGAACACTAGAAGTGCCGAAAGTTATGTACGATGCTTATTTTAGTGCAAAAAGTTTTTTTCAGATTACTTAAGTGATACTTTTTAAAAAAAACGATCACTTAAGTGCCAACTCTAACCTGGGTCAACGGAAATCCAACATGGCAATTTTTTTTTATTAATTTCTTTATCCTACGTGGCTCGTTAGCGTGCCCAGTCAGCATATAACCCACAAACGACGTCATTTAAAAGTTGTAAGTAGTGATCCTTTAAGTGCCAAATTTTGTTTAAAGAGATCACTTCAGTGCCAATCATTGTTAAAAAATGATCATTTCAGTACCAATCGGATTGTACAACGTCATTTTGGATGTCCACGTGGACTGGATTTTATTAAAAAATATGCCAAGTCATATTAAAAATTTTAATTATAAATGCCACGTAATTGATTTGGCCGGAATTAGCACTTAAGTGATTGTTTTTTCTTTGATTTGACACTTAAGTTATCCTTTTTTCTCCAATTTGGCACTCAAGTGATAAAATAAAACTTTTAGCATCAAAGTGAACACCGTACATAATTTTTGGCACTTTTAATGTTCTTCTCTCCTAAAAAGGGGTTTGGCGTAGTAAAGCCCATTTTCGTGTCCATAGCCCAAACTAGAGCCTGAGCGTTGACCCACGTTTAGGTAGGGCTCCGAGGTCTCCATTTTTAAAATAAAATATTATTTAAAAAAATTTCAAAAAATTATTTTAAAATTTTAAAAATTTTGAAAATAAAAAAATTGCAGATTTTGTTGAGAATTGTTGTGTCTTGCTTTCTTAGTATAATCAAGTTTTTTTTTCCTTGCATGTTGATTATGTCGCATGTTTAATTTGTGTATTTAATTATGCATGTGTATGTTGGGTTGCGCGTGTTAAACTCGAAAGCACAATTATGGTCGTGGTTGTTCTATATACTGCAATGCATTTCAATAGATTGTTTGTTAGTTTCTTTTCTAGATTATATTAGGACTAGTTTAGATATTAAAGAAACAAAACTCACAATGCTTTGATACCTCTAGGCTCATAATTGTTAAGATTGCATGACCACCTTAGATAACACACTCTCAAATTAGGTATCGAAAGGGCGCTAATTGTAACATTAGTGTAACCAAGTCCTTGTTCCTAGAAATCTCTGGTTGCATAGGAATCTTGACGACACTATTGCATCTTGATTGATTTCTAGCCGACTCCAATAAGCTAGTTATGACTCCTAGAATTGCATAGATTGTTAAAGAACTAAAACAAAACCCAACATCACGCGAAGTATGATGTTGGGAGAGACCATGCCTAAATTGATGAGCCACTAGCCCACCTTTTGGGCAATACCCTTTCTTTTTGCCTCGATGGAAAAAGAAGGTCGTGACAAACACAGAAGAGGAATTCCGTAATAAAGTAGGCATGTTAAAAGTGTGTATGCAATGTATGTGGCGTGAATTATATGTGTGTCGGTGCAAAGGATGCTTGTTCAATGTAAGTAGCATGAATTTTATGTGTGTTGATGCATTTACTTTAGAAGATGCTTACTTTAGAAGATGCTTGCGCTATGTAAGTGGGAATCCAATGCTTTGGTGACCACATCAGTTTGGGTCTATTTTAGGCAATGTATTGTGTAACGAGAGGGCAAATCTCGCCCTAAAAATAAACCCATGTTGTGTTCAAAATTCATGGCTTTCTAAGTTGTCCTCATCTTCTCCTAGAATGGTCCTTTCTAATTAAGATCTTGTTATTGGTTTAGTAAGGTGATACGACTAAGTACGCTCTTCACTTTCCATAACATGGAACCTATAGATCTTTGGAAATTTGAAGGTGGTGGTGATTGGCAAGATTCAGAAGGGGGAGAAATTTTTTCTTTAGGAATTGGTTCATATGAGACCATAAATTGGTATATTCCTTCATCATTCCCAAGAGGGCCAATAGTGGGATCTCCATCAAGATATCTTTGGTAAAGATTATCCTTACGCTTCATTTTTCTTTTTTGTGAAGATGGCTTGTCGTTATCTTCATGATCCGAAGGGTTTAAGCATATGATGATCCCAAAAGCAATGGCCTGTGCATAGATCTTTAAAATAATGAAATGGCCGCCCTTTTGTATGAAAGGACTCAATTAGCTCTTTTGAATGTGAAAAATAATCTTCCGTGGGAGTGTCTGAGACACAAGGCTTGAAGGTGAGGATGGTAGAAAAAAAAAACTTTCTATTTTTTTCATGAGAGTGGCCAAAAGTGATGACAATGGAGCCATCATTTTTTAAAGAAAATTTAGACTCGGTGGCTTGAATGGGAGTAGCATTCTTGTGGAGCTTCTCATAATTAGTCACCCATGTGTATGGTAAGAGCTTGACTAGTTCAAATTGAGAAATTTGTCTGGTGACATGAATGCACGATGGTGCTGGTTGCTATCAACAGAGATGAATAGAGCATCTTCTGTAGAAGACAACTTCAAAATCCAAAGCATGATTTTGGACATGATATACCATAATGGAGAGTAGCTACAAAAGAGTCAGGGGTTTGAAGTACATCGGTTATTTATAGTTGGATTTCAGGGTATTTAACAGGCGGGGATCAGACAATGCCATGTTGAAATTGGGGAAAAGAGTCACAAATATTATGCTAACATTAAGGGTGATTTCAACTATTCCTATGCAAGCATGTTAATACTCAAGAAATCGGGTATCAAGGAGAGCCATGCGGGCAGATATGGGAAGAACTTTTCTGGCATGGAATGTTAGAGCAAGGCTAACTGCTCCAAAATGAAGATGGGTATATCCTTGAGAATGCCACTGTTGAACAAACTCGAGGCATCTAGATTGACAAAATGCTCTTGCTGAGTAGTAGGGATGAGATACTGGTCAAAGTGGGTAGATTGAACATATTACTTAACATCCTTAGGAGTATGCTGAATAAGTTTCTTGATAGAACAAATGGGTGAAAAAGAAAGTGGTTTGGCAAAAGTAGAATATGGATTAATCAGAGGAAGCTGAGTGTTGGAAAACTTGTCATCTTCATTGAGGTAAGTAATCTCATAAAGATTATCAAACTTAGAAGCATTGGACTTGCAGAACATTGGAAGATCGAGATAAAGAGGGGAATCAACAACAGGAGGCTGTTTGTCGGACATCATGGAGGAGGTCATCCTTTCCTAGAATTGATACCTCATAGAATAATGATCTCAATCCAGTCTCAATGATAATGGCTCTGATACAAAAAAATGACTAGGCTGAAAGACACAAGTGAGACAAGTATGCTATCCCTAAACTTTATCGGCACTCTTGGCCATTTTAAGAGAATTGCCTTTTAGTTTCTAGACTTGCTCCTCAATCTGAACATTAAACGATCACACGAGTTTAACAAAACACATATGCATCTTCTTTATACTACACAAATATTACAATACAACATCCAAGCAAAACACTATTACACAAGTCATGGGAAGGGTTAGGGTCATCTAACTTTAACACTACACTTCTACGTCCAAAAGTCTGCATGTATAAAAGTCAATCCATTATCTATAAGTAGATAACTTCGTCTATCGACTCGTCATCATCGCCATCAAAACCCTTAAACAATCAAACTTGTTTACCCTCAATGTTCATATACCAAGTAACATATCAATGGGAAATCCACTCTAGAAGCCCTACGTCGACCCATTAGTGGAAGTACATGTAGAATATACTATCGGTGATCCAGGTATAAGTATATCTTCAAAAACATAATCAAAATGCATGGGAGCTCCAAAAAGCAATGGCGGTGGGGGATCCCTCCTACACATTTGAAAATTAACGAGTGAGTCAAAACGTAGTAAATGAAATCTCTAAGTATAAGGTAGGAGATAATCCCATTACTTATCCTAGTATCCACAAAGTAATGTTAAATCAAGGCAATGACAAGGTAATAATAAGGGGCAATTTAATGAATGCATGTACCATTTTTCCCATCATAATATGCTAATGAAAATCGATCAACAATGATATATAAAATGATTCACTCAATACAAAAGGAAGGCAAACATACTGTGATGCACGATTATCATCAATTCGTTTGTTCATAGACATGTGCACATGTAGACATGAATCTATTCATTATTCCACCTCATTCTAAACACTCCTGGGGCATCCCACTCTGAGGCATCCCAAACACTCCTGGGCATCCCGACACACAAAGCATCTCAACTTCAAAGCATTCTGACACACGGGGCATCTCGACTTCCGTGACATCTCGAACAAATCTTAAGCATCTCGAATCACGGGGCATCCCAACTCTGAGGCATTGTTGCCACCATTAAGTGGGTGACAAAAATAATATTATCATAATATCTATATTTGATCACATAACAATAGTGCAAGTAATGACGCTCAAATATTGTGATCTTCCTTACATCAACAATTAATTCAACACCTATTTATTATTTCTAACATATCCATTCCCAAAATTAACATTTGGTACACGACTTTATCTGTGACATTTTGATTCTGGCTCACCTATTTTAATGCGTAGAGAATAACATTTGGAAATGTTATTTCGCAATGGTTATTGAGGAGTAGTTTTTGGGTGATTAATTCATGTTTTATTTATCTTTCTTTTGTGAATTATCGGTTTTGCGACGATCGTGATTTTGAGGTGCACGAGCTTTATATAATTTATGTTGATGTGGCATGGAATCTAAGGGGCCTAGTGATGGTTGCGCCTTATGTTTTTGGCTCATGGTGTTTATTAGCAAGTAAAAATGGTTAGGTGAAAATATCGTAACTTTTGGAAATTACAAGGGTTTTTTTGGGAAAAATGTCATTTATAAGTCAAATTTTATTTTCCTTTAGAATCAGGCCGGACCCCATCTCTCTTCTCTTTCTTCAATTTTTTATCATAAATTTTGGAAATTACAGGGGTATTTTTGGGAAAAATGCCATTTATAAGTCAAATTTTATTTTCCTTTGGAATCCAATTGGACCCCATCTCTCTTCTCTTTCTTTGATTCTTATCTTGCTTTATTGAAGAAGCTTTGAGTCCAATTATGTGTGAGCAATGATAACTTTTGGACAAAAGTCTTTCTTCTCTTTTCTTCTCTCTCTCACGCCGACCTCTCTCCCTCTTCCCTTTCATTTCTTTTGTCTTGTCTCAATTGATAATCTTTGATGTCTAGATGTTGTATTAGATAATATTTGGAGTTGCATTGATTGAGAATGATGATGAGTCTTGACTTTATGGCTTTCTTCTTATTCTCTTTCTCTATTTCTTCTCCTCCACCGACCGAACCACCTCTCTCCACCGTGCTCTATTTACTCTCGTTTCCTCATCGTTTGTCTTCTTGAGATCTCGCTTGTTTCCTCTCCATTGAAACTTGAGTTCTGGCGTACCTCGAGAAAGATGAAGGACGAAGCTTTACAATTGTATCTAAGGCAATTATTCTTGCCATTTTTCTTCATTTCAACCCATTATGTTATGATTAGAGGTGGAGCTTGGATTGTACGTTGTACGTAAAGCTGATCGGTAGTTGTGTGAAACTCGTGAACATTAGTGGAAGCTTCGAAATAAAATGGTTTTGTGACAACAATATTGTTTGCTTTAAATATGGTGGAAAAATGTGATTTTTCGTCGGTTCGAAAATTTCGACGATAATCATTCGTGTTGATGATTCGGCTGGTACTAATTTGGAGGAAGTGAAAATACTGTTTCGTAGTTAAATCGGCACGATGAGGTCGTGTAGTGGTTTCGTACGTAAGTGATGAACGTGATTTGCTTTGCATGGCTAGCTTTTATGGCTTACATGCCTTTTACAACTTTCAATATATCTTCTTAGTTAGTTGTGATGAACTCAATGATGTGGTGAATACCAAAAAATTTTGGTGGTGACAGGATTGAATGGTATGGCTGGCGCTGTAGCCATGGACGCTCTGAATAATGATTATTTCGACTATTGTCGATTGTATCTTATTTATGATATTGATATAATACTTGTCGAGTATTGAAGTTGACACGTTACATTTCCGTCATGTCATCCATTTACGTTACACTGTGAGGATTACAGTGAGGACCATCGGCTGGAGTATCGATGATGCCCCGTGGGAGCCATCGAGGGAATTCAGGAAGCTTAAGGCCGTTATAACTTGAGGTCGTGCTGTGTGGTCTCGGTGATAGATGCGTAAGTAAGTCGCATAACCTCAAAGTAGGAGTGAGATGCTTGCTGCTGTGTAGTCTGCAGAAGATCGATTCTTAAAATTAATGGTTACGAATGAGAGTGGCATTTATGGGGAATTTATGGGCATATCATATGCATTCTCATATATATATATTATCATTCATATCATGATGGAAATCGATGATCTTGTGGTACTCTTTAATCGTGATATAACTGTTTGAATAGAATAGTCATGGTTTGATTTAGTTGTTGAGTTTATCTCATTGTTGTTGCTTTCCATATTTTTTAGATTGTTAGCATGGCGTTCCATCCACCCACCGAATCTATCTCCACATATGATTCGATACTAGATATCGAGGGATCGTTTGTTGAGCTTCCCGATCCTATTGTACTTGGAGTGGTGTGGGAAGGCCAGTTGGCCATTGTCTGGATTGACTGTTTTATCTCCTTAGGACGGATGCCGTTTCGTTTTGTATCGAACTATTTCCATATAGATGGTCGCCTGTTTGGACTCGTCCCCTTCCCTTGTGAGAGTGTGAGGAGGGTCGCAGCCGGTAGTTGATCAAGCTAGGTGTTGATGCAGCAGCCCGTTTTGTTTGAGCTGCATCATGGCCGCTGGCAGGTAATCTCTTAGGGCTCTTGTATGGCAGCTTTAAGACAAGTATGGATGTGACGTTTTGTAACTGGCAGAAGAAGTAGACTAGATCCTTGCTTTCCAGTTGTCATTTCATTTGTGATGTAAATATACTAATCGCCTAAAGAAAAAAGATAAATAAGAGCTGTTTGTTATGTTTCTTCTTTTATCTTTGATTTTTTTTTGTCTTTTGCTTGCGTTTTTAATCAAATTAGATAGTTAAGCCACATAGTTTTTATGACGGCCTAGGACGTCACGACTCGAGTCAATATCGTTACATCATCTTATTCATCATTGCCGAAATACAATTGCAATGTCTTTTTTATGAATCACTTAGATAAATAGTAATAAAACACTTACTTTTTTTCATTTCTCATGTAAGCAACGATAGTATTCTTAGAGAATCGGCAGCATGAACATTGACAACCCAAATAATAGACAACACGAAAATCGAAAAGTCAAATATCGACAACACGAACATCGACAACTCAAATAATTGACACGTGAACATTGACAACTCAAATAATTGAAAACATGAACATCAACAACTTAGATAATCAATCTTTACCAAAAAAAAAAGACAACTTAGATAATCAACTATGTGAACATCTACAACTCAAATAATTGACAACATAAACATTGATAACTCAAATAATCGACCACATGATTAATTTGCAACACTTAGCTAGTAAATCGAAAACTTAGTCGGATTACAAAAATCACTTTCTTGTTACATGCCTAGGATGTGTTTAATGGATTTCTAAGGGGATATTTAATTGTTTCTTTAAGATGTGATGGCAATCTTTTAGTGAAAAGAATGTGAAAATGATGAATATTAAACCTAAAAGTGATATCTCTGTAATTCAACTAATTTACTGATTTACTACCTAAGTGTTGTCGATGTTCCTGTTGACGATTTTTTGAGTTGTCGATGTTCATGTTGACGATTATACAAGTTGTCGATGTCATGTTGTTGGTTATAAGAAATTATCTAGGGATACTAAAGTGGGAGTCTCTCTGGTAGGTGTGTAGTTTAGGGTGAACTAGGTGGAAGCTGGTGCACCTATAACGATTCTATCTAATGAAGGTGGGGAGTAGTCGTTGAGGCTAGAAGGTTTGAATAAGGAGTGGCTTCTGGTAGGTTTCTAAGACGGCAAAGGGGGTGAGAATGAACCGAATTGTATACCGAACGGAAGGATAGCGTGTTTAGGATGCCTCATGAGTCAAGATGGGTTCCAGCCAATGATTAGTACGAATTCATCTGTGTATATTAGTGAGCTTTATGACTATTATGAACTCACCTGTGTGTGTTGGTCATCATGATGAGTATGAACTAATCTATGTATATTAGCTTCATGATAAGTGGGGAATAGACATTCTCTGTGTATAGTGATGAGTCACTAGGTGATACTAGCACATCATGAAATAATATGCTATCTGCTTGCATTTGAATGAATGATCTTATGTATGGTTTCTATGGCATATCATGATAAGAAAGATAAAGTATGTGCTTCTGCAATTGTTCTTCATGGTTATTTTGTATTGCTTCAACTCGCGTGGTTTGTTGGTACCAAGTTAAGTGGTAAGATAATCTTCTACCTTAGATTTAAAGATTTCATTTACTAGGTTTTGGCTTATCCATTATTTTTCAACTTCGTAGAGATGACAATGGAGGGGGCGAGATAATATTGGAGGCCATCAACCCTTGGGTTAGATGGTGGTTTGGTTAGTATGGGTGTAGCCGGTGTTATGTGACCCTAATCTTTCTCATGACTATATATTTTGTTGTGATAATTAATAATGGTGTTTTTTGAATATTGAAGATATGTATATCATTAAACTCGTGTGATTTTCTTGTAAGGGATGTTGCAAAAATTAATTGTGCTTTTGCATGCATAATTATAACTATAAATATAAACGGAAAGGACACATGTCACGGGTGACATTATGGAGAGTCACAATAGGCCCACTAGCTTCCGCCTGGTTTGTCTCCGAACCACATACCTACTAGTTAGGGTTGTACTTTAATACTATATTGTGATATCCTTGAATTAACTCATTGAAGTTTTGTCCGCTTTGGTTTGTCCTATATCGAGCCTCGCAGTTTTATCCTTTGGCTTATAGAGGAGCACATTTTCAAGAGGTCACCCATCCTACAAGTGCTCCCACCTGAGCATGCTTAACATTTGGAGCATTGCCATTACACCATTACGTCAAAAAACACCTTCGTGAGTTAATTCTAGTTTTCACATTTATATCTTGGAATCGCTCTCCCCCTTTTCGGTGTACAATTGAGTTTATTCATGCCCCCTTCATCGTACCAGAAGTCGCTCCTTGTCTAAACCCTCTTCCCTAGCAACCACTCTCTCTATAAGGGATAATAAGGTGCAAATCAGGGAAAACAAAGACAAGACTTGTGGTAGGTATGCTATCCCACACACAAACGGCTCTTTAGACCTCTATTAAAGGGACTGCCTATTAGTCACTAAGCCCCCCTTCGGATTTTCATTCGCACCTTAAAACTGCTTCATAGTAGCAGAATTTTGATGTATAGGTTCCATATCATGGCAAGTACAATGCATACTACTAGGACTAATCAGCACACATACGTTTGTTTAAAGAATCATATTGGGCAAAAAGGCATAAGTGAAGATTTAGGGATTCATAATGCACACAAATTTTATTTCTCAAGGCTTTTTCTGGGGAGCAGATCCTGCCTTTAAATATTACAAGCATGGCATTATATAGGAACCAACAACGACTAATTATTAGTGAAGTTCACTAGCAATTTGCCTTGGACACCTTATTCATAGACTTTGTAGACTATGAACTCATTATAGCTGGACAAACTACTGAAAGATGATTGGCAAACTTATTACGACACTGACTGGCGATTTTTTTAACTTGTTATAGTATTACTACAGTGATAAATAGTAACTGCTACAGTGCCATGCTACAATGATTTTTGACAACGGACCACTTTTTTCCAACGAACTTTCTACGTCTTTAGAGGTCGTATTTGTGAATGGGCTCTTCGATATTGTTATCATCGGAATTGTCCAAACTGTCGTTGTCCTTTTGTCTTTTGTATTATCTAAGGAGCCATTCAACTTCCATAATTTCTAAGGCCACCTCTTCATGAAGTTGTAAGGATTTTTGTTTTTTTTTTTTTGTGGAGACTCATAAGTAGATGGAATGTCTGCAGAACTCAAGACAAAATCAATGAAACATGATGGAATATATGGCTGGGGTAGGTTCCTTAATTGTAGTGAATGACTGTGGTCTTGCGATGATGGTTCTTCCCATGGATCTTGTGGTTAAGGGGCTTGGGATGAGAATGAGGCCTCTTAGGATGAAGACGAAACAACATCATTCATATTAGCTTGCATATCTATGCCATAATATTACCTAAATGCAATATCAATCAATGTTTGACACATTATGATTAGTAGGATGATCCCAAGATGCGTTGCTAGAACCTGTTGGCGATACCTCTGGTGGTATCATTTGGTTATATTGGCATAATAATCTCTAGAGCTCTCTATATTCTTGGGGGAGTGCCAATATATTATAGGGGAGAGTTTTAAAAAACTTTTTCGGAATTGGTTGAGGCCTGTATGTGGTTATTTCTACTTCAGCAAGAGTTTTACTCACATCTTCATTCGGACGAACGAACAACCGTGGCCTGTGAAACAAGATTGTCATATGTAATTCTAGATTGGGTCAATAGGCTCTAAGTTGTTCTTGAAACATACATTTCTACGCTCCTAATGGTTTGAACCAATTAAGCATATCACCTAAATGCTTAAACTTCTTTTCTCCCTAGAGAATTTTGCCAATAATGGAAATGATTATGGTTGTTGGAAATTTAGTGGCTATGGTATAAATATTGAACAAATACCAATAAAACTAATTGAATTCTTCTAGGAACTTGTCTTCAGAATTGAGGGAGATGGGAAGGATGAAAGGATACTCTAGGTATAATCCACTGTGCTTGAGACTTAATCCTCCGCACCTACTGAAAATCAGCAATTTGTATTTCTATATCTGTGATGGCAAGTTTTCAAAAGGGTATTATTTTGGATGTGCATAGGAACTTATGTCAGGTATTGGCTACTGGGTCAAGGAGGTTTCATCTTGATTGGTTTAAATCCACCAAATGGGTTTCGAGACACATACATGTTTATGGATGTAATTGGTGCAACAAATTCTTTAGGTTGTGATAAGAAATAAGCAAATACTTTCTTCTTTCCTACTATATGCCTAGTTTCAAATGAGTACTTTGAAAACTATTTTGTCCATCCAAAGAGTTGAGGACGAGGAATTTGCTTTTGTTTGAACTCAACATTTGGGAGAAAAAGGACAAATCTAATTCTACTAGAAAATGATGTCCAAGAAGATGAAATTCAAACTTTTTGATGCCATAGTTTACTGCCAAAATTTCCTTGAGAGTAGAAAGATAATGCATCTCGCTTTGCGTAAATCTTCCATTTTTGTGTCCATAGATTGTACACTTACCATTAATTTCTTCAAAAAGAACAGCAACCTAGTATTCATCACTAGCATCTGTCTATAGAACTCTCTTCCTAGTAGAAGAAGTTTGTAAGGGAAAAAGATGCTATAGGGCTTCCTTAGTCTGTTGAGGTCCCCATGGAGAAGCATCTTTTTTGAGCATCTGTTGTGGCACCATAGGCACGCCCCTTCCTATATGTCATTCTAACCTCACGTGATTATAAGAGTTTGCACGCGGAAACGTTTCTTTCTCTTTTTTTTTTAAAGCATTTAAATCCTGAATTAATAACTAATAAAAAATATAAAGATCTCACTGGCATTGAACTTCAACATTTTTTTATTTATATACATGGATGATATAAGGGTGAATTCATACTAGAGAGGCTATGTACAGTGCTACTCCCATCACTATCCTATCAACATGAGACTCACCATTTCATCTATCAAAAGCGTATCACCTATCACGTAACCTATCCCAAAAGTGTCTGTCACATGTCCCAAAAATGATCCTCCCTGTCCTCTAACTACAGCTCACTCCGCCCCACTAGAAGCATTGTCATCCCCGTCATCAGACACGTATGGTAGGGGCCCTATCAGTCGCCTACCAATATGAGCATACACACCAAAAAACCTAACAATATAGATCCGATAGGGGGCCCAATATCTACAGTCAATATTGAGATACATCGCATGAACACTATCCCAGGGACATCAGGAATCTCGAACTCTAACAGGAGTCCCGAGAAATCGATCATGGCCCCATAGCTAACTGAGGAGGAGGCGGGTAGGATAGGCATAGCTAAAAATCTGTAAAAGTTTGTCACAACAACTGTGAGCTACGCTCAACAAGTAAAATGTCTGTCAACCTATATTAACAAGAATAGAATGCATATCTACATGCATACGTATAACATTCTTCTAGATGGATTTACTAATCACAATAAACACATTTTGTTGTGCCTATGATAGTAACCATCTCAAGTGTGGTACTTTACTCCACAATCACAATCAATAGCACAATTCAACACACACACATAATTTCACTCTTGCTTGGGTATCATTATCTCACTCCAAGCCACATGCCCAGTGCGCTCGCCGGACATGTAAGGAGGAAAACTCCCGTCTAGCAGGATTTGGTGAGCACTCCGATCCGCCGCGGTGTACACCAAAATTTTCAATGGCTCGCGCAGGCTTCGTGATCCACTAACCACGGCATCCCGATCAAACTCCTGGGGCATCTAGGACATTCTCATCCTAGGCATTGTAGTCCACTGACCACAACATCCCACATTTCCTACGGCTCCTCGGGGCATCGTCGGTTCACTGACCGACAGCATTTAATAACCTAGCAAGCCCACACAAATTAATCATTTCGTGCAGTACACAGCTCGTCAACAACAATCATCCTTTCTTAATATCACATAATTCATAGTTTACCACTTTAGTAGGACATATCGTAAGTCGCATTCGCGGTCTCTTTCACTAGAGCACCGCCTTGACTAATCGTCAACAACACATCCCAGGACATGTGGCTAACCACATCAAGGTCTAGCATGACTCATTGGAAAGATCAGAGTTTATACATTTCATCTATAGAAGACATCAAATTGAGATTACGGCAATTTCATATTGAAAATAGTAAGTCTTTATAAATTGGTAAAACTGGGCAGCCTTGCACCAATTTTAAATCAGACTTAAATAAATAGTGAATTAACTTTAAAAATTCTAAATTTTGGATATGTCACCGAAGATACCTTGATAAACATTTTTTATGAAGGATTCAAAGTCTAATTATTTCTTTAAATGCCTCGTTCGGGAGCTTAAAGTCAGACTAAAAACTGTTCATTGGGACAGAATCCATGCCTCTAAAAATGAGTTCATTTCAGTATCCAAATCATCGCCAAAAATTATAAAATTTAAATATGTTGTAGATAAAGACATCCTCAAAAAATTTTGTGAAGAAAGTTTGTTCAGAATCATTCTATAAAATTTTATAAAAATTCAAGAATGTGGAAAGGTCACTGAAACAGAGCACCTGGGCAGTCAAGCACGGGTTAGAGATTTGGCGTTCGTGCTACACAAAACAACTCCAAAAATTTTGAAATTAAAATATGTTATACTTCCAGATGTTTTGAACAACTTTTATGAAGAAAGTATTGCAAAATTATAATCACAGAAATCTCTACAAAATTGGAAAGCAGTAAAGGTCCAGTAGAAACCGAATCTGGAAATCACAACTCAAGTTCAAGAATAACTCATGACTTGATTTACACGAATTTGGTGTTCAAAAACACCCAAACCAGCAGCTAATTTCCATCACCACCATCCATTTCCATCAATATCCTAAACCCACGCCAATATGCAACCCATTCCGATCTATTATAGGGAGGTAGAATTTCACTTGCCTCAACAGTTGAGCATGGCGCGGTTTGTCTCGGAAAAGAGAGAAAGGACTCCCAACGGCTTCCTGAAGTGTTCTGGCTCACCTCGAGCTCACGGATGTGGACAAGTTACTGGCGTCAAGAAGGAAAAATGTCGGCTGAACGAAAGGAAGATGAAGGAGAAACAGGAGTCGGCGAGAGACGAGAGGAAATAAAAAACTTGGAGAGAATCCTTCTTTTCCCCCTTTTATTTGCTGCAGCACGGTTGGGAGTTTTGAGGCGCCACATGTCCTCCTTGGTGTCTTACTTGGCTTGATCTCCTTCGTCAATTGACAGAAGAAAAGCAGAAGTTGTTGACTGAAGAAAAAAATGGGCAGCTGGCGGTGGTGATGCAAGGGGAAGAGCAGCTAGTGTTGAAGGCGCGAGAGGGAGGCACATCTGGCAAAAACATGCGATGGCAAGAAGGAAGGAGGAAGTGGAAATGTCAATCAACAGTGGAAAGGTGCTGGTGTGGTGATGGAAGACAGAAGGTATTAGCATTCATGAATCCGGCACAAATGGGAAATGATGTGCATGATTTCAGCGAAAATAAAATAGCGGTGGGAATTCGGTGCTGTGGAATATGTAACTAGAATTTATAATGTGAACGGAAGACATCGTGAGGTCAGAATGGTTAGTCTGTAAGACGACGTTACGGACGAAAAGATAGGTAGTTGAAGAAGGATCTTGCGGGGGTGATTTCAGAATGGTTGCTATGGTGATGGTATGGTGATTTCATAATAACATCCGCGTCTTCCAAAATTGACACTTCCATAGCTCATCATCGATTATTTAAATTCTCACGTAATGTTTTGTTACGTACGCTCGTTAAACTAGCGGATGAAATTTTTGGGATGTCACAACTCTCCCCACCTTATGAAATTTCATCCTCGAAATTTGGGTCCTTACTTGTTCCTTCAAATAGTTGCGGGTACCTAAGTCTTATCTCTTCTTCACTTTCCCACGTAGCCTCCTTATAATCATGATGTTGCCACAGAATTTTAACAAGAGGAATGGTTTTATTTCTGAGAGTCTGCTCGCCACGATCCAATATTCATATTGGTCTCTCCATCTATTTTACCTTGTCATTGACATCTATGCTCACAAAATCTAGCACCTGTGAGGAGTCAAGCTCGTATTTCCTCAACATTGCTACGTGAAATACATCAAGTATATTAGAGAGCTTTGGTGATAATGCTAACTTGGGACTCAATTTTCCTTTCTTTCCAAACCTTAATATACCTTTCATTGGTGACACTTTCAGGAACACATGGTCACCCACCTTGAACACTAAGGGTCTCAGATGTCTGTCGGCATAACTTTTCTGTCGACTTTGAGCGGTTTTGAGCTTATCTTGTATCAGTTTCACGGTTTCCATTGTGACTTGTACTAATTTTGGTCCTATCAACTTTCTCTCTCCTACTTTGTCTCAATAGACTGGGGTCCTATAGGCTCTTCCATACAAGGCTTCAAATGAAGTCATCTGAATACTTTTCTGAAAGTTATTATTATATGCAAACTCCACTAAAGGTAGCTTCTTGTCCTATTTGCCTTTGAAGTCAATAACACAAGCACGTAACATATCCTCCAATATTTGTATCACCCATTCTGATTGTCTATCTGTCTGAGGATGAAATGTGGTACTATACTGAAGCTTAGTCCCCAGAGCCACCTGGAGACTCTTTCAGAAGTTCAAAGTGAATCTTGAGTCTTGATTTGACGTGATGGTCACAGGCACTCTGTGCAATCGCACTATATGTTTAACATATAAGTTTGCATACTTCTCAAGTGAATAGTCTATTCGTACTGCCAGAAAATGAGCAAACTTAGTCAAACGATCTACAATCACCCAGATGGAATCGTGACCACTTGATGTCCTTGGTAAACCTTGCACGGAATCCATTATTATATGTTCTCATTTTCATTCGAGAATTTCTAAAGGTTTCAGCATTCCAGCCGGTTTACGATGGTCTGCCTTGACTTGTTGACACGTTAAACACCTTGCAACATGTTTGGCTATATCCGACTTTATTCTATTTCACCAGTAATGTTGACGAAGATTATGGTACATCTTTGTATTCCCATGGTGAATACTATAATTACTCCAATGGGCCTCCGTCAAGATTTCCCGCTTTAATTCTTCATTGTCAGGCACGCATATGCATCCATGGAATTTCACGACTCCTTCATTTGTCACGTGAAATTCTGATTTCTTTCCTTTCATGATTTCTCCTCGGACCCTTGAGATTTCGGGGTCCGTTTGTTGTAGTGATTTAATTCTTTGTATAATTACAGGCTCAATTCTCAGCGTAGCTAATACACTAGAAAGATCATTAATCTCAAGTTTAAAGTCAGATTCTAGATCCTTTTCGAGTAAACACCATTCCTTGACCACCGGACTAGCTATAGTCAAAGCAAACTTCCGACTAAGAGCATCTACCACTTTATTGGCTTTCCCTAGATGGTATAAGATTTCACAATCATAATCCTTTAATAACTCCATCCACCTTCTCTGTTTCATGTTTAACTCCTTTTGAAAAAATAGATACTTCAGACTCTTATAATCTATATAAATTTCAAACTTTCCTCTATATAGATAATGTCTCCAAATCTTCAATGCAAAGACAATTGCCGCCAATTCTAAGTCATGTGTCGGATAATTTAACTCATACAATTTTAGTTGTCTTGATGCATAAGCGATGACCTTCCCATGCTGCATTAAAACACACCCAAGGCCCTTATGGGAGGCGTTGCTATACACAACAAATCCTTCCGATCCATATGGTATTGTCAGAATTGGGGTGGTAGTCAATTTTCTCTTAAGTTCTTGAAAACTTCGTTCACACTTATCAGAGAAAAAAAATTCCCAAATTACAGTCAATATTCTTCAATTTTCCCGGATAAAAAAAAACCCCAAATTTCAAACTAACGATGAACCAACTTTTAAGTGAAATTTATTGCTACAGGTCCCGACTAACGATTACAGAGTAGCTAGGAGGAGTAAATGCATCTTTCCGCCCAAATCAAGAATATAGTGGGAATACCAATTGCAGTCAACAGATTCAAAGAAAAACAAAAAGAAAAAAAGAAACACTTTAACCTTCATAAGTCAAGAATGCAGTGGGAGCATCATTTTTTGGTTTAAAATGGGGGAGGGTTCATAAACGTGGTGTGTGGAAAGTGGTGCGTCGGTGCATTGTCAGCTTTATCAATCGAACAACCTATGTCCTGTTCTAACTTCAGGGGAATTTAATGTGGGACACTGGCAAAATTACAAAAGCTTATAAAATTATCTGATGATTATTGCTTTACTTTATGATATGTCGGGAAAAGGGGAAAAGGATGCATGTGCCACTCTGCATTTGGGACACTTGTTGATCATACTCTTGTATAATTATGTGTTGTGATGAAAATGTCTCACCAACCCTTTTAATTCATCAACATGTGATGCCATGATATTTAGTTCTAAAGTTTCAAATAAACACGAGCAATTTTTTGGCCGAAATACAGAATATGCTCCATAGTATCAATTAATTATGCACAAATATAACTTAAGCAATTTATTAAACACGTTATATGCATATAAATGAAAGGAGTAGCAATGGAGGAATGCAAACTGTTTTATAGTGGTCTGGTCCAAATGGGTTATAACATCCCGAATTTCGACCTATTCTCAGAATTAATGAAATGGATTTTATTTTTCATTTAATTTTAGTAAATCTCGTTCGGAATTGATCACTCTCGGGATACTAACCGATGGGGAATTAGGAAAACGGTGCGTGGACCAGGGACCCAATCGCGAATTGAGCTTCGATTTCGAGAAACGTCGAGAAAATATTTTGAACCAATATAGGCCGATTATAGGAAGGTGACGGATTTAGTTTGGCCAGTGCGGTACGATTGGGTCGCGGGTGATTCCGTACGACCGAGAGTACGCGTGGTGAACAAATCCTAAACTTAAACCGAACGATTGTGACCTTTGGAACTAGCGATAAATTCTTGCGTTTTCTCGGTAATCGAGGTAATCATGACTCAAGTAACTTTAGATCGATACGCATAATCCCTAAACAGCCGCCCGTTAGTGAGAGACCCTAAAATTCTAATTGGGCAATTTTGATCGTGAAATTCGATCCAGACTTAGATGTCGATTTTCGTGGACGTACGTGACTATTTGGCGAGGATGACGTCATTTTAGTGTGGTCAAATATATTTAGGGTTGGTACAGTCGAAAAATGGAATTTCAGCCCGGAACGGGAAAATTACCACTTGGTCCCTAGGCCTTATTTTGGTATTCCGAATTTTAGGACATTTTTGGTATTAATTGGTGGATAAAATCAGCTTAATAATTCCGATTAATGATGTATATTAATGCCCATCAATTATCGGACTAAGTTGAATCACAACCCTAGGATTGAATGACATTTTGGTCAAGTTTTGTGAGATTGTGACACTCGGACTCCACTATCTTCCCCAACAAAATACTTTCCACTCACTCTATCTCCTCATTTTCTTTCTCTCCAAGCCAGCCTCTCTCTTCCTCTCTCCCGGCCCTCTTTCGATCGGCTCTCTCTCTCCCTCACGACCGTCTCCATCGCCCGCTGGAAGATCGCCTGTCGCACGCCGCCGATGCCGCCGCTGCTCGAGCTGTTCCGCCGCCTCACCACCACCACTATCTCATCTCATTCTCCTCCTCTCCCTCCGTTCTTCCTCTCGGTCGCGTGGGGATCAGCCATGCCGGAGCCGTGATCGCCGCCGCCGTGCACGCCCGTCGTCGTCGTCGACCGTCCGTCTTGCTGTTGATCGCTCGTCTCTCCGTCGACCGCCCGTCTTGTCGCCGTCGCCACCACCAGCCACCATTCTCTCTCCCTCACCCTGTTTGCCACCACCGACCAGCACCTTCTTCCCTTCGTCGCCGCGAGGACCACTGGTCACCGCCGCTGCTGCGAGGAACGCCAGAGTGCCACCGTGAGTTGCCGTCCAGCCACTTGGTTTTTCGCCGGTTCAACCGCTAATTAGGAGCTTAAGATTTAGTGAGTAATTAACCATAAACCCTAATTAGGCTAATTAGCATTTCTAGATATGATTTGGGTAATTTAGGGGTTAATTAGGGTGTTTGGGGTTTGATTAGTGGATGGTTTAATGGAGACTGATTTTGTGATGATTATGGGAGTTAATTGCAATGATTTGGAAGTGGAAAAATGGTCGAGAATATGCTGAATTGTGACTGTTCATACCGGGAATTAATTGGACGAAGATCGGACAATTTGGGGTTTAATAGCAAATTCCCGAGCATGCCTTGTTTAGTTGGTTTAGTCACTAATTTTTGCTTGATTGAGTATTGATTTTGTGATGCCATGTCGTGTGCTTATGGTGGCCGAGAATGGAGAAGCATGACGGGACTCAAGTATGCGAATTTATGTTGTTCTAATCACGTGGATTACGTGTGCAGGTTATGAGCCATGCAAGATTGAGTGGAATTGCTTAATTGGACATGCTAGTATGTGATTATACATATTGTGATTGAAGTTGAGTATGTCAATGATTATTTGAGCACGTAGTGGCATCGTATGAGCACGCCTTGGAAAAATGTGATTACGTGCCTATGTTGAAATTGGATGCTCATCATGGATCATGTGATTGCCCGAGTGCTGGACTGTATGACTACGCACTTCACATACTGAGCATTGGCTTGAGACGTGTATTGTGCGAGGGTGCGTGCCTGACATGAGTATGTGATCACTTAATCGCCCTGATGCGTTTTACGCGGGGTCTAGATAAAAATTGACAGTGTGTACGTGTGATCGCATAAAGCCTTGATACGTGTTATGCGCGGTATTGAAACCGTCCTGATGCGTCTTACGCGGGACGATGCTCGGATTGTCGCAAGATGGCCAGCCTGATGTGTTTTACATGGGTTTTGGTTTGTATATGGAGATCAGTGTTGTGCCTGATGCATTTTACACGGGCTAGAGACACTGGGCCTGATGCGTTTTACGCAGGCCATGAAGTGTTGGTAATGACTGAAGGACCTGATATGTTTTACGCGGGTCTGACCTAATGCGTTTTATGCGGGTCAAATCTTAATGAGAAAATGGCAGTGTGTATTATTGAGTCGGATCATAAGCAATGTCATACTGATAACATACATGTGCTTGAATGCATTGGCCAATAGGCAGGCGTGTGGATGGCGTACGTGTGACTAAACATGTTCATGTGTATGCTATTACCGTGATATTATATGCCTAACCTGCAGGGTTATCGGTGTGTTCGGTCTGGGCCCGAGGGCCTAGGCTATTTAATTGTGATATTAGTTTTGTGTGGTTGGTTGCCTGTCAGGAGGTGCATGTTAGTCTAGTTTAGGTTTATGGGGTTTTACTCGTTGAGATCTGTTCTTATTGTTGTATAACCCAACATTTTAGGCCCCCGCCCCTGACGATGCCTGAGGTACTAGTCCGTTTTGGGATCCCGCACTAGGTGGAGCGTGCGGTGACAGTGCACCCCGTAGGGAATGGGGATTCATTCGTCAAGCATTATACCATAGTTTGGGTAGATGTAGAGGCAACATATTATGAGACCCACGAGTACGTTACCTAGACGTTTAGGGATCGCTACGGAGAGTATGAACTTCTCCGATCTTTTGATGTCCCTTTTAACGGGCAAGGCCAGATCGATCCGCAGTGTCCAGACGGAGATGTGGTAGATGTCTCGACCGAGGACAACTCGAGCTTTGACGATGGTCCTGCCCCATGGGAGGTGAAGGAGCCCAGTGCGATGGCCGAGGATCCAGTAGTTTTTGACATGGGACCAGAGCCGATGGACGAGGCAAAGGATGAGGCGGAGCCTATGAAGGAGGACGCGGATCCGGAGGGTGAGCCCGAGCAGATGGATTCCGAGGAGGAGCTGGCTGAGATTGAGTCCGAGCCAGACTCCCTTGACTCAGTGATCGAGCTGTCTGATAGAGCATCAGAGTCATCGGGATTTGACCCGGACTAGGCCCCTTAGGTCAATCTCAGTTTAGTTAGGTCGGGTTAGTGACTTTTTGACCAGAGCCCCACCATAGATAGCAACCCTGACCCAGGCCACTTACCCTTTTTTGTTAGTAATGGCCATCGCCTCGTTTTTGGAATTGGGTCATTGTTGTATATGAATATTGTATATGCTTCCTGTGTTAGTGCCAAATGTTTATTTGATTTTCTGGTTGTGATGTTCGCTATCCTTGGTCTTGTTGTTTATTTTGTACAAGTGTTTCGTTGCTTCCGCATGTGTTTTGTTCTCTATTTGTGTTTTTGGTTGGCGACGTGTCCTGGGAGCGTTGCATAAGTTTGACCTTGGCGGGATGCTCGTGTGCCGTAGGGTTCGAGACGTGACATCCCCCGTGGAAGTGGTATTAGAGCAAGGTCAGCTCGATCCAAATTGGTCGAAGCCTGGAGTGATAAGGAGCGATGAGACTTTGGATAGCCAGTAGGGTGACCTCGTGTGCTAAGTGTACCTCCTTACTGTCTATGTTTTGATTGAGTGATTGGTTGATTGACCCGTATCAATGCAGGTGCGGCAGGACCTGATATGAGTATGTTTATCCCATTGATTGAGGTCTTGTGCTGTTTGTGATTAGCCGCATGTTGAGTGGTTGATTGCCGTTGTGTTAGTTCCCTGCCTAGGACCTTAGACTGGTTTAGTTTGGTTTAGGTCTCTAATTCCTCAATGGAATTATAGTAGGTAGGTGGGTGTGCAAGTTGGGAGGATGAGTAGCTAAGGAAGAAGTAGAGGTCAAGGCCGCGGTAGAGGTCGAGGTCGCGGCCAGAATCGTGAGAACCCCCAAGTGAGGATTGCAGCAGATCCCAGGGTGGATGACATTTTGAGAACACTAGACGAAATGAGAGCACTGATGGGTAGGCAGGTACATGAAAGAAATACCGCTTCTGCTGAGGCCACTGTTGCTACCGACAATGGGGCCAATAGGAATAATGGAAATGACGGGAACCAAGAACATAATAAGAATCCAGCCCCGGGACTGGCAATCATGATCAGACTGATGTCGAAATTAGTGGAGCAGTTTTTGAAGCTGAAACTTCCTAAGTTTGATAGGAAAGTTGATCCCGAGGCTGCACCACGATGGGTGGAAGAATTAGAGAAAGCCTTCGAGGTTCTGAGATGCACCGAGGGGGAAAGACTAACATTGGCAGTGTATAAGCTTCAGGAGCATGTAAATGATTGGTGGAAGGCCACCAGAGGAGGGGTGTTCCCCTTGGGCACGGCTTAGACTTGAACCGCATTTACCAATGCCTTCTATGGCAAATACTTCTTTGAGACTGCTTGAGAAAGGAAGTTGGTGGAGTTCATGAGACTTCGCCAAGGGTCGATGACCGTGGATCAATATGAGGAGGAATTCGCAAGACTATCGAGGTTCGCGCCTAGGATGGTTGAGGACCCGACAGATAAGGTCTAAAGGTTCCAGGATGGGCTGAAGCCGGACCTCCGAAATCAGATGATTTCGCTCAACGTCTGGGAGTATGGAGAAATGTATGAGCGAGCCCAAGCTATTGAGCGAGATCAACAGGAAAGGGCAGTCGTTTCTGGGTCACTGTTTGCTCAGAACAGGGACAACCGCCGCTTCGGGAAGAGGTTGATGGCGGGAAACAAAAGATTCGTTCCACCGCCAAGGAAGAATATTGGGAAGTTGAACCATCAATTGAACCGGCTTGGAGCATGCTTCAAATGTGAAAGTCTGGAGCACCAAATCCGAAATTGCCTCAGCAATGCCCCTTAGGGCCTTTAGCGCAACAACAACTTAGGATAGGGAACCAGGCCGAAAATCCCCCCACCAGCCATCCAAGGTCGACCACCAGCGCAATGATGAGTCTATGCGATGGCACGCAGAGAAGCTGATGACGCGCCGAGCATGGTCACAGGTACGATTTCTCTCTGTGACCATGCTGCGCAGGCATTGTTTGACCTGGGGGCGACCCATTCGTTTATTTCGGAACAATTTGTTAGATTGGTTGGTATTGAGCCGGTATTGCTTGAGACGATGCTTAGTGTGTTGACTCCGGTGAATGATAGGATGTTAGTCTCGTTTGGATGCCCCAATTGTAGATTAGTGATTGAGGGTATAGAAGAAAGTATCGACTTGGCAGTGTTGGCCATGTTTGACTTTGATGTAATAATAGGAATGGATTGGCTAATTAGACAGAAAGCCAAAATGGATTGCGGCGATAGGATGATCCAGTTCAACCCGGTCGGACGTCCTAGATTCGAATTTCAAGGAAATCGAGGAGGAATCTCAATCCCTTGGATTTCCTTGCTCGACGTAACCAAATTGCTAGACGAGGGTTGTGAAGGATATTTGGTCAATGTAGTCGATCTGACAGTGGCAGAACCTAAGTTGGAAGAAATACCCATAGTGTGCAATTTCCCCGAGGTCTTTCCTCAGGAATTACCGGGTCTGCTACCAGAAAGGGAAGTAGAATTTGTGACAGAGTTGGTCCCAGGGACAGAGTCGATCTCGAAGGTACCGTATCGGATGTCCTTGTCGGAATTGAAAGAGTTAATGGTCCAGACGCAGGAATTACTGGACAAGGGTTTTATCCTTTCTAGTGCATCTCCATAGGGAGCGCTAGTATTGTTTGTAAGGAAAAGGACGGGACTCTGAGATTGTGTATAGACTACCGGCAGCTGAACCAAGTGACGGTCATGAACAAGTACCATTGCCTAGGATCGACGATCTGTTTGATCAGTTGCAAGGAGCCTTAGTATTCTCCATGATCGATCTACGGACTGGGTATCATCAACTGAGAATCAAGAAGGAGGACATACCCAAGATTGCATTTCGGACGAGATACGAGCACTATGAGTTCTCAGTGATGCCCTTTGGTCTGACGAATGCCCCTGCTCCCTTTATGGTCCTGATGAAAAGGGTATTTAGAGAATTTTTGGATCGATTCGTCATAGTGTTTATCGATGATATCTTGGTATACTCGAAGAGCCCTGAGGAACATGAGGTACACCCGACTGATGTGCTACAGACCTTAAAAGAACACGCTCTATATGCCAAGTTCAGTAAGTGCGAGTTCTGGCTCAACAAAGTAACGTTTCTTGGACACATTATTTCAGGAAATGGAATTTCTGTGGACCCAATGAAGATTGAGGCAGTGACAAAGTGGCCGAGGCCGACATCCGTGACGGAGATTCGAAGTTTCTCAGGTCTGGAAGGCTATTATAGACGGTTTGTGGAAGGATTTTCGTCAATAGCCACGCCGTTGACACAGCTGCTCAAGAAGGAAGTGAAGTTTGAGTGGAATTATAAGTGAGAATTGAAGCATAGGTTGACGACTGCCCCGGTTTTGACTATTCTGTCCGGATCAGGAGGTTTCGAGGTTTACAGCGATGCGTCGCTGAGAGGACTAGGGTGCGTATTGATGCAGCCTGATAGAGTAGTAGTGTATGCATCACGTCAGTTGAGATTGCATGAGATGAACTACTCGACGCATGATCTGGAATTGGCGGCAATCATCTTCGTCCTGAAGATCTGGCGACATTACTTGTGTGGAGAAAAGTTTCAGATTTATACAGATCATCAGAGCCTCAAGTACCTATTTTCGCAGAAGGAATTAAATATGAGGCAGCGCCGATGGATGGAACTCCTGAAGGATTATGACTGTGACATCCTTTATCATCCCGGAAAAGCAAACCGAGTGGCCGATGCGCTAAGCTGAAAGTCAAGCATGGCGCACATGATGATTAGAGAGTGGACCTTACTAGAAAGGGTGAGAGATTCAGAGTTTAAGCTCGACATGAGCCACGTGTCGAATGTATTTGCAACAATGAGGATTGAATCGGAGATACAGACCAAGATCAAAGCATTGTAGTCTACGGACCAAGAGATTCAAAAGATCGTGGGAATGGATGCCGCAAAAAGGAAACCAGATTTCTAAGTGTCCGAAGAAGGAATCCTGAAGTTCTGTGGACGACTATGCGTGCAAGATGACTTGGAACTTAAAAAGGGGATTTTAAGTTGCAACAACTACAACATCCACCCAGGTAGTACAAAGATGTACCAGAACTTGAGGCAACATTACTGGTGGAATGGCATGAAGACCGATGTAGCCAGGCATGTGGCGAAGTGCCTGACCTATCAGCAAGTTAAGGCATAACATTGCAAGCCGGGAGGACTTCTGAGACCATTGGAGATTCCGGAGTGGAAATAGGAGCATATCACGATGGACTTCGTCATCGGACTGCCGAGGAGTTAGATGGGACATGACTTAATTTGGGTGATAGTCAACAGATTGACTAAGTCGGCACACTTCCTAGGAGTACGAAAGGATTTCGAATTGGAAAAGTACGCCGAGTTGTACGTGCGACAGATTGTCTGATTGCATGGAGTACCAATAACGATTACATCGGATCGCGATCCGAGATTTACGGCCAACTTCTGGAAAAGCTTACAAATGGCCCTAGGAACAAAGTTATAGTTCAGTACAGCCTATCATTCACAGACGGATGGCTAGTCAGAAAGGACAATCCAGACCTTTGAGGATATGTTGACAGCTTGTGTACTGGATTTCCAGGGTAAATGGGAAGAACAACCGCACTTTGTGGAATTCGCCTAGAATAATAGCTACCAACAGAGTATTTGGATGGCTCCGTTTGAAGCCTTATATGGTAGAGCGTGCAGGACACCAATATGCTGGGATGAAGTGGGGAGCGAAGTATAACTGGTCCAAAGTTGGTACAACAGACGGTTGAAGCCATTGAGATCATTCGAGAAAGGTTAAAAACAGCGCATAGTCGTCAGAAAAGTTATGCAGATCGGAGACGACGACCTCTGGAGTTTCAGATGGGTGACCATGTTTTTCTCAAGGTGTCCCCGATGAAAGGATCATCCCGGTTTGGCAAGAAAGGAAAATTAAGCCCAAGGTATGTCGGTCCATTCGAGATATTGGAGAAGATCGAAAATATGGCTTACCGACTTGCCTTGCCACCTAATCTGTTCTAAGTGCACAACGTTTTCCACATGTCAATGTTGAGAAAGTATGAGCCAGACCCGACCCATGTTTTGAGGTACGAGGAAATAGAAGTGGATGACAAGGTGTCGTATGTGGAGAGACTAGGCAGGATTAAGGATAGAATAGATCGAGTACTACGGAACAAAACAATCCCGATGATCAAAGTAGTTTGGGAACACCATGGAACCAAATGTGCCACCTGGGAAAGCAAAGAGGCCATGCGACGTCACTATCCCAAGCTGTTTGAATAGATAAGTTTAAATTGCAAATTTCGAGAACGAAATTCTTGTAAGGGTGGAAGAATTGTAACATCTCAAATGTCGACCCATTCCCGGAATCAATGAAATGGATTTTATTTCTCTTTTAATTTTAATAAGTCTTGCTCGGAACTGATTACTCTCGGGATACTAACCGATGGGGAATGGCTAACTAGGAAAACGGTGAGTGAACCAGGGACCCGATTGCGAATCGAGCTCCGATTCCGAGAAACGTCGATGAAATATTTTGGACCAATGTGGGCCGATCATAGGAAGGTGACGGATTTAGTTTTGCCAATGTGGTACAATTGGGTCGCGGGTGATTTCGCACGACCGAGAGTACGCGTGGCGAATAAATCCCGAACTTAAACCGAACGATCGTGACCTTTGGAATTAGCGATAAATTCTCGCATTTTCTCGATAATCGAGGTAATTATGACTTGAGTAACCCTAGGTCGATACGCGTAACCCCTAAACAACCGTTCGTTAGTGAGAGACCATAAAATTCTAATTGGGCAATTTTGATCGTGAAATTTGATCCAGACTTAGATGTCGATTTTCGTGGACGTACACGACTATTTAGCGAGGATGACGTCATTTTAGTGTGGTCAAATATATTTGGGGTTGGTACGGTTGAAAAATGGAATTTCGGCCCGGAACGAGAAAATTACCATTTTGTCCCTAGGCCTTATTTTGGTATTCCGAATTTTAGGACATTTTGGGGATTAATTGGTGGATAACATCACTTACCCAAAAAAAAAAAAAAAATTGGTGGATAACATCAGCCCAATAATTCAGATTAATAATGTACTTTAATGCCCATCAATTATTGGACTAAGTTGAACTACAACCCTTGGATTGAAAAGTATTTTGGTCAAGTTTTGGGAGATTGTGACACTCGGACTCCACTATCTTCCCCAACAAAACACTTTCCACTCACTCTCTCTCCTCATTTTCTTTCTCTCCAAGCCAACCTCTCTCTCCCTCTCTCCCGGCCCTCTCTCGATCGGCTCTCTCTCGCTCTCTCTCTCCCGATCGTCTCCACCGCCCGCCGTATGCCGCCGGTGCTGCCACCTCTCAAGCTGCTCCGCCGCCTCACCACCACCACCATCTCATCTCATTCTCCCCCTCTCCCTCCGTTCTTCCTCTCAGCCGCGTGGGGATCAACCACGCCGGAGTCGCGATCGCCGCTACCGTGCGCCCCCGCCGACCGCCCATCTCGCCGCCATCGCCACCACCAACCACCATTCTCTCTCCCTCACCTCGTCTGCCACCACCGACCAGCACCCTCTTCCCTTCGTCACCGTGACCGCCGCGAGGACCGCCAATCACCGCCACCGCGAATGCTGCAGCGAGGAATGCTGGAGCACCGCTGTGAGCCACCGTCCAACCGCTCGATTTTCCGTCAGTTCAACTGTTAATTAGGAGCTTAAGGCTTGGTGAGTAATTAATCCTAAACCCTAATTAGGCTAATTAGCATTTTTAGATAGGATTAGGGTAATTTAAGGGTTAATTAGGGTGTTTGGGGTTTGATTAGTGGATGGTTTAATGGAGACTGATTTTGTGATGATTATGGGAGTTAATTGTGATGATTTGGAAGTGGAAAAATGGCCGAGAATGTGCTGAATTGTGACTGTTCATACCGGGAATTAATTGGATGAAGATCGGACAATTTGGGGTTTAATAGCAAATTCCCGAGCATGCAATGTTTAGTTGGTTTAGTCGCTGATTTTTGCTTGATTGAGTATTGATCTTGTGATGCCATGTCGTGTGCCTAGGGTGGCCGAGAATGGAGGAGCATGATGGGACTCAAGTATGTGAATTTATGTTGTTCTAATCATGTGGATTATGTGTGCGGGTTATGTGCCAAGCAAGATTGAGTGGAATTGCTTAATTGGACATGCTAGTATGTGATTGTGCATATTGTGATTGAAGTTGAGCATGTCAATGATTATTTGAGCACATAGTGGCATCGTATGAGCATGCCTTGGAAAAATGTGATTATGTGCCTATGTTGAAATTGGATGCTCATCATGGATCATGTGATTGCCCGAGTGCCGGACTGCATGACTACGCACTTCACATGCTGAGCATTGGCTTGATACGTGCATTGTGCGAGGGTGCGTGCCTGACATGAGTATGTGATCACTTAATCGCCCTGATGCGTTTTACGCGGGGTCCAGATAAAAATTAGCAGTGTGTACGTGTGATCACATAAAACCCTGATGCGTGCTACGCTGGGTATTGAAACCGTTATAATGCGTCATATGCGGGACAATGCTCGGATTGCCGGAAGATGGCTAGCCTGATGTGTTTTACGTGGGTTTTGGTTCGTATATGGAGATCAATGTTGCGCTTGATGCATTTTACGTGGGCTAGAGACACTGGGCCTGATGCGTTTTACGCAGGCCATGAAGTATTGGTAATGACTGAAGGACCTTATGCGTTTTACATGGGTCGGACTTGATGCTTTTTTACGCGGGTCAAATCTTAATGAGAAAATGGCAGTGTGTATTATTGAGTCGGATCATGAGCATGAGCATACTGATAACATACATGTGCTTGAATGCATTGGCTAGTGGGTAGGCGTGTGGATGGCGTACATATGACTAAACATGTTCGTGTGTATGCTATTACCGTGATATTATATGCCTAACCTGTAGGGTTATCGGTGTGTTCGGTCTGGGCCCGAGGGCCTAGGCTATTTGATTGTGATATTAGTTTTGTGTGATTGGTTGTCTGTTAGAAGATGTATGTTAGCCTAGTTTAAGTTTATGGGGTTTTACTCGCTGATACGTGTTCTCATTGTTGTATAACCCAACATTTTAGACCCCCGGCCCTGACGATGCCTGAGGTACTATTCCGTTTTGGGATCCCGTACTAGGTGGAGCGTGCGGTGACAGTGCAACCTGTAGGGAACGAGGATGCGTTCGTCAAGCATTATACCATAGTTTGGGTAGATGTAGGGGCAACATATTATGAGACCCACGAGTACGTTGCCTGGACGTTTAGGGATCACTACGGAGAATATGGACCTCTCCGGTCTTTTGATGTCCCTTTCAGCAGGCAAGGCCAGGCCGATCCGCAATATCCAGATGGAGACGTGGTAGATGCCTCGATTGAGGATAGCTCGAGCTCTGGCGACGAACCTGCCCCATGGGAGGTGGAGGAGCCTGATGTGATGGCTGAGGATCCGGTAGTTTTTGACATTGGACCAGAGTCGATGGACGAGGTGGAGGACGAGGCGGAGCCTATGGAGGAAGACACGGATCCGGAGGGTGAGTCCGAGCAGATGGATTCCGAGGAGGAGCCGGCTAAGATCGAGTCCAAGCCAGACTCCCTTGACTCAATGATCGAGCTGTCCGATAGTGCATCAGAGTCATCGAGATCTGACCCGGACTGGGCTCCTTAGGTCAGCCTCAGTTTAGTTAGGTCGGGCTAGTGACTTTTTGACCAGAGCCCCACCATAGATAGCATTCCTGACTTAGGCCACTTACCCCTTTTTGTCAGTAATGGCCATCGCCTCGTTTTTGGGAATGGGTCGTTGTTGTATATGAATATTGTATATGCTTCATGTGTTAGTGCCAAATGTTTATTTGATTTTCTGGTTGTGATATTCGCTACCCTTGGTCTTGTTGTTTATTTTGTACGGGTGTTTCATTGCTTTCGTATGTGTTTTGTTCTTTATTTGAGTTTTTGGTCGGCGACGTGTCCTGGGAGCGTTGCATAAGTTCAACCTTGGCAGGATGCTCATGTGCGGTAGGGTTCGGGACGTGACATGGGTGCCAACTCCATTTCTAGAGACCGTTCAAGAGTTATGCCTAATCAATTTTACTTGAAGTATCGTACAAAGGTTGGTTTGCACTGGGGCCAACATTCATTTATAAACACGGTGCACTCTTTTACAAAGAAATGTTCTCACAAGATCGATCTCTCAAGAATTTGATTGCAAGGTGTACATAAGAGGGATTTTTCAAGCACTAGTAGTGTACAAAAAAAAAAACTATTGGTTAAAAGAGTCACTGATCACCAGATTTCACAGTAAGGAGTTGCTTACACTTTCATGAAATATATGGTATATTTCCTTCAAATTTTATAATCAAAGAGAACGTGTATAATTGACTTAATTAAATGGAATGTAATATATGAACGGAACGACTACACACATTGGACCTTCGTGGAATCATACATTCACGAACATCATTGGCAATTTAAGTATATGGACAGATGGAGTCCCCACCCATTGAATAGAACAACATGTGAATGGAAGTGCCGTCCATTAATTGAAGTTTTGTCGTTACATCACTCCTTTATCCAGTACATGGAGAGTAGAGCGCCGGTGTATTGTCAGCTTTCTCAATCGAGCACCCTTAAATTAAGGCTACATTCAATAGAAGATTCAATTATATTTAGCACATTGCACTTTTTTGTTACATCACTCTCAATTATAAAATAAATAAAATATATATAGGCAACGGTAACTATTCATGGACTCAAGCCTAAACTACTAATAAACTATAGGCTCAAACTATAGGCGCTGCCCCCTACGACCCCCGCCAGGGCGGCCCTCGAAACCCTGCCTGCTCACTAGAAAGCGGAACTCCCATACCTTTCTATTAATGGGGAATATGAACTACATCCCAATAATAGAGATCACTACCAACACGTAGGATCACGATGGCAGCAAATGCAATTAAAATTACATAGTGAATGCAATCGATATGCATTTATTTGGTCAAAAGGAGCCATAATGCACATAGAAATCTGACAAAACAAGTAAAAGCAATATTAAAAACAAAAAATTTCTCCTGCCATCGCTATCGTTGCTGCTATCGGTGTGATATTCCAATACATACCCACACCTTGTCGACATATTGCTTCAACAAGATGCAATACCTTTCTCTTGGACAAACGAAGGATCAGCTACGTCACTTTGAACGTAATCGAACGTGATTGGAAATCCAAGCAAACCGCAAACTGGGAAAAGGAGATGGATAATCGAGGCCCTTGTGTTACATGTGAGTGTCTGACTAACGAAGAGTTGGGCCTTGCTTGAGCTTACCGAAAGGAAAGGAAGAAGCTGCGAAGAAAAGAAGAAAGAAACGTTTGGGGGGTTTTTTCTTTTGTTTTTAGGGTTTGTAATTTTTTAACCAAACATTTTTGACAAAAGTTCCCATGTTCCATCCACTAGAAAAATCACATGCTTGCCGTCTGGCAAACATTTGCCAATCAGTGAGCTCGTGCTCTTATGTGTGATTGATTTAGCCAATACAGGCCATTATTTAAAAGAATGTCCACTTTAGACCCATTTTTGATTAAATGACTCTACTCTATGTCCTTATTTAGAATTTTTCCGAATAACAACTATCAAGCCGTTTCTGTTAATGACAAAAAGAAAAAAAAAAACAGAATAAATGATGCAATGGTAATGAGCCACTAGACTCATTTTAGCCTTGGATTCTCTCTACATATGAGCATGTAGAAGGAACAAGGTGTGGGCCACTTGCCATCAATATCAGCTTTGATCATTTTTCTTTCCAGAGCGAAGTTGCATGGAGCGAAGTCGCGCGGAGTGAAGCTAGCACAAAAGTGATGAGCAAATATTCCCTTGGGCTTTTCACCAAGCAAAAAAGAAAAAGAAAAAAAGGGAAATCATCAAATCACGTGGAATTAGTGTGCTCGATTAACATCAGTGATATTCATATGTAACATGAATTTAGATAGTAACAAAATAAGCTAAACTCTAGATGCAATGCCTACCACATCCAACATTAGTGGATGCTTAACACTTTCGAAGTGCCATTCTTCATAAAAGTCTAAATGCGGAAATCCTCTTTTGGACTAAATAATTTGAATGGAATGTATTCTTTCACAGCTAGACAAAGTCTTTCATACGAAGTCTTGTCTGAAGTATCCAATTGTTTTGAAAATGACTTGCACTTTGACTGGACGAGGAATAACCCCACTAAGCAAATGAATTCCGAAAATAGCATCCGATGAAAATGGCCCTACTCGAGCGAAAGATCCTTTGCTTCAAAGTAATAGAAAATAAACTATTGGCATGCCATTTAATAATTAAAAGGTGTTCTTCTAGAAAATTTTTCATTTCTTTGAATTTATATATTAGAACCAACCGCATTACTTTCAACTAAACAAAAAGCTTGATCTATTCTCATACCCAAGCAATGAAAGAAAAGGGTAATCCTTATCCAATTTGTAACTAGAATGCCTAATGCATAGAAAAAGTGATGTACCGATTATTGGTGAAGACGTACTTAGATCGAAATCCTTTTTTCAAATCAGCACGAGTATCTTCGTACTTGCATGGCTAATACGTCTTGTGCAGGATATTACAATTGATTTACATGTTAAAGCTATCCTATCGAGTTACCCAATAGGCCCCCACCCTAAATTTGGATTTCTTCGTTCCCATTGGATACTGATTTATCTACCAAAATAGTAGTATCCCACAAATCACGCCAGCGACATTTGCTTGTAGAACCCACCGGGCCCCAACGCCGACTTCTCTCCAACATCCTTCCCTCATCCCTCTCGTCTGCTTTGCCTACAAAGCCGAAAGTTAATATAATATTCTTTGTTGACCCCCGAAAAAGAAAGTCCTGCCTCTGAGTATAAAGAAAATACCGAGAAGGTCCAATGGGGAACAAAATCTCGTAAGTTGATATGTAGACATCACTTTAAAGTTAATCATTTCAGGTAACGTTAGGGGGCACAATTTGGTTCCCAGTTTTACGAAATCTCTCTTCTTCTTTTTCCCTGTTCGAAACGAAATCTCATTTTAAGAGTTCTTAATGTCAACATGAGCAACATTTAACATATTTACCACTTAAGCTCACGATTTTCCATCAAAGAAAATAATTCAATGATTAAAAACAAAAAAAGGAATGTCGCACTTTGGAGATGTCAAGACCAAATTGAAGGAAAGGGGGCTGAAAGATGATTGCTAGTGTGGCTTGCGAAATTAGCTCTTAGAACTAAGGACTTTTAAGCACGTGCGAGTGGACAAATTGTGATCATGTAGTTCGAATTGGTGATGTACATGATGCTTAGTTTGCCTTAAATCTATTTATTCAAACCAAAAGTGAGGTCCCACTTTTGGCTTTTCAAATTTACCCTTACATTATTCTTCTCATCAAGATTAAGGAACTAGACAATGTTTGATTCATAGCTATGTTTCCCTACTTGATTTAATTATGATTTTTTGTTTTGATATCTTTCATCATTTTGTTGACTGAAATTTTACCTACACGACATAAAAGAATGAACAAAATCGTTTACACATTTGAAAGATGGCTTAGCCGTAGAGTGAGAGTTTAGAGCTTCCAAAGCAATTGACAATTGCTTGAACAAATTATCTCCTACCGCCACTAAAACTTCAGAATGTAATTCAAAACCGTAGGAGCTATCCGAAGGTTAACCGCTGGATATCTGGCTGGCCGGATGTCTGGCCATTACTTTGGCCAGGTACTTGACCCTGTGTTTTTTGGTAGGGACGAACTTTTTTACACTTTCAAAAATCTTGCAAAAAATACTTGAATGCAACAAATATAAGCTCAAATAATAAATAACATATTTTAGTGAGTTTCATAATAATCAAAATTAAATTAGGGTCAACATAGGTCTAGTTCTGTAATTTCTTAAGGATAATTATGAAACTTGGTCAATAGAGACCTAGACATCTCCACCAGCCCACGTTGGCAATTCCGTGGAACAGAGAGCCGAAGTGCTCACCGTAATAGATGTCAGAGAAGACTACGCCTATCGCCGAATCACGACGCTTGTGACGATTCAATGAGGGTCTAACGGACTTGGTACTTCATCTGTATGTAGCATGATATCGCTATGCGAAAGGAGAATGTGTTGGATCCCTATATAGGTTCAACAGTGTTTTGGCGATGCGAGCGGGCCGGCTCCGGGATAAAGCCATTGGTGGGATGTAAGATGGCCAGGCGGACGGGACTGAGGTAAAGATGAAGAAGCGAGAAGCGAGAAGCGAGAAGCCGTAGTGGGTATAGGATAACCCAAGTCAAGTTTTGCTATTCATAATCGGCTATAAAAATATGTGTTATTTGCCATGGCTCGAAGGGCTTGTTAAAACATGTTTGCATGCCATGTAAACATAAAGTTTGCTCATGATGCTGTTTGTCTTCATCCCGCTATTGTTCTTAATGGATTGTCCTGAAATAATGCTTCCGCTTGTGTGTAAAAAAAAATAACAATGAACGGGACGTCACGTGAATGACCCCGAGGTTGGGGCGTTACATTTGTATTTATCTGGGTGCTCTAAATTGCAAAGTTTCCCTCGTATCCCAATTAAAAATGAAGCCTTGCTATATATTTGGTTGAATGCGACTGGAATTAAGGAACTTCTTGTATCCATAGAAAATTTTCTCTTTAAAGCGCCTAGCATTTACAGGTTGCCAAATCTTGAATATCTCCAACTTGAAGGCTACTCAAAACTAATCAAGTTTCCAAAGGAGGAGGAGGGTTTGAGTGAACCCCATACAAAGCTGGGATTTCCTAAGTTAACGGGGTTGAACCTTGGATGGTGCCATCTATTAGAAGTAGAGTTCTTGGAAAATCTTTCCTGTTTTCCCCTCTTACGAACTTTAGATTTGCCGGGAAACAATTTTACTAACTTTCCTACATGTGGGAAACTATGTAACTTGAAAGGTTTGGATCTTTCGTATTGCCAACAACTACAAGAGATCCCCAAGATTCGTCGGAAATTGAGAAGACTAAAGGCAACGGATTGCAAATCTCTGAGTAGAATTCCCTCCAACATATGTGACATTGAGGTCGTTGAGTTATATTCATGTCATGAACCGGTTCGTAATGGGTTCTCCATGATTGGTTTGTTCAAGCTTGAGGTTACTCTCTCTCTCATTGAAACTCCCCTTTTTAGGTGCCAATTTTGAAAAACTATCTAACAGTCTACATCTATGACAGAAATTTCATCGCCAAACAAGTTGCCAAGTTATTCTACCTGGAGAAGAGATGCCAACGTGGCTGCTCCCCAATAAAAAGGGTTATATATCTTTTGTGGCTTCAAAGGACTTGTATAAAAAGATCCTAGGAGTAGCTTTCTGTGTTGTATTTCGAGTACAAGGAGGTTTGCTTTGCCCATTTGAGCTTATAGGATCCTTTAATTGCAAATGCACGGAACACACCAAGTATGTCAGGCCATGTGATTCGGATCACGTGTGGCTTGAGTATATGGAATCAAAGGAGGTGTGGACAGTAGACGATTTTGGTCCAAATGACTTGAGCCATTTCCACGTTAGCATTAGAGTATCCGACTCTCATCTTGGTCTACATAACAGAGTATTTGTGAAAAAGTGTGGATTCCGACTAATATGCAAGCCACTAAGCAACGATTTGGAGGTTTTGTTTCAAGACGATCAGTTGCTAGATCCAGCTTTACTCTACGAGGTTCCGCATGAAGATAATCCAACGAGCACAGAGGAAGAAAGTTCAAGTGAAACAGAAGATTTACGAGATAGTGAAACGTGCACAGAGGAAGAAGGATTGAACATTGTTGACTTTTCAATTGAGGTATCTCTCTCTCTCTCTCTGCATGTATATCTACGTGTGTGTTGATGCGGAGTGTACGTTGGGCGCGCACGTAATGCAAAAGCTGAAAAATCTAGACAAACAAACAAATTTAATATAAAGTGATTCTGCACATGTATATAAAGCTTAACAAAATCTCAAATTGATGCGATGACAGACTTGATGTTCGTAATTCCCGTATTGAAAAATAAAGTCAAAATCCTAATGTCGAAATCCTAGAAAATCTAACGAACAATGGACACGTGGTTCTTGAAGTTATGGTTGATCATAACAAACAACACCAATAATAGTATTAGATCAACTCTACGGACCAAAGTAAAATTACACAAAGATAATAATTCAACAATTCGACATGAGACCTTTTTCACTTTTAGGTGTTTGTTGCTATAATGATAGGGGACCGTCACACTATATGCCTTGCTAGCCACATGCGGATTACTTGGACAATTTGATTTAATTTTATTGATAGAGAGTATCAGATTTAACATTCTCCTTTCATATAAAGTGAGAGCAGACATAAAAGGTGCAAGTGGGTGGATGAGGCTGGTCTGTGGAGAGGGCATGCATTGGATTTTCGTTTTCAAATTTCCATTAGTTTGAGTGCAAGTAGATGTTTTCTATTTTATTTATTTTGATAATGTTAAGTTGGTTGCAAGTAAGTTGGAGTTCAATTAGGACAGTTTGTATTGAAGTATCGGTGATGTCTAAAGTGAACACATAACAATGAACATTAGACAGTGGGGTCTGACGAGGACGATTAATTTCTTGGATATGCTGTTCTATTTTCCATCAATTTTTCACTTCCTATAAAGTACACTTGCATTGTCTGAGCTACGTTTAGGGGGATTCAACCTAATATTAGGGGTGGCTAGCACTTGCAAGGGAATGATTTCCAACATAAGCAAGGATCAATATGTCTAATTATTATAAAACTCTAGCTTTAGTGGAATTACTAGGAATATGCTCAAATCAAACTCTTCTTCTTGAACTATTTACACATTTGGATACTTCCAACAATTTACCCATATAACAGGAGCATCGCTATTCCAGTATTGATTCTAATTGCCAAAATGTTTGCCCTAGAATAAAGATGACAAAGGAATTCGTCATTGTCGAAGACGGTACAATATCTTTCACGGCTTCACAAGACTTGTACAACAAGTTCCTAGGATTGTATCTCTATGTTGTCTTCGGTGTAGAAGATGGAAAAAAGGAAGTATCTTTCGACATCGTACCACATGTTAACAGCCAAAGGTCAGAATGATTTATCAGGAACTCTTGATTCATTTGATACGGATCACGTGTGGTTCCAACTTCTCATGCCAAATGTGTTGTGGGGAATGTTGGAGGGATCGGTTGACTTTGGTCAATTTGACGAGAGTTATTTACAATTTAGCCTTGATATTAGAGTAGTGGGTGGAACCGTGAAAAAGTCGGGATACGTGATACAATCCCGGCAACTAGGGGATGCTTTGAAGGTTGAGCTTGAAAAGAGTCGATTAATGGTAAAACTTCACTCTACGAGGATGATGATGTGGATCCACGGTTCCATTTCAAGGAGAGAGGATATCCTTCCAAGAATGGTTTCGCAAGCTCAACCTTTCTAGAGTGGTTTTCCGTTCATAGAGGGTGAGACTCAAATATATGGGAATGGATAGAGGGTGACTCGGCACACAGGACGCTTCAATACATTAGAAGAGGGGCATCATGTCTGGGTCATGTGTCTTCAGCATGGGGCATGGCGGGAGGTAATATATGAGGTTGTGAAAGTGTGTCTTCTTTTTGTTTTTTTTTTTTAATTTCTATTTGTTTTCTCTTTTGTGGCCCAATGGGCGGGCGGGTAAAACCCCTCCCTTAGCTTTTTTTTTTTTTTCTCCTTTTGTTAAAAAAAGTCATTTAATTAAAAGGTCCGTTCCAAAAAGAAATTGTTATTTGCATTATTAATTGAGCAAATCCAGTGAGCAACTCCGCGGGAACGAGCGAGAAACGAATTGGGGCGACAAGGGAAAATTGAGGGTGCGCAGGGGAAAGCGAAGAGGAGGGTGGCGGGTCAATTTGCAAGAGACGGTTGGGTTCGGCACAGGAGCTGCAGCGATTAGGCAACTCCAACTACCCCCGCAGAGTTGTTACTTTACTGCCCTTTCCAGTCTTTGAGGGCAGGAATCGACCAAAACAAACAAAAAAACCAAGATCTCTGAGGGCGGGATTGACCACCCTTCAACAAACGGATAGAGAATTGACTACATAATGTCGATTTTTTTTTCGATTTTCCTTTTATTTTTTTCTTATTTTCCTTGATTTCTCCCTTGTTTTTTTTTTTTTCTTCTTTTTAGGCTCCGTTTATTTCGCGGATAATATTTTCCGAGTAGACTTTTTCTTCATTTTTCTTTCGCTTACGAAAATGAACTAACAAAAAATGCTTCTTCAATCCGGTATTTGTATTTGTCTTTGTGACAAAAAGACCGGACTAAACGTGATTGGGAGTATTAGATTAATTAAATATTAAATCACGCATGCCAATAGACACAAATTCAACAAAAATAACTTTTGATTAGAATGAATATATTCTTTATTGTTTCACAAAATGAATGTATCTTGTTTTGTCAATGAATAACAAGTTAAGGCACGACCAATTAACAGACATTACTGAATTCTCAGTAATGAATATCCAAATTCTCAGCATTACTGAATATCCACCACCGCCTTCACCGGTGCACGGGTCTTCAAATTCATTTCCTTGTACTCGCCTTCGGGGTTCGATAGGGCGACTATGGCCCCGCCGGCCCCAATCGAAGCTTCATTCTCATGTATCACGACTGTTCTTATGACGATGTTCAGATCAAACGTCTGATTAATGGAGAAAAAACCGATGGAACCCGAATAGATTCCTCGAGAGCAGCTCTCCAGAGAATCAAGAAGTTCCATAGACCTCAGTTTAGGCGCTCCCGTCATTGAACCACCTGGAAATGCAGCTCTAACACAATCAACTGCACTGACATCGCTGCGCTTCTTTCCACGTATCGTACTCACCATGGTATGGACCGTGGCATATGACTCAACATCCATCAGATGAGGCACATGAACAGAACCGGGTTCACAAACCCGACCAAGGTCATTTCTGAGAAGATCGACAATCATCAGATTCTCAGCTTGATCCTTTTCACTGCCAAGCAGGGGGAAAGAGAGGGAATCAGCTTTCTAATAAAGAATCAAGCACTCCGAGCGAACAGATGAACAAGTTCATTTTTAGAAGTATAAATCTAGCCTTCCTAGTTTCCTAGATGTGGTGTCGCCTGCAGAAACCCGACAAGCCATATAACATCTTCGTGCACAAAGCGACTGAAGCCAATCATTTGGACAAATAAAGTAGAGTTACAATTAAGAATTTTATTCTGCGACATTTTCCTCCATGCAACCAACCAGCATATACATATTATGCAGACCTACAAAGACAACAGTAATGAAGATATTGAAGCTGTTGGGCATTTATAAGCGAAAATTTTACCTGTGCTCCAGTTGCAATTTGCGGTGCTCATCTTCCGCTTTCGTCACTCCCCGAGCTACAGTACCCTTTATGGGCTTTGCCTCCAAGATACCGTTTCTATCCAACCGCAGAAATCTCTCTGGGGAAGAGCAGCAGATGTGGAGATACTCCTTTGAAAAATTAAGCCAAGCAGCATATGGTGCTGGATTGCTTTCTCTAAGGTGAAGGTACAGTTTCAAAGGATCTATCTCCTCAACTTTTTTCCTTATTTGGGTCGTGAAACACAACTCATAGCTTTCTCCATCTTTTATATACTTCAAGCACTTCCTGACGTCTTCCATGTACTGCTCTTTGGATTTCTCGGGACAAAAGCCTGCTTCACGGGGGGAAATGATCGTGGACCCTGTATTTTTGTTCTTTGGTTCGTCTGTAGGAGCTGCTCTTAAAGTAAGAAGCTTTTCTTCTGTATTATCCAGCCATGTTGTGCCATGTGTGTTGCGGTCATGTAGTGACATCAAATAAACATCGTCATTCAGATGATCAACCACTACAAGATTATCAGCAAACAGAAAACAAGCGTCTGGAGCTGTTGACTTGTGATGATTAGTTGCTGCACCACATTCTACTTTGAGGTTATACCTGAGATGCAAGAAGACAATAGGTTAGTCCACAGACAAAGTAGAGGTAATGAAAGGGAATAAAAGAGTAGGGAATCTGCATAGATACAGATATCCTTCGAAAAACAGGTCACATGCACATTCAGAAATGTAACCATTTTCTAATGGAAAAGCACTAAAAGCAACAAATAAAGAAGCATTCCAGAAACTTTTTTAACTTCAATCATGATTCAGAGATAAAGCCTGATGGCAATATTTAACAGACATCATACCCTAGGTACCCGACAAATCCTCCGTAAAACTCAAACGGTAACCCTTCAAAATCTTTTTCTTCACAGTGAAATGATAGAAGCTCCTACAAGAAAGGACAAGAGAAAGCAGTTCATGAATCTGGATACACTGATTTAACAAGAACACGTCAAGACACAAAACCGAGCAAAGAGTGAAAACCGTTTGGGCTTCTTGACAAATCGATAAACTACAAAGCTTCAGAAGACTTGTCATTCGGCGTGACACAGAGAACAACAGGTAAGGTCAATAAATTAAAATAAGCTTATTCAAATTTAAACATGTGCATTCAAATCTAAGTAAAGAAGATGGTGTCAAACTATTACAACTCCATTCTCCTAAAACAATGAACTTATAAATTTGCTTTGTGCCCACTTAGATCTCAGAGAACATATTAGATATACCTTGTTCAAGAAATCAAGGAAACCTTTTTCCAAGTATGTACTACTAGCATGGTCCTGAGCATCTTCAACAGATAGATAACCTCCATAATGAGCTGCATCACTGTCCAAAAAAAGTCAAAAGAATAAACTACACCACGTACATAGATGTTCAATTATCACATTTAATAGATTATGACTCAACCGACGGACAAAAGAGATAATTGGCAGATAAATTAACATGAGCATCATCATGCATAAGACTAAAGGTCAAAGCAAATTACAACTCTAGTTTTCTAGGTTAGGGGATGAGATTGCCGCTGAACCATACCTTCTGTCAGCCAATCTAAATGTCAGTTGCTTCCAAAGAGGTCCTCCTTTACCCCCCATAAATGAAAATCTAGCTCTTCCCTATAGAAAAAGATGACATCAGACAAACAAAAAGCACCAAAATAAACCAAAATCTTGATAATAGAGATGCATGATCTATTTCTAGATATCCAAGTGGCAGCGTGGCCATATACAAAGGATGAAATGAGAAAATCAAAGAACCAAACTGAAAAGTGCATTCTTCCTCTTCGAGACAGACGGACCTTCTCAATTGAGGAACTATCCAACCAAAAGGTGTTCTCAGCCTTGTCATCAGAAAAAAGTTCACAGAATATGTTCTTGGCTCCACCAAGTCTAGCAGCCAAACCTTCTAACCTTCTCCATGTCAACTTAAATAGCTTCATGTCAATGGCTGCAGGTGAAGTCCCCAGATTTGACATACCAAGACAGTTACTCTCATCCAAATCATACACTGGTCTTCTGCTTCTAGTAACCTCTTGAAGCAAGTGATCGCCATTAATCTCCACAGAGGGGGTATTTGTTAAAGGAACTTCTCCTGATATATGATTAGCGTGGGGCACCTGGATTCGTGCTAAAAAAAAGTTTACTGCTCAGAAATAGATAAAGTCAACCCAAACGATAATAACAAGTTGTCACTAATAACACTCAAAAACAAAGGCCAGAGAAAATTTGAATCTTTCTTCTGAACAATGGCAACATATTACATAAGGGAGGTTAAAAAGGGAGTCTCAGACAAAGCTTCCCCCAGCAACCCAAGGAAAAAGCAGAATATGTACAGTTGCTTGAAATAAGTTCCCCTTACCAGTAAAATGAGCATATCTCCTTTTGAAGAAATGGGAGCTTGATCTCAACCAATAGTCTTCTGTTATTCGCCTGAAATTCTCGAAAATCTGTCTCCCATGACAAGTCGCGATACTCTCGGGGTGAAACTGGAAATCAGAAAGGTCAGTGGTGTGATAAAAAAGACGCAGTACATTTGTAACTCTTTTTTGCTAGAAAATACATTTGTAGCTTGTACAAGAGAGAACCTAAAGCACCTGCACACCATAATGAGGCCAAGTAGAATGCATAATGGCCATAAGGACTTTTTTGCTTCGTATTTCTGCGGAATGGCTAAAAGGCCAAGAGTTTTCATTTCTTATTTCTGAAAATAAAGTTGAGTATCCTTCCCTGGTTTTAGCATAGGCATCTGGAGAAACAACATTGTTCTCAGGAAAGGAAAGGGCATCACTAGAAGTGGTCCATGCTATAGGGACGAGCTCTTCAGGAAGTGTTTGTGCATCTAAAACAAGGGAATGATACCGAACCACCTGTGAGCACGTGCCATCAGGATTCAGCAAAAGCTGTAGCAGAAAAAAACCCACTCCACTTGGCCTTTTCACATTTTACCGGACAGACTAACCTTAAATCCCGAGTTTCTACCAGAAGGAATGTCATGAAACAGCCTGCTACCACTATGCTCGATCTCACTGAAGCAAACAATAGATAGTGTGACAAAGCCACCAAATTGCATCTTCTTGTTAAGGAAAATGAAGATTGACTAATAATTGCAAGAGCAAACATTAAGATCATGATCCAGTAAATTCAAAAGGCATGCCTCCAAGATGATGAACAAAAAGTCCTCAATAGACCAAAAAGAATCATACAACCTGGCAACCTTGTGAAAACATACCTCAAGCGACCATGGACAGGTTGAGATGCATGTACAACTTTTGCGCCATGTACATAACCCAAAGCCTATTGAACAATAAGTCATCAAACATAAGCATGTGCTCTGTTGAAAAAATCTCACTTATTATCATATTAGAAGATGCAAACTCATGTGAGACATCAGCAGGTCAAAAGCCCGGTTTGGCATATAGACAAGTGAATGCCATTCTCCACATCATAAAGAAATGCCTAAATCCAATAAGGATTGGAGCTAAATTTATCGTCTCAGACAACAGAATAGCGAAGTTCGAGTAGATATAGATGATATCAACATCTCAACACTAAGACATGCCAAACAGAGTTACAAGTCAAATGCCATGAGACCAATCAAAGAGCAACCACTTGTCAACGAGCACACAATGAGAGACGTGAGAAACGTAGAAAGTCATGCGTGAGAAACTAATGGTAGTATTGAAACATGATTTTAGCTCTTCAGTGTCATCCAAAACAAAGTGTAAGGTGAAACAGAAGAGTGAAATAAATTCATGCGAAGCCCATAAAACTTTAGCTTCACAATAATAGATAAAGTCGTATGCATAATCTACTGCTGACATTCAAAGTGTTGAAACAGGCACTACTGAGACGGCAACTAATCTCTAGCCAGAATAAAGTTGGATTTGGATGACAATCTCTAGACTCAAACAGGCATCCGCACATCACTGATGAATTAGATCAGAGATGCAACAATAATCAAGAAACAACCTCGTGTCCAAGGCAAACACCCAAAATTGGTATGTCCGTGCACTCAAGCAACAGCTGAAGACATATTCCTGCAAGATTCCAAAATTTATCAGAAGTAGTGACGAGCTAAAAATATTGCTAGTGACAATAGAATAGAGTACCTTGACGTGTGAACACAAGAACAAAGATTACCCATCCCTATTTGATGTTGCTTGAACTATAGAAGAAGTTTATCCAAATATGGTTCACCATTTGGTCTATCGTTGCTAAGGAGCCTGAGGCAATCCATCTTGCGCTTCACTGAAGAAAATGCAATAGGCCCCAAAAAGGTGCTTCGCAACTTAACCTTTAATTACTCTCTCTCCACCAAATAGAGACATGATTATACCAGATTCCTAAGTTCTCTAATATATCACTAGCCCCAGCAAGGAACACTTCACAAAACATCAATAGAGTATGGATTCTTTCACTGACTTTGCTTATTAGCTGAAGCCTTTTCTGTATCAAAGTCATTTACCCTTCCAAACTTACAGTTTTCTTCTTTCAAAATTTTCTTTATTGATGTCAGGCAGTAGGGCTTCTTTCCCAGTTACATAAAACTAGCATGTCATAATCAGTTCGATGGCTTTCTGGTATCGACATGAAGTGCTACACCTCGTTGCCAGACTCTAACAGGAATATCTAACAACAAATACTTAATGAACACCTCCTTTTACGTTACAAAAGCGAGGGACTATGATGTTATTCAGAATTTCTAAGCTGAAAAAAGCTAAATAAAACGAAAATTATAATTTGCATCCACCATACCTACATCTTCAGGGCATGTTGGAGAACCAGGTCCGGGTGATATAACTATATTATCAAATGCATTTTCCTCATATAAGTGGTGATATATGTCCTTCCACATCCAACTATCATTTCTTATCACGACAGGAGGCACTGCGACAATAAACAACCAAAAGAAAATGAATCAATACAAGCCCTTATTTTGGAAAGACTAATTTGTTCATGCATGAACAACAAACATCAACTAAAACCAGAAACAAAACCTTGAGAACATAAAGTTCATCCAGTATCCGATGCCTTTACGATCTTTCACCTGCGCAAAACAGTACGGATTGGCCCATTCAAACGTGAATGTCATTGTATTGGGGCCTTTCCTAGAGGGACATGCAACTTGATGTGTCTACTCCTCATTTCTAACCAAAAAAATACAATTGAGACATTTGCAGTTACTTCTAAGGTACTAATAAGACATTCTATTGAGTTTTCCCAGAAAGAACACCGCTTTAGAAGTTTAATAAGAAAAAAACTAGTTTCCTGAATTTTCATAAAAGAAATGATTTCAGCAGTTCATTGGTTTGAAAGCTCATTGAGGTACTACATTCACCATGTAGAACTGATGGAGAAAATGAGAAAATAGTGGAGGCATTCGCAAGAAAATTATTTCCCTAACAAAGGTCCAAATGTCTTCACAAAATTCAAATTCAGGTGAAATGGCTCAAAGACTGTTCCTTGAGTCTAGATACAGACACGGTTTCGATTATTCCTTTGAAGCATGCCTAGTGACCGTCCAAGTACCCTCTCCATTAGCCCCGGTTCATATCGGCATCTAATCGTTTTTTTTTAGCTCTTTTATTAAAGTTTCAAGGGAGGGAAGGCGAAGTATATTTCATAGCAAATGAATGAAGCAAGGTAGCACCTTCTGTGAATGGGATCATGAAAGAATGACAGACAGGTAGCGATATTGAACTGGAACAAGCACACAATGAAAAGAAATGACTTACCCCCATTGACAACCGACAACTCCTGGTAGATGTTGTATGTGTAACTATCATAGTTGTCAATTAACAATGTCCTCACATATTCCAGCTTCTTCGGACACTCCTCCACCTGCTTCTTTACCACAAAAGATCCTTCCAAGTGCCCAGGCTTTAAATGGCTACATTTTATCATGTTCTTGCTTCCATGACGAGATCTAGTTCTCCTCGTGGATCTACCAACCATTAAAGCCGGTTCAGGGTTCACGTTCACATGATGTAGACCCTCAACAAAAGGCAATGTGATGGCTGAGCGCCGTGGACACTGACTAAGGTTCATTTCCTCCCAAGAGTGTAGAAGCCAATCAAGAGCACCTGCCCTTAATTAACTTGGCAGTGCACAGACTTGACTTACAGCTAGAAATTGAAAACAGAAGAACACATCTGCATTACCCACACAGAGAAAATTTGCAAGTTAGGAACCTAGGATAACTTTCTTTCCCCACGGATACAATTCCTACAAATTTTACAACTGACAAGAATTTCAATCAGAGAGGCACAATTGTACAATCCCACTCATTAGAACAGTGAAGTTGGACAATGCAACAAACGATGAAAACACGACATGTCAAGAACCATTTAGCATTCACAAACACACGCGTGTTAGAGGGCCGCCTCTTCCATCCGGCCTTGAGTTATGACTCTGCCACGAAAACAAGGGGCATGAGAAGGTCACCTACCCAGAGAGCTCAGTGCCGGGCAAAAGACCACGACACTCGCACTCCTGGGAAACCTTTCAACGGCCACGTTTCTGCATCAAAAGGTCGCGTGCATTACATAGAATCCAGGATAATGGAAATGAACGGCAATCAGAAATCCGAGTAATAATAACCCTGAAGGACAAGGCCACGAGTAAGCCCCGTCCGCGAAGGGAAGTCGCATTCCAACACTACATCCCCAGGCAACAGTATCCAGTCAACCGGGTTAAAAGTGTAGAGACTAGCAATGAACAAGGAGGTCTAGGAAGAGAAACTGGTCCAACCCAATTTCTCCTCCTCCTCATCAGTCCCGCCAAACTTTTGTATCCAACACAGACGGCGGAATCAAGGAACGCACTAAATGTTCCACGACCCAACATAAAACCAATTCGGATCGAGGGTTCCCGCTCAACCCCACATCTAAAAAACACAGCCCATCCGAGCTCGAGCGCCGCGACGAGCGCGCGCGAGCACGTACACGAGGACAAATCTCGCAAAGCACAAAATGGTTACCAAGAAAGCGAAAGCGAAAGCGAGGACGGATCTTGCATGAAGACAAAAGGAATCCCAGAAAGGCGGAGGTCAGGTCACCTTGCGCTCAATGCACGAGCCCCGTCCCTGGTTCAATGCGCTCGAGAGAGAGAGAGAGAGGCGAATGAGAGGCGCTGAAGAGGATTCGGTGGGGGCGGCGAAGAGGCGGACACGCAGGGTTGGGAGGTAGGGAGTGGGGCCGGGTCGGGCCTTTCCTTTCGGGTGTGGGTGGGCCCCGGCCCGGTTGAAACGGGACCCGCTGCTATTCGCCAGCCGTCCTTTTCCCATTTTCGCTTTCCCCGAGCACACCGGGTAACAGGCATACTTGACTTTTACAATTTTGCTCGGCATTGTTTCGGTCAATACATAGCCATCTAACTTGCGTTTTTAGCTCGTGATCCGATCTCTCGCCATATTCTTTTTCAAATAGCGCCCGCATCATTACACGAAAACCCGGCCCAACTCGACCCATTGACACTCCCGGTCTCAAGTGCCAATATACACCGATTCAACAAGAATAACTTTTTTGACTCTTTATCGATTCACAAAATGAGTGTATTTTGTTTTGTTAATGAATTATTTTCCGACTTGACGTTCCCATCTATGTAATGCACGAGAAGTTGAAAGCAAAATATACAAGGAGGGAGAGGAAAAATCTTTAGAATCAAAAAGGTCAAATCACACAAATAAAAGATGATTCAACAGATTTTGAGTGCATCCAAAAAAGAAGAGAAAGACTCAGTGGCGAAATCAAATGAAAAATAGTACAAAGTCGAGATCAGATTAGGACATGATCCTCCAAAATCATGTAAAGAATATCTAAAATGTTATAAGATCGAGAGTGATCATCACCTGCTAGACTTCCCAATCACCACGGCATAGATCTTTCCCTCCCTCTCTCCCTCTCTTTATGGGACTTTGTGTGCTGTTTGAGTCTATTCTATAGTATATATAAGCAGGGCCGAGTCTGAACACCGACGTACCGCGGCAGGCCGGGATCACCCTAGTTGCGCAGGTGCCATGCTCTATGTTCCGCCATTGACATGTCTTGTGGTCATGCAAGAACGATGCCACATGACGGCTCATCTCCCCGTCGTGTTCTTTATGGACATGGTCAGAGTCCCGATGTGTTGCCGCCAAATGGAACAGCGTATGATCTAGAAGACATCACCTTTCCCTTTGTTCATGAACGGAATGCTCGATACCCAGTCAATTTGCTCTTAATCAACCGTTGGATTATCCTCCGCTAAAGAAATGAATGAAGCTCATACACTACAAAAAAATTGGATTTTTGCCACGAAATTTGCGACAACTTTTTCAACGAAAAGTAAAATTGGTTGGAAATTAGTGATGAAAAATTTTTAGTCGCAAAATTCGTCGAAAGTTTGTGACGAAAAGATTTTTCGTCGCAAAAAAATTTTTCGACACAAAATTCATAGGAAATTTGTGACGAAAAATAATTCGTCGGAAATTAGTGACGAAAAAATTTTCGTCGCAAATTTCCCACAAATTTTGCAACGAATTGAAAAAACTCCACTTTGTTCGGGTTAATCAAAATTCGTTGCAAAATTTGTTGGAAATTTTCCACAGATTTTGCAACGAATTCAAAAAAATTATTATTCTGTATATTTTAAATTCGTTGAAAAATTCGTAGGAAACTTTTTAACGAATTTTGCAACGAATTTCACATACAATCTTATATTGTTCGGCATAATATAAATTCGTCGGAAAATTCGTTGGAAATTTCCAACGAATTTTGCAATAAAATTCGAATATACAAAAAAATAACATGTTCGTAATTCGTTGGAAATTTCCAACGAATTTTCCGACGAATTCCTAATTTCTGTTTATATATATTCATTGCAAAATTCTTTCGAAAATTTCCAACGAATTTTGTAACGAATTCAAATGATCGATTCATTTATTTTGTGTGTACAAATTTCGTTGCAAAATTCATGGGAAATTTCCCACGAATTTTGCAAAGAATTTCTATTTACGGTGCAACAATTTTGGTGTGTAGTAATTTCGTTGCAAAATTCGTTGGAATGTCCAACGAATTTTAATTTTCGACGCAATAATTTTATTTTGTACAAATTTCATTACAAATTTCGTTGGAAATTTTCAACGAAAATAATCCATATTGCAATAATTGGCCCTACATTTGAAAATCGTTGGAAAATTTGTTGGAATTTGAAAAAAAAACGTTGGAAATTAGTCACTTATTTGAATTTCATTGGAAAATTCGTCGGAAATTTCCGACGAATTTTCCCACGAAAATAGTACATAGTGCATTAATTGCCCCAAAATTTGAGATTCATTGGAAATTTTAAATTCGTCGCAAAATTCGTTACAAATTTCCAACGAATTTTGCAACGAAATTAGAAAAACATGTTTATATTGCACATCAACAATCACTTCAAGTCTACCGAGTATTTTTGGCTCAACCAAATCTCTTTCTCGTCGTCCTCTTCACCGTCCACCTCGCGGTCCTCCTCGCTGTCGCCACCCTCGCCGTCCTTCTCGCGGTCCTCCTCGCTATCACCTCCCTTGCCGTCCTCCTCGCCAGCCGCGGTAAGTAATCGCTCTTTATTATTTCAATAAAGTGGTGACACCGCGGGGATTCCGGGAGGGCTGCGGCCGGTATGCCGTGGAGGGGGGTCGCAGCCGCGATTCTGTCGAGGGGGTCGGAACTGCGCAAGGGGTAGCGGCTGGGGGGGCGGTCTTGGTCGGGGGGGCTTCGCGGGGTCGCAACGCGCGGGGATAGTCGAAATTTGTTGCAAAATTCGTTGGAAAATTCCAACGAATTTTGCAACGAGTTCAAAAAACACATTATTTTTTTTATTAGTAGAAATTCGTTGCAAAATTCGTTAGAAATTTCCAACGAATTTTGTAATGAATTCAAAAAACACATTGTTTTTCTAATTAGTAGAAATTCGTCACAAAATTCATTGGAAATTTCCAACGAATGTTGCAACGAATTCAAAAAACACATTATTTTTTGGATTAGTAGAAATTTGTTGGAAATTTTCCAACGAATTTTGCAACGAATTCATAAAAACATTATTTTCCTTATTAATAGAAATTCGTTGTAAAATTCGTTGGAAATTTCCAACAAATTCTAAAAACACACTATTGTTCGGCATATCAGAAATTCGTTGAAAATTTCAAACGAAATTTGCCATGAGTTTCAATTTTCAGTATATTAATTTTGTAGTGTACTAATTTCGTTGCAAAACTCGTGGGAAATTTCCCACCAATTTTGTAATGAATTCAAAAAACACCTTATTATTCGGGTTAATATAAATTCGTTGCAAAATTCGTTCGAAATTCTGAACGAATTTTGCAACAAATTCAAAAACCGGTTCATTAATTTTGGTTTGTACAAATTTCGTTGCAAAATTCGTGGGAAATTTCCCATAAATTTTGCAACGAATTGAAAAAACTCCTTATTGTTCGGATTAATAGAAATTCATTACAAAATTCGTTGAAAATTTACCCAGATCTAAGAGAGTTCTGGGGAAGCTCGCCGGCACTGGCGAACGCCAAGCTCACCATGGTCGGCGAGGTCGACGGTCTTCGGACCAGCTAAGAAGAAAGGAAAAAAAAAACGGAAAACAGTAAGAAAGGAAAAAATAAAATATATTTAATAGATGAATCTTATGTAATTTGTTTTTATTTTAAGTACGTGTCCATTTGAAGGTCTCGCAATCTAAGTGAATGTTACAATTCTCATCAAATTGTCAACTTTCTACTACAAAGATTTTAGTCAAATACTTGGTAAGTTTTCTTGACATGGTAATTTTTACATTTTTTTCAAGTATAAAGTAATTATTTCGTAAAAAACATAATTGTAATTTTTGGAATTTTATAGTTTTAATTGACAATGTTAGACAATAGATATGATATGTTTAATAATTTAGGAGAATTTTTTTTTATACAGACACAATGCAAAGAGACAAGAGTTGGATGTATAATAAGAACTTACATGGACGTCGAGGATTGGCTGATGAGTTTCGTATTGGGTTGGAACTATTTTTGAACTTTGTTAGTACTAAATATGAGTTCATGGATGGAAATAAGTTAAAGTGTCCATGTAAAAAGTGCAATAATGGAAAATTTCAAGACATTGATAAAGTTAGAGAACATTTTTGTAGAATTTGGTTTACTTCGAACTATTATAATTGGACTAGTTATGGTGAACCATTTATATCTGATGACGGATATCGAAGAAGCGACCAATTTTCAGTTGGACAAGGAGAATGTAGCTATTTTGATCAATTGAACCCATATCAGGGGATGATGTTTGATGAAGCCGGTCATAATTTTGTTTCAGAATTGAATCATGCAAGTACTAGTTTTAGTCCTATACCTGAATAAGTGGGAACTAATCATGCATCACAATCAGAAGAGATAGGAGTTACAGGTTTTGATAACAATGTGTGTGATGGAACTTTTCAATCTAATCAGTTCTGGAAAGTGTTGAAAATGGCAGATGAACGTTTATGAGCAGGTTGTGACAACCACACGAAGGTATCAATGACAGCAAGACTGTTAAATATCAAGACAGAATATAATGTTTCTATGGATTGCTTCAACTCTTTTGTTGAAGTAATGCGGGAAACAATGCCTCGTGATAACATCATGCCTAATGACTTTTACGATATGAAAAAGCTAGTTGATAGTTTAGGTTTTCCTGTTGTACGGATTGATGTATGTGCTATGGGTTGTATATTATATCAGAGAGATGATGAATATGCAGAATCATGCAAATTTTGTAATCAACTTAGGTACAAGATTAACATGAGGCAGGGTCGTAATTAAAAACGTAGACCATGCAAGCAAATGTTTTATTTGCCCTTAATCCCCAGATTGCAAAGGCTTTATGCATCGCAAGCCACTGCTAAACATATGACTTGGCATGCAAATCATGAAACAAAAGGTGATCTAATGTGTCATCCTTCAGATGCAGAGGCATGAAAACATTTTGATAGAACATATCCCGAGTTTGCGATAGAGCCTCGAAATATCATGTTAGGTCTGTGTGCTGATAAATTTGCCTCATTTGGGAAATTAGGAAAAAGCTATTCATGTTAGCCAGTTATCTTAACTCCGTACAATCTTCCACCCGATATGTGCATGAAGACACCTTATATGTTTTGACATTGATGATGCATGGCCCGCAAAATCCGAAAAAATTGATAAATGTTTTTATGCAACCATTGATTGAAGAGTTGCAACGGCTATGGGTTAAAGGTGTAACTACGTATGACGTTTCTACCGACCAAATATTTGTAATGAAGGTTGCGCTTCTTTGGACGATAAATGACTTTCCAGCTTATGGAATGTTATCTGGATGGAGTACAACTGGGATCTTAGAATGTTCGATATGTATGGAGAGATCGAAGGCATTCAGATTAAAACATGGTAAGAAGCCCAGCTATTTTGATTGTCACAGGCAATTTTTGCCGCTGAATCATACATTCAGAAGAAATAAAAAAGAATTCATCAAGAATAGGATCGAAAGAACACATTCACCATTGAAATTGACCGGTCATCAAATTTGGGAGCGCATGCAAGAGTTTCCAACTGTTGTTGAAAACTCTCATGGCATGACTTTTGCGTACAAAAGTACACATAAGTGGACTAAACGCAGCATATTTTGGGATCTACCATATTGGAAGGCCTAACTTATTCATCATAATCTTGACGTCATGCACATAGAGAAGAACGCTTTCGACAATGTCATAAATACTGTGATGGATGTCACTGGAAAAACAAAAAATAACTTGAACGCAAAAAAAGATATAAGGGATATTTGCGATCGACCAACACTAGATGCAGATGCAAGCAGCAGGGGACCAAAACCAAAAGCAGTTTACACATTGGACAAGGAGCAGAGACGGGTCGTTTGTCAATGGTTGAAATCGGTGCGATTTCCTAATTGATATACTTCCAATCTCGGGAGATGCGTTGATATGAATGAATGCAAGTTGACAAGTCTGAAGAGTCATGATTGTCACATATTTATGGAAAGACTAATTTCGCTAGCCTTCAAAGAAGTTCAACCAAACTTTGTGTGGGGTGCCATTACAGAGTTAAGTAATTTCCTGTATGATATTTGCTCGGCAACGTTGAAAGTATCACACATAGAGAAACTAGTGAGAGATATTCTAATTATTCTTTACAACTTAAAAATGATATTTCCTCCATCATTCTTTGATTCAATGGAACATCTCTTAGTTCACTTACCTTATGAGGCGAAAGTTGCAGGTCCCGTCCAATTTCGATGGATGTATCCATTTGAGAGGTAAATTTTTTTAAATTAAATTTGAAATTACTTCATTACATATTATGTTTCGATAAACTTTTTTCTATTGCAACTAGGTTCTTAAATCATTTAAAAAAAAAAAGTAAAGAATAAGGCATGTGTCGAAGCTTCCATTTGTAATACATATATTATGAAAGAAATGACAACATTTGCATCATACTATTTTGAGCTGCACGTGCAATGCAAGAGGTGGAGAACAGGAAGAAATGATGAGGGCCACATTAATCCCAATTGCAAATCATTCTCTATTTTCAATTATTTGGGTCGACCAAGCAGCACATGTAAGTTTCATCACTTAACAGGAGAAGAAAAGCATGCAGCCCGTACATATATTTTACTAAATTATCTAGAAGTTGAGCCATACTTTGAGTAAGTGTACATTTTTAAGTATATGTCATGTGTGTCAAACAGTTGCTAATACATAAATGGTATTTGTTACTAGGAATTTCCGAAATTCAATGTATGGACTACTACCAAATGAGTTTGACCGTTTGTGCCAAGAACAATTTACAACATGGTTCAAAACATATGTAAGTTGCATATGGACGAAATCCAATTTATTTGAATTTTTTATACATCATATATTGAAATATATATTATTGACATTGCGTGTGTCACTTTAGGTTCACAGTATTCATGATCAAGTTGGAGAGCAAGAATTGCTATATCATCTGTCGTGGGGTCCAAAGTCAAGAGTACAAAGTTGGCCAGCATATTTCATAAATGGGTATAATTTTCACACTCAAGAATATGAAATGGGAAAAGCCACAATGAATAGCGGTGTGTGTGTTCAGTCATACATTGGTGGCAATTTGCAAGATGATTTTTATGGCTTGTTGGATGAAATCATAGAGATAAAGTACCATGGACCATTAATGCGGGTTAAGTTATTTAAGTGCATGTGGTTCGACCCCATGAAAGGAATAAATGTGCATACCAAATTTAATTTGGTTGAAATAAATCACAAGAAAAGATATATGAAATATGAACAATTTGTCTTGGCACAACAAGCAATTCAAGTCCATTATGCATCATATCCTAGTTTGAAATGTGACAAAGTCGATTGGTAGGTTGTATGTAAAACTAAAACAAGAAAGAAAATCGAGGAATATTGGAAGGATACAACGTATCAATAAGAAGAAGTTCGTAACATGATTGAAACTACTAAATATAATATTCTCACTTTACGAGATCCATGTGGAGCGATGATCGATGTATATCCAACAAAAATTCGGGAATCAAATTTTGAAGTTGGTACAGAATGTGATTTTGAGACAGATGATGAAGATAATGCTCATGAAGAAGATGAAGATGAAGACGAAGACGAAGAAGAAGGTGAAGATGAAGATAATGAAGAAGATGAAGATTATGATTTTTGAGACATTTTACTAATTATGTATACCTATTATTAGTAATGCAAAACGTGTTTTTTTTGTTGTCGTAATTTTTAATATTTTTCTTGTTGTATTTATTATTGTTGTTGTTGTTATCATTAAAATACGCGGCTAATTCGCCTCATATTTAGCCACGGAAATGAAATAGTTGGGAAAGAGCTACGCGACTAAATTTCCCACGAATTAAAAAAAAAGTCGAACAATACCGGGTAATCAAATTTCATGTCATAAAATTCGTGGGAAATTTCTCGTGAAATCAAAAAACAATTTATTGCTCGGAATAATGGAAATTCGTGGCAAAATTCGTTGGAAATTTCTAACGAATTTTGCCACGAATTTTAAAAACACCATATTACTTTGGCAAATGTTAAATTCGTTGTAAAATTTGTTGGAAATTTCCAACGAATTTCAATTTTGCAGAACATTAATGTGGTTTTAGAATTCATTGGAAAATTTGTGAGAACTTTCCAACGAATTGAAATTTTCAATAAATTAATATAATTATATACCAATTTCGTTGGAAAATTCGTCGGAAATTTCCCAAGAACTTTCTAACGACTTTAAAAAAAACATATTGTTCGGGTTTTTAGAATTTCGTTGCAAAATTCGTGGGAAATTTCCAACAAATTTTCTAACGATATAAGAAACACATTATTCTTCGGCATATTAGAAATGCGTTGCAAAATTCGTTGAAACTACCCAACGAATTTTCCCACGTAGAAAAACCTTATTTTTGGGAAATGTTCAATTTGTTGTAAAATTCGTTGCAAATTTCCAACAAATTTTGCAACAAATATCAATTTTTGGTCCATTCATTCAATTTTGTAACCATTTCGTTGGAAAATTCGTGGGAAATTTACCACGAATTTTCCAACGAATTGAGAAACGCCTAAGTAGCCTCATTGACCAAAATTCGTGACAAAATTTATTGGAAATTTGCAACGAATTTTGCGACAAATTCAGAAAACACATTATAGTTTTGAATATTTGAAATTCGTTGCAAAATTCGTCGAAAATTTCCAACGAATTTTGCAACAAATTTCGCAAAATTCTTAAGAATGTTCGGATTTATATAAATTCGTTGCAAAATTCGTTGGATTTCCAACAAATTTTGCAACGAATTTCTATTAACCTTATTCTTTCAATAAATGATTAATTGGTTGGAAAAGTCTTTGGAAATGCAACGAATTTTCCAACGAATTTAAATTTTGCTGAACCATTATATGATTATATAATTTGTTGGAAAATTCATTGCATTTCCAACAAATTTTCCAAGGAATTTCAAATTTGCAAAACAAGAATATGGTTTTAGAATTCGTTGGAAATTTCGTGGGAACTTTCCAACGAATTTTGCAACAAATATCAATCTTCGGTCCATTCATACTATTTTGTACAAATTTCGTTGGAAAATTCGTGGAAAATTTCCAACAAATATATTAACGAATTGAGAAACCTTTACTCGTACCATTAACCAAAATTCGTTGCAAATTTCATTGGAAATTTGCAATGAATTTTGCGATAAATTCATAAAACACATTATAGTTTTGAATATTTGAAATTCATTACAAAATTCGTCGGAAATTTCCAACGAATTTCGCAACGAATTTCACAAAGTTCTTAAGAATGTTCAGCTTTATATAAGTTCGTGGCAAAATTTGTTGGATTTCCAACAAATTTTGCAACGAATTTCTATTAACCTTATTCTTTCAATAAATGATGAATTCGTTGGAAAAGTCGTTGGAAATGCAACGAATTTTCCAACGAATTTAAATTTTGCCGAACCATAATATGTTTATATAATTTGTTGGAAAATTCGTTGCATTTCCAACAAATTTTCCAATGAATTTCAAATTTGCAAAACAAGAATATGGTTTTAGAATTCGTTGGAAATTGCGTGATAAATTTCCAACGAATTTTGCAATAAATATCAATCTTCGGTCCATTCATACTTTTTTTGTACAAATTTTGTTGGAAAATTCGTGGGAAATTTCCGACGAATTGAGAAACCTTTACTCGTACCATTAACTAAAATTCGTTGCAAATTTCATTGGAAATTTGCAACGAATTTTGCGACAAATTCAGAAAACATTTTATAGTTTTGAATATTTGATATTCGTTGCAAAATTCGTCAGAAATTTCCAATGAATTTCGCAACAAATTTCGCAAAATTCTTAAGAATGTTCGGCTTTATATAAATTCGTTGCAAAATTCATTGGATTTCCAACAAATTTTGCAACGAATTTCTATTAACCTTATTCTTTCAATAAATGATTAATTTGTTGGAAAAGTTGTTGGAAATGAAACGAATTTTTCAACGAATTTAAATTTTGCCGAACCATAATATGATTATATAATTTGTTGGAAAATTTGTCACGTCCCGAACCCCTGTCGAGCCTGCGACATCCCACCTTTGGTCGAAGAGTGCGATATCCTAGGTTATCACCGACCTCAACAAAAATCAAAGGTTTAATATCGCAACGGAAACTATAAAACACCATGACAATTAAAACTGGGAAGAATTTGGAGAATATACATTTTCATTTCTCATCAAACTTCCATAATCACAATTTTACAAACTTAATATACGAGTGCACATCTTCCTAAGACCATCAAAATCAAATGGGATAGAAGACCTAGCATTCGTCCTCAAAAATGGTCCTCACAAAAGCCTGGCTTTCCAACAGACAACTTAACCTCTATGCCCCTTACTCGGCGTTCATTCTGAGTCTGACTTCTCGTTCTCCGATTCTGAACTCTCTTGCACCGTTCGCTCCTCCGAATACTCCGGCTTCGTTTTGATCACAATCGAGTGATTGATGTCGCCCGATTCCGCCGGAACCTCATCCTGACCGTTCTCCGCTAATACATCCCAAAAATGGAACTTAGGCTCAAAGTCGGGATCCATGTACTTCTCAAACGGGAGTATGTACTCTGGTTCCCCTACATGCTCTTCGGATTCAACAGAATTGTTCTAAGATTCGACCTCGGGTTCCACCTCTCCTGGTACCTCCTCAGAGATTAGTTCTAAATCTATATCCATCGGCTTAGCTTCGGCTTGCGACGCTTCGGGTTTAGGTTCGTGTACGACTTTGGAAGATCCCTGTGCTGCGGTTGCTGGGTGCGGACCAGACTAAGTCAAGCTAACCTCGGTGCTGGTCAACTCTCCATCAATCGGGGGCATGGCAGCCGAGTCCCAATCTCCAACTAAATCATACGGGACATCAAAACCTCTGATGGGACCAAACTCATCCCTGTCAGCGTCCCAAAAGTACCAGACCGTGTATATGTTGGTCTCTCACAACGGCAATCCTACCTCTACATATATGGTAGTAGTATGTCTGAACTAGGTCATCCCGTCACCCATTAGAAACTTTGCCACTTCGTACTTCGTGTGCACTAGTAATCCAAAACGTACTGGTGGTGGTGGTGGAGGGTTCATGTCTTAGGTCGGGGTTCTGAAAATTGTTGATTGATACAATGATGAGATTACATCTCAGCAAGCACACCCCTAAACCCAACCTAGGCTATCACGTACCTCTAGACAATTACAAAACACAATAACACGCGCCAAATCATTACAGAGCAGGCATTTCACACATGATTTCAAGCATATGCAATTTTCCATGTTATGCACTCCTTCCATTCTCATTTCCTCTTTCACATTCCTTGCCAGTGGCCCGCGTTGAAGTACACGCCTCAAGCACACTGCGACCATTCATCACACCACCTCCGCCCTAGGCACCCGTACACACCTTAGGCCCCGATCGCGACCTAAACATTACACGCCTCAAGCCCGACTCCAATACTCAGCCCGCACAAAATGCGACAGGCCTACATGATCGGAACTCAAGCTTATAATTCCTTGGTTCAATCCCGGACTCACTCGAGCTGATCGTGCCTTGGACCGATTCTCATTCTTGTTTTTTCAAGTCTCAGCCTGTGCCAAGTGTAACAGACCTACGTGATCGCTGCCCGAGTTTATGATATTCGACCCGATCCCATTCTCACACTTATACACTTCCACATGAATTTCCGTGCACACATTCGCACTCACAACCACACAATCACACCCAAACGTGCATTCAAGCACAATTTCGCATTTTTCCATGCTCAAACGTTTTCAAATCAATTTCAGCCCTTCAAGGGACTTTCATAAAATTCAAAGACGGACCTAACGGTACCATCCACGCGTCAAACAACTAATCACAACACATCACATAACACATCACAGCCAGTGAATAGTAATTTTCGCACTCCAAATCACAAAATTACACTTCCGGCTCTTCACAACATTTCCTCACAATTAATTACCGATTCTAAAAATCCAACCTGCGACCCCATCAACCCATCACAGCCCTATGAACAGTGATTCACAGCCAAATATCGTCCTCTAAATCTCCATCAAATTTTCCAAAATTAATTCTTAAGGCTCGCCATAATATTCCAATCTTAATCCACACAATTTCACCTCGCATAAACACGAATTCGCCCTAAAAATAATTATCCTTCAATACCCAGTGTCCTAAATCGGGTTTAGAGCGCAACTTACCGAGTTCTAGACTGAATCGGCTAAAACGGAAAGCGGCAACACTCAAACGGGAACGGCGGGGACGGCGGCAAGGCTTGGCGACAGTGATCGGCTTGCGGCAGCGGTCCGGCTCTCCTTGGCCGTGAGCCATGGCCTCACGGTGATAGAGAGTGGAAGAGAGAGAGAGAGAGAGGGACGGTGAGGCTGGTGGTGGTGGTAACTTGAGGGCAGTATGGCGGTGGCAAGGCGGCGGTCCGGGCGGTGGCGAGCGGCGACAAGCGGAGGTGCCGGCGTGGGGTAGGAACGGCCAAGGGAGCTCACGGTGGGGGAGTCTTCACGGTGGAGAGGGGAGAGAAGAATGGAGAGAGAGAGAGAGAGAGAGAGAGAGAGAGAGAGAGAGAGCTTGAATCATAGACTTAAATAATGACTTTTGACCAAATGTGGAAATGACCAAAATGCCCTTGTCTCACATTTTTAATCCGACGGTCCAGATTTAATCTTATCTTGAAACCGACGGCCGAGATTGAAGCTTACCCAAAAATATCAAAGGGTATTCTTGTAATTTCCCAAAAATCCAAGGGTAAAATTGTCTAATCAAAATTTTAGGGCAAAATTACCAAAATGCCCTTTACCCTTAAAGCTTATCATTTAATAATCCTTAAGGGTATTTTGGTCACTTTCTTCGTTTCTTGCCCAAATTGGATTTTTCTGAAGGATTTGAGCGCACCCAAAAATCGCACGTGTTCCCTGCAACGTCGTCCTAACGTTCCATCGTGACTTCCTAATTTTCCGATGTCCAAATTGGGCTAAATTCAATAATTAAATTTTATTAAACGCAATTCAAACGTTTCTCAAACTAACGGGCGGCTTGTTGGGGAAATTCGCGGAATCAACTCATGACTGATATTGAATCGAGTCACGTGCAAGTTTGTTTGGTACGTGACGACTTCGATTGTCATTAAAATCGCGAAGATCAATCACTTGATCCGAGGGGTACGATCGTTTGGTATAGGTTAATAATCATTCGTCAAGTCATTTCGTGGTCCAACAGAATTACCCGCGATCTACTACTGTGACAGTGGCGAACTGACCCCTAACTACCCTTTGGATCGGCCAACAGTAACTCAAAATATCACTTCAGCGATTTAATGGTCGAAAATCCATTCACGATCAAATTTTGTTTAGTCGCGCAAATTTAATTCCCCTATTAGCTTTTCCCTAATGGTTAGCATCCCAGGAATGATCAGTTCCGAGCGAGAATTTACTACGAGTATATTTTATAAAACTCAATTATTTTATAAATTCCAAATGGGTGGAATTTCGGAATGTCACAAAATTCGTTGCATTTCCAACAAATTTTCCAATGAATTTCAAATTTGAAAAACAAGAATATGGTTTGAGAATTTGTTGGAAATTTCGTGGGAAATTTCCAACGAATAAATTTCCAACGAATTTTGCAACAAATATCAATCTTTGATCCATTCACACTATTTTGCACAAATTTCGTTGGAAAATTCGTGGGAAATTTCCGACGAATTTTCCAACAAATTGAGAAACCTTTACTCGTACCATTAACCAAAATTCGTTGCAAATTTCATTAGAAATTTGCAACGAATTTTGCGACAAATTTAGAAAACACTTTATAGTTTTAAATATTTGATATTCGTTGCAAAATTCGTCGGAAATTTCCAACGAATTTCGCAAAAGCGTTTAGATTCTTCAGTTTTATATAGTTTCGTTGCGAAATTCATTGAAAATCCAACGAATTTTGCGACGCATTCCGACTATGCCGAAGAATAATGTGATTTCTAAATTCATTGGAAAATACGTTGGAACTTTCCATCAAATTTTGCTACGAATTTGTAAAAACCAAATAATAAGTTGTTTTAAATTAGTTGGAAAATTCGTGGGAAATTTCCAACGAATTTTTTGACAAAAATTGGAACATAATTATGTTAATATACCGAAAATTTGAATTCGTTGGAAAATTCGTGGGAAATTTCCCACGAAATTTCCAACGAATTCTAAAAAGCACATTGATGTCGTGCACATTCAAAATTCGTTGGAAATTTCTCATGAAATTTCCAACGAATACTAAAAGCACATTTATGTTCTACAAAATTGAAATTCGTTGGAAAATTCATTGGAAATTTCCAACGGATTATATAACCATATTGTAGTTCAGCAAAATTGAAATTCGTTGGATTTTTGGCGGGGGTTTTGGTGGCCCGGGGGGGGTGCGTTTCTCGGCCGCACGGCGGTTTTGGCGGCTCGAGGGGGTTTCTTGGCCGCGCAGGGGGGGTTGCAGCCGGGGGTAGGCGCGTGATTCCGGCAATGGGTGGTTCGCGGCTGGATTCCGGCGGGGGGGTGGGTCGCAGCCGGAATTTGGCCAGGGGGGTCGCGGCCGCGCGGGGGTTTTGGCGGCCCGAGGGGGAGGGGGGTTTCTCGACCGCGCAGGGGGGTTCGTAGCCGGGGGTAGCCGCGCGATTCCGGCGGGGAGTGATTTGCGGCCGAATTCCGACGTGGGGGGGATCACGGTCGAATTCCGGCGTGGTGGGGGGTCGCGGTCGGAATCCGGCCGGGGGGGTCTCGACCAGATTCCGACGGGGGGGGTTCAAGGCCGGAAACCGGCGGCCGAAATCCGAGGGAGGGGGGGTTGCCGCCGGAAACCGACGATCAGAAACTGGCGGCCAAAAACCGGTCGCTGAATTCTGGCCGGGGAGTCAGGGGGGTCGCGGCCACAATTTGGTATGAGGAAGAATAATTCGTTTTTCATATTTAATATGATTCCTTAAACGGTTTAATGGCATCTAATGTGATCGAAATTGCAATAAGTTCTTCTGACGAGGGCCAGTAAGTTGAATATTTATCAGAGGCGACAGTCTGTTAGTTGCATTTTCTTAAATTTAGTTCTTATTCTTTGATACAAAATGGTAAGGAAAATGATTTCATTTTCTGTTCCTAATACATATGCATATTTTGTATTATATTTGTCTAACATTTTTACTTATCAGTATAAACGTGGAGGTCACTTGCGTGGTGCAGGTTCACAAAGAAGACCAGGCCCCTCTGCTTCCTCATCCTCATCCCTGGCCCTCTCCTCCTCCCCCGCCCTTTCATCTAACCCTCAACAACCGGATGTTCATGGACAAGTCAGGCACATTGGCCCATTCTCCAACCTTCAGCAACATTTTCAGGGAGAATTGGGGGACATGCGAACTGAATTTACTTCGGTTCCATCTCCTTCGGTTCCACCATCCTCTTCAATGCAACACTCGAATGATGAAGAAGATAACCGATTCATTATATGCCCATGTGGAGATTCGTAAGTAATTCATTTTTGCACGTATATGTAAATTTTGGATGTTAACAAAATTGTCCGTATTGTGAATTTCCCATATGTTTGATTGTCTTATTGTCTATATTGTTATAACATGTTTTCAGATTTACGGATTCTGCGTATGTATGTTGTGAGGAAACTTAATAGAATAGTCAATAACTGTCGGATAGGGCAATTTACTACTTTCAGCAGCACTCCTAAAGAAATAAAGACTTTGTGGTGGAATGAGTTCAAGGTTAGTGTTGTCCTTATATTTTCTTGCAATGTAAGTTCGGTGTAGCATACTGATGATCAATAATGAAATTTGTCACGAATTGTCTGGTGCATTGTAATAGATATCTCATCTGTGACCATTATAATGAATTTCAGTTGTGTTTGCTATTGATTGTAGCGTAAGTTCACGTGGGATGAAATGAAAGAGGTTAAGGTTAAAAGAATTTTTAAGAAGAAAGTTGCTGATCACATGCGATATGTGATAAATAGAGCGAAGAAAGCAAAAAAAAAAGCTGGATTGAAATTACTAGAACTTGAGAAACTGAGAAGTATAAGCAAAGGTGTGAACAGAATAAGAAGAATTAAACTTCTAGTTCTAGTGACGAGTTTGCGTCAACCACATATGCTGAGGGCTCTATCAGCATCGGTGAACATAAAAGAAGAATGGTAAGTCTGTTTAAACTTATCAGTTCATTTAATTCGATTGTGACTCCTTTTTTTAAAAATTTTATAGGCAGATGAATTGAGGACGGAACCCATATTTACAACTACATTTGAACACACATTTCAAAAAAAAGACAAGACATGGACTGGCGCTCGAGCAAAAGCTACTAAGGTATGTATAGTTATGGTTTGCACTTTATGGAAACTAAAATGGAAATCATGCATGTTTTTAATATTTACGATAATATATACGAATTTATTTTATTTTTATCTATATTGGTTTTTTTTTATAACCCAGGGAACCCCCGCACGGCGGGCAGCCAGAGGGTAAACCATGGGGGCGACACGTGCTAGCCACCACACACGTGCCACCAGTTAAGTCACTCTGCGACGCGCTGGATTCGAACACTCAACCTTTTGCGAGAGGAAGAGTGCGCGAACCAGCTACGCCACCTAGGTGGGTGGTTTTTTTTTTTTATCTATATTGTTCATATAGGAAAAATATGATGAACTTTTGATGAGCACTGCTAGTGGTGCTAGTGGTGGTGATGATGGTGGTGGTGGTGATGGTGGTAGTGGCGATGGTGTTACTGTGTCTAAGCCATTAGTTGACAGTATGGTATTGTGGGTTGAGGTAGCGGGTGGAATGAAAGGAGGAAAAATATTTAGGATAGGATCCTTATCAAGGATGTTCAAAACGAAGGTTACTGCAGCTTCATCCTCCAATGCAGCTGCTGCAAGGATGACATGACATGAAGAGCACATGACTCAAGAATTGAGCCAACTGAAACAGATGCTTGTACAGAAAGACAAATAAATAAAGCTTTTACTTGGACAGAAGGACGAACAAATAATAGTGATGCAATAACAAATGTAATATATCATGCGACACCTTGACATCGATCGCAATGAGGTTCCTTCTGTACCTCCTATTAATGTAATAGGTCATGGGTATAATGATGAGCCACACAATGATGCGGTGATTGGTGATGATGATGATGATGATCCTGATGCTTTTATTGTCACTCCACCTTAGGTAAAAACATTTTTTATAGCTAGTTCCACATCCATGCATAAATGTTTTTTTTTTATATTTTGGACAAATTCAATATCTTCATTTATGTATCCATATTTCATCTGGTGTCGATACAAGTGACTGTTCCTGATGTCATTCTCAGTTCCAAAGCTACCAAGGTTTTATGATTCTCCCCCGTCCTTTCAATGTTTTGAATGTATTAAATGATGTTCATTAGTGTGTGCCTACCTCTATGTATTATTTTGATTGAATATCGAATATCATCATGTGAGACTTTGCAACTTATGCATTGTAAAAATTAATATTGCTGCTAATTAGATTTCAAATTGAATTTGTCCCTAAACAAAATTTGTCACAAACTTAGGGACGAATTTTGTCACGAATAGATTTTGTCGCAATTTAGCGACCCAAAAAAAAAAATTGCTTCGCAAACTAGCAACGAATACAGTTCATGGAAATTTAGCAACGAAATTTTTCACGAATAATTATGGACGAATTTTGTAACGAACAATTAACGACATAATTTTCAATTAATTATTCACGGTTTCCCATTTTTAATGAAAATCCTTTGTTTCGACCAAAAAAAAAAATTCGTGGTTTCCCATGAAATTTCCAACGAATTATTTGCAACAAAAATTTTGCAACTAATTTTCCTACGAATTTAGCGACTAATTCTTTTTTCGTCACAAATTACCAACGAAAATTTTATTTTGTTGGAAAATGACGCGATTTCCAATGATATTTCCAACGAATCTTCGGAAAATTTGCAACAAAATTTTGCAACTAATTTTGCAACAAATTTAGCGACTAATTTTTTTTCGTCGCAAATTACCAACAAAATTTTTTTTTTATGGAAAATTACGCGATTTCCAATGATATTTCCAACAAATCTTTGAAAACTTTTGCAACTAATTTTCCAACGAATTTTTTTCGTCGCAAAATACCAACGAAAATTGAATTATTTTGTCGGAAAATTACGCAATTTCCCACGATATTTCCAACGAATATTCACGAGAATTTTTGCAACAAAATTTTCAACGAATTTTGCGATAATTTTTTTCTTTGGAAATTACCAACGAAAATTGAATTTTTTTCTTGGAAATTTACGAGATTTCCAATGATGGTTGTAGCAAATATTCAGCCCACAATTTTTGCAACAAATTTTCCAAAGAATTTAGCGACGAAGTATTATTGTACGCAACTTACCAACGAAAATTCCATGTTTTGTCGGTAAATTACGCAATTTCCCACAATATGTGCAACGAATATTGACGGACAATTTTTGCAACAAATTTTCCAACGACATTATCTACCAAAATTTTTTCTGTCCTTAATTTCGTCAGAAATTCCTTGTGCCACGAATTTTGCAACAAATAATTACCGACGAATTTCTCAACAATTTTTGCAACGAATAATTAGCAACGAATTTTCCGACGAACTTTCCAACGAATAATTACCAACGAAATTATTTTTGTCGCAAATTACCAACGAAAATTCAAAAATTTTTTGCAAAAATTTTGCACAAAAATTTTTCCCGGGAAATTCTTTTTCCAACGAATTTTGCCACGAAAAATTAGCAACGAACTTCGCCACAATTTTTGCAACAAATAATTAGCAACGAATTTTCCAAGCAATTTTCCAACAAATTTAGCCACAAAATTATCTACGAATTTTGCCACAAATTTTGCCACGACTCTGTTTTTGTCGCAACTTTCCACGAATTTTTTGTCGCAAAAATTTTCCCATGTAGAAATTTTGCAACAAATTTTTTTTGTTGCTAATTCGTTGGAAATTCGGTGTGCAACGAATTTTGCCACGAAGAATTACCAACGAATTTTACCACGAGTTTTCCAACGAATAACTAGCGACGAATTTTGAAACGAATTTTCCAACGAAAAAAATTTGTCGCAAATTTCCAACGAAAATTGAAATTTTTTGTTGGAAAAATTTGTGACGACGAATTACCGACGAATTTTTTTTCATCGGAAAATTCATTGGAAATTTTCCGAATTTTTCGTTGGAAATTTCGTCAAAAAAAACATGTTTTTTTGTAGTGATATGTATAGCTAACTCTCAAGTGATAAAATATACATAACTTTATTTATTCGCTCATCTGTCATTTAATTTCACAAAACTGCCAACCTTATAAAATGACTTATATAAAGTATATTTAGCTAAAAGGACGATCGCTTGTAGAATATCATTGGTAAACTCTCATTATAAATTTATGGAATTAGCTACTTTGAACTATTATTCATTGTTGACACACAAAATTTTGCCAGCAAATCGAACACTCATTTTTGTGATGTGTAAAAATAGATAGATACATAAATAAGTGGGTAATGAAAAATGATGGATGAATAAAAAAAACCACTGCAGAAAAGGCCGCTTCCTTTCAGCTCCATCGCCATCGATCGATCGTCTACCGTCTCCGATCAGTAACAGCCGCCATCAAATCTCCCTCGCCGGCTGTGACGGAACAGAGCATGGACGCTCATCACCACCAATCGAACTTCTCTCCTGCTCTTTCTCTCTCGTCTAACGCACCGGAGATTCCTTCTAAGCTAACGATTTCACACTCTGGCAGGAAAATTTCACGACCACCACCACGATCACGATACACACACTAAAGCTTTGGTGCGTGCGCGAGAGCTGAGGAACCGAGCAAAGCAAGAACAAACACGCACAGACCAAGAAAAATTATCTCTCTCTCTCATCTTTGGCGCTCTGGACCAAATCTAGTGTCTACATCCGCGGTCGAAGCCAGTGGCAGCTGAATTGCTTCATTGCCTAGCTTCGTCTTCGTGAGATTCTCCAAGTCTTTCGGTGTCTTTCATATATTAGCAGATAACCGTTCGGATCTCCCCCAAGGTAGGATGCGGTCGATTCATGGAGACTCGATCATACGATTGTTCTGTATTGCCTTTTGCCGAGAGCTTCAAGTTGTTCTCTCAACAGCTATCTGTTATTTGGTCTCGGATTCGCCGATTTCTCTCTAGCAATTTTTTAGCGCTATTTCTCATGTTTATATTCCTCGCCAATTGATAGGAATTCCTATTTGTAGAACATCCCACCCTTCATGATCACCACTTGTTCGACGTTTTGCCTCAGAGATGATAATGATGAATTTTTTTCAGCATTGATCAATCCGAGATCGCATAGAGTGGATTTGGATGTTGTTGTTCGACGTGCTGATCATATATATTGCAAATTGATGCTGCTTCATCCTTTGATGGCAAGAGAGTTCTCTTCCCCTTGGTGCTTCGGTTTACTTTTTACTTTGGTTGTGAGACCGAATTGTCATCTAAGAGTAACAATAAGTCACAATACGTTGTGGTGAAAAAATCGCAGCCAAGCTATATCAAGTTCAATCTCGTTTTTATGCTCATGAAAGACCCCTCCACCAAAGTTCGAGAAAGAGAGTCTTTGACCTACTTCGAATTCAAAAGAAGTGGGAACGGTTATGAAACTTCACCAAGCTTGAGCGTGACAAAGTTGTTGACAAGAAATGCCAAGGGATTGGAAGTTTAGTTAAATTGAGAAATCATGAATACATGAAAGCATTTAAGTTAAGAAATCACGGATAGATGAAAGCAGTCAAGTTAAGAAATGGAAATCGGCCAAGTAACAATCGAAAGCAATTTAAGACTTACAAATAGAAGAAATGCACTTGATTTTATTCGGCTCTTTCGTTTGAGTCTAGTGTTCTTTGCTTTGATTTCTTTGTTCCTTGCATTGCACCTTCAAATAATTCACAGCACTTCCATTTTAATTTCTGAGCAATTTACTGTCCCTGTCGTTTAGATCAATTTCCATCAAATCATTTAATGCATTGCTTTCGGGAGCCTGGCACGCATACAAGCACAGAAAAAATTGATCGCTTTAGAGCTAGGCTAGAGACAGACACTAAGCTTGTTATTTGTTTTCCCAGCCGCTTGACAACCATATCAACTTACATCGAGCGAATTTGCTAGGACAATATCGTATAGCTAAACACGCCAATGTACACAAGCGGTCACACTATAATAGGATTCTAAATTTAGCCACCATCGGTTCAAGAGGTGGCTCCCACCATGTACAACTTTATCCTAACGAGGTTCGGGAGGTAGCTTCCGCGTGGCATTTTGGTTTGCATTGTACGCAAATGTCGTTCCATATCCGATGCACATGCAAGATGTCATCCATTCACGTATCTGATGCTCGATATCTCACACAATGAATAATGATTCCTCAAGCAGATCTGTAGTATGCGGCTATGTACCTACTTTCCGACCCCATATGGTATTCAGGAAGAGTAAGGATTCTTGAGTCGAAGGAATGTGCCGAATCTACATACCAAATTGATCTGGCTCTAGAGGAACTTGTTACATGTCTGCTTGCTAAATTCCAATGCGAAATCCGTAATTGATGCAAGCTTCGCCATCAAATTACTGATATGCCAAGAGAATTGTTGGGTGCAAACATTACAGAGTGAATTATGGCTCAAAAATATCAATCAAAAAGCACGACATATAGTTTCTACCTTTTCTTGTGATATTATGAAGAGCAGTGTACTAGACCTAAATTTTGTGATAGCAACTTCGAATTTTCTTTGCGGGGTTTCGGTGCATAGACTTAATTCTTACTCAGCTCATAAATCCGAAAATTCTCAATATTAATGTATATACTTTTTGGCTTGACCAACATGAAAATATGAGAGAGCAAGCTTGCCTCATGTCACAGGGTGTGTTTGATAGATACCTTCCATGACTCTGATAATGCCATATTCTTAGATAACCGATTCAGTAGTTATTTTATGAGCGAAGTGAATGGATGATGTATGAGGATAATCCGTCGGCTGTCTTTACTAAATGAGATAATCTACATATTATGTTTTTCTCAAATGAAAAAAGAAGAAGAAGTTAGATTAAAAAGGTAATTTGGTTTTATAATGTTACCATTAGTTTTTAAACTTTTCATAGCCAATTGAGATCTCAAACAACCTAATTTTATTTTAACGGTACTAGAGTTATTACGGATGGAATGCATTCCGAAGTAAAATTTCTGCTCCGGAATGCATTCTAGAACAGATTAACGTTTGTTAAAAAATTTCCGGAATGCATTCTAGAATAATTTTTGCATTTTGGACAAAAAATTCATTTGGTAAAAACATCTTCTTTTTTTAGTTCCGAAATGCATTCTCGCATTTAGAATGCATTTTTCATCGAAAAAAAAAAGCTACAAAAAGTAGCTTCTTTGCTTCCAGGATGTATTCTGGCTTCTCCTTCAACTCTTCATGCCCTCCTTCCCTCCTTGTGACTGCATTGGAACCGTCGCCGCATCCTTCCCCGAAATCGCCGTTGCGTCCTTCACTCCTTGAGACTGCACTAGAATCGCCACCGTGCCCTTCCCTCCTCGCGACAGCACCGAAACCGCCACCCAAAGGAGCGGTGATGGATTTGGCCCTCCATCTATGCCGTCTTCGTTTTTTTAAAGGGGCTCGTGAGTCTTCGATTCCTTCTCTCGTTAGCCTTTTCCTTCGGTGCAATCGGCGGTGTGCAACGCGGCTATCCGTTTAGGGCACGCGGCTCGTGTGAATCTCGCTTGATCGAGTTGGAATTGAAGGAACAAGACGCCGCAGAGCGGTCTGGCGAGAACTCTCCATTCCTAACGTAGCGCTCTCCTTTGACTCGCAGCGGATCTTCCCACCCAAGTATCACTCCGCCTTAACATGAACATAGAGCAGAAAGAACGACAGAAGCTCAGAATCGGGTCCATCTTCAACTCTGGCTACTCTTCGATCTTATGCAAAAGGTAATTCATATGAACCTCTCTCGCTCTCTTTGGGAATGAGAATTTCTGGTGTTGGGTCTGGTTGACCTTATGCTCTTGAGGCTAGAATTAAGATCCCCATGTTGAAAACTCTCGGGTCTTAGGCCTGGGTCTCACAATCATCTCTGTTGCTTTTGCATTTCTTCACATTTCAGTCATTCTTAGGGAAGTTCTTCTTCTGTGGATTGGTTAAATTAGTTCATTTTGATCATGCATCGTCTGTCTATTATAGATTGCTTGTCATGGCAATGGGGAAAGCATTATTCTATTCTTTTTCTTTGTGGCCAATAGACTAAGTTTAGTCTTTTTAGGTTAACTCATATAGATGTTCTGGTCCGAGTCATCTCACTTTTGGGATGGGGATTCATTATAGTCATCTCACTTTTGTATTTGTCTTTGTGACAAAAAGACCGGACTAAACGTGATTGGGAGTATTAGATTAATTAAATATTAAATCACGCCTTCATCTAACAGCTTAAACTTTTAGAGCTGTTGGCAGTAGTCCTACAAAATCTCACAATGTCTTCACAATGATTAATAACAATTTAAGATAGCATAGAAACAGGTTCATATCATTACATTACATAATGCAACGTTGCATTTTTCACCAAGAAAAAAGGAAAAACATGACATTACATTACACAGGAACGAACGAGCCTAGGAGTCTTAAACTTTAGGGAAGTTGAGTTCAAGTATAAATTTCAACTAAACAGGTTTAGTGGTTATTTAAACCGTTCATCGCCGTCCTTCACAAGTGCTTCCTTCTCTCCATCATAGACCATTAGACATGCTTTCCTTCGACTTGCCCGAGGGAGACTAGCAAGAGTCCTGCAAATCAGCAGCACAACACCGTTCTACATCATTTCAAAACCCTTCTTCACAAAGTTAAAATCGCATAATGTCATAGACAATTCTAGATCGAGAAACATCCTTAATATCTTGGCCTTTAGATCCTTCCGGTGGGTTCTTCCCTTCCCTCAAAAGAAATATAACCAAAAAAAAAAAAAAACTACTCTATTGCTGTGCATGCCTCTTGGTGACCAGATGATCATTGGCGCACGGTCACAGACCAACCAAAATCGGGAGTTGGGGAGGAGACCGAAATATGTCTGAAATTCAAAGAGCAACGAAAAACCAATATAGGACTGCTGAGCGAGTGTGTGTACGCTCGTTTTTTGATTAAAAAAGCTTGAAGAGAGAATTGGGAGTTGATCAATCCACTCCTCTCTTTAAGAAAAATGGAAGAATGAAATGTTGGGGCATTGGCTTGGGCCATTGCCCGATCACATGCCGCTTTTCGTTTTGCTAATGCAAGCAGATAAAACAAGAGCAGATGATAAATAACCTTTGTTTGAAAATAAACAGATTTGTAGTTTCCTTGGTTTAACTTGTATGCATTTCAGACGCTTTGGATATTGATACTTTACCATTTCATGGGCGTGCAATCCTGGAGCTATACTTACATGTGCTCAACTCGCGTGAGCCCAATGCGCGTGAGCAGTCGAATGGCTCGATGCATTGGGTAGGCCGAATACACACAATAATTTCTCGTATTCTTCGAATCACCGGACTGTTGCAAGATCAAGCCTTGTTAGAGCACATAAATCTATGTAAATTGCTCTCTGAACGTGGGCAGTTTATGGCATTCTATAGTCACCCATGCCAATAGACACAAATTCAACAAAAATAACTTTTGATTAGAATGAATATATTCTTTATTGTTTCACAAAATGAATGTATCTTGTTTTGTCAATGAATAACAAGTTAAGGCACGACCAATTAACAGACATTACTGAATTCTCAGTAATGAATATCCAAATTCTCAGCATTACTGAATATCCACCACTGCCTTCATCGGTGCACGGGTCTTCAAATTCATTTCCTTGTACTCGCCTTCGGGGTTCGATAGGGCGACTATGGCCCCGCCGGCCCCAATCGAAGCTTCATTCTCATGTATCACGACTGTTCTTATGACGATGTTCAGATCAAACGTCTGATTAATGGAGAAAAAACCGATGGAACCCGAATAGATTCCTCGAGAGCAGCTCTCCAGAGAATCAAGAAGTTCCATAGACCTCAGTTTAGGCGCTCCCGTCATTGAACCACCTGGAAATGCAGCTCTAACACAATCAACTGCACTGACATCGCTGCGCTTCTTTCCACGTATCGTACTCACCATGGTATGGACCGTGGCATATGACTCAACATCCATCAGATGAGGTACATGAACAGAACCGGGTTCACAAACCCGACCAAGGTCATTTCTGAGAAGATCGACAATCATCAGATTCTCAGCTTGATCCTTTTCACTGCCAAGCAGGGGGAAAGAGAGGGAATCAGCTTTCTAATAAAGAATCAAGCACTCCGAGCGAACAGATGAACAAGTTCATTTTTAGAAGTATAAATCTAGCCTTCCTAGTTTCCTAGATGTGGTGTCGCCTGCAGAAACCCGACAAGCCATATAACATCTTCGTGCACAAAGCGACTGAAGCCAATCATTTGGACAAATAAAGTAGAGTTACAATTAAGAATTTTATTCTGCGACATTTTCCTCCATGCAACCAACCAGCATATACATATTATGCAGACCTACAAAGACAACAGTAATGAAGATATTGAAGCTGTTGGGCATTTATAAGCGAAAATTTTACCTGTGCTCCAGTTGCAATTTGCGGTGCTCATCTTCCGCTTTCGTCACTCCCCGAGCTACAGTACCCTTTATGGGCTTTGCCTCCAAGATACCGTTTCTATCCAACCGCAGAAATCTCTCTGGGGAAGAGCAGCAGATGTGGAGATTCTCCTTTGAAAAATTAAGCCAAGCAGCATATGGTGCTGGATTGCTTTCTCTAAGGTGAAGGTACAGTTTCAAAGGATCTATCTCCTCAACTTTTTTCCTTATTTGGGTCGTGAAACACAACTCATAGCTTTCTCCATCTTTTATATACTTCAAGCACTTCCTGACGTCTTCCATGTACTGCTCTTTGGATTTCTCGGGACAAAAGCCTGCTTCACGGGGGGAAATGATCGTGGACCCTGTATTTTTGTTCTTTGGTTCGTCTGTAGGAGCTGCTCTTAAAGTAAGAAGCTTTTCTTCTGTATTATCCAGCCATGTTGTGCCATGTGTGTTGCGGTCATGTAGTGACATCAAATAAACATCGTCATTCAGATGATCAACCACTACAAGATTATCAGCAAACAGAAAACAAGCGTCTGGAGCTGTTGACTTGTGATGATTAGTTGCTGCACCACATTCTACTTTGAGGTTATACCTGAGATGCAAGAAGACAATAGGTTAGTCCACAGACAAAGTAGAGGTAATGAAAGGGAATAAAAGAGTAGGGAATCTGCATAGATACAGATATCCTTCGAAAAACAGGTCACATGCACATTCAGAAATGTAACCATTTTCTAATGGAAAAGCACTAAAAGCAACAAATAAAGAAGCATTCCAGAAACTTTTTTAACTTCAATCATGATTCAGAGATAAAGCCTGATGGCAATATTTAACAGACATCATACCCTAGGTACCCGACAAATCCTCCGTAAAACTCAAACGGTAACCCTTCAAAATCTTTTTCTTCACAGTGAAATGATAGAAGCTCCTACAAGAAAGGACAAGAGAAAGCAGTTCATGAATCTGGATACACTGATTTAACAAGAACACGTCAAGACACAAAACCGAGCAAAGAGTGAAAACCGTTTGGGCTTCTTGACAAATCGATAAACTACAAAGCTTCAGAAGACTTGTCATTCGGCGTGACACAGAGAACAACAGGTAAGGTCAATAAATTAAAATAAGCTTATTCAAATTTAAACATGTGCATTCAAATCTAAGTAAAGAAGATGGTGTCAAACTATTACAACTCCATTCTCCTAAAACAATGAACTTATAAATTTGCTTTGTGCCCACTTAGATCTCAGAGAACATATTAGATATACCTTGTTCAAGAAATCAAGGAAACCTTTTTCCAAGTATGTACTACTAGCATGGTCCTGAGCACCTTCAACAGATAGATAACCTCCATAATGAGCTGCATCACTGTCCAAAAAAAGTCAAAAGAATAAACTACACCACGTACATAGATGTTCAATTATCACATTTAATAGATTATGACTCAACCGACGGACAAAAGAGATAATTGGCAGATAAATTAACATGAGCATCATCATGCATAAGACTAAAGGTCAAAGCAAATTACAACTCTAGTTTTCTAGGTTAGGGGATGAGATTGCCGCTGAACCATACCTTCTGTCAGCCAATCTAAATGTCAGTTGCTTCCAAAGAGGTCCTCCTTTACCCCCCATAAATGAAAATCTAGCTCTTCCCTATAGAAAAAGATGACATCAGACAAACAAAAAGCACCAAAATAAACCAAAATCTTGATAATAGAGATGCATGATCTATTTCTAGATATCCAAGTGGCAGCGTGGCCATATACAAAGGATGAAATGAGAAAATCAAAGAACCAAACTGAAAAGTGCATTCTTCCTCTTCGAGACAGACAGACCTTCTCAATTGAGGAACTATCCAACCAAAAGGTGTTCTCAGCCTTGTCATCAGAAAAAAGTTCACAGAATATGTTCTTGGCTCCACCAAGTCTAGCAGCCAAACCTTCTAACCTTCTCCATGTCAACTTAAATATCTTCATGTCAATGGTTGCAGGTGAAGTCCCCAGATTTGACATACCAAGACAGTTCCTCTCATCCATATCATACATTGGTCTTCTGCTTCTAGTAACCTCTTGAAGCAAGTGATCGCCATTAATCTCCACAGAGGGGGTATTTGTTAAAGGAACTTCTCCTGATATATGATTAGCGTGGGGCACCTGGATTCGTGCTAAAAAAAAGTTTACTGCTCAGAAATAGATAGAGTCAACCCAAATGATAATAACAAGTTGTCACTAATAACACTCAAAAACAAAGGCCAAAGAAAATTTGAATCTTTCTTCTGAACAATGGCAACATATTACATAAGGGAGGTTAAAAAGGGAGTCTCAGACAAACCTTCCCCCAGCAACCCAAGGAAAAAGCAGAATATGTACAGTTGCTTGAAATAAGTTCCCCTTACCAGTAAAATGAGCATATCTCCTTTTGAAGAAATGGGAGCTTGATCTCAACCAATAGTCTTCTGTTATTCGCCTGAAATTCTCGAAAATCTGTCTCCCATGACAAGTCGCAATACTCTCGGGGTGAAACTGGAAATCAGAGAGGTTAGTGGTGTGATAAAACAGACGCAGTACATTTGTAACTCTTTTTTGCTAGAAAATACATTTGTAGCTTGTACAAGAGAGAACCTAAAGCACCTGCACACCATAATGAGGCCAAGTAGAATGCATAATGGCCATAAGGACTTTTTTGCTTCGTATTTCTTCGGAATGGCTCAAAGGCCAAGAGTTTTCATTTCTTATTTCTGAAAATAAAGTTGAGTATCCTTCCCTGGTTTTAGCATAGGCATCTGGAGAAACAACATTGTTCTCAGGAAAGGAAAGGGCATCACTAGAAGTGGTCCATGCTATAGGGACGAGCTCTTCAGGAAGTGTTTGTGCATCTAAAACAAGGGAATGATACCGAACCACCTGTGAGCACGTGCCATCAGGATTCAGCAAAAGCTGTAGCAGAAAAAAACCCACTCCACTTAGCCTTTTCACATTTTACCGGACAGACTAACCTTAAATCCCGAGTTTCTACCAGAAGGAATGTCATGAAACAGCCTGCTACCACTATGCTCGATCTCACTGAAGCAAACAATAGATAGTGTGACAAAGCCACCAAATTGCATCTTCTTGTTAAGGAAAAATAAGATTGACTAATAATTGCAAGAGCAAACATTAAGATCATGATCCAGTAAATTCAAAAGGCATGCCTCCAAGATGATGAACAAAAAGTCCTCAATAGACCAAAAAGAATCATACAACCTGGCAACCTTGTGAAAACATACCTCAAGCGACCATGGACAGGTTGAGATGCATGTACAACTTTTGCGCCATGTACATAACCCAAAGCCTATTGAACAATAAGTCATCAAACATAAGCACGTGCTTTGTTGCAAAAATCTCACTTATTATCATATTAGAAGATGCAAACTCATGTGAGACATCGGTAGGTCAAAAGCCCGGTTTGGCATACGGACAAGTGAATGCCATTCTCCACATCATAAAGAAATGCCTAAATCCAATAAAGATTGGAGCTAAATTTATCGTCTCAGACAACAGAATAGCGAAGTTCGAGTAGATATAGATGATATCAACATCTCAACACTAAGACATGCCAAACAGAGTTACAAGTCAAATGCGATGAGACCAATCAAAGAGCAACCACTTGTCAACGAGCACACAATGAGAGACGTTAGAAACCGCAGTAAGTCATGCATGAGAAACTAATGGTAGTATTGAAACATGATTTTAGCTCTTCAGTGTCATCCAAAACAAAGTGTAAGATGAAACAGAAGAGTGAAATAAATTCATGCGAAGCCCATAAAACTTTAGCTTCACAATAATAGATAAAGTCGTATGCATAATCTACTACTGACATTCAAAGTGTCGAAACAGGCACTACTGAGACGACAACTAATCTCTAGCTAGAATAAAGTCGGATTTGGAAGACAATCTCTAGACTCAAACAGGCATCTGCACATCACTGATGAATTAGATCAGAGATGCAACAATAATCAAGAAATAACCTCATGTCCAAGGCAAACACCCAAAATTGGTATGTCCGTGCACTCAAGCAACAGCTGAAGACATATTCCTGTAAGATTCCCAAATTTATCAGAAGCAGTGACGAGCTAAAAATATTGCTAGTGACAATAGAATAGAGTACCTTGACGTGTGAACACAAGAACACAGATTACCCATCCCTATTTGATTTTGCTTGAACTATAGTAGAAGTTTATCCAAATATGGTTCACCATTTGTTCTATCGTTGCTAAGGAGCCCAAGGCAATCCATCTCGCGCTTCACTGAAGAAAATGCAATAGGCCCCAAAAAGGTGCTTTGCAACTTAACCTTTAATTACTTTCTCTCCACCAAATAGAGACATGATTATACCAGATTCCTAAGTTCTCTAATATATCACAAGCCCCAGCAAGGAACACTTCACGAAACATCAATAGACTATGGATTCTTTCACTGACTTTGCTTATTAGCTGAAGCCTTTTCTGTATCAAAGTCATTTACCCTTCTAAACTTACAGTTTTCTTCTTTCAAAATTTTCTTTATTGATGTCAGGCAGTAGGGCTTCTTTCCCAGTTACATAAAACTAGCATGTCATAATCAGTTCGATGGCTTTCTGGTATCGACATGAAGTGCTACACCTAGTTGCCAGACTCTAACAGGAATATCTAACAACAAATACTTAATGAACACCTCCTTTTACGTTACAAAAGCTAGGGACTATGATGTTATTCAAAATTTCTAAGCTGAAAAAAGCTAAATAAAATGAAAGTTATAATTTGCATCCACCATACCTACATCTGCAGGGCATGTTGGAGAACCAGGTCCGGGTGATATAACTATATTATCAAATGCATTTTCCTCATATAAGTGGTGATATATGTCCTTCCACATCCAACTATCATTTCTTATCACGACAGGAGGCACTGCGACAATAAACAACCAAAAGAAAATGAATCAATACAAGCCCCCATTTTGGAAAGACTAATTTGTTCATGCATGAACAACAGACATCAACTAAAACCAAAAACAAAACCTTGAGAACATAAAGTTCATCCAGTATCCGATGCCTATACGATCTTTCACCTGTGCAAAACGGTATGGATTGGCCCATTCAATCTTGAATGTCAATGTATTGGGGCCTTTCCTAGAGGGACATGCAACTTGATGTGTCTACTCCTCATTTCTAACCAAAAAAATACAATGGAGACATTTGCAGTTACTTCTAAGGTACTAATAAGACATTCTATTGAGTTTTCCCAGAAAGTAACACCGCTTTAGAAGTTTAATAAGAAAAAAACTAGTTTCCTGAATTTTCATAAAAGAAATGATTTCAGCAGTTCATTGGTTTGAAAGCTCATTGAGGTACTACATTCACCATGTAGAACTGATGGAGAAAATGAGAAAATAGTGGCTGCATTCGCAAGAAAATTATTTCCCTAACAAAGTTCCAAATGTCTTCACAAAATTCAAATACAGGTGAAAATAGTGGCTGCATTTGGGCACGGTTTCAATAAAATTATTCTCCTAACAAAGGTCCAAATGTCTTCACAAAATTCAAATTCAGGTGAAATGGCTCAAAGACTGTTCATTGAGTCTAGATACGGACACGGTTTCGATTAATTCCTTTGAAGCATGCCTAGTGACCGTCCAAGTACCCTCTCCATTAGCCCCGGTTCATATCGGCATCTAATCGTTTTTTTTTTTAGCTCTTTTATTAAAGTTTCAACGGAGGGAAGGCGAAGTATATTTCATAGCAAATGAATGAAGCAAGGTAGCACCTTCTGTGAATGGGATCATGAAAGAATGACAGACAGGTAGCGATATTGAACTGGAACAAGCACACAATGAAAAGAAATGACTTACCCCCATTGACAACTGATAACTCCTGGTAGATGTTGTATGTGTAACTATCATAGTTGTCAATTAACAATGTCCTCACATATTCCAGCTTCTTCGGATGCTCCTCCACCTGCTTCTTTACCACAAAAGATCCTTCCAAGTGCCCCGGCATTAAATGGCTACATTTTATCACGTTCTTGCTTCCATGATGAGATCTAGTTCTCCTCGTGGATCGACCAACCACTAAAGCCGGTTTAGGGTTCACGTTCACATGATGTAGACCCTCAACAAAAGGCAATGTGATGTCTGAGTGCCGTGGACACTGACTAAGGTTCATTTCCTCCCAAGAGTGTAGAAGCCAATCAAGAGCACCGCCCTTAATTAACTTGGCAGTGCACAGACTTGACTTACAGCTAGAAATTGAAAACAGAAGAACACATCAGCATTACCCACACACAGAAAATTTGCAAGTTAGGAACCTAGGATAACTTTCTTTCCCCACGGATACAATTCCTACAAATTTTACAACTGACAAGAATTTCAATCAGAGAGGCACAATTGTACAATCGCACTCATTAGAACAGTGAAGTTGGACAATGCAACAAACGATGAAAACACGACATGTCAAGAACCATTTAGCATTCACGAACACACGCGTGTTAGAGGACCGCCTCTTCCATCCGGCCTTGAGTTATGACTCTGCCACGAAAACAAGGGGCATGAGAAGGTCGCCTACCCAGAGAGCTCAGTGTCGGGCAAAAGACCACGACACTCGCACTCCTGGGAAACCTTTCAACGGCCACGTTTCTGCATCAAAAGGTCGCATGCATTACATAGAATCCAGGATAATGGAAATGAACGGCAATCAGAAATCCAAGTAATAATAACCCTGATGGACAAGGCCACGAGTAAGCCCCGTCCGCGAAGGAAGTCGCATTCCAACACTGCATCCCCAGGCAACAGTATCCAGTCAACCGGGTTAAAAGTGTAGAGACTAGCAATGAACAAGGAGGTCTAGGAAGAGAAACTGGTCCAACCCGATTTCTCCTCCTCCTCATCAGTCCCGCCAAAGTTTTGTATCCAACACAGACGGCGGAATCAAGGAACGCACTAAATGTTCCACGACCCAACATAAAACCAATTCGGATCGAGGGTTCCCGCTCAACCCCACATCTAAAAAACACAGCCCATCCGAGCTCGAGCGCCGCGACGAGCGCGCTCGAGCACGTACACGAGGACAAATCTCGCAAAGCACAAAATGGTTACCAAGAAAGCGAAAGCGAAAGCGAAAGCGAGGACGGATCTTGCATGAAGACAAAAGGAATCCCAGAAAGGCGGAGGTCAGGTCACCTTGCGCTCAATGCACGAGCCCCGTCCCTGGTTCAATGCGCTCGAGAGAGAGAGAGAGAGAGAGAGAGAGGCGAATGAGAGGCGCTGAAGAGGATTCGGTGGGGGCGGCGAAGAGGCGGACACGGAGGGTTGGGAGGGAGGGAGTGGGGCCGGGTCGGGCCTTTCCTTTCGGGTGTGGGTGGGCCCCGGCCCGGTTGAAACGGGACCCTCTGCTAGTCGCCAGCCGACCTTTTCCCATTTTCGCTTTCCCCGAGCACACCGGGAAACGGCCATGCTTGACTTTTACAATTTTGGTCGGCATTGTTTCGGTCAATATATTGCCGTCTAACTTGCTTTTTTAGCTCGCGATCCGATCTCTCGCCCTATTCTTTTTCAATTAGCGCCCGAACTGCGCCGCATCATTACACGAAATCCCGGCCCGACTCGACCCATTGACACTCCCGGTCTCACATGCCAATATACACCGATTTAACAAGAATAACTTTTTTAATTCTTTACCAATTCACAAAATGAGTATATTTTGTTTTGTTAATGAATTATTTTCTGACTTGACGTCCCGTCTATATAATGCACAAGAAGTTGAAAGCAAAATATACAAGGAGGGAGAGGAAAAATTTTTAGAATCGAAAAGGTCAAATCACGCAAATAAAAGATGATTCAGCAAATTTTAAATGCACCCAAAAAAGAAGAGAAAAACTCTGTGGCAAAATCGAATGAAAAATAGTGCAAAGTCGAGATCAGATTAGGACATGATCCTCCAAAATCATGTAAAAAATACCTAAAATGTTATAAAATCAGGAGTAATCATCACCTGCGAGACTTTCCAAGACTTTCCAATCACCAAGGCATAGATCTTTCCCTCCCTCTCTCCTTCTCTTCGTGGGACTTTGTGTGCTGTTTGAGTCTATTCTACAGTACATATAAGCAGGGCCGAGTCGGAACACCGACATACCGCGGCGGGCCGGGATCGCCCAGACCGCACAGGTGCCATGCTGTGTTCCGCCATTGACATGTCTTGTGGTCATGCAAGAACGATGCCACGCGACGGCTCATCTCCCCATCTTGTTCTTTATGGACATGGTCAGAGCCCCGATGTGTTGCTGCCAAATGGAATAGCGTATGATCTAGAAGACATCACCTTTCCCACTGTTCATGAACGGAACGCCCGATGCCCAGTTGACTTGCTCTTAATCAACCGCTGGATTATCCTCCGCTAAAGAAATGTACGAAGCTCCTATGTATAGCTAACTCTCAAGTGATAAAATATACATAACTTTATTTATTCGCTCATCTGTCATTTAATTTCACAAAACTGCCAACCTTATAAAATGGCATATATAGAGTTCATTTAGCTAAAAGGACGGTCGCTTGTAGAATATCATTGGTAAACTCTCATTATAAATTTATGGAATTAGCTACTTTGAACTGTTATTCATTGTTGACACACAAAATTTTGCCGGCAAATCGAACACGCATTTTTGTGATATGTGTAAAAATAGATAGATACATAAATAAGTGGGTAATGAAAAATGATGGATGAATAAAAATTACCACTGCAGAAAAGGCAGCTTCCTTTCAGCTCCATCGCCATCAATCGATCGTCTACCATCTCCGATCAGTAACAGCCGCCATCAAATCTCCCTCGCCGGCCGTGACGGAACAGAGCATGGACGCTCATCACCACCAATCGAACTTCTCTCCTGCTCTTTCTCTCTCGTCTAACGCACCGAATATTGCTTCTAAGTTAACGATTTCACACTCTGGCAGGAAAATTTCACGACCACCACCACGATTACGATACACACACTGAAGCTTTGGTGCGTGCGCGAGAGCTGAGGAACCGAGCGAAGCAAGAACAAACACGCACAGACCAAGAAAAATTATCTCTCTCTCTCCTCTTCGGCGCTCTGGACCAAATCCAGTGTCTACGCCCGCGGTCGAAGCCAGTGGTAGCTGAATTGCTTCATTGCCTAGCTTCGTCTTCGTGAGATTCTCCAAGTCTTTCAGTGTCTTTCATATATTAGTAGGTAACCATTCGGATCTCCCCCAAGGTAGGATGCAGTCGATTCATGGAGACTCGATCATACGATTGTTCTGTATTGCCTTTTGCCGAGAGCTTCAAGTTGTTCTCTCAACAGCTGTCTGTTATTTGGTCTCGGATTCGCCGATTCCTCTCTAGCAATTTTTTAGCGCCATTTCTCATGTTTATATTCCTCGCCAATTGATAGGAATTCCTATTTGTAGAACATCTCACCCTTCATGATCACCACTTGTTCGACGTTTTGCCTCAGAGATGATAATGATGAATTTTTTTCAGCATTGATCAATCCGAGATCGCATAGAGTGGATTTGGATGTTGTTGTTCGACGTGCTGATCATATATATTGCAAATTGATGCTGCTTCATCCTTTGATGGCAAGAGAGTTCTCTTCCCCTTGGTGCTTCGGTTTACTTTTTACTTTGGTTGTGAGACCGAATTGTCATCTAAGAGTAACAGTTAGTCACAATACGTTGTGGTGAAAAAATCACAGCCAAGCTATATCAAGTTCAATCTCGTCTTTATGCTCATGAAAGACCCTTCCACCAAAGTTCGAGAAAGAGAGTCTTCGACCTACTTCGAATTCAAAAGAAGTGGGAACGGTTATGAAACTTCACCAAGCTTGAACGTGACAAAGTTGTTGACAAGAAATGCCAAGGGATTGGAAGTTTAGTTAAATTGAGAAATCATGTATACATGAAAGCATTTAAGTTAAGAAATCACGGATATATGAAAGCAGTCAAGTTAAGAAATGGAAATCGGCCAAGTAACAATCGAAAGCAATTTAAGACTTACAAATAGAAGAAATGCAGTTGATTTTATTCGGCTCTTTCGTTTGAGTCTAGTGTTCTTTGCTTTGATTTCTTTGTTCCTTGCATTGCACCTTCAAATAATTCACAGCACTTCCATTTTAATTTCTGAGCAATTTACTGTCCCTGTCGTTTAGATCAATTTCCATCAAATCATTTAATGCATTGCTTTCGGGAGCCTGGCACGCATACAAGCACAGAAAAAATTGATCGCTTTAGAGCTAGGCTAGAAACAGAAACTAAGCTTGTTATTTGTTTTCCCAACCGCTTGACAACCATATCAACTTACATCGAGCGAATTTGCTAGGACAATATCATATAGCTAAACACGCCAATGTACACAAGCGGTCACACTATAATAGGATTCTAAATTTAGCCACCATCGGTTCAAGAGGTGGCTCCCACCATGTACAACTTTATCCTAACGAGGTTCGGGAGGTAGCTTCCGCGAGGCATTTTGGTTTGCATTGTACGCAAATGTCGTTCCATATCCAATGCACATGCAAGATGTCATCCATTCACGTATCTCATGCTCAATATCTCACACAATGAATAATGATTCCTCAAGCAGATCTGTGGTATGCGGCTATGTACCTGCTTTCCGACCCCATATGGTATTCAGGAAGAGTAATGATTCTTGAGTCGAAGGAATGTGCCGAATCTACATACCAAATTGATCTGGCCCTAGAAGAACTTGTTACATGTTTGCTTGCTAAATTCCAATGCGAAATCCGTAATTGATGCAAGCTTCGCCATCAAATTACTGATATGCCAAGAGATTTGTTGGGTGCAAACATTACAGAGTGAATTATGGCTCAAAAATATCAATCAAAAAGCACGATATATAGTTTCTACCTTTTCTTGTGATATTATGAAGAGCAGTGTACTAGACCTGAATTTTGTGATAGCAACTTCGAATTTTCTTTGCGGGTTTTCGGTGCATAGACTTAATTCTTACTCAGCTCATAAATCCGAAAATTCTCAATATTAATGTATTTATTTTTTGGCTTGACCAACATGAAAATATGAGAGAGCAAGCTTGCTTCATGTCACAGGGTGTGTTTGATAGATACCTTCCATGACTCTGATAATGCCATATTCTTGGATAACCGATTCAGTGGTTATTTTATGAGCGAAGTGAATAGATGATGTATGAGGATAATCCGTCGACTGGCTTTACTAAATGAGATAATATGCATGTTATGTTTTTTCTCAAATGAAAAAAGAAGAAGAAGAAGTTAGATTAAAAAGGTAATTTGGTTTTATAATGTTACCATTAGTTTTTAAACTTTTCATAGCCAATTGAGATCTCAAACAACCTAATTTTATTTTAACGGTACTAGAGTTATTACGCATGGAATGCATTCCGGAATAAAATTTCTGCTCCGGAATGCATTCCAGAACAGAATGTCATTTGTTAAAAAATTTCCGGAATGCATTCTGAAATAATTTTTGCATTCTGGACAAAAAATTCATTTGGTAAAAACACAGTCTTTTTTTAGTTTCGGAATGCATTCTCACATTTAGAATGCGTTTTTCACCGAAAAAAAGAAGCTACAAAAAGTAGCTTTTCTACTTCCGGGATGTATTCTGGCTTCTCCTTCAACTCTTCATGTCCTCCTTCCCTCCTTGCGACTACACCGGAATTGTCGCTGCATCCTTCCTCGAAACCGCCGTTGCGTCCTTCACTCCTTGCGACTGCACCGGAATCGCCACCATGCCCTTCCCTCCTCGCAACAGCACCGAAACTGCCACCCAAAGGGGCAGCGATCAATTTGGCCCTCCATCTCTGCCGTCTCCGTTTTTTCAAAGCGGCTCATGAATCTTTGATTCCTTCTCTCGTTAGCTTTTTCCTTCGGCACAATCGGCGGTGCGCAACACGGCTGTCCGTTTAGGGCACGCGGCTCGTGCGAATCTCGCTCAATCGAGTTGGAATTGAAGGAATGAGACGCTGCGGAGCCGTCTGGCGAGAACTCTCCATTCCTAACGTAGCGCTCTCCTTTGACTCGCAATGGATCTTCCCACCCAAGTATCACTCCGCCTTAACACGAACACAGAGCAAAAAGAACGACAGAAGCTCAGAATCATGTCCATCTCCGACTCTGGCTACTCTTCGATCTTATGCAAAAGGTAATTCGTATGAAGCTCTCTCTCTCTCTGGGAATGAGAATTTCTGGTGTTGGGTCTGGTTGACCTTATGCTCTTGAGGCTAGAATTAAGATCCCCATGTTGAAATCTCTTAGGTCTTAGGCCTGGGTCTCACAATCATCTCTGTTGCTTTTGCATTTCTTCACATTTCGGTCATTCTTAGGGAAGTTCTTCTTCTATGGATTGGTTAAATTAGTTCGTTTTGATTATGCATCGTTTGTCTATTATAGATTGCTTGTTATGGCAATGGGGAAAGCATTATTCTGTTCTTTTTCTTTGTGGCCAGTAGACTAAGTTTAGTCTTTTTAGGTTAACTCATTTAGATGTTCTGATCCGAGTCATCTCACTTTTGGGATGGGGATTCATTGTAGTGTCACTGTCTCTTTTATGGGTGACTATCTAAGAGCAATGTGGCTCTATTATGAAGAGATCACTCTGAGTTGCTTTTAATGTTTGATTCTTCTTTTAATTGAAATTTTATGTATCTATTTGCATTATTTACTACGACAATACAAAAGAATTTCCTTTTTATTGTTTTTTGACTGACTAAGGGTGATTCATCTATCTTGTTCCAGCTCTTCTGATTTAATAAATGGAAGAACAGAAATCTAGTCAATGATGCTACAGCTTATTGGTTTATCTAATGGAACTGACTTCTTATGAGCGATACATTCTTGCCAGGGACTACACTCTTCTAAGAAGCTGCTTTCCTCTGCTTCCTTGCTTGTCTAATTTTGTGGTATTTGTCTACAAGCTTAGTCCCTTACAAAATTGATCCGCGGTCTATTTACATGTGTACTTTTCATGTAATCTATGTCTTGAAAGAGGCATAGTTCTTCCTTTCTATATCATTACCTAAGCATCAGCTATTCATATGTTAAATTCTTTGAATTTACATGATATTATTCCATGTCCTATGTTACAACAGATCTTAATAAGTGTCTTTCGTGTTATTCTATTTTTCCCTAGTCTATATCTAAGCCACACTTGTTCCAAGCAGAATTTGAATTTGAAAGTCCAAGTGCCTCGCTGCTCCATGCATTGCCTTTTGGATTTAATACATTGGAATTCTGATCTCTTTGCTGCACTGAGAATAGTTAAACTAGCTATCACACCACAAGAAGATTTTGGTTCTTATCATATTTTAACTGCTCCGTTCATTCAGTCATTATTTATTTATGGTTTTGTAGAGTAAAAAATTGTTCCTTGAGGCACTTTCTTATCTTTGCTTATAATATGTTTCTAACATTCTTATGCACACGAGCTTAGATACTAGAGATTGTACGGCAGCTCATAGTAGGTTGTTTAAGTATCAAGTTTCTTCTCCTGTTAGCCCTCAAGATTTGTTGTGCTCTTGCTTTGATATGTGCCTTAGTTCATCTATATTGACTATTCCTGCATCTCTCAAGGTAATGACTATTTCTGGAGCTCTAGACCATTTGCAATAGCAGTTTTACTTACATTCACATACTAAGTCCCATCAACGTAATTGAGGAAGAACCCGTGGATTAAGACTCTTCCTACTCTAACAAGGCTACTTTAGGTTGTGAAATTCTTTGCTTAGGTACAATTTATGTTGTCTTTTGTAGATGTGCTCCTCTATTAATTATTGTTTGTTTGTTGAATCGCCATTACCAACATTTACCCCTGAAATTTCATCGATTTTACATAAATGGAATCCTCCAAAGACATGTACATGGCAAAGTGGACTAAGTCATTGATCGAATTGTTTGTAAGTCTGATGGTGAATGAGGTAAAAAGGGAAATCGCACATCATGTACCTACAACAGAGTGGGGTGGATTAACATTGAGGGAAAATTTAATAAACAAACAGGACTTCACTTTAGTCTACCATAGTTCAAGAACAAGGCACAGAAACTGAAGAGATAATATGGTAGTTTCAAGAAGCTACTTTCAACAACGGGATTTGGATGGGACGATGAGAGCAAGAGGGTTGTCGTGGACGATGAAACTGTCTGGGCAAATCACATCAAGGTGATGTTACTTACTTAGGTCCTCTTATTGCTAAAACCTCAAATGTAAGATTTATAAAAGGTTGAGTACTACTTGATATTATATTGAAAATGGCGCAGGCTAATACTAAATGGGCCAAGTTCGGGAAGGATGGATTTCCTTTGTATTCACAGCTTTGTGTTGTGTTTGGGGATACATACGCCACTAGGGAGTTTGCAATAGGAAATGCGCAAGGCATGGTGCCGTCGGAGGGTACAGTTGATAGTGGTGGTGGTGGTGGTGGTGGTGACAATGATGTTCACGTCGACCTAAGCAAGTCAGAATAGTTTTTCGAAACTCAAGCTAATGTGGAACAATTTAACATGCCGGCAAGCCCACCTCCAAAAAGCCACGGGTTAGATAGGACTCCAAATGCCAAGAGAAGGAGAGAGAGCAGTTCACATTCATTTGACGCGACCTGCAAAGCCATTCAAGAGATGATCAAAGCTAAGATGGTTCAAACATCAAGTGCCTCTGTTACATCACAGTCCTCAAAACTTGTGGACCCTTACTCTGTACCAGCCGTGGCTGCAGTCCTAAATGCCATACATGACTTGGACAAGGTTCTTTACATCAAAATTATGAACCGTGTTGTCATTAATACCTCTTGGAGAGAGGGCTTCTTGACATGTCTTTCCGAAATGAGAGTTGCCTTTATTGAGTCTATGGATGAGTAGTTGGGCTGTTGAGTAGTTGTTGGGCTATAGTATGCCGTTTTATTTTTGAGTTCATTTCGGCTTTTCACTTATGTATTTCAAACATTAACTTGTCTTTATTCGTATGCATTTGTGATGATGTTGAGACTTTGCTTTAATGTGATTGAATTCCATAATTATCTATCGAGTGGTATTAAATTCCCAACATATCAGTTCAAATGTATTGGCCTCCCAACTGACATATTGAGTTTATCTTCTTCTTTCGCATGACGGCCTAAGTAAAATGGAAGGGGATCAAAGTAGCTGATATAATGATCAAGTAGCATCAAGTGAAACAATTCTATCAAGTGAACAAGACTTTGATGAGGATGAGTTGAATATATTGTTGGTATGGTTGTCTACTGCTTGGTTGCGTAGGTCCATGCACAAGACAGAACGTATTAGGGATAGTGTATTGACAGGACTCGAATGAGTTAGCGAGCTTCTTCATGGACATTCAGATAGAATATATGAAGCATTTAGAATTGAGAGACGTGTTTTTCTTAACCTTTGTGGTTTGCTCAATTCAAGAGGTTGGTTGGCAGAGAGTCGATATGTTAGGGTAGATTGACAGGTTGCCATGTTTTTATTAATGATTTGTCATAAGAACTCTAACAGAGTGTTGACACCTAATTTTTAGCCGACGCGACATTAAAAATAGAAAATTCAAGATTATGGTTTCCGATCGCGACGGAACCCATTTCTTGAGCAAAAAAATGTCGTTTTTTAATTCTGTCTATTGGCCAAGCTTCTGTAGATGATTTCCTATTCATTTTAATCAAAAACCCGAAAAGTCAAACGGTTGACTTTCTGGTTGACTTTTTGGTCAACCCTTTGACCAAAAGTCAACCCCGGGTCAAATTGGGGCTCTTCGCATAAAAAGATTCCTTTCAAGTTTAATTTCACTTTAGAAGTGGAAATTTCAGAAAAATTCAAAAATTTGATCATAAAATCAAGCTCCTAGTGAAAAGTCAACTAGGGTTTGACTTTTGGTCAAATCTTTAACCAAAAAATCGGAAAATGCAAAAATTCAAAAATCATTTGATTTCACATTCAATTTACCTTTGGCATTTGAAATTTTGCAAAAATCGATTTAGAATCAACTTTTTCCCAATTTGCGGAATTTGATTCAAAATCGACCAAAAATGAAATTACTTGATTTCTAGTCATTTTTTAGGACAATTTTCTTCATGACATTTGATCTAGAAGTCATCTTATATTCAATTTTGGAACCAATTTTCTAATTCCAAGCCAAACACAAAAACCCCCAATTTTGGCCCTAATCAGTGATTTGAATCGATTTTTCATGATTTGCATAATTGACACACAATTGAGCCCAATTTCTTATATGAAATCCAAATTCAAAATCAATTTTGGAATATTCACATGAATTTGAGTCAATTTGATCAATTTAGTGATCTAATGATCAAGTAATCTAAGAGTAATTTGTTCAATTAGTGCAATTTAACTTGACCCACTCTAGACTAATATTCAATTTAATGAATTGTGACTCAATTCGGTTAATTGGACTTCAATTAAATTTGTTAGTCTTGCTTAGCCATGCAATTACTCAAATTCAAGAGCAATTGAGACAAACAAGCTAAATTGGATCAATTTGTGCACAAATTTCAAATCGGTTCAATCCAATTTGATTCGATATTAATGGGCTCAATTAATCAAATCACACAAAATTGGAACAAATGAATCAAGGGTTGAACTAGTTCAATCAGGCCAAATTCGGGATTAACCGGCTTAACTCGGTTTGATTCAAATTGAACCGGACCGACCGGACTGGCCATTTTTCGATTAAAAATTCGGAAATCGACGATCCATTCCGACTAGCCAAGGCCGGCCCCATCCCTTTGAGCTCAAAAATTACAAAAATGCCCTTGATCAAAAATTACAAAAATGCCCCTAAGTGAAAATTATCAAAATGCCATTCCTTAAGGATTAAGCAAATTAATTAGGGGATAAGCAAATCAATCATGGCCATTCATCTAGAATTGATCATGTCCATCCATAGTGCCATGTCACCAATCCTTAGCCCATAAGGAATATTCTTAATCATTAAAGATGCATTCTAAACCATTAGATCAATCTAAGGGTTAAGATTCAATGTTGAAGGGAGTACATAGTGTTTTTTCCCTCCAAAATTAAAATTCTCTCTCATTTTTCAGATCTGGTTTCTCTCTCTCTCTCTCTCTCTCTCTCTCTCTCTCTCTCTCACGTATCTCTCTCTCTCACTCTCTCTCTCGGCCGCCGGCCATATCTTCATCGCCGGCCATTTTCCGGCGGATCACCGGCGATCCCGAACCTCTAGCAACATCCTTGACGTCTTCATGTCACTGTGGTGGCCGGATTCTCGTTGAACGGCCATCGGATCGCGTCTTTTAATTTGATTCTTTGTTACTAGCTCGATAGTGCAAAAACGGACCGATTCTCACTTAGTTTGTGCGATCTATTATCATAGGTTGGCCAAGCTTTCCGAGACTTCTCCGTGCTGTCTTTGATCTGAACACGGAGGCCGGATCGCTCGATTTTGCGCCGGAGCATTGTTGAACAAGGTAAGTGCACTTGAACATGATTATACAAATTCGTGTATACTGAACCTGCATTCTTGTGATGCCAATTTCAGCTCGTTAATGTCAAAATCTTGCGAAGTGATGAACTAGAGAATCGTAGAGCACGTCTTAAGCTTCGATTTGATATATCATATGCCTTGATCGGACTTGATTTGCTGTGTCAAAACTATTTCGGAAGTTAGGATCAGAATCTGGAATGTAATGTGCAGATCTGTTCTGATGATATCCTGATTGATGTTGTGCTGTTCTATGATTTTTCTGATTTTCTACGATCATTCTTCATGAAAGTTGTAGATCACATCTTAATCTATTCATCATAAAATTTTCATAAAATTTCAAGCATGTTAGCATGGTACGATCTGCAACGTCATCTAGGTGTAGATCGGGTGACAGACTGTTTCTGATTGACCTTCGTGTGTTCTTCGATTTTCATAAATTCGTGTGTTCAAAATCTGAAAAAGTTTTCTTCATGAAAGTTCACACTAAGATCGAGATCTTTCCATTGATACTAATTTCATCAAAATCAGAGGTCATTTGGATTTTCAAAAGGAATTTTCACAATCCGATCAGTATCTGTGTCCAGATCTGATTCTCATTCCTTAGAGTTCAAAAGATGTTTTTCCGAATTTGATAAATTTAGAGTCCTTTTTTGCAAAAAATCAAAACTACAAAGTTGTTCATTGGGGTATCATTATGTTGTCTGGAGAATTTGAGGGCCAAATAGCAATTTTTGAAGGGTCAATTTGCCCAAAATTTCATAAAAGGTCTTCTCGGGCTAAAATGTGATTTGCAATTGAGTCCTTCGCAAAAACCGAATTTTATAAAAATTTGGAGGGCTTTTTAGCAAAAACTCAAAACACAAGACTTGTTGCACACGGAGAATCCTAACTGCACAAAAATTCTCACGTGGTTTTGATAAGGTTTGATATTTTTCCCACCATTATTTTGAAATCATAACAGAATCGGATCCAGTCTGTCGCCGAGGGTAAATTTGTCATTTTCGGGAAAATTGGCTAGGAAAAAATGGTCTTCTTGAATTTTGATCCTCATGTCGTGAGCTTTCTAATGACACCTGAATCACTTCATTTGGACATCATTAGAGTAGTTAATCACATCTGAACAGAAGCAATCCGAATTTGATAAAAACTGAATAAGTGGTCTTCTTATGAAGCCCACTTCTCATTGTTTGATTGGCTTCGAAATAAGGTCCATGGGCTTGAATGCATGCTTATTTCATTGCTATGCATGTATTTGTTAGATGAATGTTAGGCCCGGTGCATGTTCGGCGGGTAGTCCATTGTGATCATTTAGAACCCGATTTTAGGGGTTAATTGATATGAGTTGCCGTTTTGTGAATGCAAATGGTAACCCATTATCATTAACCATTGATCAAATAATGTTAGATAATTAGGTGGGTGGTGAATCGAAATGCATGAAAAACAAAGGCCGATCCCGAGGCCCGTGTTTGATTAGTGAATTGTTTGCACCTTTGTTTTTCTTTGGTTGTTTCTTTGTGCGTCATGAATGAATGTAATGAATGTAAACATCGATACTCGAGAGGCGGTCCATGGGAAGATAATCCGAAATGGTAAAAAAACCAAGGCGATTGACCGATGTCCAATCCGGTCTCCATTTGTATTCATTTGATGAAGGCGCTAAACCGATGTCCGATCCGATTTCAATTTGTACTCAATTCATTCATCCCCGATCGTGTCTCGGGTTTTCAATTTGTGTTGTAATAAACACCCGACGAGTTGCAGGTTTTTACTTTCTCGCACTTAGAATTGGCTCGTCTTTTCAATATTTTGAGTTTTTATTTTACGAAATGCCTTTTAATACAATTGATTGTTTCTTTCTTTTTCTAGACTAAGATAGGATTAGTTTAGAATCTTAAATGAAAATACAAAAACAAGATGCATGATTACCTAGTGGACTAAGACTTTAAACATGAAAATGGTAAAGAACAAATGTATGACAACTTAGATAACAACCATGTTAAGTTTAGCGGTACCGAAAGGGCGTTAATAGAAATATTAACATAAGCTAGTCCCCGAACCTTTGATCTCTGGTTTTCGTAGAAACCGAAACGAAATTCCCGCGTTTCGGTTGGGTATTCTAGCCGACCCCCGACCTAGGCTAGTGGCGACTCCTAAAAAAGACAAAATCGATCCGCTGTCATGCGAGATATGGATTTAGGGAAGATCCACGTTCATGATCAATGGATCATATGGATGATCAAAAGATTTATATAAAATCATTTTCTATGATATGCCATATGAACCATTTCATGAACACATATCTCTAAACCCGCCTTATCGAGTTCAGCCCTCGTGAGGTAGGTCGCGACACAGAGCTGTATATGAAAGATTCCAACGTTCAGGAGAGACTGTCAGCAAGTACTTTGGTGCGATGTTGAAAGCTGTTTTGGAATTGGCGAAGGAGATTATCATACCTCCTTCGTTTGATGTTGTCCTAGAAGAAATTCGGATTGAGCCAAAGTTTAATCGTTACTTCAATGTACGTTTTTCGTACATTTCCTTGCACCATTTGGTTAGTTTTGCTCACAATCTTGTCTAATGTATGTATTTAATTAAATGATAGGGGTGCATAGGCGCCATGGATGGCACCCATATTCATGCTACCATACCTAAATGTATACAAACACATTTTAGAGGTAGAAAAGGCACAACTACTCAGAACGTGCTATGTGTGTGTTCCTTTGATATGCAATTTACTTTTGTGTATGCTAGTTGGGAAGGATCGGCGAACGATTGCCGGGTGTTATCAACCGCACTTGACACACATCACCTACAGTTTCCTCGACCACCCGCAGGTGCTACTTTGATATATAACGAGTATCTGTGTTTATGAGTTTGCTAGGATTGCATTTCATGATCAATACATGAATACTTTGTTGCAGGCAAATACTACGCTGTCAATTCTAATTATGCTTCAAGTCCAGGATTTTTAACACCATTTAAAGGCGAATGGTATCATATACCAGAATTTCGATGAAGTGGGGGACCGACAACAGCAAAGGAATTGTTCAACCACAGGCATTTGTCATTAAGGAATATCATTGAGAGATCCTTTGCAGCTTTGAAGAATCGTTTTTTTTTGTTTTGAGACATATGCCTCCATTTAAATATGAAAAACAAACACAGATTATAATTGCATGATGTGCGATTCATAACTACATCATTGAGTAAGACAGGATGGATAAGCATTTGTCTATATATGGAGATCCAGATTCTGTGTGTGAAGCTATTGAACAGGGTACAGATGATATAGTGACGACCGAAGAGGGAAATGAGATGAACATTATCAGGAAATGTATTGCCAATAAAATGGCTAGGGATAATCATATGCCGGAGATTCCATGAAATTCGGTTTTCCACTATTGTAGTGTACTTCCATTATTATCATTCAAGGATTATTTGCTTTTGTTGCATTTTGTAATATAATGTTGTATTGTAGGATTCGTATTATGTGTAATTGAGGATTTAGTACCAGGTTTTCTTGTAATGACATGTTATTTTGGAATTTCTATTCTTTCTACTGGAGGATTTAAAAATATGTACTAGATTTTGCCATGAATATCATGCATTGTAGGTTAAGATAAATAACATTTTGCAATTGAGCTCGGACTATCTTTGTTGTGGAAATAGAATTGACGCCCTATTATCGAATCAAATTTTGGCTTAGAATGGCCACCCAATTTGAGTGAAATTTCAATTTTTTTAGGTGTAAAAAAATTCAAAAAATCAAAATTTCAAAACTTCACATAATGAATTAAAATAAATGCGCCCACCCAGTTTGAGTAAAATTTAAATTTTTTTAGGTGCCAAAAAATATAAAAAATTTCAAAACTTCACAAAATGACTTAGAATACATGTGGGCACCTCCAAAAATTTGAATTTTTACTTAAAGTGGGTGGCCATAGGTATTCTAAGTCATTTTGTGAAGTTTGAAATTTTATTTTTTTGGCCACCTAAAAAAATTAAATTTTACTCAAAGTGGGCGGCCACAAGTATATTAAGCCATTTTGTGAAGTTTTGAAATTTTTTATTTTTTGATTTTTTTGGGCACCTATTACAAATTAAATTTCACTCAAATTGAGTGGTCATAGGTATTTTAAGACATTTTGCGAAATTTTGAAATTTTTCAAATTTTTATTTTTTTGGGCACTTAAAAAAATTTAAATTTCACTCAAAGTGAGTAGCTAGAGCTATTCTAAGTCATTTTGTGAAGTTTTGAAATTTTTCAAATTTTTATTTTTTTGGGCACCTAAAAAATTTAAATTTCACTCAAAGTAGGTGGCCACAGCTATTCTAAGCCATTATGATTAGTTTTGAAATTTTTAATTTTTTTAATTTTTTTGGGCACCTAAAAAAAATTAAATTTCACTCAAAATGTGTGGCCACAAGTATTCTAAGCCACTCTGTGAAATTTTAAAATTTTTTATTTTTTGATTTTTTTGGACACCTAAAAAAATTTAAATTTCGCTAAAAGTAGGTGGCCACAGCCATTCTAAGCCATCATTATAAGTTTTGAAATTTTTTATTTTTTTGGATACATAAAAAAATTTAAATTTCACTCAATGTGTATGGCCGTAAGTATTCTAGCCATTCTGTGAAATTTTGAAATTTTTTATTTTTTGATTTTTTTTTCAAAAATTGAGTTCGGACTATTTTTGTTACGGAAATAGAATTGACATGCTGTTATCAAATGTATTTCTCATCCATAAGCAAAAATTTCCTCATGTTTTACCAAACAGATTTCTCTTTCAAAAATCAATTTATTGAGCAGAATTAATCATGTTTTACCAAATAGATTTCTCTTCCAGAAATCAATTTCTGACAATAATTCCATAAATCAATTTCTGACAAGAATTTGATTTTTGAAGCAGAATGGTTATCATTCGCACCCTAAAGATTTACTATCTCGTGGTGTACAAAGTGAGGTGACGGTTGACATGGCAAATTGCGTTGGCATTTGATATGTCCCCTCGTAAACGCTGAGTCTGTAAAAATAATAGAAAAAAAGCAAATCAAAATAGTTGAAGATCACGTCTTGTATTTATCGTCTTTGTCTACCTCAAGTCTCCATCGTCTGAATTTCCTTTTTTTATTACCGATAACTTCAAAGAAGCTCAATTGATCTCTCGTGAGTCGCGATTGGTTTCACTTTTCACGCTAACCACTGAAACCCATTGACAACAACTTATACCATACCGCCATTTACAAACTACTAAGCCAAAATATGCACACCGGACTACACTACTACAAGTCACCGACATCCAAAAGATCAGCACCCTAAATAGGTCCTACACCAAAAATGGAATGCTCCCAACTTAGCCTCCGTCTCAACTAACCCTTACGCCTTTCTGAGGGCGTCCACTCGGACTCGCTCTCCTCATCCTCCTCGTCTGCATCCTCCTCAAACTCATGCTCATCCGATGACTCTGAATCAGGCCCAACCTCAATCGGATTTCTCTCATCACCTGACTCTGGTTAATTCTCAGCTTGCTCCTCTGCATCTGAATCCTCTCTGTCCTCCTCTGCGGGCTCATCCTCCGACTCATCCACTGGCTCGTCCTCAACTGGCTCCTCTCCGTGGTTCTCACCATACTCATCCTCCGGTCCTACCTCAGGTATCCCGTCTGGATCTATGTCCATAGGGTCAAATCCTACCTGGGACCCTTCTGGATCTGGGTCTAATTCGGCCACTGAAGAACCAGGTGCTGCCAGTGTAGGATGGTGACCGAACTAAGCTAAACTAGCCTCCACATTAGTCAATTCCCCATCAGGAGGGGGTATGACTGTTGAATCCCAATTACCAACTCCGTCGAACGGCACATCAAAACTCCGGACAAGACCGAACTCATCTATCCCATCCCGAAACATCCAAGCCGTGTAAGTGTAAGCCTACCAGAGAGGTAGCCCTATGTCTACCCAGACTGTCGAAGAATGTTTAATCCAAGTGTTGGTCTCATCTATAGAAAACTCTACGACTTCGTGGTCGATGTGCATGAGGATTCTAAAACGTTGCGGCAGTAACGGCGGGAGGTTCATGGCTCGGGCAGTGACGCTGAAATGGTTTGGTTGAAATAACCATAAGACACTTCTCAATAAGTTGCAACATAAACCCTACTTAGGCTACCACGTATTCTAGATGAGCTCAGACACAAAATCAATTATCAGGCACAAATAATCACCACACAATTACACTACCATGACTCTCAATATACTCAGCTTGCGCATTAGTTCATAAACACAACGTTCAAATTTCACACGCATTTCAAACTTCACGCACCTCAAACCATACGCATTTCCATGCTAAAACACGCATCGATCACACCACATTTCCAGCCCACATTTCACACTCGATCATGCACTAACATGTCATTTCCATTTATTTTCCTCGTCGTACCAACACTTGCTCAATCACTTTCCCGGCCCGCATAAACACGCCTTCGGCCCACTCAAACGCGCTCCGAGCATCACACGCCTCGGTCCGATCCCACTTTCACTTGCCATACCACACGTCTCATTCTCAATATTTTTTCTCGGCCCGCGTAAACACGCCTCAGGCCTACTCAATCACGCCCCAAGCAACACACGCCTCGATCTGATCCCACAGTCGTATCACGACCCGCATAAACACGCCTCAGGCCAGTTCAATTCCCCGCGTAAACACATCTTAGGGATTTAGTGATCACACGAACATTCTCACGTGCCATTCATTTTATCTGTACCCCGTGTAAATACGCATCAGGGCTTTTTAGTGATCACACGCACATCGCACGACTCAAGTCTCACACATGCACATACTCGGGCATCAATCAAATGCACGCAATCACATCCAATTTCATCATCACAATTCAACCACATTACATACATACAATCAACATACAAATTACTATTTTTCCACCTCCAAACATTGGTAAATCAACTCCGGCCCTTCACGACATTTCCACACAATTAAATGGCGAATCCAAATACCCAATTTACATACCGAACCGCACATCACAGCACATACTTCAGCCACCCACAGCCTACCTTTGGCCTCTAAATTTCCACCAAAATTCCTCAAATTCATTCATAAGGCCTGTTAACCAATTCCACCCCTAAAACCATACTAATCTGTGTCTAACTAGGTCTGAAATTACCCAATATACTAGATAAGGTTTAGATTGCGACTTATCAAGCTCTAGACTATCTCGGCTAGAGCGGAAAACGACGGTAAACTGGCGATCTCATGACGGCTTGCGGCGGTAGCGACGATCGGCGCGTCGGGGAGCGGCAGCGGCTTGGGCGTGGTCGATTCCTCACGGCCGTGAGAGAGAGGGAGAGAGAAAATCGAGAGGGAGAGGGGACGGCGGCAAGATAGCGTGAGGGTAGAGGTGCGGTGGCAGCACAGTGGACAGGCGGTGGCCGGAGGTAGCGGCGCGATGGTAACGGCCAAGGGGGAGAGGGCGATCAGAAGGGAGAGAAAAGAGAGAGAGGGAGCTAAATGAGAGAGAGATAAAGAGGAAATGAAGAGAGAGAGAAATTGGTCTTGGTCTAAATAGTCCACTTTGACCACTTTTTGGTAAATGACCATCTTGCCTTTCTCTCACAAATCCAATCGACGGCCGAGATTCGATCTTATCTTGAAATCAGGGGTCCGGATCGAATCTTTTCCAAAATATCCAAAGGCAATTTCAGAATTTCATAAAATTCCAAAAGTAAAATTGTCCTTTCCAAAATTTAGGGCAAAATGACCAAAATGCCCTTGCCCTTTAATACTTAGCCTTAATAAAGTCTTAGGGGTAAAATGATCATTTTTCATCCTTCGTCGAAATTGAATTTTTCTGAAGGATTCGGGATAAACCAAAACTGTACGTTCCAACCACAACGGCGTCCAAATGTCCTGATGTAACATCTCTGATTTTCTAGGCCCATTTAACTCCTTTAGCTCTGTTAATGCCATCCTATATGGGGCTTTTGAAATGGGCTCTGCTCCTAGGGCCAATGCAATAACAAACTCAACTTCTCGCTCAGGTGGTAGTCCTGGCAATTTTTCAGGAAATACATCTGGAAATTCTTGAACTACTAGAATTTCCTCAAGTTTCAATTCCTTCTTAACTTGATCCCTCGCCATTGCTAAGTATCCTCGACAACCATTATTGAGGAGTCTAAGTGCCTCGAGTGCTAAGATAAGTGGCAATGAAGAATTCATTCCATTCCTGACAAATTCAAAGCTAGGGTGATCTGGTGGGTTAAACTAAATCACCTTCTCATAACAATTTACATTGGCCCGTTGCTTACTAAGCCAAAACATTCCCATGATAACGTCAAAATCGTACATAACTAAAACTGCTAGAAATATCCTCTGATCCACTCTACCTATAGAGATCTTACAATCCTTACATGCCAATGTTGATAATATCATATCCTTTAGAGGTGTAGAGACACTCAAAGGCACTTCAAGCAATTCAGACTTCAATTCAACTAATCGCATAAATCTTGATACAAAGGAATGCGTAGCATCCATATCAAATAATGCGTATGCCAGTTGATCTCACAAGGAAAGTGTACTTGAAATAACAGTCTTGGAAGCTTCCGCTTCCTCCTAAGTGATCGCATACACTTTTCCTTGCATTGGAGGTCTTTGCAAATTCCTTGGTGGTGGTGCTCCGCCCTGAGTTGGTTGTTGTTGTTGCCGCACTAGCGGTGCACTAGGTTGTGGTCTCCCTTGAGGGCAATCTTTAACAACATGACCGAGTTGTCCACACCCCAAACACCTCTTTAGCATTGGACACGGCGCATTCCCGTGTTGTCTCCCACATTGGCGGCAGTTTCCATTTAGGAATGACCTCCACTCCATCGACTGGTTATTCCACGATCTCATGTTGTTGCGTCTCTTATTATGGACAAAAGAAGGTTTTCCAAACTGGATGGGCCTTTTGCCAAATCTTACGTTATCCCATGTGGCTTGATGACTTACCTTACCTTGTCCCATGGCCTCTAGTTCTCCTTTCATCAACTCCTGTTCAATGAGTTGGGCACGTCTATAAAGTACATTATAGTCCTTTATATCGAAGGATACTAATTGCTTTCTGATATCAGTCTTTAGCCTATTCAGAATTCTCTTGACTTTGTCCTCTCTATTTTCCACTACACGAGGCGCAAACCTAGATAGTTCAGAAAACTTAGCCTCGTACTGATCCACCGTTATATTATTCAGACATTTCTATATGAACTCTACTATTTTCTGATCTTTTGCACAGTCGAAAAAATACTTCTCATAAAATGCCTCCACAAACTTCTCCCAAGCTATTTCCGTACCCCCGGGAAACACTGCTTCTTTCGATGCTCTCCACCAATGTTCCGCATTTCCTTCCAATTGATACTCAGCCAAAAGTATCTTATCAGTATCAGTACAAGTCAACAAGTTGAATATTTCCTCCAAACTACGTATCCACCTTTCGGCCTCGTTGGGTCTCCCACTCCAGCAAACTTACTTGGTTTCAATTTCAGAAATTGTTCAATAAGTCCTTGCACACGGCAATCACCATTCCCTGTTACCGCTTGCTGCTGGGCTTGTTGCTCAAACAATGCCCCTACATTGGCTAATGTTTCTAGGATTCCATCTACTCGAGGGTCTCTTCCTTAAGTGGCACCAAAAGATGATGCACCGGACCTCACCATCTTGTATTGCCCAGTTCTACAAATTGATCACCAGTTACTATGGATGATCAATTGTCGTAGCTAACTAATAAGTAACAAACGTTACTAACATCACATAAGTAACCATAGTTATTTGTATCTCCCTTACACAATATTAATAAACACATGCATTAAAAGTCTTAGGGTGGACACATCTTAGCTTGTTCATCACCAAAGCACCTTATCACTCCCATATAACCAACCTTATCTCTCCAATGCAAGCTTCACCTTATCACTCCAATGTAAACCTAAGCTCTGATACCATTCAAAGCGGCTGTGGCATCCTGGGCACACCCCTTCTTATATGTCATTCTAACCTCACACGATTATAAGAGTTCGCATGCGGAAACGTTTCTTTTTTTTTTAAAGCATTTAAATCCTGAAATAATAACTAATCAAAAATATAAAGATATCACTTGCACTGAACTTCAACATTTCTTTATTTATATACATGGATGATACAAGGGTGAGTTCATACTAGGGAGGCTATGTACAGTGCTACTCCCATCACTGTCCTATCAACATGAGACTCACCATTTCATCTATCAAAAGCGTATCACCTATCTCATGACCCTATCCCAAAAGTGTCAGTCACATGTCCCAAAAATGATCCTCCCCGTCCTCCAACTACAGCTCACTCCGCCCTACTAGAAGCATCATCATCCCCATCGTCGGACACGTATGGTAAGGGCCTTATCAGTCGCCCACCAATATGAGCATACACCGCCAAAAAACCTAACGATATAGACCTGACAAGGGGCCCAACATCTACGGTCAATACTGAGATACATCGCACAAACACTATCCCAGGGACATTAGGAATCTCGAACTCTGACAGGTGTCCCGAGAAGTTGATCGGGGTCCCGTAGCTAACTAAGGAGGAGGCGGGTAGGATAGGCATAGCTAAAAATTTGTAAAAGTTTGTCACAACAACTATAAGCTAGGCTCAACAAGTAAATGTCTGTCAACCAATATTAACAAGAATAGAATGCTTATCAACAGGCAAACGTATAACAATCTTCTAGCTGGATTTACTAATCACAATAAACACATTTTGTTGTGCCTATGTTAGTAACCATCTCAAGTGAGATACTTTACTCCACAATCACAATCAACAGCACGATTCAATACACACGCACGCATGCGCGCACATGCGTGCGCACGTGCACACATAATTTCACTCTTGCTTGGGTATCATTATCTCACTCCAAGTCACATGCCCGGTGCGCTTGTCAGACACGCAAGGAGGAAAACTCCCGCCTAGTGGGATTCAATGCGCACTCCGATCCGCCGTAGTGTACGCCAAAATTTTCAACGGCCCACGCAGGCTTCGTGATCCACTGACCACGGCATCCATATCAAACTCCCAGGGCATCTAAGGCATTCTCATCCTAGGCATTGTAGTCCATTGACCATGGCATCCCACATTCCCTACGACTCCTCGGGGCATCGTCGGTTCACTGACCGACGGCATTTAATAACCTATCAAGACCACACAAACTAATCATTTCGTGTAATACACAGTTCATCAACAACAATCATCCTTTCTCAATATCACATAATTCACAGTTTACCACTTTAGTAGGACATATCGTAAGTCGCATTTGCGGTCTCTTTCACTAGAGCACCACCTTGACTAATCGTCAACAACACATCCCACGACACGTGGCTAACCACATCAAGGTCTAGCATGACTCATTGGAAAGATCAGAGTTTAAACATTTCATCTACAGAAGACATCAAATTGAGATTACAGCAATTTCATATGGAAAATAGTAAGTCTTTATAAATTGGTAAAACTGGGCAGCCCTGCACCAATTTTAAAATCAGACTTAAATAAATAGTGAATGAACTTTAAAAATTCTAAATTTTGGATATGACACCGAAGATACCTTGATAAACATTTTTTATGAAGGATTCAAAGTCTAATTATTTCCTTAAATGCCTCGTTCGGGAGCTTAAAGTCAGACTAAAAACTGTTCATCGGGACAGAATCCATGCCTATCAAAATGAGTTCATTTCAGTATCCAAATCATCGCCAAAAATTCTAACATTTAAATATGTTGTGGAGAAAGACATCCTCAAAAACTTTTGTGTAGAAAGTTTCTTCAGAATCATTCTAGAAAATTTTATAAAAACTCAAAAATGTGGAAAGGTCACTGAAACAGAGCACCTGGGCAGTCAAGCACGGGTTAGAGATTTGGCATTTGTGCTACACAAAAAAACTCCAAAAATTATGAAATTAAAATATGTTATACTACCAGATGTTTTGAACAACTTTCGTGAAGAAAGTATTGCAAAATTCTAACCACATAAATCTCTACAAAATTGGAAAGCAGTAAAGGTCCAGTAGAAACCGAGTCTGGAAATCACAACTCAAGTTCAAGAATAACTCTTGACTTGATCTACACGAATTTGGTGTTCAAAAACACCCAAACTAGCAGCTAATTTCCATCACCACCATCCATTTCCATTAATATCCTAAACCCACGGCAACATGCAACCCATTCCAATCTATTATAGGGAGGCAGAATTTCACTTGCCTCAACAGTTGAGCACAGCACGGTTTGTCCCGGAAAAGAGAGAAAGGACTCCCAGCGGCTTCCTGAAGTGTTCTGGCGCACCTCGAGCTCACGGATGAGGACAAGTTACTGGCGTCAAGAAGGAAAAATGGTCGGCTGAACGAAAGGAAGATGAAGGAGAAAGAGGAGTCGGTGAGAGAGGAGAGGAAATCAGAAACTTGGAGAGAATCCATTTCCCCCTTTTATTTGCTGCAGCACGGTTGGGAGTTTTGAGGCGCCACATGTCCTCCTTGGTGTCTTACTTGGCTTGATCTCCTTCGTCAATTGACAGAAGAAAAGCAGAAGTTGTTGACTGAAGAAAAAAATGGGCAGCTGGCGGTGGTGATGCAAGGGGAAGAGCAGCCAGTGTTGGAGGCGTGAGAGGGAGGCACATCTGGCAAAAACATGCGATGGCAAGAAGGAAGGAGGAAGTGGAAATGTCAGTCAATAGTGGTAAGGTGCTGGTGTGGTGATGGAAGACAGAAGGTATTAGCATTCATAAATCCGGCACAAATGGGAAATGTTGTGCATGATTTCAGCGAAAATAAAATAGCGGCGGGAATTTGGTGCTGTGGAATATGTAACTAGAATTTATAATGTGAATGGAAGACATCGTGAGGTCAGAATGGTTAGTCCGTAAGACGATGTTGCGGACGAAAAGATAGGTAGTTGAAGAAGGATCTTGCGGGGGTTGCTATGGTGATGGTACGGTGGTTTCGTAATAATGTCCGCATCTTCAAAAATCGACACTTCCGTAGCTCGTCATCGATTATTTAAATTCTCACATAATGTTCTGTTACGTACGCTCGTTAAACTAGCGGATGAAATTTTTGGGATGTCATCTGTTGTAGTGGACTCACCAATTTGGTGATCTTAGGAACAAAGTCTGAGAGAATTGACTATCCCAATAAACTGTTGGACTTGTTTGAGAGAGAGGTTTTCATCTAAAAATTTCTGCAACTCTTTGGCAATATGGGGACCAAGATAATATGACCCGTCCTTAAAATGCATTATGAGAAATTCAATTTCTTGTTGGACAATAATCATCTTTTTTTTGGGATAGCATAATGCCATATTTCTAGATCAATTCAGCAAATTGGCCTAACAGTTTACAATAAGAATCCTCATCAGGGCTATAGATGAGGATATCATCAATGTAAATTTGGGCATTAGCCAAAATAAGTTAGAAGATTTTGCACATGGCTTTTTAGAACAATGAAGGAGCTGTTTTAAGAACAAAGGAGAGCACTATCCACTAAAAGTGTTGATTGGGATGTAAAATTCAGTTTTGTGCTTGTCATCAGGATGAATTCCCAAAATCCAGCTTTAAGGTCAAACTTAGAATAGACCTTAGCTTGAGTCAAACTAGAGAATAACGAATTTCGATGAGCCAACGAAAACTAGTCATCTTGGAGGAACTGATTCATTTTCCTCTTTTCTGTTCAGAACGCTTATTCACATTGAATACTTCACAAGATCACTAAGAATCATATGGTTCGATTAATCCTTGATGAAGTGAGTTTGAGCATTCTTGTCGTGCCAAGATCAAATGATCTAGATTCACCCATGAATGAGTCACTTTGGTAGGATTGATATCTTTGTTTTCTTAAAAGGAAGATGGATGAAAAAATCAAGATTTTTCCACAAAGGGTTTGTACATTTAAGCATAAACTCTAAATGAGATTTTGTGCATGCACCAAAAAAAGTTTGTATGATAGGATCTAATATATTCATTTGGATGGCATAAAAACATTGTATATTCACATACTCTTTGAATTTCCCTTTGAACCGAAATCTATTAGATAAGATTCTAAGTTTGTCAATCTAGGTCAAGATGTCCCATCCAATGATAATATCTTTATCTACTAAACCAGAATCGAGGATTTTAGTTGTGAGAGAACATTGTGGGAAGAATTGAAAGGTAATGGGTTTGCTTCAAACTCTTGTGGCAAAAGCCTCTCCATAAGCAAAATAAAAATACCGGGTGTATGAAGTCTAGTATTCTTCTGGAAGAATTTTGGCGTCAATAATTGAAGCACTAGCTCCGGTATTTATAATGGCTATGGGAGAAATGTATTTATCATATTTAGGAAGATAGATATTGATGGAAAATATGGAGAAGTAAAAGGAGTGTATGCACAAAGATTCTAGATTGTAGGAGATTTTAGATTTTCGAAAGATAAGGAGTAAACTCCTTTTTCTATTTCTTCAAATGAGTCAACTGTGTCACTGGACTAAGACCATATTTGGATAGCACATACAGTGTGCTTGGTTGATTCATCTTCTAAGGAGAAGACAGATTCAACATCATTATCTTGAAGAGAAATTGCAATTTCTTTTTTAAGCCTCTAGATTAAATAATAATTTCTTCTCTGGGCCTTCGGGAAATTCTTTGCAAAGTGGCCTCTTTTGTTATAGATGTAACATTTGTCAGATTTTTTACATCTTCCAGATTGGTCATGTTTGGAACGTCTTCTTCTTAAGAATCTCCATTTACATTTTCTTCCTAGGCCAAGGGAGAATCGCTTGAAGTGTTTCTTCTTTTTGCACCGATCTTCACAAGAAAGGTCATCACAGGATTTTCTTTGGATACTTGATTCTTAACTCAAGTTTTCGACAAGCTCTGTCAAGCTCTTTATTGCTCTTAAGATAACTTCTAAATGCCTTCCGACGAATGCAGAGGTCATCACGAGCCAATTATATCTCTTACTGCAGCTCTCCTGTTGAAACATCAGCAATTCTTCATTACTTATTTTGGAGAGATCTTTCTACAACTTGACGAAATAGAGGAGAGAAATACTTGCTTCAGGTTTTGATCAACTCCAAGGGCATAAAATAATTTAAGCATTTCACGAAAATGCTTATTCAGATGTTTCAATGTAAGGAGCAACATTATCTATCAAAGAACTCTCTCCTTTTTAGTTTAAGAGATCTCCTGGCTTGCCAGTAAAGAACTAGTGAATGACACGAATCACATAATGAAAATATGTTTGGAGAAAGAATGTATTCTAATCTTGATCAGAAATAGTTTTCCACCAATCCGCTACCAGTAAATCTACTAACGAATTCAGTTAGTATGTTACACCAACTTTCAACATTAAGGGATCTAGTGCCAAGCCAAGCATGGAACTCATGTAGTCTTTCTAACCATTTAATGTATGGAATATCATCAAGTGTGAAATAATATTTGGAAGTCGAAGATCCAAAATGAGAGTTCTGATCATGTAGGTTTACTATTTATAGCATAGATGAATTTGATTCCATATCCGCTTCAAGGGGATCGACCATAAGAGTAGCAGGTTTGGTGAAATTTGGTGTCTCAGGATGAGAAGGTAAGGTTTTTTCTTAAAAGAAAGAGACTGAGTTCGAGGCTAATTCAGAGTTGGAAGAATCGTTCTGCTTGGTAGAGTGAATTGCTGCAATACTAGGAAATCTTTGTTGACTTTGGTCTCATAGAAAAGCTTCCAATGGATTGGAGACCATGTGGAAGAAGGAGATTCCACAAAAGGATCATGAATATCTTTTTTCTTTTCTTGTTTCACTTTCTTCTGTTTCTCCATTTCGCGGATACAATTTCGAAGCATAACAATATCACTTGGATCTTCTTTTGGGGCTTATGCAATGATTGAGTCAACCAAAGTAACTTTTGGAGGAGAGGTCTCCATCCGAGTTGGATGCCAAGATTGAGAAAATGAATTTGGCGTTATTTTTTTCTTTTTGAAGGAGTTTAATTTGCCTACGTAACTTTTCCATTTCAATAATCTGGTCTTCCAAATAATGATGGGAAATATATTTACCCAATTCAATTTGCTATAGCTTCTTTTCGACCGTCTCAAGCAATTTATTTGTAACCAAAGCCGTTTGATCAACCTTTTAGTTGACATGATCAAGACGGGCTTGGATAGTTGAAAGTTTTGCATCAATTGTCTTGAAAACATTATTTTGTCCCATAGCATTTTCTGATTGCTAATTCATGACAGCTTCAACAGCAGCAACTTTCTTTTGTTTTCCATGATCATTGACATCCGTAGGATTTGAGATTTTAGGCATGTGTCAAAACCGATGGTGAGCATAGGTAAATTCTTCTAATGCTAGAAAAAGGAGCACTAGAGTTGGGCTTTTCCAAAGGTGGCAACCGGAGGGATGAAACAAATAGACAGCTGGAAGTATTGATGGTGGCTCCTGCTTTAAAACACATGAAAGTTTGGGTTGCTTTGGGTACTTACAAAGGATAGGAATTTTTCTTAACCCATTTTTGGATGGGCTTATAAAAGGGTGAAACAACTCACTTATGTGGCGGAGTTTTTCTAGGTGGTGATTGTGGTGGTGAAGGAGGTTTACAAGGTTTAGGAACTTGAGGAGGAGTTTATGGCCGAGGTGGTCTATATAAAACCATAAATTGTTATCTTCCTTCATCTTCTCTAGGGGGTCCTATGGTAAGATCTCCATCAAGATATTTCTGGTAGAGATTATCTTTGGACCGATTCTTTTTCCTTTTAGGTGGTCTATCATCTTTTTTATTGTCTAGAAGACTTGTACATAGGGAACATTGACAATTAAGATCCTAGAAACAATGTCCTGTTCGAGGATCCCTATAAAAATAAATAGGATGTCCCTCTTGATCAAAAGAGTCAATCATAGTTTTCTGATCTGAGTCACCTTCTTTAATATCAGCATTAGCATGATAAGGTTGCATTAAAAAAATAGTAAGAAAAATAAAAGAAGAGGTTTCTTCCTTTTCCTTACTAAATTGAATAACAACCGTACCATCTTTTTTTCTTTTTTTAATTGGGATTCCATGGAGTGGATGGGCTTGGAATTTTTATGAAGCTTTTCATAATTAGTTACCCAAATATAAGGGAGTAACTTAACTGATTGATCTTGAGGAATTTGTCTAGGCACATGAACACAAGAGGTTTGATCATTATCCACTGAGAGAAGAAGGGTATTGTTTTGGATGTTCGTAGGAACTTCTTGTGGGTATTACTTGCTGGACCTAGTCATTACAACCTAAGTGTACTCGCTCGTTGAGCAAATCTATTCGGGAGTAAATATGAACTTGCATTGATCACTTCAATTCTAGGATTGGTCACTACTCACTGGCAATTGAATAAATGAGTACTCATATGGCTTAAGAACTTATGTGAAGTAATGTAACAGCCTAGATTTCGATGTCGATTTCTGAGGGTTTAAGAGACAAAGTTGGGAATCTGACGTCATATTATGCTGGCCACACACGTTTGGAGTTAGTATGACTAAAAATTTGAAATTTTGGTCCGGGGGTGAAAAATTACGATTTTGCCCCTCTGGACTCTGGCATCGCTTTTTGAGGTCAAATGAGGATATTTTTCGAGGCCGACGCCGTTTTTGGGTGGCCACGCATGCCAGGAAGGGTTTTGACCAAAATTTGGAATTTCGACAAAAATTTGGAAAATAATATTATTTTATTCCCGAAACTTCGCAGACGATTTTCGAGGGCTTAAGAAGCTATTTTCACGATTCCGACGCCACATTATGTTGGCCACGCATATGGAGGGTTGATAAGTGCGAAAATTAGAATTTCGCCCCGGGACCGAAAAAATTACGGTTTTGCCCCTGGGCCATTTTCTGTTCCGAATTTTGGGGATATTTTATGGATAATATCAGCCCAATAATGCAGCCTAGTGAATTACCAAAATACCCCTCAATTATTGGATAAGGAGAAATGTGAACCAAGTATTAAAGGGCAATTTGGTCATTTTTGGAAAATTGGACTAGAAAGTCAACTTTCCACTCTCTCTCTCCTCATTCTCACATCATCACTTCGGCCACTCCCTCTCTCTCTTCCATTTCCACGATCAGCCCCCTCCCCCTTAGAGTTTCTTTTCTTTTCTTCTTTGGCCGTGAGTTTTTCCCTTGGCCGTGAGCTTCCTCGCCGGTGCCGCCGCTTGCCGCACCGCCGGACCGCCCTCTCGCCATCGCCTAGCCGCCGTACCAGCCACAAACCGCCACCACCAGCCACCGTTCCGCTCTCTTTCTCTCTCTCCCATGAACCATTTCCCCGCCGTGCAAGACCACGTCGCCGCCGGACCGCCGCCGTGCAAGCCGGAAGCCACCGTGAGTCGTTTGCCTTCGCCGTAGAGCGCCGCCGCTTCCCGTTCTAGCCGATTAAGTCTAGAACTTTGTAAGTCGTCCTCTAATCCCGATTTAGGAAATTGGGTATCGCCGGATAATTGAATTTTTGGGGTTGAAATCGGAGTTGTTTGGGCGAGGAACGTTGGGGTTTTAGGTTGGGAATGTGTGGCGGGCCTTGAGGATTAGTTTGGGAATTTTTGGAGAACAATTTGAGGTGAAATTGAAACTGTGAATCACTGTTCATTGGCTGTGGATTACTGTTCACCGAGCTGTGAGGGTCCGATCGAGACGCAAATTGAATTTTTGGAACTTAGAAAGTAAGGCGAGAAAGTCCCGTGGAGGACCAGAATCGATTTGGCATCGTTTGGTGGGAGAAAAATAGCGATTTCTATGTTTAATGTGTATATGGAAATTAAGCCCAATTTAGGACTTCGGGTATCGACAGGCGATTTTGGGCGAAATCAGTATGGAGTTAGGTGCGGAATTGTATGAATTGGTAGTGGAAATTTTATGGCGGGCCATAAGAATTAATTCGGGTAATATCTATTGGAAATTCAGAAAATTAGGAGCTGCGAAATACTGTTCATATGCCTCGAATCACTGTTCATGAGCTGCGAATCACTGTTCACGATCTGTGATTCACTGTTCACGAGGCTGTGATGCTCGGTTTGGGACGCAAGTTGGATTTTTAGAACCGGTATTTAATAGCGAGAAAGTCTCGTGAAGGATCGGAGTTAATCCGACGGCATTTGGTTAGAGAAAAATGGCAATTACCGTATTTGAGGCGTATCTGATTTATTTATAAATTGTGGTGATTTAATTGAGTGTGTTATGGTGCAATTGAGTGTCTATACATACTTGTGGGGTACACACGTGAGTTGATTGAATTAATTGTTGACATTGCCCATGTGAATTGTTGAGTGCGCTATGTCTGCGTGTGACTCATTGCATACATGGATCGCGTGTGATGAGCTAGTCACGTGTGGTAAATGCATATCGAGCATGTGCATGAGTAAGGAGAAGTGTGGTGTGACAAGTGATTGTGGGAAAAGTATGTGAAGGTGTGATAGAATGAGAATGGGATCGGGCCAAGTATCGTAAACTCGGGCAGCGATCACGTAGGTCTGTTGCATTTGGCACAGGCTGAGGCTTGAAAAAGCATGTATGAGAATTGGTCCGAGGCACGATCAGCTCGGGTGAGACCGGGATTGGACCGAGGCATCATAAGCTCGGATTCCAATCATGTAGGCCTGTCGCATTTGGCGTGGGCTGAGTTGGGTCTCAATCATGTAGGCCTGTCGCTATTTGCGTAGGCTGAGTTGGATTTCAATCACGTAGGCCTGTCGCAATTTGCGTAGGCTGAGTTGGGATCGGGCCTGGGGCGTGTGATGCTCAGGTCGCGATCGGGGCCTGAGGCGTGAACGAGTACGCGGGCCGGAAGTGAAGTGATGAATGATCGTAGTGTGCTTGAGGCGTGTACTACAACGCAAGCCACTGGCGAGGATTGAGAAAGTGGAAAATGAGGATGGAAGGAAGAGTGGGATGAGAATTGACACATACGCATGTTGCATACGGCGAGATCGTGACTAAGTGCGAATGTGTGCATTATTGAGCCTGACAGTCTTAATTGATATGCCTGTTTTGTAATATTGGTACATGTGAATGTGTGTGATTGTGTAATTATTTGGAGGTACGTGATAGCCTAGGTTGGGTTTAGGGGTGTACTTGCTGAGATTTATTCTCATGGTTGTGTAAACCAAATAATTTTCAGAACCCAGACCTGAGACGTGAATCCTCCACCGCCACCACTCCAGTACGTTTTGGATTGCCAGTGCACACGGAGTACGAAGTAGCAAAGTTTCTGATGGGTGTCGATTGGAAGGCCAAGCTTTTGATGAGAACCAATTTTGAGGACGAATGATAGGTCATCGATTCCTTTTTGGTTTTGATAGTTTCAGTAAAATGTGCAGTGGTAGATTAAGGTTTGTAATATTGTATATAGTTGGAACAAGTTTCTTTGAGAATGCAATATATATTTTCCCAATGTTTCCCCAGTTTATTTTGTCAGGGTGTTTTTTGGTTTCCGTTGTCGCGATTAAAACTCTGAAGTGTTTAGCTGAGGTCAGCGACAACCTGGGACGTCGCAACTATTCGATTGGAGGCGGGATGACGCGGGCTCGAAGGGGGTTCGGGTCGTGCCAAGTAAGTTTGTACAGGCCTCACAAGGGCAGTGACAATCAGACTCAATGGTCTAAGACTAGACATCATAAATGTGCATGACTTGTTCTGTAACCTGCCAGTCGCATAGATTCAATGGTCTAAATACTGTTGTGCTGATAATGAAAATGAACACTAATCATGTGAATACGGAAAAAAAAATATTCAATGAATTAAATTATGTCTTATTCCCTTTATTTTAAAAATGAATTAAAATTCGAAACTTCTTAGCCTTATGTTTTATATTCCCAAGTATGGAAAAAAAAATCCACTTTTCTTTACCATTTGAAAGCTTATTTTCCTTTTTTTTGTTTTGGCTCGGCAAGGGTTGTCATCTCAAATTTTGCATCCAACCTCATAATATCTAAGTTTGGCCTAATGTTGATAGTGAGTTGACAAACGGTTAACCAGCGAAATATAAGGTCCAGAACACATTTAAACATGAAAATGGGCTCTACACATTAAAACGAGTCTTTTGACAGATATATTGCTCTTCGAATCTGACAGTTTTGGGATTGTTCACTCATATTTCTTAGAGTCGAAAATTTTGTGATTTCCTGATTTCGACTGCACATATTGAAAAAAGAGATTGCAAGCATCCCAATGCAATGTCGAGCAGATGTCGAACGATGATGTAGTTGCTAGTCAAGCTTTGTTCAACCTTTTGAACGAACAATTCCAGATCTTTGAGTCATGGCAAATAAAGATGTTTTGATATGACCAGTCACGGGAATGAAGCCCAATTTGTAGACATGTTCCTTAAGCCTTACTACAGGCAAAAATTTTGGGTACGTGGTTTTTTGATTTCACCAAATAATAATAATGGGCTTGTCAACATGAGCGTTCTAATGGGGCAAAAATCACAGGAATCGGATGTCGAACGAAGGAGGCGGTCCCAAAAAGAGCGAGCCTTGACTCGAGGCCTGCGCCTCATTCTGAGGGCGCTCGAATGCTTATATAAATCCCATCTCCCCATCGTTGTCAGTCTATTCCTCAATCTTCTACTCTTGAAATCCTCTCGTTCGACCATCGGATTTCTCTTCTTTTCGCGTGTTTTCCTACTCTATGTAGGTACCGAGACACTCGTGCTTTCTAGGTAAGTCTCGACTTCCTCATTTTTTTCAAATTCATGTAAAAAGGCATACTAGAATGTTGTGATGTCTATTTAGAATAATAAATTTTACAGTGCCTCATGATGCTGCTCATTTGAAAAGAGAAAAACTGTGCGTTCCTAGGACGTCGTGCCGAAAACTCAATAGCCTAGCATATGTCGTTATGATTCCTGTCTGAGTAGCCTAAAATACATATTCGAAGGCCACCATAATGCCGAAATAAGATCTCGAGTGATTAAGATACATCGTTGTGTTGCCAAAATATCACTAGATATTATGCATCTTGTTAGGCAGTTATAATAATTTTTTAGATATGAAATTAGGCTGTTATGATACTGGTTATAATAGAAATTTGAGAGAATGCAATTATTTATCCGATTTATCATATCATATTACATGTGAATATTCATGTCATGTCATTTCATTGCTTTATCTCGAGTCTAAATTGCAATGTCTTGCCGCAAGTGATTATTACCATATTATGTCATTTCATTATTATTTTTTGCATTTGACTTGTTATGTCACGCTAAATGTGGTCAATGCCATGTCAAGTCGAGTCAATCCGACTTATGTTTTGTATTTGATTTGTCATGCCACATGTGAAAATTGTCTTGTCATTTTGTTATCATGTGTTCTATTTGATTTTACATGTCATGTGACGTGTGATTAATGCCATGTCATCTCATCGTCATGTCTTGTATATGATTTTCCATATCATGCTTTATAGGATCATTGTCATGTCGTGTCATCTCATTGTCATATCTTGCATTTGACTTGCCGTGTCATGTTGTATGTAATTATTGCAATATCATGTTTTTATGTGGTTATTAACATATCATAACATCTCATCGTGCCTTGCATCTAACTTGTCATGCTATCTCATATCATAGCACGGTTATATTCTGCATTTGATTTTCCATGTTATGCTGCATATAATTATTGCCATGTCATGTCACTTTACCATCATGTTTTGCATCCAATTTGTCATGTCTTATTATTGCATGTGATTTTCATCGTTCTACGTCATGATCGAATTGTGCACTTTGTTTGACATTTGCATACACACTCGGTCACAAATGCCAATATACATGAGAAAACAACCTCCTTAAGTAATAACATAATCGAACAAGTATTTTTGGCGACATTTCAAGATTTTAAAACAAAAATATTGTGCATGCTTGGGAAATTAATTGAGGAATGCTTTAGGATTTAACAAAACATACGCTTGTGGTGCCAGAAGGGTGTTAAGGGATGCCAAACTGTCCCACGTGTAACTTAACCCTGGGATCTAAGATCCCAGGTTTCATCTACCAGTTTATTCATACATGGACATGGTCAGTTGGCTTTCTCGTCACTATCTGAGCCATTTGGGTGTCTAATCAACGTAAATTTACCTAAATTGATAGGCAACGACACTAGTCTGGCATTGAAGTTAATGACCATGCCTTGATCATATAGATTCACTGAACCTAAGATTTGGGAAGATCGTATAGGGATTGAAGGCACTACTAGTTAGTGATTTGGCTAACAGTATCACCTTGAGGGGGTAAATAAGTGACATCGAAAAATCTTGACAAATATTGTGGAATTAAAAGTGTGACATTCCGAAATTTCACCAATTGGAATTTATAAAATAACTGAGTTTTATGAAATGTGCTCGTAGTAAATTCTCGCCCGGAACTAATCCTACATAGGATACTAACCATTATGGAAAGGCTAATAGGGGAATTAAATTCGCGAGACTAAAGAAAATTCGATCGTGAATGAATTTCGACTATTAAATCGCTAAAGTAATATTTTGAGTCATTATTGGCCGATCCAAGGATAGTCAGGGATCAGTTCGCTACTATCATAGTAGTGGATCGCAGGTGATTCCGCTAGACCACAAAATGACTTGACGAATGATCATGAACCTATACCGAACGATCGTATCCCTCTGATCAAGTGATTGATCTTCACAATTTTAATGACAACCAAAGTCGTTACGTACCGAACGGACTTGCACGTGACTCAATTCAGTATCAGTCACGAGTCGATTCTGCGAACTTACCCAACAAGCCGCCCGTTAGTTCGAGAAACGCTCGAGTTGCGTTTAATAAAATTTAATTATTGAATTTAGTCCAAATTGGATACCGGAAAATTAGGAAGTCACGACGGAACGTTAGGACGATTTTGCAGGGGACAAGTACGATTTTTGGGTGCGCTCAAATGCTTCGGAAAAATTCGATTTGGGCAAGAAACGGAGAAAGTGATCAAAATACCCCTAAGATTTAATAAAGGGTAAGCTTTAAGGGTAAAGGGCATTTTGGTCATTTTGCCCTAAAATTTTAATTGGATAATTTTACCCTTGGATTTTTGGGAAATTACAAGAATACCTTGGATATTTTTGGGCAAGATTCAATCTCGACCGTCGGTTTCAAGATAAGATCAAATCTGGACCGTCAGATTAATAATGTGAGACAAGGGCGTTTTGGTAATTAGCCAATTGGGTCAAAATTGCACTATTTAGTCAAGACCCCAATCCACTCTCTCTCCTCACTCTCTCTCTCTATCTCTCGGCTCATCTCTCTCTCTCACTCTCCCAATTTCCCCTCCCTCGTGAAGCCACCGCCGTGCCGCCGCTTGCCGCCGCCGCCTAACCGCCGCACCGTCGCTTGCCACCACCACCAAACCGTTGCCTTGCCGCCGCCGTACCACCCTCACGCCACCACCAGCCCTCACCGTCTTTCTCTCTCTCACCGTGGGGCCAAAGGCCACAGCCGACCAAGCCCAAGGCCGCCGCACGCCACTGTACGCCGCTACCCAAGCTAAACCGCCACCGTGAACCGTACACCGTCGCCGTAGAGCGCCGCCGCTTTCCGTTCTAGCCGATATAGTCTAGAACTCAGTAAGTTGCGCCCTAAACCCGATTTAGGACATTGGGTATCGAATGATAATTATTTTAGGGTGAAATCGGGTTTTATGCTGGTGTGAAATTGGGTGGAATAAAATGGGAATATTGTGGCGGGCCTTGAGGATTAATTTTGAAATTTTTGGAGGAAAATTTGAGGTGGATCATGGGCTGTGAATCACTGTTCACGGGGCTGTGATGAGTTGATCGGGACGCGAGTTGGATTTTTAAAATCGGCATTTAATGGCGAGAAAATACCGTGAAGGATCGAAATTAATCCGACGCCATTTGGTTGGAGAAAAATGGCAATTAATGTGTTTGATGCGTGTTTGTATTAATAATAAATTGTGGTGATGAAATTGAGTGTGTGGTTGTGTAATTTAGTGATTGAATTATGCCTGTCGGATGCACACGCGAGTTAGATTGAATTAATTATTGAAATTGCCATGTCAAATGCTGAGTGAGCATGAGTTGCGTGTAAAATAATGCGTGTGCGGGCCGCGTGTAATGGGCCAGGAGAGTGTGGTAGATGCGTGTCGAGCATGTGCATGAGTAAGAAAGTGGTTGTGTGTGGCATGGCATGTGAAATGATGGAAATTGTGCCATCCTGAGGCGTGTACTACAACGCGGGACGATGCCCGGTATTACCGGAGGACTGCCAGCCTGAGGCGTGTACTTCAACGCGGGTTGCGCAGTAGGTGGTAGGTGTTGAGCCTGAGGCGTGTAAGTTTACGTGGACAAGATACATGACCTGAGGCATGTACGGTACGCGGGCTTGAAGTGTTATGATGAATAGTCGCAGTGTGCCTGAGGCGTGTACTTCAACACAGGTCACTGGCGAGCGTTGTGGAAAGAGGAAATGAGAACGGAATGAGTACGTGGGATGAGAACTGTACATGCATGTGTTGCATATGACGTGCTTGTGATCGTGTGTGGAATGTCTGCTATGTGACGATTTGCCACGTGTGTGATTATTTTGTGTTTGTCACGAGGTACGTGATAGCCTAGATTGAGTTTAGGGGTGTGCTTGCTAAGATGTAATTTCACGGTTGTATCAACGAATAATTTTCAGAACCCCGACTTGAGACATGAACCCTCCACCACCACCAGTACATTTTGAATTACTAGTGCACACGAAGTACGAAGTAGCAGAGTTTCCGATGGGTGACGGGATGACATGGATTAGACACATGACAACCATATATGTAGAGATACGATTGCCGTTGTGGGAGACCAACATATACATGGTTTGGTACTTTAGGGACGCTAACGGGGATGAGTTTGGTCCCGTCGGAGATTTCGACGTTCCGTATAATCTAGTTAGAGATTGGGACCTGACCGCCATGCCCCCAATCGTTGGAGAGTTGACTAGTACCGAGGTTAGCTTGGCTCAGTCTGGTCTACATCCAGCAACCGCAGCACATGGATCTTCCGGAGCCGAACACGAACCCGAACCCGAGGCGTCGCAAGCCGAAGCTGAGCCGATGGATATAGACTTAGATCCTATTCCTAAGGAGGAACCAGAACAGGACGTAAGACATGAAGTAGAACCAGAGGTCGAAGTGGAGAACAATCCTGTTGAGTCTGAAGAGCTGAAAAGAGAATCGAAGTACATATTTCCGTTTAAGCAGTACATGGATCCCGATTTTGTACCTGAGATCCATTTCTGGGATGTACTTGCTGAGAATGATCAGGATGAGGTTCCAGCGGAATCGAGCAATAGCAATCACCCGATTGTCATCGAGGCGGAGCCAGAGTCCTCGGAGGATCAAACGAACAGAGAAAGCTTAGAATCGGAAAATGAGGAGTCAGACTCTGAATGGACGCAAAGTAAGGGGCGTAGAGGTTAAAGTGTCTGCTAGAGAGCCAGACTTTGGATGATAACCATTTTTTTTAGGGTGAACGCCGGGTCATCGATCCCTTTTGGTTTCGATAGTTTCAGTAAGGTGTGCACTGATAGATTAAGGTTTGTATTATGGTAAATATTATGGAACAAGTTTTAACGAGAAATGAAATTGTATATTCTCCCAATTCTCCCCAGTTTCAATAGTCAGGGTGTTTATGGTTTCCGTTGTGAATTTAAATCTCTGATGTTGAAATGAGGTCGGCGATAACCGGGATATCGCACTCTTCGACCAAAGGCGGGATGACGCGGGCTCGACGGGGGCTCGGGGCGTAACAAAAAGTGTCAAGTTTGAAATAAACGTAACCGGGTAAAACAAAGTGTTGATATAAGGAGGTTCTGATGATATTCAATAGTGTGGTATAGTGCTTCTATCAAATGGTAAATAAATAAGAGTAAAGAGAAAGAACAATGCACAATAGCTTATAGTGGTTTGGCTTGGGGTAACCTTAGGTCCATTCTCCTAGACTTACAGCCTACTGGTTAGAATTTACTAGTCGATCATTGAGAAGTTACAAATGTAGGTGCTGCTTATACTCAAACACTTCTCCTCGAAGTTGGTGCTGCTATCTCCAAGCAAATTGGTTGCCCATACAATCAAATCTTGGTTTCCAAACATGAAGTGCTTCAGCTAAGGAAAAAATTTGTCTTCGCAATAATTATCAATCAATCAAGATATCTCGCATATTTGATTTAAGATGCAAAGATGATCTATAGAATGATGATCAACCAATGTCTTCTACATTAAGAATCCATATTAGATCATTAGCTATTATGGGTAAAATATCTCGATAGTAATCTTGAAGTTCGAGATAAAAGTTGTTGCAAGTTGTATGAATGCTCTGCTCATATTCACATTATTGCTAATATTCAGCTTTCCAAAATGCTGCTAATATCCAGCATATACACTGTTGATATTCACTCAGTACGATATTTATATTCATGCAATATACTGTTTATATCCATGCGATACCCTTTTAATATCCACACGGTTGATTTATTTGACTTCCTAGATATATTTAACTGTCCTTCTCTTAGACACTTCGAATGTAATACTTATATAGATCTTGTAGATTTAACACCTCGGTGTATCCAAGATTATATATGCTTCACATAGGTTCCTCAAATCAATTAGAATTTTTTACTAATCATATCAAATTACTCTTTCAATCTAAAATACAAACAACTCATTCAATTATCAAGATCAGTGTAAATTATAGATAGCTTTGTCAATTTCTAAATGTAATAGAAAGTTTTCTCTATAGCGAGTGATCCCTCCCAGCCCACAAGATTCAAAGTGCTACAAGCTGAGATTTTTCAGTGTAAACAAGAATAGGTATGACAAGTACCGCGACCAAGACTACAGCACATCAAATGACAACTTCTCTAGCCGCGTTCTCCTACCACTGAAATTGGACAGCAAATATTACCAGCCTGCATACTGCTAACTCTGAACAAAACGTCACTTCCGATTCTAGAGAAAATAGAACTACTAGAAACAATTAAATCGGCCTTTTCCTGTTTCTTTGCAGACCGAAATGTAACAATTGGTTGCACACCGAGCAAGCTTAAAAATGACAGCTCTTGATAGCTTTGCCCTTCCAAGATGAGCTAGCCCGCTGCAGATCAAAATACCAGCCTTGCATAGCTCGAGAAACTTCACATCTACCATAAACTGTGTCTCCAAACTTTCGTGGAAATCTCAAAATCAGCAAATAAGAGATTCCTGGACTGAGCAAAGGAATAGCATAATAAGCATGCATCATTTAAAGAAAGATTCCACTTCATAGTCGTGACCCTACTAGGCAACCTGCTCAAGATGGCCAACCAACAAAGAAAACCGGGTCTCGGGATGTCATGGTAGATCCATATCAACTTGAGCCCAGGGATCTCTGAAGCACACTATCTTATCTCACTTCAAGCACTATTAATTGTGAAAGCCCAGAAGAAGCATTCCAGACAACCCTATCGGCTTAATCTTTTGGGAAGGATAAATGCCATGTAGAGCAGTATGAATTTCGATCCAATCCTCAGATATTGCAGCGGACCAATGCCATCCTTCGTCTGCTATAGCAACACCTACTTTAGCATTGATAGGGACACCCATATGAAATTCTTTTGAAAAAAGCACCAATTGAAGTCCCAAATGATACCAAGGATCCAGCCACAAGAAGGTATGTTGTGCGTTCCCAATGATATGTTTGATCATAGGCTCGAACTCATTCCTCAACTTAAGAAACTTCCTAAGTGGAAGAATCGATATGCCAGAAGCTCTGCTTTTGTCCAAGCAATCTAGAAAGAACCCGACTCAACAGGGATTAACCAAATTAGCTTTATAAACAGCAGCCTTCTTCCACTGATATGCCTGTTCTAAACCCGGTCCACCCCTTTTCTTCTCAAGCAAACTTCAGTCCACTTAACCCTCGCACTAACACCTTTCTCCTCAGAACCAGTCCATAGGAAAGAACTACACAGCAGCTTTCAATCTATCTGATAACCTTCTTTGATAAGATAACGTCCACTGCACCAATAAGAGACAGCATTATAGAGGACAAAACTAATTAATTGAAGTCTTCTAGCAAAAGAGAGCCTTCTAGCACTCCAACTACATACCAAGCTCAAGATTCTGCTTGTCAAAGGTCTTACAGACATTCTATAGAAAGTTTCCCTGATTTAAGAGGAAGTCCAAGATATTTCGCAGGCAATGAGCCAACTCTAAAACTACTCAGCTGAGTTAAATCTTCTAATGCATCAGCAGAGACACCTGAAGCATACTCTAAAACCACTCAGTTGAGATCAACTCTGAAACCACTTAGGTTTCCAATTCAATGTTGACATTTTATAAAAGCTTTGGAAAGTACTCTAGACTTCTCTCGTTGAGGCAACATTATCATCAGGAAAACATGTGTGAGTTAGCTTGATCCTGGATCACAATGAATGGTATTTCAATCAGCCCTGCTTTAGACATTATTGATAACAATTGAATGATTAACACAGAAATGTGGGGAGAGATAGGATGCCCGTCTCCCGTCTCAAGCCCATTGCTCCTGTGACAGATCCTTCCAGTCCTCCATTTAGAGCAACAGAAAAAGAAGGATATGTTATGCAAATCCCAACCCATTCAGTAAACCTGCTAGGAACCCGAACACTGCCATAATATCAAAAACGAAAGGCTACAGCACAGAACCAAAGGCCTTAATGAGACCAACTATTGTAGCACATCGAGAGATTTTTTCCTGTGATATTGCTTTATAACCTCATGTACAAGTAGCATGTTATCAATAATTTTACTTCCTTCGAGAAGGACAAATTGATTCAAACTCACAAAAGCAGGCAAGTCAGCTTTCGATCGATTATCAAATATCTTAGTAACACACTTTGTAGACCATATTGCAGCAAGAAGATAGGCCTATGATTCATCATCCATGAAGCGTTGGAGATCTTGGAACCAGAGTAATTCTTTCGAGTTCAGTACCTTGAGCAGCTGGGAATCCTAACAGAAAGTTGAGAACATCACTTGTGAAGTCGTCACCAGTGATGTGCCAAGATTCCTAGAAAAAGTGGGAAGGGCAGGACCAGGACTCTTATCTCCACTGATGGACCACAGACCTGCCTTAATCTCCTCAGCAATTGCTGGAGAACCAAGCAAAATCTTCATCCAAAAATATGAGAATCCAACATCTGAGACAATTCTGGGATAGAGCCACCCTCACTGGCAGAATATGAAGTGCCAAGCAAGCTTTTGTCAGAACTCACTGCGACCTCTGTAACCTCTTCATGGTTTTGCAGAACCGTACCATCTCGTGATGTTAAGGATCGAATCGCACTCCTAGAACTTCTTACCTTCACTACACTAAGTCTCGATACTCATGATGTGTAGTCCAATAGTAATATAATTTAAAAGTTCTATTTTTAGTTTTTCACCTCCTCAACATCCAAGCAAATTAAACCATAAGCGTGAGCAGAAATCAGCGCCGGAATAACAAACTCTGCAGTATAAGTTGGAAATACATCATACCACTCATTGGTAATCAATAGCCTGTCAAGTTTTTAAGCTGTTTAGAGTACGTTTGTTTCACGAAAAATAAATGATATAAAAAACATTTCCTAAAGTAAATAAATAAAAAAGAATTTTATCATTCATAAAAATATTTAGATATAAATTGTTGTCGATAATAAAAATATTTTTTATTGACTAATTATTTCAAGGGATACTAACAATCACTTTTAGAAAAACGTTTTTGAAATCATTCATTTTTCACAAAATATTTCACAAAATAAACGGAATTCTTGAGTCTTCTTAAAAGCTTATTTTCCATATGGTTGTATCCATGAAAGATCGTACTTTACCTTACTTTCTCATCCATTCCACTTTCCACCATGTTCTAGCTTATTGCATAGGACATCATAAGAGGATGGGTTTATGCCGTGCCATATGTTGGCGAATGTTTGAATATAGCACATTGTATTATCGTATCAAAGCATTTCTAGTGTATGGATTAGGCTCATGGCATAAGTTGTTACGTCCCTCACCATCAAGTGCAAATTTTTTTTATCTCTGTACACCAGCTCGGAATTTTTCTTGAGTTTGAGCTGATCTATAAAGTTAATGGAGTATTTTGTGTTGCACGTATCCGGAGTTTTTCTAACCAAAATGAACTTCTTTTGTTAAAAAAAAAGGAAAAGCATTCGAGTCCATTATTTCGTTTTTGATAAGTGAGAATTGGGTGATTTCGCTCTCATTTAACTTGATTAGAATTCAGTTATTTAGGGAAGCCTCTTTTTGCAGTTAAATGCCAAATTTAAACCCATGGTTGCTTAAGAGGTAAGAGGAGCATCCTAGTCCTTCTCGCTGCAAGCCTAGGTTTGCATCACTATACTTGTGCATTCTCTTAAAGTGATCACTAGAGCACAGACCTGTGTGTCTTCGATAATTATTCGGTGCGTGTGGAACAAGGGAATTGCCGCATCCACGGGAGATTAATAGGGTGCTCAAACAATTTCGAAACTCGAACATTCTATTGATATACTAAAAAAAGAGATTAAATTAGATTTATGAAGCACCTTAATAACATTTTAAACTGAAAGATAAGATTCGACCAAAAAAAAACAAAAAAAAAAAAAACTGAAAGATAAGACGCTAGCGAAATCCTGAATATTGTGAGCCCTATATCGGATTACTCGATATTTGAATGTACTAGGAATTGAGCCAATATTGTGAACCCAAATTAGACAGATCAATCGAGCAGAGTGGACTGAATCTCCAAGGTAGGCCCAAGAATAAGCTCTTGGGCTCGCTAGTTTACCCTAACTTACATAATGGGGAAATTACAGGAAATTTCTCCGAACTTTAAAGATAGCACATGATTGCCCATAAACTTTCAATTGTTAGATATTATCCCCATAAACTTTCATTTTTTGTACAGCCATTAACCCAATCTGCCATTAGCATTTGTGACGCATATTTAATTTTAAGGGGTAAATGTGTATTTCCATCTCATTTTTTTTTTTGACGGGAACATCTCTTTTACCCTTGACACCTACAAAAAAAATGAAAAAAAAAAAAACAAAGAAAATGGAGCAAATAGAATTCACTCAAAAATTAATACAAAAAAAAATTAGAAAATGAGATTTAAAAAAATAACTGTAAAAAATAGATGAAAATATTGATATAACTAATAAAATATTTCAAGAAAAAAAGAACAATTAAGTAAAAAGGAAAAAGTCTCAATAACAAGAACTTCAAATAACAAAAATTGGATACTCGTTATATAATTTCAACTGGTTAATTAATGCAAATAAATGATTGACAAATTAAAGTACATTTTAAAATCAATTGGATCACGTTTTGTTATTTCGTTTTATGAGTTGAGAACATCATTTCTTTTTGTAATTTTTTAAATATTTTTGTTGATCAATCACTTTTTACAATAATTAACCCTTTAAATATACATAATGCTAACCAATTTTTGTCATTTGACCTTTTTCTTATTGAGGCCCTTTCCCTTTTATTTAATATATATTTATTATTTTTCTTAAATTATCTAATTTAGTTCTATTAGAGCGATTATATTTGTCAAATTTGTTTAGCACATCTTAGTCGATGCTTATTTTCTTTAATATTCGTATCTAGTTAATTTAGCATTCTCCCATCTTCTATATTTTTTTCCTTTTTCAAAGCAATTAAGGGTAAAAGAGAATCTGCTTTCAGAAAATGAGATGAAAAAATAATTTCACCACTTGAAAGCCATGTGTCTTACACATGCTAACGGAAATGGAGGGTTATCGACGGTAACAAAACGAAAGTTCAAAACGAAAGTTCCAGGGTATTGTGTAACGATTGAAAGTCCAAGAGAAAATGTGCACTGTCCTAGAAATGTCACGAGTAATTTCCCCTAAAATACGTACTTTGCCTGAAATGTAGACGAAAAGGGGGTCTGAAATCCTTACCAAAAAAGAAAAAAAGGGGGTCTGAAATTATGCGTGATGGTCCTTGAATTCTACGTCCAATGCATTCCAATCGAGAGAAGTTACCACGTAATGTGCAACAGTTGAAAGTTCGAGGGCAAATGTGCGCTATCCTGGAAATTTCATGAGTAATTTCCCCTAAAACATGTGTTTTGCCGATAATGCAGAGGAAAAAGGGTCCTTGAATTTAATGACTTGTTGGATCAACAATCCTACGTGCACTCCATTCCCGTCGCGGTGGAGTTGGACTTGGGCTTTCTTTTTGCTTTCCTTTTGGTGTGTGTTTTGAAGTTTCCAACTTGGCCCTGGCTCTGTTTCCTCCACACGCCATGAATATTCTTATGCTCTCTCCGCAAGCATCACATGGGATGGTGAATACTATATGACAAAAACTGTGAAAAAGCACCTAAGCAAGAGAAAAAAAAAAAAAAAAAAGAAATTGTGCATGCACCAACAGACATGAACCGTTTTCCATTATCATGAGAGAAAAAGAAGATAGATGCCAAATGTTTAGCCCTCGGATGCGATGGAATTCACATGGATCTCACATTAAGTGGTGAAAATGTGTAAGAGCATGACAACCTCTTTCAGTGGGGATCGGTCGCGATTTAAAAGTTTGTCAACGACGCTTAATTTGAGAAATAAGAATATCTAATCCAATAGTATAAAAGAATTTCAGAAAAATATGAGTTGCTTTGTTAGTCTAATCTATATTTGTTTAGATTAACGTGAGGTGCTTTTTATTTAGGTTTATCAAGTTCAGTTTGGTTTTATTGGCTCTCCTGATGCGATAAGCCGGCACCCAATTGACAAACTAAGAACAAAAGGATCATCTAACCAAAACCAGGCATGTGATTCGTATATGCTTTTACTTGCTAAATCAGTAATTCACCATACTCCCAACTATTCCATAGACCAAAGATTTGAAGTTGCTAAATTCCATTAACTGTAAACAAAGTCTATCGATTCATATTTGATATAAAAAGAATTTTTTTATATTTTTTTCTTGCAAATCTCAATCGTTTCCTTCCTTTTCTTTATCTGTTATTGGAAATGTAATTCTGTAAAATCACCCCTAGCTCGTTTCATTTGTTTAATTTTAAATTCAACCCTTTGATGAACAATTGCAAACAAGGTAAAAAAAACCATTTTCCGCAATAGACATTACCAAAAGTAGACCAGGCAATCCTAGTCAGTTTAGCCATATGAATTGCTTAAGATTTTCCTTCGAGCTTGCAGCATATTTTCCATTGATGGTGTTGCTTTCTCACCACGCATCCTCTGGATCCGTCCCCCATCCACCATGACGCACTTGGCGATGATGACGATGTAAAATTCTTAGTGGTTGCTAAACTTGTAGCCCACACAGCAAGACAGTTCTTTGACTTTTGACCGCATTGTTTTCTCACGTGCACCCCCTCGAAGAAATTCCAAAAAACATCATCCCTAGTCAAAGCTGTCATCAATCAATGGGACATGGAAGACCAGGACGGCTCGCTCCCCCCACGAAAGGGTCGATGAAGAATCGACAGGAAGAATAAAAAACCAAAGCCAAGACCCTTGAATATTCGGACCAGTAAACCCTCGTGGTTGACGCGTAATTCAGCCTGATGAGTTTAGGGCAACCCAAAGAGTCAAACTAACGCACCAGAAGCTGTGTTTCGAGCCAAAGACTTCGAGTTTTAAGCTCTATGGTGACAATAATTATCTTGAGCATATGTGCTTCGTCACGCGTCATTCAACAAATGATTCATTAAACGAACAGTCTTTGCTCTCCTGAATTTAAAGATACACAAGGGTTGGCTCCAAAACTGATTCCTAGTCCCCCAAACTGTATCTGCTTGCAAGATGGTATTATCAACGTGATAATCAAAGTCCTTTGGTCACCTCTTAATCCCATCATCTCGTGCTTGCGTGCTTATGATATGTAAAAACCGAACTACCGACGAACTCTCTTGGAGGATCATCTGACGATACTTGTGTAAAGTCCATGATAGGCGAAAGAAGAGTTATCCGTGACTTCCATACAATGCGGTCCTCTAGAAAGATTAGATTAAACTTTTTATCCTCCTCCGTGACAACCCATTTATACTGCACGCGAATACATCATCGAACCTTAATTAAAAAAAAAAAAAAAATTCCCACTCATCAAAGTTTTTTTTTTATTTTTGGGGTGGCACACTCATCAGAGTTTTTTTATTTTTCGACACACTCATCAAAGTTGAACCATCTCTTATCTATATCTTCAGTCAAAAAACAGTCTTAAGTCTGGTGTTCATACACCCAAAAGACAAACAAAACACTTTATTAACACTTTATGGGTGGATTTATATCCCTTTTTGATTTTTGAAAGAGATCCCTCCATCCCAAAAAGCCTAAGCACAATCACATTATTTTGCTTTAGGTAGGACCCCTTTAGGTAGGACCCAATAAAACTTTAGTGACAAAAATACACTTAATAATTAAATCCTTATTTGTCAATAGGCACGCGGCTCTACTGGTAAAGAGATTGGGGGGTGAGAACGCGAGTATCACGAGTGCAGGATTCGACTCTCGTGCTTTGCAAGAGACAGAGTAAAAGTTAAAAAGTGAGGAGAATTAGACATATGACAGACCAAAAATAAATCAAATCCTTCTTTTCCTTGGTCCAGTGAATTTTCACATGAAATATCCACCACTTGATCTTGTCTTAAGCAGTTCAAGCTGTGTCACGATGTGTGAATGCTCTTTTGCTTCACGCCCATGACTGCAAAGGGCAATTATTGACCCGGGGACCATCATTCACATTTCCCACCATAATTTGTTTTAATTTTTGCAATTTTTCTTTTCCTCACTTTATTTTTGGGAGAATCTTCTGCAATATAATATCAGAATAGGGTCGGCAATTGCAGTCAAAAATCGAGAAACTCCCTTCTCGAAGTCGGTTTGCTTTTGCCTGGAACAAGAGGAGGGGTTGGGACAATCACACAACCCACTTCGAGATATAAGAATGGTTGACTCGATACAATTGTTTATTCAAGTGATCTCGTATCTGATACACTTGCACCCCAATTAGCCTTTGTTTAGTGGAACTTGGACCTTTAAGGATAGAAACATGACTAGTCACGTGTATATAATAAGAGATAATTTCGCAACCGATTCTAAACTTTTCTCCGGGGAACATGAATGCACCGATCTTCTTTCTCGTCTCACAAACACTCAAAGTCCAATGTGGCGCTATCAACGCATGATGTCTCATCGGGTTTTTTAACGGGCCATTATGGATAGAATTGTGACGAAAAGTACTTTTAAGTTACTTTTACAAATTTGGGTTATTGGTGTCTCATGAGAAAAAGCTTAGAATTTTTTGTGGAATTTTTCCATATGAACAATTGTGGTATAATGGGGTCGATTACACACGTATAATATCGCTCGTTGTGGTGTTATTAATGACACCCTCCAATTTTTTCAAAATTCATTGAATTTTTTTTTTTTTTTTGCTACTAAAACTCATTGAATTTGTTGGGGGAAGTGGTACATGATCTTTGGATGGGAATTATTGTTTATCGTTGGCCTCTATCGTTAGACGTCTGCGCAATTTATCAAAGTCACACATTTTATGGCCAAAAAGAGAGAGCCACTTATTTTTACAGATGTTAATGTACACTTTCTAGAAATTACCAACCTTCAACGAGTTTTTTAAAGTGTGATTATTACATGACAAAGTGCGGAGTCTTTTTCATGTCAACTTCAAGTCTGAATACAGAGATCACGCCATCCCAGTAATGGATGGCATTTTGAACTTGGATTTTTCCCCTCTGGGTCAAAGCAGGATTCCCATCAATTGACTTGGGTCAAACATCTTTGATCAGAGAAAATCAGACCAAAAAAAAAAAATGCACAGGAATTCACAATTTGTAAGTCCACTGTGCGAATTCGTGTAAATTGCACGTACCCTGCTTAACCCGCCCAGCAAAGAAGAAAAGCAACAAAAGCCATCTACGAACGAAGTCGATGATACCAATGTAAAACAAAGCATTTGACCGTGTCCCACGTTCCCTGGTCAATGGTACAAATGGTCAGGTCCATTTGACACGATTCATTAGTGATCCTTTTGGCCATAGACAAGACCTGGGGTTCAACTCATGCTTTTGAGACTGAATCTGAAGACCGCTCTTGTTGATTGGACTTGACCTGGGGAAGCTTTCTGGGCATACCGAGCGATTAGCCGTTGCTCGGGTCCAGAGGGGGTGGGAAATTCACACGAAATGCACCCGGGAAATTTCGTAAACTATCGTATATGCTCGCCGGAAAAAAAGGGTTATTTTTCTAGGCGAATCCTAATGCTGAGTGAGATTACTAAGTTATGATCCTACTTAGAATGCAAGCTCCACTAGAATTTCACGGAAAAAGTGCAAAAAAAAATCCTAAATTTTTTGCATTTATGCCAATTTAGTCATAAATCTTTTTTTTGTACCAATTCAATCCTAAAATTTTGGATTGGTGCCAATTTAGCTCTAAACTTTTTTTATGTCAATTCAGTCCTAAATATTTTGTCTTTATGTCAATTCAATTCTTTCGATCAATTTTAGCAGGATTTTGCTGACGTGGACGCCAGCTGGCCAGCGGCCAGTCACCAACACTGATTTGGATAACTTTAATAATATTTTAATATTTTTTGAATTTTTATTTATTCTTTTGTTCTTTTCTTTTCTTTTTTTCCCCTCCCCTCCCCTCCCTCCTTCCTCCAGCCGGTCGCCGGACCGACGACAGGCCAGAGGCCGTCGCCGGTGAGGTTGACCTCGTCGATCGCCGGTTTGGCAACTGGCCGGAGGAAGGAGGGAGGGAAGGGGGGAAAAAAAGGAAAAGAGATAAAGAAATAAAAATTAAAAAAATATTAAAATATTAGTAAAGTTGTCCACGTCAGCGCCGTTGGCCAGTCAGCGTCCACGTTAGCAAAATCTGGCCAAAATTGGGCAGAATAACTGAATTGGCATAAAAACAAAAAGTTTAGGACTGAATTAATACCATAAAAAGGTTTAGGATTAAATTGGCACTAATGCAAAAGGTTTATGACTGAATTGACATTAAAAAAAGGTTTAAGATTAAATTGACACAAATGTAAAAGATTTAAGACTTTTTTTGGGACTTTTCCCAGAATTTCACAAGACACAATTTCATTCAGAAAGAAAGGCAACCGAATAAGACACTTCTATTTCGTTGGACGGGTGAAAAAAAGGAGATGAACACGGGAGGAGGGGTTGGGTTGCACTCGCATCAGTAATGCTTCCAACAAAACAGAAAGTGTCTCGTTTGGTCCCCCTCCTCCGTAAGCCCCAAAAAGAGAGGGCGGCTTCTCAATTAGTGGGCCATGACGCCACGGCCATGTGTTGCTGAGCTGGGAACTTTAAATCGCGACCCGTGCGGCACTTTACTCCTCGATTTTCGCCGTGTTTTGCCTGAGTTTCACTTGCTCTTTAGGGAATTTTAAAGAGAGAAACTTTCGAGATGCGTGTACTGCTAAGATACTTAGATGACTGACAAAAGTTTTTCTCTCTAAAATTCCCTAAAAATTCTAGCAAAAAAAAGATACTTAGATGACTCCAAACGGCACAAGCCCACCATTTCTTCACACTCCTAGATTTACGATCCGACCTAATGATGAAGATCAATAGAAAGCCCTTATACGTGAATTTCCTTGTTGCCTCTCAGAAAACTCTAGATACGATAAGGTTTTATATTACATGATTCGCTTGACCAACGCATGGCTATTTTGGCCAATTTCTTTAGCCGGATTAGCCTGGTAACCTTTTGTCCGTGACATAGGGCCTAGGTGCCTCTTTGTGAAAGACAGATCTACAAAATTAATTTTAAGTGACAGGACAAACAGTTAATTATTCAGGTCAATATTTCACTTTTCAATATCCATCCTCGGGGATACAATGCGATGCAACTTCTATGTTTCGCAAGCTTCTTTTGTCGAATATAACGAACGGCAGCTCAGGTGAGGATTGGTATCTACTCAATGTCATCGTCTAAATTCAAGAATCAAACCAACTCAAATATCCAATTGAAAGATTCACACAACCACGTTACACCGCGACATGCCGTGCTAGATAAACTGGCTCGTGGAAAGTACCTTCCCTTTTCTTCTCATGCGAAGTCGGAAATGCCAAGGTCGATATTCAACGATGGTTCGTGAACTGATCGGTTTAGAAGCTACTTTGAGAAAATCAACCTTCGCCGTCGTCAGAAACAAGTTGGTGGGATGGCGTCATCAACGCACCTGGAGGCACGCATGGGAGTTTTCCCAAATTCGCAGCTCCTATATAGTCCTACCCCACCCGCGTATTCTCCTACCACCATCTGCTTCGCACAGATATTTCTCGCACGAACACCTACCGGGACGAGCTGCTCGCATCGCACTCTCTCCAGTTTAGGTAGTGACCCCCCCACATGTATTTGCATCTCGGCGATCTCTCCATTCAAACTAGTCTAGACTTCGATATTCCTTCTCTTTTTCCTTGCCAAAAGATCAGGTCTCTCGTGGTTTTCTGTTGCTTCTCTTTATAGACAGGCGTTTTCATGTCTGCCCTGCAAAAATTTGAGCCGACCCATCTCACAGTATTGGTCCTTGAACCGGGTCCTTCGTGTGTGACCATGTCATCATCCGTTTGTCTGTTAAAGTTCCACCCTTTTCGTTTTGTTAAAAATGGATAAGACCCATTTCTTCTCTTCTAGCAAACTGGGTTCAAACAGTTGGGTTCTTGGCTCTTGAAAACGACTCCTTTGGCCACTTTGAAGCAGTCGAATGGTTCGTCAATTATGTGTCGCGGAGACTCTGCTCACCGTGATCTCTTGTGCATGTTTTTGCAGTTAGTAACAAGCTTGCGTCGAAGTTGCGAGAGAGCTTGAAGAGCTTGGTCTGTGGTTGGGAGCCAAATGTCTGTTTCTATGGATGGGAATGTGGCAGGAGTTGGTACAGTGTTCGAGAATGGGTTCGTTCATGACTTGCTACCTTCAACAGAGGACCAACATGAAGGGGTCATCGTGGAGAATCTGGAGATCACTGCCCCTATGGGGCCTGAGGTCTTCGGTGCCAGGCTCAGAGCCTCAATCTCCGAATGGAAGAGAAAGGTACACGTGAACTCTTCGTTTTGATATCTCGTGTTCCTGATTTCTCTTGCTGCGTGGGATGTCAACTTGATTGCTGCAATTGGACTAGGAGTTTGCTTGGATTGCCCTCTGGGTTCGTCATTGCCCTGGCAAGCAATTGAAGCTTATTTAGGAATTGCCTGCCCGATCATTTAGCGATGCAGAATCCTCGGTTGTTCTTACGTGAACCCCTGAAAGCAAGGCCTACCTCAGTTTGATTAAATGCCCTAATTCATGCTTGTGAGAAATGACCATTCTTTTGTCCACACCTAGTAAGATAGACCACTGTTATCAGTTAGACTCGCGCAGTCCACGCTCTGTCGTTTTGGCTATGATATTCAGTTTGCTAAATCTGGCTTCAGCAATTTAAATCTCTGCTGAAACACATTTATTTCTCCATCTTGCAGGGAAAAAAGGGTGTGTGGATTAAATTTCCCCCTGAACTCGCAAATCTTATCGAAAGTGCCATACAGGTTTCAATTTTCTAATCCTTTTGACATCTTGGTTTCCACGAAGTCTTTTGACAGTTAACGATTACATGGTCTTAATATAGGTTAGCTGAATATATGATAAGTTTGTAACTGGCAATGTAGTGGAAAGAAGCTGCAGATTAATCGTGTTTTCAAAGAATTTGTGATTTCATCTATTTCAATAGTGGATTTTCGTTCCGGTGTCCTGTTTTCACCACTTAGCAGTTTGGTGCGTTTAGAATAACGAAACAGTTGAGGAAGTTGTAGCATTGATTTTGGACTACATTATGCCTTCTTCTTAAAGGGGTTCTGGTGTTTTGCTGTATTGCTTTAGTCTACCATACTGCTTCACCTATGAGCATGTTAAGTATTTCCTTTACATATGTTGTATTAGTTGGGCTTTCGATACCACCATGCTGAGCCAAGTTACCTCATGATGACATACTGGATTCCTGAAAGTCCTTGCATGCTGCCTGCAAATGCTTCGCACCGAGTACGTGTTGGGGCAATTGTCTTGAACGACAAAAGAGAGGTATAGTAGCATTGGGGTTGATGTCTTGTGTCTTAAACATTCTCAATTTTGCAGAGGTTAAAACCTAGAAACTTTTAGGAGATAGAGAATACCCTCATTGACGCTTAATCTCTTTAGCTTAGGCAACATTGACATGTCGATGGACTTCTTTTTTTGGCTGTACATATCAATGGACTTTAATAATCGTGCTCTAAAGGATAAACATCTGCATATTGGAGACCAAGCTGCAAAATTATAGAACCCTCGGTGAAGTCTCACTATTAATGCTGGTCAAACATCTGCTGTATATATCATATGTTGGAAATATCTGCTCTCTTTCATTTTGATGCGAAAATTTCTGACACGCATTCTTATTGTTAGTTATTTAATGCGAACTTCATGCATGTTCTCGCATACGAATCGAGTTAATATACAGCGTGTCCATTCATTCAAATATTTCACGTACATCCAGATATTTCGGCTTTGTCGATCTGGTGTTTGATGTCCTGGATTACTGGTCGGCAGGTACTTGTAGTCCAGGAAAAGAGCGGCGCTCTAAAGGGAATGGGTCTGTGGAAAATCCCCACTGGAGTGGTGGATGAGGTGAATCCTAATACTACAGCACAAAAAGTCGTCCTAAAGATTTGTCCACTGATATTAAATGACATTCATTATGACAGGATGAAGACATAGAGGTAGCAGCCACGAGAGAAGTGAAAGAAGAGACTGGAGTAAGTGATAAGTATATATCAGTACCTGTCCATAGTTCTCGTGATTTTTGGTCATTAATGCGCCTTTTGATTTACATGATTTTCGTCTGTCCAGATTGATACGGAGTTCAAAGAGATCCTATTGTTCAGGTAAGTTATCTCTGTGTTCAGTTTATTTAAGTTACGTCTACACGTAATGAATCACAGTCAGATGAACTTATGCAGGTGCAGGGCAGGGTTTAGATAACGTTTGTCAGGGACCCGTTTCTCGCTTATTACTGTATGCTAATAATACTTTCAGAGAACCGTTATTATGGTGCTAACTCTGCATTAACTCATAAGGAATAAAAGTTTAGTGTATAAGAAATCAAAAGGAGGTAAGGAAATAGTAGGTAAAATAGTCGGTCCGTACTTCTAAAATTCACATCTTGGCCGCCACAACAGCATTCACAAAAGGGCTCTTTAAGTTCACTTTGAACCTCATTACATGTCCATCCTTGGCTCAATAATACAGTTCTGATACGTGTGTGACTTGCTCATGTCTCGCTTAGGCAATCGCACAAAGCATTCTTTGAGAAGTCGGAGTTATTTTTCTTATGCATTTTGCGACCACTGTCCTTCAACATTCAGAAACAAGATCTGGAGATAGAGGCGGCTCAGGTAACTTTTTCACTTCAAAGTCGTTAGAGAACTGTTCCGTTCCATCACACATGTATGTTTCACATTGCCATAAATGGCCCGATTCTGCTGATACGCACAATTCCAGCCCCTGTTCTAATTGCCTTTTCTTTTCCCCCCTTCGCAGTGGATGCCGTTGGAAGATTTTGCTGCTCAACCTTTCGCCCAACAAAATGACCTCTGTGAGTGCATTACTGAAATATGCTTAGCGAGAGCAAACCAGGACTATTCCCGATTCGTCCCCGTGGACACACCTACAAGGTCGATTTCTGACAACGGATTACAGTACGTCTATCTGAATGCCAAGACCTTACTGAGGGGATAGTGCTTTTAGATATTTGTCCAAGTGCAGGTTTACTCTAAATTCATATGTAATTTAGTCTGCTAAATTTTCTTCTTCCCCTAGCCCGGCTGAACTGGCATACCTGTACCGAGTTGTAATTGCAGCAAATGCTAGAAATAGTTCATAGTACAGAGGACAATCAATCAGTAATCATTAGCTTGAGTAACCAATGTGGGCTGAAACAAAGTGGCCGTGGCCTTGTTTCTGGCTAACCCTCTGTTAAATTTGAGATAAACCCCACAAAATCACATGGGTCACAGATTATTCCTCTTTTGGAAAAACAAGTAACCACGATCTTATTTTTCATCAGTAACAGAACAATCTGAACCAAGCCTATAGCCATCAAAACAATTCATGGCTCACAGAAACTCCTCAAAAACCACTCAGTAAAAAAAAGAATAATTGAAAAAAACAAAAGAAAAAGTTAGCTTCCCCAGTTAACACCAAAAAGTCACACTCTTACCTGAAAATGAAAAGTAGAGAAAAGCGGTGGCTACAATGCCAAAACCACAAGCAACAAACTCAATGCCATGAAGCCAAATCTCCCACAGCAAATCCTAACACTTGCATTAGCCGTCTGGTCGGCCACAGTACCATCCGGTGAATCAGCTGGCGTGTCCGATGACCCCGACGTTGGTGGGGCTGGTGGGGACTTGTGCTTTGCTGCAGCCTTTGGCGACTCGGCTGCCTTCTCTGGTGTCGGAGCCGGTGCTGGTGCAGGCGATAGAGCTGCCTTGAACAGCTCCTGGGGGAGCAGGACCTTGTCAAGTGTATAGATTACCAGTGGCTGCTCATCAAGCAATGTCCCTGTGATCTTCACTGTGTTGACTTTGGTCTTCAGGGTCACATCTTGACCGTCGTTCTGCACCGTGAAGTCGAACTTCCTCGACCCATCGGTCGCCAGCGTGTTCATCAGCCCATTGTTCGACCTGAGCATGGACATCGACATGTATATAGGCACCGCAAAGAACTCCAGGAACGAGGCCCTGTCTGCCGCGGAGAGGTTGTTGAATGTCAGTTGGAATGCCTTGAAGGGGTCGTCGAGTGGGCAAAACGCTGTTAATCCTCCAACGACATTGTCCTGGAAGTCGCGATCAGCAATGAAAGACGCAACCATGAGTACTTTTATCTTTTGATCTTACTCAATCAAGAAGTTAAGGATTTGATTTCTGCTCTTAATTAGAAGACATTTCAGATATCACTAGTGCTTAGAACATGACGAATTGCTGATTCTGTGATCAATGGCATGTGTGAATAAGATGAATCAACAAGCCTCCTCAGCCATGAAATTCTGCATCACCAGAAATGAAACTGGTTTTTCTGGGCCTGTGGACTGACCTTCAAGTCCAAACTTGCTTTTCTTCCTGGATCTGCTCATTTGAAAATCCATTTTTTTCAAGTGTTCTACTTTTCTTTCTGTTTTTTACCCGAATATTTCGAAGGTGGTATAGAAAAAGACAAAAACAAACATATGAAAGGACTGGAAGATCAATTCATTCCATTTCTTTAATTTGGCTTTATAAGGAAAACCCAAGATATCAAGTTAGAAAAGAAAAAAATAATGTCCCTTATATTTCATAAAAGACCCGAAAAAGTCACTAAGAAAATTGTATAAATTAATTCTTCTAACAAGAAATTAAAACTGCAGCAGCTATCTATGCTGCCCTTTTGTCCACTAGCAAAATGCGCAATTTTAATATAGATCACCACATTTGCGCACTCCATCGACAAACGTCTGTATGCTCTTCATTATCTTTAGTGTGTGCAACATATAGAAATAAAGAGCGTTATATCCGATAAAGATTAGTAATTAATACATGCATTTGTAACTAGAAAAAAAAAATCGCATTTCTAACTTGTCAAACTAAGTACTCTTATACGGAGGTATAAAATGTACGATACCATTACCTCGTAAGTCTTCATGGCATCAGAGCTATTTGACAGGGCGTCGGCGAACTCCTTGCAGCCGTGCGCCACCATCACGTCCGTCACATTCACCTGGGTCGGCTCCGGAGCCGGCGCCGCCGCGATGGCCGACGGCAGCACCTTGCTGATCTGTATCACCGACATGTTGTACGGCACCTCCTGCAGGGACTTCACGAAGTAGACCCCGACGTCGCTGCTGCCGCCCTCCTCCGGGGCGAAAGCCACCTTCCCGCCCTTGAGGTCGGTGATGTTGACGAAGCCGGAGGAGCCCGGGGCGGAGCCAGTTGACTGGAAGAGGGTGGCGGCGAGGGCGAAGCCGTCGGTGAGCTGGTGGAGCTTCTTGGAGTCGAAGTAGTCGAGGAGGACGTGGAGGGAGAGGATGTTCTTGAGGGTGGCGGTGGAGGGGTGCTCCGCGAGGAGGTCGTTCATGGCGGCGTTGGAGACGGCGAGGACGGTGATGGTGGTGCGGCTGTTGATCTCGGCCGCCAGGTGGGTGACGCTGAGGTAGTGGTTGAAGGTGGAGCAGTCCGGGTGGCCAGCGAGGATGGTCGTGATGTTGAGCGCGCCGGCTGGGAAGGTGGCGGCGGCGGCGGCCAGGAGGAGGAGGAGTGCCGCCAGGAGGTGCGGCGGTGCGCGGTGGACCTGCATCGTAGAGAGAGAGAGAGAGAGCGAAGAGACGGTGGAAACTCAAGGACAAACTGGTTAGCGAGCTAAGTGAGATGTGATGGACGTTCTTGAGAGATTTAGAAGTAAGGAAGAGAGAGCCCTCGAGGTGGTTAATAATTTAATATCGAATTAATTTTAACATAAATAAAACATTTTTTTTAAATCTCCAGGACCATAGACTCCCATCTCGAATAAATCTCGAAAAATTAGACATGCACCGAGTACCGTAAAGAAAATTTTACATAAATGACTTTTATTCATCTTCGATTCAAAAATTTTAATTACGTAACCCTTTGATCCTGTCTGTTGATTTCAGAGCCATTTCTTTCCAACTTTTGCTTATACTAAGATTGTGAGGGTTAGCACTAGTCTAATCAATTGACAAAGTGGACATAAAGATGAAAATCGCCAATTTTTATGAGATTAGCAAGCTCAATGAATCAACGAGGTCACAGATCAGGTTCTTTTTTGCCGTACAACGTGAAAGTTACATAAGACATCGCCAGTCAAACACGATTATCTTTACACAAAGGCTTATTTGCTTGAGAGTGATTTTAGATTGTGAAACCGAGAACCCGGCTCTTAATGCATGAAATCCCTAATATCCAAACCACTTCGTGAAAGACAAAAGCATCGGAAACCCATTAAGGGAGCACGTAATGGGGAATAAAAAAAAGGAGGAATTCAGACCCAAAAAGTCACAAAAAATGATTTTTTTTTTATAAATTTGTTGGAAATTAAGGAAGTTGGTCAGGCTGTTGCACAGACAGCTTCCGGACGGGGCGGCTGAAAAAACTGAAAATTAAACAAAGGGTCAATTGGAAAACGGGCTTGTGTGGATTGTACTAAACTTTAAGGGCAATCCAAATTTTAAAAATATATATATTTTTTAAACGTAATTTTAAAATAAAATTGACTAAAAGACAAACTCCCGTGATTTTAGCATCGCCTCCACAGAAATCCATGTGGTAAAGTGCAAATGTTTTTATTTTTTAAATGCAGCGAGGAGGGTGGATTTAAAAAAGGAAAAAAAAAATAAAGGGCAAAGATTAGACCGAAAACCACTGCGCAAGCAAGAATAGGATACATTCGGAATCTTCGTGACACCTTTTCGAGGTTGCGTGATCGCTAATCGTGTAATGGCAGTGGCACGACCGGAAAGTTCCTCGGTCGAGACCCCGGTGGGACCCACCCACTTCAGCTGCAACTTTTTATTTTCCTTTCTCAGTTTTGCAAGGAAAAAAAAGAGGAAAAGAAAAAGGGAAAAATTCGCGAGTTTCTTCCCAAAAAAAATTAAAAAAAAACGGTAGTCCGCGAGGCTACAAGTTTAATTCGTTTTCTTGGGCAACTTAAGCCATGCTTAGCATCAATGCCCACGTCTCCCTCAAAATGATGACTCTTCCAACTTCGACTATGTCCATTACATCCTTTTTTCCAGAATTTTCGGCTCCGCTCATTTCGCAGAAAATATTTTCTTCATTTTTCAGTGTTCAGTTTGCTTAGGAAAATGGGTTAATGGAAAAGCCTATGTTTTAATTCAGGAAAAATGATTTCCCCTTTGAAAAATTCAGAAAATATTTTTTCAAAATATGACTAAATATTGACGGTTAAACCCAAAACTCTACATTTGAACACAAGAGCTCCAACATCAATTCCTGAATTTCCAACGCCCTAGCTAGGACCAGGTCTCTAACACCTGGGTACAAGTCCATCGAGGTCGGACCTGGGTCCATTAAGGTCGGGCTCGGGACCCCAGTGCCCAGGTCCTCATGCCTGAGTCCATCGAAGCCAAGCCCAAACTCCTAATGCCTGTGCCCTATGCCTTAGCACCAGAGCCCACGTCCATAAAGCTTGGCTCGGGTCCTAACACACAAGCTCTTGTCCCCGGTACTAAGGCCTGAATCCACAAAGGTCTTGCACGAGTCCTCACCACTTGAGCCCATCCTCTTGATTAATGAAACATTCATTCTTATAAAACAATTCTTTAAAGGAAAGAAATTTTTTTTTTGGTAAAGTTAAAAGATAGAAATTTTTTGTTCTTTTATTTTTCTTATTTTCTTTCTTTTTCTTTTTGCTTCATCCTTGGCAAGCAACTAATCACAAGCAAGTCTTGAGTGCGACCGGCCTCAAGCGAGGCTCGAGTTCGTTAGATCTGTTAAGGTCGAGTTAACCGACCTTGGGCTGGCTCGACGGCTCGACCTCACCCAAGGCTCCATGTCGCATGTGGCTGGTCACCAGCTATCGTTATGGTCGGCGACCGGCAGAAATAGAAGGAAAAAGAAAAAGAAAAACTTTTCAAAAAATTCAAATTTTTGGTATCTTTTCCAAAGAAAATCAAATTGCATTTTCCATTTGACTAAGCCTAATTAGGACCTACTTAACAACATTCTGACCGAAAAGAAATGGAATTAACACGACAGGATCGCACCATGATTTTCCCTTTTGGTCTTTGGCCCTGGCGATAAAACGAGGATGGTTGGCAATTGATTATTGAGTAAATTATGAAAAAGATAATTCATGAAATAAGGAGGGAAAAATAAATAAATAAATGGACCGGGGCCTTCAGTTTGGCGAATAGCGTAAGAAAAGAGGGAAAATGTGTCCGTCAATGGTCAACGGCGCTAACCCCGAGGAAATCTCCAGCTTAACTTGTCCCGTCCGATGAGCGAAGCCGAAGTTTCCGGTCAGAGAAATGTTCGCCACGTGGCTGGTCAACGGTGGAAACTGAAACTCATTACCACCGGCGGCCCAAGCAGGGGACGGTTTGGATGGTAAAATTTAGGGTTTGTGCAACCGATTTGGTTCTACCCGAGAACTGAATCCCACTCAGCCATAAAAATAGATCCGATTCTCAGTTTCAAATTTTTTAAATTAATATTGTGCAAGTAGATTCTAAGTTTTGGTGCTGAATCCACACAGGAATTGGCGGTTAGAATCTATTTTATGAAAAGGTTAATACTACAAAAAACTTCAAACTGGTATACCTGTGATAAATTTATCTCAAATTAATTTTTTAACCACAAAAATACTCCAAACTGGCATATCTATGACAATTTTCGTCTTCATTAATTTTCGTTAAATTTACCAGTCAAATTTCTGAGTTGGATGACACGTTGTAGTTAACAGATCTACCAGTTTAAGAGTCACGTGTACCGATTTATGATTTTTTGAAATATTAATTTAATTCAATAGAAGGTCAATTTGTCACAAATGTATCAATTTGAAATTTTTGGTAGTCAAAAAATTAATTTAAGGTAAATTTATCACATGTGTATCAGTTTGATATTTTTAGTGGTCAAAAAACTAGTTTTTGGTAAATTTGTCATAGAAGTACCAGTTTAGAGTTTTTCGTAGTATTAACCCATTATAAAATTGGAAGAAAATCATTTATCTTTCTTGAATGAACTTAATTTTCCTATTGCTTTATATTTCTATTTGTTTTGTATCAATAGTTAACTGCTATTTGGCTAGGTTTTTATAAAAAGAAAATGAAGCAAAAAATAAGAAATCGATTCTCAGGTAGACCTTGAAACCGGATAAGAAAATAAGATAAATTCCAGGGCAAATGGGATGGGTCTCAAGTTCCAAAAATGGTAACCGATTCCAACAAGGTAGGTTCCAAGATTTAGATTTGGAACCTATCCAGAAACCGATCACCCCTAGAATTCTTCTCTCTCTCCACCTCATCATCGAACCCTTACAACTTTGATAAATATTGTTGTTATACTGAGTTATTAAGAATTATAAACCTTTTTCCTAGATCATCGAGAATGCACATTGAATTTTTTGTTAAACATAAAAATCTAAGGGTTCTCGATATTGATCACTTCTTTACTGATAAAGTTCTAATGCGTACAAGTAATCACAGCTAATATATGACGGGAAAATTCCTCTTGGTCTCACATTTTGGGAGATTCCAATTTTATCCTCACATTAAATAAACCCCAAATATATAACAGGACATTATATGAAGGAAGAAGCACATGAGGGGAGGTTTCAACCATTGCGGTTGTGCACTGTCGTATCTAAACATTTTTTGGTCCATTAAGGTCGTTGAAATGGGTACTAATTATTTCAAGTTGGTCCTTCCGTTAATAATTTAACAGATATACTAATGTGGTAGTTAGTTGTCACATGCTGGCACTTATGTGTCTCATGTCGCCTATGTAGACATAACAATCTAAACTTTTGTTTTTTAGAATTTTGATGTAAAGAGTTAAAAATAAAGAAGAAAATTCTTCTAAGGCGAGAGAGAGGTAAGGGAGGTTGACGGCATTGGGCGGCCATGAGCGGCACCACTTAGTTAGCGACATAAGTCCATCGGCCCTCGTCGCCAACGCCTCCAACTCCACTCGCATCGGAACATGCGCACATACAAATAGAGAGATGGGTATTGGAGACTAGGCCCCCCCCATGAACAAGGTAAATTTTGCTTGCGAGAACAAGGAGACCTACCAACTGCACATTTGGGTTGCTTTTCAAAAGCAAGAGGAGATTTCCAGAAGTAGAGCATTCTACTTTCATCATATGTCTAACTTAGGGATGATCGATTCCTAAGTGGTCCAGTTCACACCCAGCAGTCGATTATCGGACCAGAGAAACTAGTTTCTTGTTCTGGAATGGAGAACCAGACCAGTTCGGTTCTCGGGTGGGTAAATGGAACCCGTTGCATGTTCTGCTTTTTTTAAAGCATGTGGTCCATGATCCAAATCCATGGCAGTATTGGTAATGAGAAGACACATATAAAAGAACTTGCAATAATAGCAGCCGAAAGATGCCCTCTTGAAAAGGCAATGAGAAGCATCATCAATGAAAGGGGACATCAGTTTCGCTCCTTGGGCAGGAAAAGAAATGTATAAACCAAATAGACAAGAAATGATAAATACAGCACATTTCGAATGTTGTCTGAGCTCTCGATGGTCGATATGATCAAACACATCCACAGTCTACAATGGTGTAGGAAGAACAGCAAAAAAAATAGAGCATTAGATATTTACCTCGATGGTATGTGATTGCAATCATGATCGGCCAAAAACAGAGCAAGAGAGGGAGGAAAGAGTCAAAACTCAGATGAGACCGCGAGAGGAACGCATCAGGCCACTCAAGCGAGAGGGTGGCGTCTAAGAGTCGAGCGAGACTAAAAGTGACTGAGTTAAGCGAAACTGAGAGTCGACCGAGAGATAGAGAGTGCTAAGTCGAGGAAGAGAGGCATGAAGAATAAGAATGGGATTAGGGTTTTGTTTCAAATTTCGGAAAAAGGTGTGAAAGAGCGAGGTTTGTCACATTTGTAAGAATAAAAAATATAAATTAAAAATTAAAAAATCGGTCTGGTTCAAATGATCCAAGTAGGTAATTCCACATCTAGAATCAGGAATCGGACCAATGCTCCCGAAAATCAACTAGAACCGGCTGGTTCGATTCGATCCCATCCAGATGGTTGCTTTTGCTCATCCCTAATTACTGTCTGGATTTTTGCACAAGAGAGGAAATACTGCTTTGGTTTTTGTCCAAGCTGTTTCTTGCAGGTCTAGACCTTAAAACTAGTTACTAGACTCCAGTGACTTCAATCACATAAGAAGGTGATCTTAGTCTTCTTATCTATGTAGAGCCAGTCAACCTTGCTTCCATTCCTCAGTGGTAGGAGCTGTTTTTGCTAACGGTCCTTCCAGTCTTTTCACGCTTCACTCCGATTTGATTGTTCACTTTTTACTCTCAGGTCCTTCCAAGCATATTGACATATTCCGATTCCACTCAGTTGTTCACGTTCCATTGGTCCATCCAAACCTGCAAATGCTCCTCATTCTACGACTTATTTACCTTTTATTCATATGAATCTAGCTTTTATTCACTTTCTATGCTTAATAACTTGTTCACCGTTAGTAGTGGCAAAATATGCCTAACTTTTAAATGATCCTATTAGGACGCCATCTGCATATTAACTTGTGCATCTATCGTATGGTTTTACGTTAGAGCTTTCTTTTTGCATACAACTTTATTTTAAGTTAAGTCTTTAATGAACACATGGATGTACATCACAACAACATAGTCACACTTCTTTACAAAAGCAATGTCCCTTACCTTGACCTTGCAGGTTAATTAAATTGGTAAAATGAATTTGTGTATAGTAAAAAATATTCGTATGTACTCAAACATAACTTCTTATGGAGAATTAATTTTGCCTCAATCCTATAGGTCTAAATGTTGATGCTGTACTTTTCTCTCCCCCAATTTTTCTAACTTCGAACAAAGGAAGCTTTATTTAGTTTGATGTGACGAACGTCAAATTCTCAAAATTACCTTATCCCAACGGTAAATACAAGAAGGGAAAATGACACAAATGGTTCGTAAACTTTGGCTTAATGTGTAATATAGTTCCTGAAATTTGGCCCAATATATAATATGATCCTTGAAATTTTAATTTATTTAATGTGATCTTTAAACTTTTGGTACATATTCAAATTAATTCTTGGACTATGTAAAGATGTTCAATGTTGTTTTTCAATTAATTTAAGTACAGAGACAATATTGAATATTGTCATATAATTCAGAGACTATCTTGAACATACACCAAAAGTTCAGGGACTATATTGAACAAATTAAAAATTCAGGAACCACATTATATATTGAGTTAAAGTTCATATACCATATTAAACAAATTGAAAGTTTAGAGACCACGTTACACATTTGACCAAAATTCAAGAACCGTTTGTGTTATTTTTCTTTCCTGTTTTTTTCTCGCTAGGGATGCATCTAACCTCAAAACAATAGCGCTTGGGATGTGTATCAATTCCAGTCCAACCTGAGAATCAATTCGGACCAAACCAAACTAGCCAATTTTAGGTGGTTCCCGAGAAGACCGGTCCAGTTCTCGGTTCCACATAAGGAACTTGACTAACTAGACCGACCAAGATTTCTTAATTTTTTTTTATTTTTTATTCTTAAGCAAATCCTAATTACTAAATTATTTTTCCTTTTTCGACCAAAAAATTATTTCTTTTCTTTTAATGTTCATAAACTCCCACTTTTCATGCATAAAAGAAATAAAAAATAAAAAAAAGAAATAATCGATTTTGGGACCGATCCTAATCTGGTGGGCTGGTTCTTAGCCACAAACTGAAAACCAATCTTGCCCGATCTGATTTTAGGTTTCAGGGTGGGTGGTAAAACAACCACCCCTAGATAGCACTTGGCACGGTGGGTAAACGTGGGAGGCCGGGGTTAAATATTTGGCATACCTTGTAAGAGATTCTACCCAACTTTGAGGATCCACGTGACAGCTAATTACAATATTAGTTGCTAAAACTAATTATATTTGAACGAGACCCTCACACGCCCATAAAATAATATTTGTGGCCCCAGAGAGTTGCGAAGATTCTCAATTGCATCCCCAGGCTGCCCCACATGAAGGGCACGATATTATTGAATATATCTGTTTAATATATTCGAAGCTGAGATCATTTTCATAAAGTACGTACTTGACTGTGGCTAGTCACCCGAGAAGAAGGAAATGATCATGTTGACCCGTTGCTCTCCCTCTCTTTTCCAAGTACACTGTGCATTATATATATATATATGATGAAGCAGCTTTTCTTTTCTTTTTTAATTTTTCTTGGCACGTTATGATGGACTCCGAGACTGACTACACTCAAAAGTGTTGGCAACGCACAATAAAAGTCCAATACCTTTGCCAAAAAGAGCTCAAATTCGAGCCAATTAACATATTCAGTTGGACTCACTTTCACTCAAAAGTTTAAATCAATGAATTATTGACCAACTATGATATATTATTTATTTAACACCATACCAATTCTTCGATGTGAGACTTCTCCAACACAAATCACACATGCATTCTAGCAATCTTCTCTTCACATGTGAGCTCCAGTGTTAGATTTGCTCCCCATTAATTCAAATATCATTTTGCATCAACATATCTTAACTTGAATCCCCAATGCCCAACTTCACCTCCGATCTCTTTCTTTGGACCAAACCATGAAGTCTGCCATGCCACACCATAACACTCACATGCCCGGAAATTGCATTGATCATCAAATTCCTTTCTAGAGATATTTGCCAAACACCAATACACATTAGGAGTGGGCCACCAATCAACCATCAACTCCGATACCATTGTTGAGAGTGCACAATAGAAGTCCGATACCTTCGTTAGAGGGAGCCCAAGTACAAGCTCGTTAACATATCCAATTGGACTCATCTTCACTCAAAAGCTTAAGTCAATGAGTCATAGGCCAATAATAATATATTAACTGCTCAACACCACACCAATTCTCCGATATAGGACTTCTCTAACACAAATCACACGTGCATCCCAACAAGAAGTCCAACACGAGTGCAGACTGGCTTTTGCAATTCCTACTTTAATTACCTAACTCTTTTTTCTTTGTGATGTATTTCGTGATATGAGTTAAAATACCTCGTAAATAATATGAATTTATGCTATCATTGTCTAGGATTTCTATGTTTGATATTTGCATATACATATATATATATATATATATATATATATATATATATATATATATATATACACACATATATATATAGTCACATTGGCTCGACCCAAGAAATCACAATCGTTAGCAAACGTTTAAATTAAGCAAAAAGTAAATTTGCAAATGTTGTAGCTAGCAATATCACCTAGAGGTGGTGGGTAGGTGATTTTAAGAATTACTTACAAAGTAATGCCAAAGTAAAACAGTCAAGTTGAGTATCATCAGATTTGAGTGAAGTCAGATATTGAATATTGACAGTGATATGATGATATTCACCAGTACGCAAAGTTCTATTAAAAATAATTTAACAAGAGTAGCAAGATAGAAAAAATTGCACACAGAATTTATAGTGGTTTGATTTAGAGTATTTCACTCTCTCATGCTGATAGCATACCGGTTGGATTTCACTAGTCAATCAAAAAGATGTTACAAATGTGAGTGATAATACTCCACTTTATGATAGGTCTCGCTATATCACACAATCACTCTTTTGGTGCCTCTAAGAGATTACAGTTTATAGTTCACAAAAGACAAGTATGTACTCTTGAAGTTTTCTTGAACTTTGGAACTTTTTATGGGATATGTTCACTAGAAGTCATAAAATTTATCACGAAAATACAATTGAGTCCTAAAATTTGAAAAAAATGCAATCAAGTCCTAAAACTTGTCAAGTTGGTTCGATCTAGTTCTAAAGTTATCATTGTCAAACTAGACTAACGAAAATTACTGACGTGTCTTATTTTATTTTATTTTTTAGACACGTGACAGTGATGTGGCGTCCAATAGGAGCCACATAAAAAAAAGGCTATAAATTAAATTAGATAAAAAAAGCTAAAAGTTAAATTAAAAATTAAAACAAAAGTGAAGAGGCACAATCGGCAACTGTGGCCAAGCGCTGGTGGCCACTGCCACAGCCGCCGGGAAGGGCCGACGGAGGTCGCCTCAACCTTCTTTAAGCTCGGCAACCCTAGCCAGCCTCGGCAAGGGCTTACAAACCCCGATCTGAGGGAGGATGCGACCCTCAACCCAGATCTGAGCGAGAGTCATCGGCCCTCGCCTAGGGCGGGCAACACTGGGCGAGGCCTCGCTAGCCCCAAGCGAGGGCCAGCTATCCTTGCTCATAACTAGGGCGAGGGTCACGCCCTCCCCTAGATCGGGGCTTGCAGGGCCTCGCTTGGGGCCAGAGAGGGTCGCCGAGCTTTAGGAAGGCCCAGGTGACCTCCGCCGACCCTTCCCGATGGCTATGGTGGTGGCCACCGGTGACAGCGAGGGCTTGGCCACAGTCGTCATGGGCTTTCTCCTTCTTTTTCTTATTTATTTATTTATTAATATTTAGTTTATTTTTAAATTTTAATTTAAATAAAATTTGAAAATTAAAATAAGCCACATAAAAAAGAAAAAATATTAAAATAAGCTACGTCAGCATTTTCCATTAGTAAGTTTGACAGTGTTAACTTTAAGACTCAATTTGACAAATTTTAGGACTTGATTGCACATTTTACAAGTTTTAAGACTCAATTGTAATTTCATGACAAGTTTTTGGGCTTCTAGTGAACGTATCCCATTTTTTTATTCTTGGTCTCTCTTGCTCTTCGGTACCTTGGTCTCCTTTTACACTCCTCCACTTTCAATATATTCGTTTGACAGTCTTCAGAGGATTACTCTCCAAGCAACTCGTTGAATAAAAATGCATAAAGAAGATTGAGTAATTGTTGAGAAATAAGTTCTCAATTTCCCTTTATTTGGTCGCCTATACAAACAAATCTTAGTTTTCATAAGTAGAGTTCTTTAATTAAGGAAAATCTTTTGCTTTCGGAGTAATTGTCAATCAATCAAGATGTCTTGCGTGACAAATCTCATTGCAAAACAATCTTTGAAATTGAAGATCAGTCAATATTTTCTATATAGAAAATCCAAGCAAGGCCACAAGCTATCACGATATAAGTAATGGAGTTTGTGTCTAAATATATACAGCCATAAGTAGATTTCGTAATCTGATAATATTTAGCTTTAGCATAGAGTCTAAACAAATTGAATGCGATAATATCCACGTATAAGCTTTACTAATATCCACACTGTTGCTCTAATGATATCCATGTATAAGCTTTGCTAATATTCATGAATTATCTATCTTAAGCTTTAGCCGCAATATTTAAACAACAATAGATAGAGTATGAATACAATCAAGATTTATATGAACTTCTCGTCATGAGTTGTTCCTGAAACAAAACACTTTTATGCTTTTATTAGATTCAAGATAAACCATGGATGGTTTTATCATCTTCAAAATATACTAGGAGGTTTTCTCAACAACAAATACCAATTATTTTTCGAGACAAAGAAGTGGACCGTCAGGAACAAGGTGTTGATGTGGTAGCGATTGTTGTAACCTAGTAAAACGGGAGCATCCTATAATGGTCACGAAGAAAACGTTGAGTATTGAAAGATAAAACCATATATAAGAATAAAAACTTTTAATAAGTTGGTGGAGTATGTTAAACCATCACAAATCGCTTGTCTATGAAATTTTCAATAGTTGTTATGGTTACGTAGTCTTCCTCTACTTATCAATTTATTCAAATCTTTCCAGGTCCTTTTCTTTATATTTTGACGCTCTAGTCTAAAGCTAATACCTAGCCTATGTTCGAGGTGGAGTTAAAAGCCTACACATCCATCTAACGGTCGAACAAGTTCAATACTTTGTACAACAAATTACAAACGATTTCATCATCTGGCCACCATTCCATGCTTTGACTTAGGTTTTTCTGATCCATGATGTTACTTGGGCATACAGTTTACTTCATTGAAAGGCGATAGAAGCATACATAAGGATTGAGTTACGCCCTATTGGTTGTTAGGCCTAGATAAGCAAACAAGTGGGGGGTGAAACTTGTCAATCAACCCTAACTAGAATTACATTCATTGAGGCACAACCCATTAATATATCCAATTAGACCAATCTTCACTAAAAAGATTAAGCCAAAAAGCTACAAACCAATTAAGATATATTAACAGATATTTTTAACACAACTCACACTTGTATCTTAATAGTTGAATGCTATCCACTTGTTTGAAGGGCCACTTGCAATCCGACGCATCGCTTTGGTAAACCAGTTCTGTAGATCAGCCTCACTAAATCTGGGATTTGCTCGTTTTCTGAGCATGAAGATGCATGCAGGTCACTGGTCTGGCTGGGCTCATATTGGCTAGTTGGGCCTTTGGGCTCTGTCAGTGGGCTTTCAGCAAAGAGAAATCTGGATACGTATGGCTTTAGTCCAAACCGAGATGAGATTTTTCTTTGGGCCATGGGTTTGAGGTCCCCTGTCCAAAAAAAAAGGGATAATGATATAAATGGTCGAAAAACTTTCGCTTAATGTGCAATGTGATTTTTTAAATTTTTCTTCATTGAATGTGATCCCTGAATTTTACCCCAATGTACAATATGATCCATGAATTTTAAATTTATTTAACGTGGTTTTTGAATTTTTAGTACATATTCAATTTGTCCATAAAATATATAAAAATGTTCAATGTTATCTTTCTATTAATTCAAGTTCAAGAAAAACGTTAAACATTTTCATATAGACCAAGGACACAATTGAACACGTATCCAAAGTCTAGTGACCACACTAAACAATTTAAAAGTTCGGAGACCACATTGCATATTGGGCGAAGGTTCAAAAACCCACTTGAACAAATATTCTAATTCTTAAAAATGTTATGAAAAATCCATTTTCTCCCTATAATGCCTACCCTTTTAATTATACTACTCAAATATAGAGGCCCCAAGTGCTTTTGCTAAGGGCAAAGGCACCTTTAATTCCTCCCTGATTATAGCAGTTAGTACTGAGAGACTCTTGGCATTGGCATTTTTGCCATGACTCTGAACTTCATTTTCACTTCTCATGTTCATTAATTTAAGAGTGGCGGTGGCAGTTATGATCAGCTCTTTGACTGCATCATTCTGTTCTTCTCTTTCCTTTCGCCTCTCTGCATCATCTACTGTTCAAAGGATGTGCTTTCAACTGAAACTAACATACCCACAACATTGTCAATTTGGTGGTCTTACCTAATGTGTAAGGGCTCCGATGAGTGTATTCTTCTCCATCACCATCCTCAGCCTGCACCACTATGACTAACCATACAAGTGCGAGTCCATTTGACAAGTACAAAAGCTTTCACTAGAATCGTTAATCTCGAGTATAAAAGAATAGACAGAAGCATCACATGCTGCGGGAGGAGAGCGGTTCAAATGCCAAAGACCACGACAATCGTCTACGAAAAATCTCATCTTCAGCCCCGTTAATGATTCTGAGACCCATTGGTATCCACGTTACTTCCTTTCTAACTGATAAGAAAAGGAACTAGACTCGGAACTGGAGAAAAGCTGAAATTGCCACTTCTCTCAAAGTTCCAATCACGTGCTTCCCCATTCTCAGTGTCATGACCTTTTGATACCAATGAGCTTCAGTGTATCATAAGGTCAATTGCCACATGCTAAAGCTTTAATTCAACCCGAGTACGAAGGAGCGGATAGAAGCAGAACGAGCACGTGTGATGCCTGGGATTCAGATTCCGAAGATCTTGACTCATGTCTTCAAAAAGCATCATCCTCAGCCCCATGGGAGAGTCAGATCCAGTGATGGGTCAGTTCTTTTTCTAACTGTAAGAAGGCACTAGGCCTGAAAACCTAAGGGGAGTCGCTGAAGTGCCCAATGCTTTCGACTTTCGAGTTTCATTCGCTTGCTTCCTCATTCTCAGTGTCAGGACCTTATGATGCCCATGGGCATCAGATGAAATTGGTGCATCAGAGGGACCTTCCAAGGGACCCAAAAGTGGGCATTAAATCCTTTGCTGGAAGAAGACATGCAATAAATTCAGTACTGCTAAGGCACAACAATGATGATGCAGTGAATGGACCATATGTGAGTCGTTCCTGCTTGTATAACAGACTATATTGTGCCCATACGATACACCAGTACCCACCATCCATAAATTTCTCATTTAAAACCCTAACACCACCTTAGCTAACTTTTCGGTCTCTAGTTCTCTTATTGCACCTCATGCCAACATACCGCCAGTAATGTCGTCGTGGCCCATTCTCTGGAAAAAAGAAGTGCAAATTTTCGAGAAGATATCTGATTTTTTTGTGTCATATATACGTACAAGTAAATGCTATTCGGTTGATGAACTGGTAAATCCCCATTTAATCTGTCCGGGTTCTATCAAGATCGTACTTGATAACTACCTCCCGCCAGTTGTCTTTCGTTTTCAGCCTCGTGGGGTTGCGTATCTCATTTTAACTCCTTCATTCATCAACTTCTGCGGCTTCACTAGCGTGTCAGCTTCATTTATAAGCATTTTAGAGCAAGAAAGAGTTGCAAACTAAACCCCCCCACCCTTTTTTTTTTGGTAAGGTAAGGGCAAACTAAACCCCTTTTTCTCCATTGTCTTTCAAAGAAAAAGTTACCCGTGTCATTTTGTCCGGCATGTACATGGTGTTGAAGATTTCGGACCATGCATTCAATACCACAGTAATCACCTCTGCAAAAAGAACAAATCAAAGGGCAATCTTTGGGCCTTGTTAGCGGCCCACCCCTCTCCCCCTCTCCCCCGTCTCATAATCTCTCTTCCGTTGCCTAGCTCATCTCCCTCTCTCAATCAATCATTCCAATTAAGCTTTCTAAAAATGTTTTATAGCAATGCTATATAATTCATCATCTCTGATGCACACAAAAACAACCTCCAAGACCTCTGAAATGTCATCCCTCTACTTCTTTGCCTTGGTGATGCTACATGTGGTGACTTGGACATCCTCTGCTCGTTCAGTGATGCGGACATCAGAAATTGTCGAGTGGTAAGTGCCTTCAGCTTGATCTTGGCTGACTCGCTAACATACGGCATCTTCACTTGGAAACAAACTCTAGCCTGTTTCGTTCCCATCATATTCCCAGGTTTTGCTGCTAAATTTGAACATGACCAGGAATACAACTCGGAGGCAGCTCGGGACGGGCTCGTGCCAAACGGGGAATCCTATTGACGATTGTTGGAGGTGCGACCCCGACTGGGAATCAAACCGAAAGGTCCTAGCTGACTGCACCATCGGGTTCGGCCGCAATGCCGTGGGCGGCCGAGACGGGAAAATCTACGTCGTGACCGAATCCTCCGACGATCCCGTGAACCCGCCGCCAGGCACCCTGAGGTATGGCGTGGTTCAGGACGAGCCCCTGTGGATCATCTTCGATCATGACATGGTCATCAATCTCGAGCAAGAGCTCGTGATGAACTCGTACAAGACCATAGACGGGAGGGGACATAACGTCCAAATATCGAACGGCCCGTGCATAGCCATCCAAAATGTGAGCAACATCATCATACATAACATCTACATTCACGATTGCGTGCCCTCCGGGAATGCTCTAGTGAGGAACTCCCCAGAGCTCGTCGGAATGAGAGGCAAATCGGACGGCGACGGCATATCCATATTCGCATCCCGTGACTTATGGATAGACCATTGTACCTTGGCTAGCTGTAGCGATGGGCTGATAGATGCGGTTATCGGCTCGACGGCCATAACTATCTCGAACAATTACATGTTGCATCACAACGAAGTGATGCTAATGGGTCATAGCGATGACTACGTTGATGACAAAAACATGCAGGTCACTATTGCCTTCAATTTTTTCGGTGAAGGCCTGGTTCAAAGAATGCCAAGGTAAAAAGTTCAATAGTGCTGAGTTTTGTAATGCAGAGAAATTCCCCGAGGTTAAACAACAAAACATCATTTTTGCTGGTTGTGTGTATTTGCAGGTGTAGGCATGGATACTTTCACATAGTGAACAATGTGTACACTGGTTGGGAGATGTATGCAATCGGAGGAAGCGCTAATCCGACTATCAACAGCCAAGGAAATGTCTTCATCGCAGCAGATAATGACCGCACCAAAGAGGTGAGTTAGAACCAACTTGCTGAAGGTTTTCAGACCAGGAATCTTTTTCCCGGTCATTGCTGGTATGAAGTATTCCTAGCTTCGAATTGACTTACATCGTTAATGGCAGGCCAGATCTAGGCACGACGACAACATAGTAAATAAATTAAGTAAAACCCGGAAAAAGCGCCTTAAAAAATTTAGTCCTGGCAGGCCAGATCTAGACAGAGAGCCAACTGCAGAACCTTGCCTAAATCTTGTTAATTAAACCTTGCCCTGCTTAATGGCCAAAAACTATGGCCTGGTGACATTGTCGAACCTCCCTGAGCTGCCTAGGTTATGATTAACTCTGTATCACAAGGACACTTATGGCTTCGACCTTGCTTAAATGTTCTTTCGGTTAGGTGACCAAGCGAGAAACTACAGCTGAAAATTCAGAGTGGAAGAACTGGAATTGGAGATCAGACAGAGATCTGATGTTGAATGGTGCCTTCTTTACACCTTCCGGGCAAGATTCTGCTTCAAGTTACTCGAAGGCATCGAGCATGGTGGCGCGGCCAGCTTCTCTGCTGACTACTAAGGATCCGAGCGCCGGTGCTTTTAATTGTCAGATTGGTGAGCAATGCTGAAAATTTCCTTGAAGCAAAATATCTCGCTTCAATTGTCAACCTTATTTTTTAAAATTATGTGATGTATGCACTTGAATGGGAAATATCGCTGTTTTTGGACTTCCAAGCGTTCTGACCTGCAATCAAGAATCAAGTTGCACCAGAAGAACTTGCTAAAGCATTGACAACTAGGAGATGCTTGGGTTAAAACTTCGACAGTGAATTTGAACCAAGGCCGTTTCCAAATCCGGGGTAAATTTTGCCGACAAAGTGTAGCAAAACCGGCAACTTTTCGATCTACTTCTCTATCTATCTATCCAGTGACAGCTAACCTTTTTTAGGTTCATTCCGTAGTCATCACTACTTGAAAGTGTCTGGTAGACTGGTACCTTCATCAATCTTTTAGAGGTTGCACTTCGCAATAATGTCATGGACTCGTAGGATCCGTCAGGTACTCATCAGTAGATTGCACATTTTCTTTTTCCGGGTGGATGTTAAAAATACAAAGTTGTAGGCAAAGCAATCTCTAGTCAAGTAAAAGGGCAGGTAACAGCACGATCCGGTTCAGGACAATGAAATGACCAAAGCCATCTCGTTCTTTTTTCATTCCCGTGCACGGGGCCAGACCGCGAATGTGGAACAGCACAGCTTCAACAATCAGTGTCCCTTCCACATCTGGCCTTCAGTGAGGCAACAATCAAACAACACCCGACCCTCTTTCGAAGTCGAATTCGAATTCAACCCCCCCGATGACATTTGACCTTCTTCCCGAAGAACCATGAACACTCGCCGGCATCGCTTGGCCATCAAAACACTCGTTTTAACAGAACATAACTCGAAGGTAAGCGATCCGGTGCGTACTAAGAGAAGAGAATCTACAGGTAAAAACTCAGTTTCCTTCCACAAGTATGAAATACAAAGATCAGTCTTCACAACACCTTGAGTTTTACAATAACTTTACACTCCCATAACCTGCCATGGCAGAAACTAGTTCAGCTTCCAAAACCTAAACTTCGAACCCTAAATCACTCTTCTACTTCTACACCCTCCATCCAAAGACTGCACCAACGTTCACCTCCCCACTGTACACCATTGACCACCCGTGTCATCAACACCACCACAGCCGTATATGCATCCCTCGTACCAAAACACGGCCACCGTCATCATTGCCGTGAGACTACTGCCCGAATCCATTTCTTCCAAGCCAAAGTCAATCACATGTCAAAGAACAGAGCAGATTCGAGCCGAGCCGAGCCGGCCCAATTCGACTCTACCCGTCAAGCAATTCGAGCGGAGCGTGTAGCTTTTCGACATCACAACAATGAAGAATGTGGATCTCCAGCAGAAAGCACTTCAAAGAAGGTCATCCTAATGATTGAATCAATTGATTAGTAACTGCTTATTTAGCTCTATTTAAGCTAGCTCCAGGCCCAACTCCACTATTCTGATGAAACCCACCATAGCCGTACACGTGTCCCTGGTGTTGACCGCGGCCCACGGGCACCATCCCGTACACTCCGCCGCCGCCGCCGCCGCCGCCGCTACTCTCGCTGTCGTAGGCTCCGCCGTCCTTCTCCCGCGCCACCCCCGTCTTCTCGCCCTCCAACTCCCTGAACCTCTGCAGATACACCTTGAGCGGCTCCACGTACTCCTCGAACCCCAGCGTCGTCATCGCCCACAGCAGGTCGTCGCCGTTGATCGTCTTCCTCTTCTCCCGCTGGCACTTGTCCGACGCCTCCCCCGTCACGAAGCTTATGAACTCCGACACGCACTCCTGCACCGTCTCCTTCGCGTCCTTGGAGATCTTCGCGTTCGCCGGCAGCGCCTTCTTCATGATCCTGCTCACGTTCGCGATGGGGAGGAACCTGTCCTGCTCCCGCAGCGACGAGAGGTCGCCCCCCGCCCCCCCGTTCCCTCCCGATCCATGGCCTCCTCCCCCCGCCGGCGGCGACTCGTTGTCCGAATCCACCATGGCGCCGATTCCCGATTCCACCGCCGGACGGCCACCGAGAGAAGCGGCTGATTCGCAGAGACAACGCTTGCGCGAGCAATTAAGCCTTCGAACTGCTACAGGAACAGCATCATTCTTCGTCGAAATCGTCAGACGCTGAATGCCTCCACGGGACTCGAAGTAGATTCGATCGTGAGACGGCGAGCGCACGGCGAACTGCTCGGAACCCGAGGCCGATCGATTGAGCCCGTCGGAGATGAACGCCGGAGAGATTCTCCGTCTCCGGCGAAAGGATGAGAGAGAGAGAGAGGGGGATAGAGGAGATCCGGAGGTGCGAGAGAGCGAGTTGGGTCCGTTGGATCGTGGCGCGTAATAAACGACTGCCGTTAGGACACGTGGAGAAACCTGGGCCGTTCCTCGGCGATAAGTGTTGTGTTCGGGGAGGGCGGAATCCGATTGGTTGGGAGGCGGGGCGATCTGGACCGTCCGAAATGGCATCTATCACGTGGGCGGTCCGATGTGTGGGGGTGGGGTCGTCGGTCCTTTCGTTTGGTCAAATATCTCCACTTAGTAATGGCAACTAAAAAGTATCCTATGCAAATTGCGATAGAAATTAGGTGTAAAACCAAACGAGCCTCTCGGATTAATAGCGCCCTTTACCTAACGAGCTATGATTATGGTTTTGATCATTCAGACTAATGACAGCATTTGGCACTATCTAGAAAATTATTTCTTAGCCGTGACTCACGCATCTTACATAAGCGTACAGATTGTCTGTGCTGACCACAGTCATGCACGACATGATATCCATCCCCAGCATCTTCGATAAAGTCAAAAATATAAAATTTAATTAACGGGGTATATCTCTCTTTTGAAAAAAAATTATAATTTTTAATGCAATGTCTTGTTGGTATCATGTGCAATATAGCCAAGAAATTCGAGCGAAAAAATTTATAGTTGTATCTAAGCGTGCGGGTGAGTCTACGGTCCTCATAAGGAATTGTGCCTCTTGAGTTTTTTCATCGTCGGATCTAGAAATGAAAAAAAATCGCAAACATCCAGGTTGAGACTTGTTGAGCAATCAAGATATATTACATTTTGATCCAATGATGAAAAATTATAAAGGCACGGTACCTCATCAGAACTACAAAATCACCCATATATAAATATTTATTTATTTATTTAAATCAATGCACGTCTTTTTTTCATTTTGCCCTTATCTACAAATATTGTAATGCAATTTATTCTAAAGAGAAATTAACGTAAAATGGGCCAAGGAATATTAAAGAGAAGAAAAAAGTCAAATCGTTAGAAGAAAAAGGACAAAATGGTAAATGTAAAAAAAAAATTGGTCTGTAAAAAAAATTTCCATTTTCCGCTAAGAAGGTTCCTTCCGTGAAATTCATCAATTGTCCCCACAGACGACCAAAACTCATTTTCTCTCATTTTCTTTGTCTGCATTTTATAGAAAAATTTTGATTTTGAGTTATACAAAAAAAACAGCAATTGCTCATTTAATTTCTGCTTTTTAAAGAAAGAACTTGCCAACATACGTGCAGCCCTCCTGATATATGGGATGGGAAAGTGAGGCCGGAAAATACTAGATTCGTGATTCGATTCTCGTGAGAGCACCACACTTACATACAGAAGAAGAGTTAAATTAAAAAAAAAAAAAAAAAACCTCATATAGCGATTAAAAAAAAAGAAAAGAAAACAGTGTCAAGTATAATGTTCTGTCATTCAACTAAAATTATTAGATAATTATCAATTCACAAGAACAAAAAATAATTGCAGATGCGAGTACATTAGTTCAATGGCAAGTACGATGTAATCCCATGAAACGACGTCGATTAGTCGCAGTTTTGGCCGCATGACACATTCTCACTTTTGTACTTCATCGATTCACTTTTCCTGAGCCGACGTCGACAATGGTCTCCATGAAAAGAGAAGCAAAGTCACAGATCTATCTGCAACACTGGAGCTTCGTTAGCGAGGCTGCATCACGTTCACATGTAACAAAGGGATTTGATTAGACTAAAACCGGCACTTCGCCGGAAGCTTTATGAACAATGTTTTGAGAGTACCAACTGGAAAAATGCAACTGTAAGTGCAGACCACATGCCAAACCACGTCGAGGAGTATGAATGATCAATCCAGCAATCAACAACACTCCCCAAGGAAGGAACAAACGGCGCTTCAGCACCTAAGGCTTCAGGGGCTCGCACCCAACCCAAACACTTCCTCAGGATCATCAAGCAACCAGGAAGACGCAACACGACACAGAAACGAGTTTTCCCAAGTTCCCATGGATCCAAATTTTAACATAAAACTAGTTGCAGCACTGCCGAGCAGCTGAGTAATCGATACATCTTAATTTGTAAGTTAGATTGCCAGCATGTACAAATCACTTTGCATGAAAGCTGGCTCTTTCACAACTACTAAACAGTCGGTACAAGGGGCACAGTGCGGAAGACTAGGCACAAAAACTACAACTACCTACACTGTATTTTGCGGGTCAGGCTTTCACTTCCGGTGCATCTGCCACTGGTTCGTCTTTCTCAGCATCGCCTTCTCCATCTTCATCATCGGCCTCATCGGCAAGCTTAGTGAGCTCTTCCTGGATCATCAGCTTTATAGATGACTTTCTCGGGGTGAGATCCGCATCGAATTGCTCGGCTGAAAAGTTGCCAATAAATTCATTAAGCTGCCATGAAGACACTAATAGATGGATTTTCAGCCACATGTCAAGATATTCTCTACATTTTAGGAGTACCTAGATGGTATGGTTTTCCTATGGTTCCCATAAAGAACCACCTCAATTGTTAGACTAGAGACTTTTCTTTACCGTCAATGACTCATTTACATAAATTCAGAAACCCATATACATCATTAATGGTGAGATTCTACCCAACTCTCCTCCTTTTAAAACCAAGGAAGTGTAGAAGTGCCCTTCCACAGTACCAAAGCTTCAAATAACAAGAAGCTATCATCCATCAAATTTTAGATTCCAAGATAAATTCTAACAGTACTTGGACCAGTCGCTGTAGAATCTGAGAGGTGACTAGGATAATAGCAATGCTCTCACTTAACAAAGTTCCAGTGCAAACTTCTACGTTTCAGCAACTTAACACACTTTTTAATAGCAATGCTCTCACTTGTCCTATTTGGTATGATTTGTCCATGGACATGTAATCCAACCAATAACACACCTATACCCCATTATTCATCCGTGGAGACATAATACGACTTGACCGTACAATCATACCCCAATTATTGATTATAACAACATAAATACCAAGCCTGCTCCAAAGTATCGCAAAACAGCATTTGGGCAAGCGTGACAGGTTTTAAAAATTCCTTTGTGAAAAAAGACCTATATCATTCAGCAGAGTCGAGAGGCTGGGTTGTTGCTGCAGATAAAGGTTAAGGCTTACAGATTTAGCCACCACGATTAACAGAGGATATATTGGGAATGCAACAGATCAATAACTTGCAAATGACTTGCAAAATCAGCCAGCAAAATGATGAATTGAACATTCACGTATTTGATATCACATAAATGATTGGAGAAATCATACCTAGCTGTTTCAGAATATCGGTGAAAGTGGCCTGCAGAATTGAAAACCCATCATAAGTTAGATGTTACGAGCTAATTTAACATATCAGTGTGGAATTTACTCGCCCAAAAAACAAAAATAATAGAGGCATGGATGGAGCAGTTAGGCATCTTCAAGAGGCTACAATAAAAATGCAAAAGAACTTTAATGTGTGCAATTCACTTTCCAACCAACAACAACCAAAAAAAGAAAAAGCTTAGAATGGCTGATCCTTTTTGCCACTTAGACATCAATAATCATGCATACATCTTGCAAGCAAACAGAATAAACATTTTAGGTAATCTGAGAAATCAAGTTGCAGTCTGCACCAAGCAAAGGAAGAAATAAGCAATCTATCCAAAGATTAGAATCGCACCGTATTGAAGTCAACTTCCTTAAGAATTTCACAAATTGCATTTCGAAGCTCAACATCGCTAGGATTGACAGTCCCTTCCTTTGATTTGTCCTTCCCTTTGGCAGCTTTTTTCCCTTCCACAATAGAACAAACTTCAGTAGGTTCCATTTAGAACAGCGCATTAAAATGCCATTCTTACCTTGTTGCACAAAATTTACTTCTAACTGCCCAAAGTTTTTGTACCTTATACCACAAATTGTACTTCATATGTATACATATGTGAAAAATCATGTAATTAAGGGGATTGTTATCAATACAAATGGTACTTAAAACTAGGAACAAGTATGAAGAATTAATGACATTTCTTTAAATTTTGAGTTGTTCAGCTAGACTGATTGCTCCAAGACCTTTGGTCTCAACCTGGACCCAATGAAAAAGGTAGGATCAATTCATGCACAAAAAAGTTCACTCAAGCTTCAGATTAGCCAACTAATTATTAAGCAGTGCATCCCCTCAATAACTATTGAAAAGGAGAGCAGACTGCATTGCATACCCAAAAGCACAGAACAACAGATGGAATGAAATGGAGTAATCAACTGACCAGTTTTCTCCTTGGAGGCAGACTTTGCAGGAGTTGAAGACTTCTTGGTTACTCTTTCTTTCTTCTTCCTAGAGAATACCGTAGGACTACCGTCACTGTCATCATCAACTTTTGTGCGCTTTGATGATGATTTCTTTGTTGTTGCTTTGGGTGGTGGACTTGATTTGTTTGACACCGATCTTTTCCTGCTTTTGGCTTTTCCAACAGATTCCTTTTTACCGGATGATTTTGCACGGCCTTTTTTCTTCTTCCCTGTGTCTTCTTCAGACTCGTCCTCAGAAACATCTTTTTCCTCACTTTCTGATTGGTCCGGCATCTCATCATCAGACTTTTCTGGAACACCATTTTCATTTTCTTCTTCTTCTTCTTCATGTTCTAGTTCATCTTCTTGCTCTTCTTCCTTCTCCTCTTCCTTCTCTTCTTCCAAATCATCTTCTGTATCGGAAGCAGGCTTCTTTCTTTCCCTTTTCAAATTATCCTCAGTCTTTCTTCGACTCTGGAACAAATCCAACCCAAAAATAATGAAATAACAAAGCAATGCCACATGATCAAAAGTTGAAGCACAAAAAGAATAAATTTTAGGAAGTAGTAAACACTTCAGGTTGTTGGTTAATCGTGATGGGTCAGTCATTCAGCCGATGGTAAAGAAATGAATGATACCTTAACCGTCCGCTTCGAGGAACTCCTAGATGCAGATGAAGTTCCTTTCACCGCCCTCTTGCGCTTTTGGCCCTTACCAGACTGCCACACGTAGAGAAGATCAAAACATGAAAAGATGCAATTGTAAGGAAACCAATCGCAATATCAAATGACTTTCCCAAATACAATTTCAGATAGCCAACCTCTTTTTCAGCAAGTAGCACAGTTGTTGTGGCATGGGGAGCCACCAAGAAGTCAATCAGCTTCGTGACAATATCTTCCTGGAAGTGCAGACCAACTAATCAGTACAAAAGACAGTTGGCATTGTAAACAAAGAACAAGCTATCTCCATATGACACAAACAAGTCTAACTCGTTGGCCCTACTACACAGCCAACAAAGATCATATGAAATGATCACTCTCAAGACTGCAACTTCACCATGACTTACAGTCAATTTAAGGGACCAGAAGGAAAAAGAGCCAAGCATTCCCAAAGAAAATAGTGTTAAAAGATACATATCAGATAATATTGCACCAACCTTCCTAGTGGATGTCTTCGAGACTGGTATGTCAAGCACATCACACAATTCCAGCAATTTCTCTTTAGTACACTTGTCAAATTTTTCCTTCACCTTATTCCTCTGCTTCTCCTGTAGTAGCAACATAGTTAAAAATGAATCTCGTACACAAGCATTCAGTACCCCAAACCTCAGTGATTTTCAGAAATTAGTTTGCCACATTAGAATCACCTCCACTTCCAAACACCCCAACCTCCCACACCCAAAATATATATAAAAGAAAAAAGAAAAGAAAGGAAAAGCAATGCTATAGACATATATTTACCTCATTATCATGCCATACAAAACCAGAAAACCTTGATATATTACCCTTGATCTGGAATGCCTGCAAAAGTACAGGAGGAAGGTTTATCGAACGGTGAGTACAAGAACGTGTTCACGCTCAAGAATTTCAAAAACCAACACTCAAAGAGGGGCAAATCATGGCTGACACATTGAGAGATAAGAATTAATCTTACCTTCCCTCTCCTTCCAAACAGGATGTTATGCAGCAGCTTAAAGGTGTCATCTGTCTTCCTTCTTGACAATTTGAAAGCCACTGACAAAATGTAGACAAGAGTTGTTTAATATACCTTATCATTCTGCATGGACAAATTCCATAACATGCAGAACCAAGAAAACATGTCAATCAAAGTTATGTGCATTTCCAGGTTTCAGACATTCAAAATCTCAACTAAATTCTATACTAGACCCTAAGTAATTTAACACTTTATTTCTCATGTACACCAACCAAAAAAAGATGGATGTTTTCCAGGAACTATGGAAACAGTTTCAAGAATTCAGTGAGCTAGAAGAAGTATGAGAGTACCGTTGGGTATGTCCTTCAATGGTGTTCCACGGCCCTGAAATTCCCAGATAATATGATCAAATGAAAATCCAACACGCGCAAATCCAACAAAAGCAGCAAATATGCAGGGTGTGATTTAGTTTTATGCACCTTTTCTATCTGGAAATCTTTAGTGGCGTCTCTCTCAATAGATGCCACCAACCGCTCTACAGACTTCCTCTCTCGTACAGGACGATCTACAGTAGGAGTCCTAGGGGTCCTGTTAAGCTCCTTCTTCTCCTTTTGTTTCTTATTTCCTTCAACTTTCCCCCCAGCATTCTTCTGCCTCCTCCGCTTTTTTGTCCCTTTCTCCTCTTTACTTTGTTCAGCCTTCTCTGTCTCAGTCTGCTCCTCCATACTCTTAGTCTTCTTCTTTTCCTTCTCCTCACTCTCCTTGACCTTCTTTTCATCATTCTTTTCCTCTTCATCCTCTTCTTCCTTCTCTTCTCCAAGCTTCTCCTCTTTAACTTCTTCATCCTTTCCTTCCCCATTTTTTACCCCATCACTATCCCCTTTATCCCCCTCCTCATAATTCTCTTCATCTTCCTTCATTTCCTCAGGTACCTTTTCCTTTTTTCCAGCAGAAGCTTCTTCTTCCATCTCTTCAGTTTTAGGTTTTTCCCCTTCTTTCTGTTCTTTCTTATCATGGCCTCCCTTTAAATCACAGCCTATATCCATTTCCTCAGTTTCCACTTTCTCTTCATCTTTATCATCTTCCTTTTCTTTCACTCCATTTCTTTCCTCAGTTTTTCTTTCACTCACTACATTGCTGTCGTGAGGTACAGTTCCATTTTCTGCGGGTGCTAGTACTGCTTCTGATTCAGAAGCAGCATTTGCCGAACCTTCCTCGCCCATAATTCACTCGAAAGGAGTTGAATTATTCAATTAAAATTAACTTCTTCACGACCCCTAACAAGAATATGATGAATCGGTTCATAAGAAACAATTTTGACCAAAACCAGATTTACAAGAAATGAAAACATCTTAACAATTCCATACACATCATCATGGACTATACTGAGAGCGACATGTGAATTCAACATGCGGAAAAACATTGCTGAGTGATCAAAGGAAAAGGTCTGTGCACAGAAACAAATCCTTCAGCTATCTGACCTTAAAAACTAGCTTTAAAGGTGACTTCTCTGAAGATTCACCTTAAGCGGTTTCAAAGCCAGACATATACCCCAAAGCCAACCCCAAGAATAGTCTACCTATGGGGTGTGGGCCTGAGTAAAATCACCAGTAGACTTCCAAGAAGAATCTATTGGTCAGAGTCAAATCACAAGTACAATTTAGAAATGATCCTGATGATAAACCACCGCCCACAAAGTGAAAACACCAGAGGAAAGGCTACCTACACATCCAATTAAAATGATTGGTGTTACTTCAGAAGCGAGACTGGCGATAGAGTTGCTGGAGTACAGCCAACCCAAGATCTGTAGATGCTGAACGAACATATGAAACTAATTACAACTGATAACTCTATACATTTGCAAACGTCTGTGCTATCACCTAGACAATGGTGATGCTGAAGTTCCATTCCAAACCAAGATAACCCTAAAAAATACCTTCGACAACACAAAAGTCCAAGAAATGACCAATCTTGTCCCAACAACCGCCATTCTCTACACAAATTGTGGTCAACACTAATAAAAAAAAATCAACAGGAAAACCTATCTCCGCTCCCCGAGGAGGAAAAAGAAAAGCGTTCAAACACTTCAAATCGAAAGCAACACGCGAAAATGAAGACGGAATTTCACGCCCCCGAAACCCTAGCCCCGAAACGAAGAGCAGAAAAACTCGTTCTCTCTCTCTCCATCATTCGCATCCTCGACCCGCAAAACACGCGAGAAAGAGATTAAACAGCGAAATTCCCAACAGCAGCGGGCCCAGTTTCAAGAGATTCCCAAAACCCTAGCCACGCAAGACCGTCCGGGGGTACCAAAACACCAAACGATTCCCGAAAGCCCGACCGAGCGCAAGCACGAGGAGGAACAAGCAAGACGAGAAGGCCGACGAGTACTTACAGAGAGAATTTCAGCGCGGCGAGCTTTAGCTCGGCCGACAAGCGTCCACGGAGAGACGAGAGGAAGAAGAAGACGACGACGACGACGACGAAGGCGTGCTCTTCAGCTCCAGCGTCATGCTCTCTCTCTCTCTTCAGGTTTCTCTCTCCTCACCGGTGCGTGCGAGAGTGTGAAGGAGGGGGAGTGAAATGGGACGGATTTCAGAGGGAGTTTAAATGCAGTTGAATGTGGGCGATCCTGATGGACGCACGAGATCTGCTGGAGGTGAGGATCGCTGAAATTCGGACGGTCCGGATGCGATGTTCGTTTCGAGGTGCCGGTACGTGGGGCGGGGGGAGAGCGAGCATCTGAGGAAAATTTAAACGGAGCGGAAAGGAATGGAACCAAAAAAAAAAAAAAAAAAAACCGGCCATAAAATAATTAAAAGACGACTTTTTCTGTTTTTATTTGCTAGCGAAAAAATAAAAAATTAATGAAAATTGCTCGTGATAACTTTGCATGGCATGGCATGGCAAGGAGAGAGAAAAGCAGCGTCGATGCCTAATCTAGCGATGATGCCGGCTCCTATTTCACAAATGGGGCGTCGCAAGTTTGAATCCACTCTCAAGAATAGCGTTTCTTTGGATCTAAGTATGTATTATTAAGTTATATGTTATATGTATAATCGTTGGCCCAGTTCCCGACAAGTCGAGATTTTAGGGGAAATGTAAGGTTATTATGGTATTAAAACACGTATCAAAGGTTTAAATCTTGACACACCTCTCGTTTTTCCCTTTTTGTTATTTTGGATGTTTTTCTACTACAAGTCATCTTGTTGATGTGATCGCATCAAGATCTTACCTTGCCCGTCCTTAAAAAATAGAATTACGTTCCGTTCATTTAGCGGAAAATATTGTGTTTTTGGAAAATATTTTCCCAGAAGTCATTTTCCTGGAAAATGTTTTCCCGAAACATAATTTTCCAGTGTTCGGCAATCAATATGAAAAAGTTTCGAAAAATAATTTTTGTCGGCGGTCGGCAGCGGCGACCGGCGGCGGCGGCAGATAAGCGGCGGGCGGCAATCGACGAGCGGCGACCCGCAACCGCGGCCGGTGACCAGCGACTGAGGCCGGTAGCGGTGGCGACCGACGAGCGGCGGCCGGCGGCAGCAACAGCGGAGACCGGAGACCGGAGACCGGCGGCAGTGGCCAGCTGCGGCGGGCGGCTATCGATGAGCGGCGGGCGGCGATCGACGAGCGGCAGGGGGAAGGAAGAGTTTGACGGAAAATGATTTTCGCTTTTCAGAAGCGGAAATCATTTTCTTCAAAACAATGAAAGATTTGGGGGTGGGGAAGGAAAATATTTTCCCACGGAAAACATTTTCCACCCCCGAACACCGGAAAACACCAAAAATGTTCTCCGGAAAAATGTTTTTCCTGAAACGAACGAAACTTTAATATCATGAAAAACTCTAAACTAGTATATATGTAATAAATTTACTTCAAACTAATTTTTTGATCACCAAAAATCCCAAATTGGTATACCTATAATAAATTTTACCCAAACTAATATTTTTATCATAAAAAATCTCAAACCAGTATATTTATGACAAACTTACCCTCCATTAAATTAAATTAATACAAAAAAAATTACAAAGCAGTATACCTGGAACAAACGGATGGTAAAACCCTAAAATGGTACATTTATCAATTGCCGTGTGTCATTTTACTAAACAATTTGACAGTAAAATTTAACGGAAACTAACGGAAAGGAAATTTGTTACAGGTGTATTAGTTTAAAATAAATTTAACATATGTGTATCGGTTTAGGGTATTCCATGGTAATAACCTAAGAAATAAATAAAATTGCTTGGAATAACTTTGGTTATGTGTGCATGGTAAGGACAGAGAAAACTAGCATCAACACCTAATCTCATGATGCCGTCCGGTATTTCACAAATAAAATAGGGGTGATTAGTTCCCGGTTTGATTCAATTTTAAAGTGGAACCGGGAACTGGATCGAGAGAACTGGTTCCCAATTTTGGGAACCACGGACTGGACTGGTTGGTTCTAGGATCGGGAACTGGACTAGACCGCCGGTCCGGTCCGGTTTTGGTCCGGTCCAATGGAATTAGTCACTTAGAGTTTAGTTTTTTTTTTTTGATTAAACACTTAAGGTTTGGTTCACATTTTACTAATTTTTATTAATGAATTTATGTCAATGAATGTCACTTAGGGTTTAATTCATATTTTATTAATTTTTATCAATGAATTTATTGAAGTTTACTTAGAGTTTAGTTCACATTTTATTAATTTTTTTAAAGAAAAAATAATAAAAATATATATTAAATAGTCGGTCCGGTCTAGTTCCCGGTTTCGGTCCGATTCTCTCTTGGAACCGGGAACCAAACCACCTGGAAACCAGTTCCGCTTTTAGGAACTGGGAACCGGACTAATAGTCCCGAGAGCTCTTATCTGGTCCCGATTTGGGCGGTCCAAGTTGCTCACCCCTAAAATAAAAAGTCTAAAAGCATATCACAGGATATCACTTCTTTCCATGGAAGTTGGAGTTGCAGTGGAAGGTGGAGTGACTTTGAATCCGCATGCAGCAATGGTGTTTCTCTGTATGCTACTACCATGTAATAAGTTGTACGTTATATGTATAACCGTCAGGCCGATTCCTAACAAGTTGAGCTTTTAGGGAAAATGTAAGTTTATCATGGTATTAAAGCAAAAGCATAATGCCCTTTTCGTTATACTGGATGTTTTCCCATTGTAAGTCATCTTGTTGATATGATTGCGTCAACGTCCAACCTCGCCCGTCTTTACACACGAGGAGAAGTGTCAAGTAATATGCCATATATGTATATAACTGTGGACTCATTTCTTGACGACTAAAATATGTGAAATAATAACCTCCACCATTATCAAGGTGTTGCGAATATCAAGAGCCTCGATGTACCCGTTGCGCCAAGGATCACATCCCTCGTCTTGGTGACGAGTTCTCACTACCGAATGATGTTCTTTTTTGCAAGGTAAAAAGCAATAAAAAATCTTAAATTATGCTCGCCGTGACATATTTATCTTGAGCTTTTTTTTGTGATATCAACAACCCCAAATTATGCTATTGCGACATATTTACCCTAAACTTTTTCTTATGACATAAAAACCCCAAATTGTACCTATATGACATATCTACCCCCCCGTTAAGGTTCCGTTAGAAGAATTTTCAGTCGAAACAACATTTTTTTTATTTTACTTAAGCCACATTGGTGACCTATCAACATTGTTTGCTTTATAGCGTCCATGTAGACAGATTTCTAATGGTTCTTACAGACAGAACTTTGATAAAAGGTAAATGTGTCACACAGGTATCACAATTTTTTTTTTATGGCGAATGTGTTACAATGGCCATAAATTAGGGATTTTGGTGATTTTTGCCATTTTCGTAATTTTAAATTCGTATTTTTTTATTATGGAGGTAGTATTCTCAAGATAAAGCTTAATCATGTTGGTATGTCCTCCCTCGTTTTTAAGTAAGAAAAAAATGCGTTTAAGAAAAAAATGCGTTTTAGCCACAAAAAAAAATAGTGAGAACAATGCAATGAGCCGGAGAAGTTTGGGAAATAAATTGAATAGTCAAGGCTCCATTTATTTTGCGGGAAATAAATAATTTGGAAATTATTTTCTAAAAATGATTGATTGTGTTGCATACCAAAATAAATAAATAAAAATATTTTCATTGTCCATGAAGATATTTAGAGATAAATTGTTATTGATAATAAAAATATTTTCATATTGGCTAATTATTTCAAGATATAAAAACGATTATTTGTAAGAAAATATCTTCTAAATCCTTCATTTTCTGCAAAATAAACGGAACCAATATTTTGAGAAAAAATAATTACCTCCAAATTTTTAATGTAAAGGAAACATACCATAGAAAACCTATTCATCTTACTTTTTACATAACCAATTTAATCCTGGCATCCTCATAAGAGCATCATGCATAAGTCGCTAGGAAATAAAGCAAAGGATAACATTATATTAAATAAGAAATTTCTCTCAAATTCTCGTGTTTCTTTCATTGTTCAAAAGAACGACGGATATAAGGACATATGGTACATGCACAAACCATCCTGTGAAGTTGTTTGTGATGGACCTATGCCAAAAAGCTTAAGGGCATGTATAGATTGATTTTTGATTATTACCTTTTACTTTATTAAAATATTGATACTCACGCACTTTGATTTATTTTAATTGTGACTCCCGAATTTTTTTTTCAATATTCAAATATAGACAAGTAGATTTACTTATATTTTTTCCAATGATTTATATAAGTCAAATAATATTTAAACATTGACAAAAAATAAAGAAAATATTTTTTATTTTTGTTTAAAGTCAAACAAACAGGCCTTAAATGTGGGGGCCTATGTAATTGGTCTATGCCCACCAATTGCGAGCTTCCGATCACATTCCATTGGATCATTAGCATTTTATAAGAAAATGACATAAATAGTCCTTAAACCTCGGTCAAATATGTAATATCATCTTTAAACTTTTAATTTGTTCGATATAATCCTTGAACTATATCTAAATATTTAATCTAGTCCCTAAACTTTCGATTTGTTCATTCTAATCACTTAATTTCTCATAACAAAGTCAAATCAGTCCTTGATATTATTCACAAGTTTTGATAATCACACCACCGCCCGGATTTTAGGATATCTTTTCATTTCAATTTATTTCCTTAATCAACAAAAAAATGCTATCTTTGCATTGCCTTTTTGACCTTTTGGTTTTTGTGAATATTACTAGAGTTATATTGAATTTATATTCCTTTTATTTTCAAATGTTTAAGCATTTGATTGAACAAATTCGAAGTTCAATGATTAAATTGAAAATAATGCGACCAGTGTTGTAATTAAATCTCGTCAATAGAAAAATTGAGTTGAGAGTTGATTCTAAAACTCTTACACAGAGTTGCTCGTGTTTTTTCACTTGAAATAGAGAAAATGACACTAATATTCCTTTAACTTTGATTAAATTTGCAATGTTATCCTTAAAATTAAAATTCATTAAATGTGATCCTTAAATATTCCTAAATACTCAATCTAGTTCTAAACTTTCAATTAATTTAAATTAGTCCTCGACTTTCATAAAAATATAAAAAAATAATTTGTAATTACACTATTGCCTAGATTTTGAATATCCTTTCATTTCAATCCTTTTTTTAAATCAGCAAATATGGCTATCTATTTTTTACTTTTTTAACCTTGTAGTGTTTGTATGTACTATGATAGTTCCATTTAAGTATATTTTAATTCATGATCTTCTCTCTAATCGTAAAAGTAGAAGCTTATTTAGAGTTGTATTTGGTTGACACTTGTTGATTTAATTTTCAAATTTACAGATATAACCAAAATTATTTATGAAAACATGAAATTGAAACTTGAAAATTTTATCTATTTATTAAATTAGGAACAAAAATTTAGATTAACATAAGTTCGATAAATTTATTAATATATTACATTGTATTAGATGTTTTAAAGTAAAAGGTTAATATCACGAAAAAATCCTAAACTGGTATATCTGTGACAATTTTACCCCGAACTATTTTTTTGACCACAAAAAACACAAAACCAGTACACCTGTGACAAATTTACCCCGAACTATTTTTTTGACAACCAAAAATCCTAAACTGGTACACTTGTGACAATTTTATCTCGAATTAAAAATTTTGGAGGTAACTATATTTCTCAATACAATGACAATTTTGGAGGGATATAGCTATGATTATTCTTTTAGAGCTTTATCATGAGAATACTACTACACCCATAATGAAAATATTCAAATTAAACATGACAAAAAATATCATGACTCGATAGTATGCGCTCATCACGATGATGAGATACACCATCCTTGGCAAAATATTCATAACGCATTCACTATCGGAGACTATTTTTTCCAACAATTTAAGCCATTGACAAATGAGTCAACGATTTTATATATATAGTACATTACTCTCCTCCTCACGTGTAAAGGGAAAATCGGTGGGTTTGTCAGGATTCAAACCTTTGATACTTACTTTAATACCATAATAAATTTACTTCTCCCTAAAAACTCAAATTTGTTAGGAAAGGCCCACAATGATACATGTAATGTAATATATAGTCACATACAAACAAACCAATTCAAACTTGTGACCTTCTATTTGGCACATGCACATGTGTGCATGGTAAGGAGAGAGAAAACTTGCTTGATGCGTGCCTATTAGTGTCATACAAATATGCTTAAATGGAACTATCATAGTACATACAAACACTACAAGGTTAAAAAAGTAATAAATAGATAGCCATATTTGTTGATTTAAAAAAATGGATTGAAATGAAAGGATATTCAAAATCTGGGTAATAGTGTAATTACAAATTATTTTTTTATAGTTTTATGAAAGTCGAGGACTAATTTAAATTAATTGAAAGTTTAGGACTAGATTGAGTATTTAGGAATATTTAAGGATCACATTTGACGAATTTTAATTTTAAGGATAACATTGCAAATTTAACGAAAGTTAAAGGAATATTAGTGTCATTTTCTCTATTTCAAGTGAAAAAACACGAGCAACTCCATGTAAGAGTTTTAGAATCAACTCTCAACTCAATTTTTCTATTGACAAGATTTAATTACAACACTGGTCACATTATTTTCAATTTAATCATTGAACTTCGAATTTGTTCAATCAAATGCTTAAACATGTGAAAATATTTCAGTCTTTCTTCACTGCCAATTCCAGCAACATTCAAGCCCCAGTCATCGGTACCAACAAAAAGCGTAATGTTGAAATAATTAGTGCCATTATGCAGTGAAAATCTGTTTAAAATGCAATTAACAATAGTTATTATTTTCAACTCATGAAAATAGTTTTCAATGATCAAAGTAGTTTCCCATCATCAAAATATGAAAAGTTTAAAAACAATTTTAAAAAAGTGGTTTTTATTAAAAAAAAAAGGTGACCCTCAACACTCTTTTTATTCTTTTATCCAGAAGTACCTTTTTAATATTTTATTCAAACACAACATGGAGAGATCCTGCGAATAGAGATGACAAATGGTTGAATCCACCACCTCCGCCTTGCTATAAGTGAGAAGATGCTATATCCATACAGCCCTCGTGGCACAAATTTAACAGCCCATTTTTTGGCATTCCAATTAGGTCGTCTCATCTTATAATTAACTTACGAGTTTAAGAAATTTATTGAAACTTGGTGTGGTGTGATTTTTCCAATCATAAAAAAAGAGTGAGAAAAGGTAATTGTCAAATGGTAGTTTCATAAGAAACACAACAATATGTAAAACTAAACTCAATATCTGATAGGTTATGGTGCAGAGTGGGAGAACAGTGTTGCTACAGTACAGCTAGCTGAGATATCAGCATAAATGATGAACAAAAATATCAAATTAATCACAACTGATAGCTCTATTCCATGCGGGTCTCAAACCCATGCCCTTCATGTTAACCAACTAAACTAAACCAATTTTTTAAAGAGGCTAATTTATAATTAAATTTAAATAATATATTTTCAGTGGAGACTCTCCAAAAAAAATGAATGGAAATGAAATTTCATGTTTTGAAAGCCTAGTGCCGAAATTGAAAACTAGGGTGAGCAAAAATTCCATTTGTTTGACATTCCGATGGTTCAGATGCGATGTTCGTTTCAAAGTGTTGGTACGAGGGGAGAATGAGCATATGAGAAAAATTTAATCAGAATGAAGGATTGGAAAAAAAAAGGAAAATCACTCTTTTGTTTTTAATTTGTTCCTAGAAAAATAAAAAATAAATTATATTTTTAGTTCATATGTTTCATTTTGTGCAAAAAATTGTAATCAATAAATTTCAAAATGGTTCCAAGCAAGAATTGGCACATGCACATGTGTGCATGGTAAGGAGAGAGAAAACTTGCTGGATGCGTGCCTATTAGTGTCATATTTCCCAAATAGAAGGTCACAAGTTTGAATTGGTTTGTTTGTATGTGACTATATATTACGTTATATGTATCATTGTGGGCCTTTCCTAACAAATTTGAGTTTTTAGGGAGAAGTAAATTTATTATGGTATTAAAGTAAGTATCAAAGGTTTGAATCTTGACAGACCCGCCGATTTTCCCTTTACATGCGAGAAGGAGAGTAATGTACTGTATATATAAAATCGTTGACTCATTTGTTAATGGCTTAAATTATTAGACAAAATAGTCTCCGATAGTGAATGCGTTATGAATATTTTGCCAAGGATGGTGTGTCTCATCGTCGTGATGAGCGCATACTATCGAGTCACAATATTTTTTGTCATGTTGAATTTGAATATTTTCATTATGGGTGTAGTATTCTCATGATAAAGCTCGAAAAGAATAATCATATCGATATCCCTCCAAAATTGTCATTGTATTGAGAAATATAGTTACCTCCAAAATTTCGATCATCTTTTACTGTTTTTTGTAACCAATGTAATTCAGAGGAACCATATGCTTAAGTTGATCGGACATAAGGACATATAATCTACACATACACATCCGATCCAATGAAATAAATTTGTGATGGACCTAAGCCAAAAGTTTAAAGACATGTTTATATTGACTTTTTTCTTTTTACCTTTTGCTCTAATAAATATGGCAACTCACGCAATTTGACTTTCTTTTTTAACTCGAGACTCTTGAAACTTTCACATGTATACCAATATTGATAAGTAGATAACACATATTTTTCATAATTTATGTAAATTTAGATAAAATTTTAAATTTTTTATGGAATAAAATTGAAGGCCCGATCACATTCCATTGGCTCTTTATTTTTAAAAGGAAAAAATCACAAGCAACCCGGGGTGAAAGTTTTAGAATCAAATCTTGAGCCAACATGACTATTTTACTATATTTAATCAATACGAATCCTCAACTTTTAATCTATTCAATCAATTTTTAATCTATGTTGGACTGCTAATTCCGACATAAATTTAAGCACCATTAACCGGTGCCAACCAAAAGAATTGTGTCCAAATTACTGGTGCGATTGAGCAATGAAAAGCTATTTAAAATGCAAAGTGGTTGCTCAGAGTGGTATGGATGATCTCAAGAAAAAGGGAAGTCATTGGAGCAAATCCCAATGATTTAAGTAGAACCCTAAAGGCTCCTTTAGATAATGAAGGTACGGTTCCACTATCGAGTTTGGAAGTTGGACTAAGTTGCTCCCCTCCTGCGCCTAGGAGATGTTAACTCGAATGTAGGGTAGAGGCAGCTCCCACGCCACCAAAAATATAATGGCTGGAATATACTCCAGTAAGACTTTGATAAGAGTAAATCCTTAAAAAGCTCCATAGATAATGAAGGGAACATCTTTGGGAAGGGTGTTCCGGTCGATTCTATCGTCCCAATACCCTGGATACGGTAGAGGCATAGGCAGTTCCCACACCTCGAAAAATATTATGGCTGGATACACTCCCACAAGACTTGGACCTGAGCAAGTCCTAAAACTACTCCGTCTAAACTCTAAGACGTTAAATTCGGGGTATTCCCTAGAGAAAAGGAAGAAAAAAAATTCTCTTTAATTGGACGGTTAAGCACGTGGGAATTAACACGTTAAAATAAGGAATGCAGTATTATCAATCTGTCGGAAAGTTTCGATTTTCCCCTATTTTAGTGAGATACCCTCGATAACCAGGGCCTAAGCTTCGCTCTACAATAAGTGAGACGAGTTTACACTCCCATTTCATGCAAGGCATTCGGGTTAAATTTATCATAAGCTTAACTATAGCTTAAGAAGTTTATTGAAATTCGGTATTATGCAATCTTCCAAATCCTCAAAAAAATAAGAAAAAATAAATGTAAAATAGTAGTTCAATAGGGGGCAATAAAATCCATGTTGCTTAAAACTTGTTTATGCAACAATTGGACAGAAATGATCGAATGTGGCACAATCAATTCAATTTATTGTTTTTCATTATATATATCTAATTTAATGAAGGGTAAATTTGTACCACGAAAAATTCTAAACTTGTACACCTATAACAAATTTATTGTTGGCTAAATTGGATAATACCACGAAGAACCATAAATTGGTAAACTTGTGACAAACGAATGAGTGAAACCTCAAATTGGTATAACTGTCAACTGCCGCGTGTCATCCAACTAAGCAATCTGACAGTAAAATTCAACGGAAACTAACAGAAGGTAAATTTATCACAGGTGTATCAATTTAGGGTTTTTAGTGGTCAAAAAATTAGATTGAGATAAAATTGTCATAAATGTACCAGTTCAAAATTTTTCATGACATTATCCCCAAAAAAAATGATGCATTATCACAATTACCAGAATACCCTCAAGCATCTTCTGAATCACAAGAAAACCAAACCCTAATTCGGACAGCGACGCCCGAATAAAAGAAAAAAATCCAAGGAAGAGAGATTCGATTTGAACCAAGGGAGTGTTTTTGCTACGAGAGAAGCGTTCTTAAATTTTAACCTTAATTTAATCTAGGAGTGCCTTACTTTCCCCCCTTTCAATCATCAAAGGGTTAATACCATGAAAAATCTCAAACTGGTACGCGTATGATAAATTTACCAAAAATTAACTTTTTGACCACAAAAAATCCAAAACCGGTAAACCCATGACAAATTTACTCTCAGTTTGTTTCCGTTAAATTTTACTGTCAATTTGATTTTTTAAATAACACACAGTAATTAATGGATGTACCAATTTTATGTTTTACCCTTCATTTGTCCCGGACACACCAATTTATGATTTTTTGTGGAATTAATTCAATTTAATAGAAACTAACGAAAGGTAAATTTATCACAAATATATAAGTTCGGAATTTTCAGTGATTAAAAAAATAATTTAAAATGAATTTATCATAAATATATCAATTTAAAATTTTTTTCTGATTAAAAAATTAATTTATTATAAACCTATCAATTTAGGATTTTTCGTTGTGTTAACCCGCCGCGGAAAGGACCGTCCTTTTAGCTATAAAGGCGAAAGATTCTCGGTCTGTGTTCGGTCGCCCCGATCGATCGAGAGAGGCTTGAGGTTCTTCTTGCACATTCCTCTGTCGATTTTTTCGGCTCCGAAGCCGATTGCTCGTGAGATTTTTCTTTCTGGGCAGCTTCCGCCCTGTGGCTGCCCAAATCCATGATCGTGCGACCTCTATGGACCACTCCCAAGCTCACATCACTCCCATCGAACAACAACAAGAAGACGAGTGGGGTAATTCGAATTTCTCTTTCTTTCTTTCTCTTAATTGATTTCGCGGGTACCCAATATCCTCTGTTGCCTTTTGGATGTTACCTTCATCGGAAACGGCGTTGTTATCTGTTGAGACCCGTGTTGCGATGTTCGCGGGAATCGCTGCCCGGCGACTTGGGGGTTTGGATGAATAATGGGTTTATGGTGATTGTTTCGTTTAGATTCGGCATTGGTCTGACTGTTGCTCTGAGCTTCGGTTTTGTGTGCTGATATGTCGAGTTGGACTGATGTTGGTATTGTTGCTGCTCTTGGTTTTCGACGTTGGGGGAGGACAAGCGCGGGGCTTGTGATGGAAAGCTGGGGCTTTTTGTTCCTCTTGACATGATTTTGTTGGCACCCGTCCCTATCGAATTTTGTCGCGTTGATCTGATCATGATGAAAGAGTCCGCTCATTTTATGCTGTCGTCCATCAAGTCCAAGATTGTGACTACGGAGGAGGTGGGAAGTAGTTGTTGAAGGATGCTGCATACACTGAGACATATGGTTTGCAATCCCAGGCCTCCTCTTATATCAGTGACTGCGAATCGAAGGTGGACGCTGCAAAACTGATTCGAAAGATTCTCTGGGGAAAAATAGGGATGTCTCCTACGTTACTGTCTTATATGGAAGTATTAACCTAATTTCATAGGCATTACAATAAATAAAATGAGTAAAGAAGGAGGATTTTAAGTGCGAGATTTGAAAACATGTCTTTCTGTGGTAACACTCTAGGGTTTGGGGTACTAATTCCAACTCCAAGAGATTGGATCGAATTGATATAACTATTTGATCCAAGATCTCTTACTGGATTGTTCATTCAAAGAGTATTCTCATTCGAATGCTTTGAAGCAACTAATGGTTCAGAGCAGAAGTAGCATGGATTCATAAAAGTCCCGCTGATGGGAATTGATAGGTAGGTAGAAGAGAGAATGGGCATCGAACAATGCAGAGGATAGGGAAGTACGGAGAAGGGAAGGCAAACACTAGCATTTCTATCTGATCATATCACATTTGGTTCTTTGATATTTGAGAATCACCGTCGCATCTCACTGTAGGTCTGGGATAACCTTTAGTGCCCTTCAGTGGTTCTTTGGTTCTTTGATTCGATGTGTGGCCTAGTCCATTCCTTCCCCATTCACTGGTTCTCTTTTCAACTGTAAATTTCACATTTGTCATGGGCACAGCAATGTGCCTGCTCAGAAATTTTGAATCTCTTAGTTAATAAGGGAAATTTGGGGGCAAGCCTGTTTTTTTTTTTTTTTTTTGAATTGACCTTTATTTTTCGAGCTATGTTACAGCCCTCCTTCCACTTTGGATGTGGTTCAAGGGATTCCCTTGTAATAGCTTAGACTAGACAAATTGATCTTTGAGGGTGAGCACTTTCATTGTATTCTCCACCAACTTCTTCAACATATGTTCTGATATGTGTTAATTCTTGAGTTGTTCATGGTCAGTGCGGTGCGTTGCGTGGCGTGAAACTTATTTGATAGTCTGTATTTCATTGTGTGGCTTGCTCGTTTTCATTTTGACTGCTGACTATACCTTGATCTAGTCTGAATCTCTGGTGTCCTTTACAGACAATGATGGCTTTGTAATTCCAAGCTTGGGTATAGATGAACTAGATTTAGGTGGAGGTAATGCTCCAGAGGTAGATACTCCATCACCTTCTTCTCCAAAGGTTAGTTAATGGAGCTAATATGCAGTTGCAGTTTCTCGTACTAATCATAAGCAGCTCAGAATTGTTCTCTTGCAGTATTGTGTGGACAAATAATGTTTTGCATATGTGAATGTCATATTCCTGCAGGCAAAAAAGGAAGAGACCATCTACCTGGGACCACACGGCGCCCCTCCGTCACAATCTAAGATACAGACACTGAACTCCTCTGGCCGCAAGCAGCGTCTCAAGCAAAAATTGAAGGAAGCAGATAAAAGAACTATTGGCTCTGGGAGGGAGAATAAATTAGAGAACATAAGGGAGCTTGTCGGTGGTGGAAAAGCAAGTTCCAATATGTCAAAGGGTTCCTCTAGGGATTGGCTCGATCCACACTGTCAGGAGTCCCAGTTTGAGAAGTGGTGTCCTCAATGAGAGTAAAGGTTCCGACAGCTGAAGACATTTTGCTAAAGTATTGAATGGTGGCGACCTCCTTTATGAGGCTTGATTCCTGTGGAGACTTTATATGCTTCAAAGCAATGTACTATGACACTAGTCTGCCGGCTCGACCTTTTTGTACTGTTATCATAAGAGCACCTGCCATAATTAGCTTACTTGTGCACTTATCAAGCAAAAATAAGAGCTTATGTTTTTCAAGTCATTGCTTGGCCATAGCGATGAATTTTTCAGTCCTTAGCGTTGAGATTGTACTGGGCATGACCTTCATGTTGTGGATCGGCAAGGAGTTTCTGTTCATGAGCTAAATGGAAGGATATGATGCAGAGGCCACTATAACTATTCACCAGTGCAGATTAGCGGTGTGCACTGGAAAGTGCAGGTAAGATCTCAACCAGTTTATACGTCTTAACCTGAGGTGTAGTGCTAAGCAATTCAAAGACCTCGTTTGGGTAATCTGCGTGTGCTGGCAACGTCAATGTGTTTTTTGTGATGAACCAAAAAGAAAATTACCTCGCCAAATTTCCCATCTGTTTCTTGATTTTTTTAATTTAAGTTTGCTTGAGGATTACATTGACACTTGAGTACATGCGCGAAGTATGTCTTGCATTAGCAATTGTGTAGTCCGAGCAAACTGGTAGATCAGTCGATGTAGAGGTGGCATAGTCGAATGCTCGAATTTGGTTAAGCATGACTGAAGTAGAAATTCCATTCAGGATACTTGGAAACCAATGTTGTCGTTCAGCACCGAAAAGAAAAAGGAAAAGAAAGAACAAAAATGGTAGCAAAAGAGACAGTTGACTAATTGATTGCCTTCAGCACTCGTTACATTAATCAGGAATTTGTCCGCTCTTTTCTTCACAGAATATGAATATAATGAAATCCTCAACTTCAAGCGCTACAATGATGAATGACAAGCCGGCATTTGTTTCAAGCTCACTTGCTAAAAGAATGATCGACAAAGAAAAAGCAAAATACGCTCCTCAATGGCATCATCACCGTCAACCTATGGTTCCGACTTCCGATCGGCTGCCATTTGAACAAGTGTGATTTCATGTTACTGTTACTTCGAGAACCCATCAAGAATAGAATTTGCCAATAGTTCTCGAGTTGATACCTAGAAATTCTAGGCCTGCTGCTCGTGGTCTCAGACCATACTGATCTAAATATTCATCGCTGTGGAACTTGCTTAGATGCCTCATTCCATTGTCACAGAGGATAGTCACTATAGTGTGACCTGGGCCTATTGACTGGGCAACTCTGACCGCTCCTACGCAATTCATGGCTGAAGAACTCCCCAGAAAGAGCCCGTCATTTTTTAAGAGGAACCTGACAAATGATCGGCAGATGAAGCAATCAAAATCTCCAGTTGAGGTCCAGAGATGAGAACTTCAAAAATTCTCCGTTCTTTTGGACGAAAATAAAATCTCTTGGTTTGACAAGCATTAATATAACTGAGAGATGCATCTTATAATGAAAGGCACAAGATTAAGCACAAATACGCACATGTACATGCACGTGTTTTAATGGACATGGGAGACGAGTGAAGGAAACACACCAACCTTGACATCTCAACGGCCTCCAAATCCGTCCCCCGGAAAGCTCCATTGAGTTTTGCCATCTTAAAATTCTCTGTCAGTCTGTTAATTCCAATTCCTTCAGTTACAGTGTCGAATGGATTCTTCAGCCTTCGCCCTTCAGCCTCCTCCTTTGTGTACATCACTCCCCTCGTCACTTTATTGAACAGACCAGAACCTGGGGGATCTATAAGGAAGCATTTGACCTTCTGATTTTTCTCCTGCAGCAAAACATTAAGGAACTTACTTGGATAAGCAATAACTCAAACAAACTAGGCATCTATATTACTACCATAATTCTGGATTTGTCAGAGGAAGAAATTATATTGACCTGAAGAAATCTTGAAACACCAGCCAAAGTGCCACCAGTGCCTGCTGCCGCTACAAACGCGTCTATATTACCACCTGTTTGTTCCCAGATCTCAGGCCCAGTACCTTCATAGTGGGCCCTAAAATTTGCAAGGTTTTCGAACTGGTCAGCAAAAAATCCTCCTTTGTAATTACGTAATGGACTTGAACTGAGCGTCTCTCCACGACAATGGTAACCGTTGACATGCTTTAATTGTATACCATCTGTTTGCTCATCTATCCCGGATTTCGATGCTAACTCATTTGCTTCCGTTGCTCGTCTCCTTGCAATGTTGACATAATGATCTCTATGCGTAATCGACACTGGCCTCACCCTCTCCACAGTAGCTCCAAGAGCTTCAAGTATTTGAGACTGAGATAAACAGACGAAAGAGTCAAAACACAATGCTTAATGGAAGGAAGAGAAGGACAAGATTCTCCCTGGGGCTTCGACATAATTCCACAGACAAGTCAATAATTGTTATGTTTTCTCACGATCGTCAATTATTCTTATACATGAACACTTTAACAAGGCCACAGGTCAGAACCCACAATTTGTTCATGGTGGTGTCCAAGGTGCAAAAGGTTTGCCATGATCATGCATTCTGACTATCTTACCTAATAAAACAGACAGACAGACATTACAGATTATGACAAGAATAGCTGTTGTGGAAGTTAACCGTGATTCCGTGGGGGAAACGCCCAAATAGGCTGAAAGAGTGTTTCGCCCAGCTTGAAGCAATAAGGATTATATAAGTTAAATTGCCTAATTGAATTATTGGGCCAATTATGATCCTCTAAAATTCATCAACCAAATGAAAAGAGAAGGTTAAAGCAAAAAAAAGTTTGTTTATAAATTCTACAAGAGAAAACATCATGAAAAATGCCACTCCGCAACCTATTTGGCACGGGGTGAAAGAGTCAAGATCAAGTTCCATTAGTAATATCAGGTTCTTGTCATCTATACGAAATTCTAAAACACCTCAAGACGAAACCACTTTTCTTCCAAAACCTGTCTTCTATATATATCGGAGCAGTATAAGCTATCAACAAGATAGCACATGCATTCTCCAGCATGCGACACATGCTGCTTGCGCTGGATATTCTCATGCCAGAGCAACTACTGTAGGGAAGAATGCAGTTTGCCAATCAACCAACATCAAGAAAGTCATGACAAAATGTTTCTTCAAGTCCAAACTCATGCCAAATCCAGGCACTTGTTTTCAACGAGAGGCTTTAACTCTTAAGAGTAAAAAACAAGATTAAATGGGTTGAACCTGGCAACTGTTGACACATGACATAATGGAACAGCAGCTCATGTTAGGCAATACGAACCTTTTCAATAGCAACGTCATCTGGGATAACCACGTGGCATTTGCATCCATATGCCGGAGCCACCGTGGCGAGGCTAATGGCCGTGCTACCCGCGCTGCCCTCAGTGACCACCCCTCCTCTTACTAACTTGCCAGATTCCAAGGCCTGCCAAATATGACAGTCAGACAATGAACCCAACAACACGTTGATCAACAAAGGAAACCGAGGGGACATTACACGAGTGTTTACCTCCTCGATAATTTTCACGGCAACTCTGTCTTTCACACTTCCCCCGGGATTTAAGAATTCGCACTTTCCAAGAATCTGAAGCATTTGCAGGTAATTAAATTACTTTCGAACTGGTAGAATACCTATCCCCACATCGGACAAGTGAAAACCACAATTTCTTCATTTTGCGTTGTTATAGACGGAAAAATATGAACAGAACGACCATCAAACGGAGTTTGAGCAGGTTACTACCAATGACTACGAGTACAAGAAAACTGATCAAGCATCAGCAGAGTTAAACAATGTCTTAGAATACGACTAGAAAACGAGGAATCGCATCGCAGCTGGAAGTTCACAAATCAATAGCGATTGTCGTGCCAACCAAGAAGCATTTCGGCACAGGAACGATCGACAACGTTCGAGAATCCAGCGCACCTACCGAAGGCTCGCCACAGAATCACATGCATGTTCATCACCTCGAATGATCAAGGAAAAAGCTCGAAAACTTCAATTGTTCCTCAGCGAAAGGAGAGGGCAGAGCGAGCATCGGGCGAAGCAAGAGGCGAGCCGAACACGACGATTTTACCTCGCAGCCGGTGGCGTCGGAGAGGCTGTCGATTCGGATCAGCGGAGTGCTCCCGATGGCGCCGACCACCCCGTCCTTGCCGCGTCCGTTCCGCTTCTTCTCCGGCGGCGCCGCCCTCCTCTGGGAGCGGAGGCTGCACAGCAGGTACGAGAGGACGGCCAAGGACAAGGCGGCCGCGGCGGCGCCCGCGGCCTTCGCAGGCGCCATCGCGGTGGTTCCGACTGCCGAAGCCGAGCTAAAAGCTGAAAAAGAACTAACAACAACAACACGGATTGAGCCGATTCGGGGAACGATTTGACGTTCGAGCAAAACTAGAGAAGGCGGTCAGGGCGAACTCACGACGGAGGCGGACGGACGTAACGGCGTAATAGTAATGGGCCTGGGCCTTCAGAAATGGGCCCATGTGGGAGAAATCCGTTTAATGATGCGTGATATCAATCCTTATAGAAATTTGACGGTACAATATAACGGAAACTAACGGAGGGTAAAATTATTTTAGGTGTACAAATTTAGAATTTTTCGTGGCATCAATCCTTATAGAAATAGATTTCTTCTTTTAGGATTGCATTTAATTAATTCTACTTCCGTGTATAGGAAAATGCTTTATTTAACATATCATCTTGTCTAGCACATCGCGTTTGCAAATTCATTCTCCTCTTAGGTGCTAGTCTGCATTTGAAAATTAGTATGAACTTTCCATTCATGGCTCATGAGGTCCTGTCCCAAGACTTTACAACAAGGCGGTATATCTATTTTGCCCGATTCATATCGAGTTTTACTTACTTGCATTTTAATTACTGTTTTATTATTCTTTCGTTTCAATTATTGTGACGAAATTTTGTTCATTTGATGGATGGAGTTAGAAATTTCTCTCATGAACTTAATGATGCATGGCCATCTAGATATGTAACTGTGCCTGGAATTTCGAAAAAAGATCGCATGATTAGAACGTTTTGCTTAGCTCCTAACTAGCCCACAATCGGTTAGTGGTAGCTCCTCAAATGTAATCAATATTTCATAATTAATTAGCATAAATCAAGTTGTGATCGATAGGGTTTAGGAGAACCCGAGCCAAGTATAAGCGCCACTTCACAAGAGGGACCATGTACCCTCACTTGACAATCCGTCAAGCCACCTCGTGGATCTCAGCCTCGAAAGGGTCGCTACGGATTCACAACAAATCCGTCGGTGGAAACCAAAAATGAAATGTGAAAGTAGTTTGGATGATTCGATAATATCATTTCGCTACTTTAATTTGAAGTTAGTAGATACTTCGTTCGGATGAATCTAAGTGATGGAATAATTAAGTCACAATTCATTGAATAGTTGTATCAGTAACCTTATTTATTATGTGTGAATACTACATATTTGGTTTAATTCATAAATCGATTATCAATACTGTATATTTGGCTCCATTCATAAATCGATTATCTTCTCTACGAGTTAGAGTCTCAATAAGAATGCTCGGTTTTACCATTTGTTCATATGTTAAGGTATGAATATAGCGGCCGATTCATTATGTATGGATGATGAGATTCCATTGTACATGGCCAAATTCCAACATTCCTATTGGTGGAGTGCACCCTGTAGACATTGCAGTACGAAAAATTCTTCGCGAAACAAAAGTTTCCATATAGACAATGTAAAAATAACGACATAAGTGGTTTTTGAATTGTGGTCCAATGTCCAATATAATTCATGAACTTATAATATGTTTAACGTGGTATTTAAATTTTAGCTCAATGTGCAATGTCGTTTATGCATTTTTAATTTGTTTAAAGTGATCATTGAACTTTTAGTAATATTCAAACTAGTCTATAGACTATATGAAAATATACGATGTTATCCTTCTATTAATTTAAATTCATGGATAATATTGAACATTTCCATATAATTTAGTGACTAGTTTGAACATGTACAAAAAATTTTTTTTTACTTGTTTTATCTCTAACTCTTCTCACTCTCTGACTTTTACTCTGCCTCTTACAGAGTACGGGAGTTGAACCCCACACCGGTGATATGAGCGACCTCAACCCCCAATCCCTTTATCAGTAGGACCGCATGCCTATTGGCACTAAAAGTTCAGATACCACATTGAACAAATTAGAAGTCCAAGGACGACATTGCGCATCGAGTTAAAGTTTATGGACTGCATCGAACGAATGAAAAAGTTCATGGATCACACTGCACATCGGCTCAAGATTTAAGCATCACTTACGTCATCTTTCCTAGAAGAATCGTTGCCCGAATAAAACTCAAATCGCCGACGTGCGCACCACCGTTCTTATAAGATAAAATCATTCCAGGAAACAGAATTTCAAATCTCATGATCATGATCGCTCGTGACTGGAACTATAGTTTATACAATTGCTGCACTCGTTTTCCCCTTGTCCTTTTTAACCGATACAATCTAGATCCGCCCAAGGTTAAAAACGAGACTAAAAAACGGGGCGTTGGAGTCCAAACCGTTGAACCTTTGTTGACTCTTCCGCCTCTCTCCCTCCCCCCAGACCCCGAAAAGCACCAGAACCAAACGACAAAAAGGCAAAGCTCTCAGAGAATATCTGCAACTGCGCAGCTCGGCACAAGGACACTCCTCTCGCTTCACCCTTCAATCATCTCCCGTCTCCCATCTCCGTGTCTCCGAAGCTCGGACCTCGCGCGTCGGAATCCAGCCATGGAGATCCCAGAGCGGCTGCTCCGGTACAGGTTCCACCTCCTCGCCGCCCTCCTCCTCGCCCTCGCCGCCTCCGCCCTCGTCTACGCCGCCCCCAGGTTCGTCACCGTCCTCGCCTACTTCTGGCCCCTCCTCCTCTCCACCGCCCTCTTCCTCGTCGCCGTCGTCGTCTTCGCCAAGACCTCCCCGCCCGCCGCCGCCGACGCCTCCGGCGAGCAGCTCCTCGGCTACGTCGCCGGCCATCCGGAGCCCGTCGCCGCCGCCGCCGCCGACGCCCCCCTGGAGAGCCCCCACGACGAGTAAAGCTTCGAGATAGAGAAACCCCCGTCCCCACCGCTACCACCAACCATCCTCTTTTTTTTTTTTCTATAAATAATTTTGTGGTAATTTCTTTGACGACGCTTCTTCTTCCTGCCAAATTTCTTTCCTTTTGTCTTCCCGTTGGGAGTCCGCAGTTGACTGGAATAAATAGCTCTTTAATGAAATTTCTTTCTCTTTTTTTTTTTTTCCTCCTTTCTTACCTCCCGAAATGACGACGACTTAATATATATATTTAACTTCGATAAATTTCACGTAATGAGTAAAAATAAAGTTACGGGCCTAAACCCTAAACGGGCGGTTCCGCCGTGAAATTTGTTTACTTCCGACGGTGCGAATGAATCTCGTACCCGCGTGGGAATTTGCTACTCGCTGGCGCGGTGGCGTTTAGGGTTTTGTGATGGGTCTCGTCGAGGCGCGATCTGGCTAACGTGCGCCCGGCGCGAACTGCGCACCCCCGCCTGGCGCATCCCTCCCGTGTGAAGAGAATCTGCGGCAGTAAATCTTGCCCCTCGGCTCTATTATTGCCGAAGAGGTTTTTAACGTACGGATTGCGCGTCGGAGTCAAAATATATGTTTTGCGATTCGACAACGCTCACGTGGGATTTTCGACATCACGACCTTGTGGGATACGACGTTGCGAAATTTCTCTCTCCTTTTCCGCGCGCTGAGCTGGAGCTCGATCTCTGCTGTCGGCTCGCTTTGGTAAATTATTCGACCGTAGGAACTTGGCCCAATGAGATCGCTTGATTGATCGGTCACTTGAAAGGGTTTTGATACCCCATTGTATGTTTAATCTTTAGGGTGTTTGGCTTACCTTGTCTTCCCTTGGATCCTTGGCCTCGGGCGAGCGGTTAACCTCACCGAAGAAAGGGAGGGAGCTTTCGTGCCTTTACGGGAGTGCACGTCTCACACCCTCAATTCTCCCCGAACTTAGGAAGGAGGACACTCTCCGATCGATTTGCATCTCTAAGGATTCTGAGATCAGGACGTGACCAAGATGAAGCGGTTTAAGGACTTTTTTAATTTTGGTCGAAGGCAGTTTAAGGACTTTACTTAGGTCCTAATCCAAGTAATTATTATTTGCTGGAAGAATGTTCATATAAGGAATGGATTTTTTTTTTTTTTTGGGTCAGGAAGGAATGGAGTTTCAAAAGTGTGGAAAATATAAACAAAATTGCCCCACTCGATTGGGCCGAGAGAGAGAGCCCATTAATGGTAACTTTGACCATGCAAGCCTCTATTGGGCGAGAAGAAGTCGCGGTTCCCGTGCGTCGTCATGCTTACGTCACAATTAGCTGGCACACCTCCCCGATGAATTACTCCAATCATTGCTGCCTGTCCCGGAAAAGTTGTGCATAGTTACTTCAGCTCGTACCATTAGGCTTGTTTCATCAAGGATTGCAGAATTCAAATTGTCAACATTAGTTTGTGTTTCCTGTATTTCTCTTTGAACTTTCCCAATCTTTGTTCGCGTATATACTTGATGGGACCTTTGGTGCGGTTGGTTTGGTTAGGGGAAAAAGAATAGTACTTTGATTGTGCAATGATGCATACTTAAAAGAGTGCAATGAACACTTCTTTGAATGTTTCGTATATAAGACAAATTGATTTGACCCTTAATGGGACCGAACAACTCCATGGGGGTTCGACCCAAAAAAAAAAAAAAAAACACTCCTTGGGGGTCTCGCGAGTATTTCGTCTTGAAAAGCGAGACATTGGAGACAGAACCTCTTGGTACCCTCAAGAGCCATTGGCTTTGTTTACCTCTATTAAGATGATAGATTTCTGACACGATTCGACAACATCACTCGACGGTAACATATATTTACTAGGTCCAGGTCGAGGCTAATCATGTCCGATACAATTTCATGTCAACCTACAAGATAATTTTTGTGTTTACTGGCTAGACACGAAACTGGCCCGTATAGCACATGCAAATTAATAGGTTAGTGTTGGCATGGTCTACATGTAACTCATTTAGACACGATTAGTTGAAAGATCGTTTTGTACATGTCGTTTCGTATTAAGATTTCAAATACATGATATTTCATTGATTATGGACAAGTTGTTTAACTCGACTTTATGATGTTTTGTCAATAGGCTATTGTGATTTGTAGCAGATTTTATGAAAAATTAGATATTATATATCAAATTTGTGTAGGCAAGTTGATTTTGTGTCGGATGTTTATTTTATGTCTTAGTGGATTGTGGAATCGTATCAACCCATCAATCCATTATTTTATTGAGAAAAATTTAATTTGTGCTAATTCAGTTCTAAACCTTTCAATTGTGTCAATTGAGTCTAAAACCTTTTGAAAATTAGCCAATTTGATTCTTTTTGCCATTTTTGGCCGGAATTTTATTGATGTGGACGCCGACTATCCTACATGGTATGGCCGATATTGACGTGGATAATTTATATATATTTATATATATATATATTTACAGAGTTTGAATTTTTAAATATTTAATTAATTAATTTTTTTATTTTGTTTTCTTTCTTTTTCTTTTTCCTTCTTCCTCCACCGATCGCCGGGCCTTAACAATGGCCAGCGATTAGCCATAGGCAAGAGTCAATCTCGCTGGCTTTGGGCTAGGCTTGCCCTTGCCGGGATTTGGTTAGGTGGACTAGCTTGCGATTGGCGGAGGAAGACGGAAAATGAAAAAGGAAGGAAAGAAAAAAAAAAGAAGAAAAAATTAAAAAATTACATTATTTTTAAATTGTAAAAATTGTCCACGTTAGTATCGGTTATACCACATAAGATGGTTGGCATCTATGTTAGCAATTTCATGCCAAAATTGGTCGAAAGACTAAATTAGCACATTGTTAAAAGATTTAGGACTAAATTGACATAAGTGTAATGTATTTAGGATTATTATAATACTTTTTCCATTTTATTGTGTTGCATCGATTGTGCTGGGGAAAATTGTCAAATTAATTCTAAACCAATTGTACATATGTCAATTCAGCCTTTAACTTTTCAATTTTGCCAATTCCATCATAACCCTTTGAATGAAATTCTAATTTAATTATTCTAGTCAATTTCGTCGGAAGTCGGTAACATGATGGTGTGCTATGTAGGATAACTGGTAATGACTAGACCGCCACGTTTGCGATTTCTAGCAAAATTTGATCGAGATGCCTACATTGAAATTTCCCGCAAAGGTTTAAGATCGAATATGCAAAATAAAAAAAAAAAGTTTACTTCTGATTTGGTATCCGTATGATAAGTTTATGACCAATTAGGTAATTTTCCAGTCGTGTTGTGCCAACTCAACATTTTTCGAGACGTCTTCCTATTTCGCAAGTCGACATGATCGACCGATCCTATTGGGTTTGGGCTAATCTACTCTACAACACAAACACGATCCGCGAACACAAATCCATCGCCCTAATCTCTGTATCTTCTTAATGTGAACTAGAAGGGAACTGCCATGCTCAACTGAGATTAGTAGGTGGACAAGCAACATCCAATATCCAAAATTCTTTAAAAAAAATTGCACATTACAAAGAACAGAGCAAAAAGGTCCTCGTCCTGGTAAATAAATTAAGGCTTTCCACGTAGGCACTGAAAGCTCATCACACCTCTCGCGACAACACATATTTTGTCCCATGCACTGATGTGATCTCTTGATTCCTCAAATCATGAAAGAAGGCCCCGACCACTTGCGTTTTTCCCCATTCAATCGAAAGGCCCTTTTCCTAATTTCTATTAACCTAATCTTGTCATGTTAGCAAGAAGGTCGTGTTATAATATGTGTTTTGCCAGTCTTGGGCGACCACATGTACAAATATCCGTGGATTAGTGTGTCGAAAATGATCTCGAAACTCGAAAATGGTACACGCATGAACTTGGGCCTGTGCCTGATTGTGGAATAAGATAATGCGATCCTTTGCTTTGGACATCGTGCTTATTCTTGCGAGACTGCGTGATTGGCTGATTGTCCAATCTAAATTTGGAGAATCCTTTTCTCAAAGGATCGTCGTCTTTCTTGCGACAGTGAACGTGTGTCTTTCGAAATGTTCAAAGGATAGAATTTCATTGTGTTAAGGTCTCGTTTTGATTCTATCGACAAGGAATGTGTAAGTGGACTCTCATTCCAAATGATTCTATTCCATGAAAATCATATTTGTTTTCTATAATTTGGATGACAAAAAACTTCCGGCCTTTAGAAAAAAATTACAAGTAAGCCCCGTAACACTCAATGATCGAGATGCATTTTTCTTTACTTTTCTTTTTTTTTTTTCCTTCGATTTTTCCTTTTTGCTCTTTTTGTCTTCTTCCCTACTTGACCAAGCAACTTTGTAGATCCATTGCTCGCTCGTCACCATCCGTCTCTTGGCGCCGAACCCTCACTGTCCACTAGCAAGGGGCTTGCGTCATTTGTTGCGCCTCTCTCTCTCTCTCTCTCTCTCTAATGTGTAACAAGTTGCAAATGATGTTCTAGATCATATCAATCATCGAAAGCCTAAATGGGCAAGTTCTAGATTGCGCCGTAATTGAAGATTCAAGATTTGCATCTTGATTCAGTTCTTGATTACCAAATGTAATTGTCTTATTTAGGTGGAGAATATTTCAATTTAAATATTTATCATCGACTATTTTTATGCCTTTATTTCTTGAAACGTATTTTGGCAACAGCATGAACTCCTTGTTTGTAGTTGACTAGATGGATAATGACACAAATGCTCTATGAACTTTGGTCCAATGTGACCCCCAGACTTTTAATTTGTTTAATATGATTTATGAACTTTAGCCTATTCTTCAACGTGGTTTCTAAATTTTTAATTTGTTCAATGTGATTCTTGGACTTTTGGTACATGTTCGATGTAGTTCCTCTACTATTAAAAAATGTTCAATGTAGTCCTCCCATTAATTTAAGATCAATGACAATATTGAATATTTTCGTATAATTTAGGAATTAAATTGAATATGTACTAAAAGTTTAGAGACTATATTAAATAAATTAGAAGTTCATGGACCACATTACTTATTGGGTCAAAGTTCAGGAACCATTCGTGTCATTTTCCCTTGACTAAAGAAGTCATTAAATAATTAATTAATATGGTTGTTGGAAAATTGGTTAATACGGCCTTCGCATGAGCAAGGGTTAGGCTAAAATTGGTTTGACTAGGATAAGATAGGAAATGTCAAAGATTTGCTTTATCTTAGCTTTTCCCAATTAAAACACGGTTATGACCATGGATATTTTCTTTTTGGCAAGATATTACAATGGATATAATCATGAGAAAATATGGATAAGTGTATTGGAAATTTGTCACAAAAGTGTAATTGGGTGCTTAAAACTTTCAAAGTGCAATCAAATCCTTCTATTAATTCTATCCAATTTGGTTAATGGAAAACGCCGACGTGAATTTTTGTATTTATTATTTTCTCCTTATTATGTGGCACTGACGTGACTAAAACATGAAGCATGGGGTTAAAATGGCGTCGTTTTTGTCAAAATCTAATTTTTTTAAAACCCAAATTATATTTAAATTTGATTATTTGATTCGAATATAATTTGGATTAAAAATTAGATTTGAACCAAAATAACATCATTTTAAACCTATGCTTCATGTTTTAGCCACGGTAGTATCACATAAGAGAGAAAAATAGTTAAAAAACCTACATCAGCATTTTTGGTTAGCCAAGTTGGATGGAATTGGCAGAATGATTTGATTGCAACTTTTGACAGGTTTTAGGTTTTGGTTATATTGTTTGCACGTTTTATGACTCAATTGTATTTTCGTAACAAGTTTTAGGACGTCCAATATACTTATCTCAAAAAATATTAAATTATTATTAAATATGTGATCGGAGGTGTGACCGTGATGCTCCAACCCATCTTGGTGGTGATCACCACCATCAGTGGTTGCGTATTTGCGGTAGTGGTCGCATCTGTCTCAACGATCTCGTGAAGAGGTAAATGCAAGATGATCTTGTTGCACAGATGACCACCTTCGCTGTGGTGGTTTGCCTGTCAATTGGTGCCGTTGCCGCACTATGCCACTTGTGAACAGTGGCCGCAATGGTCTCAATAATGAGCAGTGCAGTTGACCACCCTAAGAACAACAATTTCTCCATACAAGTCTTGATCTTATAGGAGATCCAAGTTTGGAAAGTTTACTAGGTAAGCAATGTTGAACGATCACTTTTCTTACATTTCATCTTCACATTGTTCCACATTAACTAATTTGTGAATGTTGTATCTTGTTTGACTCTATAAAACTAACTTAGGAGGCCATGCTCGTTTAAATGTTACCCACGATACATGTAATTAGCATATAAAGATGAAAATGGTCAATTGTCCATCAAGAAGGTAGTAATGAGTTTTTTTTTTGGGCAAAAATAGAAAATCTATGTCAATGCCCGATGAAAGTGTGGGCCGGGTTGGGGCGAGGATAGAGAATATGATCCATATCCCTACCTGGCCCTGTGCTCATACCTAATCTCAGGTAACCATTCTGCCTCATTGTTATTGATTTTTCTCTTTTATCCACTTGATTTTTAAAATCTCTTTAATCTTGTCCGGGTGAGACAATTTTATCCCACCCCTAGGCCCTCCTCAAGTTATTTAGGATTTTTGTCTGGACTTACCCTAGTTTATTCTAATTTAATAGGATGATTTCTATCTCAATCGGAGTTTTATCCAAAAGACCAAACATATTTTGAGAGTGTAACATAGATATAAGCTCCATGGCCCAAGAGAAATTCCAAAGTACGACCCATAAGTTTTTCTCCTCTCGAAGCAAGAACAAATGGATCCACCAAACACAATTTGCTATCTAGGCAAAGCTACTCTGAATTCTCAATTTAAATTGCCACGGGGATGGATGCTTCTGCGATTAATTTCTTTGCAATGATGTGATCATAGCCAAAAATACAATCGGGCGGACTAATCGCCGCCCAATAACCTTTTTTGCCAGACTACGAAAGCTCAAGATTATTTACTAAAAACCAAGTACTATCAAACTCTAATCTCACTCTATTAAAATTTCCGATCACTTTGGTTTATTTGAAAAGGGCAAAAGATCAGATGGGTTGAATTTCAAATCCGAACTAAGAAACAATAAGCCCATGATGAAGCCCAGTCGATGGGCCAAACCATTGGGCTCTGAAAATCTTGGCCCAATCCATGTACGACGACCAGAGTAAATTTCCTCCAGCTTCCATAGCCTCCATGTTTTTTGGTCGAACTCCAGGTCAAATTGAAATAGAGCTTTTTATTCTGTCCGTCGTCAATAACGTTCCCATGCGACAATGTTACGAATCCACATGGTCGCTAATGTGACGGGTATTCGTTTTCTTAGAAGCATGGAATTAGTGATTATTGTGTTACGTGGACCGGTTCTATGGACCTACTCTGGAAGCGGATCGACAAGAGAGTCCATGAAACTAATGAGAGGTTCTTGGTTCCCATTTTGTGGAGACAGTTCTTAGTGAGTGGGCTGTTCTTGGTTCTAGGGTGATTACCGCCCACCCTCACCCTGGAACCAATCACCCTTAGTTTTAAGAAAGACATCACGAAGTCGTGGCTCATGTTATATGATTTTAGTCCACAAGACGACCCCAGATCGTGTCGTGCGTTCGATTAACTAATTAATACACGAGCGAATTTGCAGTATTTACGTGGCCAGACACCGTCCTCAAATGAGTATGTGACCTTGCCCTGAAAGTTGCATTGGGCCATACGCTAGCAGATCGACAGGAGCTGTGCCTAACGTTTCGTAGTAGCATCAATTGGATCCTCGAGTTTATGTTTGTTTAGTTATTCATTTTTTGATGCTGATTTGTCCTAGACAACTAGTGATTTTGGGCGCTGATACGGTCACTATCAATGTGACCGATAAGGCAGGCAACTTTACTCCCGTAGCAAAAACGTATTTCCACCTTTAAAACCAGAAGTTTACTCAACTTAAAAAAATTGTGCCATTTCTTTTTCCAAAGATGATGCTCCACATCTTCTCAAGCACATCCGCATCCAAATCCGGGACAATTACAAAACAAATCTTGAGTTTATCACATTTATGTCAATTCAGTCTTAAATTTTTCAACTGTGCACATTGAGTCTTAAACTTTTTCACCTTTTGTCAATTGAGTCCATCCGAACAAATTGTGATTGGAAATTGTTGACGTGGACGTCGGCCACCTTAAATGGCATGGTTGGTGCTAACGTCAACATTTTTGAATAATATTTTATAATTTTTTCTTTTTTTTTTCTTTACCTTTTCTTTTACTGAAGACTGACAAGAATCGCTAGTTGACCGTCAACATTTTCGAAATAATATTTTATAATATTTTCTTTTTTTTTTTGGCGAGGGTAGTGACGCTCTCGCTATGGCTGGTGAGGGCTTGGGTGAGGACTGTGATGCCCGCATTAGGCGAGGATGTCCCGGCCCTTGCCTATGGTTGGTGAGGGTTGGTTGGCGGTCCTTAGTCCCAAAAAAAGTAAAGAAAAGAAAAGAAAAGAAAAAGAAAAAGAAAAAGAAAAAGATCATAAAATTATTAAAATATTATTAAAAATACCCACGACAGCGCCGTCCGTGCCATGTAGGATGAGTAGCATTTATGTTAGCAATTTTTGATCAAAATTGGTCAAATGGATTTAATTGGCAAAACGTGAAAATGTTTAGAACTAAATTGGCATAATTGAAAAGTTTATAACTGAATTAGTACAAGTGTAATAGATTCAACACTTTTTTGGTAAATTTCCCTCCAAATCCTAACCATCAAAACACAAACCTCGACACTTGGTCAGCCACCATTGCTCCCACTGCTTAGTCTCTGGCCACTCGCATGTCACCTCCGACGCCATGGTGAAGCTGTTCCATCGAATTCCTATGCTCCATTGCCCTCTCGGATTCTCTCTCTCTCGCGCGCATATGAAGGTGCTCCAACGATGAACGAAGAATGCGGGAACAAGGCAGGGGCGGCGAAAAGGGAGGCATAGAGAGAGAAGTGTTAGGTTTTTAGTTTTCTAGGTAAATATGCAATTTGGTCAATAAAGGTTGATTGTAGATCTATATTCAATTTAGGACTGATGATCTCTTGATAAGATACAACCAAAGGAAGTAATCCACAAGAGAAACGACGTGAATTACTCAATTTTCTAGGAAATATCATGGTGAAGTATACTGATATAAAAGGAACTCAGAGATATATTGCGTTGCACATGCAAAAGAAAACCTTATCATGTCTTTAATTCAACTGGTGTAGACTCAAGTTCCGGAAAACAATAGCGACTACTTTTTCTTCTTGTGACCACTACTTTTTCTGTACCGATGAACCAAATTTCAGGGCGAAGTATTCTTCCTTCCACCTGAAGAAATCTGATGTTTGGAATCGCACGCAGTGATGCCTCTCTCTCTCTCTCTCTCTCTCTCTCTCTCTCTTTCTGTCAGAGATCAGACTTCGTTTTGTAGATGAGATTTACTTCACTATGAAGAAGAAATAGGCCCCATGCATGTTTGAAGAAGAGAGCCTGCTTGACGACCTTGATATATTATAGCCAATGAGACGACTGCTGGAAAAGCGAAACATGCTTTAGTTCTCAGCCACAGAAGTGTAAAGGAAACTCAGATTCTTCTTCCCACCAATGCCAATTGCTCGTGTTTTAATACAAGAAGTCTCTTTCAGCCATACAAACAAAATATTTCGCCTCTCCCAATCTTGACGTAACATTATAACCTTCCCATTGCTGTTCGATTCACCTGACTTCTACTAACTTGCAAATTGTTAATTGGGTGTATCGCACGTGTTCGAATGAAAATGTTTTGGATACTCTCGTGGCGCTACCCGTTAGAAATTACAAAGCCGAATAATAAAAATTAAATTGTTTGAAGGAGGGAAGTCAAAATGAGTCTTAAATTCATATACGACCCAAATTTGTTAGAATGGGTCATATATGGGTGACTTCAAATTTGAAGAGCCTAATCATAATTGATTCTAAAATTTAAAGCGTATAAATATGATACCCATTTCCAATCCACTAGAGCTCAAAATCTCTCTCTCTCTCTCTCTTTACTCACGAGGTCCACTCTGCCAACCCGCTTGTTACCAAGCATTTCGCGCTCCCTCCTTTGTTAGTCTTAATGATTTTATCCTTCCCAAGGATGATGTGTGTGCTCTTCGGGCCGAGGGTGTTCACTATTTGAAATCAAGGGTCTCTCTGTGGTTTGAAATCGGAGCAAAGGGGGCAGCAGGGTTGCAGAGGACAGAGCGTTGGCTGTTCAAGCCGGAGTGCTGGCTGAGGGCTGCAAAGGACGATGGTGAGAAGTGGAGGTTCGTCAAGATGGATGCCTTTGTGTACCCGATGTTCTAGGCGAGGTCAAGGGTTTGTTTAGGGAAGGAAATGACATTCTTGCAGTTGAAGAGGGTGGTGGCTGAGGTGTTGCGGCGGTTCCGGGTGGTACCGGCAGTGGAGGAAGGGGTGCAGTATGTTAATCTTTACTTCAATAAATTTTAAATTGTTAAATGCTTAATTGGTATAGTTGAAAAAAGTGAGTAATGTGGGGGTTTGGGTTGGGTTGGGTTGGGTTCGGAACGGGTTGGATATGGGTAATCTAAATTGTTTAGAAAATAAATGAATCAATATGAGCTAAATTGGTGAATTTGGATTAAATCCATTTATGATCCACCTAAATCCCAATCCAGCCCACCCATTTGCCACCTTTAGTCAACTTTTAGTAGTTAAGCAATGTGAAATTGTAGTTTAACATTCCCTCAAAAAACGGGGAGCCACACGTACATGAAATTAGATCGAGGCATTGAAGAATTGATACCATATTAAAAATTTCAAATTAAAAGCAAAAAATCAAGTGATTTGGAAAAATACTTTAATGCAAACTATTAATGCCAATATCTATTTGGGCCCACTTTCTTTTTCATGCCCATGGAGGGCCTGTTTGTTTACACTCAAGCAAAAGCAAAAGGTACATGTTTGCTAATCCACCAAAATTAAATATACTATTCAAATTTCAGAATTATTATTAAAGAAAAGTGAGCGAATTTACATGTTTTTGACTATTGTGACATTTTAAGAATTTTGGATTTAAGAAGAAGTCGAGAAGTAAAAGTAATTTTAGACAATGCTTGAATGGTTGTATTGGATGCTGAAGTAACAAAAAAATCTCCAAGAGTACCCAATATCTTTTCGATTTGTTTCTCTTAATAGCAAGTGCATATATATAATTTGGAGCACGTGTACGAATTTTTGCTTGCATCTTATCCGATTCTAACAAATGACGAGTCCTAATTTATCTACCGTAAATGAGCTTCTTCCAAAAAAAACCTTGCTAATAATTTGTGCACCTGAGAAGAACGCTAGTAAATTGGGTATTATAGTTCTTTGTTGATCAATTTGATTTTATTCTCCTCGAAGGAAAGTGAATCTTCTTTTTGGGACTTGTAACTATAGTGTCACATCTACACTCATTTTTTTATTCCCCATCATATGTGGACATGGGTGGAATTGAAATACCAGCAAAGGCTTGAATGCAAAAGGGGGATTGCATGGGAACTGTAGGAATTTGTGTTTTTCCTTCTCCTTTAGAGGGTGGTGATAATTTCTCTTCTTTAATGGATTAATATGTATAAATATAAGGTTTGAGGAGAGGATAGAAAAGGAACCAAATTGACATTCATTTTGATAAGAAGAAATCATTCTTCATCTAAACCCTACTCCACACCATCGAGTGCGGTAACAAATGGTAAATGGGCCACATTATCTTTCAATGAGCTTACAAGTTTGAACAATATTGTGAGTGGACCTTTGGCTAATTTGTACCTTGGATATTTATTACCTCATGTTGAGAGAGTTCCTACTTTCTCGCATGCCGGTAAGGTTTCAATGACTGGCTTGTACACTTGCGGGTAAATTGAGTAGTTATGACTCAAGTCGAGTATTTTGTATTAGGTATGGTACCCTTATGTTAACACTTAATGGGAGATAACCAGGGCTTGGTCGGCCTGTGCCACCCTCTTTTATGTTTAAAAAATGATCATTCATGACCTATAGATTCTCAAAGTCTACCGAAAAAAAAAGAGGTGTAAACATTGAAATTGTGAATGAGCATTTGATTGCAGAAATAATAAAACAAACTAGTCAAATTTCCCGGAGATAATAATTTGTACTTAAAATTGGAACACCGCGATCTTTAATTGATATATTATGTATTAGATGTTGAGGTGTGATTTATACTCTCCATCAACGGGAAGGCACGAGTGTCTCACTCTTCGGTGAGCGGGCAAGGGTCACAAGAGCGGCAGTCTCGAGCTACAAGAGGGCTTTTACAGTTTGAGCCCGGAAAATGAAAGTTTCCTAATTTAATTAGGTTTCCTATTTTGAATAGATTTTTTAATTGGAGTAGGTTTCCTAATTAAAATATGTTTCCTATTTTGAATCAAACTATTGCCTATATATAATCTTTTTCTCTTGTAATTGAGAGATATACTAGAGAGGTGCTAATTATAATAGAATCCTCTGTTGGACGTAACCATAGTTTAAGGGTGAATCGGGATAAAAATCTCGTGTCTCGATTCTCTTTCTTGTTTTTTTACTTTCTATTTCTTTGTGATTGTGTGGCGAATCCTAATATCTGATATTAGAGCAAGGTTTGAGGTTACAATTTCTTGGTGAAGAGAGATCCGAAAAATCGAATCTTGGGAAGATGTCGTCGGCTAGTCAATCACAGATTGAAGTAGAGAAGTTCGGAGGAAAGGGTTTCGAGTTATGGAAATTGAAGATGGAGGCTTTGCTTGTGGACAGAGATCTATAACACGTGTTCGAAGAAAATAAACCCAAGGAAAAATCTAAGGAGAAGGCAAAGGATGCTGAGTCCACATCCAATCAATTGAAGGCATGGAATAGCAGTGATCGGAGGGCGTGAAGCCTAATCTGGCTATGCCTTGCGGATAGCATCCTGGTGAACGTGACTTCTGAGAAAACGGCGAAGGATCTTTGGACAAAGTTGGAAAACCTTTATCAGAGCAAGTCACTCCTGAACAAATTCTTTCTGCTGAAGCGACTGTATAACCTGTAGATGAGTGAAGGTGATTATTTTTCTACACATTTAAACGAGTTTAATACTATTTGTGGGCAATTTGCATCGATCAATGTCAATATGGATGAAGAAGACAAAGTGTGTATGTTGCTATGTTCATTGCCGAATTCATGGGAACATATAATTATTTCGATTAGCATTGGTGTTAGTGCATTACCCTGTGAGAGCGTTGTAACTGCTCTATTGTCTGAGGAGATGAGGAGAGCATGTTCTGATAGTACAACGCAAGATGCTCTTTTTGTAAGGGAAAGGAACAGTGAACGATCTAAATCCAGATTTGGTAGCAGGAATAAGTTTTGAGGAAGATCTAAAAGCAGAGATCGATCCGAAATAACGTGTTGGAAGTGCAAAAAGCCTGGACACTTGAAAAAAGATTGTAGAAGCAAAAGTATAGGTCCAGAGAAGCGAGATGAGGCATCATCCTCTAGTACAAAGAAGGAAGATGATAGCGGCACGGGAGACATGTATCTCGTCTACAATACATCACAGGGTGATTGCAATGCATGGATAATTGATAGTGGAGCATCTTTCCACATGACGCCTCATAGAGATTGGTTTTGCTGTTATGAGCCATATCAAGGAGGTACAGTGCGAATGGGGGATGACTCGGTGCTTGATATTGTTGGTCGCGGAAAGGTGAAGTTGAAGATGAAAGATGAGACAATCAAGAATCTTTTGAATGTGATGCATATTCCCAATCTTACGAGGAATCTTATTTCTGTGGGAATTATGGCAAATATTGGCATTACCTCGCTAGCGACAAATATTCATGCAAACTAACCCGTGGATCTATGGTGATAGCCAGAGGCGAACGGTATGAAAAATTGTGGATGTTATTGGGCAGCACAATGATTAGTGGTGAGAGTTATACCTGAGAGCAGGTGGAAGAAGATCTTTTGATGCTATGGCATCGGAGATTGGGTCATATCGGTGAAAAAAGGGCTAATGACCCTTAACTCAAAGAAGATGGTGGATAGAATTCCAAAGCTGTTCTATGGGTTTTGGATTTTGTGAGCATTGTTTACATAGGAAACAGAATTGGGTATCTTTTGAATCCATAGGAGGGAGAGCGAAAGGGATTCCGGATTTGATCCATAGTGATGTCTTTGGACCTACACCTGTAGTATTGTTTGGAAAATCAAGATATTATGTTTCTTTTACCGATGATTTTTCCATATATTTGTGGATATATTCTCTACAAAGGAAAGATGATGTGCTTGAAAAATTTTGTGAGTTCAAAGCTTTGGTGGAAAATCAGTTTGATAGAAAAATCAAAGTTTTGAGGACTGATAACGGAGGAGAATTTTGTTCAGCAAAATTTGATCAATTCTGCTTGACCAATGGCATTGCTAGGCAGAAAACAATGCTCTATACACCTCAGTAAAATAGGGTGGCAGAGAGGCTTAATCGGTCTCTCATGGAAAAGGTAAGAAGTATACTAAGTGGTGTAGGCTTAGCAGCTGAATTTTGGGCAAAAGCAGTGGCTACAACGTGTTATCTGAAAAACAAGTCTTCTACATTAGCTTTGAAGGATCAGACACCATTTGAGGCATTGTTTGAAAAGAAGCCAAACATATTCTTTGTTAGAGTGTTTGGTTGTGAAGCATATGTACATGTGCCAGAGGAAAAGAGGAACAAGCTTGAGAACAAGTAAGAGAAGTGCATCTTCATTGGGTATAAGGATGGTGTTAAAGGATATAAGCTGTGGAATTTTGATACTAAACGTGTCATCTACAACGAGGATGTGGTGTTCAGGGAATCTACAACAAATAAAATTGTTTGCGAAGCTCCTCGAAAACCACAGACGGTTGAGTTAGATGTTGGTTTAAAGAAAAAGACAGAGGCTACACTAGCTGGAATAGAAAATTCAGATTCTGAAGCTACTGAGCTTGAGGATGCGGATGATGTAGCAGATTCTGAAACTGAGTTTGAAGTTGAAGCACCAACTGAACCGATCTTAAACAAGTCCACACGGATGAGAAAACCACCAGAGATGTATACCTTGTTTGCCAGCAATGAGAATTGTGCTCTGACTGTTATATATGACGATCCAAGTGCTGTTAAGGAAGCAAGAAGTGTGGAGGATGCCAAACAGTGGGAGAAAGCCACGAAAGATGAGATGGACTCACTAGATAAAAATGGAACGTGGAGTCTGGTACAGCTACCTATTGATCGATAGGCAATTGGTTGCAAGTGGGTGTTTAAGAAGAAAATATCTACAGATGGAGAGATAAAATGATATAAAGCTCGTTTGGTTGTGAGTGGATACTCACAAATAAAGGGAGTCAATTATGGTGAGATTTTTTCTCCTGTTGCTAAATTAAATTCCATAAGACTTGTCTTATTTGTAGCAGCTGCATACAATCTGGAGGTAGAGCAGCTTGATGTAAAGAGAGCATTCCTCCATGATGACTAGGAGGAGGATATTTATATGAAGCAACTAGAAAGATTTGTGTTCGAAGGAAAATAAGATCTTGTTTGCAAACTGAACAAGTCTTTGTATGGCCTGAATCAATCTCCAAGGATGTGGTATTAGAAGTTCGACTCATATGTTTTGAAGCTTGGCTTTGTTTGTTGTAATGCTGATTATTGCTTATATGTGAAAAGGTTAGAAAATGATTTTGTTATTTTAACCTTATATGTTGATAACATGCTGCTAGCTGGAAAAAGTTTGAGAATGATTAGCACGGTGAAAAGATTGTTGGCAAAACAATTTGAGATGAAAGATCTAGGCCTAGCACACTTTATCTTAGGCATGCAAATTAAAAGGGAGCATGAGAATGGAAAGTCATGGCTAAGTTAGAAGAAATATGTTGAAAGTGTGTTGAAAAAATTCAACATAGCTGACTGTAAACTCGTGAAGACCCCCATGTCCACAAGTTCCAAGTTATCAACACTCCAGTGTCCTAAGACTGAAGAGGAAGCTGAAGAGATGGCAACAGTTCCATATGCAAGCATTGTTAGGAGCTTGATGTATGCCATGGTATGTACTTGTCCAGATATTGCTCAAACAGTGGGAGTATTAAGCATATATATGTCCAATCCGGGGAAAAAGCATTAGATGGCAGTGAAGCGGGTGCTTCGTTATCTTCACAGTACATCTGACTTTGAGCTATGTTATGAAGGCATGCAAAGCTCAAAGGGATAACAAACGTTAGAACTGAAGTGTTTCGTGGATGCTAATTGGGGAGGTGACATTGATAGTAGAAGGTCATTTAGCGGATTTGTTATTTCTCTATTCGGTGGAGCTGTGAGTTAGATGAGCAAGAGGCAAAGCACAATTGCTTTATCTACTACTAAGGCAGAGTACATGGCCCTTACTCATGCTAATAAGGAAGTAATATGGATGCGCATATTGTGTAAAGAACTTGATTTTACACAAGGAGGAGTAAATATTGGGTGTAATAACCAGTGTGCTATATTCTTGGCTAAGAATCCTGGATTTCATGCAAGAAGAATGCATATCAGCATACAATATCATGTCATCCAAGATAAAGTGGAACAAAAGGTTGTAGTTGTAGTGCCGGAGAAAATTGACACATAGGTGAATAGTGCAGATTTTTTGATCAATGCAGTGAGTGCAGAAAAATTTGACCGGTGTCCAACTGCGTTGGGTTTGAGGAAGCATGTGGAGTATTCACCAAGTGGGAGAATGTTAGGGTGTGGTTCATACTTCTCATTGACGGGAAGGCACGGGAGTCCCACTCCCCAGTGAGCTGGCAAGGGTCGCGAAAGCGGCGGTCTCGAGTCGTAAGAGGGCTTTTATAGTTTGAGCCTAAAAAAGAAAAGTTTCTTAATTCAATTAAGTTTCCTATTTTAAATAGGTTTTCTAATTGAATGATTTCTTAATTGAAGTTGGTTTCTTAATTAGAATAGGTTTTGTAATTAGAATTGGTTTTCTAGAAAGACGTTTCTTATTTTGAATCAAATTATTGCCCATATTTAGTCTTTTTCTCTTGTAATTGAGAGATGCAATAGAGAGGTGCGATGTGTTAATTATAGTGGAATCCTCTGCTGAACGTAGCTTTAATTTAAGGGTGAACCAGAATAAAAACCTTGTATCTCGATTCTCTTTCTCGTTTTTTTACTCTTTATTTTTCTTTTAATTTGTGTGGCGAATCCTAACATTAGAATAATCCTACGCGACAACAAAAAGAAATTAAGTAAATGATTCTTTCTTAGACCGTTAGATGGTCCATCAATCAAATATAGTGGTTATTATTGATTACATGACATCTACATTAGCCAAAAAATCCCAAATTGGCCTAGGATATATATGGCTGTGATTCAACCTAACCCTAGAAACTAGAAAGCCAAGAATAGTAAGCATTTGATGTTAGTTGTGATGTCATCAATTCATGCAATCCACACAATCAAAATCACCCACGACAATCACTTTCACATGAGCTCTAAGTGTCTGATGAACTCAAGGCATCTTCTTAAATCGATTTGATCCCAGAATTCAGATATGATACTCTATCAATATTTCCTAATTAATTAATTATAATATTTTGGGTATTGTGAAAAAAGTAATATTAATCTTGAAAAGGGATAAAGCTTTGTTTCCAGTTGATAGCAAAAGCACTTTCAAGTTAAATATGAGTTATTTGGGTTGACTAGAGTTATGTACAGATGGGATCAGGTACCAGTCATTAACATTATATAGGATAAAAATGGGTTAAGTAAGTCAATTTGAATTAGACCCATTTTCAACTTACTCAAACCCGACCTGACCAATTCATTTGACAGCGCTACTTTTAAATATTTTTCCATGCAAAACATTACAATCCCATCTTCATGTTTGCACCAATGTTTGCGATTTAATTATTGTGAAAATATAATTTCAATTACACCCATGCAAGTAATATGTTGACTTTCCACAGGATGTGGTCAGAATAGAAAGTCTTTGGTTCGATCCCATTAAGATAGTTTAAATAGAATACGTATGTTCTGTTCGCTATTATTAAGGCCAAGATAGAAGAAGGGACACGAGGAAAATTATTCAGAAATAGGTGCCTATTGCCATTATACAAAACTATACGATCCATAAAACGAGTGTATCCTTGTAACTATCCATCCTTAAAATTTGTCACATATACTTCAAGAACTGGTGCTTTGATTAGCATGTAATTACACGCTAGACCAGAGAACTTGTTGCTGATGTTGCTGCGTTTCGATCATGATTCCTTCCTTCATCGTCAGAATGAAATCGTCGAACTTCTTGTCCAATTCCTCCACCGTCATCACATTATCCCCATACCTTATCTGCATGCCATTTTTGTAACTTTCAATAGTTGCATCCTCTCTCTCTCCTCCACATTCATCTAACTGCTCATCGTCATCGGGATCAGATATTGTGACTACATTTCTCGCTTCTAATGTCAAAAAACCGATCTTATCGTCTTGTTCTTCTTCTTTGTTGTCGTCATCGTTGTACTGTGCACATCCTTCCGCATGAAAACACACGTTTCGTATTTCTACTTCGACTGCGCAATCCTCATGATTATTGTTGTTGTTATTCAATGTTTTCGCTTCTTCTCCAAGGGCGAAATCCTCTTGCGTAACGTCAGGGAAAACTCCGTCGTCGATGTCCATGGCAAGCAACTTAATTTCCATCACGTACAAATTCTCTTTGGGAGGATCTTTATTGCTGATGCTGTGCCAGGACCTGGTCTTGGTGCCTATAAAGCCCGAGTCCTGCGCGAGGAAGATGAGGATGCCGTTGCGGAGTAGGAAGATGCAGTTCTTGCTGACGGCGGGGGTGACGAGACGGAGCGGGAAGGGGGAGAGGTGGAAGTGCCACGCTGGGAGGAAAGAGAGGAAACTGGAGCTCCATGACAAGAGCGAGAAGACAGAGATGGAGAGTAACAGTTTTGTGAAACGACTCAGCTTTTGATGGTTAGTTTGTTCCATCTTTCTTTAGTTCGGTGCTCAAGGTGGGAGAGAGAGAGAGAGTTTGTGTGTATGAGTGGATGCAATGTGAATAGGGTTTGAGAGAAGATAATGATAAGAGCATATCATATAGAGAAGATTTGAATCATACGAATGGTTGCTCTTGCTTGGTGCGAGAGTCTATATTTATAGAGTTAAAAAAAGGTTGGAGGCCCCTGTCTCAGGTCGATTTTTATCCTACACGTCTCTAGAAGAAAGAGGACAGCATATGGTTGTTTTACACTCATAACTATTAAAAGAAGATGCAGAGGAGTTAATTTCTATATATGACACAAAATTAATCTAGGTTAATCGTGTTTAAGTTTACATATAATCTAATGGAATTTCATTTCGACATATCCATAAGATAGGATATTGTTGAGGCGATTTAAATTGTATTGACATCTGATGGCTCATATGGCAGTACTAAAAACAGATAAAAAGCTGGATAGGCTTAGGTCCTACCCAATTTTAGGTAAACCTTCTATAAAAAATGTCATGTGAGATGTTGCCAAAACTTATGCTCACTTCCCTCCCTCCTCCCCCTGGTCTCTCCACTCAGACTAGCCCTCCTGTAGGCTCCGCCCGCTGTCGCCCCCGCCAAGCAACGGCCTTATCATTGCCTTGACAAAATTAATGTCTTAACCATGCCATCTCCACCTTCACTATGCCATTGCCTTCCTTCTCCATTTTTGTGAATTGTCGCACCGCCTTTCGTCTTTTCCATCAACGGACGAAACCTACACCTATGATCTTTGGATCTCGTCAATGATAAGTTGATGTAGCAGCTAGTAATGTTGGCGGAGAGAGAGAGAGATATGGTGTGGTAGGGTATGGTGAAGGGTTATTTTGCATATGAAAAATACAAGGCACGTTTGTTACGCATCATTTTTCAGTGGACAGTGTATGTAAAGTTGGACATGACTAAGCCTATTGAGTAAGCAAATTCCTAAATCTAACACAATGTCAATAATTAAAACAATAATTTCATTGATCGAAATAATTGGACGGCTTATCTGACAATTATTTCTACCGGAGGAAAAAATTGAAGAGGAGATACCAATTTACTCTTTGATAGGTGTTAGAATTAAAGTTGGCCAAGGCCCAATAAAAGTATGGGGCTAGGCAGGGTAGGACGAGACATATATTTAGTTCATGGGATGGGAACAAAGAATATGAGACCCGTCCCCACGTCGCCTGGCACCTTTACCTAATTTCAGGTAACCACCCTGACGGTTTTCATCAACGACGCTTATGGCGGTGCCATTGTTGATGTCGCCTAGGGCAAATTTGGTCCCCTCTTTTACCCCTGATTTTTAAATTTTTTTTAATCATCTCACCTTAGGATTTTATCAAGAAATATCGGTTTATTCTAATACAAAGGTGTCTTTAAACGTTAGATAGTATAATTTCTATTCTATTAGGAGTTTTATGGGGTAGACCAAACAAATCCTCAGAGGGGACCATACATCAATTGGCCCAAGGGAAATTCTAAAGAACGATCCTTAAGCTTTTTCTCCTTGAAGCATAAACAGATGGACCCACCAAATACAATTTGCTATCTGCACAAAGCTCCTCTCAATTTCGATCAAGAGGAAATGGATGCTTGCGCGATTGACTTTCTCAACAGAGATGTGCTCATAGCAAAAGAAACATATTTGCGCTAACTAATTGTCGTCCTATAACATTTGTGGGACGACGAAGATCGAGATTATCAACTAAAGCCAAGTACTATCGAACTCATACAATGAACATTTTCCTGCTCACTTTCTGGAATATTTGAACTACGGAAAAGAGAAAAAAAGATCAGATGAGTTGAACTTCAGATCCGAATTCATAAAAATAAGCTGGAGCTGTCAATAAGACCATAAGCCAATGATAAAGCCCAATCGATGGGCCAACGCATTGGCACTTAAAAAATCTAGGCCCAATCTTTGTACGACGACCCGAGTTAGTTTCCTCCAACTTCATTGTCTTCCGGATCAATTGAAATAAAGCTTTCTATTCTGTCCACCAGCAATGATATTGACAGACGATAATTTTAGGATTCCGCATTTTAAGCCACTTAAGGTTTTAGGAGAGGCTTCAGGAAGTCGTGACTCCGTGTTACATAAATCTCGTCCACCAAACTCTCCTTCTGGCACGACGACCCTTGATTGTGAAACGCGTTCGATCGACTAATCGATTCGCGAGGATTACGTGGTCCAAAGTCATTCTCGAATATGTGACCTTGCTCAAACGTTGCACAGGGGCCATACAGTGGTAGACCAAAAAGAGGTGCCAAACGTTTAGCAGCAACATCAAGATTCATGGAGCTAGAGTTAGTTTAGGTATCAATTTTTTGATGCTGATTTGTCCCAGAAGACTAGCGATTATTGGTGTTTATACAATCATTATCAACGTGACCGAGAAGGTGAAATTTTAATCTTATCATGTTAGTTATTGTTATATTTCATTGGTCCGCCCATATTGTGTATGTCCAAGGGATACCATTTGCTTTAATAAGAAGTGTGTATAAAAGACACCATTTGAAGAGGTGCGAGGAGAGATTCTTAAGGGAAGTTAAGATAACTTCCTCATAAGATGAACAATTTACAAGAGAAAATTCAGAACTCTTTCTCTCTCTCTCTCGACGCATAAGGATTCCGTATCTACTTTGAGAAGACAATCGGCATTAACGTTGTGGAACAAGAATACTTTCCTTGTGATTGTATTCGGATCAACATAAAGTAGATTCGTTCATTGTTTGCTGGTGATTTAACGTACAATCTTGGAAATTTTGTTTGTAGTGCATCGAACAGGTTAGTTGATTCTGTTGACACTCGCTTCCCGACATTGGTATCAAAGCCTCGGTTATGATCGCTGCCTTGTTTTCCTGTTGATTTTTTCCGCTTGCTATTTGATATGGAGATCATGATGATGAATTTCATACTGTCTGCATGTTTATTGCTCGTGAATTGCAAGATGAATCGATAGACATGAATTGAAACGAAGAACAGGTTTGAAGGTTACGAGCGACTGTTTTGTTTAGATGATTTTCGAAAAATTTTTTATGGTGAAAATCATTTTTTATTAGGGAAAAAGCCACCAAAAACCCTAAACTTTACCCCTTGTGATACATTTACCTCGAACCGTTTTTTGTGACACCAAAAATCTCAAATTTTATTATTTGTGACACATTTACCCCAATACACATTGTCTATGGGAATTTTTGTCTTTTCTGCCTTTTCTTTTATTTTTTACTTTTTTTTTCCTTTCCGGCGAGGGGGGCCCTTGCCAGCGTCCGGCGAGGCTCGCCCTTGCCAGATCCGGCGAGGGGATGTTGGGCAAGGCTCGCCCTCGCCAGATCCGGTGAGGGCGAGGCTCGCCGGCGTCGGGCGAGGCTCGCCGGCGTCGGGCGAGGCTCGCCGGCGTCGGGCGTGGCTCGCCCTCGCCTGGGTGAGGTTGGGCGAGCCTCGCCTGATGCCGGCGAGGCTCGCCCGACCTCGCCCTCGTCGGATCTGGGTCGGGTGAGCCTCGCCTGACGCCGGCGAGGCTCGCCCTCGCCAGATCTGGTGAGGGCAAGCCTCGCCGGCGTCGGCAGAGGCTCGCCCGACCTCGTCTACGCGAGGGTGAGCCTCGCTCGATGTCGGCGAGGGCCCCCCTCACCGGAATGGAAAAAAAAAAGTAAAAAAAGAAGAAGAAAAAGCAGAAAAGACAAAAATGCCCATGGACAATGTGTATTAGGGTAAATGTGTCACAAATAATAAAGTTTGGGGTTTTTGGTGTCACAAAAAAAAGTTTAGGGTAAATGTGTCACAAGGGGTAAAGTTTGGGGTTTTTGGTGTCTTTTTCCCTTTTTATTACATAGAATTGAAGAACTCGTTGAGACGAGTAGAATGGTGAGTTGAATGCTGCCGGAAGATGCCGGATGTGCCCACACGCACGGTCAGAAAGCCGTGGCGCATGGAAGCCACGTGCCCAAAGCGTTGGCACTGCCAGCGTGTGAAGGCCACGTGCGCGTTGCCAACTGGCACGTGCTGATGTCATCGATGACGTTAGCAAAATTGTTGGTAACGACATGCTGACGTCATCTTGCCAGCCAAACCTACCTCCGGCAACTGACCCGACTCGACCCGACCCGTGACGGTTAACGGTCAACCGGTCGGAGCGGTCAACGATCGAACCGGTTGGACTGGTCAGACCAGTCAATAGTCGAACCGGTTAGATCTGTCAGATTTGCTCAGAAACCCGCATTGGGTAGGCTAGTGTGCTACACTAGCTGCGCACTTAGGTGGTGTGTGTGGGCGCGTGTGAGCTCTGATTAGAGCGTGGTTGGTACGGTTATATTTGTATTCAAATTCTCTACATTATGGTATAGTTATTTATATTCTTGAAGCTTTTAAAGGTATGAAAATGCATACGAAACCCTAAATATGTGTATTTTTGGTGTATTATTACATTTTACTTGTATTTCCCTATGGTTTTGGAAATACTGAAGCTAGCTTATATGTAAAATGACCACGTAAAGATTATGTAGAGCATAGTTCATTAAGAGCATGTGTATGGTCTACCATGCTTGTAATTCCCTAGTTCTGAGCATACTCTAACAATGGTTGGAGATCCTTATATTTTTATTACGTCATGAATTCCGCTGTTAATTATATTTGTTGCATGAATGTTCTATTTGTTGATTTACATCATGCCATGCTATATGATTGCTAGAAAGGATGTGATTATTGTTTTAAATATTTTTTGTGAATTATCTTTTTTAGTGAGAGTTCATAGGTTGGTAGAATTAGAAGAAATTCTTACCTAGAACTTAAAATTTGCACAAATTAAATAAGTTAATGATAGTAGAACAATCGTATGCCAAAACTGATTAGGAACATCGTGAACTTTCATTTTGGTGTCTTTTGTTGAATTATCATTAATTTAGTTTGTTTTTGTTGCAAATTAAAATATGTATGTTTATGTGGAAAATGTGCTAGTATTGATTCTGCATTTATTATGTCAATGTGTAGTAGATAGTGATTATGGTTTCGGCATCCAAGACCATTGTAGTTGACCTCAATAAGGGTGAGAAGCTGAACGGTGACAATTATGATATTTAGCACCGAAAAGTTTAATATATTCTTGAGGAGCAGGAGGTTTTGGAAACCCTCAACCACACCATGGATGAACCTAAGTATGAAACTTCTGTTCAACACAAAAGAGATCAAGAAGTTTTCAAGCTTGGAAAAAGAAAAAAAGCATTGCTTGCATCACGTTGCTAAATTGTATGCAAGATGATTTCATGTGCGAGTTTGAAAGTTATGACTAAGCTCAAGCAATGTGGGTTGCCTTGAAAGATAAGTTTGGGGATACGTCTGCCACTAAATTGAGGAGGCTCACCATCAAATTTGACACATACCAGAAGTGCTTAAATCTATCTATGAGGCAACATCTTCGGGAGATGTCAAACATGATACGTGAGCTAAAGTCAGCAGGTCATACCTTAACTGACGAATAGCAAGTTCAGGTTGTTATAAGGTCTCTTCCTGATAGCTAGGAATATATGAAAATCAATATAACGCACAATGGGAATATTGTCACCCGTGTTATTTGGAATTAGAAGATGAGCGCCTAAAGGCTGCAAAATCCTCTACCCATGCTTATGTTGCTGAATCATGTTCGGGTAAAGCTTCGGGCTTTAAGTGCAAGAGGAACCATAAATGCAACAACAAAGGAAAAGAGACAGATCAGGCACAAAAGAGAGCTAAGACCTTCTGACGCAATAAGTGCAGCAGGAAGAAGGACAAGGCCAAGATGATGTGCTACAATTGTGGCAAACTAGGCCACTTCGCTTGTAAATGCACTGAGCCGAAAAATGTATCACATTACTCTATTACTTTGAGTAATGCTTTTATTTTTAGCACTGTAATACTTGTCAAATCTCATCCAATGTGGACTGTAAACTCAGGAGCAACAGATCATGTAGCTAGAGACTGTGGAGCATTTGTGGAGTATCGTCGAATACAGCCTGAAAGAAGATGGATATATGTTGGAAATAATTCAAGAGTTGAAGTGAAGGGTATCGGTACATATAAATTAACCTTTCGTGGTGGTCGAAACCTATTCTTACATGATGTCCTCTATGCTCCAGATATTTGGCGAAACTTGGTCTCTGTAATTGTTCTTCTTAGCTTAGGTTATATATTTAAGGTGATTGTGTTGACATTTTATTTGGAACAGTTTATTACGGTACTGGTTATGTATTGAATGGTTTTATGGTGTTAGACATTGACTATGATGTGTATAAAGTTAATGTTAATGATCGTTTTTCTTTAATTGCATCTTCTAGTAATGTGAAGATTGATGCAAGTACTTGGCATGCTAGACTGGGTCACATTGGGTTGTAAAGAATGAAACAATTAGCAAGAGAAGACCTTTTGGGGTTACTTGCTAATGTTGAACTACTCGTATGTAAACATTGTCTAGTGGGAAAAATAACTAGAAAATCATTTGATAAAGGAACTAGAGCTGAACTTCCATTGCAATTTATACATTTTGACATTTGTGGTCCTTTAAATGTGAGGGTGAGGCATGGAGTCTCATATTTCATCATTTTTATAGATGACTTCACGTGTTTCGGTTATGTTTTTTTGATCTCCCATAAGTCCGAAGCATTGGATTGCTTTAGGCGGTTTATAGCTTTGGTGGAGAATCAGTTGAACAAAATAATAAAGGCATTGAGAACCGATCACGGACATGAGTACCGATTTGAGCAATTTAAGGCTCTTTGTGATGAAAAGGGAATTGTAAAACAATTGACTATTCCTGGTACACCGCAACAAAATTGGGTTGCAGAAAGAAGGAATAGAACTCTATTGGAAATGATTAAGTCTATGATGGTGCAGGCAAATCTACCTGTCTCATATTGGGGAGATGCGTTATTGACTGCTGTCTATATACTTAATCGTGTGCCCTCTAAGTCATTTGCTTCCACCCCTTATGAATTATGGACTGGTAGAAAATCAAACTTAAGTAATCTATGAAATTGGGTGTGTGCAGCATATGTTCATGATTCTTTCCATAAATATGGCAAATTAGGCTCTAGAGGGAAGAAGTGTATCTTTATTAGATACTCTAAACACTCTAAAGGGTACGTGTTTATAGGTGAATAAGCTGATGGAAGTGTGACTAAAATGGAGTCACGAGATGTCACGTTCTTAGAGACTGATTTTCCTAGTAGAGGTGAGATCGATAAGGACTTCCAATTACATGAGATGGAAGATCCTGATAACATACTCACTGATGTTATTAAGGGAAATACAGATTTACCTCAACATACAAGATTTAATGGGAGTGTAGTATTGTCTGGCAAATTGAATTTTCAAGAAGTTCAGTTGCGTAAAAGTAATCGTAAAAGTATTCCTCGTCGTCAATTTGAGATTAAAGAGGAAGCATTTATGATTGCTCCACATGACGATGCGGAGCCTAAAACAATTCAAGAGGCTTTCTCATCTCTTGACAAGGAAGAATGGAGAAAAGCTTTAGAAGACGAAATTGAGTCTATAAGGACAAACCACGTCTGGGACTTGGTTGATCTACCACCTGATCGCAAAGCTATTGGAAACAAATGGGTTTTCAAGATTAAACAAAGGGCAGATGGATCCATTGAAAAAATATAAAGCTCACCTTGTGGCAAAAGGCTATGCTCAACAAGAAGGTATATAGACTATGAGGAAATTTTTTCACCAGTTGTAAGGTTTGCCTCCATATGCCTTATCCTAGCCATTGTTGCACATTTGGACCTAGAATTACATCAAATGGATGTAAATATAGCATTTCTCAATGGAGAACTAGATGAAGAAATCTATATGAAGTAATTGATAGGTTTTATTGCTGAAGGTCAAGAGTGTAAAGTTTGCAAACTTCATAGCTCAATTTATGGCCATAAGCAATCGTCTAGACAGTGATATTTTCTTTTTCATCAAGCCATAACTTCTTTTGAGTTTACGATTATCGAAAAGGATCATTGTGTATATATCAAATGGTCCGAGAATAAATTTATGATTTTATCTCTTTATGTGGACGATATTCTGTTGACTGGGAATAACAAGGGTTTGGTTATAACCATAAAAGAATGGTTGTTCTCTAATTTTGAAATGAAGGACATTGGAGAAGCTGCATATATATTGGGAGTTAAGATTGAAAGAGATCGATTAAAGAAACTCCTTTACAAGAGTCTTATATAATGAAGATTCTTGAATGCTTTAATATGCAGCAGTGTAATCCCATTGATACCCCTGTCATGCAAGGCGAAAGCCTGAGTACTAAGATGTGTCCTAAAACTTCAAAAGAAAAGAAAGAAATGGTAACTGTTCCTCACACTAATGCTGTTGGAAGTTTGACGTATGCTATGATGTGTACTTGACCCGACATATGTCATTCTGTGGGGTTAGTGAGCCGATATCAATCAAATCCTGGTCCGGCACACTGGAAAGCAATTAAGAGGATCTTGAGATACTTGAAAGGCACTATGGACTATTGACTTTGCTATCAAGGGAGTGATCTACACTTATTATGATACTCTGATGCTGATTGGGAAGGAGACCTAGATGAGCATAAATCGATGTTTAGATATGCATTATTGCTTAATGATGGGGCAATTTCTTGGAATAGCAATAGACAGACATGTATAACTTTATCTATGATGGAGGTAGAATTTATTGCATGTTTTGCTGCAGTGCAAGAAACAGTATGGCTGAAATGTTTCTTGGAAAATTTAGTCATTGTCACTGATGTCCCAAAACCAGTGACAGTATATTGTGATAATCAAGTAGCCATTGCCTATGTGAAAGATCCCAAGTACCATAATAGGATGAATCACATTAACATAAAGAATAACTTCATCAGAGATATAATAGCGCAGAAGGAAGTAGTCCTGCAATATATTTCAACCAACATAATGGTTGCTGATCCATTTACGAAGGCTGTTCCAAGAGACGTGTTCTTGACGCACAAGATGTCTCTAGGATTATGTAGAATGTGATTATGATATGTAATATTGTTGAGGATCACTGGATTATGTGTGTATATGTATTGTACTTGTTTGTTAATAAATTGATGTTTTATCAATTGGTACAATGTTATGAGACTAGCACAAACACACATATATTGTTGAAAGGTATGTCACTAGGCAATGATTGGCTCACTCACACGAGCAATCACCTTAAACGCTATAATAAGTGGGTTGAGATGAGATGATATGTACTATAAATGATAGAAGAGCAGTTTAGTATATAAAACGATTTAATGTCCCTGTGATTGGAATCAAGATGAGGTTTGTTATTCGTATGTGATAAGACAAAATATGATAGTTCCACAATCATGTATGCTTGAAGGTAGCCGGATGCGAATACTAAATTGGGCGCTGTGCAAAGCGAGCTGATATAGCACTCGGGCTAAATATGAGTACGTAAGAAGTATGTGACTATGTTTAGGCTAAGATTCGTATAATGGATATGATTAATAAATGACATACGCTCTTATAGAAAGAGAAATCCACTATAACATGTAATTCATACTACATGTGCTTTATTTGATCAATAAGGGATATGAGTACAATTATCCCTATTTATTCATCGTGTGAGTCCTTAAGGTAATTTATAATTTACCTTACTTTGTGCCTTATGTTACTTCTGACTATGTTCTCGAAATAGAAGATTAATGTTGCTACTTTAGCATGTTACCAGCGGTTATGAATAGATATGGTTTTATGGGACGTGTCTAGGAAAGCAGTTATTTGGAAATGGAGAGAGATATGAGGGCAAAGGAAAACTATTGCTGTTTTACATCTATCACATGTATTTATCGATCGACCAATTATTTCACCTTCAATGGCTTCGGAAATAATTATAAATACATGATGTTCTTGAGAAAAGTCAAGTATAGCCTTTAAGGGATAGGTATACTTGGACTGATGTAACAAAATATGTCTGGGGCACTGTGAGACATCATTTGTTTATTTATTTTTGGGGTTGTAGCCATTATGTTGTCCCTACCAGGTGCATAATTAGAGCTCTCAAGTGCAGATGTACTCACTGGTTGCACGGTTTTCTTGCCAGTATGAATTGTTTCTAAGGTAGATGAATGTTGAATGCCTTATATTCTTGATAGAGCATCATCAAGCCCATTATGTGCGAGTGGGAGATGTTATATTTCGTAGGTCCGCCCATGATATGTGTGTCCAAGGGACACCATTTGCTCTACTAAGAAGTGTGTCTGAGAGACACATTTTGAAGAGGTGTGAGGAGAGTTTCTTAAGGAAAGTTAAGATAATTTTCTCAGAAGATGAACAAGTTACAAGAGAAAATTCAGAACTCTCTCTCTCTCTCTCGACACATGAGGATTCCGTATCTATTTTGAGAAGATAATCGACATTAACACTGTGGAACAATAATACTTTCCTTGTGATTGTATTCGGACTAATGTGAAGTAGATTCGTTCATCGTTTGCTGGTGATTCAACGTGCGATCCTGGAAATTTTGTTCGTAGTGCATCAAACAGGTTAGTTAATTCTCTCGACACTCGTTTCCCAACAGTTATGAAAGCTACGTATGCTTCACTTGACAATTTTAGGGGTGAACGGTTCTATGATTGAGTTAATCCAATCTTGGAATCTTAAAACTACCTGCACAGGGTCGATTCTAAGATTTTGGAACCTAAAATCGATCTTGTAGATCCTGGACCGAACCTGCTAGTCCAGTTCGGTTCCAAGGTTGGTCCAGAGAACCAATCAATTCTTCTTTTTTTCTTTTGTTTCATTTTTTGTATTCCTTGAAAGGATAAACTTACTTTTTCAAAATACATATCTATTAACATATAATATTTAGAAATGCGATATTGAGCAACAAAACGGCGAGAATTGAAACATCGGTAAAAAACAAACATAAATCTAAACAAGGAATTATCTTACTCATCTTTAGTCAAGCAACATGAAATGTAAAAGAACAGCAAAAATCTTCACTTGCCAAAAGCAACAACCAATAAATGATGAGCATGTCAATTAAAATAAATAATAAATAGTTTAAAACATGTAACATAAAACACGAGTTATAGAACTTCATTCCTCATTTATCCATAAAAGTTTGTTCCAAATTCTAATCACCTGGAAAGAAAACAAATAACAGACACAGTTAAAATGGGTTTAGTCTAGGGTCAATCCAGTTTAGCACCTTGACCTTGGAATTGGACTGCATAATGCTAGTTCACAATTTTTTGGACCAAGGGCTGGACCGTTTCCCGTGGAAACCAGACCGAACCAGACTGCACAATCCTAGTTTGGTCCGGTTCCAAGGTCTCCCCTGAATCGGTGCTCACCACTGGACTTCATTTGAACTTGGGACTAGCATCACTTTCAGTTGGGAAATCATCAATTGCTTTCGAAACAATTTTTTTTTTAATAGGAAAAGAATACACCCCGAAGTTTCACCCTAATAGCAACTACTTTTTAACCTAGAAGTTTACTCCGTCAACTCAATAAATTGGTGCATTTATTTATGAGATAGCCATTTCTCTTTCCAAAGATGTTCCTACGCATACGGGGATTAGGAGGGGCCACAGATGAGGAATAAATTAGTCCAGAATCTAGCTTTGATACCATGTTATAATGTCTAATTAAAAAATTTAAATTAATAGGTGGAGGGAGATCACATGCATATTAAGAATATAAATTCCATCCGTAAGCAATATGCGATTCATTAAGCTCTCTCTCTCTCTCTCTCTCTCTCTCTCTCTCTCTCTCTCTCTATTTCTCACTTTATGAGATTTTGTCGGACTACTGCTAACTATTTTAATATTACTAGTCACACATACATTGGACTTTGGCCTAAGATTAGGCGTGGAAATAATCAATGGAGAGGCAGACAAGGGGTCTGGAAAGATTTCAACTTAGGACTTATTGCTCTGATACCATGTAAGATATTGAAAGACCATTGTCAATTGTTCTAAAATTTAAATTATCAAATGAATGTGTTGTTTAATATATATATATTTTGATAAGGAATGTGTTGTTTAATATTTAAGTATTCTAACATGCATGAAGGAGTGCCAATGTGCCTAGAGCTCATTCTAAGGTCACAATAGCTTCATTGACATTGAGAGAGAGAGAAAGAGAGAGTAGCAAAGGTGATAGGATACAACAAAAGGAAGTAACTCACAAGAGATAGGCTGTGAAAAATTCATGTTCTTTTTCGAAAATATCATAATGAACTATTCGAGATGTATGGCGTTGCACATGCAAAAGAAAACTTCATCTTTTATTAGTAATTCAACTCAACTCATCTAGACTCAAGTTCTGGAAAATAACAGCAATTATCGGTACCTCTGCCTTGGAAATTAACCTCTGATAATGAATTTGAGGTTGCTAGTGCAGAAGTTGCTTCTTCGCTACGTTAGTCCCAAATTGAATTTCTATTTCTCTATGTTTTACTTTGTCATGGACTTCCTTTTTCTTTTTTGTTTTTTTAGGGCGATCACTGTTTTTTCTCTACCGACCAAATTTCGGGGCACAATATTTTTCCTTCCACCTGAGGAAATCTAATGTTTGATCGCACTCGATGATGACTCTCTCTCTCTCTCTCTCTCTCTCTCTCCATCAGATCATACTTTGAATTTAGTTGTTGTCTAGACTTTGGAGAAGATATAGGCCCCATACATGCTTGGAGAAGAGAAACTGCTTGATGACCTGATACATCATGGACAGTGAGACGAGTGATGGAAAGTGAAACCTACTTAGTTGTCAGCCATATAAGTGTAAAGGAAACTCAGATTCTTCTGCCCACCTGTGCCAACTACTCGTAATATAACGAGTCTTTTTCAACAACACAAACAAAATATTTCACCTCTCCCAATCTTTAACGTAACATTATAACCTTCCTATTGCAGTTCAATTCGACTGTCTCCTACTTAATCATTAATTGGGTGTATGGTACTTGTTCGAATGAAAGAAGTTTGGGATACTCTTGTGGCATTACCGGTTAGAATCAGAGAGTCGAATTAAAAACTTTAAGCTTTTAGATGAAAAGAAGTCAGGGCGATTTGATGGTGAGTCACGTATACATGAAATAAACTCTAACCATCATGAACTTGATACTATACTAGAAATTCCAATTTAAAAGCAAATAGTCAAATAATTTGGGAGAATACTTTAACGCTGACTGCGGATGCCATTATCTATGTGGGTCGCATGAGTCTTTTCGTGTGTATGGAGAGCTTGTTTGTTTACACTAAAGCAAAAGCAAAAGGCAAAATTTTGCTTCCCCACCAAAATTTAAGTACTATTTAAATCTCATTATATTATGGAAAATGTGTCAATATTTGAGCATTGTCAAAGTTTTAGGAGTCGGGTTTAGAAAAATCAAAGGGTACGTAAGATTTATTTTTAGTAAAATGCAAAATGTAAAAGTCATATTGGATGGAACTTGAATGATTGTGATGGATGTTGAAGTAAACAAAAAACAAACATGAAAACCCCACAATCCTTACCAAAAAAAAAAAACAAGAAAACCCCACAAGAGTACCCAATACCATCTTATTACATTTCCTCGTTAGCAAGTGTCTACGTCTTATTATTTGGATCCCGTATAGGAATTTTGACTCAGAGCTGATTCAGACATTTCACGAATTTTAATTTATATACCTCAAATGAGCTTCTTCCCCAAAAATACTTGCTAATAATTTGGGAACATGAGAAACACGCTAGTTCTGGATAATTGGCAGATATGTCTCTTTTTATAGTCACACCTAGAGGGGAGATTGATGGGGAGAAAGAGGAAAAGCAAAATTAAAGAGAAAAAGGAAGAAGATGAATCCACAGAGTTCGAGGAAAGAAAAACAAAAAAGAGAGAGTACCATTGGTCCATGTGGCTTAAGCAGTGAGAGTTCTTACAGATTGAAAACCCCCCATGCAATTCAATCAAGGGTAGAACTGGAGATTCTCCATGCTGATTAAAAAAGTACAAGTGGATGGTTGACGCTTGGAACATTGGTATGAAATTGGGTATCATAGTTCTTTGTTGATCAATCTGATCTTTATTCTCCTTGAAGGGAAGTGAATCTTCTTTTTGGGATTTGTAGCTATTGTGTCACATCTACATTTATGTTTTTGTCCCCCATTATATGTCGATATGGGTGGAATTGACGTACTAGCAAATGCTTGAATGCATCGGAAATGTGGACAAATTTCTCCTTCTCCTTTTGAAGGTGGTGATGGTTGCTCTACTTTAACGTATTACATGTATAAATATAAGGTTTGAGGAGAGTGTGGAAAGAGAATAAAATTCATGACTATCTTGATAAGAGTAACGTTTTATTTATTTCGCAAAAAATAAATAATTTGTAAAATATTTTTCTTAAAATAATTATTTATACTTATTACAAAATAAATGTACAAAAAATGTTTTCATCATTTATGAAAATATTCTGATATAAATCATTGGTGTTAATGAATTTATTAACTGATTATTTCAAATCAATACAAGTGATCGTTTTAAGAAAATATTTTTCAAATCATTCATTTTTTCGTAAAATAAATAAAGCATAAAATCACTATTTAGCCAATCCCTAATTAATATATCACGTGTTAGAATAATCCTAGCTATGCGACAACAAAAGAGAAATAAATAAATGATGCTTTCTTAGACGGTTGCACAGTCCATCAATGAGATATAGTGGTTATTAGTGATTGTTTGATATCTAACATTAGCCAAAAAATGCCAAATTGGCCTATGATATGTGTGGCTGTGACTCAACCTAAACCTAGAAATTCAAGAATAGTAGCATTTAATGTTAGCTGTCACTCATCAATTTGTGCAATCCACACAACAAAAATAACACCCGAGAATCACTTTCACATGGGCTCTATGTGTCTGATAATCTCAAGGCATCGTCTTAAATTGATCAGACATGAGACTCTATCGATATTTCCTTATTAATTAATTTCTTTTGGGTATTGTGAAAAAAGCTTTATTAATCTTGAATAGGAATAAAATTCCTCTAAACGGCTAAGTTACTAAAGCTGTGTCACCCATTGATAGCAAAAGTACTTTCAACTAAAAATAAATTATTTGGGTCGACTAGAGTTATGTAGAGGGTCATGTATGAGTCATTAACAATATATAGGACGAAAATGAGTTAAAGTAAGTCCATTTGAATTAGACCCATTTTCAATCCACTCAAAGCCAATATGAAGCATTCATTTGACAGCGTTACTTTCAAGTATTATTCCATGTGCAACATTACAATCCCATCTTCATGTTTGCATCAATGTTTGAGATTTAATTATTGTAAAATATAATTTCTATTACAACTAGGGAAAAGTGTCAAAACAGTCCTAAACCTTTTGTATTTTTGCCAATTGAGTCATAAATCTTTTTTTTTGTGCCAATTTAGTCCTAAACCTTTTGTATTGGTGCCAATTAAGTCTAGAACTTTTTTTTTTGTGCTAATTGAGTCTTAAACCTTTTTTTGGTGTTAATTTAGTTCTAAATCTTTTGTATTGGTGTCAATTCAGTCCTAAACCTTTTGTATTTGTGCCAATTGAGTTTTAAACCTTTTTTTGGGTGCAAATTCAGTCCTAAATCTTTTGCATTGGTGCCAATTCAGTCCTAAACCTTTTATATTTGTGCCAATTCAGTTTTTCTGGTTAATTTAACTAAAAAAGGTTTAGGACTGAATTGGCACAAATGCAAAAGATTTAGGACTGAATTGGCACAAAAAAAAAGTTTAGGACTCAATTGACACAAATGCAAAAGGTTTAGGACTGAATTGACCCCAAAAAAGATTTATGACTAAATTCGTATCAATGCAAAAGGTTTATGACTTTTTTGATACTTTTACCATTACAACCATGTAGGTAATATGTTGACTTTCCTCAGGATGTGGTCAGGATAGAAAGTCTTTGGTTCGATCCCGTTAAGATAGTTTAAATAGAAGAAGGGACGTGACGAAAATTCCTCAGAAATAGGTACCTATCGCCATTACACAAACATATACAATCCATAAAGCAAGTGTATCATTGTAACTATCTATCTTTAATATATGTTACATATACTTCAAGTACTGGTACTCTATTTAGCATGTAATAACACACTAGACCATTATAAGTTGCTGTTGTTACTGAGTTTCGATCATGATTCCTTCCTTCATCCTCCGAATGAAGTCGTCGAACTTCTTGTCCAATTCCTCCGCCATCATCACACTAGTTGCATCCTCTCTGTCTCCTCCACATTCATCTAAGTCCTCATCATCGTCGGGATCAGATATCGCTACTATGTTTCTCGCTTCCAAAGTTGGAAAACTGATATTATCTTCTTGTTCTTCTTCTTTGTTGTCGTCATCGTCGTCCCGTGTACATCCTTCTGCATGAGAACACACGTCTCCTGTTTCTACTTCAACCACGCAATCCTCATGATTATTGTTGTTGTTCTTCAATGTTTTCCCTTCTTCTCCAAGGGCAAAATCCTGTTGAGCAATGCCAGGGAAAGCTTCGTCATCGATGTCCATGGTGAGCAACTTATTTTCCATCACGTACAAAGCCTCTTTGGGAGGATCTTTATTGCTAGTCTGTGCCAGGTCCTGGTCTTGGTGCCAATAAAGCCCGAGTCCTGCGCGAGGAAGACGAGGATGCTGTTGCAGTGTAGGAAGATGCAGTTCTTGCTGACGGCGTGGGTGACGAGACGGAGCGGGAAGGGGGAGAGGTGGAAGTGCCACGGTGGGAGGAAAGAGAGGAAATTGGAGCTCGATAACAAGAGCGAGAAGACAGAGATGGAGAGTAACAGCTTTGTGAAACGACTCAGCTTTTGATGGTTAGTTTGGCCCATCTTTCTCTAGTTCGGTGCTCAAGGTGGGAGAGAGAGTGTTTGTGTGTATGAGTGGATGCAATGTGAATATGGTTTGAGAGAAGATGATACTAAGAGCATATCATATAGAGAAGATTTGAATCATATGAAGGGTTGCTCTTGCTTGATGTGGGAGTTCATATTTATAGAGTCAGAAAAGGGTTGGAGGTCCATGTCTGAGCTCGATTTTTATTCTAAACGTCTCTAGAAGAAAAGGGACAACATACGGTAGTTTTACACTCCATAACTATTAAAAGAATATGCGGAGGAGTTAATTTCTAAATATGACACAAAATTAATCTAGGTTAATTGCGTTTAAGTTTGCATATAATCGAAAGGAATTTAATTTCGGCATATCCATTACATAGGATATTTTTTAGGCGATTTAATTTGTATCGGTGTCTGATGGCTTATATACAGTAATAAAAAAACAGATAAAAAGCTAGATAAGTTTAGGTACTATCCGATTTTAGGTAAGCCTTCTATTAAAAATGTCATGTGAGATAATGTGCTATGTATGATTTACATGAATAAATTTGAAGACCAAAACTTCTTCTCACTTCCCTCCCCTTCTCCCCCCGGTCTCTCCACTCCTCAAACTAGCTCTCCTGCGGCCTCCGCCCGCTGTCTCCCTCGCCAAGCAACAGCCTCATCATTGCCTTGACAAAACTGATGTCTCAACCACGTCATCCCCACCACCACTATGCCACTGCCTTCCTCCTCAATTTTTGTGAATCGTTGCTCAGTGTTTCGTCTTTTCCATCAACGGAGGAAACCAACGCATCTGATCGCTAGATCTTGTCAATGCTAAGTTGATGCACGAGCTAGTCATGTCGGCAGCGCAGAGAGAGAGAGATGGTGCGGTAGGGTATGGCGAACGGTTATTTTGTGATATGGAAAATATAAGCCACATATGTCATTCATCATTTTTTCTGTAAAGGGTGTATATAAAGTTGGGCATGTCAAAGCCTATCAAGTTAGCAAATTGTTAAATCTAACACAACGTAAATAATTAAAACAATAAGATCATTGATCGAAATAATTGAACGGCTTATCTAACAACTAATTTCTACATGAGGAAAAAAAATGAAGAGGGGATACTAATATACTCTCTAATAGGTGTTAGAATTAAAGTTGGCCAAGGCTCAATAAATTTGTGTCGTCTTGTTCCGCCAAGTCCCATGTCACCTTGTGTCTTTACCCAATTTCGGGTAACCACCCTGACGGTTTTCGTCAATGACTCTTATGGCTACGCCATTGTTGATGTTGCCTAGGGCAAACGGAGTTTTGCCTCCTTGTTGTTTTTTCTCTTTTTTCCCCTTGATTTTAAAATTTTTTTTAACCACCTCACCATTAGGTCCTTGATAAAGTACTTAGGATTTTATCAAGAACTATTAGGGTTTATTCCAATACAAAGGTGTCTTTAATAGTTAGATAGGATGATTTCTATTCTATTAGGAGTTCTACAGGATAGACCAAACATATACTGAGAGGCGAACATGCATCAATGGCCCAAGAGAAATTCTAAAGTATGATACATGTTGAGGAAAACTTCTAATGAATTTTGAAGCTGACAAAACTTTCTATATTTATCTTGTAAATCTGACATGCATTCCATTCTAAGTTAATATATTCTGCAAGTTCAGAAGGAAATATCAAACTTTACAAGATCTTAGAACTAAAAGTTCAGACTCAGAATGAGAAGTTCAGACTTTACCATAAAAGTCATTCAGACTCTTTTTAAGTCTTCAAAGGACTTCAGACCCTATGAGAAATAGGTTCATATCTTATTAAAAGAATCCCACTAATCTAAGTTTTGAAAGAAATGCAGATGCAGAAGTTATGCAGATGCAAGCGTAGAAGTTATGTAGACGCAGACGCAAAAGTTTTTCAGATGAAGAAGTAAAACTCATTCAGAATGAATCACAATAGCTAGTGATCTAGCATGGATTTTACAAAAGAAAAATTTTGATTGTCTCAATCTAAAGCTATAATTAATTGACAATCAAACATTATGACAAGTATGCATTACAACGGATAAAGCTTTATTTATGGAAACCGAGATTCTGATTGTATGGGTAACCAGAATCAACGGGATTCAGATTTTGTCAACAAATGGCTACTTAATCCACATTTTATATAAATCTGTCCAAGATGAAGATTGGAAGATGATTCTCTGAAGACTGTTCAACGGTTAGTTTGGAAGTTGAGGAGTATAAAAGGAGATCTACGAGGAGCAGAAGAAATAGAACGAAATCGATAATTAATAAGTCCAAAGTCTGAGCATACTTCGATCATTTCTCTTATCTTTCTTCAGCTAAACATTAAGATCTTGATGGATACTTTGTAAGAGTGATTGCTTGATATAGAGAGTCCTATCATACACAAGAGTGCTGTTACTTAGAATTTGTAATTCCTTTTGATTACATAGTAAAATCCAACTAGTAGGATGTTAGCGTGAGAGAGTGGACGTAGGCTTGCTATAATCCGAACCACTATAAACTTGTGTGCAGTTTTTCTATCTCTTATTTCTTCCTTTACATATAACACATCAAGAGCACTATCTGTATAAACTGTTTTGAATTTGAATTTTATTCAGATTCTACCGTGATCTATCATTTCCGCTATAAATTGATCAAAATTGTTTAAGATCACATATTTACCCCTCTCTTGGTGATCCTTACTAGCTACATCAATTGGTATCAAAGTAGATTGCTTATTTATTGAAGTGTATTACTTTTGAGCTAACAATCTATATGGCTAGCTTAAGTGCTCTAGGTCTCATTAAAGGACGAAGCAAGAACAAACCATCATATTTCAATGACAAGGAATATAGTGTCTGGAAGAATAAGATGAAGGTATTCATCAAGTCAATTGATCACATGCAATGGGATGTTATCATTGGAGAAGTCAAACTAAAACCTTTTGATTCTAAAGAAAAGATAGAAGGAAGCACACCAGCAGATTCTTCATTATTTCAAACTGAGATATCAAAAAGAGAAGTTTTAGATTCAAAAGCAATTTATTCTTTCTATTGTGCTTTAGTATCCATTGAATATAAGAAAATTGCTTCTTGTGAATCAACTAAGGATATCTGAGATACTCTCTATATTACATATAAATGAACAAATTGAGCCAAGGAAACTCAAATCAATCTATTGCTTGGTCAATATGAATCTTTCAGAATGAAGTCTGGAGAATCTGTTGCTGATACGTATAATAGATTTGCTGACATAGTAAACGGTCTTGCATATCAAGGACAACTAGTCTCAGATGCGATTGAAGTTAATAAACTTTTGAGAGGACTGTCAAAGCAGTGGGATAATATCAAAACATCATTTCGAGAGACTCAAAGGATCATGCCTCTATTAGTGAATGAGCTAATTAGAACTCTTCAATCATATGAGACTGAACAATTGAATGAGGAGAATGAATCCAGAGGTAAAAAGTCAATTGCATTAAAGTCTAATAATGATTCTGATGATGCAGATTCTGAAGATAAAGATGTTGATGATGAAGAACTAGCTCTCTTCATAAAGAAGTATAAGAAGATGAAAATCAAAGGAAGAAACTTCAAAGGGAAGAAGCCTTTTGAGAAGAAGAAGACTCGATGAAATAGAAAAATCAAAGGAAGTAATTTGCTTTCATTACAGGAAACGTGGACATATTAAGCCAAATTGTCCACTGCTAAAAAAGAAAAAGAGCAAATTTGACAAAGCAAAGAAAGCTTTAAAGGTAGAAACCTCGAGTGATACAGAGTGTGAAGATAGTGATGAAGATATCTTAAATTTCTGTCTGATGGCCAAGTTAGACTTAGACTCAGATTTAGACTCTGATTCAGATTCTGATGCTGGAGTTGAAATTGAGGTAAAGTATCATGAAATTCCAATTAAAGTGTCAAATTACATTGATGAATTATGCTTTGAATTTAAGGTTGCTTTTAAAAGAATATCTCAATTAAAAAAGAAAAATTCATCACTATGGCAACGTGATGTTTCACAGAAAGATAAAATCGATTTCCTTCAAAAAGAATTTCATCAAGTCAAGGAAAATTGAGATTTACTTTCCAAAGAAAATGCTATTTTGATAAAGGAATTTTCAGAAGTTACTTCAAAAGGCTCAGAAACGTTGAACCATATTCTTTCTATACAAATTCCGTACTATAACAAATCTGGTCTCGGATTTGTGAAGGAAAGTGACAATTTAATTGATTTTCCAAAAGTCAAGGAGAGATTAAGGCAAAAACCTCATAGACAAGTTTATAAAAATCATTTCAAAAGAAACTTTGTTAAATCTGTTGGTCGAAGTGCATTCAAGTGCTCAAAATGTGGAGATCCATAGCACTTTGAGAATGAATGTCCTAAGGTCTGGAGACCAATTCAAGGAGACTTTGTTAAGACAGCCTATACTAATTTTCAAGGATCCAAACAAATTTGGGTATCAAAGAAAACTTGAGTGGTTGTGATTTTTGTAGGTTACCACAAAGAGAAAAGAAAGTGGTACCTAGACAGTGGATGTTCTGGACACATGATAGGAGATCCAAGCATATTTGTTAAACTACTAAGCTTGAATGGTGGAAAAGTTTCATTTGGAGGAAATAACAAAGGAAAGATAGTTGGTAAATGAACAGTTAAAATTTGAGGACTCACAATCAATGATGTGTCATTGGTAAAAGTACTCAACACAACTTTATAAGCATAAGTCAACTATGCGATACAGGTTTCAGAATCAACTTTCAAGAAAATACATGCTCAAGAACAAGCAAATATTCTTCTTAAACATTCACATGAAGAAGACATGGCAATATTTATCTTCTAGATGTCAATCCTTACTCCACTCATTGCTTGATCTCAATCAAAGAGGATGAAGATCTTTGGCATAAAAGATTAGGGCATATTAGTATGAAACAAATCTAAAAAATCTCAAACAAGAAATTGGTTCGAGGTTTGCCAGATTTGAAGTACAAGAAAATAGAGTTATGCAATGCCCGTACTCTAGAAAACAAGTAAGAAGCTCTTTTAAGTCTATATATCATGTTTCCACTAATTGTGCTTTGCAGCTTCTACATATAGATCTATTTGGATTAACCAGAATACAAAGTATTGGTGGTAAGAAATATTGTTTATTTATTGTTGATAACTTCACAAGATTTACATGGGTGTTCTTTATAGCTCATAAAAATGAAGCATTTCCATATTTTTCAAGATTTGCAAAAAGAGTTCATAATAAAAAGGGTTATACTATTTCCAGCATTAAAACTAATCATGGGGGAGAATTTGAAAATCAAAGTTTTTCAAATTTTTGTGAGAAAAATGGCTTTCGACACAATTTTTCTACTCCTTATACACCAGAACAAAATGGCGTTGTGGAAAGGAAAAATTGTTCTTTTCAAGAAATGGCAAGAACTCTTTTGATTGAAAGCAAGATTCCTTTTCATTTTTTGGCAAAAGTAATTTTTACAGCTTGTTATATCATTAACAAAATTTTTTTTAGATCCATTCTTGACAAAACCCCCTATGAGCTTTACAAAGGTAGAAAATCCTGTTAGTGGTTTGCCCTAGGAATCAATCAAGGTTGATACTCTAATATTAGTTGTGGATTAGGTTGTGTTGGAAAATTGACCTTCATTATACTTAGGTAGTCATAATGTCTTGCTAGAGACCGCTTATGACTTATGGGCCAAAAAGAGTTTTGAGTACACTGCTAATGTTTAGTGAACCTATAGGGTCGCACACAAAAGCGAACTGAGTTAATATTTTCTGTGCGCGCAGCCCCCTTGACCCTTGCATGAAATTGATCGTTCCCATATGATTGATATACCTTTGTTATTATAAGTGATGTTTCGTTTATGTTCATAACATGCATATATTCATCACTAAATAAACATTAAGAGTCCCTAATAAAATTAAGTAATAATATAATGCCTTTCCAATCATACACTTATTAAGACTTGAATCGTCAATAGATGGGCCTGCCAAAGCAGGGTGTCTTTAACTATTTGAGTAAAATAGGATAGATAATGATTATCCATAAGTCAAGATTGGTTTACTTAACGAGGCTATCAAAACGGTTTTAGGCCTTGAGGCATAGTGTTTGGGGATAAGATATGAGATGTCAATCTCAACAACCAAAAATTGTATTCGATACAATTGACAAAGAGTTGTCTACCTAAATAACTTAGTCTTGAGCGGTAAGCCAAAGTTTACTCGAGTCTTGGTGAAATATGGATCTTAGTCCACTATACTTATTGGGACATATATTATAAAAGTATAGTGCGAGTTTATTAGAAATAATATTAACGAATAATTCACTTTGCATATTTGTTGTAGACAATGACAACTACCTCTGCATCAAGCTTTTCACTACAATTTGTCCTTGAGAAGGGCAAATTGAATGGTTCAAACTTTTTGGATTGGTATAGAAGCTTGAGAATTGTTCTTACGTAGGAGAAAAATGACTATGTCCTGGAGAAACCACTCCTCAGAAGGCACCTCCTTCCAATGCTCCAAATGTTGAAAGGAATGCTTATCAGAAGCATAAAGATGATGCATTGGATGCATTATGTCTAATGTTAGCTACCATGAACTCAGATCTTTAGAAGCAGTTTGAGAACGTGGATGCCTATAATATGATCATGAACCTGAAAATTTTGTTTCAGGAGCAGGCATGCACTGAAAGGTACTAAACGGTAAAGACCTTAATTGAGTGCAAACTAGCAAGTGGGAGCTCAGTTAGCCCACATGTCATAAAGATGATAGGTTATATTGAAAACTTGGAGCGACTGGGCTCTCCCATTAGCCAAGAGTTGGCTACTGACATTATTCTTCAGTCATTGCCTTAAGATTATGACACGTTTGTTATGAACTATAACATGCATAATCTGAACAAGTCTTTGACTGAACTGCATGGGATGCTCAAAACTGCTAAGCAAAATATTAAGAAGGATCCTACCCCTAATGTTCTCATGATTCAAAAGGGGAAAGGCTTTAAGAAGTCAGGTAAGGTCAAGGGTAAGGGTAAGGGCAAGGGCACTAAGCCCAAACCCAAACCCAAGACCAAACCGAGTTCGACTGCTGATACTGTATGTTTCCATTGTGGCGAGAATGGATATTGGAAGAGGAATTGCAAGAAATACTTGGAGGATCTGAAGAAAAAGGGAAGTAAGACTTTTGATTCAGGTATTTATGTTATAGAAGTAAATGTTACTACTAGTTTTACTTCATGAATATTAGATACTGGTTGTGGTACTCACATTTGTATGAATGTGCAGGGACTAAAATGAAGTAGAATACTTACAAAAGGTGAAGTGGAACTAAGTGTCGGAAATGGAGCAAGAGTTGCTGCATTAGTTGTAGGAACATATGATGTAACTTTACTTTCTGGCATGATTTTAGGACTGAATAATTACTACTATGTACCTGCTATACGCAGGAATATTATTTCTGTTTTTTGTTTGGACAGGGAAGATTTCTATTTTGATATAAAGAACAATAGTTGTTCATTTTATCTTAATGGATTGTTTTATGGTAGTGCGCATATTGTGGATGTGATATATGTTCTAAATCTTGATGTGCCAATCTATAATATAAATACAAAAATGTTTAAATTTAATGATTTAAATCCAACCTACCTATGGCATTGTTGATTAGGCCACATAAACGAAAAACGAATTCACAAGTTTCATAGCGATGGACTATTACATTCATTTGATTTTGAATCATTTGATACGTGTGAATCTTGTTTAGTTGGCAAAATAACAAAAGCTCCTTTTACTAATCAAAGTGAGAGGACAAATGAATTATTGACCCTTATACATACTGATGTGTGTGGACCACTAAGTTCTACAGCCAGAGGAGGTTATCAATACTTCATTATATTTACTGATGATTTCAGTAGATATGGATATGTTTACTTGATGAAATATAAATCTGACTCCTTTGAAAAGTTCAAGGAATTTTAGAATGAAGTACAAAATCAACTTGGCAAGAGTATCAAGGCTCTTCGATCTGATCGAGAGGGAGAATATTTAAGCCAAGAGTTCAATGACCATTTCAAAGAGTGTCGAATTGTTTCACAGCTCTCTCCCCCTAGAACATTACAGTGGAATGGTGTCTCTGAGAGGAGAAATCGAACTTTATTAGACATGGTTCGATCAATGATGAGTCATTCAGATCTTCCATTATCTTTCTGGGGATATGCACTCGAGATAGCTACGTTTACACTAAATAGAAGTCCATCAAAAGCTGTAGAGAAAACACCATATGAGATGTGGGCATGAAAAGTTCCTAGTATGTCTTTTCTAAAGATTTGGGGTTGCGAAGCTTATGTAAAACGTTTACTTTCTGATAAGCTTGGACCCAAATCTGATAAATGCTTCTTTGTGGGATATCCTAAAGAAACGAAAGGATATTACTTTTACAATCCATCAGAGAACAAAGTGTTTGTTGCTCGAAATGGTGTCTCTTTAGAGAAAGAGTTTCTTACTAAAGGAACTAGTGGGAGTAAGGTAAACCTTGAAGAAGTTATTGTGCCACAAGAGTATGTTTCAGTTCATGAGGAACCTCAATTAGATCTACAAAGAGTTGTAGAGTCTACTTCAGTGGCACCTATAGTTCGTAGGTCTGAAAGAACGTATTGTGAGCCTATGAGATATGGTTTTCACGTGACAAAACATCATCATCTATTATTAATAGAAAATGATGAACCTACGACCTATACAGAAGCTATGATGGGCCCAAACTCCGATAATGGCTTTAGGCCATGAAATCCGAAATGGACTCAATGTATCAAAACAAAGTTTGGACTTCAATTGATCCACCCGAAGGTGTCAAACCTATAGGGTGCAAGTGGGTTTTCAAGAAGAAAACCGATATGGATGGAAATGTTCACATCTATAAAGCACGGCTAGTAGCTAAAGGTTTCAAACAAACTCATGGTATTGACTATGACGAGACCTTTTCGCTAATGGCCATGCTTAAGTCCATTTGGATTATCCTAGCGTTTGCTGCATATTATGACTATGAGATATGACAAATTGATGTAAAGACAGCTTTCCTTAATGGAAATCTAGAGGGGGATGTGTATATGACACAACCTGAAGTTTTTACATCACCAAATAACAATAGGAAGATATGCAAGCTTCAACGTTCTATTTTTGGATTGAAACAGGCATCACGGAGCTGGAATATTCGTTTCGATGAAACTGTCAAAGAGTTTGGCTTCATCAGAAACAAAGAAGAAGCTTGTGTATACAAGAAGTCTAATGGGAGTGCAATCGTGTTTCTAGTGTTGTATGTGGATGACATACTACTCATTGGAAACGATATTCCTATGCTTTAGTCAGTTAAGACATCGCTAGGAAAATTTTTGTCCATGAAGGACATGGGAGAAGCAAACTATATCTTGGGTATTAGGATCTATAAAGATAGATCTAAGAGACTTATTGGACCGAGTTAAAGTAAATATGTTGACAAAGTCATCAATAGGTTTAATATGCAAGACTCCAAGAAAGGTTTTCTCCGGATGACACATGGTATAAGTCTTAGCAAGACTCAATGTCCTTCAACACAAGATGAGCGAGACCGCATGAATAGGATTCCTTATGTATCAGTTGTGGGATCCATCATGTATGCTATGTTGTGCACTCGTCCCGATGTTGCTTATGCATTGAGCATGACAAGTAGATACTAGTCAGATCCAGGAGAACCTCACTGGATTGCTGTAAAAAATATCCTTAAGTACTTGAGAAGAGCTAAGGATTTATTTTTAGTCTATGGAGGTGAGGAACATATCACTGTAAGTGGTTACACTGATGCTAGTTTCTAAACCGACAAAGACGACCTTCGATCGCAGTCGGGTTTTGCTTTTGCGTATGGTGGAGCGGTATGCTGGAAGAGTTCCAAGCAGAACACTCTTGCAGATTCTACGACAGAAGCTGAGTATATTGCTACTTTACTTTAAAAGCATCAAAGGAAGCTGTTTGGATTTGAAGGTTCATAGAAGAACTGGGAATCAGTTCCACAAGTTCAAATCCAACGGACCTCTATTGTGACAGCAATAAGGCCATAGCTTTAGCTAAAGAGCCTATGTCTCACTAGAAGACCAAACACATACTTAGGAAGTATCATCTCATTTGAGAATTCATTGAAAGAGGCGATGTCAAGATGTGCAAAGTTGCAACGGAGTTGAATACAACTGATCCGTTGATGAGGGCTCTTCCACAACCTAAGCATGAGCGTCATTGTAATGCTTTAGGCCTTAGACACATTAGTGATTGGTCTTGATGTGAGTGGAAGTATATGTGATATACATTTTCATTGTTCATTAATAAAATATATATTATATTTGATTTCGATTTCATTTGAGTATATAATTGAATGCGAAATCTTTATTCCCTAAATATTGAATATCCTTAATAGATAATCAAATACGTGATTTGATCGTGAAACTCTATTAATAAAGTGGATATTAATATTCTTAATGTCCCTAGTTAATTGCTATTGTGCATTGGGAAGCAAATGGTGTTTGAGACTAGTATGTGAGTTAACTGATGACCAAGTTTCACAGGTCACGACTAGAAAGATATAAAGTTGATCACATGGAATACATGTTGGAGAACATTGTATTGGACGGACCCACTATGAGAATACTGTAGGATTGTTATATAATGTCATCAGTATTTCTTATCACAGTTATAGAGTATAGTCCTTTGACCTGAGTCTACCATGATTTCCTAGACATGGATTGACATGCTTTAACATTGCCAAACGTCAGCCGTAAAAGGTGATTATAAAGGTAATGGCTGGGCATGCCATGAATTGTGCTGAGTGATATGAGTAGACAAGATGGGATTTGTCCCTCTCATATAACAAGGGTATGATTTCCTGGCCTCCTGTAGAGTTGAGACTGTGAAATGCATAGCTATGCTCAAGTGAGTTGAAGAGTCAATTACTTGCTTTGACAGTCTAGCTGCGGAATTGGGAAAATAAGTTTGAGCTATATAAGGATAACACTTGTCATGCCTTATGCTTAACTCGGAAATTAAGTGACAAAGGGACTTAGTTTATATGATTGGTTCTAGTGCAAGTGGGAGATTGTTAGTGGTTTGCCCTAGGAATCAATCAATATTGATACTCTAGTATTAGTTGTGGATTAGGTTGTGTCGGAAAATCGACCTTCACTATACTTAGGTAGTCATAATATCATGCTAGAGACTGCTTATGACTTATGGGCCAAAAAGGGTTTTGAGCACACCGCTAATGTTTAGTGAACCTATAGGGTTGCACACAAAAGCGAATTGAGTTAATATTTTCTGTACGCTGGGATCTACTTAAAATAAGAAGTAAATTTTAATTTATTCTTCTATTCAACTTATCTACACAATCGTGCGCGTTATGAGATAACGATTAAATGTACGATTGAAGGTGGACGGTTTGGCGGGCCTAAATTGCCTGGTCCACTTCTTTTAATTTCGCTGGATAATGAGGTTGTATAAATAGATAAATAATCATTCTCTGTCTAGGGATTTTTGACAGAGTATCGAAAATCAAAAGGCATTGAAGAAAAGGAACTTCACGATCTTTAGCTAGCACTTAGATCGTTGGAGACTTCTGTTCGCGTGTGTGGATACCGGTAGAGACACAACACCCAGGGCATTAATCCAAACACAATCAACTGTTAATTTACATTCGATTTGCAAAAGGTATGCATTAAATTTTTATCTCGATTTTAATATACACATGGATTCTGTCTAGGGTTCTAGGGTTTTGGTTTACAAATATATTCCGCTGCGTTTTAACAACTGTGAAACCCTACGTCGAACCCCTACAGACCCAATATTTCATATTTTTGTGTATTTGGTTGTAAATGCTTTATATTAAAAAATCCAAATGTCTGCTTCGGTAAGTTTGATGAGAAAACAGATAAATGATTTTTCCTTGGATATTCTACTACAAGTAAAGCATACAGAGTCTTCAACAAGAATTCTCAGACTGTGGAAGAAGCAATGAATGTGAGATTTGATGAAAATGTTTAGACTCACAAAGATGAATATAAACCATCTCCCAATATTCAAGAGTTATCTAAGCTCAGCAAGAATCTCCAAAGATCGTTGAATCTGTAGAAGAAGGAAAAGAAGGTTCATTCCAGACTCAATCAGAACCTTTAGAATATGATGATATACAGAAGAAGAGATTCGACAGAAACTGAAAACATAAATCCAGTTATCCAAAGAACCTTATTATTGGAGAAATAGAAGATGGCATTAAGACTAGATCTAAATACAAGGAAAACATTAGCAACTTGGCATTGATATCGGAAATAGAACCAAAATAAATTGGTGAAGCATTATTAGATGAAAACTGGATCGAAGCTATGCAGGAGGAACTTTAGTAGTTCAGAACCAATAAAGTATAGGAACTTGTGTCAAGACCTAAAAATCATCTAGTAATTGGAACAAAATGGGTATTCAATAACAAACTGGATGACAAAGGGAAAGTCACAAGAAACAAAGCAAGGCTTGCAGCAAAAGGCTACTCATAAGAAGAAGGCATAGATTATGATGAAACCTATACACCGGTTGTCAGGTTAGAAGCCATTAGGCTACTTTTAGCTTATGCTTGTTTCTATGACTTTAAATTGTTTCGTATGGATGTGAAAAGTGTTTTCCTGAATGGCTATATCAAAGAAGAAGTATATGTGGAACAACCGCCTGGTTTTGAAGAACCAAAGAAGATTGATCATGTTTACAAACTCAAAAGGTCATTTATGGTCTAAAACAAGCACCTTGTGTATGGTATGAGAGGTTAAGTAACCTCCTTCTGCAAAATGGCTTCACCAAAGGTAAGGTTAATACAACTTTATTCATTAAGAGAAAAGGTGAAGATTTTTACTTGTTCAAATTTATGTTGATGATATTATTTTTGATCCACTAACGAACTACTTTGCAAAGAATTCTCTAATAATATGCAAAATGAGTTCGAGATGAGTATGATGGGTGAATTGATATTCTTTTTTGGACTACAAGTGAAACAAACCAAGGATGGAACCTTCATTTGCTAAGAAAAATATGCAAAGGAGATTGTTAAGAAGTTTGGATTGCAGAATTGCAAGAAAACAGACATTCCTATGTCTCATTAATTCAAACCGAACAAAGATGAAAATGGTAAAAATGTTGATCAGGTGTATAGAAGCATGATAGGATCATTGTTATATCTTGTTGCATCTTGACCTGACATATTGTTTAGTGTCTGCTTGTGTGCAAGATTTTAATCTGACCCAAAGAAATCACATCTCTCTGCAGTTAAAAGGATAATCAAATACATTGGAACTTATCTAATGTTAGGTTTTGGTATTCCAAAGAATCGGATTTTACTTTTACTAGTTATTCTGATGCTGATTTAGTTGGCTGTAAAGTGGACAGGAAAAGTACTACAGGAACATGTCAATTACTTGGAAATATGTTGGTATTCTAGTACTCAAAGAAACAAAGTACAGTTGCACTTTTTATAGCAAAAGTAAAATATGTGGCCTTGGGAAGTTGTTGTGCATAGATTTTATGGATGAAACAACAGTTGTGAGACTTTGTTATTGAAAATTCAAGTGTTGCAATCAAATGTGACAACACAAGTGCTATCAATTTGACCAAAAACCCAATTCTTCATTCATGAGTTAAGCACATTGAAATCAAGTATCACTTTATTAGAGACCATGTTTATAATGATGATGTGAATATTCAATTTATTGATTCTAAGAATCAATTAGCTGATATATTCATAAAACCTCTTGATAAGTCTTCATTTGAATATACTAGAAATAAACTATGCATTACTTATCCATTTTCTTGAAGTATTTGTTAGATAGGAATTTTTCAAACTCAAATAATCCCGTCTAAATATCCATTTCATACTCAAATGAAAGGTACATCCTTAATTCAAATTTTAGCAGGTATATTTTTGGCATTTTTGGTAGGATATTTTGGTACATGTTACTTTTGGAAGCAATTTAGGTATGTATTCTAATTTATTTGATTGTTTGAGTGTGCTTGAAATATTTTTTCTCCATTTCCAAAATTCCTAAATAATAGGATCATTTTTTATAACTTCTAAAAGCGGTTTTTCTTTCGAAAAAACCATCTTCTTCTTTTTATAAAACCCTAACAGTTCCAATCCATTCACTCCAGATCATCTTGACCTTCAAAGTCTGCTTCTCCTCCTTCAAGAACAAATCTTTTTGCTTTTGTGAATCACAATGCCTTACAAGATATGATCGACAAGAATCCTTAACAGAGATACAAAGACGTCGGATAAATCGGAGTTCGTGAAGATTTCTGATTCATCAGACACAGAATCGGACCACCACCAAGATCCTTTGTAAGCGACACCACAAGAACCACAACCATCATCTGCACCAAAAACTACGGGTAAAACTGATTTTCGTTTGAGTAATATCAAACTTGTGTGGAAAGCATACGAAAGGTTGAAACGTAGCAATGCTTCTGCATCGGTTCTTCGTTAGTGTTTGAAAGACAACGACTTTCACACTGAAGAAAGTCTTGTGCGAAGTTATTCTCAATTTTCCTCTAGAACTAGTCATGATCAGGCTAGTAATATTCAAAACGAGATTATTTCCAGGAAAGGAAAAGAGAAAGTAGAAGAACCATCTACTCCCTCTGAAAAGAAATCTGTTTGCATAAGCCCTAAATCTACAAGTTGGTCTAAATTTACGATTCCTTATGATGATGCTAGACTATTTCATAACTTTGAGATGAAGGTTGGAATTGCGTATGATGTTCAAGGTAATTGCAGTTTATTCAGAAATATAGAGTACAATGTATACCATTAGTTATTACTTGCTAGAGGGGTTATGAATCATCGTAGTGTGAATTTTGACTATCTGGATAAGGCTAACATTTCTGTAAAACATCTTTTTGAAAGGTTGGGCATTTATGAATTCTGTCTGTAATCTGCACATGTATATGCAGAACTGACTGCTTACTTTTACTCAAATCTATCCATTCTATCCACAAATTGGCTTCAATTTACTGTTGGTGATAAAAAGTATGATCTGAAAGTGGAAAATCTAACTCTAATTATTGGAGTGAAAAATTACAAGTTCATTCCATTTGAAGTGAGCTTAGAAGATGCTTCTAAAGTAGTTTCAGAAAATCAGAATTTTGCTAGAGGCTCTAAACGCCATATCTTATATTTTGATCTGACTAAAAGGACCGTGATCTTGCATAAGTTCATTGTCAATTGCTTAAGACCTAAAGCTGCTTCTAAGATTGACTTGTCTAAGTCTGAAATCAAGTTTATCTGGGCTATTCTGAATGGAAAGCTTTTCTCTCTTCCACACGTCATCATCTTTCATATGTACAAAACTCTCTAGAAGGATAAAGGACAACTTCCTTATGGTGCACTCATCACTAGAATCTTTACTTTTTTAAACATTCCTATTCCTGATGATTTGTGCAAAACCTCTGTTCCTTTGATGTTTGTTGGAGAAAATATGCTTATCAAGATAAATCTTAAGCAATTCGATAATAGAAAGGAAAGAGCAAGTACAGACAAAGGAAAGGGTGCTCAGTAGTCAGAAGCAAAATCTGTTGGAAGGAAAAACGATCAAGACAAAGAAGAAGGAAAAAGAACAGGAAAGAAAAAGCAAGAAAGTAGACTGTGTCTTCAAGTCCATTAAGGGTGTACAGTAAGAAGAGAAAAATTCTTCTTAGAGATGAAGATGACGAATCATAACACCTTGAAACAGGCCAAAATGTTGGTCCAGAACATGTTTCAACACCTGCTGAGAAAGTTTCAGAACCAGTATCTGGGGACTCACATCTGCAGCAACAGAATGATATTCCATAGAGGACAGATGTAAGTCAATCTCCACTTAATTTTGAAGAGACTTTGAATGAAAATGCTACTGCAAGACAGGCAGATTTTCAGGGGGAGATTCCAACAGAGACAGGGGATGAGTTCAAACAGAATGCACCGAATAATGTTCAAGGACAAACCTCAGACAATATGATCATTCTGACCCTTCTGCTAGAAATAAAAGAGAAACAAGTTGCACTTGAAGAAGACGTGAAGAATCTTCAGAAAATTATTGAGGAAAACAATCAGACTCAACGTCTTCAGGCAGAAAAAGACAAAGCGGAGATTGGGAAAGCTATTGCTCTATGTTCAACAAATATGGAGAAAGCTATGGGTCATTGTTCTATAAAGAATGAGGAAGCTATTTCTATCTTGGAGAACTTTCAGCTTGTTTAAACCCTATCAAAGAAATAGCCTGATTTTCATACCCTCTTTTTAAACCATTCTTATTTCCAAACTGATTCTATAACTTTTTAACATTTGCCTTTGTTAGATTGTTTGGATGGTTTATATCAGTGCATTATTCTGTTTGTTATTGATTTATTCTTTTTACTGATGACAAAAAGGGGGAGAGACATTATGCAGATATTGCCGTACTAACATTTCAATATGCAGGTTATACTCAAAGGAAGAGAAATATACAGATCTTAAGAGTTTACACATTTATTTTTTATCTATGTTTCATGCGCTTAATATGATTATTTTCTTCAAATTTATTTGACATTGATTGAATTTGCATGGAAGTTTTGTTACCATAAAAAAAGGGGGAGATTGTTGAGGAACTCCTAATGAATTTTGAAACTGACAAAACTTTCTATATTTATCTTGTGAATCTGATATGTATTCCATTCCAGGTTAATATATTCTGCAAGTTCAGAAGGAGATATCAGACTTTACAAGATCTTAGAACTAAAAGTTCAGACTCAGAATAAGAAGTTCAGACTTTACCATAACAGTTATTTAGACTCTTTTTAAGTCTTCAAAGAACTTTAGACCCTATGAGAAATAGGTTCATATCTTATTAAAAGAATCTCAATAATCTAAGTTATGAAAGAAACGCAGATGCAGAAGTTATGTTGACGCAGATGCATAAGTTATGCAGACGTAGATGCAGAAGTTTTTCAGACGTAAAAGCAAAACTTATTCAGAATGAATTACAACAGTTAGTGATCTGGCATGAATTTTACAAAAAGAAAGTTTTGATTGTCTCAATCTAAAGTTATAATTGATTGACAATTAAACATTATGACAAGTATGCATTACAATGGATAAAACTCTACTTATAGAAACCAAGATTCTGATTGTATGGGCGATAAGAATCTGCGGGATTTAGATTTTGTCAACCAACGGCTACTCAATCCATTTTATACAAATCTATCCAAGATGAATATTGGAAGATGATTCTCTGAAAACTGTTTAACGGCTAGTTTGAAAGTTGAGGAGTATAAAAGGAGATCTACGATGAGCAGAAGAAATATAACGAAATCGAGAATCAATAAGTCCAAAGTCTGAGCATACTCCGATTATTTGTCTTGTCTTTTTTGAGCTAAACATTAAGATCTTGATGGATACTTTATAAGAGTGATTGTGTGAGATAGAGAGTTTTATCATACACAAGAGTGTTGTCACTCAGAATCTGTAATTTCTCTTGATTACATAGTGAAATCCAGCTAGTAAGCTGTCAGCGTAGGAGAGTGGACGTAGGCTTGCTATAAGCCGAACTACAATAAACTTATGAGCAATTTTTCTATTTTTTATCTTTTACTTTACATACCGCACATCAAAAGCACTGTTTATATAAACTGTTTTGAATTTGAATTTTATTCAGATTCTACTGTGATCTATCATTTCCGCTATAAATTGATCAAAATTATTTAAGATCACCTATTCACCCCCCTCTATGTGATTTTTGCTAGCTACATCAATCCATAAGCTTTATTCCACTTGAAGCATAAATAAATGGACCCACCAAACACAATTCGTTATCTACACGAAGCTCCTCTCAAAATCTCAATTTCAGTCGAGAGGAGATGGATGCTTATGCGAATAACTTTCTCAGCAACGACCTTCTCGTAGCCAAAAAAACTTATTTGCACTAACGAGTTGCTGTACGATAACATTTGCGGGACAGGGAAAGCTCGAGATTATCAACTAAAACCAAGTACTATCGCACTCGTACAATTAACATTTTCCCGCTCACTTTCTGGAATATTTGAAATATGGAAAAGAAAAAAAAGATCAGATGAGTTGAATTTCAGATCCGAATTCAGAAAAATAAGCTGGAGCTGTCAATAAGACCATGAGCCAATGATAAAGCCCAATCGATGGGCTAACACATTGGACACTTCAAAAATCTAGGCCCAATCTTTGTACAACGACCCGAGTTAGTTTCCTCCAACTTCACTGTCTTCCAGATCAATTGAAATCAAGCTTTCTATTCTGTTCACCAGCAATGATGTTCACACACAATAATGTTCGGTAAACACATGTTACGCCACTTAGGTTTTTAGGGAGGCTTCAGGAAGTCATGACTCGTGTTACATAAATCTCGTCCACCAAGCTCTCCTTCTGGCACGATGACTCCTAATTGTCTCACTCATTCGATCAATTAATTAATTCGTGATGATTAAATGGTCCAAAGTCGTTCTCGAATACGTGATCTTGCTCAAAGTTGCGCAGGGCCATACAATGGTAGATCGACAAGAGCTGCTGAGCGTTTAGCAGTAACATCATTGGATTTATTGAGCTAGAGTTGGTTTAGGTATTAATTTGTCAATGTTGACTTGTCCTAGAAGACCAGTGATTTTTGCTGTTTATAAAATCATTATCAGCGAGAGGTGAAATTTCAATCTATTCATGCTAGTTATGAAAGCTACATGTGCTTTATCAAGAATGGGACCCGTGAGGGATAATGCAGTCAATTCGATATAAAAGGGGGTGTCAAGAGCCAACAAGAGGAGGAACTAGCGCGAGCCTTTAATTAATGGTATTTAATTTTAGGGGTGAATGGTTCCACGGTTGGGTTAGTCCAATCTTGAATCTTTATGCACAGGTCAATGCCTAGATTTTGGAACCTAAAACCGTTCCTATAAACCCTGGATCGACGTTGCCAGTTCAGTTTGATTCCAAGTTCAATCTAGGGAACTGGCCGATTCTTTTTTTATTTCATTTTTTTTGTATTTCTTGAAAGGACAAATTTATTCTTTCAAAGTACATATCCATCAATACACAATATTTTAAAATCATGATACTGAGCAACAAAATGGTGAGAAGTCAAACACCGACAAAAAACAAACAAAATCTAATGTAACAGGGAATTATCCAACTCATCCTTTAGTCAAGCAAAATGAAAGCTAAAACAACAATAGAAATCTTCACTTACCAAAAGCAACAACCCAAAAATGATAGACACAAAGATAAAGTAAATAAGAATTAGTTCAAAACATGTAACATAAAATATGAATCGTAGAATTTCATTTCTTATTCATCCATAAAAGATTGCTCCAAATTCTATTTATCTGAAATCAAAACAAATAACAAACATAGTTAAAATGAGTTCGATCTAGGGTTAGTCCTCTTTAGCACCTTTACCTTGGAACTTGACCGCACATTGTCGGTTTACAATTTTTGGGACTGAAGATCGGACTGTCTACCGTGGGAATCGGACTAAACTGGACTGTACAGTGCCGATCCAGTTCCAAGGTTTGCCCTGAATTGGTGCTCACCCTTAGACTTCCTTTTGAGCTTGGGATTAATATCATTTTAGTTGGGAAATGATCGAATTGTTTCTGAATAAAGACACACCTTGTTTTTTAAACAAGAAAGTACGAAAAAATATATCCCGAAGTTTCACAAATATAGCAAGTACTATTTAAACTAGAAGTTTACTGCCTCAACTCAACAAATTAGTGCATTTATTTGCAAGATAGTCATTTCTCTTTCCAAAGATGTTCCTACACATTTTCTCTAATGCCTCCGACGCCATGGCGAAGCCACCTGATTGAAAGGTCTTCCGTATGCTCTCTCTCTAAAAAACTTAAACTAATATGCGGGGATTAGGAATGACTTGTTGAATTTGATGAATTGTGGGGGGGGGGGGGGGGGTGTTGGTACACAGGGGGAATAAACTAGGGTGAAACGTAGTTTGGATACCATCTTATAATGTCCAATTTAAAGCTTAAACAACATATATATATATATATATATATATATATATATATATATATATATATAAAGAGCATATAAATTTCATCTGTAAACGATATGTGATATATTAAACTCTCACGTAGATTGGATTTTGGTCTAAGATTATGCATGGAAATATATAATGGAGAGGCAAAAAAGGGGTTTAAAAGATTCGAACTCAAGACTTACTGTCCTAATATCATGTAAGATTTTATGGGACTGTTATCAATTGTATTAAAAATTTAAATTATTAAGTGAAAACGTAATTTAATATTTAAATATTTTAATACAATACGAAGAAGTGTCGCTGCAGCTAGAACCTCAATCTAAGGCCACAATGGCTATGTTGACTTCGAGGGACAGCAGCAAAGGTGACAGGTTATAGAGGCGGCGGCCTGTGGCGATTGTAGGGACCGGGCAACGAAGAAGGCACAATGCAATGACAAGACAAGGGCGGTGACAATGGAGGCAGAGAAAGAAATGTTTTCTTTTTTGTTTTTTCTTGGGTCAAAAGAGAAAGAAGTGTTAGGTTTTCAAATTTTAGGTAATTTGCCCAAACCGTGTTTACTTGTTGATATCTATTTTAAATTAGATGAGATGTTCTTTTGATACGATACAACACAAGGAAGTAACTCACAAGAGATAGGCTGTGAACAACTCAAATTCTTTTCCGAAAATATCATAATGAACTATTTGAAATAAATGATTTCAAGATTGGTAAGCCAGTCAACAAAGCGATTTCGTTTATGAAAATTATGTTGTATTTTGAATTCAAAGTGAATGGGCGATAGTTTTTTGATATCTTTAAGCAAAGTAGGCCCAATATTATTAATCATAAGTTTTGGATTAACAAGATCAGTGATTTCTTTAAAGTCAATCTCAATGATGATCTTATGAACACAAAGTTGTTTTGCGAAATAGAGTCCCTTCCTATGAATGCGGCAAAACCACCAAACCAAGTCACCCTCTTCGTTTATGAAGAAACCCCCTACACCGTCATATCCTGGGTTGCCTTTAGAGACCTCATCGGTATTCAATTTAATCCACCCAAAAGGTGGGGAATCCCATTTGACCAAAATAGAAAAGGTGCATGATCCGCTTAATTTTGAGTTATTCATAAATGAAACTTTAATAGTTTCATTCGTGTATGACTGAATTACTTGTACCTAATTCGAAGGGAAAATAAAGTCGTCTTGGAAAAGTTAGTTCTCCAGTGCCAAAATAATCGCACACTTACTCTAAAAGTTATGCTCCAGTGATGTTGAAAATTCAACTGCCCTTTATGAATGAGATTTAAATACAACAATTGTGACAAATTCATTAAGAAGAATTCTCCTAAATATTGTTGTGAGACAAACTCAAGCCATATCCTATGGACATTTGGACAATCCCTTAGAACATGTGAAGTTAATTCCATATGAGACTCACATCTCAAATGATATGGAATTCCTCCTGAGTTGCAAGACATCTTCAATTCATTAGTCAACATTTATTTATGAGCGGCTAGCCAGAGGAAAGTTTTCATACATTGAGGTTTTTTCCACTTCCAAATAATCAACCATATACCATCACATTCTTGATTGTTTGCGCCATCGATTACCTCGCACTCCTAGTACCCTCCCACAAAAGAGTATCTTCCCCATCAGAGGCTAAATGCGGTTTGATACCTCTAATGGAAAAGATTATATCTTCTGGTATAATTCCTTGCAATATTAAAAAATTCCAAATTTCCATTCAGAACACAATCGCAAACTTTTCTGTTCATCTTGGAAGGAGATAGTTGGTACTAACAATATTATAGAGCAACTCCGTACCTGTAATCCATAAAGCTCCTTCCTATAAGGCTGGCCATAAATTCACAATCGCCTTTCATAAGATTGAGTCACCAGGTTTAGCATGAAAATCAGTTCTCTAAGAATTATATTTAGCAGTCAAAACTTGTGCTAGGGATTGTTAGGTTGAGTCTTGAGACCCCATGCTAGCTTTATCATAAATCCTTGATTAATCGGTTCAAGAAATTAAAATCAAGACCACCATATATCTTAGGCTTATGGATGAACTTCTTTTATTTTTTTTAAAGGTGACCTCCATTTTACTCTACCGACCAAATTTCGGGGCGCAATATCTTTCCTTCTACCTAAGAAATCTAATGTTCGGAATCGCACCCGATGATGCCCCGCCCCCACCAATCAGATCAGACTTTGAATTTAGTTGTTGTCCAGATGAGATTCACTTCACTATGCAGAAGATATATGCCCCATGCATGCTGAAGAAGACCTGCTTCATGAGCTTGATACATTATAGACAATGAGACAAGTGATGGAAAGCGAAACCTCCTTACTTTTCAGCCGCAGAAGTGTAAAGATAAGTCAGATTCTTCTTGCCACCTCTGCCAACTACTCGTGTTTTAATACAAGTAGTCTCTTTCAACAATACAGACAAAATTTTTCACCCCCTTCCAATCTTTGATGTAACATTATAGCCTTCCTATTGCTGTTCAATTCAACTGACTCCTACTAACTTACTTATCATTAATTGGGTGATTAGTGCATGGCACCTGTTCGAATGAAAAAAGTTTTGGATACTCTCGTGGTTTACCCGTTAGAATAAGAGAGTCGAATAAAAAAATTTAAATTATTATATAGAGGGAGGTCAAATTGATTTAAAATAATACTTTAATACTTGCTCGAAAATGGGGAGCCAAATGTACATGAAATAAAATTTGAGCAATGCGAATTTAATATTATACTAGAAATTCCGACTCAAAATCAAATAGTCAAATGATTTGGGAAAATACTTTAACGTTGACTATTGATGCCATTATCTATTTGGGTCCCTCTATCTTTTTCATGTGTACGGAGGGCCCGTTTGTTTACACTTAAGTAAAAGTAAAATGTACATTTTCACTTTCTCACCAAATTTGAAAATACTATTATTATGGAAAGATATGTGAATACGTGTCAATATTTAAATATTGTCAAAGTTTTAAGAGTTTTGGGTTTAAAAAGAATCAAAGTGTGACTCGTAAGATTTATAATTAGAACAACGCAAAAAGTAAAGTCATTTCATATAGACCCTTAATGATTGCGATGGATGCTGGAGTTTCCTCATTAGCAAGCGTATATATCTTATTATTTGGATTACCTATATGAATTTTGACTCATATCATATCTGATTCAAACATTTCACAAGTCCTAATTTATATACCTTAAATGAGCTTCTTTCCTAAAAATACATGCTAATAAAATCCAAGAAACACGCTAGTTATGGGTAATTGGTGGTATGTCTCTTTTCATAATCACACCAAGAGTATTGTTAAAAAAGAAGAAGAAGATAGTCACACCAAGAGGGGAGATTGATGGGGGAGAAAGAGGAAAAGCAAAAACAAAGAGAAAAGGGAAGAAGATGCCACCACAAAGTTAAAGGAAAGAAAAACAAAAAAAAAAGAAGAGAGTACCAAAAGTCCAGGTGGCTTAAGCAACGAGTGTTATAGATTGAGAACCCCACATGCAATTCAATCAAAGACAGAACGGGAGATTCTGTGTGCTGAGAAAAGGAAGTACAGGTGTCTAGTTGATGCTTGAAACATTGGTATGATATTGGGGATTATATTTCTTTGTTATCAATTTGATCTTTATTCTCCTTGAAGGAAAGTGAATCTTATTTTTGGGATTTGTATCTATAGTGTGACATCTGTATTTATGTTTTTGTCCCCCATTATACGTGGATATGGGTGGAATTAACATACTAGCAAATGCTTGAATGCATGGGAAGTGACATTCTGAAATTTGACCCATTTGGGATTTATGAAATGGATAATTTTATGGATGTACTTATAATTAGATCTCGCATGGAATTGATTATTCTTGAGATACTAACCGTTAGAGAAATGCTAATTAGGGATTTAAATTCGCGAGACCAAAGAAACTCGATCGTGAATCGACTTTCGACCATAGAAATTGTCGAGAAGACAATTTGAGCCAATGTAGGCCGATCTAAGGATAGCTAGGGATCAGTTTACCGCTGTCATACGTATGGATCATGGGTGATTCCGCTTGAATTGACGAATGACCTTAAACCTATACCAAATGATCGCGCCCGTCGGAACTAGCGATCGATCCTTGCGATTGCATGACGACCGAAGTCGTCACGATCCGAGTGAACTTACACGTGATTTGATTTAGTATCGACCATGGGTCGAGTATGCGAATTTCCCCAAAAGCCGCCCGTTAGTCTGAAATATACTTAAGTTGCGTTACTTAAAGTTTCGTCATTTATTAGATATCAAGTTGGGTATTAAAAATTTAGAAAGTCACAACAGAGCATTTGGATGACATTATTATTAGCATAAGCAGTTTTAGAATTGTCTGGATCCTTCGGAAAAACTGAATTTCTGCGAGAAATGGAAAATGACTGTTTTACCCTTGGGATGTTATTAAGGCCAAGTATAATGTGAGAGGGGCATTTTGGTCATTTCACACATACTTTAAAAATAGAAATTTTTGGACAATTTTGCCCTTGAGAATTTTGTGAAATTCCAATTTTGCCCCTGGATATTTTTGGCAAGGATTAATTTGGACCGTTAATCTTAGGATAAGATTGAATCTTGGCCGTTGATTAGAAATTTGAGAAGAGGGTAGGATGGTCATTTGGCATGGTATTGGACACCAATTATTGACCATTTGACCTATTTAATTCCATTTGCTCTCTTCCCCTCTCATTTCTCACTCTCTCGGCAACTTTCTTTCTCACTCTTCCTCTTGGCCGACTCCTCCCCCATCCACCGTGACCGTAGCCAGCTGCCTAGGCTGGTTGCTGCCGTTGTCCACTTGCCAAGCCGAATTGCCACTGCCTTGGCCGCTCGCCACCACCACACCTTAATGCCTCTCTCTCTCTCTCTCTCTCTCTCTCTCTCTCCCCCTTGTTTTTCCCTCACCAAAACCATCACCACTATCCTCATTCAGTTCTGTTCAGCTGCAGAAAGCCAGCAGCCAATTGCCGCCGTTTGCCATCGTTTGTGTCTGTCGGCAAGTCGCCGATAATCCTTCCCGCTTGTCGCTGCTACGGCTGCTGTTGGCCCTCTGTCTAGCCACTGTTGAGGCCTTGATTTCGCGTAGGAATCACAAGTAAGTGATATCCTAAACCTCGCCTAGGATAACGGGTGTTTTCGGGTTAGTTCAGGGCCGTTTTAGCAAGTTTTAGGGATTAATTGTGGGTCAATGGTTGGACTGATTTGGTTGAGTGTTTTGGGAGAAATTGTGATGATTTTTGAGGTGAATTTGAGGTTAGAATTGATTGGTTAGGTAATCGGAATGATTCCGAGCAATTATTGTGGCTTATTGTGCGAAAAATAGGCCTAAATGTGCCGTTATGGTGATTTTTGGTGGTGGCTGAATTACTGTTCATGCTGTGGCCGAATTGGTGCATATTGGATGATAAAAATATAGTGCGGGTTGGTTTGGGGGTTGTCGGTAGGAGTACAACACTCGTGGATGGCGGAATTTGGCCTAAAATGTAGAAATTGGGGTTATTTGTGCACGTGCGAATTTAATTGGGTTGGTTGGTTTGTGTGGCTATTGTGGCTTGAAATAGACATGGAAATATTGAATTTTATGCTCATGATCGTGCTGTGATTACGGGTCCATTGGTGGCCTTGTATGTTTATTGCATTGTGAATTGATTGATTGAAATGTGGACCGTTATATGTGCGCATGGGCTGAATTAAATTGACTGGCAATTGGCCATGATTGGGTGTTAATTGAGTATGTGAAATGTGTAAGGATTGATGCGTGCGTGGGCTGAATTGGATCGATTGATAATTGGGCATGTTGGTGTGTAAATTGAGCACGTTTGCATAAGATTAGAGTGAGTGAATGAATGAGGAATTGTGTGAAATGTCGTGCGCGTGGTCACAAAAATCCCTGAGGCGGTACTTTTACGTGGAGAATTGTGCCGTCCTGAGGTGGTATTTTTATGCAGGACGATGCCTGGTATTATTGGAAGACTGCCAACCTGAGGCGGTACTATTACGTGGGTTGTGCAGTAAGTGGTGGATGTTGAGCCTAAGGCGGTACCATTATGCAGGCTAAGAAATGTTGTGAATATAAGATGGTTGCAGTGGACCTGAGGCGGTACTATTACGTGGGTCACTGGCGAGTCGAGTGTAAGATGGTCGCAGTGGACTTGAGGCTGCACTATTACGGGGGTCACTGGCGAGTTGATTGTAAGATGTTCTTAGTGGATCTGAGGCGGTACATTACGTGGGTTACTGGCAAGTTGAGTAAAAATAGTATGATGAGGCATGAATGAGTGTGTGGAATGTAGAACTGAAAAGGCCATGTGTTGGATTTGTGTTTCAAGCATGAAATTAATTTGGAATGTGCATGTGGTTGAAAATTATATATTTGAGACTAACCTGCAGATTACGCATATCAAGAGCCCAGATAAGTGCAATTGTGTGCTTGTGATGTGCTTAATTGAGTATTGTGGTATTTGAACTTGTCTGGAGGTACGTGTTAGTTTAGGTGGTGTTTAGGGTTATTTGCTGAGATGTGTTCTCATGGTTGTTTCAACCAAATAATTTTAGAACTCCAGCTTGAGCAATGAACCTACCATCGCCGCCGTCCCAGCGTTGTGGGATTCCAATGCACATCGACCATAATATTGTAGAGTACCCGATAGACGATAATTTGTTCTGGATCAAGCATACTACGGTAGTCTGGGTAGACATAGGGCAACCTCTTTGGTAGGCCCATATCTACACTGCTTGCATGTTTAGGGACGGGATGGATGAGTTTGGCCCCGTCCGTGGTTTTGATGTTCCGTTTGACGGGGTAGGGGACCGAGATCCGTCAGCTATACCTCCTCCTGACGGTGAAATAACTAGTTTAGCACAATCTGGTTATCAGCCTGCACATGTAGTAACTGAACCTTAAATGGCTGAGCCTGATCTGGAGCCAGAGAAATCGCAGGCAGGGTATGATCTTATGGAAGTAGATCTAGGTGTAATACCAGAGGAGGAACCCAGAGAAGAAGACCCGTAAGAAGAGCCAGAAGAAAAATTAGAAGAAGAACTAGGGTTAGAATAGGAAGAGGAACATAGGGAAGAGCCAGAAGAGGAGTCTGATGAGAAAGAGCAGATTGAGGTTCCGCTAGTGTCGGGTGATGAGGATAACCCGATTGAGATTGAGGCTGATTCAGAGCCTTCCGAGGAGCAGATGGTTCAGGAGGATTCAGACTCGGGTTCTGAGGAGTTGGATTCGGAGTGGGCGCCATCTAGGGGCAATAGGATTTAGGGGTTAGGTAAACCTTTTAAAGTATGCCATTTTTGGAGTAGGGTATACCCAGGCTACTGATCCTTTTTGATATCGGTGGTGTACAGTTTAGAAGTTCGGTGTGCATGTATATTATATGGATCGTAGATGGTGAATGTTGTATAAGTTTGAATCGTTAATGAATATCTATTCTCCCTTTTACCCCTAACCAATTATTGTCTGAGTGTTTGTGACTTTCACTGGTGCTTTATATCTCAGATGTGCTGATTTGGGTCGGTGTCTTCTTGGGACGTCGCGATATTCAACCATCAAGGTATGTCACGAGCTTGAAGGGTTTGAGGTGTGACATCTTTTGTTGAATTGGTATCAGAGCAAGAACAGCTCGATCTAAGTCGGTCGAAGCCTGGAGTGATAAGGAGTGGAGACCCTGGGGTAGTCATCTAGGGAGACCTTAGCGAGTCATAGGGCGGAATGAGTTACGCGTGCCTCCAGACTGTTTGTTGTGATTGTTGAGTGAAATGAGTGTTCTAACGGTTAAAGTGCAGGTGCGTTTGGACCTGGGGTAAGTACACGAAACTTATTGATTGTGGCCTGGTACTATTGTGATCGATTACCTGTTGAGTGAACTATTGTGTTAATTCGTTGCCTAGGACTAGATTGGTATAGTTGGCCTAGGTCTCTAATTCATGAATAAAATTATAGCAGGTAGAAGGGTGATAGAAATTGGGAAAATGAGTAGCCACGGAAGAAATGTAGGAAGAGGAACAGGAAGATACACAGGAAGGGGTGTAGGAAGAGGAGTAATGGGTCGAGGTGGTGCTTGAGCTAGAACTGTAGAGGACCTCAGAGTTGATGCTAGAGTTGTAGAGGATCCCAGAGTGGATGAAATTTTAAGGGCACTTGAGGAAGTGGAAACTTTGATGGGTAGGCAGACTTAGGAGTGAGATGCCACTATTGCCCAAGCAGTTGAGGCCGCTGCAACAGTTGCCATCAATGGCAACAATGGAAAACAAGGGCAAGGATAAGTAAATGTGAATAGACAAATGCATCAATTAGTTGAATAGTTTTTGAAATTAAAGCCTGCTAAGTTTGATGGTAGAGGTGATCTTGAGGTTGCATCGCTTTGGGTAGAGGAATTAGAGAAAGCCTTTGAGGTATTAAGGTGCACCGAGGAAGAGAAAGTGACCTTGGCGGTGTACCAGCTCCAAGGAAATGCAAGTGATTGGTGGAAGGCCACTAGAAGAAGGGTGTTTCCGGCTGGTACCACCCAGACTTGGGCAATGTTTGTGAAAACCTTTAATGGTAAATATTTTTCTGAGAGTACCGGGGAACAGAAATTAGCCGAGTTTATGAGGCTTTGTCAAGGATTGAGGACAGTAAATCAGTATGAGGCTGAATTCACTCGATTATCTAAGTTTGCCCCAAAGATGGTGAATGATCCATTAGATAGAGCTCGAAGGTTCCGAGATGGTTTGAAGCCGGACCTTCACAGCTAAATGATTTCACTGAATTTGAAGGATTATAATGAAATCTATGATCGTGCTCAAGCAATTGAGCATGACTTGGCGGATAGGGCTGCCACTTCTGGGTCGAGATTTGCCTAAGGTAGGGACAACCGTCATTTAGGGAAGAGGCCAATAATGAATAATCAACGATTTATCCCTCCTGCTAGAAGGAATATCGGGAAACCGAACCACTTTAAGAATGGCCCATGTCGGATGTGTGGAGAAAGACATGGAAATGGACCTTGTCCGAACAGGGGCAGAGCCTGTTTTGGATGTGGCGAGTTTGGTCATCAGATAAGGTTTTGCCCCAACATTAGGCAGAATAGATTGCCTGTGTTGCTGCCACTCCGGAACGGGAGCCAAATTGGAGCTGCCTTATCGGCTAATCAGAATAGGCCACTAGCCTAAGGACGGGTATACGCCATGGTCAGAAGAGAGATTGAGAACGCGCCAGGGGTAGTTACAGGTACGGTTTCTCTGTGCGATTATACTGCATATGCTTTGTTTGACCCTGGGGCGTCACATTCATTTATATCAGAGCAATTTGTTCAATTGATTGGTCTAGAACCGCAATTGCTTGATGTTGTGTTGTATGTTACAACTCTCTTGAATGATGAGGTTCTAGTTTCGTTGGGGTGCCCAAATCGTAAGATTGTGATTGATGATAGGGAGGAAATGATAGATATAGCGGTTTTAGCGATGTATGATTTTGATGTGATAATAGGCATTGATTGGTTGGTTAAGCAGAGGGCTGTTGTGGATTGTAGTAGCATGGTGATCCAATTTAATCCAGTTGGATACTTTAGATTCGAATTTGTAGGATATCGAGGAGGAACCTCGATTCCCTGGATTTCGTCACTAGAAGTGAATAGGTTGTTGGACGAAGGATGTGAATGATTTTTAGCGGTAGTAGTTGATTCGACAATGGACGAAACAAGGCTAGAGGACATAGCCATGGTATGCAACTTTCCCGATGTCCTTTCTCAGGAATTGCCGAGATTGCCACTAGAAAGAGAAATAGAGTTTGTAATCGAGTTGGCTCCTGGGACTGAGCCAATCTCGAATGCACCTTATAAAATGTCGTTGTCAGAGTTAAAAAAGTTAAAGGTGCAAATGCAAGAGTTATTGGAGAAATGATTCATTCGTCCAAATGCGTTTTCATGGGGAGCGCTGGTTTTTTTTGTAAGGAAGAATGATGGATTATTAAGATTGTGTATTGATTATCTGCTGTTAAATCAAGTGACGATTAAGAATAAATATCTACTGCCAAAAATTGATGATTTGTTTGATTAGTTATAAGGGGCTTTGGTGTTTTCTAAAATTGATTTGAGAACATGATATCATTAGTTGAGGATTAGGAAGGAGGACATATCGAAAATGGCATTTAGGACGAGATATGAACATTTTGAGTTTATAGTAATGCCGTTCGGATTGACAAATGTGCCTGCTGCATTTGTGGACTTAATGAATCGGGTGTTTAAGGAGTTTTTAGACCAATTTGTCATAACTTTCATAGACGATATATTAGTATACTCGAAGAGCTCGGAGGAACATAAGCTCCATCTAAGTAAAGTTTTGCAGACTTTAAGAGAAAACACATTGTATGCTAAGTTTAGTAAGTGCGAGTTCTGACTTAGTTGAGTAGCATTTCTTGGACATGTGGTCTTGAGGGATAAAATTCCAGTAGATCCGGCAAAGATTGAAGCCGTGATAAAGTGGCCAAGTTGATGACGGTAACTGAGGTTCGAAGTTTCTTGGGTTTGGCAGGATACTATAGACATTTTGTAGAAGGGTTCGGCAATAACAACACCGTTGACATATTTGTTGAAAAAAGAAACAAGGTTTGAATGGACTGACAAATGTGAAAGGAGTTTTTAGGAACTAAAGTATAGGCTAACGACGGCACCGGTGTTGACTATTCCATCAGGACCAGGAGGATATGAAATTTATAGCGATGCGTCGTTAAAAGGACTAGGGTGTGTACTCATGCAAAACGGACGAGTAGTAGCCTACGCATTGGGACGGGTAAGACCGCATAAGTTGAACTACCCAATGCATGATTTAGAATTGGCCACAATAGTGTTTGCCCTTAAGATTTGATGACAATATTTTTGTTGAGAGAAATTTCAGATATATACAGACCATCAGAGCCTCAAATATCTATTTTCTCAAAAGGAATTAAATATGAGGGAGCGTTGTTGGATGAAATTGCTAAAAGATTATGATTGTGATATTTTATATCATCCCGGAAAGGCCAACCAGGTAGCGGATGCATTGAGTCGGAAGTCAAGCATCGCACACTTGTTGGTCAAGGAATGGACCATGTTGGAAAAAGTGCCAGACTCAGAATTTAGATTGGAAGTAAGTCAAGTCTCAAGTTTACTAACCACGCTAAAGATTGAACTAGAAATCCAAACTAAGGTTAAGGCTTTACAGTCTATGGACTAAGAGACTCAGAAGATTCTGGAGATGGATGTTACTAAGAGGAAATTGGACTTTCAAGTATTCGAGGATGGGATCTTGAAGTTCCGTGGATGATTGTGTGTACCTGACGATGCGGAGCTTAAGGAGGAGATTCTATCGGAAGAGTATCGTAGTAATTATAGTATTCATCCGGGGAGTACGAAAATGTATCAGAATTTTAGATAGTACTATTGGTGGAATTGTATGAATGTAGATATAGCTAAACATGTGGATAAGTGCCTAAAGTGCCAGTAAGTGAAAGTACAACATTATAAACCCGGAGGGTTGTTGCGACCTTTGGAAATTCCAGAGTGGAAATGGGAACATCATGGGATAGAAGGCTTGACGTGGGAAAGTGAAGAGCTAATGCAACATCAATACCCCAACATGTTTGAGTAGTTATGTTGAATTGTAAATTTCGAAGATGAAATTTTTATAAGAGGGAAGAGTTGTGACATTCTGAAATTTGACCCACTTGGAATTTATGAAATGAATAATTTTATGGACATACTTGTAGTTAGATCTTGCCCGGAATTGATCATTCCTAGGATACTAACCGTTAGGGAAAGGCTAATTAGGGATTTAAATTCGCGAGACCAAAGAAACTCGATCGTGAATTGACTTTCGATTATAGAAATTGTCGAGGAGACATTTTGAGCCAATGAAGGTTGATCCAAGAATAGCTAGGGATTAGTTCACCGCTGTCATATGTGTGGATCACAAGTGATTCCGCTTGACCATGAAATGAATTGACGAATGACTCTAAACCTATACTAAACTATCGTGCATGTCAGAACTAGCGATCGATCATCGCAATTGTATGACAATCGAGGTTGTCACGATCCGAGTGAACTTACACGTGGCTTAATTTAGTATTGACCATGGGTCGAGTATGCGAATTTCCCCAAAAGCCACCCGTTAGTCTGAGATACGCTTAAGTTGCGTTACTTAAAGTTTCATCATTTATTAGAGATTAAGTTGGGCATTAGAAATTTAGAAAGTCACGACAGAGCATTTGGACAACGTTGTTATTAGCATGAGTAGTTTTAGAATTATCCGGATCCTTCGAAAAAATTGAATTTCCGCGAGAAATGGAAAATGACTATTTTACCCATGAAATGTTGTTAAGGCAAAGTATAATGTGAGAGGGGCATTTTGGTTATTTCACACCTACTTTAGAGATAGAAATTTTTGGACAATTTTGCTCTTGGGAATTTTGTGAAATTCCAATTTTGCCTATGGATATTTTTGGCAAGGATTAATCTGGACCGTCGATTTTAGGATAAGATCGAATCTTGACCATTGATTAGAAATTTGAGAGGAGGGTAGGATGGTCATTTGGCATGGTACTAGACACCAATTATTGACCAATTGACCTATTTAATTCCGTTTTCTCTCTCCCTCTCTTATTTCTCACTCTCTCAGCAACTCTCTCCCTCACTCTCTCTCTTGGTCGACTCCTCCCCCATTCATTGTGACCATGGCCAGCCGCCTAGGCCGGTCGCCACCGCTGTCCACCTGCCAAGCCGAACCGCCACCGCTGTGGCCACTGGCCACTACCACACCTCACCGCTTCTTTATTTCTCTCCCCTGTTTTTCCCTTAAAGAAACCACCACCACCATCCTTATTCGGTTTTGTTCAGTCGAGGAAAGCTAGTAGCCAATCGTCGTCGTTCGCCATTGCTCGTGTCCACCGGCTTGTCTCTGGTAATCCTTCTCGCTTGTCGTCGCTGCCGCTGCCGCTGCCGTTGGCCCTCTGTCCAGCCATCGTTGAGGCCTTGATTTCGCGTAGGAATCACAAGTAAGTGATATCCTAGCCCTCGCCTAGGATAACGGGTATTTTCGAGTTAGTGCAAGGCCGTTTTAGCGAGTTTTAGGGGTTAATGGTTGGACTGATTTGGCTGAGTGTTTTGGGAGAAATTGTGATGATTTTTGAGGTGGATTTGAGGTTAGAATTGATTGGTTAGGTAATTGGAACGATTCCGAGCGACTATTGTGGCTTATTGCACGAAAAATGGGCCTAACTATGCCGTTATGGTGATTTTTGGTGATGGCCGAATTACTGTTCATGTTGTGGCCGAATTGGTTCATATTGGATGATTAAAATATAGTGCGGGTTGGTTTGGGGGTTGTCAGTAGGAGTACGACACTCGTGGATGATGGAATTTGGCCTAAAATGTAGAAATTCGACACGTGCGAATTTAATTGGGTTGGCTGGTTTGTGTGGCTATTGTAGTTTGAAATAGACGTGGAAAAATTGAATTTTATGTCTATGATCGTGCTGTGATTGCGGGTCCATTGGTGGCCTTGTATGTTTATTGAATTGTGAATTGATTGATTGAAATGTGGACCATTATATGCGCGCATGGGCTGAATTGAATTAACTGGCAATTGGCCATAATTGAGTGTTAACTGAGTATGTGAAATGTGTGAGGATTGACACGTGCGCGGGTTGAATTGGATCGATTGACAATTGGGCATGTTGGTGTGGTGTGTAAATCGAACACGTTCGCATGAGATTCGAGCGAGTGAATGAATGAGGAATTATGTGAAATGTCGTGCGTGTGGTCACGAAATTCCTTGAGGCGGTACTTTCACGCGGGGAATTGTGCCGTCCTGAGGTGGTGTTTTTACGCGGAACAATACCCGGTATTACCGGAAGATTGCCAACTTGAGGCAGTACTATTACGCGGGTTGTACAGTAGGTGGTGGATGTTGAGTTTAAGGCGGCACCATTACGCGGACTAAGAAGTATTGTGAATATAAGATGGTCGTAGTGGACCTGAGGCGGTACTATTACGTGGGTCACTGGTGAGTTGAGTGTAAGATGGTCGCAATGGACTTGAGGCGGTACTATTATGCGGGTCATTGGCGAGTCGATTGTAAGATGGTCGCAATGGACCTGAGGCGGTACTATTACGCGGGTCACTGGCGAGTTGAGTGAAAATAGTGTGATGACGCATGAACGAGTATATGGAATGTGGAACTGAAAATGCCATGTATTTGATTTGTGTTTTAGGCATGAAATTAATTTGGAATGTGCATGTGGTTGGAAATTATATATTTGAGACTAACCTGCAGATTGCGCATATCAAGAGCCCATATAAGTGCAATTGTGTGCCTGTGATGTGCTTAATTGAGTGTTATGGTGTTTGAACTTGTTTGGAGGTACGTGTTAGCCTAGATGAGGTTTAGGGTGTTACTTGCTGAGACGTGTTCTCATGGTTGTTTCAACCAAATAATTTCAGAACCCCGGCTTGAGCAATGAACCTACCACTGCCGCCGTTGCAGCATTTTGGGATTCCGATGCACACCGACCATAATGTTGTAGAGTACTCGATAGACGATAATTTGACATAGATCAAGCATACTATGGTAGCCTAGGTAGATATAGGGCAACCTCTTTGGTAGGCCCATACTTACACCACTTAGATGTTTAAGGACGAGATGGATGAGTTTGACCCCATCCGTGGTTTTGATGTTTTGTTTGACGGGGTAAGGGACTGGAATCCGTTAGCTATATCCCCTCTTGACGGTGAGATAACTAGCCTGGAAACTAGTCTAGCACAATCCGGGCATTAGCCTGCATCTGCTGTAACTAAACCTTTAGTGGCTGAGCCTGATCCGGAGCCGGACGAATCACAGGCAGGGTATGATCTTATGAAAGTGGATCTAGGTGTAATATCAGATGAGGAACCCGAAGAAGAAGAGCCAGAAGAAGAGCCGGAGTTTGAACATGAAGAGGAACTTGGGGAAGAGCCAGAAGAGGAGTCTGATGAGGAGGAGCGAAAAGAGGTTCTGTTAGAGTCAGGTAATGATGATAACCCGATTGAGATTGAGGCTGGTTCAGAGCCTTCCAAGGAGCAAGTGGCTCAGGAGGATTCGGACTCGGGTTCTGAGGAGTGGGACTTGGAGTGGACGTCATCCATGGGGCATAGGAGCTAATTTTAGGGGTTAGGTAAATCTTTTGAAGTGTTCCATTTTTGGAGTAGGGCATACCTAGGCTATTGATCCTTTTTGATATTGATGGTGTACAGTTTAGAAGTTCGATGTGCATGTATATTATGTGGATCGTAGATGACGGATGTTGTACAAGTTTGAATCGTTAATGAATGTCTATTCTCCCTTTTACCCCTAATCAATTATTGTCTGGGTGTTTATGACTTTCGCTGGTGCTTTATATCTCTGATGTGCTGATTTGGGTCGACGACTTCCTGAGACGTCACGATATTCGACTATCGAGGTATGTCACGAGCTCGAAAGGGTTCGGGGCGTGACATGGGAAATGTGGGCATATTTCTCCTTCTCCTTTTGAGGGTGGTGATGGTTTCTCTACTTTAATGGATTACATTTATAAATATAAGGTTTTAGGAGAGTATAGAAAGAGAACCAAATTCATGACCACCTTGATAAGAGCAAGGCTTTGTTTGTTTCATAAAAAATAAATAATTTGAAAAATATTTTTCTTGAAATGATAGCTTATATCACTTACAAAAATAAATGAACAAAAAATATTTTCACCATTCACAAAAATATTTTTGATATAAATTGTTGTTGTAAATAAATTTTGTTTGTTAACTAATTATTTCAAGTCAATACAAGTTATCACTTTAGGAAATGCTTTCTAAATCATCTATTTTTCGTGAAATAAATAAAGCCTAAATCACTATTTAGCCAAACCCTAACTAATATATCATGTATTAGAATAATCCTATGCGACAACAAAAGGAAATTAAGTAAATGACAATCTCTTAGATGGTTAGACGGTCCATCAAAGAGATATAGTGGTTATTAGTGATTGTTCGATATCTACATTAACCAAAAAAATGCCAAATTGGCCAAGGATATATATCTCTGTGACTCAACCTAAACCTAGAAAGCCAAGAATAGTAGCATTTAATGTTAATTGTGATTCATCAATTTATGCAATCAACACAATCAAAATCACACACGACAATCACTTTCACATGGGCTATAAGTGTCTGATGAACTCAAGGCGTCGTCTTAAATTGATCATATCCCAGAAATCACATATGAGACTCTATTGATATTTCCCAATCAGTGACACCTATTTTTATAGGAAAAATTCTAAAAATAAAATTTAAACCTATTGCAATTGTATCAATTCAATTTTAAACATTTTTTTTTTGGGCCAATTGAGTTCTAAACCTTTTGTATTTGTGTCAATTCAGTTCATCTAATCAATTTTGATTGGAAATCATTGACATGAATGCTAGCTATCCGATGTGGTGTGACCGGCGATGACTTAGATAATTTTTAATAATATTTTAATATTTTTTGAATAATTTATTTATTTTTATTGTTTAATTTTCTTTTCTTTCCTTCTTATTCTAGCTGGTTATCGGACCTCGGCAATTGGCCATAGGCAACGGCCGATGAGGTCAAACTCATCGGTCACTAGTGAGGCTCACCCTCCCCTGACGATGGTGACGGCAAGGTTAAGCCTCGCTAGGGGCGGGCGAGGCTCGACGTTGCTGGCCCTCACTTTTGGTTGGTCGCCAAAATCCGGTGACCAACTAGAGGAAGAAGGGAAGAAAAAAAAAAGAAAGAGAAAGAAATGAAAAAAAAGGAAAAATAAATAATTTAAAAAAAATTAAAAAATTGTCCACCAGTTGTGCCATGTAGGACAGCTGGTGTCTATGTCAACAATGTTTGGCCAAAATTGGCCGGATGGACTAAATTTGTACGAATGAAAAATGTTTATGATTCAATTGGTAAAAAAAATGTTTATGACTAAATTGACATAATTGTAATAAGTTTACGAATTTTTTTTTGGTAATTCTCTCTATTTTTATATCCTAAAGTCTCTATTTAGGCATGCAATCTTAGAGTAGATTAATGATACATAAGAATGCTAATACCTGATTTTTGGTCCAATTTTCAATTTTACATAAAAATTACAAAATTAGGATTAGGAACCTTGGTCATACTTAGGAACCTATTTCCAAACAAAAAATAATTTTTCCAGATTTTTCTTTAATTTCTTTGGGCAAAAATAGGAAGAAAATCAAGAAAAATACCAAACAAACTCCAAAAATTTCCCAAAAATAACCATTAGTCTTATTTTAATTCTAATTTTATCCCTGCAATTTCTATTTTACAAAATTTCAATTTAGGATATGTTTTCTCTACATTTGGGTAATTTCATATCCTAATTGAACCAAAAATCCAATTAAGTTATTTCTAGTCATTTTTGGGCTATAGTGTCTTCACAACAATTGATTCTGGGACCTTGAATTTCATATCGGTCAGTCCAATTTCATAATTTGAAAAAATAATTGAAAAGCCCCAAAATTAATTGAAAACTAGGGATTTTAAGACACAAATTGGGGATTTCATTCAATTGGATATTTTTTTTTATCAAAACTTATACCTTCCCTAAGGGTAATTGAACATAAGTAATTCAATTCTGGCCTCAATTATGTAAAATTAGGTCATTTAGACTTTCCATTGAAAGAAAACCCATTTTACCAGAATTAAAATTTAGGGTTTTTGGGCTTAATTGTGGTAAAAATTCAAACCGATTATTTGTTTTAGAGCAAAATTTTTCAAGGAGTCTAAATGTGAGGTTAAAATCATGAATAGGATAAAATAGGGTCCAATTTGTAAAATTAGACCAACCCGGGTCTGCCGGGTCGATTGGATCCGACCTGACCTGACCCAGGTTGGTTTTCTTCTCCACCCGGATTGGGCACACTCAGGAAAGAGGATTGAAATAGTTGGTTAGCCTCACCCGTTTGCCGACTTGGATTTCCATTTCTAACACATGGAAAACGAAATAGACAGTTGGAGAATCTCTAGCTATCAACCCTCATCCGATCTAACTGACTTGGGAATCGGTTAGTGTGAAAAAAGGGTAGGAAATCGAACTAGAAAAACAGTTGGGAGATGTTAGTTTCCACGCAAAACCTGTTCGACGAAAAGCAAAAGAGGGAGAGAAGAAAGATTAGAGAGAAAATGAGAGAGAGAGTGAAAGGGAGAGAGCAGAGGTCCACAGCTGAGTGTCTGGCACCACCTTGATTGGAAGAGTGCCGGTGAATTGGCCGGTGAGAGTGACCTCCTCCAAACTCTAGCAAGATAGCTGACGCGAAGAGGTGAAACACGGCCTAGATTGTCCGATCTAGGACTTTCTCAGCAAATCCAAGATTGTGAGTTGATAAAGCAAGTGTAAAGGGATCGAATCATGGTCTGTTGGTGGTTTGAAAATTCAACTTTGGCCTCTGACGACGAAGATCAATGGTTTGGCATTTGCATCAAGTCAGCCTTCAAAATTCCCTCGTCGGAGCCGGTAGACCATACCAATGCATTTCCCCATGGCAAACGGCCATTCAAGTCAGTTCATTCTGATCATTTTAAGGTTAAATACATGATTTGACTGATTGGAATGGATAGAATGCTTTGAGGTCTAATCTGGTTATTAGATAAGCTAGTTTATGTTAGTTTTAGGTCATGATTTTCGGCTTTGGAACTGCTAGCTAGTGGTGTTTCAACATCGTTCTAATGGGAGTTGATAGTTAGAAGGTGACCGAGGGAAGGTTTAGGGCTGTTTACAGTGGTCAGAACAATGGCGAAAGGTCATCGGAGCGGTGGCCAAAGTAGCGGTGGAAGTAGGATACCATAGGTATTTGGTGCACATGAAATGCTCGACAAAATGCCAAAAAGAAAGTGGAAAAGAATGGCGCCATTTGGCACTGTCCCCACCAGGAAAGGTCGGAGACTAGTTCAGGCCAGTCCAACTTGGTTGGACCAATCCGAGCCAATCTGGTTATTTCCAGGAATAAAGAATTCAATAAAAATAAAAAAAATTACAAAAATTCATAAAAATTAGAATTTTTTTTTGAAATTTCGGGAAAATTTAAGAAAAATCCAGAAAATTCAGGAAAATTCCAAAAAAATTCAGAAAAAAATCCAGAAAATTCCAGAAATCCATAGAAATCATAAAATTTCCAGAAAAAACAAGAAAAATTATAAAATTTCCAGAAAACCAATAAAATTAGAAAAAAAAAATTCATAAATTTCATAAAAAGTGAAAAAAGAAATCGAAAAAAATTTGTAAAATTCTAAAAATCAAAATTTGGATTTCTGGGAAGTAAGAAAATCAAATAAAACTTTTCTCGAAAAAAATCAAAAATTAATAATAAAAAATTCCAAAAATTCACGGAATGATTTAGAACACTTGTGGCTACCTATTTTGAGTGAAATTAGATTTTTTTTTTTGAGTGCACGAGTGGTACTTTTGAAGACTCCTTAGTTTAGGGATGAAAAGAGGCTTAACCCCTAAAAAAATCCTAAAATCCCATAAACCAGCACAATCCTTAAAATGAACAAGCTTCTAGGGTTTCACTAGGTTTTGATTGATTTTCCTTTGAGGGACAATGTTAGGATTGCTGTTAATGATTTGAATTGGTTGCGCATTTCCTTATTGATCGATTCCTCTTCGTTTAGAATGGTTAGCATTACTGGATAGATCTCGAGAAATTGCACGATGCGTTAGACATTTTGAATTGTTTTAGGTACCAAAAGGGCGTTAGAGATTTCGATATCGGGATTATTAACGTAACCAATTCCCTCTACCCATGAAATCTCTGGTTTATAGAAATCGAGATAATTCTCCCCTATTTCGATGAGGTTTCTAGTCAACCATTAAAGACTAGTGGCGACTCCAAAATGAAACATAAGCTAAATAAAAAATAAAATAACAAGTATCTGCTGTCTTATGAGATCTGGTCAGTGAGAGACCCTTGTTCATTTAATAATAAAACTTAAGCAGGATCGACACGCGACACGCGACAAGCGACAAGTGACACGCAACACGACACGCGACACGTAATTTCTCAAAAAATAGAAAAATTCCGACATGTTGTGATATGTTGTATATTAAATATATATTTTTATATATACATGATAAATTATCATTTTTAAATTTAATTCAAATAAGTAAATTAATAATAATAAAAAACCTAGAATGAATTTACCCTAAAAAAATTATACACATAAATTTTCAAAAAATAATTATGTATAAAAAAATATATTAATTAAGAAACTAAAAGTAAATAATCAAATTTGAAAAAAAGGAAAGTACAAGATGAAAAAAAAAAAAAAAAAGCAGCCCATTGTTGGAAGCCCAGCCCACTTTCACTTTGTCAAAACCTTAATAACATCAGCTTCCTCCTCCGCACGACCCGCAGGCTCTTCCCACCTGTTCCTTCTCCTCCGTCACTGGCGAAGCACGAGGCAAAGGAAATGACAGCGTGAAGGGCGTCGTCCTCGGCGCCGGAGGAGCGGGAGGCGAAGGAGATGAAGGCGTGGAGGACGACGTCCTCAGCTCTAGAGATCTGCACCTTCTTCCTCATCTCTCTCTCGGTGACAAAGGGACATGCATGTCGCCGGTGTGTCCGGCGCGTTGACCGCGTGTCGGATGTCCAACACCCATTGACTGCATGTCCAAGCATGTCGGAGCGTGTCGGACACGCAACACGTGTCTGACACCAACAAGGGTCGCCTCCCCAACGTGTCGATGCTTCATAGAATAAAACATCTTATCATTCGTAATGAACGAAAATACCTCCTAGCCGCTCGGGTAGGGAAAAGCACGGTACAACAAAGAAGTGGAAAGGGCATCATCTTAAAGAGCTAGCTTTTGAATGATTTGTCTTGACTATAAGATAGTTTAAATTGAATATCTATGATATTTTCGCTATTAAAAGGCCAAGACAGAAGAAGGGCTCGAGAAAAATTACTCGGAAATAGGCAGCAAATGCTATTATACAAACCTATACAATCCATTCGACAAGAGTAATATTTATTACATATGATTCCAGAACTAGTACTTTAATAAGCATGTAATTACACGTTAGACCATGAGAAGTTGTTGCTGCTGTTGTTGTTGAGCTTCGATCATGATTCCTTCCTTCATCCTACGAATGAACTCGTCGAACTTCTTGTCCAACTCCTCCGCCGTCATCATATTATTCCCATCGTTGTAATCTTCACTTGTTTCATCCCCTCTCTCCCCTCCACATTCATCTAGTTCCTCGTCGCTGTCGGAATCAGATATTGAAACTATGTTTCCGGCTTCCAAAGTCGAAAAGCAGATATTATCTTCTTGTTCTTCTTCTCTGTCGTCGTCATCGTCGTCTGTTGCACATCCTTCTGCGTGAAAGCAAACGTCTCCTATTTCTACTTCGACCACGCAGTCATCGTGATTATTGTTGTTAGTATTCAACGTTTTCGCTTCTTCTTCAAGGGCGAAATCTTCAGGCGCAACGTCAGGGAAAACTCTGTCATCGATGTCCGTGGTGAGCAGCTTGTTCTCCATCATGTACAAGGTCTCTTTGGGAGGCTCTTTATGGCTAGTGCTGCGCCAGGACCTGGTCTTGGTGCCGATAAAGCCCGAGTTCTTTGCGAGGAAGACGAGGATGCCGTTGCAGATGAGGAAGATGTAGTTCTTGTCGACGGCGTGGGTGACAAGGCGGAGTGGGAATGTGGAGAGGTGGAAGTGCCAAGGTTGGAGGAAAGAGAGGAAATTGGAGGTCGAGAACAAGAGCGAGAACACAGAGATGGAGAGTAACAGCTTTGTGAGCTTCTTTAGGAATTGAGACTTTGTGAAACGACTCAGCTTTTGATGGTTAGTTTGGTCCATCTTTCTCTCGTTTGGTGCTCAAGGTGAGATGGGGAGAGAGAGAGAGAGTTTGTGCGTATGCGTAGAGACTATTTGAATAGGGTTTGAGAGAAGATAATAATAAGAGCATATCATATAGAGCAGAAATGAAATTGTATGAAGTTCGCTTGGTGTGGGAGTCCATATTTATAGGCAAGGATAAAGTTGTAGGTCCATGTCTCAGCTCGATTTTTATTCTACACGCCTCTAGAAGAAAATGGGACAAGATATCTGTGTCATCCACTCTATAACTATGAAAGAATGGACAGAGGAATTTATTTTAAACGTGAGACAAGATGAATCTAGGTTAATCGTGTTTACCATAGGAAACTTCTTTTCGATATATATATAAAACAGGATGATACTGAAGTGGTTTAATTTGTCTGAGGTCTGATGACTCTTTATATGCAGTGTTGAAAAGTAGGTAAAAACTTGGTCAGGTCTAGGCCAACCCCATTTTAGGTAGACTTTTTGTTAAAAATGTGTTACTTGACATTACTTGTTATGTGATGATTTACATGAAAAAATTAGTAAAAGAAAACTTCTCTCTCTCCTCCCACTCCTTTCCCTCCACTCCTCAACCAGCCTTACTACAGTCACCGCCGCCAAGCTATGGCCTCATTGTTTCCAAGTCTATCATGTCGTCTCCACCGCCACTATGCCGGTGCCTTCCTTCTCCAATTCTGTGAATTGCCGCCGGCAACGAAGGAAACCCACACATCTGGTCTCTGGATCTCGTCATTGCCAAGTCGACACACGAACTAGTCATGGTAGCGGCGGAGAGAGAGAGAGAGAGAGAGAGAGATGGTGGGGGTAGGGTGTGGTGAAGGGAGGATATCTGGTGATATGAAAAATAAAAGGCACAGTTGTCACGCATTATTTTTCTAATAGAGGGTGTGTGTAAAGTTGGGCGCGCCTAAGCATATTGAGTTAACAAAATTTCAGGCACGTCGTAAATAATTAAAATAGTACTTTCATTGGTCGAAGATTGTCGGATGGAATGATCTCACAATTAATTTCTACCGGAAGAAGAAGCTCGAAGTGGTGACATTAATGTATTCCTTGATAGGTGTTCGAATTAAAGATGGCCAAGGATCAAGATTGCAAATGTTGAGAGGTTTCCTCTTTGTTTGACCAATGAGAACTTTCCACCCTTCACGTAAAGCTCAAAATTCAGCCCAATGTTAGGCAAGAATTATTATTTGTGCACACCAATTCTCTTTTTTTTATATTTGTGGCCTGGGTTCGACTACAACTTTCTGGATCTCCATCATTGACAGCCGGGATGTTGGGATCATTGAATGATGAGAGAGAAGTCTTGCGTTGTAAGCATTAGCATATAATTAAGTCATCGAAGAAACTTTTTCGATCAATGAGTATTTCGGATTATGGGTGAAACCAATGAGGATTGAATCATTATTGCAGGTTTGAGTTTAATGTAATCAGTTGAGATTTGCATGTTGGGTCAGCTTGGATGTTGAGCCTTGTGCTCTAAGATGTATGATTGATCCTTACCATATTCTAACAAGTGGCATACAAAATCTTTGTTTGTGTAAAATTGATATGTGTGTTTTAGTATAAATTATTAGTTAGATTATATCATTTTCACATGAATCTTCTTCTGTCGTTAAAATAAAAATGCAGATCTTGATTTATATTATATTATACATTAATGAAAATGTAGAGACTTGACAACCGTTGGCAAATTCCTAATTGTCCGACGTGACACATGAAAATTTTATATGTAATTATCAATATTATTGTAATATTGAGAGAAAATAACGAAATACATTCCAAGTAAATAGTTAATAGAATGAGCTACAATAAAAATATGAGATTTTTCAATAATTGCTAATTTGCAACATTAAGTTCATTAAGACTAATCTTTTTTGTTAAACAAAACTCATATTATTTAATGAGTTAGAGCATAAAACCTAGTTGGAAGCAAAATGAGTGAGGAGTGCAAGAAAAGTACTCCTTACGAGAAGAAGGATCAAATGATTGCAAATTAGATCCTATGCGTTACCATTAGATACAGTTCTTAAGGAAGTACTTGTTATAATGTATTTAATAGTTGGCAACTCATGCGTTGCACGAGCTTAATAGTTTTCCCAATTTTAAAATGATTTTTGAAACTTTTAACAGAAAGATGTTAACCATTACTTTCATTTGCTATAAATTTTCTCTTTCATAAATAATAACATTAATATTTTTCAATGTAGATATTTTCTCTTTTTTTAGTTTCAAGAAACCTTAGTAGAAAATTTCAGTTTCATTATATTTCCATATTTTATTTGTGTCGGAACTGACAAACACTTATTAGTCGTCCAAGATTGACAACTATATGCAAAGCAAATTATTCACTATTTAATAGTGATTTTACCACCAAGGTTGGTATGGTAAAGGGATCACTCATCTTCCGCAAAGTCACAAGTTCGATTAACATTGAACAAACAGCTTGTGCTACGCTGCCTACTTGTGGCATATGTTGCATGAAGAGACTTCTTGTCCGCTAGATCTTGATGGGGTTGTAGTGACGGGCTTATCAATACCAATCTTAGACTTTTGGGTCACGGATGTGTGAAGTAGTTATGGCGCAATTTGGACATTCTGTAATGGGTATGAACTCTTAAAATAACCCTTAGAGAAAGTCACATGCACTGGTCGCCCTTGCCTGCCCTTTAGCCAAAAAAAAAAATTTCAGTAATGAGTTTCCCCCGATTATGCGCAGAACATGGGCTAAAAACATACTTGTTTATCGGCGTAATGATCTTTTCTTGTGCACAAGCAACATATAAAGCAAGTTATTGACATGTAGCAGACAATATCATTTGTATGAACTCCATGCACATAACACCAGATCCACGTACAGTAGGAAAATGCAAGCGAAGGGCAACTAAATAAATGAAAAAAGCACCAAAAAGCCAATGGATGTAATTTCAAATGGCCAAAAAACACTGTCACCCTACATTAATGCCACAACCTCACCTGAAAACCTCACTCTTTAGTAAAAGGGATATGTCGCCTGGATATTAAAAAAAACACCAACAAAAATATTAAAAGAGGTTATTAAATCTTTCGTATCAAATGATGAGTTTGGTATCAAAAAACAAAAATTTTTAAACTTTTTTTCAATAAGTAGACAAATCATCTAAAAAATTCGATCTAGTCGTTTCAAAAAGGAAAAATGACACAAACGGTCCTTGAATTTTTGCCCAATATGTAATGTGGTCTCTCAACTTTTAATTTATTCAATGTCGTTGATGAACTTTAATCCAATGTGCAATGTGGTTCCTAAACTTTTAATTTGTTCAATGTCATCCCTGAACTTTTGGTACATGTTCAATTCAGTCCCTGAATTAATGAAAATCTTTAATGTTTTCTTTCCATTAATTCAAGTTCAAGAACTATATTGAATATGCATCAAAAGTTTAATGACTACATTGAATAAATTAAAAGTTTAAAGATCAAATTAAACATTAGGCTAAAGTTTATGGATTACATTGAATAAATTAAAAGTTTGGGGATCAACTTGTATATTAGGCAAAAATTCAGGGACTATTTGTGTTATTATCACGTCCAGAAAGATTGAAAAGATGAGCATTGGGAATCTTCCTACGTTTTGCTTGTTTTACACGGTACATGTACTCCGACCTTGACAAATGTTCAAGCATAGGGAAACAATCTTTATGCTTTGACAACAATGTGTGGATCAAAGTGGGTTAAATGCAGCATTTCCATAGTTCCATAACATGCTAATTGCACCAAATTGAAAGGAAAAGAAAACAATTAGGTCAAAAAAATTAAAGAAAACTTGTCCTTTGGGGAAAAATCGTGGCTGGCTGTTGCCGTAGCTTGTCAACTTTGGAGTGAAGAAAGCTAGAGGGAATTTTTCCACTTCTTTCACATCAAGGCCCTTTATTCGGATTCCCTCAAGCTCTTAACCGTTCCATAGTTTCTCCCAAAGTTATTTTGTCCTTTTCATGGATCAAAGTAACTTTACCAAAAGTTATGCGCATTCACATTTTTGCCTAACTTGTGAAAAAAGACAAGGTAGCATTATTATGGAATGTTTTGATATGTGCAACTTTTTTGTAGGAAAAGTTGAAACTATTTTCAATCTCTATACTTTCACAACTTTTTCTAATAAAGTCTTTGTGCTTTTAACTTTTCTAATCGGGTCACTCTACTAGTATTACATAAAATGTTTGATCAAGTCCCTTCAACACCGAATCAAGCTAAATTTAGCTGACGTGACCATCAAAGGATATCGAAGCGTGATGTGAATTAAGTATTGCCATCCATGGTGCATAGTAAATGGGTTGGAGATTAGCACACCGAGCCAACAAAAAGAGTTAAGTGTGCTCACTGTCCACGCGTCATGGTGGGTGTCCACGAAGCCAATATTTAATTTACGTCACACTTTGGCGTCCTAGGCAGATGGACTTGATTGGACATGATGGATTTGATTGGACAATTTGTGTAAGGGATGTCATAAGGTCCATGTCCATGGAATTTTATGTGGATTTGTAGATGGGCCTCACTGCACATGACTTTTCCATTGAGTCCACAAGCCTTTTAGCTTGGCCTGCTTAGCGCTTCAAGGATTGCACTTTTCTTCCTTCTCTCTCCCCTGCTCTAACAATGGGCTATTTTGCATTTGGGACTTCATTTATACCTGATTTATCCTCCTTTCCATGCACGTTAGGTAATTACTTTAAGGGTTAATACCGTAAAACTAGTATATTTATGATAAATTTACTCTTCGTTAGTTTCCGTTAAATTGAATTAATACATAAAAAAATCATAAATTATTATACCTACGACAAACGGAGGGTAAAACATAAAATTGGCATATCAGTAAACTGTCGTGTGTCATTTAACAAAGTAATTTGATAGTAAAATTTAACGGAAATAAACTAAGGGTAAATTTTTTACATGTGTATCAGTTTTGGATTTTTGATGGTCAAAATATTAGTTTTAGATAAAATTATCATAGTTGTGTCAATTTAGGGTTTTTCGTGGTATTAATCCTTACTTTAAACGTGTTTGATTCAACATACGTTGAATCTTTTTCCAGTAGGTTGACCGTGAATTGTGTGGGTGGACAAAAGAGTTCAATGACTATGAGGGACACTTGTCAAATGGATGTGTTGGGTTGGGTTGAAAATGGTCCAACTTAAATTAACTCATCTAACCCGTTTTGATCAATTTTCACGTAATACAATTCTAGTGACCCAACCTATATTGCTAAAACACTTCTATATTTAATCAAATTTAGAAAAACTCATACCCAAACTGAGATGAGAGCACGAAGTTAGTAAGTGTAAGAATAAGTGAGGGCGGGAGAGAGTTATAGAGATGGGGTGGATCTAAATAAGTTGCAAAGAGTTCTTTTAAATATAACTTGGGAAGAGTGGAAATGCAATGTTCTCAATGGGAAGTGAAGGTTGAACTAAACCACCTTACGATTGATTTCATGTTGTTCTTATTATGTTATAATCCATCACACTAATTCTACAAATGGAATTAATAAAATAAAATTTACTCCCATTAGGACCCCCAAAAAAAAGCAATTTTGGCCCCTAAAGTATTCGCCATTTTGATTCCGAAACTGCTTTTAAAAAGGTACTAATTCCCTAAAAAACCCTCAACTTTTAGTTCTGTGTCAATTTTGTCCCAAATTTTTTTTTAACATAAAAAATTCCTAACTTTCACTTTAGTCCCAAATTAGTTTGCACATCTAAAAATCGTCATTGATTTTTTCAGTATCATTAAAATTAGGAGGGTGATGTTGTTCCTTACAATGTGAGAGTGTTGATGAAACTGCAATGAACTTCTAACTAGTTCTAATGTCGATAATTTTGAGTAAACTAGAGGCGATTTTTGGTTGTGTGGGCAGATTTGGGACTAAAACTAAAGTTGAGGATTTTTTACGAGATAAAAAAAGTTTGAGATAAAAGTGAGACTTGACTTAAAGTTTGAAGTTTTCTAGGGAATTAGGCCGTTAACAAAGCCCAAAGTCAAAACCAAATGTGTGTTTACTTTGACTTTAGTAGGGAAAATTGCCCAAAAAGTCAAGAACATATTATGCTTTTGCTAATTCAGTCATAAACTTTTCAATTTTATCAATTGAGTTCTAAACTTTTTTACAATTTGCCAATTTACTCAATTCGACTAATTTTGGCCAGAAATCATTGATGTAGACTCTAACCGTCCTATGTGGCACAGTTGGCGCTAACATGGACAATTTTTACTAATATTTAATATTTTCCAATTATTTATTTATTTTCTTATTTTCTTTTCTTTTCTTCTCTTTTCCTTCTTTTCTTTTTTCTTTTTCCCTTTTTCTCTTCTTTTCATTAATTAATATTTCAAACATGTAATGCGGATGCTTTTTTTTGCTAGTATATGTGTGCAACACCTTCATATTGTTAATCCAAATATTTCGTAAAAAAGGAGATTTTGTAAAATGTTATAATTGTCAATGCTTTTACATACACGCAATACATGTGCACTTTTGTTAATATAAAGCAAGAGAACTCCTATAGAGATAACAACCCATTTTTCTCGCTAGACATGTCTAATCAATAATTTTGTAAAGGGGCTTTTCTCACTCATCTTTTGATTTAGACATCTCATTTTTTGTGTTTTGACTATACTATCACTTGTGGGGTAGTGATCTTTATTTTTTTCAATTATTTGATGCTTTTTTTTTCTTTGTGGCGCACACTTTCCTTTTTTTTTCATTTGTTCCACGAGCTCTTGCAAATTGTCTTTATATTTTCTCTCGGCAGGCCATTCTTTTCTTTCTACGTTTCCCACTCCTTCTTCTTCCACAAATCTATCCTACATCTGCAATCCCCAAAAGAACTACTTACTTTAGCAATCCGCGCCTTTCTCATTTGCTATCTGAAGTATGGTTCTAACAAAAGCTTGTTTTTTTACCTTTTAAGTTTTATTGGTCTCGAATCATGCTCATTCCGGTCATTTCCGAGTGTTTCTTGATATATTTTCTTGGAAGTGAATTTGAGTTTTGGATCGTGAAAATGCTTGATCTTGTGTTTCATCCTACGTTTAGAGCATAATGTGCACTAAAATAGTGTTTATGAATTAATTGCGTAGTTGCTTTGTAATCTGCAGTGTACTTGCATCTTATAGACTTTTGCTTCCTTTGGTTTAGTTTCTTATTATTGTTTTCATAAGTTCTTCATCATTAGTTTTTGGATGTTGTTGTTGCTTCTCATTAATTAACTCATTGAAAATAATGATGCAAAGAATGCTTAATTTGGTTATTTGATTTTGGGGGATTGAGGTTATCTAATTTGTTTGACAGCAATGGAGGTCAAAGGCAATTGGCAAGAGCGGAGAATTAAGATGTTAAAAGCGTGAAAAGAAAGAAGGAGAAGGAAAGTGGAACTCGCAAGTGAAAAAATGAAACAAAATAAAAAGAGTTAACCAAATGATAAAATAAATCACCACAGAAGTGGTGGGTCCCATAACTAATAGTATGGTCAAAACACAAAAGATGGGAGTATCTAATAAGCAAAAAAAAAAGAAACAAAATAAAAGGAGTTGACCAAATAACAAAATAAATCACCACGGAAGTGGTGGGCCTCGTAAATGATAATATGATCAAAACACAAGAATAGAAGTGTCTAAGTCAAATAAAAAGTGGAAAAAACACAGCACTTTTGTAAATATTCTCTTAATGGATAAATATGTAGTAAACAATTGTATTGTATCTCTCACGTATTATAGTTATTAAATTTGAATCTTTATTATTTCACAAGAAACCCTACCAAGAAAGTATAAATCTTGAAATATTTGTCTTTCACATGTGTATAAAATGTTCATATCGTCTCAATAATTTATTTCCATTAATTAATATTTCAAATATCTTAATGACGTGATTTCACAAAATCTTTTAATTTGATTTTTTTATATATACGTAATGTTTGTCCTTGACATAAAACTTCTAGTTTTACAAATTATGGTTTGTGATACTATATCGGAATAATTATTATGTTAACATCTCAATCAATAATATGAAATATTCAAAGGACCTATAGTCACAACTTTATCGGATGACATTAAGGCTCCGTTTGTTTAACGAAAAACAACTTCCAAGAAAGCATTTTCCGGGTTTTCCAACATTCGTTTCATGGAAAATACACTAACCATAGAAAACATTTTCCATCAAAAGGTACAACACCTTCAAAAGCGGGGAAAATGTTTTCCTCTTTTTAAAAAGAGGAAAACATTTTCCCCTTTCCCTCTTTCACCCTTAAGTGACGCTCGAGCGGCACCGATCTAGCGAGTTCGAGCATCGCCGCCCTTAGGTGACGCCCGAGCTCACCTGTGGCTAGTCGCCGGCTTTTGCCGTGGCCAATGATCAGAGAAGAATGTCCAACAAAAAAAGAAAAAGAACATAAAAAAATGAAAAATAAAAAGAAAAGAAAAAAGGTAATTAAAAAAATAGTTAAAAATATATTTTAAAAAAATAAGAAAAAGTGGCGTTCGTTTCGCAGAAAATATAACGTTTCTAGAAAATATTTTCGAAGAAGCTATTTTGTAGGAAAATGACATGATTTTTTGGTGTTCGGTTGAAATCTAAAAAAGTCTCAGAAAATGTTTTTCGCCATTTGGTATGGAAAATCAACAATTTTCCTCCATACACTACTTTTAATATTTTTAAAATCCAATTATTAATTATCCTTTCTCTTTTTGTTCTTTTCTTTCTCTTTTTGACCTTCTTCTTTAGTTAGTCACCAGCCACGGTGAAGGCCGGCGACTGGCCACAGGCGAGCTCAAATCTCGCCAAAGGGTGGCAAGGCTTGGGTCTCGCCAGATTGGCGATGCTTGCCAGATGCGAGTGAGCTCACTGCCACCTTGTGAGCTCAAGGCCTTGCGAATTGCGGTCTGGCGAGCTTGCTTGTTGACCTTTGGCGAGGCTTCGAGTGTCATTGATTTGGTGAGGCCCGAGCTCGCCGCCCACTGGTGACGCTTGAACTTGCCTATGGTAGGTGTCGGCCTTCGCTGTAGTCCTCGATCGGCCAGAGGAGGAGGTCAAAAAGAGAAAAAAAAGAAACAAACTATAATTAAAAATTAGAATTTTAAAATATAAAAAATAAAATAATTAAAATGAATAGTGAAAGAAGGAGGAAGAAGAAAAACATTTTTCTCACTTTTGAAGGTGATTTTTATATTGAGGGAAAACGTTTTTTACGATTAGTTTATTTTTCGTGAAATGAAAGCTGGAAAATCCATAAAACGTTAATGGAGCCTAATATAAAAGTTATTTCCCAATGTAGTCTTTAAATATTAATTACCAAACAGTCATTGCTTATGAGGAAAACAGTTTAGTCAAGTTCTTATTTATCAAGGCAACTTTCTTAGGGGTAGCATTTTCATACTCATCTATCAAGTCTAGGCAATTATTTCACATCTTGCTATGTTTGGAAGCACATAGGGGAAAAGAGTGTAACGAAAATGCTCACTAACTTTAAATTTTTGGGAAAGTACGGAAAACACTCATTGTTTTTCACACAGTAGCCAATTTACACATATCTGCTTTTGAAAATACCCAATGCGTACCTTAGTTTCACCGTTGAAGACCATTTTGCGCCTTCGCTTCAGTTATCTTTGTACCTATCTATATTCACGACAACGCCATTTTCTTTCCAAAAAAATGCCCATTTCCAAATTCGAAATTCGCACACCCACATAAAAAACACTCAAAATGAGTTTGTAAGGAGGGGTAATTCGAAAAAATATGTAACAATAGTGGTATGAGAATAGTAGTTGTAAAAATAGAGGTATGTATGTAATCACTCCAACTCGAAAAAATCAACCGTCTAGCCCGTAAAATATGTAAAAATAGAGGTATATGTTTTTTTCCCCATTTTTCCAATTTCGCAAACATAAAAGAGACAGAAAAGAAAAGAACGAATAAATGAGGGCAAAGAGAAGAATTGCATACGTCGGTGGAAGTGAGGCTGCGAATAACAACTATTCTGTTCCAGAAATTAATTTCTGGCTAGAAATAGATTTTTCTATTTTTGTTTCTGGACAAGTTTTTGAGAAAAAAACACGTTTGATAGCAACACAAATTTTTTGTTTCTGAAACAGAAATTTGTTTGATAATAGCATAAAATTTCAATTTCCAAGAACAAAAATTCATTTGATAACATAGTCCTTAAAGACCACATCGCCTTACAAGAGCCAACATAGGAAATCCTCAAATACAAAATAATGGAAATACATTACATAAGTCGAAAATACAATTTCATAGAATCTCCGGCATATAATGATCCCATGCCATTTTATTGGCAATACTTTTCCTAAGCATGTTCATCTCAGTTCCTTCCCCGATCAATGTATCGTCTGTAACCTCATCTTGTGTTGGTCCAAACTCGTAATTTGGATCTCCATATAAGGAAAAGTTCTTATCCATATTGTCTTGATCACGGATGTAATTATGGATATCACAATATACAATTACAATGCGTGCTTGCTTTCAAATTGTAAATGAAGGCATGTGTCTCAAGATGAAGAAGCGATTCTTTAATGCTCCAAATGATCTCTTAATGACATTCCTTAGTGAAGATGCCTATTGTTGAACAATTTTTGTTCTATTCTTGGCCGTCTTGCTCTACCCCTAAAATCATTTAGATAATACCGTTCACCTTTGAAGGGAGTTAAAAATCCCGGAGTTGCTGCATAACCAGAATCTACCATGTAGTGTTTGCCTATAATAAGGTATGCATTTATTGGTCATGATTTGCAATCGCAATCCAATCATAAAGAAAATTACTGCTTAAAGAACAATCAAATACTTGGTGGTGATCGAGGAAATTCCAAGCAAGGAGTCTTGAGTGCTAACGAAAACACCTGACAATCGTTGGCAGAGCCTTTCCAACCAGCATACACAAAAGTAAATTTTATTTCAAATGAACAAACACACAATATATTCTGAGTAGTAATTCCTTTTCTGCCTCTAAATGGGATTTGCTTCTCCACAGGTACAAAACATGAACATGGGTGCCATCAATAGAGCCTACGCAACCCTGTCATTTTATCAAAGACTAGTATTATACATTATTATCAACAAAATAAAATTGATGGTGTAAATGATTGTGTGAGAATCCTACCTTAAAGTAAGGTTTATGGTTAGGATCCATAATAATCTCCTCTGGGACGACATCAAAGGAAGGGGGTACAATAATCTCTTTTGTTATTTTGAGAACTACTTTCAACACTATAGTAAAGTTTTTACTGATAGTTTGTCCCGAATGTTGGAATCTCTCACATAAATCTCTATTCGAATTCTTGTGACGAATCATAGATAAGAAAATCCCAACTTGTTGATCCAACCTTATATGTCGATTATCTTCCAACCAATCTTTTGCCTTCATAAAATCACAAAGGTTGAGAAAGATATGTCTCTCCATTCTAAAAGTTTCATACACTCTATCTGAATGTCCACATAGAACCTCTCTTACCCATTCGGGTTCTGACAATATGCAAATAGGTTCTCTCATGTGTATGGACATATCCACCATAATAGTGCACAATCAGGCCATAAGTATATCAAGATCAAAATCATCAAAGTCTTGTTCAACCGATTCGACTGATGCTACTTCATTATTATAAATACTACTTTCACCCCCCTCCATATTACCTATGTCATTACATGAAATAAGAACATAAACACATCAAATAAGGACTCCAATAATAATCGACAATAGCTGCAATGCTATCATAGTTGCATCATAAGAAAAAACCAAACAATAGCCGCAATGTCATTATATTTGCATCATAAAAAAAATCAAAGTCTCGAGTACATGTGACATCCCGAATTCGGGCCTAGGAAGCCGAGGGCAAGTGATCAATGAATGAACGGGTAATTCAAGCTGAGGGTCGATAATGGAATGGATAATATGGTCGAAACGAGTATACTAAGGGTTGGTCATGATTCAATCGAAAGATTGTCCATGAATGGGTCTAGAGATTGACAATGGAATGACTCTATGATTTTGCAAAATAATTAGAGTAATATGATAGTGGAGTGACTCTTCGACCATAAGGGTTGTTAGTGGGATGGTTTGGGATAACTACGGTTCAGTACTGTGTCGGTATATGTCAGTCATGAGTGATACCGCACGGCTATGCAATAGTCACGAATGACCATGAGTTAATTCCAGTGTATTGGATTCCACAAGGTCACATGACAATCGAGGGTCGACCATGGATCAATGATACTCGAACATGGGCCGATTACGAATTGATCATGAATCATTGCGCAAAGTCAGGTAGGCCATGGACGAGCCATGTGCTAGGCTACGAGCCCAACGGCTTGGCTCCGAACTAGGCTATGTGCCAGTCGCGTTGGCCAAGTCTCGTGCCCGGACATGACTGGCCATCGTGCCTGTCAGCTGGGTCACGAGCCGGCTAAATGCCCGGCCGTGTGCCAGTCATTGTGTTTGACCCTTGTGCCAAGCAATGTGCTCGTAAGATCCGATCTGATCCGATCTAGTGCTGTGCCCAAAAAATATAGTCATGAGCCGTGCATTGTGCCATTCATGAACTAATGTGCGCGTTTAGCCATGAACCCATCCCTCGCTCGTGTGGTAAGGCGTGGTGCTTGGCACATTGCTCGTGCAGCTGGTGTGGTACTCGGCACGTCGCCCGTGCAACCCGGTGTAGTGCTCGTGCGGCTCAGCCATGTGCTCGTGTGGCCCAGTTGCATACCCTATGGCCCAGTAGTGCACCCGGCCATGCGCCCAGCCAGTCGGTTAGCTTAGATTTATTCCATTTAACTTAGACCTTGGTTTGGTTGTGTTATGTGATATTTGAGGACATTCTCGCATCGAATCTCGGGTCGAACGGGCATACCAAGTGTGGAAAACCCTCGGAAAACTAGCAGAATAAGTATGATACTGGGTTGCGAAGTAAGTATTGATTAGTCGGTTTTGTAAAAACTGATTGGCCAAAGTAGTTTGTGAGTGAAATCAGTATGTTCAAGCAGTCCGGACAAGGCTCACGGTTCAGCCAGTGAGAAGGATAAAATAATTGACCAAGTTAAATGCCCATTCAAAGCCATTTAAGGCCACCATTATTGGACTTGCTTAGATGTCCCCCTCTTTTATTGCTGAATAGCTGAGTTGTTTAGCCTTATTAAGGTTGCAAGGTGACTTATGGTCAACAATAATACACATAAAACAAATGGGGATTCGGCCAAGGAAGAGAGAGAGAGAGAGAGAGAGAGAGAGAGAGAGAGAGAGAGAGAGAGAGAGAGAGAGAGACCAAGGAGGATAAGGCCACATTAAAATCTCTTAATGGCCCTTCATCATTTCTTTTTGGTCATGGTTCATTAATTTACTTGACTTGGAAGCCTTCCCATTAATACTGTGCTTCTTCAAGCTTTGCTTTCTGTAAAAGGAGCAAGAAGCACACGTGAAGGAGCTCCTCACGCCCATATCACATGCACACCCCAACCGATTCTTCTTCCTCCTTGCTTGTTCGGCCACTAGAGAACTCAAGCCCGAGACCTCGTTTTCCCAAACTCAAGCCTTTTCCCGTGCTCAAGCCACTTGCTTTCTTTAGTCTCTCATATTCTAGTGTGATGTTGAGGAAGTGAATTCCCTAATATCGGGAAAGGACGTTGCGATACGTTATACATTGTAATATGGTTTGTTTGGGCCGTTTCTCGGTTACTTAGTCGATTATGGCTTGTTCTTTTTTTGACAAGTGTTGTTCATGTGTGATAATCATGTTTGATGTTCTTTTTTTGTTTAGTAGCACAAACTTTACTATTGATTTGCCATCGATGCCGGTACAGGAAGGGCCAACTTATGTGAACGACGATTATTTCATCATCGCGTGATCTTAGTATTTTCACTTATTGAATCTCCCCGACTCACTCTTTGTTGTTTTCTTCTTTTCAGGTCCGTAAAATGGCATCTCCTCTGACCCAATTTGGTAACCCTATAGAGATGAGAGCTGAATTGGTCACGGTAATAGATGCCCAAGAAGGTCGCGCTTATCGTCGGATCACGACATATGTTATGGTTGCTAAAGGCCGTAAGGACTTGGTTCCCCACCCGTACGAGGTGTAGTATCGCCTTGCAAACGAAAAATGGGTTGGACCCCTATGTGGATGGGTCGTTTGGTGGACCAGGAGGGCTGGCTTCGGGGTAGGCCACGGGCGGGGTGTGAGACATCCAGACAGATGGGGAATGGGAGGACCGAGGAGCGAGGAGCGAGAAGCCCTAGTGGAGTTAGAAACCCCAAGCCAAAGTTTTGTTTGTTCGATGGTTGGCTTGTTTTTCGGAATCGCCCTTGAAGTGGGCTTGTAAAATATATGTTTACGGTTTGCATGGCCTGAGAGTAGGGCCTGTAAAAATAAGCACGTATCATGTAAATATAAAATGCGAAGTTTGCTTGTGTTGATATTGTGATGTTTCGTTTATATTCGCTTCCGCGTGCGCATTGATTAAAATGAATGGGACGCACTAATTTATTTTCGCAAGTTGCGGTTCCGTTCGGGCCATGTTCAATCATTAAGTATCGATTGTGATTCCAGGTCGAGACGTGACAGTGGGTATTGTTTTTGGTATCAGAGTAGGTTTTCCCTCCAGTTGAAGCAGTTCGAGGTAACTTGCAATTGGACGATCCGATAAGGGCAAAGAGTGGCGCCGAGGCCATACGACCTAAACATTGAGTGGCTTCTAATGGAGATGGCACTGGGGTCATGAATGCTTGATTATTGTGCGGCTTTTGAAAAGAAGTGGCGCTGGGGCAATAATACTTGATCATTGAGCAGCTTCTGATCGAGGTGGCGCTGGGGCAAAAAGCTTGATCATTGTGCGGCCTCTGGGAAGAAGTGGCACCGGGGTATATATACCACCTAATCATTGACTGGCTTTTGAATAAGAAGTGGCACCGGGGTAAAGGGCCTGAACATTGAGCAGCTCTTGGCAGGTTTCTAGGACGGCTAAAGAACGAGAATAATAGAATTGTGCACCAAATTGTGGAAAACGGTTCTGAAAGCTAAGCGGAAGTAGAGATCTGGAGTGATAAGATGTGCTGAAGTTAGGGTAGTTAGCCAGGAAACACTCTGCGCATGTGATTGTGTGCTTGTTTGCCTGATTGGTTGGTAAGTAGGCATTTGGTTGATAATCGTTTGACCATTGACCTAATTTTGCGTTGTTGAAAGCCTTAGTAGAATACCAACGGTAGTTTGAGTACTCAGAACCGACCATGACCTCGAAAGGAAAGTTAAAGTAAGATCCCCGAATAGACGGAATTTAGTAGGCTCTTGTGACCGTTGGAGATTTGCTGGGACAATAGGTTCAGCAAAGGCTGCCTAATGTTGAGAATACAACGGCCAACGAAAATGGGAATGGTGGCCGTACAATGCATGGGTTAGTTGAGCAATTCATGAAACTGCGACCCCCGAAATTTGTTGAGACAGGAGATCCTGAAGAAGCAGAATCCCAGATAGACGAACTATACAAGATATTTGAATTGTTAAGATGTTCTGAAGAAGAGAAGGTGACGTTGGCGACATACCAGTTGCAGGGTAATGTCAATCATTGGTGGAAGTTGACAAAAGAAATCGTGTTCCCAGAAAATATTGCTGTCACTTGGAATGACTTCGTCAAGGCATTCAACAGAAAGTATTTTTTTGAGTGTGCTCGGGATAGAAAGGTGAAGGAATTTTTGCAACTTCGACAGGACAATCTAATGGTGGATTAGTACGAGGCGAAATTCGCTCAACTATCAAGGTACGCCCCTAAACTTATTGAAGACTTGGTGGATAGGGCAAAGTGATTTCGGGATGGTTTAAAACCTAATATCCGGAGTTAGTTGATACCATTGAACTTGAAGGACTATAATGAGTTATATGAATGAGCCCAACTGATCGAGAAAGATTTGCTGGAAAGAGCGACTCTGGCAAACATATTTTGCTCCTCGAACAAATCAACGCTCGGGCAAGAGACCATTGGCAGGAGGAAAACGTTCCTTCATTCCAAATAAGAAGCAAAATTTCCCAAAGGTAACTACTGCTACCTGTTCTGTTTGTGGAAGACAATATGGTGATGCACCGTGTTCAATTCGTACGGGAGCATGTTTTGAATGTGGCCAACAAGGTCACATGGTAAGAGACTGTTCACAAAGGTGAGAGGGAATGCCTTCACAATAAATGTAGGTGACGGCATCAACCGGAGTTCAGCCTCGTGATAAAAAATGGCGATCATCCACTAGCTCAAGGACGAATATATGTATTTACTCAAGAAGATGCTGAGAACTTCGAAGCAGTAATTATAGGTACGGTTTTTCTCAACAATCGTGCTACATATGCATTATTCGATACTGGAGCTACATATTCGTTTGTTTCTAGGCAATTTGTGCGTCTGGTCAAATTTGAGATGAAACCGTTAGAAAATGCACTTAGTGTTTTTACTCCTATAAAAGATGAAATACAGGCTACCCTAGGATGCCAAGGGTGTAATGTAGCATCCCAGGCTCACCCCTTTTCAAGATTTATCCTCTAATCCTCATTAATCATCGGATTATTTGCAAGCGGAAGATGCTTCTTTTTAAAGAGGTCAGCATTTATAACATGAATGCGGCATAGTAGCATAGAATTGTATAATTGTTAGGACACGTGGATTCAGAAAATATCGACCATAACATATAATACTGCGGGTGATACGAAGTGAGTTCAAGAAATGTGAGAAACAACACATCTATTCCAACCCTACTAATCTATCTTGACCCACCAAACTTTTAACAAAAAAAAACTAGCGGCTACCACCCATGCTTTCACGACTCCATCCAAAAACAAATAGTCATGCCCTCTTAAAAAAAAAACGGCTCTCTACTCCTCCTCCCAGTGCTATCTTCAAAGGACTCCGCCGCATGCATCACCATCATTCCTATCCGACCCATAGTATGGGAGGGGCCCTACCAGTCGTCCCCCATCAAGGGCATAAACCCCGACGAAGCCCAAAAGAATAAGTCCCCCTGGGGACCCAACATCCATAGTCAGAATAGAAATGCATTTTATAAAAACAATTCCAGGGAATTCCGAGACCACGAAGGCAGCCATAGCTTATCGAGGGGGAGGCAGGGAGGATTGGCATAACTACTAATCTGGAAAAAATGTCATCAACAAACAGTGAGCGAAAACTCAGCCAAGTAAACTCTATTACGCCATACTAAACGGATAATGACAGGCATTTCAATCGAGTCAAATAGATAGGCAAATAAGCCGATTCACATCCAGCTATAGCATACATAATTCCCTTTTTTCATTTTCACACAACCGCCAATATCAAGCAAAAGAACATTGATCTAAGAACAGCCACTCACACGAGCACACATAGCATACGTTATGTGACAATGATCGACTTCATTCACCACTCCAAGACACATGACCGGTGCGCTCCCCGGCCACGCAAGGAGGAAACATCCCGACTAGCAAGGTCCGGTGCGCCTAGACCGGACTGCTGCGGTATACGCCAGATTACTCAACGGCCCGCGTAGGCTTCGTGGTCCCACTGGCCACGGCATCCCGTTCGTACTCCCGGGGCATCTAGGGCATGGCTCTTCCTAGGCATCGTGGACCACCGGTCCATGGCATCCCGCTTTCTCGACAGGCTCCTCGGGCCAATCGTCGTCCTTAGACAGACGGAATCAATCATCTCTCGTCACGTATTCACACGCACAAACGATCCTTTTATTTTATTCGTTATATCTTTCTCATAGAATGATACAATGTCTCAATCAACAAATGAGGCACTTCATTATTGCCTACAAACTGTTCACAACCAAAATTTCAGATTCTGTGCTCTCAAAGATCACTCAATTTTCATAAGCATTCGACATCGGATTAAGGCCAAATAAGCATCGTTGAAAAGCTAATTAAACGTGGTTACTGTCTCCAGTAGACCAGAAATCAAATATCCATCGTTTTCCAATAGAAAATTTGAGATTCCTAACAATGGGTGAAATCGGGCAGTTTTGAGCACTTTGAGAAATCGAAACCAATACTATAGTAAATGACCTCAAAAAATTATGAAATTTGAGTATGTAGTATAAAAGAGCTTGATAACTATTTTTCATGAAGAACACAACACCAAAATTCTTAGGTAAAGACCACTTTTAATAGCTCGAAGATGGCCCAAAATTAGTCCGTTGAAACAGGAAAACTGAGTCACGAAGAATGTTGGTTTCGCCAAACAAAATATTTTAAAATACTCTGAAATTTTTATATGTAGTAGAAAAGGGTTCGCTTAACAAATCTTAAGAAGGAAGTGTGACCAAATTCGAAGTGGAAAATTTTATAAAAATCGGGGAAAGCACGAAGGTCCCAGATTTAGCGGTAAGAACAGTTCTGATTCGGTATGAATTCGGACCTTCGTATGACCCATTTGAACTCAGAAAAATATGAAATTTAATTATGTTATAAATCAAGATCTTCTAAACAACTTTCGTGAAGATCACTTTGCAAGATTTTGACCACAGAAGGCGCTAAAAAATAGAAAACAGGGAACGTTCAGAAAAGTCAGATCTGGATTCCGAGGCACAACCTCAAGAAACGGTTTTTTCCAGGTTTAGATCCGCCACTTCCCAGCCAAGAAAACATCAGTCCAAGAGTTTAAAATAACATGCAACACATTTCCCAACTTAACCTAGCTATCTAGATCCGCCACAAACCGTTCCAGGGGGTTTAGATACACAAAAACAGAACTATACCACAGATCGCTCCCTCCTTTCGCCCTTCCAGCCACCTTAATGCCTCATCCAAGACCCAAACCGACATGCAACCATTAACGTGGTTAGTATAAGGTGATAGAGAGTACTCGCTGGTGAGAGGAAATGGCTGAGATGGCTGAGGCGAGGCTGCTGGATCCGGGGAAGAGCAAGAGAGGCGTTGGTTCAAGGACTGATCTGGTGATGGTTGCTGCTGCTGGTTCGACACGGAGACGGGACGGCTGGGCTGCTGGTCGGCGAACCGATGGACTCCCGAGCGGACAGAGAGAGGGAGACCAGAGAGTGAGAGCGAGCTGAGCGAGTGAGATGAGGGGAAGAAGATTTTTTTTTTTTGAAGATGGTTCAGCTCCCTTGCGTGCATGGCAGGCAAGGGTGCCAAGTGGCATCTCTCTCCTGTCAAGTGCAGGGGGAGAAAGAAGACAAGGAAGAGAAGACAAGGAAAGGAAGTGGAAGGGGCAGCTTCTGGCGTGGGTGCTCAGCGAGAAAGAAAAGAGGGAAAAGGGAAAGAAATGGAAGAAAAGAAGAAAAGAAAGAGAGAGGGGGGCGGTGGTGAGTAAGGGAAAATAACGGCGATGAGTTTGCACGGAGTTGGGTGGTGCGAACGACACAACGTCAGTTTAGTTGGCCCAACGATAACGATCTCTAGAATCCGAATTCGCGATTCCAAAAATGATAATGGCGACGCTAGCTTCCAATTTCATTTTTCCTAATTTCGTCGACGAGCGCCCTAATCCATTAGGGTCCCCTAATCTTTGGCCACGAAAATTCGAGATGCCACATGTAAGATTATTATAGGTGAAATGGAAGATATTATTAATCTAGTATATTGGCCATGTATGATTTTGATGTAATCATAGGCATGGACTAGCTCAGTAGACAGAGGGCCAATATAGACTACTATATCAAGGTAATCCAATTTAATCCACCTGATCATTCTCGCTATACATTTGTGGGAAATGGAGGAGGACCTTTTACTCCTCTAATTTTTGCATTAGAAGCAAGTCGACTTTTGGAAAAAGGGTGTCAAGGGTACTTAGCGACCACATAAAATAAATCCAAGGAAGAAGAACCAAGGTTAGCAGATATACTAGTGGTACAAGAATTTCTGGATGTTTTTCCAAAAGAATTACCAAGTCTATCTCCAGAACGAGAAGTAGAATTTGTTATTAAAATAGCCCCTGGAACGGAGCCTATTTCCAAAGCTCCCTATAGGATGGCCTTGATCGAGTTGAAGGAACTTAAAGTGCAATTGCAAGAGTTACTTGACAAGGGAATTATCCGTCCAAGTGCGTCTCCTTAGGGTGCACCAATATTGTTCGTGAAGAAGAAAGACTAATCGTGACGATTTTGTATTGACTATCGGTAGTTGAATAGGGTCACTATAAAAAATAAATACCCACTGCCAGAATCGTTGATTTATTTGATCAACTTCAAGGAGCATCTATGTTTTCCAAAATTGACTTGAGGTTAGGGTATCATCAATTGAGGATCAAGAAAGAAGATATTCCAAAGACGGCGTTTCGAACCTGATATGACCATTATGAATTTATAGTTATGCCATTCGGCTTGACAAATACGCCAGCTGCTTTTATTGACCTGATGAATTAAATGTTCAAGCCATACTTGGATTTTTTCACCATAGTCTTTATTGATGACATCCTGGTATACTTGAAGATTTCGGCTGAACATGAACAACATCTGAGATTCATGCTTCAAACGCTCAGAGAACATGCACTTTATGCAAAATTCAGCAAGTGCGAGTTCTAGTTATCTCGTGTGGTGTTTCTAGGCCATGTAATCTCGGGAAAAGACATATTGGTGGATCCATCCAAAATAGAAGTGGTAATCAACTGGCCGAGACCAACGACCTACACAGAAGTCTAAAGTTTCTTGAGCTTGGCGAGTTACTACAAAAGGTTCGAGGAATGATTTTCTAGCATTGCTATTCCTTTAATGTGATTGCTAAAGAAAGAAATGAAATTTGAATGGATCAACAAGTGTGAGCGGAGTTTCCAAGAATTGAAACAAATGCTGACTACTGCCCCTATTCTGACTATCCCTAAAGGACCAGAAGCATTTGAAATATACAACGACGCCTCTCACAAAGGGTTAGGCTATGTATTGATGCAGGATGGCAAAGTCGTGGCTTATGGCTTGAGATAATTGAGGCCAAACGAATTGAATTATCCAACCCATGATTTGGAGCTTGCTGCGATCGTGTTTGCCTTGAAAATTTGGCGGCACTACTTATATGGGAAGCAATTTGTCATTTATAGGGGATCATCAGAGTTTGAAATATCTATTCTTCCAGAAGGAGTTGAATATGAGGCAACAACGCAGGATGGAACTTTTCAAAGACTACGACTGCGAAATATTATACCATCTTGGCAAAGCAAACAAGGTTGCCGATACTCTTAATCGAAAATCAACTATTACTCAGTTAATGGTCAAAGAATGGGCATTGCTTGAAGAAGCTCGGGACATAGATTTCAAACTTGAAGTTGGATGACATCAAAGTTTATTAGCTGCTCTCAGAATTGAACTAGGAATTATATTGAAAGTCAAGGCATTACAACGGACAGACCTCAAGATGCAGAAGATTTGGAAAGAGCTCCTAGAAAGGAAGAAATCCGATTTTCATATGATTGACGACGGAATCTTGAAGTTCAATGGACGCCTATGCATGCCTAAATATGAGCAACTTAAAGAAGAAATCTTGACGGAAGCCCATAAGAGCAATTATAATATTCATCCAGGTAGTATCAAGATATACCGGAATTTACGACAACATTTCTGGTGGAATGCTATGAAGATGGATATCGCTAAACATGTTTCTAAATGCTTAACATGTCAGCAAATCAAGGCTCAACATTGCAAGCCTAGAGGATTATTGTAACCGTTAGAAATTCTTGAATGAAAATGGGAACACATCACAATGGACTTCGTAATGGGATTACTGAGAAGTTAGAGAGGAAATGATTTCATATGGATAATTGTCGATCGATTGACAAAATTAGCCCATTTTCTTCAAGTAAGAAAGGACCTTTAATTGGAAGGTTATGCTGAGCTATATGTCCACCACATTGTATGACTACATGGAGTTCTAGTAACGATCACATCTGATTGAGATTTCAAGTTTATGGCAACTTTCTGGCGGAGTCTTCAAACAGCTATGGGAATGAAGTTACAATACATCATTGCTTATCATCCATAGATGGATGGCCAAATGGAAAGAATCATCCAAACTTTCGAGGACATGTTGTGAGCACGTGTTGTTGATTTCAAGGGAAGTTGGGATGACCATTTGCTTCTCATTAAATTTGCATACAGTAACAGTTACCAGCAGAGCATCGGAATGGCACCATTCGAGGCACTATACGGTCGAGTTTGCAGAACTCCAGTTTGTTGGGATGAGGTCAGGGAAAAGAAGGTCATGGATCCAGAGCTAGTCCAACTCACTAACGAGGTTGTGCAATCGATTAAGGATAAGCTTAGAACTGCCCAAAACCGGTAGAAGAGTTATGCTGACAGACGTAGGAAGCCTCTAGAATTCCAAGTAGGTGACCATGTGTTTCTTATAGTGTTACCCATGAGGGATGTGTCGCGTTTTCGGAAGAAAGGTAAACTCAATCCCAGGTACGTAGGACCTTTTGAAATTCTAGAAAAAATAGGGAATTTAACCTACCGGTTAGCGTTGCCATTAAAACTTGCTTAGGTGCATGACGTGTTTCATGTATCCTTGTTGAGAAAGTATAAGCCCGATTCGACACACGTACTGAATTTTGATGAGGTTGAATTGGACAACAGAGTGTCCTATGTTAAGGAGCCTATGCGGATTGTGGATTGTAAAGAGTAAGTATTGAGAAATAAAATTGTTCCCTTAATAAAGGTCTTATGGCGACATCATGGCATATAAGAAGCCACCTGGGAAGGTGAGAAAATCATAAAGCGTTAGTACCCGCATTTATTCAAGGAACTAGGTACGTGTTTAAATTTCCAAGGTGAAATTTTATTAGAGGGGGAGAATTGTGACATCTCCGAATTCAGGCTTGGGACACCGAGGGCAAGTGATCAATGAATGGGTGGGTAATTCAAGCCAAGAGTCGGTAATGGAACGAACAATATGATCAGAACGAGTGTACTAAGGGTTAATCATGATTCGATCGAAAAATTGTCCATGAATGGGCTAGGGATTGACAGTGGAATGACTCCCTGATTTCGTAAAATGATTAGAGTAATATGATCGTGGAATGACCCTTCGACCATAAGGACCGTTAGTGGGACAGTTCGGGATAACTATGGTTTAGTACTATGTCGGTTGAGGGTGATACCACACGGCCATGCAATGGTCACAAATGACCATGAGTTAATTCCGGAGTACTAGATTTCATAAGGCCACATGAGGGTCGATCATGGATCAATGATACTCGAACGTGGACTGGTAGCGAATCGGCCACGAATCATTGTGCCAAGTCGGGTAGGCCATGGATGAGCCATGTGCTAGGCCACGAGCCCAATGGCTTGGCCGCTGACTAGGTTATGTGCCGGCTGTGTTGGCCAGGTCTCGTGCCTGGCTGTGTGCTAGTCATTGTGCCTGACTCTTATGCCAAGCAATGTGCTCGTAAGATCTGGTTTCGACCTAGTGCTGTGCCTAAGAAATATAGCTATGAGCCGTGCATTGTGCCATTCATGAACCAATGTGCGTGTTTTGTCGTGAACTGATCCCTTGCTTACGTGGCAAGGTGTGGTGCTCGGCATGTTTGCTCGTGCAGCTGGCGTGGTACTCGGCATGTTGCCCATGCAGCCTATCGCAACACTTGTGTGGCTTGGCCATGTGCCCGACCCTATGCCTATATGGCCCAGTTGTGTGCCCATATGGCCTAGCAGTGCACTCGGCTATGCGCCCAACTAGCCGGTTAGCTTGGGTTTAATCCATTTAACTTGGATCTTGGTTTGGTTGTATTAGGTGATATTTGAGGACATTCTCGCATCGAATCTCGGGTTGAACGGACATACCAAATGTGGAAAACCCTCAGAAAACTAACGGAATAAGTATGATGTGGGGTTGTGAAGTGAGTATGATTAGTCAGTTTTGTAGGAGGAAATTTTTTGAGAGCATTATTTATACTGCGGTTAGGTTTTTTCATTGATAATGAGATTTTCGTTTTGTGATAGATTTGTGAGCCGTGAGGTTTTGTTAAGTCGTTTTTCGACTTCTGAAAACTGTATTCTCTTTAATTTTTAGTGGAATTTTGTTTTGTCTCGCCCGTGGACGTAGATCACCTTGTGATCGAATCACGTAAATCCTTGTGTTCTGTATTTGTTTTTCCGCGGTAGTTTACAAGAGAGTCGGCAGAGAGAGAGAGAGAGAGAGAGAGAGAGAGAGAGATAAGGCCACATTAAAATCTCTTAATGGCCTTTCATCATTTCTTTTTGGCCATAGTTCATTAATTTATTTGACTTGGAAGCCCTCCCATTCATGCTTTGCTTCTTCTTCAAGCTTAGCTTTCTATAAAAGGAGCAAGAAGCACACGTGAAGGAGCTCCTCACTCTCGCATCACATATACACACTAACAAACCTTCTTCTTCCTCCTTGCTTGTTCGGCCACTAGATAACTCCAACTCGAGACCTCGTTTTTCCCAAACTCAAGCCTTTTCCCGTGCTCAAGTCACTTGCTTTCTTTAGTCTCTTGTGTTCTAGTGTGACATTGAGTAAGTGAATTCCCTAATAATGGGAAAAGACGTTGTGATACGTTGTAACATGGTTTGCTTGAGCCGTTTCTCGGTTACTTAGTTGATTATAGCTTGTTCTTTCTTTGACAAGTGATGTTCACGTGTGACGATCATGTTTGATGTTCTTTTTTTGTTTCGTAGCACGAACTTTGCTATTGATTTGCCATCGATGCCGATACGGTAAGTGTCAACTTGTGTGAACGACGATTATTTCATCCTTACTTGATATTAATGTTTTCACTTATTGAGTCTTCCTGACTTACTCTATGTTGTTTTCTTCTTTTCAGGTTTGTAAAACAGTATCTCCTTTGACCCGATTTGTTAATCCCATAGAGATGAGAGTCGAATTGCTCACGGTAATAGAAGCCCGGGAAGGTTGCACCTATCATCGGATCACGATATATGTTATGGTTGATGAAGGCCGTGAGGACTTGGTTCTCCACCCGTACAAGGAGTGGTATCACCTCACAAACGGAGAGTGGGTTGGACCCCTACATGAGTTCAATGGGTCATTTGGTGGACTAAGCGGGCTAGCTCCGGGGCAGGCCATGGGCGGGGCGTGAGACGAATGGACGGACGGGGAACAAGAAGATCAAGGAGCGAGGAGCGAGAAGCCGTAGTGGAGTTATGGACCCCAAGCAAAGTTTTGTTTGTTCGATTTTTCGGAATCGCCCTTGAAATGGACATGCAAAATATATGTTTGCGATTTGCATGGCTTGAGAGTAAGGCTTGTGAAAATAAGCATGTATTATGTAAATATAATGTGCTAAGTTTGCTTATGTTGATATTGTGATGTTCCGTTTATATTCGCTTCCGCGCGCACATTGACTAAAATGAATGGGACGTACTAATTTATTTCCGCAAGTCACAGTTCCGTTCGGGTCATGTTCAGTCATTAAGCATCGATCGTGATTCGGGATTGGGACATGACACTACATAAGTCATATAATGAAATTAAGCCAAACATAAATCCATAGTATATATATCAACAACTATTTAAAGAGATTCAAGAAGTCTACGCCTCCTTTCAGGTAGAGATATCATGAAAGTCTCTCTCCAAGTGGCGTTAAGGCATGTCTGGTTCATAGTTTTGTTGTAAAGATCGTGTTCCAAGTTAGGCATGCTATTTAGGACGGCAACCACAACTCCTATGGAGTAGGGGTGTATAGGTAGTAGGATATGTAAGATGATGGAGCCACTTGTTGATTTACCTGTCCTAAATTTGATTATTTCTTGAATGGCTTTGCATGTGCCACAACATCATATGTATTACTCTTTCTCTTCCTCTTGGAATTTGGAGTCCTATTCAACTTATGCTTCTCACGAACTAGGGTGGTAGTCATGTCAGGTGTAAAGACTCTCTCACTAATTTGATGTTCATTAAATTCCTTCGAATCATCTACCGCAGCAGCACCACCACCACCTCCAACACCATTGTCTTCTCCCTCCAACATTAACAATTCTCCTACATTTCCTATTGCATACTCCCTAGTAGTATATGTATTACCAAATACAATACACAACTCGGGATACTGAGGAAATCCATCATTCTTGAATTTAGCCCATTCGCTATTATCCTACACTTTTCACAATAATGATATACGTCAGCAACAAAATTGAAACTTACATCCTTAATAAAAATAAAATGACCCAATTAAAGTAATACCTTGATGTGAGACTCTCGTACACTTGCATCGTCTACAGTAACCTTTTTATTTACATTATCCCATCAAATTCCAGATTGTGAAATAAGCTTCTTAAAATTACCATACTGTCTCTTCAGTTTGTTTACCCTGTTCTTCAACCAAGTTAGACTAAATTGGAGTCCTGTTTATTTATTGAATTAAGCGTGTATGTTATTCCACCTTGCTTTGTTGAAAGTACAGGTGGTGTGATTTCATTTTTTAACCTATTCTATCAACAAACTTATAAGCATATTGGTCAAAGGCTCGGTCTACTTTGCCATAAGAACCTCTTTGTTAGATGCCATTTAACCTTAACTGGTTGAGCATTAAATGAGCCATATCGGATTATGTACCAATTCAAGTGCATAAGCTTTGATATCAAGATCACAATAATATGTAATGACGGTTAATAAACTGAAATACACGTAGAAATTGAAAGAGAACATCATCCTATCAGATCAAGCAAGCATATATCGCAAGCATACACGTAAAGCCCATACAGCATGTGGTGTTTTCATCATACATGTCAGATTTTAATGTACATAACACGGCATCAATCAGATTAACACGCCGTTTTGCATCACCCAGCACAGGCACCTGATTAATTCAACTACTCTAGAGCGACTCAGGAGTACATAGCAAACAAGACCCATGAGTATCATTAATAGTTTTTTGCCAAATCATACTCGATTGTTATGAGTTAAGAAGCAACACACAAAACCCGTGCAAAAGATTATTCATCCTCAGTAAATAAGAGTAATCTTTTGCCGAACGTTGCAATGTCTAATGCAAGCACATGTTGCATAGTGCGAAATCTTTCAATTCAATTCTCAATGGAATTCTTCCCAGAGTTCATCAATGACACAGAGCTCCGTACAGGGCAACTTGACTAAAGATAGGGAGAAAGCAGTGCCTTGACTACGGGGTAACTTTCTCTTTGCACCAAGTAGGTTTGTCGTGGAGAGGGAGAGGGACCAACTTGGTCTTGTCTTGCAGTCCCTGGAACAACTCGACAGTCAGCACATACATTCACTGCAGTAACCATGTTGGAGTTACAGAATAAAGGACAGAGAATCAGAAGAAAAGCAATCAGAGAGAGAGAGAGAGAGAGACCTTGCAATTCCTAGTGATCCATACACGCTGGGCATAAGGGCTTTTATAAGTTATATACAATCTAGAAGACAAGGAGAAAGCCTTAGAATCTCATCGTCAAATGGTTGGGTGTTTTACAACACAGTGCAAACAAAAGCTGCAGATACTACATAAATGTACTCATTCGAGAGATCTACCGAAAAAAAGGATAGAAAGCACTAATTCTAATATATCCAAACTAGTCACATATCAAAAGTATGTAAGCAATGGTGAAAACTCACAGCACCACATGCTAACCCCAATAGTGATACGGATCGGCACATTGATTAGACGTAAAAATCACACGATACCCTACTACCATCACATATTCCAGATGACAAAACAAACAAATGAGCACTCATCTACCTGCAATCAAGCCCGAGTAGTTTTAGAATCAGTAAACCACTAAACCAGGCGCAATTCTCTGTTCTTGAAGTGGGAATTAGCCTTGCAATGAATGTAATCATGCAAAGCTAAGCAAATTGCTCCTTCTCTAACAACAACAACATCAACCCAGAACCGGGTCGGTGGTAAGAGATGTGAATCAGCCTATCCAATCCTTCTTCATTTTCTTCTCAGCTTTGGAGTTCATCAAAAATAAAACACGAATCCGAAGCATGTCTCCGGCACACTTCCACGGTCATGAGCCAACTAACGTAATCTAACAGATAACACCAGAACACAGCCATCCGCTCCAACAAATTCCACACGACACTCAAACACATTCGACAAGACTGCGCCATTCTGCACACAGAGAGCACAAAGGCAACGGCGCTACGGCAGAGTCAAGGAACGAGGAAAGCAGCACACCTGGAGCGAGACAGAGAGCAGACAAGGCGACGAGTGTGGGGACGAGAGGCGGAGCAACGGCGGTAGCGAGGAAACTAGCCCGCTTGAGGCGCCGGGGGCGCGAGCTCCGTCTTTGTCTCTTCTTGGCCCTCCTCCTCCTCCCCGTGTTTCTGTGACGGCGAGGAGGATGGCGTCAAAGTCAAAGTTGCAACGAGGTGCCTAGGGTTTTTGGGCCTAATATAAAAAAAAAAATCCAAACTTTAACCTTTGTACCAATTATATCCTAAACTTTTTTTTTGTTCCATAAAAAACTCAAAACTTACAACCTAATATCCAAAAAAACCCCAAACTTTAGCCTTTGTTCCAATTATGTCATAAACTTTTTTTTGTCTTACAAAAAACCTCAAACTTTTACTTTTGTCCCAAATCTACCACTGTTAACTTTTCCGTCCAATATTACCGTTAATGACTATTTTTTATTTTTTCGAAATTTTTTGATATTTTCTTTTTCCTTTCCTTTTCTTTTTTTTTTCCCCTTCACCTTCAACCTTTGGTCGGCGAGGCTTGACCTCCCCGGCGTTGGGCGAGGTCAGCCTCACCCGCCCTTGGCTAGATTCATCTTGCCGTGGCTAGAGAAGCTTGGCCTTGCCCAACGCCGGCGAGGGCTTAGTCTTGCCGGCCTCGTCCTCGTCGGCAGCGGCGAGGCTCGACCTCGTCACTAGCTGATAGGACCAAGCTTTATTAGCCACGACGAGGACAAATCTTGCCAGGGGCGAGCTAGGACGAACTTTGCTAGAGGTGAGCGAGGCTTGACCTTGTTGGTGTTGGGTGAGGTTGGCCTCGCCCACCCCTAACGAGGGCGTGGCCCCATCGGCCACTAGCAAGGCTCGCCCTCGCCGGTGTTAGGCGAGGTCAAGCCATGGCAAGGACGAACCTCGTTAGGGGCGGGTGAAGCTGATCTCGCCTAACACCGGCAAGGTCGAGCCTAGCCAGTCGCCGGACCAGCAACCAGCCAGAGGTTGAAGGTCAAGGGAAAAAAAAAAGAAAAAAAAGGAAAAATAAAAAAATTCGAAAAAATAACATTAAAATAATTATTAGCGATAATATTTGACGGAAAATTTAACGGTGGTAGATTTGGGATAAAAGTAAAAGTTTTGGATTTTTTATGAGACAAAAAAAAGTTTAAGATATAATTGGGACAAAGGTTAAAATTTAGGGTTTTTTTGGATATTAGGTAGTAGATTTGGGACAAAAATAAAAGTTTGAGATTTTTTATGAGACAAAAAAAATTTAGGATATAATTGGGACAAATGCTAAAGTTTAAGGTTTTTTTAGGTATTGACCGAGAGTTTTTGTGGTCTCTTTTTTTGTTGAAAAGGCGGAGAAGAGTTCAAAGCTAGAAGTCTTCGTCTTTGGTGGAAGTCTCTTTAGGCTGAAGAGGTTGAAATTATTTTTATTTCTATTCTAGAAATAAAAAAAGCAAAAAAAAATTATTTTTAATTTCTGTTTCAAATTTATTCTGTTTCAAAAATTTGTATAAAAAATAGGAGATGAAATTACATTATCAAATGGATTTCTATTTCAAACCCATTTTTAAAAAAGAAATAGAGAAACAAAAGATTATTATTTGTGACGCGAGTAACCAGAGAAAAGCAGAGAAAAAATCGACCACCGCCTAGCCCGTCGCGTTAAACCGCCAAAAGATCAAGCATAACCCCATCGCCAAACACACCCGAAACCGAACGAATCCCAACATAGAATTACCCAATCCGGCTTCCCAAACACCCCCAATCCCCCTCCTCTCTCCCCTCCCTCTCCCTCTCTCCCTGTGCAAAAACCCTACTTCAAACCCCCCGATCACTGCTGCAACCCCCAAATCGGAGAAAGCCGAGGAAGGGGGGATCGGAAATGTCGTCGATCCTCCTCCGATCTCGCGCCGCCTCGTTGCTCTCGGGGCGCGGCCGGCGGTCCCTGAGCTCCGACGCCCCCTCGATTCATCCCCACAAGGAACCCATATCCGCCGCCTCCCGGACCCTCATTTCCGATCAGCCCCCCACTCCCCCGCAGGAGCCGGCGCCGCCTCCCGCCGAGAAGAAGCCCTGGGGCTTCCTCAAGTACGGCCTCGCCGCCGCCCTCACCGGCGTCGCCGCCGCCGCCGTCTACGCCACCTACGGTCCGTCGGGAGCCTCATTTGTTTTTTATTTTTTGGAGTGTTGATTGCTGATCGTTTTGCTGGAGTTGTTATGTTCCGGTGTTTCCTCTAGTCGTCATGTGGAGCCGAACGGTTTCGATGTCTCTAGCATTGTCGATCGTACATCTCGTGCGTGAAAGTTTTGAGGTTACTGATGGTTGTGCTGATTGCCAATTGACAGTGTCTGGTGCATTTGAGTGTGATTGGTATAGGTATTATAGGCTAAAGGATGAGCTTTTTTAGCGTCGGATTGTAGGAAGAGCGCAGAGGGTTGACGTGCTTTGATTTTCTTCTTTTTTCCAACCGCAGCATACTCTTTGGAGGAAATAGATGAGAAAACAAGGGCATTTCGAAGTTCGATCGATTATGATACGAAAGACTCTGATTCCGCAGTTGATGTGAGTGCGGCTCTCTCCTTAAAATCCCTGGTTGCAAGAATAACATTTATCGTTAACTTCACGAGGAGTAAAATTGTGAAATACGCATTGCTTTTTTCCTTGCCTTTTCAGAAACTTATGGTGACTTTCATGCGACTAAGCATAATTCTGCACTTTTTCCAATATTTGATGATGAGTGTGATTTTGTTTTGGCTCTCTTCCAATCATCTGTAGACATTGGTATGGAAATCGTCTATTGTGTATGGATCCCAGAAAAATAGTTTAGTAAATTGTAAGTTAACGAAAGGATTGGAATTTGAAGATTTCTTTTCTCAGAATTATTGGAGTGATTGGTGCGATGTATATCCTTTGATTCAAGGATTTCCATCGGTGATACTATGTAGGCCCAATTCATTTTTTTTTCCAAAAATGTATGCAAATTGGGTTAAGATGCTTTTCTTTTGGGGCTTTCGTTATATTTCCTGCATGTGAAGTTTTCACCTTTCACACTGCTTTTGTCGCAATGCTGCTAGCTGCTACCCTGAAAGTACAGAGGACATGTTTTGATAGTAACAAATTTATTTTTTGCTACTAATTTTCTTTTGCAGAAGTTCCAAGGGCTACTTTACTCTGCTGGTATGACAGGTTAATTCTCTTCATTTCATTGTTGTTTTGCACTGTTATGATCCTACTTGGCCATGGCGAGTTATTCCTTGGTGTATATCTCCGCACACACTGCAGTTGAGATGACTCGTTAATGTGAATTTCCGAATTTCTTCTTCACTCAAGTGTAAATGTATTCTTTCATAAATATTTAGGGGATAGTTTTCCTTTTAATATTTTGCAAGCATGTTATATATCTGCGGGCTTTTCACTGCCTGTAGCCATTAATCATTATTTTTGTTTTACAATTTTCCTTTTGAGTTCTTAGGGCGTTTTTTGTTTAGACTTTTAAGAGGCGAAAAGTGCTTTTTTCCCCCATCAAAATCGAAATATTATTCAAATTTCAAAATATTATGAAGAATATTTCATACAAGTTTACTTGTCATCCGTTTATATACTGTGAAAGGCTTTAGGTGTTTCATGACAAAAAAGTCAAAGACATGATTCGCAAGATATAAAAGAAAGCAGAAGGAAAAAGTATATTCTAAACACACCCTTAGATTGCTATGTTGATACGTGTAATTTCGGATAAGCTTGTTGGTCAGCTGATGATTTCTGTTAACTTTAACTGTTATATATTCTTAAAGTAATGGCTTGTTTGTTTAGTACTTTTTTGCTTTCCCACCAAAATTTAAAATATTAGACAAATTCTAAAAAGGTATGAAAAAATATTATGCGAATTTTAGTGATTGTATATTGCAAAATTTTCAGTTGATTAGGGTTGAAAAAAAAAATCAAAGTGCGTCCACTGCAAGATTTAGATCAAGCAAAAAACGGAAAGTAAAAGTCTATTTACGTACGCCCTAAATAAGCTTGGAGTATGTGGTCAAATTACCCCCCTCTTCTAAACTAAAAAGATTAGCTGCAGAGAAGGGGGTGACAATTTCTCCTTGGAAGTCTAATGGTTTATTTAAAGTGATAGATCTTAAACAGAGAAGAATCCTCATTAGCAATGATCCCCCAACAAATTTTAAATGTTATCTGGTAGGCATTTGTGCAGAGGCTAAGATTAGAATTTTGTTAGCAGAAGTTGGCTCAAGCCAACCTCCAAATATAATGTAAATATTTGTCATATCAACTAGAACTGGCAGTCAGGAGTTTCATCTAGTAGCCTATTGAAGTTATTTTGGCCATTTATCCCCTATCCTTTACAGTCATCTGGATATTGAGTATATTGTCATCTTGGTGATTTGCAGTACCTGCCAAAGCTATTGAGCTTTATTTGGATTTGAGAAAAGTAATTGAAGACCAAATTCAAGTAAGCCTAATGTATACTTGATGCATCTCATCATCCAGGGGCATTTCTTGTGTGCTTGATTATGTTGTCATTAATTGGTCACAGGGTTATACGGAACCGACATCAGATAAGCTTCTTCCAGATTTGCATCCGATGGAGCAGCATGTTTTCACACTTGTTCTAGATTTAAACGAGACATTGGTTTACTCTGATTGGAAGGTAAGCTACGCTGGGGTGATCTGTCCTTGCACTGTTCTCTTGAGGACTAGCTATTTATGCGTATTTTCCTAAGTATCTGCATTAATTTTACTTGCGAAGGCATCATTCAAGGATTAGAAGCTTCTGTACGTATACCTATCTGCTGACTTGCAGATGACTCTACCTTTTCACGATTGTTTTATTGGGAATAAGCAATTCTTTCAATCATGTTTTAATTCTAGAACTATTTTTTTTTTCACTTGAAAGCGTGACAGAGGCTGGAGAACATTCAAAAGACCTGGTGTAGATGCCTTCTTGGAACATCTGGGGAAATTCTATGAAATTGTCATCTACTCGGACCAGCTGCAGATGGTATTTGGATTTTCTATCCTTAAATTGGATGAACCTCAAATGTGCTCTTCTGCTTTGATGCTCATTCTATTCATGCATCTATCTTGGCCCATGGATTTTGCAGTATGTCGATCCTGTTGTTGAAAGGCTGGATGCGAAACAGTGTATACGCTATAGGCTAAACAGAGGTGCAACCAAGTATCAGGATGGAAAGCACTATAGAGTATGTTAAATTGGTTATTCTATACTCTCCCCAACCAATGATCTCCTCGTATGATCTTCATCTGGTTGATAACGTCATGTTAGATCCCTAGTCATTATTCTCATTGCGACACAGATTTTCTTTTTTTATGCACTTCTTGTTCTTATAACCTTGTCCAACTTTCCTAATCTTCATGATCTATGTATGTTCCTTTTGGATGAGCTGCTGTTCGTTCTTCATCATTGCTTTCTTTTTCCAAAATAACTGGGTTTGGAACTGAAATTGGCTTGAACTTTCCACTATTGGAGTCTCATTGAGGTTTTGACTTGATCCTATCTGAATTGTGGAGAGTGATTGCTTTCTCTATTAATGCATTTATCTTAAAGACTAGTGGACCCATCAACAGCATGAAGTGCTGAACTTTGATGCACTGGCAGAACTTGGGTCAGATAGTCCCCCAACTTCTTCCCTGGTCCAAAATTCCTAATATTATAAGGGAAGATTTGTTCAAAAAATATACATATTAGATATTTAATGAAAAATTTGTCTTGCCCTTCATGTTGAATTCTCAGTCTACCATTGCTTTGCATGATTGGGGATCACTCATCTTACACTTGCTTGTGTCAGAACTCTACACGATCAAAACCATCTGTCCTTAGAAACTTTTTGTTTTCCCTGAAGAAACAGCTAACAGTGTCCTCATCCATGTAGCTTTTTTTTTTCCTCATCTTTAGGGTCTTTTAGGCCATTCTCCTTTTAAATGGCTTATTCGGTGGTATATTTCTTTTTGCATTGGCCATAGTCTACTGTTTTGAATCCAATAGCTTCTTAAGAATTTCGACGATCCACTGCTGTAGGAATTTTCTGTTTCTTGATCGAGTGTCTTTCTTTCCTGAATCTTCTTTTTTCCTTGTGTAAGATTTAGAAAAACTCTGTATTAGGCTCAGCTTTTGGTATACCTTCCATGGCAGGATCTTTCAAAGCTTAATAGAAATCCTGGAAAAGTCATTTATGTCGGTGGCCATGCACGAGAATCATGTCTTCAGCCTGAAAATTGTGTTGAAATTAAACCTTGGAAGCTCGAAACAGACGACACAACACTTTTGGATCTTATTCCATTTCTTGAATGTAAGATTTTTGTAAATGCGTAGGGTTTTTATGATCAAATGTACTTGATCAACAATATGCTCATTATTCTCATTAAAACTCAATGGCATCTCTGAAACGTTTCGTGTAGTTGTTGCCACAAGACAACCGACAGATATTAGACCGGTGCTAGCATCTTATGAGGGGACTGATATTGCCCAGGAGTTCATCAAACGTTCTCAAGAGCATCAAAGGTACAAAATTCTGTATTGAAACAGAGCTCGGACATCGTGAGGTCTTGTCTCTTTATGTTGCATCTTATCTATGCTGTGTATACGTTGTTTTTGTATGCAGGAACGGCCCATCTCTGGATATTCTTTATAATGCAGTTCTTTTCCTGCGCTATTTATTAATCACTTGACGTATGATTGATGGCATTGATTTGCTATCTATCCGTTTCTTTTTAATTGCTATCACGTGAAGCATTTTTCCTTTATTCTCCTCGGTGTATTCTTGTTTTATTTTTTGAGGCAGACTGTTTTTTTCTTCTTTTTTCTCCTAAGCATGCCTAGATCGATCTTATTGAAGACTCTCAGACTTAGTACTGTCATCACCTTGGCGTGTAAATGTTGTTAAAAGTGAAGTAATATTCTTTTAAGAAGGTGGAATAGGCGGTCCTGACATTGTGTGCTGTTTCTGTGCAATTCCGAAGTGCATATTCAATTATCCAAAATCCACATCGTGTCTTACTGTCCTTCAATTTTTGTCATCATTGAAAGTGGCCGATATTCTGTTTTTTTTTTTGGGTCAGATGAAAGTGGCCGATTGCTCTATTCCTTTTGTATGCTAGTCCCTGTTTCATTGGAGTTGCCCTAGTGGCTCCTTTAGATTTCGCCAGTATTGCCACTTCCCTTTTCTTTTTTTTTTTTGGTTGAAGAATTTACTGATTTCTCTGAAATTGATTTATTCTCATGCATGCCAATGGTTAAGTCCATACTTGCTCTGGAGTATTATATAAGTAATACAATCGAGATAAAACTGTTTAAATGACTTTCTGAGTCTTTGGCTGGTCATCAATGCAGGCGCATGCAGGAACAGAGACAAACCAGAAGCTTTTGGCGACGTTGAGGGTCCAAACAACGTTGGAAAGACAACAAAGAGTTTCATGAACTACTCGGATGATAAAACTAGATCAGTGTGAAATGCGTCATTGTAGAGGTTGACATACCGATTTTTCCTTTGCAACTTTGCAATTAGACAGCGATTTCAGCTGGAAGATTTTGATTTCTGAGAATCGAGCATATGATTTAGAAAAACTAACCAGGCAACTTGTAATCTGTGCCGTATTGATATCTTTTTGTAGTCGGTTAGGCGTTTTGCTTCACTCTTGTTTACACAATTTTGCTTACTGAAGTTGCCATTGCGCCATGGACAAGCCCCTACATATTCTGCAGTGATTAGGATCAGATCCGGAAAATTTATCCTTTGACTATCTATAGTAATGAACAATTTGTGACTTGAGTCAGGCTCAGTTTTGTGGAAGTTGCTTGTTATTGTGTTCATACTTATGACCCTTTCCTCTTTTTTTTCTTCTTCCACTTTTTCCTTTGACGTGATTTTACTCTAATAATGTAAGAGGCAGGACTCTTCTTGTTTAGCGTGTTGTTGGCGGCGGTCCATCTGATGCATCTTCCGATTGGGATTGGGATTGGTACTGGGACTGGGACTGGGACTGGGACTGGGGGGGGGGGGGGCTGTGGTCATAATTGTTTTCGTGGTGGCCCTACCAAATGTGAATGGTTGTGAATTTGGTCTTCTTGTTAGTACCGGAACGAAAGATTGGGTAATGAATCGCTGTCCATGCTTTTTCCAAGTGAGAGGAGAATCTGCACGTAATGTGAAAAGCTCTGGCCTGGAGAAGAGCTCAGCTTCACGCCAGCGCTAAGGTGGACATGCGTGTGGACCTCCCGTTAAGTTCTTCTCATGTCAATCATCTAACCCGTCCCCATTTGGATCAATTTGTTGATAGTGATTGGAATGGGAACCGATCATTGGATTATATCCGAAGATCCGTGGTTAAACATTAGCCCTCTGTGCCGGGGCTTGCCGAGTAAACCTTGCTTTTGCTCGAATGGGCACGCAGTGTTCGTTTTGACGGAGACTAACTTTGACGAACATGTTCTGCGTACACACCGACAGGCTCGTGAATTCGTACTCTTCATGATTGTTAGAATTTAAAAGTTTTTTCTCATTTTTTGGGAACATTTTTTCTGTTTAAGCAAAACCGAACAAAGCTAAATTTGAGATTCATGAGCCTGCCCCTTTTGATGGAGAAGATATATGGTGGTTTGCGAATGCCATGTCACCAGCTGACGTAGCGTTCATCTATTCACTCTAAGCCAATTAGAAATTGACACGTGTATGTATATATTGACGTGAAATTAGATATTAAAAAAAAAAAGAAATCTCTACACATCTCTCTCTTCCTCCTCCCCATTGCAGCCACCGTGAGCCCACAATGGCGGAGTAAACGGCGCCTCCCTCCGCCGTCGCTTCCGGCGGAGTCGCCATGGACCTTGCCTTCAAGGCTCGTGGCCATATGGACAAGCTCCAAATCTAGAAGTTTGTAGTCTTAGTGCTTGCCTCCGTCAAGGGTTTCACTAGATCTGGAAGTTCTCCGTCGTATGTTGTCCTAGCTCGTTTATGACCGATGTCTCCAGATCTGACTCGGACGCGGTCACGCTCCAAATTTGTTGCGGCCAAGGCTCCAGATCTGGACATGGTCATGGCTCCAAGGTCTGTAGCGGCCATGGCTCCACGGTTCCAGATCTGGACACAACCATCCAAGTCTGACGCGGCCATAGCTTTACGGTTCCATATCTAGACGTGACCCTGGCTCTAGATCTGTAGCGTCTGCGTTGTGCAGAAGGGGATGGTCATTGGTCGAGTTGGGTGGTGGCCGGAGAGACGGTGGCCGTGATGGAGACGAAGAGAGAGAAAACCCGTATTTTTAATTTTTTAGAAAAAGATTATCAAAAACCCCAAAATATGCCACCGTGACACACTTACCTTGAATTTTTTTTTTTGTGACACCAAAAACCCCAAACTATACTATTTGTGACACATTTACCTCATTATACTTTAGTCTATAGGTATTTTCATTTTTTTTTTTCCACTTCGGGGAGGGAGCCCTCGCCAGATCTCTCGCTGGCGTCGAGCAAGGGTTGCCCTTGCCAAATTCGGCGAGGGCCGCCTTTGCTGGTGTTGGGCCGCCCTCACCGACGAGGGTCGCCTTTGCCAAATCTGGTGAGGGTCGCCCTCGCTTGAGTCGAGCGAGGGTCGGCTCGCTTGGGCGAGCGAGGGTGGCCTTGGCTTGACTCAGGCGAGGGCGACCCTCGCCCGATGCCGACGAGGGTCGTCTGACGCCGGCGAGGGCAATCTTGGCCTGCCTCAGGCGAGTACCCTCGCTCAACACCGGTGAGGGTCACCCTCGCTTGAGTCGGGCGAGGGTCGCCCTCGCTTGCTCGGGTGAGGCGACTCTCGCCCGACGCCAGCAAGAGCCGCTCTCGCAGGAAAGGAAAAAAAAAAGAAAAAAAAAGCAAAAAAGAAGAAAGTATCCATGGACTAAAGTACAATGGGGTAAATGTGTCACAAATAACATAGTTTAGGGTAAATGTATTAGAGGTGGAATAGTTTAAAATTTTTGGTAATTTTTTTCCTGTTCGAGACACGTGTCAATTTTCGATTGCACTGACTCAGATTAATGGACGTCACGTGAGCTGATGAGTTGGCATTTGCAAACCATCCTTTTGATGAGACGTATACTAAGGTTATAAAGAAAGGAAAAGAACAAGAAGCGACGGCATCCGTAAGCCAACTATATGATAAGAAATCGAAATGGGCTTATTATTGTATTAAGCTCTGTGTTTTGTGTACGTGTACACACGGTAATCATCACTCGTTAGGTGATAATAATCACGCAACTAAATTAAACGACACCAGAATTTCTCCTTGGAAAGCAGCCCATCTATACCTGTCGCTGTTCGTACTACTAACCCAATTTCCAGCCGTCCCCGTTGGATGGTCTTTGTACTTCCTCCGTTTCTCTCTCTCCCTGAACGATCTCTCTGCATATTATTGTACTGCAAAATTGTTACCAATTCCTGTTAATTGTGAAACCCCCTTCGTGCCTTCCACGCCAGCTCCTCTGGTCCCCCGAACGATGTCTCGCTCCCTCCTCCTCTTCCTCTTCCTCTCCCTCCTTCTGTCCCTCCTCGTCGCCGCCGCCGCCCATGGCGGGGGCCACGACGACTCCTCCTCCTCCGGGGACGACCAGCACGTTGACCTGCGGTCCAAGTCCCTGATCCTTGCCAAGATCTGGTGCCTCATCCTGGTCTTCGTCGGCACGTTCGCCGGTGGCGTGTCCCCGTACTTTCTGAAGTGGAACGAGGCGTTCCTGGTCCTGGGGACCCAGTTCGCCGGGGGGGTGTTCCTGGGGACGGCGCTGATGCACTTCCTCAGCGACGCCAACGAGACGTTCGGCGACCTGACGGATAAGCACTACCCCTTCGCCTTCATGCTCGCGAGCGCCGGATACTTGCTCACCGTGCTCGCCGACTGCGCTCTCTCCTACGTCTACGGCAAGAAGGAAGGACAGAGCGGTCGCTCCAATGGCGATTTGGAGGTCCAAGGTAAATGGAAAACAAAACCTGCTTTGTGTCCTTGCTTATCTTTCAATTTTTTTTTTTTGCTTTCGTTCTCCCTCTTTCATCGTTTGGATTCCCATTATGAGTGCGCGTGGAGGGGTCGATTGCTTGAATTTAATCGTTGCCTGCAAACTCTGTTTTTGCCCTGTCATGTGGCATCAGGGACAGAGTACAGTCATTGCTTGAGCTTGAATCTGCCAAAACGGACCAAGGACCTTGAACACGGGCGTTGTTTCGTCCTAGTGAGTGGAAGTAGAAGAGTTTCGATGAATTTAAAGTGAAATTTTCCGGTAGCAGAGTCTAATCGCTCAAGTTTACCGGTGCTCTGTTTTTGGTAGGTGAGAATTGTAGGGGAAGGCAAAGATATTTTTTTCCTTTGTTTTGACTTGTCAACCGCCAGACCAGTGGGCCCATCGATCCTGCCTTGTTAATTCCGAAATTGAAGCTTTTTAGAGGTTGCCGTTGGTCCACCGTGCTTTCATTTATCTCCATTGCGCAGTGCGGATTGACCCTCTTGATAACCGAAACAGGGTGCTCTTGCACGTATAGGTAAAAATCGGATTTTTAAGATCAAATTTAAAAACAGAGAGAATTTAATGCCTACTTTGAAAGATTTTTACCTTTTCATAGGATCGGAACCATTCAAGGTTTTCAAGTTTTTCCTTAGCTCAGCTGTCTGTGTGCAGAAAAATGATGTGCAAAACATTATATTGATGATCGGATCCGAGGAAAGTCTTATAAATCTTTCCATTTTTATAGCAGGAAGCACTGTGCAGGGAAAGGGCAGCAGCACAAACGGAGGGACCCATCATCACCCTGCAAGCATCTCCGCTGTGGGATCGCTCAGCGACAGCATCCTGTTGATCGTCGCCCTCTGTTTCCACTCGGTCTTCGAAGGCATCGCCATTGGAGTCGCAGAGACAAAGGCAGATGCGTGGAAAGCCCTGTGGACCATTTCCCTCCACAAAATATTTGCAGCAATCGCAATGGGCATCGCCCTCCTGAGGATAATGCCCTACAGGCCTCTCTTGTCGTGTGTTTCGTATGCATTCGCTTTTGCGATCTCAAGCCCCATCGGCGTGGCCATAGGGATCATAATAGACGCCACCACGCAGGGTGCGGTCGCGGATTGGATCTATGCCATCTCGATGGGTTTGGCTTGTGGCGTGTTCATCTATGTTTCCATAAACCACTTGCTTTCCAAAGGGTACGTGCCTCGGAGGGCGGTCTCCATGGACACGCCCATTCATAAGTTCTTGGCCGTGACGCTTGGGGTCGTGGTGATTGCCATCGTGATGATCTGGGATACCTAAGGACACTACGTTCCTCCGATGCTGTGTTCTTAGTAGGGGGAAAAAACAAAAGCAAATACCACGGTTAGGGCTCCGGATACTTGTGTAGTGCAGACAGGAGAGAAATGTTGGATATTACTGCTGAATTGAATTGGTGAAATATAAGCTGCTGAGGTTTTTCAGTGTGTTGATGAGGTTTTGATTACGAGCATACTTGAACACTTGATAGTCAGAAATTCCCAAAGCACATTGCAATGCACATTTTGTTCTGTATCTTTTACACTTACAAAAGTCGAAAGTAATGCCCCGAGATGATTTTTCCAGGGGTAAAGATCTGGTTATACAGCAAATTGGAGTACAATTCCACAGGATTTGAATAAGTTGTTGCAGAATTATCCCAATACGGTATGGTTCATATTATGTCATACACGACTTAAGGTCGCGATCCCGGGGCAAAATTTGATTGAATTCACGTCTAAATGAACGGACCGCACTGGAAGGTGCAAATTTGATAAATGACCAGAGCAGCAGCATCTGGCCTCAACAGCAACTTCCCATGATCATCAAGCAAGTGGCATTATCAACCGAGCGAGGGTAGCTCCATGCCAGAAAATTGGAAGCCAATACTTTATAGCCTCCCAACTGGAGAAATTTCTCAAAGCGAAATGATTCAATGACTGGGCCAGCTCGGTGCCTGAGAACGCAGCCTACAAACCAATTTGGACCACATTAGAATTTGGATATCGCCATGCAGATGTATGCATCCCCTTTTGGACAGTTAACAGATGATCAACTTGGAGAGAGAGAGAGAGAGAGAGAGAGAGAGAGAGAGAGAGTACACAATCAAAAGATTGCTTGCTTACCAATCCCCTGCCCGAGTGAAGATCGCATAACAGTGGCACCAATCCCTGCTCTGATCGAAGCAAAAATCAAGGAAGCACTACAGTCTACACCTCGCAGTAGCTAGATAGACCTTCCTCCCGAGAATTATAACCTGTTCTACTGTATCGACTTCGTCATCCTCTTCCTTGGACTTGAATATACCGGACAAGCTTTGGTAAGTTTCGATTCCTACTTGAACGAGCCATGTTGCCGCAGTTCCTAGCAACTGCCCTGTTAAAGTACATGATTGGCAGAAATGATAGGATAGATGGTCAAGCAACTCATGCAGCAGTGAAGAAAGTTGTGGATAAAAAGCAATTGACCTCTAAATGTTGTCGTGCTAACACTCCATATATGAACTAGAGTTGACATCCCTCTTTGTGCCTTGCGTGTGGTGGATTTGGGAACATTTGAACATTGTCTAGAAAAAATTGGTTGGGTGACGGTGGATCAATTCACGCATATGCTGATTTGTATGAGAAAAGTACCTTTGAGAAGTTTCCATGCCATTCTTTGCGAAACGCATGGACAGCAAGCAAGACTTTCCAAAACCCGTCTGGTAGTTACAACTGTGCTCTGGAGACGGACGTCAAAATTGATTAGTTTGCTGGATAGAAAAACTTACGGTCTTTCCTTTTTCTTTCTCTCAAACTTTTTTCTTCAAGAGAGAATCGACAATGAATGAACCATACCTTGCCGCTATGTCCCACAAGACATTGAACTTTAACAATACTATCATTGTCATAGCTCTGTAATCAAACGAAAGAGACCATAAACATGACGCCGGAAAGCCTGGAAGGTGTATTCCACAATCCATATCTGAAAGTATGATGAAGAATGCTAATACCACAGAACTGTCCAATGGCTAAAAGACTTTCTACCATTAAGCAGACCCCAAGTGATTTTCAAACTCGAACTACTACCTAAAAATTCCTGAAGACTTTTCATGTCTGTTATAAAATGCCAACCATATTAGAATGGACAAAATCATAATGTAGAAGTGGTAAAAAAGTCAAGTAAAATGCCATTCCCATAATTCCATTACACCTACATGATTAGAATATAATATTGGTTCTCAAATAGATGGAATCTTCAGTTATGTTTCTTTACACATTTAACCCCCTTTCCCTCCTCTAGTTGTTTATATTGGATGTGCGCTTTTCAGCCAGTAAAAGAGAATCATACTTAGCAATCGGATGGAAAGCTATCACAGTGTTCTTAACTGCCTTCAAGAATTTAGGAGATATACGCACTCAAGTCCCAAATGATCTGTTTGACAGAATTCTTGAAGGGAACGACCGAATCTAAATGTGCTTTTCCGTGGATCCTGCAGAAAGTTATCATCCTCTTCCTCCTAGATACTGGACTGCAAAAGAGGCAAATAGGACTGTAGAAAAGACCTTAACGAAATCAAGGTGATGCCCTAAAGTCGAGCTGAAAACAGAGGCTTCATCTCTATTTTGTACATCTTGGTGCCATGTTTCACAAATTGGTCGCCCAGTATATCCTCGAAATTACTTCGCGTACTAGAAACATAATCTTCAGACCATGCTGTCCAGCATCGCAGTATGCGACAGGAAATCTAAAATTGCTGCACAAGAATCATGAATCAGATATCATGCAAAATAAAGGAGAGAAGGAAGAAAATTTCAGCTAAAAGGCGAGTGCAGACTAACAAATATTGCAGTCGAGCAGAGTCAAACTTTTAAACACTGAAATTTGAACGAAGTAAGAAAGTGTGCATATGTATTTCTTTTTCGGGCCAATAGTGGCTCGTCCCTCAAAATCATACTGGGGTTTGAGTGAGCATGTTTCCTGGTGTATCGCCCACGTAAATCCATTGTCGTTCTGGTAAATTGGAAGGTACCTAATGGATCCTCCGACGTGAAGGGCTGCAGGTTTAGCTGGTGAGAAATTCTGGTCAGTCACCCCACCCTGTCGGTACAATGTTCTTCACATGGATATCAAAATTGGGAGGCTTTAATTATTTCACGGGGAAGGCAAACTTTCCATAACTTTCCACTATGCTGATCAAGTGCTGCTACACCAGGGTCACCTTCTTCATATCGTTGCTTCAAGGATTTCTTTTGCATAATCACTTATTTGGGAAGGCAACTCGATCGAACACACTCGGTTGATGACTTTCATTGGTAGGAATAGGATCACAGGTAACTTTTCCATCTCAGCCTGGCTGGTAACACTTTCATTTTACCTTAAGCCGAATCATAGTTCTCTGCATCGATATCTTGCCTGCATCGTCGACACAGATTTCTCTGAGGCTATTTCCCATTGAACTTAGCCAACATGTATTGACTGTTTGCGGGAATGAATCAGTGTTGACTTCCATTTTCCCTTTTCCTTTGTCATCGATAAACTTGATTTTTCCTTGTCGGCTAGCTTTTGGAATTGTCTTCTTGAAAACAATAAAATTGACTGTGTTATGGCTCCCTGATTTGTGCCATTTGCAATATCTTTTGTTTACTAAATTATATTTGTTTGGGACAATTTGGACTTCATTTAATTTTATAAAGCCATCTTTCAAAAGCAAGTCGAAGATTTCATCCTTTTTATTGATGTCAAATAAGTATACTTGTGTGTTTAGCCCTAGCTATCATTGGTTTTTTTTTTATTCGGGCCTGTTATGCCTCAATGTTGGACAAACATAAAGCTTAACGAGCACCGTTTTAACTACGACCGCTTCCTTATTTTCATCGTAGTCATAGTCATTTTCCGACTCATAGTTATCCATCGAGGCCACATTTTGTTTAAAAGCCCTATGTGGCTTCTCATCGCTTTCTTTTTAAGTAGCTTCTCGTATTTGGACACTCTTGTCGCTAATTAAAACAAGTCGGCAAAGTCCTGGCCTTGAAATCTTTCAAAATGTTGAATTTCGAACCAGGCCAAATTTGTAAATTCTTTTTTTTGAGAGTGAGGTTAGGCTTATTAAATTGAGTAATAAGCTGATCGACTGACTCATTAGTATATATTAATAAAGCCTAGCTAAGTTAGTGATTGGTACCTCAGGTATTGTTTAATAAAACTGAGAATGGAATAATTGTCTTTTCATCTCTACTTAAGTCATATACCGAGTTTGGTGGTAAATTAGTAAGCAGGTAAATGCAGTTTTTGATAAGACAACAGAGACATTTTATGCCTTAAAAACTCATTAATACCTGCTACCACATTGGTCCACAAATCGACCAACATGTTCAATTGTAGATTGATCGGTCATTTTCGCCACTAAAAATGACGAAATTAGGGATCTTAAAATCTTTAGGAAAAGGCTAATTATCGACCCATTCAAGATACAGTTTTCTACGTATAGGTCTCACAACACTTCCATCCAATCACAATCATTGCATTACCTCTTAGTAATTTGGGCTATATCTAATTGAACATTTGGTTGGACATCTTGCCATTGCCCCCCTAGGCGGCGAGGCTGGCCTGGCCAGATTTCCTATATTAATGTTGATCGGTAAATTAGGCCTAATAGGGATGTTTACATTTGGTGATGCTAAAACTAGCATTGGCCTAAAGTTTTCAACTTCTGGCATTTGACCAGTCTGTCAACTAGTCTTGTTAGCTAAATTATTGTTACTCATCTTACTATTTTGACCAACTTCAATTCCATTTTTTTGGCCTCAAATTGAGGACTCATGTCTTTGCAAGATCCTATAAGGAGTTGACTAAACTGTCATTATATGAAGGATGACCAGGAACATACCCTAGTACCGCAGAAATCCCTCATAGTAGTTGGTTGGAAGATCCTGGCCTAAAGAGGGCATCGTTCACATTGACAAATGTTGGCTTGATTACATTCAAAATATGATTTAAGATTTAATTAAGCATTTGTCCTCGCTGTTCTTCAAACAATCTCCTCATGGTCGACACCATAGTAGAATTTGGCGCCATTTCCTTTAACCGCTCTTCGGTAAGATTCTTGCGAAGATCACCTCCTTTGCACTGACCTTCTTCTGTTACTCTTCCTGTGGTTCGAGACTTAGCCTAGGCAACAATATCATTTCCAACTTGTGTTAATGTATTGTTGTTTCCAAAATCCTTGTTTCCATCTTGTTGATTTTTGGTTTTTGCCGTGAAAGCTTCCTCATATCAACAAACAAGGATCGTATCGGGCATGCCAAAAAGATGTTTCGTTGAAAGTGTTGACGAAATATCTTTTGAAAATGTGGATCGATGAGAACCAACAAAGGTTTTTTTTTTTTCTCATCAGAACCGACAGGTTTGAAAGGGTTCTTTGTTGATTTTTGGATAGGAATCATAAATGATGAGAAAATAAAATGTATTGACTGTTGCCAGCCATGTAAAAGGTATTGGAATGTGAACATAAATTGGAAGCAAAATTAAACAACTGGTTTTCTTTTGATCAATTGATCCCTTTTACAAATTGGATTTCAAGCATTTATACCTACTTTCTACTTTTAATAACATTTACAAAGAAATCAAGCACATCCTACGCCACTCCTCCATTGCAACAATTCCTATCTACAAGCGGTTACCCATATATTAGCGACTCCACACTTTGACAATTGTGTCTTCTCCACTTCTTCACAATTGTCACTTTTAGTTGCTCGTGGACTTCTCAGCTCAACTACTCGACACTTGAGTTCAGTTTACGCCTTTACAAATGGCCCTCTAACAGTTGAATCCAAAGTTATTGGCTCCAATACTTAGACAGCTATTTCAACCTCATTCCGTTGATGGTCATATTCATTATGATCTTTCCGTTATTTAAATCGACCTTCATTTGTCAACATTCTACTTCGAGACTCGATTATTTTGACTTACATTTTTTTGTAGCTAAAACTAAGTTTCTTGTCAATTGATTGAATTTGCTGACTAAGAGCCTCAAATTTTTCCTCTGTCTCATCTAACTCAGCCTTTTCTAACCGAGTCGATGACAAGAGGCTTGGACATGTTTTGGTGTCAGCGCTTATGAAATTTTCTCTTCGTATAACGTGAAATCTTATGCATTTCGACATGTGAATTTGTATTCTTCATGATCCTTAGAATTAATGCTATCTTTCATTTTTAAATGTTTTTCTTTTAAGCAAAACCAAACAAGCTGAACTCGAGCTTCATGAGACTGCCCTCTTTTGATGAGATATATACTTAGGTTATAGAGAAAAAAAGAAGAAGTGAGGGTAACTATAAGACGTCCAAGATGTATCGCCACATTGATATGAACTATGATCGTTGACGGTGAGCGGCAGGCGATTAAGAAATTAAAATGGGTTTATTATTTTATTAAGCTTAGTGTTTGTGTACGTGTACGTGGTAATTATTACTGGTTTAGCGATACTAATCTTGTAATAGAACGACATCAGATTTTCTTTGGTAACATCGCCACTTATCCTGTCGCTGTTAGTAGTTCTTTCCGATGCCTCTGTATCCTGTATCTTATTGTACTATAAAATTTTCCAATTCCTCATGAATGTTAACTCCTTCGTTTTCCACGCCAGTCTGCCTTATACCCCAAACAATGCCTCGCTCTCTCCTCCTCTTCCTCTCTCTCCTCCTGTCCCTCCTGCTCGCTGCTGCCGCCCACGGCGGGGACCATGACGAGGACTCCTCCTCCTCAGACGAAGGAGACCAACACATAGACATGCACTCGAAGTATCTAATCATCGCCAAGATCCAGTGCCTCATCCTGGTCTTCGTGGGCACGTTCATTGGCGGCGTCTTGCCGTACTTGTTGAAGTGGAACGAGGCCTTCTTGCTGCTGGGGACGCACTTTGCCGTGGGGTTGTTCCTGGGGACGGCGCTGATGCGCTTCCCCATGGATGCAATCAAGACGTTCGGCGACCTGACGGAGAAGGAGTACCCCTTCTCGCTCATGCTCCCAATCGCCGGCGTCGCGTCTTGCTCACTGTGCTCGCCGACTGCACTATCTCCTACATTTACGGCAAGACGGAAGAGGAACAGAGCAGTCGCTGTAATGGCGATTTAGAGGTCTCAGGTAGACGGAAAACAAAACCTGCTCCGTGTCCTTGTTTATCTTTCCTTTTTTTTTACCCTTGTTTTTGCTTTCCCTTCTTTTCTCTTTTTGGTGTTTGGGTTCTCATTCTAAATGCGTGTGGAGGGGTCAATTGCATGAATTTAATCGTTGCCTGCAAACTCTCTTTTTGCTCTGTAATGTGCATCAGAAACAGAGTGTAGTTACTGCATGCAGCTTGAGTTTGCCAAAACGGTCCAAAGACCATGAACATGGGCAGTGGTTCGTGTCTAGTGTGTGGAAGTAGAAGAGTTTCGATGAATTTCAAGTGAATTAGTCAGAGGCAGAGTCTAATCAATCCAGTTTATTGGTGCTCTGATTTTGGTAGCTGAGGATTGTAGTGGGCAGATCGATCCTACCTTGTTAATTACGAAATTGAAGCTTTTTAGGAGTTTCCGTTGGTCCACCGCTCTTTCGTTTTTCTCCATTACGCTGAGCCGATTGACACCATTTGACAACAAAACATCGGATCCATTTTAAGCTTTTTAGTTTTTCCTCAGCTCAGGAGTGTGTAGTTAAAAGATGTGCAAAAGATGATGTTGATGATCCTACCCGACAGAAATCTTACAAATCTTTCCATTTTCATAGCAGGGGGCATTGTGCAGGGAATGGGCAGCAGTGCAAACGGAGCGACCCATCATCATCACAGAGCGAAAATCACCGCCAGATCGCCCAGCATCCTGTTGATCATAGTCCTCTGTTTCCACTCGGTCTTTGAAGGCATCGCCATTGGAGTCGCAGAAACGAAGGCAGATGCGTGGAAAGCCCTGTGGACCATTTCCCCCCACAATACATTTGCAGCAATTGCAATGGGCATCGCCCTCCTGAGTATGATGCCCAAAAGGCCTCTCTTGTCGTGTGTGGCATATGCATTTGCTTTCGCGATCTCAATCCCCATCGGCGTGGCTATAGGGATCACAATAGACCCTACCACGCAGGGTGCGGCTGCGGGTTGGATCTTTGCCATCTCGGTGGGTTTGGCCCGCGGCATGTTCATTTATGTTTCTACAAGCCACTTGCTTTCCAAACGGTACGTGGCGCAGAGCGCAGTCTCTGTGGACACGCCTGTTCGTAAGTTCTTGGCCATCATGCTTGGGTGCGGGGTGATTGCAGTCTTGATGATCTGGGACGCCTTTGGATGCTCCGCCGCTGTGTTCTTAAATTGGTGAAATTTTAGCTGTTGAGGTTTGCAATTGTGTTGATAAAATTTTAAATTACGAGCATAGTTAAAAACACCTGATAATCGGAAATTCCAAAAGCACATTGCAATGCATGTTTCGTTTGGTACCCTTATGGCAAAATGACATTATAAGAGCTATAAGTTGTGTACGACGCTCACTTTAGTGCCAAATGTTTTCGCTGGTTCACTTAAGTGCTAAATTGGAGGAAAAACGATCACTCAAGTGCCAAAAATTTTTTTTGGATCACTTCAGTGCTAAAATTTTTGAAAAACGATTACTTAAATTCTAAAATTTTTTAAAAACGATTATTTAAGTGCTAAAATTTTTTAAAAACTATCACTTAAGTGCCAATCTCTGGCAAGCCATGTCAGCTTCAGAAATTAATAAAAAAAAAATGCCACGTCAGATTTCCGACGAAAAGTTGTGTATGACACCGGAGTTGGCACTTAAGTAATCGTTTTTAAAAAATTTTAGCATTTAAGTGATCGTTTTTAAAAAATTTTAGCACTAGAGTGATCCAAAAAAAACTTATGGCATCAAAGTGAGCAACGTACACAACTTATGGCACTCGTAGTGATTTTTTGCTGTATCCTTTTCATTAAGAACACTTAAAACGGCAAAAGTAATGCCCTGAGATGATTATTCATGGGATAAAAATCTGGTTACATGGTAGACGAGCAAACTGGAGTACAATTCCACAAAACTTATTTGTATTGCTGCAGAATTAGCCCAAATACAGTATAGTTCATATAATGACGGACACAACGTAGGATTGCGATTCCGGGGAAAAATGTGATTGAGTTTAGTCTAAATGAAGGAGCAACATTGGTAGGTGCAAATTGGATATATGATTTGAACCTCAGCACCTGGCATCAACAGCCGCTTCCGGTGGACATCATCAAGTATGTGGCATCACCAGCTAAATGCTTCAAGTCAAGCTACACCCTGATTTTCGAGGGTAGCTCCATGCAAGAGAATTGGAAGCAGCCAATACTTTTGCTTGTCTAATTATTATCTGAAAATTTTGTTGTTGCTATTATATATAGAGTGAAAGTAGAAATTGAGATGTTTAATGGGAGGAACAACTTTGGATTGTGGAGTGTTAAGATGCGTGTACTATTGATATCCCAAAATTTGGCCAAGGTATTAAATGGCAAAGTTGAGTTGCAGATTTTGATGAAAGACGCTGAAAAGGTGGAGCTATTCGAGCAAACAAAGAGTATAATCATGTTGAACCTATTGGATGAGGTGTTATTAGAAGTGGTTGAGGAGAAGGATGCCGCAACGTCGTGGGAAAAACTTCAAGCTCTCTGTAGATGATGTTTAAATTAAAATACACTTAAGATATGTCTGTCAGATCTCACCTTAATAAACTAATGATATACATTAGTAAGATTTTGGATGATGAAAAACAAGGCATTATGCTATTAGCTTACTACTAGAGCCATAAGAGCACTTTATTGATTCCCTACTAAAGGGGTGTACTATGGTTACCTCCAAAGAGATAAAGTCCACTTTGTTCTCTAGGAGTGGCAATGAAAGTAGCGAGATGATGGTCCAATGCACGATGTAGAGCTGGGACTAGTGATCCGAGGTAGAGACCAACATTGAGGGCCCAATAGTAGCAGAGATAAAAACAGGTTGAAGTCGCACCATAGAAATTCTAAGAGATGCGTGAAGTGTTTTGACTGCCAAGAGAAGGGGCACATTGGGAGAGACAGTCTGAAACCAAGAAATCAAGGTGACATGCATAATGTCATAAGCAATGTGGCAAACATTTTTGAGAAGAGTACCAGTGATGCAGAGGCTGTCTCGTGTGAGAATATCGGTTCATTTGCAGATGAATAAATAGATGCTAGGTTCGAGGTGTTCTTATCATATGATGCTTTATAGAAACTGATTTACTACTTATGAGACTACAAATGGAGGTAGAGTTTTGATGGGGAATAATGCAGCCTGCAAGATTATGGGAATAAGGACAGTTTGGATTTGGATGCATGATGGGGTAGTATGCACATCGATAGAGGTGAGGCATGTATTGGGTCTCAAGAAGAACTTTATTTCTATGTAGACATTCGATAACATCAGGGGTAAGTATATTGCTGAAGTTGGAGTGCTAAAGGCTTTTCGAGATGCCAAAATAGTGATGAAAGGGAGGAAAGTGAATACTATTTATTTTATACTAGGAGAGATCGTGACAGGAACTGTTGTTGTGACATCTTGGATTTAACTCACTCGATGTATTATCCGCTTAGTCTGTCCCATACTGAATCTCACGGTTTTGTCATTTTTTGTGTACAGGCATATACTTTTCTAGTAAGTCACCTATCCTAGTAGTGCTCTAGCCTAGGCTTACTTAACTTTGGAGTTCCAAAGCAAACCTTGTCGTCAAAAGGCACCTCCGTAAGTTAATTTCAGTTTTCACACACACATATATATATATATATTCCAGAATCGCTCTTTTCCTGTTCGGTGCATAGTTTGGTCCATTCCTGCCCTCTTCGCCATCCTACAAGCCTGCCAGAGCTGCTCCTTGTCTAAACCCTCTGGCCACGACGACCACTACTCGCCTTCATCGAACCGGGTTGTTATAGTCTCGCCAGCTTCCACATGGTTCATCCTCAAACCATATACCTACTAGAGGAGGTCCTAGGCACGCCCCTTCCTATGAGTCACTCTAACCATACAAGTTTATAAGAGTTTGCACGCGAAAAACATTTCTTTTTAATATTAGCATTTATAACATGTATTAATAACAAGTCAGAGAATGTAAAGACAACACTGGCACCGAACATCAACATTTCTTTATTTATAAACATAGGTGATACAAGGGCAAGTTCATGCTGGGGAGGCTATATACAGTGCTACTCCCAACACTATCCTAGCTACATGGGACCCTCCATTTTCATTTACAAAAAAACGTATCATCTATCACGTGACCCTATTAAAAAAGTATCGGTCACATGTCCCAAAAATAATCCTTCCTGTCCTCCATCTACCTCTCACTCCATCCCACTAGATGCATCGTCATCCCCGTTGTCGAACACGTGCGGTAGGGGCCCTGTCGAACACCCACCAATGCGAGCATACACCGCCACAAAAACTAACAAGATAGATCCAACATGGAGCCAAACATCTATGGTCAATACTGAGATATACCGCACGAACACTATCCCGAGGACATCGGGTCCTCGAACTCTGACAGGTGTCCCGAGAATCGATTGGGACTCCATAGCTAATTGAGGAGGAGGCAGGTATGATAAGCATAGCTAAAAATCTGTAAAAGTTTGTTAACAACAACAGTGAGCTAGGCTCAACAAGTAAAATGTCAGTTAACCTATACCAAACAAGAATAAAATGCATATCAATAGGCATAGGTATAACAATCTTCTAACTGGACTTACTAATCACAAGAAACATATTTTGCTGTGCCCATACTAGTAACCATTTCAAGTGTGATATTTTAACTCAGCAATCACAATCAATAGCATGATTCAAGCATACACACATCATTTCAGTCTTGCTCGGGTAGCATTATCTCACTTCAAGTCACATGCTCGGTGCGCTCGCCGGTCGCGCATGGAGGAAAACTCCCGTCTAGCGGGGTTCGGCGTGCACTTCGATCCGCCGCAGTGTAGGTCGGAATTCTCAATAGCCCGCGTAGGCTTCGTGATCCATTGACTATGGCATCCCGATCAAGCTCCTAGGGCATCTAGGGCAGAATCCTCTTAGGCAATCGGTCATCCTCTTATGTTGTAGAGGATGACGTCCTCAAAAACTTTTGTGAAGAAAGTTTGTTCATAATCATTCTAGAAAATTTTATAAAAATTCAAGAATGTAGAAAGGTCATTGAAACAGAGCACCCGAGCAATCTAGCATGGGTTGGAGATTAGGCCTTCGTGCTACCCAAAACAACTTTAAAAATTCTGAAATTAAAATATGTTATACTCCAAGATGTTTTGAGAAACTTTCATAAGGAAGTTTTCCAAGAATTGGACCACATAAATCTCTACAAAATTGGGAAGTAGTAAAGGTCCAACAAAAACTGAATCTGAAAATCACAACTCAAGTTCAAGAACAACTCAAAACTTGATCTACACAAATTTGGTGTTCAAAAACACCCAAAATAAAAAACTAACTTCCATCACCACTATCCATTTCCATCGATATCCTAAACCTATGCCCGACTCAACATGCAACCCATTCCGATCTGCTATAAAGAGGCAGAATTTCACTTGCCTTAATGGCTGAATACGGTGCGACACAGTTCGGAAAGGAAAAGAGAACCACAGCAATTCCCCTCAAGCCTTTCTTCGAACCTCAAGTCCACGGTGAGAAGGAAGTTGGTGGCGTTAAGGTCTGGAAACGGCTCGCGAGGATGGAGAGCAAGTTGGTGGTGTTGGGCAATGAAAATGATTCACAACAGAAGAGAAGCAATGGAGGAGGAGGTTCCGTTTTGGGGCGGAACATAATGAGAAGGGAAGAAGAAAAAGAAGTTGGCGAGCGGCAAGGAAAAAATCAGAGACTTGGAGAGAAATCCAGATTTTTTCTCTTCCCTTTATTCTTGCTGCAGTGTCTGAGGCACCACATGTCCCCCTTGGTGGCTTACCTGGCTTGATCTTCTTCGCCAGTTGATTGAAGAAGAGCAGAAGTTGTTGACCGGAGAAAACAATGGGACAACTGGGCGATAGTGATGCAAGGGAAAGAGTTGCTAGTGTTGATGGCGTGAGAGGGAGGGACTATCTGGCAAAAACATGGGGTGGCATGAAGGAAGAAAGCAGTGGAAATGGTGGTTGATGGTGGAAAGGTGATGACGTGGTGATGGAAGACAGAAGGCATTAGCTTCATGAATTCGGTACAATTGGATATGATGTGCATGAATTCGATGAGAATAAAATAGTGGGCATGAATTCGGTGCGGTGGAATATGTAACTAGAATTTGTAATGTGAACGGAAGACAATCGCGAGGTCATAATGGTCAGTTCGTAAAATGACATTACGAACAAAAAGATAAGTGATCGTAGGATGGTCTAGTGGCGGTTGACATGGCGATGGTATTGTGGCCTCATAATAGCGTTTGCGTCTTCCGAATTTGAAGCTTCCGTAGCTTGTCGACGATTATTTAAATTCTCACATAACATTCCGTTATGTACATTCATTAAACTAACGGATGGAATTTTTGGAATGTCATAGTTGTAGTTTCATCAAATGAGTCGGATTTTGACTTGATTCAATAATGGCATATGCGGTTAGGGCACAAGTGAGGCAGGTATGATGATGCTGAGTGAGAGGGAATTGTTGAAGGATCAGAAGACAGGGAAGCTAGACTTGTGTGAATACTGCATCTTACAAGTGATGGCAAGCTTGCGCCAAGGGTGAAGAAGTGCAGATTTTTGCGTTATGAACATGAGGTGAAAGACTACTGGTTGTAGTTCATTGATCCCACATTACTTTGCTTTGTAATATGTAGAGACATGATCTTCAACGACATTGTTATGCTTTGATAGAGGAGTCTTGAGAGATACAGCCAATAGAGCATATAGATCATGGTGTCGGTAGTGAGACTCCAGAGATCTCAGAGGTAATGGAAGTTGTCTACAGATGAGATCACAATCCCTGAAGTAGGTGATATTGCAAAATGAGTATAGCCGTGGAAAGACAGAGAAGACAAATCAAACCATCAGTACATTATGGTTATACCGATATTGCTTATGCATTGATTGTAGGTAATGAGGTGGAGACAAATGAGCCTTCATATTACTCTGACGCGATGACTAGTAAGTCATCACAATGGCTATGGGCTATGAGCGAAGAGATGAAATTCTCCATCAAAATTAGACACGAGAGTTGGTCAAAGCACCAAATGGCTAGAAGATTTTCAAATGCAAATGGGTCTATTAATAGAAAAATGGCATTTCTGGTGTTGAGATAGCGAGATACAAGGCAAGATTTGTTGCAAAGAGGTATATATAGTGGGAGGGCATTAGTTATAAAAAGGTATTCTCTCTTGTGGCAATACATACTTCTATTTGTGTATTACTTATCTTGGTTGCTACATAGGATCACGGTGAGTTGAAGGAGCAGATTTACATGAGGCATTATGAGGGATTTGCTATTTCGGGTAAGGAAAACCATGTTTATTTATTAAAGAAATCTTTATACTGGCTAAAATAGTCTCCTAGGCAATGGTATAAGGGTTTTGATGTTTCATAGCTAGTTAGGACTATATGAAAGGTCGGATGGATAACTGTGTTTATTTCAGGAGATTGGAGGATATATCTATTGTTATATGTTGATGACATGTTGATAACAACTAAGAATATGTCTAATATTGATGGGCTGAAGAGGTAGTTCAGTGCTGAGTTTGAGATGAGAGACTTGGGTGCTGTAAATAAAATATTGGATATGAAGATTTTGAGTGATAGGACCACAAGAATTTTATGTTGTCTCAAAAGAAATATATATAGAAGATTATAGCACGTTATAACATGCAATCAGTGAACTGTTAGTACACCAGCAAAGCACTTTAAACTTTCTTATAAGTTATAACCATAAACCGAGGAGGAGGAGGAGCATATCTAATGTATTCCTTATTCTAGTGCAATGGGTAGTTTTATGTCCGCCATTGTATGCACTAGGCTTGATATTTCACAAGTTGTGAGCGTAATTAGCCGTAATATGAAATATCTTAGTAAAGCTCATTGGGAAGCTATGAGAAGGATCCTTACATATTTGAATTGGACAACAGATGTTGATTTAGTGTACTAGAGGGGATGGCAATGGTAGTGAGATCACAGGGTATGTGGATTCGGATTACGATGATAACTTGAATGAGTGTGGATCTTTAGCAAGATATGTAGTTGCATTAACAGATGGTGTAGTGAACTGGAAGGCATCCTTATAAAATCAAGTTGCCTTGCCTTTGATTAAGGTAGAATCCATGGCACTGGCCTTTATAGTGAATGATGCGATATAATTGCGGGGTTTGCTCTCGGACTTTGGGTTAGAATAGAAAAGTGTTAATATACACTGTGATAACCAATGTGCTATATATCTGGCATATAATTCGGTTTATAACGAGCAAACGAAGCATATTAATATCGGTTACCATTTCATTCAATATGTCTTGGCGAAATAGGAAGGTTGTTGTCAAGAAGATCATAGTAGTGGAGAACTTAGCAGACATGATGATTAAGCATGTTCTTTTAGTGAGGCTCAATTGATGTTTATAGACTGTGAGTGCTCGCTAGGGCGGCATGATTGATAAGTATTATGACTTGGCTTCAAATGTCAAACTAATATGAAGAATTGTTAAATTATGTCTCGAGTTTGAGCCAGCCCAACCCGGTTGGAGCATATAGATCGATTTGTTAAACCAAATCTTTTAGGAAACATCATTCCAAAAAAGTGTGTCCTTTGTTTTAATACGTAGGTGGATTTCTTTTGTATTGCGCTATTTTCCGTAGTTATTTAGTGTTCGACCAAGATTTTTTTTTGTCGCGGTTTGACCAAGACTAACTCCTTAATGTGGGCGTTTCTTTCTTTGTTGGGGTCAACAAAAATTTAAACAAAGGTGAACAGGTTTTAAAAGTGGCTCAATTGAACTTCTTAGTAAAAACCCTACAGTTGACATTTCATATAAAAGGATATTGGCCGCACAGTATATTGGTTGGGATGCTTGTTATTGTTGGGTAGAGGATTATCTCGGGTTTTGTTACCCCTTTTCAAGCCGCACAACAGAGGCAATGAATGGTGATTTATGTTGTGAGCTTTACATCTAACTAAGTTATTTATTGTAAATACTTTGGGCTTGGATGTAATTTAGGTATGGGAAATGCTTAAGTATGCGAACGATTGTAACTCTAATTCTTCATTATAAGGGATTGTTTGCTGCTGGCTCTTCCTATGGAGTAGATACCAGCACTCAGATTAAACCACATAAAGTGTTGAAGCTTCAACTAGTGAGAAATTCTAGTCAGAGTCACCCCACCATGTCGATATTATGTTCTTCACATCGACATCAAAATTTAGAGTCTTTGAATATTTCACATATCAATCAAACTTTCCACTATGTTGATCAAGTGTTGCTACACCAGGGTCACCTTTTTCATATCGTTGCTTTAAGGATTTCTTTTGCATAGATATTTTATTTGGGAAGGCAACTCAATTGAAAACACTCGATTGATGAGTTTCAATGGTAGGAATAGGATCATATATAATTTTTTAATCTCAGCTTGGCTACTAATTTACTTGCATTTTACCTTTAGATGAATTATAGTTCTCTATGTTGATATCTTTTCTTCGTCATGACATAGATTTATCTGAGGCTATTTCCCTTTGAACTTAGTCGACACCTTATTGACTATTTGCCAGCATGAATCAGTGTAGACTTCCATTTTTCCTTTTCCTTTATCATCGGTAAACTTTGGTTTCTCTTTGCCAACCAGCTTATGGAATTGTCCTCTTGAAAACAATAAAAATGACCATGTCTGGCTCCGCGAATGGTGCCATTTGCAATATCTTTTGTTACTAAATCAATTTTTGCTTGGGATGATTGGCCTTCGGTTAATTTTATAAGGTCATCTTTCAAAAGCAAGTAAAAGATTTTGTCCAACTTATTGATGTCAAACGAGTATACTTGGGTGTCCTTAACCCTATCTATCATTGTTTTCTTTTATTCTGGTAGGCCTCAATGCTGGACAAACATAAGAATTGTTGGGCACCAATTTACTATGACCACTTTCTTATTTCATCTGCGTCATAGACATTTTCCGATTCGTAGTTATTGATTGAGGTACAATTTGTTTGAAATCCTTATGTGGCTACTTGTCTCTTTCTTTTAAGTTGCTCCTCATATTTGGACACTTTTGCTGCCAATTGAAACAAATTGGCGAAGTCTTGTGTAACATCCGGAAATTTCCATATTTGATAATAGTATTTGAGATTAATTTCCATGATTGAATCGCTAGGAGTATGAGGCGTTGAAGTTCAGTTAATAGATTTCGACGTGTACATTTGTGATGTAAGACGACAATACTTATTTTGCCACCAAATTATTTGTAGAATAGGGCTAGTTTGCTTTCAATTTCATTTTTTATTATATTCAAATTTTACATTTATTGAATTGAGATTCTTCTAATTTTTGATATCTTTCATTGATGATTTTAGTGGATTCAAAATATTTTCGGACTTACCAAGGTTCAGAATCAATGTTCAAAACAAATAACAAAATCTCTATTTCTCTTCAATTGGCACGCCCATTTCTTTTTCCCTACCCAGAATTTTAAATCCATGCATTGTTCAGAGACATTGAACTTGATAGCTTTGACATCATACATGACATCCTCAATTTTAACCATGGTCCATCAATACATGAATGACTTATGCCTATAGTTCATTAATGCTTTGGATGACTCATGCCTAAAGTTCATTAATGCTTTGAGTGACTCATGCCTATAGTCATTAATGTCTTGGTGAATCATGCATATAGTTCATTAATGCATCGGTGATTCATAACACTTAGCCGAGGTTCTTTCAAATATCTCCTCTCGCGGTCAATACCACCAAGCCAATTGCACCCTAGTTACCGTTAAGAAAGCATCCCTGAACTGAACTGAAACTTGCTCAAACCTAACCGAAAAACCGATTTGGTTCGGATCAATTTTCAATTTTTTCTTTTTTTTTCTTTTTTTTTTGCTTTTTATTCATGGCTTTATTTTCTTTTTTTCTTCCTTTTTTTTTTGCTTTTTATTCCTATAAAAATATTTTAGTCATTTACGCTATTCAACTATTTATAATTTCGATTACGTATTGCTAAATTACCATTTCGAATAAGATGAAAGTTAAATAATTCTTTTTAATATTTAATGACATTTATTTCCTAGATTAGAATCTTTAATGTCAAAATGTGAACATATTCATTATATTCTACGTAAGAGAATCATTGATCTTACAAATTAAAATAAGTTGAGTGATTGTAAATATATTACAAATTAAAAACTCATTATTTAAAATTGAAAAATGAAAAAACAAAATCACATATTTAAACTAGGTTCCGACCAAAACAAAACTAGGACATTTGATATCATTAATATAATTTGTGTTAGAAGACTCTTCTGAATGAATAAATTCAATACGTCATTCTGAACAAGATTAAAGTTAAATAATTCATTTTAATATTTAATGACATTTACTTTATAGAATTTGAATTTTAATGCCGTGGGATATTTGTTTTTTTTTTTTTATGGGCCAAGTGAATTTCGACTTTAATTGTCGTCGCATATGTACCACGCTGTTTTGTATAGTAAATAAAGAAACTAATACTCTAATATTAATTTCTCATCCATTCACAAAATCCACACCTCTCTAAAATATGCCTCTATACCACAAATGACACTACATAAACTATATAATCCATGTAAAGTATAGATGGGTATCCTAAACCTTTGAAATAAGTCACATTCTAATAACAAACAAAATAAGAAATCAACAACCCTTCACCGGATTATAGAACCATCACTTCATACCCAAGCCGACGACTTTCACAACGTAAAAGCCAATTTTACTCTCGATCACTTTTGTCAATGTCAAACTGCGTATCAAAATCCATGCTTTCTATATTGCTCAACTCAATCGCCGACCTTGATAGTCAAAACATGGGTATGTCTCTCTCAGACATTTCCTCAAACACCTTATGGGTAAGCATACACGTTGCATAGAAAGGACCTATAAAATATGCACTTCTCAAGCCTGGCAAAAATCACAACCTGTACAAACACCTGTGGATGAACTCAGTCTCTGATATAAAATATGCACTTCATTGGAGTGGGTGAAAACAGGAAGTGTCATTTTAATGTAATAGAACCAAGATAAAGGGAAGTTCTTGCAAGAACAATTCATATATTTGATTACATTAATTCTAATGTTAGAAATTAATAAGACTCAACTCTGCCAAAAGGTTCTGCTTTGTGATGTCTCCTTTCAGTCTTTCAGGTACAAGGTCAACTGCTAGTAGACAAAGCAAATAGACTATTGCTCAGTACAACAAAAGTTGCTCACTTGCTTTCCAAATGGTTCCATAGTTGCACCTGTTAAAATCACAAGATAAATTGCATGTTACTAAAGAATCTATTGGCATGTGTTATCTGATGAGGTATTGCTAGGATTATTTGTCTTCTAATTTTTTTTTGAAGGTTCACGGCCATTCACACCGCTATGATATGAAATCGAGTCGATATAGTGACATGCTATTGAGCCTTCCTCTTTTTAAAAATAATCATATAATGGACTAGCTACAAAAAAGAATACAGAATCTCCAATACTCACTTGCTTTCTTTACACATTAACGAGATGACTACTTCTCTTTTGTTCGTCAATCATTAAGGGAAACCAATATTGAGTTTAGCTTCGCGATCACAGTTGATAACTCTATATTAAATTTACAATAAAAATGAGAATTAAAGTATCTATTACAATAGTGAAGGATATAAAATATTCCACAATAATTTTTTCTCACTTGACTCAAAATTTTCGAGTTCTTCCAAGTCCTCCTCAATTGAAAGTGAAAGTGGTGTGGATTGTAGCCAATCTCGAGCACATATAAGAGCCTCCATCATGCTTGGAATCAAGGAGCTACGAAACACATCAAGTACACGACCTCCTATACTGAATATAGCCTTTGATGCTACAGTCGAGACGAGCACGGCCAAAATATCTCGAGCAATGGAAGAGAGAATAGGATATCTCGAAGAATTGACTCTCCACCAATTTAAGATATCAAAGTCGGCACTATAGTGTTCACATCTTTCTTCCAAATACTTATCTAATTCGGATTTTTCTTCCAAATATTCTTGTCCTATTCGGCTAAGATACATTGCAGTCATAATGTCCGTACCAACCACATGAGACATTGACACTTTCATTGTCCTTGTACCCTTTGACCTCAAATTGCTTTGCGGGCATACAACGGTGTGGTATTGCTCGAACAATGACATTAGAGATGATGTTACTTTATCTCGTAAAGTTTCCGCCCGCTTGCTTTCATAAACTTGATTAATCATCCATTTTACATACTCCCACTTGTGTCGAGGGTCAAGTATGCATGCAATGAACCAAGTTAGATTGATGTTGTTCCCATTGCCAAAATACTCATTCAATTTGGTCTTAATTTTCTTGGCCATTTCTTGCAAACTCCTATCATCATCCACACAACATCTATCAATCATCATAAAAATCCCATAGACATCTTTCGCCATATCATTACTAGTGACATAAGAACAATCCGATACTTTTAAAGTCGTATCATAGAACAACTTCAGGAAAGGAAGAAATTGACAAGCATATTTCCAATCATGACTAGTAGGCAACCCCCTCACCTTGGAAAGCTCTTCAACAAATTTGCTATCTCGAATATCTAGTACAATAAAAGCCTTCTGAAACTTGAAAGCCACTTCCAACATCAGGTATGTTGAGTTCCAGTGAGTCTCCACATCCAAACATACAAGACTCTTGGACTCAATATTTTCTAGCTCAATGCACTCCTTAAACCATTGTAACCTCGCAGGAGAATACCTCACATAACGTACTACTGAGCATATTCTAACAATGGAATCATCTATATCTTTCAAACCCTCTCTCACAATCAAACTCAATATGTGAGCGCAGCATCTCACATGGAGTAACTCACCTAACAAAATTAGAGTGTTCCAAGAGTGGAGTCTTTTTTCAAGTATTGAACTCCTAAGTCGTTTGAGCTCGCATTATCCACGGTGATAGAAAAAACGCTTTTAATCCCCCAACCAGTCAAGCATTTTTCCATTGCTTTTCCTATAATCTCAACATAATGTCTTGAGATTTGACAAAAATTTTCTTTTGCAACTTCCAATCACCATCTGCAAAATGAGCAATGAGACACATGTACCTCATATTATGACAAGAAGTCCACGTGTCCGTTGTGAGACAAATCCTTGGAGATGTATCGAAAAAATATTTTTTCAATTTGCATCTTTCCTCCAAGTATAACTTACAATAGTCCTCCTTCAATGTGTTTCTTGAGCGGATTGAAAACTTCGGCCGGATCCTACTCATGAATTGCCGAAATGCCTCATATTCCACAAACATGAAGGGTAATTCACAAATGACGAACATCGCTACTAGGTCTTTTTGACTAGTTTCTTGGTCAAATTTCTATGGACCAAATGACCTAGAACTACCAACCCCAACAAGTTGACTTGAGGCACTTTTTTGCCTTTTCTCAACGTTCGCATATGGAAATTCCTTACATCTACCTAAATGATTACGCATCGTACTAATCCCTTGAGAGGTAGAACAACCAATAAGAGCCCCGCAATATAAATATTCAGCTTTGTCTCGATTTTCTGTCCTTTTATAGTGTTCCCAAGTGGTAGATCTCGTCCTCCTTCTATTTGTGCCACTAGATTCGCTCATTGAAGTAGACATCTACCAATCTATGACAATTAAAACCTGAACTTATTATAATTCAAGGGGCTGTGTCAAGTTAACAAATTTTGTATCACAAGCAAAAACTTAATCCAAATAAAAGCATAATAGAAGGGGTAGCCATTAAAGCACCAGGACAGAAGCTTTGCACAACCGGAAACGTCACTCGAAGCTTTGCATGCAACAATAAGAACAACAGCTACAACCTAATGGTTCCACTATGCTGACCTAATTCCAAGAGTCAATCTCAGGACACAAAATGATGCCAATAAGAACTCAATCAATCCATAGGCCCCTCGCCTCAACATCCTCCTCAAACACTCGGGATTAGTCAGTTCCCCCAAATGAAAAAGAGAACAACCAAATTGATTTCTAATGACTCAATCCTTAGTGAGTCAAAACCCATCAACTCAAAAACATCTATGATCAAAATACATCGCCACCCTTCAAGAGCAATTACTTTACTCAGAGAAGACATAAACGTTGCCGCGTCAAAGGGCTACCAAACCTCATCACACTACTGAATTCTCAGAACACAACGGAGAACCGCATCAAACCAAAGCAACTCAAATGAAGAAATCCACGGAATAGGCAAAGAGAACAGGAAAGATCAAGACTTTTCCACAATTCAGACTCAAAAACAGTACATCCACCAGAGGGAAAATAATCAGCAGGAAAATTGAGAAGCAGAGAGCGAGAGGGAGAGAGGTGAACTATAGGAGCTGAATCTTGGACAAATTGTTGGAGGCTTCTTGCTTTGAGCGACGCATGAGTCGACGCCAAGAGAGAAAGCCCTAAAAGCTTTGAGTCATTGCCTTGATCAAGAGCCCTGCGATGAGCGAGGGCAAGAAGGAGGGGGCCAGTGACCGTGAGAAGGAGAAGGAGAAGGCAGAGGCAAAGGAAGAGCTGGGGACGCATAGGAGGTGCAGCACTTGCGTAAGGCGAGATAGCCTATCTCATATAGGGATTTTACTTTTTAGGGCTAAAACTGAAGTGTTTATTTTAGTTTGATTCGATCCGAACTTATCCGAACCGAACTGAAATAAACTAAATTGAAAAAAAAATGAATAATTTTGATTATCTGAACCGAAATCGAAACCAAACTGAAATACATAAAATTTTCGGTTCGGTTCTAATACACCTAGTTATTAGCATGGAGGCCACACGAACTCATTTCATTGGAACAACTTGCCTCTCTACCTTTAGGTTTCGTGATTTTACCCTCTAAGTAATTATTACCTTAACCATGAACAATTTCATCCATTCATTTCTTGTGTAGCCATGTGTATAAATTCTCTCTAAACTCACCTCATCGATCAACTTTTCACTTCCTTCCAACTTTCGCTTTCAACTTCCAAAGAGACATTTCTTCCATTGTTTTCAACAACACGAGTAAAGGCAAAGACCCCGCTCATATTTCTAAAGTTTTTGTTCAGATCTTTTGAGTTGGACAAGGTACCATCAACTTCTATTACTTTCCATCAATGGTTTTGTCTCTTGTAAATCAAGTGTCGTTGATTTTTAGTTTCACCTATTTTGATTGAAGGTGACCAAAGCTTTAAATCGCTTAATTTTCTCAAGGTAAGTGAAACTCTATGTGCTAAGGTAGGTTGTTCTAATGAGTACTTGACTTGGTTGGTTGATGATTGTTATATTTTGTTTGCCATCGTTGTCAAGTGTAGGTAAATTTTAATGATGATATGTGAAATCTTTGTGTTCACTTAAATTGGATCGTTAAGCTTATGAGGTGTTTGATGGATTCTCTTGGAAGTTTGGATGGTTTTCCGAAAGGGTGTTTGATTTTCTCAACGATATTATGACAATATTTGTGTGAAAGATATGGAAACAATGAATACTCAACCTAAAAGTGATATTTTTGTAATTTGATTAAGTTACCGAATTACTAGCTAAGTGTTGTCGATTGATAGGGTTGTCGACAATCATGTTGTCGATTAAATGAGTTGTCGACATTCACATTGCCAATTCTCTAAGAAAGTTATCATGGCTTGCATGAAAATGAAAAGAGGTAAGTGTGTTATTATTACTTAAGTAAGTGATGTATGGAAAAAATGTGACGATTGTATTTCAGTAATGATTTGCATAAGATGACGTCGTGTACCGAATGTTGCTTGTGAAAATGGCTATGCATGAAAGGATGTTGTATGTTGGACGTTGATTGTGGAAATGATGTGGTGCATTGAATGTTGATGTTAAACATGTTCATGTGCATTAATGCTGCATGATAACATTGAATATTGAAAAAGAAAAGTGCCGTTGTCCACTTGAGGGTGGCAACGTTGTCCCAGTGTTGGGATGCCCTACTATGTGATCGAGATTCCCCATGTAGTGTTTCGAGATGACTTGGGAGTTGAGATGCCCCGCGTTTAAAAGTATGTGTGAGTATGGCAGAATGCCTCGTGGACGGATGTTGCGGGAATCCTCGGAGTTGAGATGCCCCGCAAATCAGGATGCCCCATTGAATGTACGGGATACCTCAGAGTTGAGATACCCTGTGAATTGGGAAGACCCGTGAATCAGGATATGATGAAACAATGAATATCATGCATGCTTATGAATATACATATATGCATGTTAATAAGGCACCAAATGATACTGATGCATCAAGAAATTTTATGTTATGCGTGTGCATTGAATAGATAACACCATGCATTTGTGTGAGGCAATTGCAAAGAAAGTAAGGTGTGTGCTCATTCATCGATTATGTTGCTTCGAATGTTTGTGATTGTTATTCAAGGGCGGATGCGAAGGTAAACTCTTACTTTAGACTTAAAGATTTTATTTACTAGGCTTTTGTTCACCTCTTATTTTTCAGTTTATAGGATGGTCCCCCTAAACACGACGATGAATGAGGCAAGCTGTTATCAGAGGTCATCAAACCCTGAGTTGATGGTGGCTTGTTTTTGGGTTATTATGGGAGTAGTGGTACAAGTAGACCCAACCTTCTTCCCAGGACTATGAATTATATTGTGTTAATAACTACTAATGTATGTATAAAATTGAAGAAATGTATATTATGAAACTTGTGCGATTATCTTGTCAGGGATATTGTGAAATGTTAGTTGTGTTTCCGCATGCGTAATTATAATTATAAGAAAAAAAATAAATAGAAAGGACAAGTGTTGTGTGTGACTTTATGAAGTGTCACATCTTGGCCTTCGAATCTTTTTCTAATGTTCAATTTCAACCCATTAAAGGCCATGTGTGTAAATTCTTTTTTAAGAGTAAGGTGAGGCATATGTTTTTAGCCTTCTTAAAATAAGTAATGAACCGATCGATTGACTCATTAGTATATCGATACACCTAGCCAAGTCAATGATCCGTACCTTAGTGATGGTTCTATAAAACTGAGAATGCAATTGTTTTGTCATCTCTACTCAGTCATACATCGAGTCTGGTGGCAATTAAGTATGTGAGGTAAGTGCAGTTTTTAATAAAGACAAAGGAAGTGACCTATGCCTTGACAACTCATCAATACTTGCTTCAACACATTTGTCCACAAATTGACAAACATTTTCAATTATAGATTGGTCATCTTCACCACTGAAAATGATGAAATCAGGGATCTTAAAGCCTTTGAGAAAAGGCTGGTTATTGACCCATTCAATATAATTATTCCTATATATGGGTCTCACAACTCCTCTGTCAAATCCCAATCATTGCATGACCTATTTAGGAATTTGGGATATGTCTAATTGAACATTTGGTTGAACACCTTGCTGCCTAAGCTGTGAGGCTGCCCTTGCTTGATTGTTTATATTAATGTTGATCGGTAAGTCTAAGAGGTATGTTTACATTTGGTGATGGGCCTAAAGTTTTCAACTTTTGGCATATGGCCAATCTTTCGACTAGTATGGTTAGACAAATTGTTTTATGGATATGATTATTTTGACCAACTTCATTTCCATTGTTTTGGTCTTGAATTAATGACTCATGTCTTTGCAAAATTCTCATGGGGGGTTGACTAGACTATTGTTATATAAAGGAGGACTAGGAACATAGCCTAGTATCGTGGAAAATCCCTCGCAATAGTTGTTTGGAAGATCTTGGCCTAAACAAGGCACCGTTCACATTGACAGACATTGGCTTGATTACATCCAACATATGATTTACATTGAAATTAGCCATTTCTGCTTACTATTCTTCAAACAACCTCCTCATGGTCGACATTATAGTAGAATTTGGCAATTTCCCTTAGTTGTACTTTGGTAAGGTTCAAGGAAAGATCATCTCCTTCGTGTTGTCCTTCTTCTGCCACTCTTCCTGCGATTGAAGACTCAAATTAGGCTGTTGGGAAAATCCCTATGTTATTTTGATGATGACAAAGACAATTAAATGTTACTAATGTGTGTATTGATTAAGTATTACCGGGTAATATATGCACAAGTCGAGATGCAAATATTTGTCATTCTGATATGAGGAGTGCTCTACCACTATTTAGAGTGCTTTGTCGATATCTAAAGTGAACAAAACATTGGATAATTGAAGATGTCTACAAGCCAAAAGGATCTTCAAATAAGGTGAACATGTGGAAGGACCTTGATCGAGAGTGAATAAGTTGAGAAAAATGGGGATGTTTATGATGGCTTGGAGGTACAATGATCGGGTGAACGGTTGAATGAACCTGGTGATGGTGACCAAGCCTTGAACGAATATGTTTGTTAAAGCTTGCAATGACCATGAAAATGAACAACTTGGTGGAGTCGAAATTGCCAATATGCTTGGAAGGACAAAAAAGATCTGCTGATTGATGATGTTTGTATCAATACTGAGACATCATGTCATTGGTGATGTTTGAACATCGACCATGTGAGGATGTTTGAGATTATAGCCGTTACAAAGGTTTGAAAATCAAAAGAGATTACCAAAGTTGATCAGGAGCAATTTTGTCATTAATGAGCAAGTCTAACAAAAGTACACTAACACTGTTTTGGAAGAGATATAACACCGTTCTAACAAAAGAGATATAACACCGTTCTGACGATCTCTAGCAACAGTCTGTTATTGGCAATGGCTAGAAGCAATGGCTACTTGAGGATTTCGATGGGAAATGATTATATGAAGATGACTGGCTATATATTGAGTCAAAGAGAAGTAATTAGGTTGGGTGGAATCAAACAAGATGAGTCTTGTGCTTTGAGTCTTCTTCTTTGCTCAGTTTTTGTTGTTAGCTGTTGTTTATCATGATGTCATTGTATTGTGGTGCTACTATTTGTAATTAGTGACAAGAGCAAATGTACAGTAATGATAGCAGTACTTGAGTTCTGATAGTGTGATCTATTGGAAATTCGGTACTTGCTTATTATAACTTGTCTTGAAGATTACTAGTGGATTCTAACCTTGTTATGATTGTTTAGTCTTGAGAGTAGATGTAGATTTAGAGATAAAGCCAAACCACTATATATATATACCAGTGAATCTTCTATTTCTTCACTATTATCGTTATTTGATCTTTAAAGTCACGATTTGTCAAACAACAATATGCACATGATTTCTACAAATTGTTTCCGTCAATGTTTGAAGTTGAACTTGTTATATCTCGCAAATGTTTTTCATAATTCTCAAATAATTTATTCACCCTCTCTAGGTTGTATTATTAGTCCCAAGACAGTGTGTGTTATTGGATTGTTGTTTCTAGTAGCACTGTTGATTTTTGGTCGCCATGAAAGCTACCTCAAATCAACAAACAAGAATCCCACTGGGTATGAAAAAAGATTTTTTGCTGAAATTGCCAACAAATACCTTTCGAAAAGATGTATCGATGCAAACTGACAAAGGTCTTGAAAATGTTTTTTTTTTTGGTTGATGTTTGGCTAGAAAACATAAATAGCAAAAAAAATTATAAGTATTGAGACCGGGAACAATTGTTACCAGCCATGTAAAAGGTATTAAAATGTGAAGATAAACTGGAAGTAAAATTTAACAGCTGGCTTTCTTTTAGCGATCCCTTCTACAAATTGGAATTCAAGCATTTATACCTATTATTGACTTTTAACAATGATTACAAAGAAATCAACCACATCCTACATGACTTCTACAATGCAACAATTTCTATCTACAAGTGGTTATCCATAAATAAATGACTCAACTACTTCAGCGGTTGTGTCTTCTCCACTATTTCCACAGTTGTCTCTTCTCCACTTCTCCACAATTGCCACTACTTCAAGGGTTGTGTCTTCTCCACTTCTCCGCAATGGCCACTGTAAGTTGCTCGCGGACTTTTCAACTCCGCTACTTGACATTTGCGTTAAGTTTACTCCTTTACAAATAGCCCTTGACGGTTGAATTCAAAGTTATTGGCTCCAATAAATAGACAATTATTTCAACCTCATATCATCGACGTTCGTATCAATCATGATCTTTTCGCTGCTTAAGTCAACCTTCATTTGTCGACAATTTGTTCCAATGCTCGGTTATTTTCACATTCATTCTCTATCATGTAAAACTAATTTTCTTGTCAACCAATTGAATTTGCTGACTAAGAGGCTCAAACTTTGCCTTTGTTGCATCTAACTCCGTCTTTGTGAACCAAGTCGACGGTCAAAGGCTTAGACATGTTTTGGTGTTGGCGCTTACGAAATTTTCTCTTCATTCAACGTGAAATCTTGCGTATATCGACATGTGAATCTGTATTCTTCATGATCGTTGGAATTAGCATTCTCTTTCATTTTTAAATGTTTTTCTTTTAAGCAAAACCAAACATGCTAAACTCGAGCTTCACAAGCCTGCCCTCTTTGATGAGACATATAATTAGGTTATCAAGAGAAAAGAAGAAGAAGAAGAAGTGAGGGCAACTCTATGACATTTGAGGTATCTCGTCACATTAATGTAAACTATGATCGCTGACGCTGAGTGGAAGGCGATTAAGGAATTAAAATGGGTTTATGATTTTATTTTGCATGTGTTTGTGCACGTGTACATGGTTATTATTACCGGTTTAGTGATGGTAATCTTGCAATAGAACGACGTCAGATTTTCTTTGGTAACAGCGCCCCTTCACTTGTCGCTGTTAGTAGTTCTTTCCAATTCCTCTGTATCCTGTATCTTCTTGTACTATAAAATTTTCCAATTCCTCGTGAATGTTAAACTATGTCTCGCTCTCTCCTCCTCATCCTCTCTCTCCTCCTGTGCCTCCTCCTCGCCGCTGCCGCCCACTGCAGGGACCGCGACGAAGACTACTCCTCCTCCGATAGAGACCAACACGCAGACATGCGCTCGAAGTCCCTAATCCTCGCCAGGATCTTGTGCCTCGTCGTGGTCTCCGTTGGCACGTTCGTCGGCGGCGTCTCCCCATACTTGCTGAAGTGGAACAAGGCGTTCCCGTTGCGGGGGAGGCACTTCGCCGTAGGGTTGTTCCTGGTGACGGGGCTGATGCGCTGTCCCGTGGACGCCATGGAGACGTTCGGCCACCTGACTGAGAAGGGGTACCATACCTCGTTCATGCTCCCGATCGCCGGCTGGTTGCTCACCATGCTTGCTGACTCCGCCATATCCCACGTTCATGGCAAGAAGGAGGAGGAACAGAGCAGTCGCACCAATAGCGATTTGGAGGTCTCAGGTAAATGGAAAACAAAACTTGCTCCGTGTCCTAGTTTATCTTTCCTTTTTTTTCCCTTGTTTTATCTTTCCCTTCTTTTTTCTTTTTGGTGTTTGGGTTCCCATTATGAATGCGCGTGGAGGGTCAATTGCGTGAATTTATCTGTTGCCTGCAAACTCTGTTTTGCTCTGTAATGTGCATCAGAAACAGAGTCAATTCAATTGCATGCAGCTTGAGTTTGCCGAAACGGTCCAAAGACCATGACCATGGGCGCTGGTTCGTGGTAGTGTGTGGAGGTAGAAGAGTTTCGATGAATTTCGAGTGAATTAGTCAGAAGCAGAGTCTAATCAGTCTAGTTTATTGGTACTCTGTTTTTGGTAGCAGAGGATTGTAGGGGAAGGCAATAATTTTTGTTTCCTTTGTTTTGACTGGTTACCCTCCAGACCAGTGGGCCGATCGATCCTACCTTGTTGATTCCGAAATTGAAGCTGTTTAGGAGTTTCCGTTGGTCCACCGTTCTTTCGTTTTGCTCCATTATCAGAGCCGATTGACTCCATTTGATAACAAAACATCGGGACCATTTTAAGCTTTTCAGTTTTTCCTCAGCTCAAATCTTACAAATCTTTCCATTTTCATACCAGTCGGCGTTGTGCAGCGAAAGGGCAGCAGTGCAAACGGAGAGCCCCATCATCACAATGCGAGCATCGCCATAGGATCGCCCAGCAACAGCATCCTGTTGATCACAGCCCTCTGTTTACCCTCGGACATAGGAGGCGTTGCCATTGGAGTCATAGGAAGGACGGCAGATGCGAGGAAAGCCATGTGGATCATTTCCCTCCAAGGAATATTTGCAGCAATTGCAATGGGCATCGCCGTCCTGAGGACGATGCCCAACAGGCCTCTCTTGTCGGGTGTTGCATATTTATTTGCTTTCGCGATCGCGATCTCAAGCCCCATCGGCATGGCCATAGGGATCATAGTAAACCCTTCCACACGGGGTAAGGTTGCAGGTTGGATGTTTGCCATCTTTATGGGTTTGGCTCGCGGTGTGTTCTGGTACGTCTTTTCAAAGCTCTCGCTTTCCGAACGGTACATGCCGCAGAGCGTGGTACCTATTCGCAAGTTCTTGGCCAAGATGCTTTGGGTCGGGGTAAGAGCAGTCATGATTATCTGGGATGCCTTCGGATGGCTCCGCCATTGAGTACTTACGAGGGAGACAAGAGAAACAAGCACCACGGTTAGGGTTCCAGATACACGATTAGCATGGAAAGGAGGGAAATGGTCGGAAATAGCCGCTGAATTGGTGAAATTTAAGCTGTTGAGGTTTGTAAGTGTGCTGATAAAATTTTAAGTTACGAGCACACTTGAACACTCGATGATCGGAAATTCCAAAAAGCACATTGCAATGCATGTTTCGTTCGGCATCTTTTTCATTAAGAAGACTTCCAAAGTCAAAAGTAGTGCCCTGGGATGATTATTCCAGGGGTAAAAGTCTGGTTACATGGTAGACGAGCAAACTGGAGTACAATTCCACAAAACTTGATTAAGTTGCTGCAGAATTATCTCAAATACAGTATAGTTCATATAATGACGGACACAATGTGGGGCTGCGATTCCAGGGCAAAATGTGTGATTGAGTTCACGTCTAAATGAACGAACCACACTGACAGGTGCAAATTTGATAAATGAATTGAACCGCAGCATCTGGCCTCAACAGCCACTTCCGATGGACATCATCAAGCAAGTGGCATCAAGTCAAGCTAGACCCTGATTTTGGAGGGTAGGTCCATGCAAGAGAATTGGAAGCAAATACTTCATAGAGCCAGCTGGAGATATTTCTCAAAGCAAAATGACACAACAATTGGGCCAGCTAAGTCGCCGAGAGCACAGCCTACAAACCAATTGCACCATATTAGAATTTGGACATAGCAATATAGACGTATGCATCCCCTTTTGAACAGTTGATCAACTTCCGGGGAGGGGGGAGTACACAACCAAAAGAGTGCTTACCAATCCACTGCCCGAGTGAAGGGCGCATGATAGTGGCACCAAGCCCTGCTCCGATCGAAGCAAAAATCAGGGATGCACTACACTTCACAGTAATTACGTGGACCTTCTTCCCAAGAATTATAACTTGTTCTACTGAATCAACTTCTTCATCTTCTTCCTTGGACTTGAATATACTAGACAAGCATCGGTAAGTTTCAATTCCTACTTGAATGAGCCATGCTGCCGCAGTTCCTAGTAACTGCCCTGTTAAGGTACATGGTAGGCAGAAATGGTAAGATGGATGGTCAAGCAATTCATCACAGCAGTGAAGAAAGTTGTAAATATAAAGGAATTGACCTCTCAAAGTCGTCCTGCTAACACTCCACATATAAACTAGAGTTGGCATCCCTCTTTGTGCCTTGCGTGTAGTGGATTTGGGAACATCTGGACATAGTATAGAAAAAATTAGTAGGGTGACACTGGGTTAATTCACGCATATGCTGAGTAGTGAGAAAAGTACCTTTAAGAAGTTTCCATGCCATTCTTTGTGAAACATATTGGACAGCAAGCCTTTCCAAAACCCGTCTAGTAGTTACAACTGTAGTCTGGAGGTGAAAAAAATAGTTAAGTTTACTAGAGAGAAACTTTAGGCTTTTCTCGTTCTTTCTCTCAAACTTTTTCCTTCAAAAGAGAAGCAACAGTGAATCAACCATAACTTGCCACAAAGTCCTACAAGATATTAAACTTTGACGTTACTGCTATTGTTATTGCTCTGTAACCAAACAAAAGAGACCATAAACGGTAAACCTGAAAGGTGTATTCCACAACCCATATCTGCCCCAGATGAAACTACTAAAGTAAGATGAAGAATCCCAATAGCACAGAACTGTCCAATGGCTATAAGATCTCTCTACCATAAAGCAGAACAAAGTGATTTTCAAACTCAAACTGTTACCAAAACTTGCCGCAAAACTTCATGTCTTTTATTAAAAACGCCAAACATATTAGAATGCACTAAATCATAAGTAAAAGAGGGAAAAAATTAAGCAAAATGCCATTCCCGTAATTCTTCCACAGTTTCGTGATTACAACTTAATTTTATTTCTCAAAATAGATGAAATCTTCAGCTATGTTTCTTTCTTTACGCATTTAAAACCCCCCACTTTTTCCCCATATTTTTTTTTTTGCATCAAATGTGTGCTTCTCCACCAGTAAAAGAGAATCGCACATAGAAATGGGATGAAAGCTACCATAATGTTCTTAACTGCAATCAAGAATTTGGGAGATATAAGCGCTCACCTCCCGAATGATCTGTTTGACAGAATTTTTTAAGGGAACAACCATATCTACATGGTGCTCCTCATGGGCATCCTGCGGGAAGTTCTCATCCTCTTCCTCCTGGTTGCTGGACTGTATAAGAGGCAAATAGGACTGTAGAAAAGACCTTAACGAAGTCAAGGCAAATGTCCTAAACTCAAATGCTGAAAAGAGAGGCTTCATCTCTATTTTGTATATTTTGGTACTGTGCTTCAGAGATTCCCCACTCAGTATATTCTCGAAATTACTTCGTGTACTAGGAACATAATCTGCAGACCATCCTGTCCCAGCATCGCAGTATGCAACAGGCAACCTAAAACTGCTGCATGAGAATGCTAATTCAGATATCATTAAGGATAAGGGAAAGAAGGAAGAAAATATCAGCCCAAAGGCCAGTACAGGCTAACAAAACTTGTAGCCGAGCAGAGCCAAACTTTTCATCACTGAAATCTCAAAGTCTTAAGAAAGTATGCATGTGCATTTTTATTTTTTAATTATTTTTTTTTTGGGGGAGGGGGGGCGCCCAATAGCTGCTCGTCACACATAATCATACCAAAGAAAGAGAAAAAGCATACGCCAGTGAAAGCAAACACTGCCGACCGCCACCTCCAGCAAACATGAGAATGGCAACGAAACAGCTTATCTAAGATAAACCTCCATCAGGATACAACTCGTGTTTACATCCACATTAAAGTCACTAGCATCAGCTTTGCACTAGACATACGACGTCTACTGATCATTAAGAAACGAACAGTCCTAACTTTCTGCGCATTCCCCACCGAGAAATCGGGGATTTTCATCTCGACGCTTGGTCAAGCCAAACATCGATTCACATCATCTCCACACATAATTAGGATCTCCAGAACTTCGCAAAGTGACCCCGACTTCAGTACATATCCCAAAACACCAACCTGGCCACATCGCAAATCATACCAAATCATACCATAGAGTGAATGGAGGACATTCCACTCCCTAATCACTCTCATTCAGACCGTAATGGCGATTGCGAAGCAAAAAGACAATCGCTCCCGGTTACTAGCTCTCATCGCCGCGAGATTACCAAAGTCGAAACCCTTCACAGCTCAAGATACCAAAAACCAAAAGAGCCCTGATTTCCCAAGCTCCCTAAATCTATCGCGGGAACCGAATCATGGCTTCCCATTGCAAGGCTAGCGGACGCCTTGAAAGGTGCGGCGGGGACGATGCCCCCGAGATTCGCGAGAAGAGCGAGCGAGAGAGCGCGCGCGTACCCGAAGAGGAACCTCGCCGCGAAAGGGACGGCGGCGGCGGCGGAGGCGGCGGAGAAGTGCCCATAGGAGTGCAGGGAGTGGGAGGAGTGGAAGCTCGGGTTTTGCCTCGCGAGCTCGAGGACTAAGGCTATTCCGCTCATCGTCCTTGACGACGTCGATCTCGGTCAGCGCGAGCTGCAGTGCAGATCTCGATTTCCCTCTCTCTCTCTCTCTCTCTCTCTCTCTGTATCTGTATCTGTATCTGATGCTATGGATGTGCCCTAGGATTCTCAGCGGAGCTAGAAAGGGAGGCAGAAAGTCCCGAGAAAATTTGCTTTCCCTTCGGCTTTTGCCGAGAGAGTGCTTCTTTGCTATCAAAGCGAGTCGAGTGCTTTTTTATTATTATTTTATTTAGATTAATATTACGAAAAACCTTAGAGTCGCGTTTGCGATGAATTTATTCAAAATTAAAATTTTGATCACCAAAAACTCCAAATCAGTATGCTTATGATAAATTTGCTTCAAACTAATTTTTTGACCACAAAAACCCCCAAGCTAGTATATTTATGATCAATTTACCCTTCATTAAATTGAATTAATACAAAAAAAAGTACAAACTGGTACACCTAGGATAAACGGTAGGTAAAATTCCAAACCGGTACATTCGGCGGTTGTCACGTGTCATTTAACTAAGCAATTTGATAGCAAAATTTAACGGAAACTAACGGAGGCTAAATTTATCACAGCTATATAAGTTTGGGGTTTTTAGTAGTCAAAAAATTAGTTTGATATATATTTGTACAAGTGTACCGGTTTGAGATTTTTCGTGGTAATAACCCTTTTTTTGTTTTAAGCCAATGCTCAATGGGTTTATTTTGATAATACACATTAGCGATAAAATTATAACCTTGTTTTAGGTCATTTTAGTCATTTCGATAATCACGGTAATCTCGCATTGACTTCTGCCAAATGCATTAATCATTCGTGGCCGCAACACCACACTCCTTTATAAGATTTATCATCAAATGCGTGTGCTTCGGCACAACCCAACTATGAAAGGAAAATAATTTCTACAAAATCGTTCTCCGGCCTTTTCCTTTTTAGTTGGGTTAATACAATGAAAAACTCTAGACTAGTACACATGTGACAAATTTATCAAAAATTAATTTTTTGATCATGAAAAACCCCAAACTGATACACTTGTGATAATTTTACTCCATGTTAGTTTCTATTAAATTTTACTATCAAATTTATGAATTGGATGACACATGATAGTTGACTGGTGTATCAGTTTTAGATTTTACCTTTCGTTTGTCGCCGGCGTATCAGTTTGCAATTTTTTGTGGTATTAATTCAATTTATCGTAGAGTATTTACCGGTTTGGGATTTTGGCAGTAAAAAAATTAGCTTATAGTAAATTTGTTATAAGTGTATTAGTTTGGGGTTTTTCATAATATTAATCATTTTTTTTTATTTTTTAGCCAAATTTTCTCTTTTTGAGGTTAGGAAACTCATTTTCCATAACTTTTCAGTTTGAATTTTTTTTTTACCCGTAAATGAAATTATGTTAGCTGATCATTTACGGCAAACCAAATACGTGAAAAGTCAGTTCGTGCAAAATTCTCGTCCCCTAATTTTTGGATTATCCAATTTCCGTAAATGTTGGATGGTGGCCCGAAAAGATGGAAAGACAGAAGCCCAACAAGAAATTTGTGTCCTCAGTTGCCGGCCCGGCACTATCCCCGCTTCCAAACGCCCCGCCCACCCCCAACTCGAAAACGAAGCCAATCTCGCCGTGGCGCCAATCTCTCCGAGTTCTGGTCACAGATGTCGCTGCTCTCGTTTTGGTTTCATCTCGCAAGCCACCGGGATAGTGTTCTGATGCTTCGAAATGCCAAAATAGCATGACCCTGGATTTTCTTTTCATTGGATGAATGCTCTTATCTGCGTGTGCACTGATTGCCCATTGAAAAATGGTTCGGGTTGTACCGGATTGGGTTGGTAATCCGTGAATGTGGGCGTGGAATTCTGAACTTCTCATTTTTGAATTATAGGAGGATGATTGATTATGATGAATCGAAGGTGTCAAGTGCAGCCTGATGAACGCGCGTCTTCTGGGTTTGAATGTGGGTCGTGGCGTGCATGTGAAGCTGAGGCTTTCGCATGCCGAATGGAGACGATCATTTTTATCCTTATGATAGAGTCCTAGACGCACGATGCGTCACCGGCTCTGCCACAACGTGCATGGCCCTCACGATGCCAAGCTCTACAAGCTCTGGGATGAACTTGGAAAGGTTGGTCGTTAGAAAAGCCTCAGTGTCCTTTCTAGTCATCTCTACTAAGGTCTACAGGATAGACGCACTATTTTTCGAAATGTACATGGTGGTTTGGGCATTGCGCTGTCACAATAGGATAGACTACGTTTGGTTGTCCGGATTTTTAAATAGGATAAGACTGGATAGGATAGGATAAGAAATCCTGGGATTTCTTTATATCATGTCCACTGTTTGGTGGACTACGAATTTAAAGTTGGATAAGATAATTTTTGTTTTGTTTTTTTTGTTTGCTATTCACGAATCCGGAGGAGTTGGTGAAAGAAAAAAAGCCGAGAAATTTTTTTGGTGAAAGTGCACAAGGTGTGGAGATGAAGATGACAATGAGTGAAGTATAGGGTTTCTAGAAAAATAAGCAGTAGAAATCCTATTCGGGTCTATCCCTCTTCTCTCCTCGGATTTTTTTATCCGAACTATATCCGGTTTATATCCGACCTTATCCCATCTTGGACCACCACAAAACACAGGATAGGATAAAACATATCATATTCTGGCTTTTATCCGGTCGACCAAACGCAGCCTCATTTATTTTCTAGTCTACTTTCTATACATTGCGATGTCAACGACGGGAGTGCGAGAGGTTGACAGCCAAGGAAACAACCGGCACCGGCCAGGGTTTTGATCTTCCCGGGAGGCGTCTTGGCGGTTTCTCTAAAAAGCCACCTATTTCATCACTGCGGCAAATTGCTCTGGCTGCTGCAGAGAGGAGAGCAGTTTTGGGTTCTCTCTTGCCATCTGGACCTAGGCGTCTCGGTGGTGATAGTAGCATCGCGGTACTTAGTCCAGCACAAGCTGCTGCGATGGCTGCAGAAAGGAGATTGCAGGATGACATATGGTGTGGTTCTCAATTCAAAGATGGCGGGGATAAAGAAAGTAACTCTCATAATTTGCGAAATATTGAGAATGAGAAATCCCTTCAAAATCGAGGCATGATAATGCAGGAAGCCAAGCTTCGAAGAATTCGTGAATCGAATGAAGGTTTAGCTTCTCAGAGGAAAATTTCAAAACAAGACCCCAAGTGAAGCCATTTTCTTAAAAAAGGATCCAAAATGGATATTGTCTCAAATAAGGACCCGAAGTGGCTAACTTAGTCTCAAATAAGGACTCGAATTTCTAATCTTATTCACAGCCCGGGGCATTTTTGTCAAAAACATTTTTTTTTCTATTTTTTTTCCTTTTTTTTCTTCTTTCTCTCTTTCTTTTTGTCATCTTTTCTTTGTTTCTTCTTTTTTCATCTTCCTTACGCCAGGCCTCGCGCTACATCACCTCCATCTTCAGCGCCATCATCAGCCCCCTCTATCTCTCTGTGTGATCTCGTTTTATGACCAGGATCGGGTTTATTTCGGCGCAAGCCATTACAACACAGCCTAACTCGTTGAAGAATTTAAATTTCGCTTATCGAAATGGTTTGTAGACAATTCCATGAAGCCAAAACGAGCTTGCAAAAATAGGTTCTCTTTATCCCGACATTCATCGTTCCGATCTCAAAGCCATAACATGTTTCTGCTTTTTCCTAGATTCCAACTTCTTCCTTCCGTCAATCCGGCAACTGCAATTTTTTGTGCTCTTTTCAGTCCTTCTTGCCAACAACAGAAGCAGCAATAGCCAAGCAATGCCAGATCATCTTGTTTGACTAACTTATGCCTCCAATCAATTGACTCTTGCTTGGTGATCAACAGTTTCACGCCAAAGAACAATTTCGTTGCGGCAGGCGACTATTTCAACGTTGGCAACAATTTTGCCCCATTAATTTCAAATTCGGGTTTGCCCTCTTGCGTGAATTCGATTTTTCGAAGATCCTCCTTCTCCTTTGCAATGACAATGGCCCCTTTCAGTAATCCCAAGTCTGGAGACACCCACTCACACTTTTGCCATTCTCATCGACACATCTCTTCTCCTCAACCGATACCCCATCCTCAGATTGACCACCAATCAATCTCACATCATTAACCGCAAAAACTGCTGTGTTCGGTTGCCACATTGGCCATTGACACATCCTATTTGAGCCCTCGACCTCGTCGGCCAACACCCTCGATAGAAATTCCAGCATCTACGTTGTCAGACGGAGGTCGATCCGAGCCTTAGATTGAGCATGAATGAGTTGAGATCTGATGCATCTTGAGGAACTGACGATTTTATCGTCGGAGAAGGCGGCTGGCAACAAATAACTCCAATCTGACTTCTCATCACCGAGACTGCTCATAGCCTGCGTGACGATGTGAAGCTCACGAGCTCGCTGGTGGGGGAGCCTGATGATGGTGTTGAAGACGGAGGTGATGTCGAGCAAAGACGGAGACGTGAGGAAGATGAAGAAAGAACAAGAAGAAGAAAAAAACCGAAGCAAAAAGAGAGCGAAAATGAAGAAAGAAAAAAATATCCTTGGACGAAAATACCCCTAGCTATGGATAAGATTTGGAGTTCGGGTCCTTGTTTGAGACTCAGTTAGACATTTCAGGTTCTTATTTAAGACAATGTCCACTTCAAATCCTCTTTGAAGAAAAGGACTCTATTTCAAATCCTTATTTGAAAATTTTCCTCTTCCCAATCATCCAACAATGACGTGGATCAGAATCACTTGGATTTGACAGGAAAGATGGGACATGTGGGGCAGCAGATTATCTAAGCTCTGCACATCAGAGAAGAAATTTTGAATCAGATAATGCATCTGATTCTAAATTCAAATGTCATTTGGGAATCACTCCATCTGGCATGCCAATCAATTTGACTTCTTGGCCAGGTCTCGAGGGCACTGCTAAACATCCTTCAATTGAGCTCCTTATGTGGGCATGTGGAATATGCGCCTTAGTATATCCTGTGGGTATTATGATTTGTAAATGAATGCCAATGGTTGTTAGATTAGATAATCGGTTCCATGTTGTTTTGACACTTTCAGTGTTTTCATTTCTGCATGTTTTCTCATTCTAAGTTTTTCCTGATTGTTAGATTGATCAATCTCAATTTATTTTCTTCCTTCTGTTTGAAGATTGCATGTGCAGTTGCACTTCTCATATCCTTGTCCATCTTTTGGTATTAGTACTAAACCTGCAACTGAGCTACTCATAGTTGCTAGATGTGTTAAAAAAGTGTTGCTTTACAAGAGTTTTCTTGTTGGTTAACTGGAAGATTTGGCTACACGCGAAATTGTGAATTGGGTGAGAATCTAAAAAATAAATCAAAGCTTTGTAACTTTTGCATCGTGACTTGAATTTTTTTAACTTTCTACATTATGCAGTCGATAAAGTTTCTTTGAGGTGTGATTAGCATTGCTTCATTTTCATCTCACCAGCCAGATTCATGGGCAATTTCTCTCTATCTTGCTGCATTCCTTCTACAGCTCTTGTATAACACATGCATTTGGCTTCATTTGTCATGGTGTCATGCAGCCGCTGGCTCCAATCTGTAAGCTTTGTGGTTCAGAAAGGCTTAAGGATGAGGGCTCCAAATTCAAGTCCTGGTCCTGTAAATTCTGCACGTTGAATAACAATGTCGACTTAGAGAGATGTTCAGCATGTAAGCAGTGGAGAAATTCACACGGGCCTTCAGTGTCAGCAAGAGCACCATGTTGGGGTGATTAAGAGTTTGTCATGTTGGTGGTATTCCACTTCCTACTTTCTACTGCCAGATAATTTTTTATACACCCTTCTGTCTGTTTTCCCCGGAATTTGGGTATATGTAGATTCTACGAGGGCGATTTGTTGCCTACTCTTGATGGGTTAAAAAGGAAGCAATATTAATGATGTGACCTCTAATGAGAGATGTAACAACCAAGTCAATACAGTTTATTTACAGCCTGAGTAATCTGCACTGACTTGTTTCCTATTGGAAAACTGCAAGACCAAAATAGGCAAAGCATTAGAAGCATTATTCGGTATAAACTAGTGGTGGGTAAATGTAGTTAGAAAAATAAATAAAGCTAATATTGAATGAGAATAATGGCTCTTGATATTTACATAGTATATATCCACACATCTGGAATTTGGTTGTGTTTCTTCCAAGGGTTAGTTCCATTGAATTTCTAAATTGATACCCTCATGACTCATTTACTTCAATCTACTTTTCGTCTCACAAAAGATTCCAAATTGGTACCCCTTATTTATTTATTCCAACTAATTTTCATTTTACAAAAAATCTCAAACTAGTACCCCTTAACACACGTAGGCCAAATCTACCCTCCATAGTGGTTTGGAATATGATGTGGTTGGTAGATTTGGATCAGGAGTATCGGTTTGGAATTTTTTATGAAATGAAAATTAATTTAGGATAAATATGTTACGAGAGTACAAGTGTAAGGTTTTTTTTTTTTTTTTTTGAGACGAGAACTAGTTTGAGTTAAATGTGTCATCGGTTTGTGATTTTCAACGGCATTAACCCTTCTTCCAATTGATTAAGGCTCCATTCGTTTGGCGGAAAATATTGCGTTTTTGGAAAATGTTTTCTCGGAAGTCATTTTCCTAGAAAATGTTTTCCGGTATTCGGCAATTAATATGAAAAAGTTTCGGTAAATATTTTTTGCCGGTGGTGGCGGCGGTGGTGACCGGCGATGGTGGCGGCTGCGGCCGCTGGCGATCGGCAGCCAATGGCGGCCGTTGGTGACCGGCGGCAGCGGCGGTGGCCGGCGACCGGAGGGGGGAAGGAGGAGTTTAGCGGAAAATGATTTCCGCTTCTTAAAAGTGGAAATCATTTTCTATAGACTTAAGCTATTTTGTAAGGGGGGAAAGGAAAATGTTTTCCCACGGAAAACGTTTTCCGCCCCCCGAACACTGGAAAATATTTTCCGAGAGAATATTTTCCGCTAAACGAACGGAGCTTAAAACTTTGTCCATTTATCCGAGACTTTTAGATTGCCAATTGTTAGTAAGTTGACAAGGTTAGCATACTTTCAGCTTATGCATAAGAATAAGAGCTACCACTTTATTATAGAATTAGATTTGAGAGGAGAGTGGTTTAGCATTACATTGTCATTGTAGTTGCAAGGTAAAATCCATGAGAATAAAAAATATCCACATTTTGCTCATGGCTTCTGTATATGATTATTATGATAATCTTGAGGTGATCCATTGTCGAAGATCAGCAATTTTTCCGTGCTAGTGTGCAGATTCTAACAATCGGTTCCTTTGAAAGTGTAGGAAAAATATATGAATAAGGAGAAGAATTTATGTATTGGAAGAAGAATACATAACACTGTTTGTTGTAATTAAAAATAATAATAAATTCAAGAAAGCAATAACAAAATAAACAGGAGGTGAGGTACGGCTAACCGAATCTCCTTAAGGTGATTTGTTCCTGCTAACGGTGCTTAGCAGCTTCACGAATTATGCCTGCCTCCCAAGATACAACACCTTAAACCTGTTTGAATTAATACTGTACAGACAGGACTCTGTCGAACACTTCTTGAAACTAGCACATTTAGAGAAAATTGAAGAGAGGAGATGTAGGTGTTTTTTGACTATTTTTTGGATTGAAGAATTTCAACTCTATTATAGAGTTTTAGAATTAATCTATAGAAATGATACATGAACTAAAAATTAAATAGATACAAGAATCCAAGAGATACATGAATTAAGTAGATACATGAATTCAAGAAATACATGAACTCGAGAGATATATGAATTAATGAGATACGTGAACGAAAGAGACATATCTCATTTTGCTCACATTCGTTTATCTATTAACCCACCATGAATACAATAATCCCCCACATTAATGGATCAACAAAACATTTTAACTTGAGGAATTCTAAGTGTGCTTGTGGAAATACATTGCATCAAGATAGGTAGCTTTCGCTTTGAACCTTTTTTAGTGAAAGCCTATCGGACATACTTAACCAATCGGTGGACAAAGCCTTGAACAACCTGTTGCTAGTGTAAGCCCAGACAATAGACCTCACCCAGAGTATCTCTAAATGAAGATTGGTTCTCGGTTGCATTCATTCTTTCGGCCTTGAACCTCTCAGGATTCATGTGTGCTTTAGAAAATCTAGCCTTTAAAGATTTTCATAGAGTCGGTCAGCTCCGCGCATATAGGTGCATTCCTATTGAAGGTATCCTACCATACCTTACTAGGATGTCAAATTCCTAGTAATAGGAATCATTAAATGCATAGCGTACCCTTCAAACGCTGTAGGAAGCACCGTTGCCTCATAGGAGTGGGAGACAGTGCGCACAGTAAAGTTTCTAAAATTTGTGTTGTTTTATTGAACCTTGTCCATGGGATCTCCAATCGCTAGATTAGGTTTCCACCCTAAAACCTTTTTATTGAGTCAAGGCTCTTAACCCTATTCCCCTCCATGCGCAATTTACCTGCTCTCTCAACAAACCTTTTGTCAACAGATCTGCAATATTTTCCTTTGACTTCACAAAGTCCAAAGAAATTATTCCATTCGAGAGCAACTGCCTTACGTTATCATGTCTACAACGAATGTGTCTAGACTTACCGTTATATATCACAATTCGTGCTCTTGCAATCGCTGCTTGATTGTCACAGTGCATGCATATATGGAGGCATATGTTTTGGCCATAACGGAACATCCTCTAGAAATTGTTGAAGCCACTCTGGTTCTTCGGCAGTTTTATCTAAAGCAACAAACTCTGATTCCATTGTGGAGCACACTATTAGAGTTTGCTTTGAGGATTTCCACGATACTGCGGCACCTCCTAGCGTGAACACATATCCGCTAGTCGATTTCTACTCATCGAAATTCGAAATCTAGTTGACATCATAGTAGCCTTCCAAAATAGCTAGATATTTGCCATATTGTAGAACATAGTCTTTAGTTCTTTACAAATAATCCAACACTCTCAAAAGTGCATTCTAATGCTCATGACCAGGATTACTTGTATATCGGCTCAGTTTTCCTATTGAGTGCATAATATCCAGTCTAGTACAGTTCATGATGTACATGATGCTGCTGATCACTTGAGACTACTCTAGCTGCCCAATACTATTTCCAGTATTCTTTCTTAATGTTAGGTGTGGAAGAAAATGATTATTCGTTTCTTTAATATCGAACCCTTTAAACCTCTCAATTACCTTTTCAATGTAATGGGATTGTGTTAAACCTAGACCATCCCGAGTATAACATCCATAACACCCAAGTCTTTCATCTCAAAGTTTTTTCTTGAGAACATTCTTGGTGAATTGTATAATCTCAGCGTTACCTCCAAAAATCAACAAGTCATCAACATATAGACAAATAAGTACACATCTAATGGTTGTGGATTTAGTGTATACATATTTGCTACACTCATTGATTCTATATCCATTTTGGATCATCATACGGTCAAATATCTCATACCATTGTTTAGGAGTTTGTTTAAGTCCATACAATGATTTGATAAGTTTGCACACTTTGTGTTCTTGTCCTTTGACCTTGAATCCTTCAGGTTGATCCTTATAAATCTCCTCGTCGAGATCACCATTCAAGAATGCAGTTTTCACATCTATTTGATCTACCTGCAAATTTTATAGCGAAGCTATATCAATCAACATCCTAATAGATGTTATTCTCATTACAGGTGAATAAGTATCAAAGTAGTCTAGACCCTCTTTTTGTGTAAACTGTTTCGCAACAAGCCTTGCTTTATACTTATCTATGGAACCATCAGTTTTATGCTTCTTTTTGAAAATCCATTTACATTCAATTGGTTTATTTCCTGATGGAAGATTAACCAATTTCCAAGTGTAATTACTTAGGATAGAATCAATTTCATTGTCAACAGCTTCTTTCCAGTAAGGAGCATCTGGAGTTGACATTGCCTTTTGAAACGTTTGAGGCTCACCTTCTAACATGTATGTTGGAAAATCAAGTCTGAAAGATTTTTCAATCTGCGACCTCTTACTCCTTCGAAGTTCGGCTTCTTTGGCCTCAACTTCCTCAATCTCAAATTCTGGATTTTTAATTCTCTTTCGAGAAGGTTCACCCTGATTTCTTTTCATAGGATATATATTCTCAAAGAATTCAGCATCTCTTGATTCTAGGATAGTATTGACACGAATTTCCACATTTTCAGATTTATGAACAAAAACAATGTATGCGGTGCTATTTTGAGCATAATCGATGAATATGCAATCCACCGTTTTATGTTCCAACTAAGTTTGTTTCGGAGGAGGAATTACCACTTGGCTAGGCACCTTCACACTTTCAAAAATTTGTAGGATGGTAACGTTTCATTCCATAATTCATATGGAGTTTTACCTATATTCTTGTGTAGCACTTTATTTAAAATGTAATTTATAGTTAAAACTGCCTCCCCCCACAAGTTCTGAGGTAAATGTGAACTCAAGAGCATGTTGTTAGCCATATCCTTTAGAGTTCTATTCTTCTGTTCAACAACTCCATTTTGCCGTGGAGTATAATTTGTAGTTGTTTGGAGAATTATCCCTAAACTAGCGTAAAACTCTTTTAAATTGGAAGAATTGTATTCTCCTCCTCTATCAGACCTATGCACTTTGATTCGTCTATTAAGTTGGTTCTCGATACTTGATAAACATGCCCATAGCCTCATCTTTGCTAGTTAATAAATAAACATAGCAAAATCGAGTACAATTATTTATAAAAGTGATGGAGTACTTCTTTCCACCTCTACTTTCTACAAACTTTAAAGCACATAGATCACTATGGATTAGTTGTAGAGGTTCACTCATTCTTTCAATCAATTTGAAAGATTTCTTAGCAAACTTAGCCTCAATACAAGTCTCACACCTGTAATGGGCATCCAACTCAAACCTTGGAATTAGCCCCGAGTTTGCTAATTTTTTCATTGTGCTATAGTTTATATGTCCTAATCTACCATGCCATAGATAAGGAGACACAATAGTGTAAACTGAAGACTTTTCTTTATTAATAATATTTGGGTACAAGAATTTAGAGTTTACATCAATAATAGCCACATTGGCTTTGAACATGTCATTATATAGGTACCATTTCCCCACATACATCCCCCCTTTGGAAAGTACAAACTTGTCAAATTCAAATACAATTTTGAAACACTTCTTGACAAGTATGGGGCCATAAATGAGATTCTTTTGGATCTCCGGTACATGCAGCACATTTTACAGGATGATCTCCTTGCCAAAGGTGAACTTCAGGATCACCTTTCCTCTCCCGGCAATTTTTGCTGATGAAGAGTTAGCCATATAAATCATCTCATATTCCTCAACTTTCTCGTATGATGAGAACATATGTTTATCCACACAAATGTGATTTATGGCACCTATGTCGAACCACCAATCGATATTGTTCGACACCAAGGACACCTTGGACATCACCACAGCAGTCAGACTCTCATTATCTTCCTATCGCCACTGTTTAAAGCTCACACAGTGATTTTCTCCAGTTTCTCATTCGGTGTCACTAGAGGTGGTATCGTCAAACTAGGCAAAGCCTATTGAACCATCCCTCTAGAAATTGAACCATAAGTGAGGCTTGCACTATTTTGAAAAACAATCTTGGTTATATCAGTCAAACAACTTGCACCCGTACCACCATAGATCGTTTCAGCCCATAGGCTCGCAGCATTTGTTGCTACAACACCAGGCCACGAGGTCTCAACCTCACCGATCGAAACAACCATAGGAACATCTCCAGAAATATTCCGGACATCATCGGGTACTTGATTGTTATCGGCCATCTCGATTTTCTGATAAACCTAACAAACAATAAAATCAATTGCCTTAAGATTGTTGGAAAAATATATGAACAAGGAGAAGAATTTATGTATTGGGGGAAGAAGAATATGTAACACTGTTTGTTGTAATCAGAAAAAATAATAAATCCAAGAAAGCAATAACAAAATAAACAAGAGGTAAGGTACAACTAACCAAATCTCATTAAGGCAATTAGTTCCTGTAAATAGTGCTAAACAGTTTTATGAATTATGTCTTCCAAGATACAACACCTTGAACTTGTTTATGCAACAGGGCTTTGTCGAACACTTCTTGAAACATCACACTTAGAGAAAATTGAAGAGAGGAGATGTAGGTATTTTTCGACTATTTTTTGGAATGAAGAATTTCAACTCTATTTATAGAGTTTTAGAATTCATGTACAGAGATGATAAATGACCTAAAAATTAAATAAATACAAGAATCTAAAAGATACATGAACTCGAGAGATACATGAATTAAGTAGATACACGAATCCGAAACATACATGAACTCGAGAGATACACGAATTAATGAGATACATAAATGGAAGAGACATATCTCATTTTGCTCACATTCGTTGATCCATTAATCCACCATAAATACAACCAAAAGAGGGAAAAAGATATTAATTTGAGAGTCTAATACCACCAAATTCATTTCTTGCATAGAAACTTTGGTCAATAAGACACGTCAAGTTTGGTTTAGCTGAATACCCTGTCGCTTGAGTTTTGCCTATTGAACGTACATTACTCCTTTAGCAGCTTCTGTCTTTGTTCTTTAAATGGACTTATGTTGCTTAAGCATTTTAAAGAAGCATGTATTACTAACTGATTGAGCCATGCCACAAAAGAAGACACTAACCATTGTGGTCACTTACAATACTAGAAGTATGGACTTAAAAGAATAATATGAGATAAGCTTATTAAAGAGAGACTACACATGCAAAGTGTATGAAAGCTAGTTTTCACATAAAGACGATGAGTTTTCATTGGCCATTAATTATAGCATCATGCATTGTGCTAGGAACTAATGAAACATCACTGTGCTTGTCAACGGTATTGATAAGGTACTTTTCTAAACTTGAGCATTCCCAATGCTTTCCGGACTAAGGGCCCATTTGGTTCAATTTTCCAAATGCTACTTAGAGGAATGCAAATACCTTTAGGTTAAAGTCCCTTGGGGAAATGTAAGTGGTGTTTGGTAAAAAATCATTTGTAAAGTTACTTCGGCCTAAGTAGTGTTTGGTAAATTTTTTTTTTTGCAAAAAGGCTTTGCAAATTATCTTTTTTATTAAAAAAAAAAAACCTACCCTACCCTTCGCCAGAAGCAGAGAAGGCCTAGGCTGCCGGCGAGCTAGATCTGGCGCCGGTGGCCATCGCCCGAGGCTAAGCGACCCCCGGCGAGCTAGATTTGTCACCGGCGGTCATCACCCGAGGCCAAGCGACCCTTGGCGAGGATTGCGTGACCCAAGCGGCAGATGGCCTTGCACAACCCAGGTCGGCAGTGCCTGGGTGGTCGCGCGACCTTAGGTGGTCGTCACCTGGGTCGTGCAACCTCACTGGCCTCTCGTTGGCCCAATTTGGTATCGACCGCCCTTGTTAGCCGCCTCACGAAGAAGATGAACAGTACTAAGAGGGGCAAAACCGGAACAAGCTAAAATAAGTGAAGTTAGTTTGGGGACAAAAAATTTGGGTTCAGCATTTGGCCAATGCTAAGCCGAAAGTTGAACCAAACGGTTCAGCATTTTGGGAAGGAGCTTTCAAGGCTGAAAGCCCTTTCCCAAAGCTGAACCAAACGAGGCTTAACTATATCGACATTGTTGCAGCTGTGTATCTCATTATTCGATGGTGGTCTCAGTGACTACTATAGTTTACTCAAGCATTGTCAATGTAGATAATGTACATCCAAAGTAACTGCGAACTACTATAGTTTACTCAAGCATGGTCAATGTAGATAATGTACATCCAAAGTAATTGCAGATTCCGACAAAAAAAAATAGTATCACTGTGGATAATGGGTCCTATTGTTTAGGTTCGTGCAGAAGTTGCCAAGTAACTGCAGATTCCAACAAAAAAAAATAGTATCACTGTGGATAATGGGTCCTATTGTTTAGGTTCGTGCAGAAGTTGCCAATTAAGATAGGGTTCTTGGCTTGAAGGAGCTAGCAATTGATTGGCAAAGAGTGACTTCAAAGCTCAAATTTCTCTTTAAAAAAGCCCACAATTAGAGAACAAAGGGAACAAAGACACTACAAGTGCCAAAACTTGTGTACGGCGTTCACTTTAGTGCCTAAAATTTCTGTCGGATCACTTAAGTGTCAAATCGAAAAAAACACGATCACTTAAGTGCCAACGGCGAAAAATTCCGACCAAAATTTACATGTGGCATTTACAATTAAAAGAAAAATGTGACATGGCATATTTTTTAAAACACAATCCACGTGGACATAAAAAACGACATTGTTTTTCCATCCAACGTGGCTCCAACAAACGAAATGACATCGTTTTTCATCCGACGTGGCTCCAACAAAGCAAATGACGTCATTTGGAGCCTATGGCCAAAACGATGTCCTGGATGCATGAGATACTTCGCTTGCTTGGCCGAGGTTGCAGAACGTCGGCAACCCTTTACCTGTTATTGCACACAAACAAAGCTTGCTCGCTCACCGCCGTCCCTCGGTCGCCGTCGCTCGGTCGCTGTCACTTGCTTGCCGTTGTTCACTCACTGTCGTCATCTCGCCATCAATCATTCAGGTTAGTCATCTTCTCTCTTGAGGCGCCAACTGCGAAAATAGGGCAAAATTAAGGCTCAGCTTAGAGGGAAAAGGGTTTTTGGTAATGGATAAGAAAAAATTGGTACTAGTTGTGGGGACCTCACTTTGTTAAATCAATTCGGTGCTATTGTGGGGACCAAATTGACTAAATCAACTTTGTTGGTTTCGTTCTAGAAAATGACAACCGCGGAGTCAATTCTCGCCAACGTCCCTCAATTGCTGTTGCCTGCCTGCCGTCACTCACTCGCTGTCGTCGTCTCGCCGTTAATCACTCAGGTTAGTCATCTTATCTCTCGAGGCTTCAATTGTAAAATTAGGGCAACAAGGGCAAAATTAGGGTTCAGCTTGAAGGAAAAAGGGTTCTTGGTAATAGAGAAGGGAAAGTTGGTACTACTAAATAGATTCATTTTTGTTGTGGGGACCTCACTTTGTTTAATCAAGTGCTATTATGGGGACCAAATTGATTAAGTCAACCTTGGTTTAATTCTAGAAAATGACAACCGTAGAATTAATTCTTTAATCAATTTTTTGTGATTGTGGGAGTCTCCATGTAAAATTATTGTCCTTTTTGCTATGTGGTCACAAAATTCATGGTATGAATTTTGCTTCTTTTGCATTATAAATGCTTAGACTTATCACCAGTATAAGTACAATCTTACAAATAACAAAGTTTTTAAATGGAAATAATTTTTTTCAAAGCACAAGTTATAGAAAAAGCCCAGTTCGACTAATTTCTAAAGATACATACAGATCTTGTCCTCTCGCACAGGGTAAGATTCCATATGTAGGATGAGGGCCTAACCCCAAGAGTTACTCTAATTGAGACATCATGCTCTAATTCAAATCATTTACACCTAACACTTGACAACTTAAAGGATTTCTTGATGATTCTTGATAAAAGTACTAACATGCTCGAGTATTGTGGTCCAAACAATGTTTGGGGAGTAATACTTTTACCATGGCAGCGTGTCACAATAGAAGTTTGTAACATTCTAACTATACAAATTCAAGGAAAATAGCACGGTCGTCCATTTATTTGAAAGAAGCAGCCTCATACAAACCAATATAAACTTGTTCTCATAATATATACTTATTGGATAAAATGGCAAGCTGATTAGAAGGATCAAAATTATAAAGTTCACAAAATAAAAGTTATACATTTCACTAGCTAACTAGAAAACTCAAATAACCAAATCATATCTCCCGTGACTAACCAAACTAAACTCGAGAAAAATAATTGTACATCATATACACAACTATCTCAAGCTATACGAAAAATCAAACTCCAAAAATGTTCAACGTTGAAACTGTTCTCGTCCTACTTAATTAGTAGCTGTAAAATCTGAAAAAGATTGAAAATGAATGGCATGAGCAAACCAGCGCTCAATTCTCTTCTAAATAAATCGAGTGTGCATGGTGTATAGTATTAATCATTTCAAAATAAAATACACTTCCCAGACCCAAGTTGTCACAAGCCTTAAAGACCAAAGATATATTCATATAGTTTCATATAAGTTCATATGAATTTGAAATATTTAGTTAAACAATAATATCAAAGTGGTCCCATCCGCTGACTAAGCTATATGCTCAGTGTCAAAACTGCGGCTATCCTTAATTCCTTGCGATAAGTGTAATATATGGGTTTTAACCCAGTAAAAAAAAAATCAAAAAGTTAAAAGTTGCTACAGTGATGCTCTGTTTTTCTCATTTAAGGCGAGAGCTTGCTCGGCTGAGACAGAGAGAAAGGAAAAGAAAGAAAGAGAGGAAAAGAGAAAGAAGAAGAAGAAGAAGAAAGAAGAGAGAGAGAGTTTGGTAGCATGGGGTTTTGCCAAGCCGATTCGACTTCATAATACAACGCTTGGTAAGTGCTCGCGTCTCTCGTTCATTCAATCGGAGTATTTTTCGGGTTAGGGCTCAAATTTCGGAGTTATGTGATATTTGAATGGCGAAGTTTGATTTTTGAGTCGTTAAGCTATAAATATATATATAGAATTGATAGTTTAGGGTGTTGCAGGATAGTGAGATTTTATGGAACTCGATTTGGACTTACGGTTTGCCGGATATGAATTTTTAAAGTTGGCCATGCAAGGTGAACAGTGCGCGATCAGCGGCTTTTAGGCTGATTTTCGTTGGTTTTCGGCTCGATTTTGGGACGGCCAAGTTGGGGTTCTTGTAGTGCTCTAAATGGGCTTTCTATTGACTATAAGCTCGCTTGAAACGGGATTCGGTGGAGGAATTTATGATGCAATCAAGCTCCGCGCTCAAGCTCCGAGTTGCGGAAGGTTTTGGATAATCGTTTCAGACAAGCAATTTGTGGGCGCCTTTGAGTTGTCATGTTAGCGTTTAAGCGTCGTTTAGCCATTTCGTAGTTATCGTAGTATTTTACTTGGTTTTGACGTTGATTCTCGTTTAATTGTTAGGATTACGAAATCGTCGGTTCGAGTGAGCGTTGTTATTTGATTTTTTGGGATTCCAGGTGAGTGGTTTTATCTCTTTTTTGAGTTTGTAAACTCATATTTCGAAAGCGATATGAATTAGATATGTTATGAGTTAAATAACATTGTTATTACATAGAAAGTCGGGTCGGGCATTTACTACCCTGTTAATTATTTGAAAATGGTATGGTAAAGCATTTTTGGAAATGACTTATATATCGATTATCGTTAAATGAATTGAGGAAATTCTTTATGAAATGAATTCTTTTGTTAAAGGTTATACATATCAATTTATGAAGAATTTTGAAACGATGTGAAAAATATCTTGTAAAATGCGTTTGGTTTGACGAACGAAGTTAAGAAAGATTATGTATTTTATTTTGTGAAATTAATTAGTGATATTGATTGTGGATTTGATTCCTGGTATTTGAGAATGATTTGAGAATCGTTTTTGGAAATGTATTGTGAAAAGATACATAAGTGTATTGTGTTACGAACTAGTTTATGAAATGAGCTCGAAAATGATTCAAGAAATGCTCTACGAAACCTATTTCCGGCGGATGAGTCGTGTTGCGAGAAAGTTATTTGTTTGATTTGTGAAATGCATTATGGATTGGATTTCTGATATTAGATGATGATTGTTTGATGTTCAATATAGCTGTGAGCCCATTGAGAGGCTTGGGGGTATGCGTACCAGGTTTAGAATATCCTTCTGAGCCAAGCCACCAGCTTTGTAGGTGGAGACCTTGCTAAGGGAGAAATCTTAGTAGCCTTGTCACAAGGTTTTGTATCATGACCATAGTTAGATATTGAGCGATAGATTGATCGATTGAATGAACCGTCGACGTTTGATGTGATATGAGATTCATTAATGGAATAGACCATTAATGTGTGATTTGAGATTAATCAATAGGATGGACCATTGACGTGGTTTTTATAGAGATTGATCAATGAACTTGACCATTAATAGTTTGAATTGTGATGGTGGATTTAAATATGTATTTGTGACTTGTACAAAGGTTTGATGAAATGAAACAACTCTTATGTGACTTGATATATATTTTAAACCTTGATTTTGACTTTTGGAATTCTGGTATGATTTTATATATTCATGCTTAGTGATTGCTTGATTTGCTTAAAAGAGATACGCATTGCTTACTGAACTGTGGTTGCTCACTCCTCTCTTTTCCCAATCTTTTTAGGTTCTTTGATTAATAGTCAATAAAGCGAGAGTGATGTCGTGGGGATTTTAGGGTGGTTTGAGACTGCGTCCTTCGGGTGAAAGGACGGCCGTGTCATCTCCTATCCTAGTAGGTTTCGAGGTGTGACGATAAGACCTACCAAGATTCCCTTTTTAGAGTAATCTTTCTCTACATCAACTGATGGCTCGACCTAATAGTATGTCTTGAGATGGTGTTCATACTCACAACCTCGCAACAGATTCAAATCCTAGCGACAATGAACTCAAAACCACCAACTTATCCTCCAATTTTAAACTAATTTAGAAAAGCATTTCATAATTAAGTTCACAGATATAGCTTTTCATAATTCATTCCATCAAGAAGGATACATGTCATATAACATTTCTTAAACCATTTCACAGATAAATCAACTCAAACTATTTCAACAGATGCTTTACTATGAAGAGGATGGCCCAAAGCTTGTTGAAGAACTTCTACCTTTTGCCCAGTCTATATAGTCTCTTCAAATGATTCAACCTTGTTCTCCATCTCATCGAGAGTACCCAAAACCCGACTGAGCAATTGCTCATCCATCCCAGAGCTTTCTTCCTTCGCGCTAGACTCCCCTAAGTCTTCACTTTCTTTTTCTCTGGCGATAAAATTCCTTCCAACGGTGCCTCTTTCTATACGTCCACTGTCTGTTTCTGCTTCCTCCTTTTGCTCATATCTCCTTCTGTTCTCTTCATCTTTTCTTCCAACAGAATCCTCACTTTCTCCTCATTCTTCTCAACCACTTTTACAACTTCTCCTTTCGAGACAATCTAGCCAACGGTTGTTAGTTGAAATTGCATCTTCCTTACAGTTTCTATTCCCACACGAACATTTGACACCTTCTCAGTTTCCAGCTCGTCAGGGTTGTCACTCCCTTTCCTCTTAAAGCCTTCACGAGACCACCATACAGGAGTTTGCGTGGCTGCTTTCGAATGGTGCAATGCATGGGCAGAAAGATAGTGTGGAGAACGCTGAATGCAACTCCATTCAGGATTTTCCACATAACCCTGACGTAATTATGGTTTGTTACTTCTATTGTTGCGGTTCTTATTATCAGTAGTCAATTCCTAGTTATTGTACAAGCAAATTTCCATTGATGGTTCTCACTGGAAAGAAGTTATGGCAATTTTTTCCTAAAAGTTTGAAATAACAGATAATAATATTAATACATTAATGTGGGCCGGGTTGTGCATGTGAAGCTGAGGTTACGCAGGCCGAATAGAGAACATCAATTCTATCCTTATGATCAAGTCTTCTTTCACAATGCTTCACGAGCTCTTTCGCAATGCGCACGGCCCTCACGATGTCAAGTTCTACAAGCATTGGGATGAACTTAGAAATGTCGGTCCTTACAAAAGTTTCAGGGTCCTTTCTAGTCATCTCCGTTCAGGTCTTTAGGATAGATGTACTATTTTTTGAAATGTACTTGGTGGTTTGGGCATTGCGCTGTCAGAATGCCCTCACCTATATTCTAGTCTACTTTATATACATCGCCATGTCAACGACAGGAGTGCGAGGAGTTGATGGCCAAGGAAGTTACGGCTGGTTTTATCACCTAGAGGGGGGTAAATAGGTGATTTTATAAATTAAATGATTTAAGCGTGCGGAATGAATATAGTCGAGGTCAACAACTTGTATGATTAATATTAGATGGATGCGTATGACAAACTTGTATATAAGTTGTCGTCAGATGATTGCGCCCGATGACTAAGATGATGTTTTGACGAACTTGTTTGATAGATATGTATGTAGTATAACGTTAGCAATAATAAATGAAAGTTAGGGATTGAGAATACTGCACATAGATCTTTATAGCGGTTCGGCTTTATCAAACTTACGTCTACTCTCTATGCTGGCAGCCTGTTAGCTATGTTTCACTATTGAATCACCAGAAGATTACAGGAGCAGTGCTTCTCAGATGATAGACTGCACTATCACGTACACTTTTCACTCAAGTAATTTTCTTTCTAAAATCATAATGTGGAATACAGTAATCACAAGTGTGTAAGATCAAAGCTCTATTCAAACTTTGGAATTATCGATTCTGGTTATTCTTCTTGTACGACGTTTGCACTCCTTTTATACTCCTCAATTTCCAATCTATCCGTTGGATAATCTTCAGAGGATTGATCTCCAAATCAAACCGTTGGAGAAACTTCCCAAAAGGAAATGTATAGCTGTTAGAGGAAGAACCATTATCTCCAAGTAATTTGATCGCCCATACAATTAAATGAAGGTTTCCATTAGTATAGTTCTTTGTGTTTAAGGATTGATCTTATGATTGCCAATTAGGATATCTTGATAGATCAATTTAATTGTCCTGCATAAACCTGCTTAAAATAATACTTATTGAATCTGACGAATAATTTTGAGTTTGATGACAAAGTCCTTTCATCGACTAAGTCTGATGACTCAGTATTAACCTATATCAAATAACTTAAGTGTAATTCTGGTCAGTAAAAGATTATTTTGTCATTCCTCAAAATTAGAAATATTTATGTAAACAAAATAATCTATTCAGAGGATATAACTTTCGAAGCATATAAAACATTGTTAAGTTCTGAAATCAATTCTCATTTTACCGCTCCCATACTTACATTCACATCACTTATAATACTTCTCCCCCTTTTTAACATCAGCAGAAAGGATAAATAGCAATAGCATAATCAATAAAAATTCAATAAGAGTTCAGCATAAAAATTCAATTCTCATTCTAGAGCCCTTGATTCATTTCTTTGATTCAGTGGTCGATTTCGGCGCCATTGAAGAAACTTTTGGGTTTCGGAAGAGAAAGATGAAATCTTTAGGGTAAATTGTGTGTTCGAAGATCTTTAAGGTTTCAAAGAGTAGATTGTGTGTTCGGAGAGAGTGATAGCGAGAGAGAAGAAGAAAAAGGTTTTAAACCGAGAATTGCAATATATCGGTTCTTACAAAACCCTTTTTGGAAACTGTCACTTGACAGTTAATGAAAATTTCAAAAAGTATATTCTGAAAATTTTGGGATTTTAATTCCCAAACGGTATCAGTCAAGGCAATTTATTTCAAATAATCATATCATACAAAATATATGAGATATGCATACCTTTTATAATATGAGTCGCGTGCTAAAATCAGACACTTCAAATATATGCACATATGCAATGTGAGTTCATACTGCACAGCTCAATGAAGTGGGTTAATAATGTTGAGTTTGTCTCTAATAAGCTCGAAACTTTTCTTTTCTAGAGGTTTTGTAAAAATGTTAGCTAATTGTTATTTAGTGTCTATAAATTGAACATTAATATCTCCTTTTAAAATATGATCAAGGATAAAATGATGCTTAATATCAATATGCTTAGCTCTTGAATGTAGAATAGGATTTTTGGTTAGATTAATGGCATTGGTATTGTCACACTTGATCTCCACAGTTGAGTCTTTGACATTAAAGTCTCTCAGTTGTTGTTTCATCTAGAGGATTTGGGCACAGCAACTACCAAGTGACATATATTCTGTTTCTGCCGTTGAAAGAGCTACAGTTTGTTGCTTCTTTGAATATCATGAAATAAGCATGTGTCCTAACAATTGACACGTTCATGAAGTACTCTTCCTGTCTATCTTACAACTAGCATATTCAACATCAGAATATCCAATGAGAGTAAAATTTGATCCTTTATGATACCACAACCCAAGTGTAGGATTGGTGCCAACATATTTGATAATACGTTTAACTGCAGCAAGATGAGATTTTTTTTTGTTCTGATTGAAATCTTGCACACAAACAAACACTGAACATAATATTTGGTCTTGAAGCAGTTAAATATAAAAGCAAGTCAATCATGCTTCTATATAATTTTTTATCTACTGGTTTCCTTTTTCAACCTTGTTTAGTTTAATAGAATATGATATTGGAGTTTCTGTCTTTTTGCAATTTGCCAAACCAAACTTCTTCGTAATTTCCCTGGCATACTTTTCTTGACAAAGAAATGTGCCATTTTTTATTTGTTTAACCTGTAATCCAAGGAAGAAAGTTAATTCACTCGTCATGCTCATTTTGAATTCACTTTGCATCATTTTAGAAAAATTCTTACATAGTTTTTCATCTAAAGAACCAAAAATAATATCATCTACATAGATTGAACAATTAAAATATATTTACCTTTTCTTTTGATGAATAGAGTAGTGTCTACATTACCTTTTGTGAATTCGTTTTGTTCTAGAAAGTTGCTAAGTCTTTCGTACCAAGTATGTGGAGCGTGTTTAAGATCGTATAATGCTTTCTTGAGAGTATATATCTGATCAGGTTTGTGAGGATCTTAAAAACCTGGAGGTTGTTCTATATATACTTCCTCTTTAATGTAGCCATTCAAGAATGCGCTTTTGACGTCCATCTAAAATATTTTAAAATCACAGAAATAAGCATAAGCTAGTAAAATTCTTATTGCTTCTAACCTGGCCACTGGAGTATGTGTTTCATCGTAATCTATTCCTCCCTCTTGTGAATATCCTTTAGCCACAAGTCTTGCTTTGTTTCTGACGATTTTTCCTTAATCATCCAGTTTATTTCGAAATACCCATTTTGTTCCAATAATTGAATGATTTTTGGTTCTAGAAACGAGTTCCCATACTTAATTGATATGAAATTATAAAAGTTCCTCTTGCATGGCTTCAATCCAATTTTTATCTTTTAATGCTTTTTCAACATTCTTTGGTTCAACTTTAGAAATGAGAGCTATCGTATTTATGACTTTTTTTGCCTTTGCTCTGATTTTGATTCCTTCATCTAAATTTCTAATGATGAGGTCCTAGGGATGACTAGATTTTTGCTTCCAATTTCTATTGAATCTTTCATCGCTTTTGTCGCTTTCATCATTAAGATTTGATGATTCTTCATTGTCTTGTTGGTTTGATGATTCCTGAGCTTCATCAAATCTTTGATTCTGATAATTTTCACTTACTGTTAATTCATCAAATGCTATGTCAGGTTCTTCAGATGCTGGGTTTTCAGTGTCAAAATCATCTTGTTGAGTCTGAATTTAGTCTTCAAACTTGACATTTAATGATTCTTCCACTGTTTGAGTATTTTTATTGTATGCTTTGTATGCCTTGCTTGTTGTTGAGTATCCAAGAAAAATTCCTTTATCTGACTTTTCATCAAATTTACCAACATGATCATTAGAATTTTTTAGAATAAAACATTTATATCCAAATATCCAAAAATACGAGACATTAGGAATTTTACCTTTGAACAATTCATAAGGGGTCTTTTCAAGAATTTGTCTTGGAAAGATTCTATTTGAAATATAACAAGCTCTGATACAGCTTCAGCCCAAAAATGTTTTGGAGTTTTATTTTCAAATAAAAGAGTTCTAGCTATTTCTTGCAAAGTTCTATTCTTTCTTTTAACTACTCCATTTTGTTCAGGAATATAGGGTGAGGAAAAAGTATGCGGAATACCATTTTCATCGCAAAAATAAGAAAAATTTTGATTTTCAAGTTCTCTTCCATAATCAGATTTAATGCTCGAAATAGTGTGACCCTTTTCATTTGTACCTTTTTGCCAACTTTTGAGAAATATTCAAATGTTTCACTTTTATGAACAAAAAAGAATATCCAAGTAAATCTTGAATAATCATCTACAATAACTAAATAGTATTTCTTACCTCCAAGACTTAAAATTTGAGTAGGTCCTAAAATGTCCATATGAAGCAACTGCAAAACTCGGTTAGTACTAACATAATTTATTGATTTAAGTGAACTTCTTACCTGTTTACCTTCAGAGCAAGCTGAACATAACTCTGTGCTCTTGAATTTTCGTTCTGGCAATCCTTTGACAAGCTTATTTAAAGCTATTTTGGAAATCAACTTGACACTAACGTGTCCAAGCTTCCTGTGCCACTAATCAGATTCTTCTTTTATGGAAACGAGACATTACAAGTCATTAGACATTGTGTCTAGTAGGTAGATGTTTTCATGTCTTCGACCCATAAATGATTGCTTGTTGTCTTTACTTATCCCAGAGCATTTGTTTTCTTGGAAAGTGATTCTGTAACCAATATCACATAATTGACTAATGCTGATCAAATTGAAATTCAAACCTTTAACTAGTGAGGCTTCATTGATGATGAGATTTTCGATTCTAACAGTTCCCTTGTCAATTATTTTTCCTTTGTTGTTGCCTCCAAAGGATACACTTCCTTCTTTAATTCTTTTTAACTTGATGAATTTCAGAGAATCTCCAGTCATATGTCTTGAGCAACCGCTGTCAAGATACCACTTGTTCTTTCTTTTCTTTGGTACCTGCAAAAGATAAGTAACTCACTTTTTTTTTGTACCCATATTTTCTTGGGTCCATTTTAGTTAGGATCAATCATTCTCAGAATATCTCTCTGAACAAGTCTTCAAACCTTAATACAGTCACTCTTAAAGTGATTTGAATCACCGCAATTTGAACATTTATGGGAAGTTTGACCATTGAATTTCACAAATTGTTTTTGAAAGTGATTTCTATACACAAATTTAGAAGGTCTTTTCTTTAGTCTTTCTTTAACATTTGGAAAAGTATTTTTCAATTCAGTATTTTTTTCAAAATCCAGACCTGATTTATTATAATGAGGAACTTGAATTGATAAAATATGTTGAAGATTTTTTGAACCCATTGAGAATTTCTTGGTTATATTAGAAATTTCATTTTTCAAAAGTTCTTTTTCATTAGAGATGCGATCAAAACTTTCCTTAGAAATATTTTTCAGATAAGAAATTTCCTTTTTCAGTAAATCATTTTCCATTTCAAGAAAATCTTCATTCTCCTTGATAAGATTAAAGTCTTTTTGCAAGAAATCAATATTATCCTTTTGCGAAATATCTTGCTGTTTTAAAAGATTATTTTCGTTTTTGAAACATTCAATTGATTCATCAATTTTCTTGTTTTGAGTTGTACTTCTTAGAGGCACAATCTCCTTCTTCAATACAAAAATCTTTTTGAAAGCAGTTTTATTAACAGAGATTAACTCATCAATATGATCTGTAACTAATTCAGGAATATTGGAATTACTTACTTCATCTTCTTTATCAAAACTTGATTCTGAGTCTGAATTTGCCATCAAACAAATATTGGCAAACTCTTATTCACTTTCATCATCCTCTGAATCACTCCATGTTTCAGCTTTGAAAGCCTTCTTATATCGTTCATACTTCCTTTGTTCTTCTTGAGAATGGGACATTTGGGCTTTTTGTGTCTGTTCTTTTTGCAGTGGAAACATATCACATCCTTGTTTTCTCCATTTTTAGCACTTGATTTCTTATGAAAGTTTAGCTTCTTGGCTTTTGGTGGCTCAGAATTCTTGAATTGCTTCTTTGACTTATTCATCTTCACCTTCTTTGCCATCTTTCTCAGTTTCTTGACCATTAGAGTCAACTCTTCACCTTCATCTAGATCTGTATTTGTGTCATCTGAATCAATGTTAGTTTTTAAAGCAATGGACTTTTTACCTTTGGGTTCTTCAATTTCTAAAAACTTTTTAATTTCAGAGGATTGAAGAGTTCCGATAAGTTCGTCCACTGTGAGTGGTCTGATATCTTGGGTTTCTCAAATAGAAACTTTGATGTTGTTCCACTCTTTTGAAAGAGCTCTCAGTAATTTATTCACCTTTATAGATTCTGAGATAAGATTGTTTTGGAATCAAGCCCATTTACGATCTCAGTGGATCTGCTCTGCATCTCATAAATTGTTTCATTTGGTTTCTTAGTGAAGGACTCGTACTGTCCAAGGAGAATGTTGAGATTTGTCTCCTTGACTCTTTCTGTTCCTTCATGGACAAGCTTGAGATTATCCTAAATTTCTTTTGCAGTTTCGAGATTTGCAATTCGTTTGTATTCAACACTTGCTAGACCATTGTATATAACCGTTCTGATCTTTGCATCCAGATGGATTCTTTTGGAAATTTTCTTAGCCGAAAGAGGCAGAATTTGAGGTCTGATTTGCTCTCTAATTCCTTCGCTAGAAGGTGTTTCATTTTGCCCTTTTGAAGTTTCTAGGGATTTTGTTTGGTTGGAATGATTCCATGTTCAACGATGTCCTATATATCCTGATCTATTACCAATTGTTACGGCTAGTTTTACCACCAAGAGAGGGGTGAATAGGTGATTTTATAAATTAAATGATTTAAGTGTGCAAAATGAATATAGTCGAGGTCAATAACTCGTATGATTAATGTCATCTGGATGCGTATGCAAACTTGTATATAAGTTATTGTCAGATGATTACGCCTGATGACTAAGATGATGTTATGATGAATTTGTTTAATAGATATGTATACAATATAACGTCAGCAATAATAAATGAAAGTTTAGGGATAGAGAATATTGCATACAGATCTTTATAGTGATTCGGCTTTATCAAACCTATGTCCATTCTCCACGCTAGTAGCTTGTTGGCTGTGTTTCACTATTGAATCACCAGAAGTTTACAAAAGCAGCGCTTCTCAGATGATAGACTGCACTATCACGTACACTCGTCATTCAAGTAATTTTCTTTCTAAAATCACAACGTAGAATACAGTAATCACAAGTATATAAGATCGAATCTCTATTCAAACTTTGGAATTCTCAATTCTAGTTATTCTTCTTGTACGATGTTTTTACTCCTTTTATACTCTTCCATTTCCAATCTATCCGTTAGATAATCTTCAAAGGATTGATCTCCAAATCAAACCGTTGGAGAAACTTCCCAAAAGGAAATGCATAGCCGTTAAAGGAAGAACCATTATCTCCAGGTGATTTGATCGCCTATACAATCAAATCAAAGTTTCCATAAGTATAGTTCTTTGTGTTTAAGGATCGATCTTGTGATTGCTAATTAGGATATCTTGAGATATTAATTTAATTGTCTTGCATAAACTTGCAAAAAATAACACTTATTGAATCTGACGAGTAAGTTTGAGTCTGATGACAAAGTCCTTTTATCGACTAAGTCTGATGACTCAGCATTAACCTGTATCAAATAACTTAAGTGTAATTATGGTCAGTAAAAAGATTATTTTGTCATTCCTCAAAACTAATTAGGGATTTTTCTCAATAGGAATAACCGACACCGGCCAGGTTTTTTTATCTTCCTAGGAGGCGTCTTGGCAGTTTCTCTAGAAAGCCACCTATTTCATCACTGCACCAAACTGCTCTGACTGCTGCAGAGAGAGGAGCAGTTTTGGGTTCTCTCCTACCATCCGGACTGAGGTGTCTTGGCGGTGATAGTAGCATCATGGTACCTAGTCCAGCACAAGCTGCTATGATGGCTGCTGAAAGGAGATTGCAGGATGACATCTGGTGTGGTTGTCATTTGGAAGTTGGCGGGGATAAAGAAATAACCCTGATATTCTGGAAAGTATTGAGAATGAATTGAAACCCCGGAAAAAATCGAGGCATGATAATGCAAGAAGCCAAAATTCGGATTTGATCTCTCGGAAAAGAATTCGTGAGTCGAATGAAGCTTCAGCTTCACGATCATCCGGCAATGATTTTAATCAGAAGTATATGGATTTTCATAGGCCATCCAATTTGACTTCTCGGCCAGGGCTTAAGGGCACCGCTAAACATCCTTCATGTGAGCTCCTTATATGGGCATGTGGAATGTGCACCTTATTAAATCCTGCGAGTATTATGAATCGTCAATGAATGCCAATGGTTCATCGGTTATGTTGTAAAATTAATGCGAAAACTAACAGGATTTTGTAATTAAATTAACGTGAAACCACTAGAAAAGTCATGTTCAGTGAACTTGTCCTATACAAGCACTTGTGTTTTAACTTGAGTATCACAATACCCAATGACTTGTGACTCATCATTATCTTAGGTATCCAATATGCAATGGTGAAGCCTAAGAACACACCGATCTCAACAAGATCATCAATATCCTCTCAATGATCCACCAACCGGGGAACTGTTATAGACTCAATCTAATTTTGAACCTATCACACAGTCACAACTGATTTTATGGACTCATTCATATAAATGGGACAATGAATGAATTTGTCTTTGTCATTAAAAATACAATTGAAATCCCTAACATGTAATTATTACATGGTTGCTTTAGGGCATATGGCCAACATTGGCTACACATGAAATGTGAATAGGATGTGAATTTTAAACGTTAACCGGAGCTCCATAACTTGTTTGCACCATGGCGTGAATTTTCGTAAACTTTCTACATGATGCGGTCAACAAAGTTTCGTTGAGGTGTGACTAGCATTGCTTCATTTTCATCTCATCAAGCACATTTATGGGCAATCTATCTCTTTTGCTGCATTCCTTCTATAACTCGTGTAACACGTGCATTTGGCTTTATTTGTCATGGTGTCATGCAGCCACTTGCTCCAATCTGTAAGCTTTGTGGTTCAGAAAGGCCCAGGGATGAGGGCTCCAAATTCAAGTACCTGGTCCTGTAAATTCTGCACGTTGGATAATGATGTCGAGTTAGAGATTTTCAGTTTATGAGCAGTTAAAATATTCACTTAGGCCTCCAGTGTCAGCAAGACCACCATGTAGGGGTGATTGAGAGTTTGTCATGTTGGTGGCATTTCACTTCCTACTTTCTACTGCCAGGTTTTTTTGGTACACCCTTCTGTCTGTGTTATGGCCATCTTAATATGAGCAAAGTGTAGAGCCAATACTTAATAATATCATGGGTGTTGCTTTTGCCCCGGAATTTGTGTATGTTTAGATTCTAGGACGGCGATTTGGTGCCTACTATTGCGGAGTTTAAAAGGAAGCAATCTAAGTTCTGTGACCACTAATGAGAGAAGTAACAACCAGGTCTTACAGTATTATTTACAGCCTGAGCAATCTGAGCTGACTTATTTCCTACTGAAAAACCGTAAGACCAAAATAGGCAGAGCATTAGAAGTGTTATTTAGTGTGAAACTAGTGGTGGGTAAAAGCATTTAGAGAAATAAATAAAGCTAATATTGAATGAGAATTATGGCTCTTGATATATACATAGTATATACATAGATTTGGAATGTGATTGTGTTTCTTCCAATGGTTAATAGCATTGAAATTTACTCCAAACTAATTTTCATCTCCCAAAAAATTCCAAACCAGTACCCCATGACGCATGTATACCAAATCTACCCTTCGTCAGTTTGGAATCTAACATGGATGGCAGATTTGGATCAAGGGTACTAGTTTGAGATTTCACATTAAACAAAAATTAGTTTTTGATAAATGTGTCATATTGGTATAAGTTTGCGATTTTTTTCTTGTGAGACGAAAACTAGTCTGAGGTAAATGTGTCACGAGGTACCGGTTTGGGATTTTTAATGTTATTAACCCTTCTTCCAACTTATAAAAGCTTTATCCATTTATCCGAGATAGATTACCAATTGTTTTTGAGTTGACAAGGTTGGCATCCTTTCAGCTTAGGCATGAGAATGAGAGCTACCACTTTCTTATAGAATTCGACTCGAGTGCAGAGTGGTTTACCATTCCATTGTCAATATAGAGTTGCAAGGTAAAATTCACGAGATTAAAAAATATCCACATTTGATCTTGGCTTCTGCATATGATTATTGTGATAATCTTGACGTGCTCCAGCCTTCATTGTCGAAGATCAGCAATTTTTCCGTGATGGTGTGCATATTCTAAGAATCAGTTCCTTTGAAAGAGGGAAAAAGACAGTAATTTGAGTCTTATACCTCCAAATTCATTTCTTGCACAGAAACTCTGGTAAATAAGACACGTCAAGTTGGTTTTGCTGAATACCCTATCGCTAATTGTTAGATAGACGGCATGAGTTCTACCTGATGGCCACATATTGCTGCTTCAGGAGCTTTTTTCTTTGTTCTTTTTAAATGGACCTATGCTGCTCCAGCACCATGAAGAGGCATGTCTTGCTCACTGATTGAGCCAGGCCACAAAAGAAGACAATAACAATTATTTTCACCTTCAATACTAGAAGTATGGACTCAGAATAATAATTTGAGATAGCTCTGGCTTACTAAAGAGAGGTTGCACAAGAAGTGTATGAAAGCTAGTTTTCACATAAAGATGACGAGTTTTCACTGCCCATTAATTGGAGCGTCTTGCACGGTGTTAGGAACTAATGAAGCATCACTGTGCCTGTCAACATTATTGATAAGGTACTTTTCTAAACTTGAGCATTCGCAATGCTTTTGGACTAATTATATCGACATTGTTGCAGCTGCGTTTCTCACAACTTGATGGCCGTCTTAGTGACTACCGTAGTTTACTCAAGCATGGCCAATGCAGATAATGTACATCCAAAGTATCACTGCCGATCATGGGTTCTATTGTTCAGGCTTGTGCGGAAGTTGCCAATCCAGATAGGATTCTTGGCTTGAAAGAGCTAGCAATTGACTGGCAAAGAGTGACTTCAGAGGTCAGATCTCTCATTAACATAAAGCCCACAATTAAAGGAAAAGGTATCAGTTTTGAGAGGTTGTCATCTCATGAAGATGCACAAAAAGCATTTGCCGAATCGTGAGTGTGCCCTGCACGTTGCCTCGTTACATGACTCATGGCTGGCTGATAGTTCTTCTTCATCTTAAGGTTGACATATCAATTGCTTCTGTGTGCTGGGATTTTTGTTCAATTGAAAAATCTGATGCTACCGATTCAAGGTGGGGATGACGACGTTTGGCCAGCAATGGTCCAAAAAGAGATTTCTCTTTATTTTGCACTTTCAATTCAACCGATGATGAGTCATCGCAAACTTAAGAGATCGCAAGATTCCCCTCTCTTCTATTATTAATTTTGGTCACTCCACTTCTTCTGGGGAATATTTTTCCTTGACAATTATTTTGTATGATTTTTGTGAAAATACACGTAATCAATCATTGTGAATGATCCATTCTAATCAACGATGGGCCTAACTCTAGACAAATAGTTTCCCTTCTTATACAAACATTTTTGCTGTCCTTTTTTCTTGGAGAACGCGTTTTATTCTTCTTCGATTGTTTATTATATAATAAACAAGTAAACAAATAAAATTAACTTGGTTCCTACGTATAGTCCAGAACAGAAGCGTCAAATTTTCTCTCAGTATAACACGTGGCCGTACATGAATAACCCACAAGCAACCTAGAATATTTAGGGTTGTAGGATACTATTAATTCATAGATTCCTTTTTTATCGTTATATGATGAAGCGTCTCAATTCAAAATTCGAAGCAATTGTTTTTCCATTTTCTCTTCTTTTTTGACCGTGGAGACATTGGCCCAGCGTAAGATGATCCACTCAACGTTACACAGTAACATCATCTCCTCTCCAACTCTTTATTTGAAAACTCTCCTATGAAGCATCGTACGTAATTCGTCGACCAACGATGCTTCCAATATTATATAATTCCTCATTCATCGGATGTCTGCATCGCATTGGTGACAAATCTGTGAGTATTTTATACTATCATCCGCACAAAGATTCCAACTTGCTAAGCGACAATTTCAACTTCTATAGGCTTCCAAAAGAGCTCATAAATTTAGCTATTCTCAGCAAAGTCTCTCCAGAAAGGCAGCTTGGTCATTTTCCTTCACTTTCCCCCAAATGGAATTCCAAGTTTTTGCCGTTCCGATCATAGTCTCCTGCATCTTCATCTTCACTTTATTAAAATTATGTCACAAGTCCGATGTGCAAGGCCTTTCCAAGCTTCCTCCCGGTCCGAGGAAGCTCCCTTTCATAGGAAACTTGCACCAGCTTCTCGGGTCACCACCTCATCGTGCATTGCGGGACTTGGCCAAGAAATACGGGCCGTTGATGCATTTGCAGGTCGGGGAAGTTCCTCATGTGGTCGTTTCTTCGGCTGAAATGGCCAAGGAGGTGATGAAGACCCATGACCTTACTTTCGCGACTAGGCCTCCTCTTCTTTCTACCGAAGTAATATCGTATGGATCCACCGACATTGCATTCGCGCCTTACGGTGAATACTGGAGGCAACTTAGAAAAATCTGCACTTTGGAGCTCCTGAGTGCCAAAAGGGTCCAGTCTTTTAGGCATATAAGGGAAGAAGAGATTTCGAATCTCGTCAAATGGGTCGCTTCTAATGCGGGGTCTCCAGTCAATCTTACCCAGAGACTATTCTCGACTAATTACGGAGTTACTTCGATTGCAGCATTCGGGAAGAAATTCAAAGAGCAGGAGGAGTTCATCTCAGTAGTCACCGAAACAGTTAAATTGGCGGGTGGCTTTGAGGTTGTAGACGTGTTTCCCTCGTCTAAGTGGCTTCATGTGATTAGCGGGTTGAAGCCGCGATTGGAAAAGTTGCATCAGCAAGCAGACCGTATTATGAACAAAATCATCAGCGAAAAAATAGAAGAGATGGCTAAGAGAAGAGATGATGAAACGAGACATGATGATTTGATCGATGTTCTCTTGAGGTTTGCCGATCCTGGGGGTTCTGAATTTTCCCTGACCATTGACAACATCAAAGCAGTAACACTGGTACGGAAGTTTTTCTGTTTTCAGCATGCTCAATTTTCCTTAGAAAAATGAACCGCATCTTTGGGTTTCCAAATCTGTTGGATTTTGACATCAGAAAAAGTCAAAGTTCGATGTCAGTGGACTTTAATTTGTGGACATGATATTGATGTGAGAAGAAGTCCATCGAGAAAGCACGACCCAAATTATATTAGCATGAACCTCGAGACGGATACGATTGAATATAAATTTGAAGCTTGAAAATGTTATTAAATAGTTCGAGGCAATCTTTTCTTTGTCAATTTGGGGATTAAAATTTGAGTTATTATAAGAAAAAATGGAACATGAAATGTGCATGCAGGACATTTTCACCGCCGGGAGTGAGACTTCGGCCACGCAAGTTGATTGGGCATTGGCCGAGATGATGAAGAACCCAAGAATCCTCAAAAAGGCACAGGCCGAGGTGAGAGAGGTCTTCGACAGGAGAGGCAAAGCAGACGAGACGGGGTTGCCCGAACTAGAGTACCTGAAGTTGGTAATAAAAGAGTGCCTGAGGATGCACCCTTCTGTTCCCCTGCTGCTCCCGAGGGAATGCGGAAAGAGGTGCGAGATAAATGGGTACGAGATCCCGGTCAAGACCAAAGTGGTCGTTAATGCATGGGCGATCGGCAGAGACCCCAAGTACTGGGACAACCCTGAGGCCTTTTACCCGGAGAGGTTCAAGGACAGCCCAGTTGATTACAAAGGGACTAGCTTTGAGTACATACCATTTGGTGCAGGAAGGAGGATGTGTCCAGGGATGAACTTTGGGCTTGCGAATGTGGACCTTCCACTCGCAATGTTGCTGTACCACTTTGACTGGGAGCTTCCAGAGGGAATGAAGAGTGAAGAGCTGGACATGAATGAGTCACGGGGTGTGACTCAGAGGAGGAAGCTTGATCTGTACCTGATTCCCAAGCCCTATCAGCCTACCTTCCCCTGTTGAGACCTTCTTTAGTAGTTATTATTATAAGGGTTGCTAAGGACCTAAGGTTGTAGCTGTTTGTCAGCAATGACGCTAGAGAAGAAACATAAAGAATGCAATTCTACTGTTGCGAGGGACGAAAAGGAGGTTTATGTACTAAATAATGCATTGTAGGAGAATCAATCGACTTCATAATGTCACTTGCTCCGTCTTTTTAGCTCCTGGTAGGACGAGTGTTAAGGTTACAATTGTATATCATTCATTGGCCGAGTGCTTCTGGATGAGTGACGTCTCCGCATATCTTTTACATAGAATACTCATATTTAAATAATTGGGTCTAAATTCACATGTACATGGGATTGCTATGCATGTAAAGGCCATGCTTTCAGGTATTTATATACTCAGTTTTGAATTTTAAACCAAACATTTGGGGTTTAGCCCGATTACTGAATAGTGATAAGGATATTCATCCTTTCTCCTCTTTTCAACTTTATCACCGCTCTTTTAGGTTATCAAAATAAATCGTCACCTGTCAGAGTCATATCAAATCAACCCCCAACTAGACTCCCTCCAAAGACCGGCTATTGTTTATTTTATTTCCCTCTTTAGCATTTAGTATTTATAACATTGCGATAAAGAATCTAACAGGGTATTTCTCTAGTGTTGAAGGACCTGATATAGATTTGAAACAAATTTTAAATATGGATATTTTTTTGATAAATTAAAAAGTTATGATAAAATTCAGAACAGCTAAAAAAATTAGAATTTATTTTGTCATTTGGCCTAAAATTTTACATGGAATGGTTTGTCTTTGGCCAAAAATGCGTTGGTCGTTGGCTAGCTGAAACTCAAACCCAATAATCCCATTTACCTTTTCCCGCAGACTAAAACAATGAAACAAGAAAAGGCTGAATTTTCAATCTACTAATTTTGTTAATAATGGTTGGTACTTTCATGGTATGAATTTTGCTTCTTTTGCCTTATAAATGCTTAGACTTATCGCCAGTAGAAATACAATATTACAAATAACAAAGTCTTTACATGGATATGACTTTTTTCAAAGCAAAAGTTATACAAAAAGTTCAGTTCTACAATTCCTAAAGATACATACAGATTTTCTTGTCCTCTCGCATTAGGTAAGATTCCATATGAAGGATGAGGGCCTTGGCCCAAGAGTTACTCAAACTGAGAGATCGTGCTCTAATTCAAATCATTTACACCTAACTTCACTATCTAACGGATCTCTTGATGATTCGAAATAAAAGTAATGATATACTCGAGTATCGTAGTTCAAACTATGTTTGGGGAAAAATGCTGTTAGGATGGTAGTGTGTCAACATAAAAGTCTATCACATTCTAACTATACAAATACAGGGATATGACACGGTCGTCCGTTTATTCGAAAAATGCAGCCTCCTACAAATCAATATAAACTTGTTCTCAGAATATATACTTATTGGATAAAACAGAAAGCTGGTTAGAAGGATCAAGATTCTGAAGTCCACAAAAAAGAATTTATGCATTTCACCGGCTAACTAGAAAGCTCAAATAACCAAACTACTTCTCCGGTGACTAACCAAACTAAACTCGACAAAAATAATTGTACATCACATGCACAGCTATCTCAGACTATACCAATCAAACTCCAAAAAGGTTCCACGTCGAAATCATTCTCATCCTACTCGTTCAGTAAGTGTAAAATCTGAAAAATGATCGAAAATGAGTGGCAGGAGCAAACCAACGCCTAATGAGAAGTAAAATTCTCTTATAAATAATGGAGATCCATGGTGTATAGTTTTAATCATTTCAAAACAAAACACACGATCCCAAACCCAATATATTACACACCTTAAGGATCGAAGATATATTCATACAGTTTCACATAAGTTCATATACTTCTCAAATATCCAGTTAAACAATAATATCAAAGTAATATCAATGGTCCCATCTGCTAACCAAGCTAATGCTCATTGTCACCTAGGAAGCATGGACACTCTCTGGGGGCTTTTGTATTGTGTCGGACACATGTCGGACATGTCAAATACCGACACTCATCTGACAATCTTTTTATTATTATTTATTTATTTGTGAATTTGAATCAAATTAATTTGATTGAAATAATCATGAAAATGATAATTTATCATGTATATATAAAAATATACACGTAATATACAATATGTCCTAAAGTATCATAATTCTCATTTTTTGATAAATGACGTGTCGGCAAGTCATGTCGTGTCATGTCGCGTGTCGATATCAATATTACTTAGATTGTCACCCATGACAAGACCTACCAAGCTTCCCCTATTGGAGTAGCTTTCCCTCTATACCAGCCAATGGCTCGAACCAAGTAGGACATCTTGAGATGGTGTGCATACTCACAACCCCGCAATGGGTTCATATCCTAGTGACAATGAGCTCAAAACCACTAACTTATCCTCCAATTATAAACCAATTGAAAAAAGTGTTTCATAATTAAGTTCACAAACCAATACATATAACCTTTCATATTTCATTCCATCAAGAAGGATTCAGATCATATAACATTTCTCGAACTATTTCACAATCAGTTTACTCACAAACTATTTCAAGAGAGGATTTACTACGCCATTTCAAATAACCAAAATGGTTTATATGCTCGATCCAGTTATATACAACAAATATATTCTAAATACCAATTTTTCTTTTTGATAATCATCATGCTATGGAATACCCCTTTCATATCTTATATCATGCTTAACTTCTATAATTTTCAAGATGTGGGTTTTCAAATCATAACAAAATATATGCACCACTCAAACATTTTATTGAAACGAAAGGAGGAGAGCTGACTCAAATGGAAAACTCAAATCCTATCAATTAAGCGAGATTTGTATCAAATTCAAATACAAACCTACCTCAACTAAGACTGGACTAAACTAGACTTATCGGGTAATATAACAACTCCAACGCGCCTTTGGAAACTCGCTCGCAATAGAACAAGTCTGCTCTCCACTATATAGTGACAACTCGCACATTGAAACTAAAACGGCTAGTTTAAACACTACCAACGCCCGTTTCAATTGGGTCCACGGTCATTGGAAAGAAACTCGATGTACCTAAAGGACACGCTCGCCTCTAACCTAAAAGATGGTCGGAGACCAGTGAAAATCTATGCCAAATGAAGAGGCCGAATATAATCTAGAAGTGTGCAACAAAGTTCTTGGCTTTGTATTGATCAACATGAAACTCAAAAATCGACTTTTGAAAAATTTCAAAGGCCCATTGTTTTGCTAAGAGTGGCCTCGAACGAAAGATCTTTTATCGAAGGGGAAGATCTTCGACTTTTTATAAGTAACCGGGTCCTGTGTCGTTTTGAAAAGAAAGCGACAAATTCTATGCTAATGGCAAACAAAAGTAAAAGGACAAAAGATAAATGGTTCTACAAAAGATAAAAGATAAATTAACGATGACAATTGAACAAACAAAATTACAAAAGGTGTTGCTTTCCGAAGTCAATTTTTGCAAAAGGGCCTTCTCATGATCTCTTGAAAGCTATTTATAACTAACGCTAAAGAATAACAGCTGTCGAGCAGTTACTGTCTCGATTCTGAATTATTCGATCTTCTTCCCGATAACCGCTCCTTTTATTCCGCATTATTATCTACACCAAATGGGGTAACCACTCTTATCTTTATCTCAATGACGAGAGCGGTTATTGGTGCCGAGTTCTCGGTATCCCATGTATTGGGCTTTATGCGACTTCGTTACCCAGTTTACTGTTTAGTAATTTGGGCTTGTTGTACTCTTTTATTTTTTTCTAGCCAATCAGCCAAATTTGAGCACCTACAAATGCCCCTTTTTCAATTCTTTTAATTCGGTTTGATGATTGCATTGGCTGATATTTATCCTCTGCATCCGTGCTATACGTCTTTTCAATTTTCCGAATCTTTCCTTGTAGTCCGATATATTTTAGGGCTTCAGTCCCAAGCATGTTTTAAACTCCTCCCGACTCCATTGATAGCTGCTACAAGATCGGATTTTTACCTTTCCTCATCTGTCGCCTTCGATTCTTCTTATTCTGCCCTGGTCCTGCCATGTCTTCTTCTTCTTAATTGTTCACTTCCAATCATCACAATCCTGTGACTCTTCGTTCTCTGCTCATCCATGGCTCATCGCATTAGAGCATCCAACCGAAATCATTATCATCCCGACGCTTATACTGGTCGGCTCTTCTCTTTATGCCGACCAGAAAAAATGAGTGTTCTTTCCACGCAATTTGTAAATCCAGTCCAGGGTTCCATAGATGAGGATCACGCTAGACCTGCTGAACTCATAATCGGTTCTTACTTTAAAGTTCTTCCTCCACTTTCGCTCTTCGATGAATGTTTCCCTCGGTATTTCAGAGAGCGCTTTCCATTTCAGCAGGGATCCTTAATTGATCGGCAATGGCTTCCCACAAATGAGAGGTTTGACTTCTTGCCTACCTTTGATCCTGTATTTTTTACATGGTATAGCCGTCTCAAGCCAATCATGGAACCCAACTAGAAAAAACTTCAGATTCATCGAGCACTCGAACTTTGTTGCATTCCTTTTTTTATTAACTACGACATGCTCGTCAGCCTTTACTATTTTTTGTCTCCTTCCACCCATTACTTCTTTCTCTCGGCTGGCCCAACGTCCGTACACTTTACTTGACGTTCATGCCTTAACTGGTCTCGCTTCGTACAGCGACGAATCACTTACTCTGTATTACTGTGAGACTCACATGTTTCATGATTTGAGCCCGTCAGATTTTCTCCCTAACATTTTTATGAGGTGCTGTATGTACAGTGGAGGTGAAGTTACTCAGGAAGAGCATGCCGCTTTTCTTCTATATTGGCTTTCCCGGTATGTATTTTGTGTCCCTTCAGATCTTATATCTAAGGAATTTGGCCTCTTAGCTGTCACTTGGCTTCTGAAAATAATTAGCCTCTCGGCAAGACGATACTCGCCGCCCTGTACAAATCTATTACTAATTTTCAAAACTTCACTTACCGCTTAAGCATCCAGATCCATTTTTTGGACCCCTTTGGCTCCTTTATACATAGGTTCAGTTATATTTTCCAACCCTTTTTAACACCTTTCCTGAGATCCCTTAGCGTTGGTATGAGGTGAACTCTCGACCTTCTGGTCTTGATAGTTTCGGTATAACCATCCTCTGTAAACCGAAGAAACAAAACCCTTCGCATTTTTCTCCCTTTTTCTTTCTTCCTCAAATATTTCATTTCAATTAGGGAGGATTCCTTGAATTTCGCCCCTACCCTTCGTTCCGGCTTGTATCCAACATCCGATTGGTTTCCAGATCCCAACTCGAGTAATTAACCAAAAGACGAAGATCTGTGGAGATAGGCTCTTACTACTGCGGATTTCCCCCTGTTATTTTCTGAGGATGGCAAGTATTTCCATGGGTTTGAAGTATATCACCCTCAATATTGCGATCGGCAGTTCGGCTCGAGTCAGGGAATCCCTATGCCTTGTGTATACTCCATTGATTTCCCTTTTGCGCGTCCAGAACGCTTGCATCCCTGAGTGGCATTTCAATGCCAGGAAGTCGTTAGAGATGAGCTGATTTCTCGCTCTCGTTCTGTTAGTTTTCGTATACACGCAGGAACTATCCCTTCTTTCGAAAATTGGTGGGCTTCATACCGAGATGCGTTGTTCTCTGACGGTACTGAAGCTGTTCTTCTTCGAGTGGTTAGGGCTTGGGCTCCTCAACTCCACTATCGTTGCGCAACATGTGATACTGGTCACCCATCTTCTTCTGGTAAGCCAATTCTTTCATTTTCACTTAACTTTCGGAATTGGAGGTTTGTTTTAATGGCGTTTTCTAAGGCATTTCCTCACATCATGCGGAGTCTTCCAGTCTAGGTCTACTCGCAGCAGGAGTAGGGGCGCCAACCTTCGGGATGATGGTCTACTCTCTTTATTATGGTGGCCTGTCTTCACCTCGAGGTCATGCGATTTGGAGAAGTGGGAGGAGACTGTCTTATCTTATGGATATTCCCGCATCATTTCTAATTTGCCTATGATGGGAGACTTACTGAATTTGGCCCGCTTAATAAGCTCCGTGCCCAGTTTTGCATTCGAGCACGCTTATAGGTGTTTTTCCCTTTCCGTCAATCCGATCCTTGAAGTATAACAAGACAACTATATCAAACTTGCCTCTGCCGAAATGCTTGAAATCAAATATCGGCAGAAAAAGACGGAGAGGATCGATGCCGAAGAAGAACTCCAAGTTACGTTGGATCAACTCAATACAGTCAGCAAGAAAATCTAACGGCTCCTTAGACAAATAGGTCCCACCAATCCAATCTATACCGATATCCTTCGACGGGTTGAGCTTAATGAAACCTGAACGAGTCTAACCATCCAACTCATTCACCAGCGGTAAGACACCTTGATAACTCTCACCCGAGAGTGCGAGCGGCTTCGTTAAAAAATCCAGGCTCAAAACACCCGAAGACTGAGACTCCGCAGCGAAAATAAAGCTTTAGATTTGAGACTTCGTACTTTTGTTTTAACACTGCAATAGCAGTTTGACTTTCCATAGCTCTAACTTAATCTCCACTGCTTTCTTTAGGCTTGTAAATATGTATATGTCCCCTTTTGTATAAAATCTTTTCTTCCTTTCACTTCCCCATAGAGCCTTGATGTCACAAGCTCTAACTGATTACTCGATCATGATCAAGCTAATCCAGACAACATGCAATACCTTTTGTAGCATATTTATCCGGACACTTTGTCCGATGAGGGTCACAACTCGCCTCTTTATACGTTAATTCTCTCATCAATAGGAGTAAGCTGTTAACCTATCCCTGGAGATTGAATCCCGCCGGCCGTACAACCCCAAATAAATATTACCTGCAGCTCACGGGGGAAGATATACAGTCGTATCTTATCTGCTAATAAATCCCCGATCTCCCTGAATCAAATTTGATTCAGAGATCGCCAACTCATGACTTTTCAAATTCTCATTCGAGTTCCAAGGTAATGGTGGCCTATGAAAATTTTAATATCTTCTCAACCGCTCATCTCCTTCTGCAACTTCTGCCGGTGATATAACTCCCATTATGTCACGCTCGTAAAGACGAGCCCTCCACTTTCCCATGTTTCCCGATTCTTCGCTCCCACAATCCTGTATTGCATTGAACCATTCCTCTCCTTGGCTATAAGTAGACATGGTCTCTTCCAATTTTTTCATATTCAAACTCCCCACATCCAAACTCCCCATATCTTTTACAACATGAGTTCGTCTCCTCCCCAAGTTGTTCATATCTTCTCTATGGAAGCTATGGAGGAGTGGAGGCAGCTTTATGAGTTGCTTTCCGATGGATTTCCTATTCTTGCTCGAGAACAAGAAAAAGAAAAAGTTATGAAAAGTCTCCTTCCCAAGATGGATGTCGCTTCCGTTGCTGGCTCCGAACTTCACCGACAATACGAACTTTTTTCCCTTTTGTTCTCGGATGGTCTGGAAGCTTACAAGTGGAATTTGGCGAAGATCGAAGACGAAACAGTCCTCCGCGAGAAATCCATCATTCTCAAAGATCGTGCTGCTTTCACCTCCTCGGTTGTGGAGTGGCACGGTAAGGTGGCGGCCATGGCTAAGAAACGGCTTACTCGGGTATAGCGAGAATAGGCCCTCCTAGGGGCAAAGCTTGCCAAACTAGAGGAACGTGTAGGCGTTATCACTTCCCGGCAGGACATTGAGCAGGTGCGTGGCCTTACTAAGAGGCTAGCGGATATCGGGTTGGCAATCACTGCTTTTGGCGAGTTCTGCGCTCACCTTAAAAGCCTTTTGACTTCACATGAGTCCAAACTGGATGTCCTGGAGAGAGAGTGTGACTGGACCTTCAAGATGGCCTGTGAAATGTACCCCATTGCCGCACAAAGTGAGCGAGCAAATTTGCACATGGAAGGCCACCTCAAGGACTTCGTGACGGCGATAAGGAGACAGCTTGACTTTATCCCAATAATATCTGTATAGGGTGTTGCTATTGTTTGCTTGTGTTGACAGTAATTTTCCTCCCATTGTAAGACATCCATGGTTTGCTGCTTAATGAAAAACTAGTGTCTACTTTGATGAAACAGCATTGATCTCGGTATCCTCCATTTCTTCTTTCGACTCGTGTTTCCTACATTGTCGGGTAGCAAGCCTTCAAGTATTTGCCATTAACTGAACGCGGAAATTCTCTCCCATCAATATCCATTAATCGGTAAGCATTATCGCTTAACACGTCGATCACTTGATATGGACCTTCTCCAGTAGGGGACCATTTACCGAAGGCCTTGGTATGTACATCATGCGGGAGGACAATTTTCCATACTAAGTCCCCGACGGCGAACTGCTTAGCCTTCACGTGTTTATCATAGGCTCGCGCCACTCTCATCTTCTCTGCAATCATGTGATCCAATGCCGTAGACCTTACTTCGTCTAATTCGTCTAGCGGCAAGTTCATCACTTCCCAATATTCCTCCGGTAGGATGTCGTTTTAGAGACAAACTCCTAAGCTGCGTTTGATCGTCCGGATTTCTAAGTAGGATAAGATTTGATAGGACAGAATAAGAAATCTTGAGATTTCTTTATATCATGTTCACTGTTTGATGGACTATGAATTTAAAATCGGATGGGATAATTTTTATTTTTTTATTTTTGCTATTCACAGGTCTAGAAGAGTCGGTGAAGGAAAAAAAGTCGTGAAATTTTTTTGGTGAAAGCGCATAAGGTGTAGAGATGAAGATGACGGCGAGTGAAGGGTAGGGTTTCTGAAAAAATAGACATTAGAAATTCTATCCGGGTCTATCCCTTCCCTCTCTCAGATTTTTTTATCCGGTCTATATCTGACTTTATTTTATCTTGGACCACCACCAAACACAGAATATGATAAAATATATCCTATTCTGACTTTTATCCGGTCGACCAAACGTAGCCCTAGAGATTGTTGCAATCTCTAGCAGTAAAACCACTTCTTGACCATAAGTGAGCATATACAAGCTTGTTCCGATTCCAGATTTCTTTGACGTTCAATATGCCCAAAGTATAGTGGACAACGTTCGATCCCATTCTCTCGGGTTCTCCTGAAGATGCTTTTTAATTAGGTTAATTATAACTTTATTCGTAGCTTCAGCTTGACCATTAGCTTGCACATAATAAGGCATGGAATGCAACATCTCGATTCCTCAGGAAGCAACCAAGCTCTCCAGTAAAAACAATCCCTTGGTCAGTTGTTATAGTCTCCGGTATACAGAAACGATGTTTCAATAATTATTGCTTGAGCTAACTCTTTGGTAATGCGATAGTCGGATGCCATTTGTGCTAACTCATTGGCTTCCGCATTTTGGTATCGCGTTATGTGAATTAACTCTAAGTCAGGGAAATTGGTCAATAATTCTTTGGCCCTGACGTAAAGTTCAATAATATTCTCAATAAAACATTGATATTCTCCTCTCAATTGTCTTATTATGAGCTGAGAATCTCCCATTATTTTGACCGATTGAACAGCCATGTCGGCCAATATGTATAGACCAACAATCAAAGCTTCCATTCAGCTTGATTGTTAGAGCACTTGAAATCTAACTTCATTTGAACCTTTGTCTTTTGACCTCTTGAAGATACTGTTAAGACTCTAATCCCTGATGAAGTAGAAGTGCTTGATCCATCAAAATACAGTACCCATAGAACCGATTGTGCATAATTCGCAACTTCATCTTCGCTGACCCGAACAAATGAATATTTAGCGATAAAATCTGCGACTGCTTGTCCTTTCACCGCTTTGATAAGCACTTACACCAAATCCATTTTAGACAAAGCAAATGACCATTTTGCTAATCGGCCTCTCGATATTGGCATTATGAGGATGTATTTTATGACATCGATTTTATATATCACATGAACAATCGTCAACATAAGATAATGCCGTAATTTAGTGCATGCGAAATATAACGACAAACCGATCTTCTCAATGATTGTATATCTTTTCTCAGTTTCATTTAACATCCTGTTGAGGTAATATATTGGATGTTCCTTGCCTTCATCATTTTCTTGTGCCAAAACGCTCCCGATAGTTATATTGGTACGGCCTACCTGATTTTGGTGGCATCAAAACTAGAGGACCAATTAAATATTTTTTAATCCTCTCAAAGGCAATTTGTTGTTCCTCCTTCCACACGAACTGTTCTTGATTTTTCAATTTCAATAAAGGAGAAAGCACTTCTATCTTTCTAGATAAGTTGGCAATAAATCTCCTAAGAAAATTTATCTTTCCTAAAATCATTTGCAACTCTTTCTTATTAGACGGAGATGGTAACTCTACAATTGCTTTAACTTTATTCCTATCAACTTCTATACCCCTATTATTGACTAAGAATCTTAAGAAATTCCCAACTCTTATACTGAATGCACATTTAAGAAGATTCATTTTTAGTTGATATTTCTCAATTCTAATAAATGACTGTTCAAGATAGTCTAGATGACTTACCTCTGCTGATTTGACTATAATGTCATCAATGTAAACCTCCATGAAATCTCCGATCATATCATGAAAATTTGAATTCATGGCTCTCTAGTATGTAGCTCCAACATTCTTCAACCCAAAAGGCATCACCTTCCACGCGAATGTTCCTATTGTGCCTAGGCACTTGAAAGCCGTCTTGGGAATGTCTAGTTCCACAATAAAGATTTGATTATACCTCGAGTGATCATCCATCAAGGACATCATCTCATTGCAAGCCGCAAAATCAACAAACATATCGATAACTAGGATATGATATTCATTCTTCGGTGTCGCCTCATTAAGATTCCTAATGTCTATGCAAATCCTTAGTTTCCCATTTTGCTTCTTGACCGAGACTATGTTCGATAGCCATTCTACATACCAAGCGATTTTAATGAAATCAGCTTTCAAGAGACGTTCGATCTTTTTCTTGATTTTCAAATTGATTTCAAGGGCAAACCTCCTTGAAGGCTACTTATAAGCCTCCCATCCCTGTTTGATAGGGAGTCGATGCTCAATTATTTCCCTACTTAAACTTGGCATCTCATGATAATCCCATGTGAAACAGTCACTATGTCTTCGTAGGATGCCGACCAACTTACTTCTCCTTCTTTCATCGAGCAATCTGCTTACAAACATGGGACGCCTTACATTGCCGCTACCCAAATCAATCTCTACCAATGGGTCTTTTGTTTCTATAGACCTATTTTCTTCTTTTATTGGTGATTCCTCAAAATCCCCGATACAATCGACAAATCCTAGGAACTTCTCAACTTCCTTCGCTAGATAGTTGGAATACCATTCATCCAACTCTCGTAATAAGGCGTCTTCTTCCATCAAATGCGTCGTGCTCCCGATTGGCCCGCTCCTCTTTCTTGGGAATCCACTCAAATCCCTGCTCCGTGAAGTGGCCTAGGGCAATTTTATCCGTACTTAATTGAGGCGGCTTGATTATGGGCGGGTCGCATTCTTCATTCAAATTTACACGCACCAAATCCGCCCACGTAACAGTTGTCTCATGATTGGCTTTCACATATTCCACCTTATTCCCATTCCAAAAAGCCAGCGTTTGATGGAGTGACGATGGTACGCAATTGGGTACTATGAATCCAGTCCCGTCCCAACAGCAGGTTGTAGGACACGTCTGCGTCTATTATCGAGAAAGTAGTTTTAGCCGTACATGGTGCAATTGTAAGGTCCATGACTATTGTCCCCTTAGCATCACTTACGTCACCGGAAAAATCTGATAACGTAACATCGGTCTGGACCATCTCCTCTTCGTGTTTACCGAGCTTTTTGAAATACTTATGTGGCGTCAAATTTAACGTCACCTCGGTATCCACAAGGATTCTATTTACCGGGCGTCCCTCAATTCTCCCGACGACCATAAGAGCTTTTAAATGCTTCATTCTTGAGATCGGTAGCTTTTCGAACTCCACCTTTTCCTCGTCAGCAAAGTGGAACTTAGCCTTCACGGTCTCCATGACTTCAAATGCTTCTTCTTCTGTGGGTGTCGCCTTTAGCACTGATGCTCAAAATTCGGGTGGAAACCTCACTTGCACCATGTTCGAGCTGGCCGAAGGAACTGATCTAGCTCGACTCCTGTCGAATTTCGATCTTATCTTGACTGATTCCTCTTTCTTATCAACCTTTTCGGGATTAGCAACATGCTTTAACTGTTCTCTCCCATCATTCCTTCGACCTTCGTCAGTATTTAAGGTTTCTCCATTCTCTCTCACCCCGACTAAGTTCTTTGACTTTGTATGACGTAGATTGTTTGCTTGTTTCAGGGCACCAACTTCTTGTTGCAACTCCTACCGCTTCTTCGTTTGTTCCCTCCTCTTCTGGGTTCTCGACATATATCCCTGTCCAAATTCATACGATGGTTGTAGGATTACTGATATATCTCTTCCAACAAACCATTGTTCTTTTGAAGGGTCATGTGGAATCTTCAGAGTTTTGGTATATATCCATCGTGGTGCCGATGAAGGTAGATATCGATCTTCATGAGCGAACTCCAGACCCCATCCTCATGGGGTAATCTCAGCAGAAGCCTTCTTACTCAATTTAGGTGCCGAGTATCTAACATAATAGTCATACTTGCTGCTTGGCTCACCTAATGTCGAAACCTCTGAATGTCCCTCTTCATATAGCCGATTAAACGATACCTTGCCTGTTCGGCTTTTGGTCAGGATTTTGGGCCTTCTGGAAGATAAGGCGTGGTTAACCCTATTGCTGGAATATCTTCTTCCATTTGCGTAATTGACCCTCCTTCCGACCGGTCACTATGCGCTTAAAGGAATCCTGCAGTAAGGTTAATCGTTTTTCCGATGCGGGTAGTTATAGGTCATCCTGCGAGATCTTTCAAAAAATCGATTGATCTCTTGGCCCCAATATCCATGGGTCACTTGACCACCATTGTCATCATTGGAGAAATGGCTTTGATGTAATTCTCGGCGACATCTCCGGCTCAAAGCATCTGGTCTGAGTGACCTCCTAAAAGTTGCTGACACCATCCCGACCAAATGCGGGAAAGGATCGGTATTGATTTCCATCTTCTTGTCTCCTTCATCCACAAATTTTATCTTACCTTGCCGCATTGCTTTTTGCACTGCCTTTCTAAAAACATTGCAATAATTAGTGCTATGGCTCCACAGATGATGCCACTTGCAGTACATTTTATTCGCTATTTCCTCTTTACTTGAGATAGTTTGACCTTCCGTCAATCTTATTACATTGTCCCGAACTAGGAGATTGAAGATTTCATCCAACTTAGTTACGTTGAATGAGTACTTCTGAGTATCTTTGGCTCTCATCATGATCGATTCCTTAACTTGGCATCAAGGCTTGACAAACGTAAGGCTTATCAAAGGGCATCTTCGCTACTGCAATTTCTACGGCTTCTTCTTGATCATTGTCCTCTTGTAAGTCCTCCACGGGATCGTAGATCGCGACATTCTATCTATAATCCTTAAAAGGTTTCTTCTCTTTCTCTTTTCACAGATTTTCATACTGAGTGGCTACAACCGTCAAAGAGAACAAATCCGAGAATTTTTTACCAGCAAGATGTTCTTTCAATGCGAATTTGAGACCAATTTTGGCCATTTCCGCCACTTCTTTTTCCAGTAAGAAGAATAAACATTGGTTTCTTATCTTCTTGAACTGAGCAACATACTGATCTACCGCCTTGTTATTATATTACTTGACAGTGGCCAGATCCAATAACACCACCTCGGGAATTGGGCGATAGAATTGTGTATGGAATTTATTCTCCATGTCCTCCCAAGTTTGCACCGAGTTAGCAGGCAATCCAGTATACCAAGTAAAGGCCTTCACTTCATCCTTCCAACATTATTCACATCTTCGCATTGAGTCATGAACTTGCTAATGTACTCTACCATGAACTGGTCATCTTCTTCCATAAAAATAGCAAAGTCAGGGATTTTATACGCTCTTGGGTATGGGATATTGTTTACCCAATCGGGGTATGGCTTGTGGTATACAGGCCTCGGTACGCCTCCTTCCAGGGCCCTACACTGCATTACTAAACAAGTGGCTTGTTCAATCATGCGCTGATCTCTCTAAGAGTCTTGAACTTGGTACCCCTGATTAACTTGCGCCCTAGGGGAAGATGGTGGTCGGGCCCCTGGATCCTTAAACGCTGCTTGTGGCCTATAGGGTTGATAACCTGGGATTGGCATCGGAATTGTCCCAATATTAACGAGATTAGTCATTTGTAAGCCGCTAGTGCTGGCTTGTCGAGCAATCTCTTGGATTAGCGGTTGAGGAATGAATCCCTATGTTTCCATTCTTGTGGTTAAAGGGTCAGCAGTTACCCTTATTGTGTTCACATCGGTAACACCTTCAGATGCGCACCCAAGAGAACGCATTGAACCATTCACATGGTCCTCTAGACCGGTCTGATTTTGATCACCTACGGTATCAGTCCTCTACAAAATTCGAAGCGGTTATGACAAACCCAAAGTACCAGCAACAACTGGTAGAATAGGAGCCATTGTCGGGGTGATCCTCGGCGTAGCTTGACTTCCTTACACTCCATTCGATCCACTTGCTGGCCCAAACTTCAAGGCCAATTCCTCAACCAGATTGGTGAGTAGAGGGGTGAGAATTCTTGATAGATGATTGACCATGTGATTAGTCATTTCATTTTGTTGCTCCCCAAACATCCTTCTCATGGTGGCCACCACCATAGAATTAGGCACCAATTCTCTCCTTTGTTCCTTAGTCAAATTCCGAGGAATATCTTCAGAACTTGCTCCCTTGCCGATATCGATGGTAAGATTCTAATCGGATGTGTCAGAACGAGCAGGCCTTTCTCCCACACAATGTGAGGATGAGTTATTCTCGCCGGTGGCAGCACGACCTTCCTAATTCCTAGTCTTCGCCATTGACACTTCCTAGAGACGGAACACAAAGGTCTTATTAGGCATGCCAAAAAGATGTTTCGCTGAGAGTGGCCTCGAACAAAAGATCTTTTACCAAAGGGGAAGATCTTCGGTTTTTTTGTGAGTAATCGGGTCCTGTATTGTTTCGGAAAGGAAGCGATGAATTCTATTAATGGTGAGCAAAAGTAAAAGGACAATAGATAAATCGTGCTATAAAAGATAAAAGATAAATTAACGATGGCAATTGAACAAACAAGATTACAAAAGGTGTTGCTTTCTGCAGTCAATTTTTGCAAAAGGTCCTTTTCATGATCTCTTGGAAGCTATTTATAACTAACGCTAAAGAATAACCATTGCCGAGTAGTTACTATTTTGATTTTGGATTATTCGATTTTCTTCCCGATAACCGCTCCTTTTATTCTGCGATATTGCCAGCACCAGATGGGGTAGCTGCTGTTATCTTTATCCCGATATCTCGAACGGTTATCGGTGCCGAGTTCTCAGTATCCCATATATTAGGCCTTGTGCAACTTCATTACCCAATTTACTGTTTAGCAATTTGCGCCTGTTGTACTCCTCTCTTCTAGCCCAATCAGCCAAATTTGAGTGCCAACACCCACAAGATCTTAAAGTTCCCTTTCAATATGGTTTCCAACTCAACCTCGGCTTGACAACCTAAAACCCAAACTGATCCGATGTCACAACTTATTAAAGGAAATTTCTTTGATTAGATGAATTAAGGTTTCAAATTCTTATCGAGCACTTCAAGACGGTTAATCTTGTTTGATCGAGATGTCCACGAAGAGCGTGCACCGCTTCCTTTATCTCTTTCTCGATCTCTCTTCTTTCTCCTCTCTTTTCTCGAGCTTTCGTTCTCTCTTGTATCTCTCTTTTGTTCTTCTTTTGTTTAACAAAAGCTGCAAGAAAACTAATGAATTGGCTGAGAAAATAACTTCGTCGGCTTAAGTGAGACATGAACTTGGGTATTTTAGGTTTAAATCTTTTCTTTCTTTTTTTTTTTTTCTAAAATAGACCCATTAGTTACAAAGTCCAATTAACGTTCCCGATTTTTACGCCATAAAACATATAGAGATAATCCATTCATCTATAGTTCAATTTCTAAAAAAGATATTTCAAACATTCGGGACAATATGAATATATGGTTCTCTGAATCAAAATAAGAATACTATTTAAGCTTCACAAATTACATTGCAAATATATGAATTTAACTCTGTAGCTTCAATAGATCCCTAAATTTTACAGTTAAATTAAAATCTGCGTGCCAAAGTTGAAATAAAATGCTCCTGAAGGAGGCTATAATTTTAGTAGAAAATGTCTTAGAATGCATGCATGCACAAAGGTCCAAAATATCAGGAAAATCAAATCGACGTTTGTTTAAAGCGATGGTATTCAAGTGATTGATTGACAGGTTATTGCTAGGGCTAACAATACAACCTAGAGGGGATGAATAGGTTGTATCAAGATCTTTATACTTTTTGCGGAAAAAGTATAAACCAACACACATCAATCCTTTCAGAAGATAGATCACAATATTAGGAATTTGGTGCCGCTACTACTTTGTTTTTTTTTTTGGTCGAATCCGCTACTACTTAGTACACTTGATCTTTGAGCACAATCAAAAGTACCAAAGATCATAGACAGATAAGAGCTTTTTGCTTAGGGTATAGCTTGTAACAAATTTTCAAGATTTTGTGTATTGCTCATCTCTAACATCTTGGCATAAAAAATCTTCTCTTTTATAGGCATCTTCAAACAATCCACTGGAGATGTCTTGGAGAAGCAAAATAGCCGTTAGGAGTTCGTTGGTTCTGTTGTCTTAGGATGGGACTACCTGTACAGCCTATCCTAAACCTTTCCAGGCTTCTCAAAAATAGCTTTTGCAGCTGTCCTGTCGCTATGGCTCGACATACTATCAAACAACCTGTTCTCATATCTTCCTTCTCTCCTGCTTGTGTATGTCTAGTCAAAAACTACTATAATGATGAACAAACGGTCATATTGAATGATCTGTTGTTAAAACGGCATGAACTTCCTAATCTACTCAACTTAGAACAAACATTGTCTTGTAGTTAATCTTTGGAGATCCGTTGGTACTGTTTTAACCGATATAACATATTCATGATCTTAGCACTTCAGTTCTGTAAACATTGTCAGGAACATATGCAATCATCGATGTAAAATATTATACTAATGATAGTTTTGGGATCATCAAAATTTCCTTAAGATGTTTCTCCAACAATCTTCCATTTTTTGATGATAACAAAACTATCTCGCAGATGTGAATAGTAATTTTGATAAGGTTGTAGTAGAAAGTAAAAATAAGCTTATTTGAAGATGAATTAGTGAGAAATACACATTTGCAGAGTTTCAGAGAATGAAAGGGTTATGTCTAGATAATATTTTGTAATAATAAATATCACAGATTTCTAGATATGATGTCCTTGTAAAAATGATGAATAATGCAATAAGGATTCATTAGAAAACAAGCCTTGAGAGACAACATGATACCTAAGGATGTTTGTATAATTAAACAGCACGTTACTCCCCCTGTTTCAGTGCTATGAAGATCTAGGAGCATTTATACGCATCATCAATACACAACAAGGTTCACTCTCTCTTTTTATTATCAGCAAAAGAGAAAATCCAAGCAAAGGGATAATATAGAAATAAACTTCTTGCATTCACCAAAATATGGATGGGGTACATAGAACGAGTAACAAACATCAGAAACAGAAAAACACTATCAGCAAAAGATAAAATTAGGCGCGAGGGCGTTTTCTTTGCTGAGATGTGGCAGAAGGGTGAGGTTCAGATTCTTTGGGTTTAGGATGAACAAGATTGTAGCAATCTAGTTTCAGCAGTATCCGTTCAATCTTCATTAGATATCTAGTGAGAGAGGACAGAGTGTTTTTGATCTCCTAAACATCATTTTGAAGCTTGGCAAGTGCAACAGCAGGAACAACAGATGTAATAGCTGGAGATGTGGATCTCTCAGTTCGAGGTTTACAAGAGGTCTACCGCTGTACGGGTGCCTTGGCCTCCTCCTCCTCCTCCTCCTCCTCCTCCTCCTCCTCCTCCTCCTCCTCTTCTTCTTCTTCTTCTTCTTCTTCTCCTTCTCTAACTCAGCCTGTGTTGCCAATTTTGCTTGGAGAATGGTTTGTGCTTTTTCATCATCTCCATGACCTATGAGAATTATCTCATCCTTCTGATTAACCCAACCATCAGGCGTCATTCTTAGCATCATTTGTTCAGGGTCTTTTTCCCGATGTCCACATAGGATTAGCTTTTAGGAGCAACATCATAGAAGTTAATGTTGTAATGCCTAAAGATGCGAGTGATGAGGGCTTCATTAGGTAGCTTCTCGGTCTTCCTTTTAGCAGTGTGATACATGTGGATGAAGATCAGGTGTGCTAGGGAAAAATCCTCAAATTTGGTGAGAATGGCCCAGATGACTTTTGCCTCATAACGAGATACGTCGTTCATCGAAGATGATTTTAGATGTAGGCAGAGGGTCAAAATCTTTTAGATGAAATTTGCTTTTAGGGGCAGTAGGTTCAAAGGGACGATTTCGAGTAAAATTGGGAGTTTCCAAAATGAAATTGTAAGCCTCATTAGGCTCAATAGGAAGCTTTTTGAAAACATTGTACTCAGTTTTGAAGATTTTAGCTAAGACATCCAAGGTCACGGTTTAATGTTTCTTGGCAAAAGAGAAGATGAAAGAGTCCCTGTTTGGAAAATGAAGATTTGAATAAAAGATCAACACGAAAACATAATGGACTTCGTCTTTCATAGAGTAGAAAAATTTGAGTTTGAGTTCTTCAAAAAGTTCATTTAGAAAAATTCCATGAGCATTGTGATACTCGAAATTCACAAAACAATGGGGAATAGAACCACATTTTGCAAAAGATTCAAAAGAATCATTATGTGCTTTGCTTAAGAAACGTTCAGAATCAACAGATGGATCGAGATAAAAACTTTTAGTGGGTTCGAAGTTTTGGAATACCCGGTAATCATCGTCTTCGCATTGCTTGTCATTAGATGTTTCATCGGTCTCGGTCGTGGGTTCACTGTGCTTTGGTTGTTCACTGAGTGGTGCAGCAATTGGTTGGGGAACTTCTTCAGCAAGTTTCTAAGTGGGGACTGTTAGAAATTAAACCAAATTTGTTTATACTTATTTCTTTTTTTGAATCTGTCCGTATTTTCATATTTTGATTTTTCGTGTTTTTAGGTGCTAATTATAGTTTAAGTCCGAAAGAGGAAAGTTTCCTATGTCAATTAGATTTTCTATTTTGAATAGGTTTCCTAATTGAATGGTTTTCTAATCGGAGTAGGTTTCCTAATTAGAATAGGTTTCTTAAAAAGAGGTTTCCTATTTTGAATCAAACTATGGCCTATATATATAATCTATTTCTCTTGTAATTGAGATATGCAATACAAAGGCGTGAATTGCGATTGTTTCACCTTCAAAAATTTCTTCCATCAAATCAAGTTGTTGCCGCGTCTCTGACACTCAACAAATTGGTATCAGAGCCTACGGTTCGTGATCATGGCCTCAACGAACAATCAGCTTTCTCTTCAATACCCTCGTCTTACCAAAGAAAATTATGGTAACTGGGCTATTAGAATGAAAGTTCTACTCGGCGCCTACGGTGTGTGGAAACTTGTTAACACTGGCTATAATGAGCTAGAGGATGAAGCCACGTTGAATCAGAACCAGAGGAATGCCTTGGAGAAGGTTTGAATGAAAGATCAATATGCCCTGTCAATCATCTATCAAGCTTTAGATGATTCCATGTTCGAAAATGTTTCGAACGCCACTACCGCCAAAGAGGCATAGGAGATTCTTCAAAACACACATCAAGGAGTTTAGAAAGTTCAGAAGATTCGCCTTCAAACCTTGAGAGGCGAATTCGAGGTAATTCATATGAAAGAATCTGAATAGATTGCTGATTATTTCACGAGAATTTTGATAATTGTTAATCAGAAGAAAAGAAATGGAGAAGACGTTTCCGATGTTCGTGTTGTTGAGAAAATACTTCAGTCCTTAGACAAGAAGTATGATCATATTGCGGTTGCAATTGAAGAATCCAAAGACTTGGATGCTATGACGGTTGATGAACTTTTGGGTTCATCACAAGCCCATGAAGAAAGATTTAGAAAGAAAAAGATTGAACTAGTGGAGGAAGTTCTCCAAACGCAATCGACCATTCGAGATGAGAAGGAGCAAAGAAGAGATCCCGTTCAAAATCGCGGGACAAGTCAAGATCGTGATCGAGGTCGTGGCCGAGGTCACTTTCGAGGAAAAGGTCGTAGACGAAACAGAGGAGATCCTGCTCAAAGTGATGAAGGATACTAGTATCAAAGAGGTGTTCGTGGAAGAGGAAAGAACTCGACAAGCCAATGGTATGATAAATCTAAAATCCGATGTTATCATTGCAATAAACTTGGCCATTATGCTTCTAACTGCTGGAACAAAGAAAGTAGCAAAGCAGACGAAAAGGCGAACTTGGTGAATGATGCCGATCAAGTTCTCTTATTGGCATTCAAAGAATATGAAGAAGGTCAAAGCGATACGTGGTATTTGGATATCGGCGCAAACAATCACATGTGCGGGCGAAAGGAGATGTTTGCCGAGTTAGATGAAATAATTAAAGGGACTGTCTCATTCGATGATAACTCTAAAATTCTTGTTAAAGGGAAAGGTACAATTTTGATTCGCTTAAAGAATGGTGCACGTCAGTTTATTACCAATGTTTATTATGTTCCAAAAATGTCAAGTAATACCTTGAGTTTGGGACAACTTCTGGAGAAAGGTTATACTGTTCATATGAGAGATTTTAATCTTATGTTGAGAGATCGAAATAATAAACTAATTGCAAATATGAAGATGTCAAAGAACAGAATGTTTATTCTTAACATAAAGAGTGAGATGTCTCAATGTCTAAAGGCATGCATAGATAATCCTTCATGGCTGTGGCATTTGAGGTTCGGCCATCTCAATTTTGGCGGACTCAATTTGCTTTCTCGTAAGAAGATGGTTTATGCCTTACCACATATTGATCATCCCGATCAATTATGTGAAGGGTGTGTTATCGGCAAGCATTCCAGAACTAACTTTCCGAAGGAGGCGATTTATCGAGCGAAAAAGTCACTTGAGTTGATTCATTCTGATTTGTGTGACCCGATCAATCATCACTCATATGATAATCATCAATATTTTGTTACTTTTATTGATGATTTTACTAGGAAAACTTGGGTGTATTTTTTGAAAGAAAAGACAGAAGTATTTGATACTTTCAAACAATTCAAGAACCTGGCTAAAAAGGAAAGCGGCTATTTTATCAAGGCTTTGAGGACTGATCGTGGTGGAGAATTTACCTTAGCCATATTCAACAAATTCTGTGAAAATCATGGTATTCGGCGTTTCTTGATGGCCCCGTATTCTCCTCAACAAAACGGTGTGGCTGAACGGAAAAAATAAAACCATTCTTGATACGGTTCAAAGCATGTTGAAGAGCAAAAATTTGTCCAAGGAACTTTGGGCTGAAGTTATTTCGTATGCCGTCTATTTTCAAAATAGATATCCAACATATGGACTTGAAGATGTAACTCCACAAGAGGCATGAACCGGGAGAACACCAAGTGTTTTGCACTTGAGAATTTTTGGGAGCATTGCCTATGTTCATATCTCGGATCAAAAAAGATCGAAACTTGAAGACAAGAGCAAAAAGCTCATCTGGTATGACTCATCATCCAAAGCCTATCGATTATTTGACCTAACACTTTGAAAGTATATATAAGTAAAGATGTCAAGTTTGATGAAGATGGAATGTGGGAAGAAAATCTAAAAGAAGAAGCGAATACTCATGGTGATTCCGATCAAACAGAGTTGAAGGATCAACCTTCACCTTCTTCTCCAACATCTTCTTTAAGTTCATCAACACCATCCCCTTCAAATAGTGTCGATGAACCGCTAGTGCCAAAATTAAGAAGATTGTCTGAAATTTACAAAGCTACCGAAGAACTTCATCTTATATGTCTTCTTGCAGATTATGAACCAATTATTATAATGATGCGGCCAAAGAAGAAAAGTTGAAAAAAACCATGAATGAAGAAATTGAAGCCATTGAGAAAAATCAAACATGGGAGCTTGCTAATCTTCCGAAGGACAAGAAAGCGATTGGTGTTAAATGGGTGTACAAGGCCAAGAAGAATGAGAAAGGTGAAGTGACAAGATACAAAGCTAGATTAGTCGCGAAAGGGTACAAACAAAAAGCCGGAATCGACTATGATGAAGTTTTTGCCCCTGTCATCTGCATGGAAACTATTAGGTTGATTATTTTCATTGCTGCTCAAAATAATTGGCGGATTTATGAAATGGATGTCAAATCAGCATTCTTGAACGGCATCCTTGAAGAAAAAATTTATGTCGAACAACCCAAGGGGTTTGTTGTGAAAAGTCATGAAGACAAAGTGCTAAGATTGAAGAAAACTCTATATGAGCTTAAACAAGCACCGAGAGCATGGAATTCCAGAATTGATACATATTTCAAGGCGAATAAATTCTTTCAATGTCCATATGAGCATGCACTCTATTTAAAGCAAGAAAAATGTAATATTCTGCTCGCCTATTTATATGTTGATGATCTTGTTTTTACAGGAAATAATTCAGCGATGATTGATACTTTTAAGGCATTGATGGTGAAAGAATTTGAGATGACTGATAATGGTCTCATGAATTATTTTCTTGGTATCGAAGTAAAGCAAAGTGCCGATGGGATTTTTATTTCACAAAAAGGATATGCAGAAAATATCCTTGAAAAACTCAATATGAAGAACTGTATGTCGGTCAATACACCAATGGAGTGCGGAACCAAGCTTTTGAAGTTTGATGATGGTGCCGATGTTGATTCGACATACTATAGAAGCTTGATTGGGAGTTTAAGATACTTGACATGCACGAGACCGGATATTATGTATAGTGTTGGAATTGTAAGTCGATACATGGAGAAGCCGAAATCATCTCATCTTAAAACTGCAAAGAGAATACTTCGGTACATCAAACGTATTATTTCTCATGGCTTACACTATTATTGCTCTGAATCTTTTAAACTTAGAGCTTATTCGGATAGTGATTATGGTGGAGATATCAAGGATCGAAAAAATATCACGGGATTTGTATTTTTCTTGTGCGACACTACTTTCACATGGTCATCAAAGAAGCAATCAAGTGTTACTCCGTCGATATGTGAAGCTGAATATGTAGCTGCATCTTCATGTGTTTGTCATGCAATATGGTTGAGAAGACTACTCAAAGATATTCTTATGGAGCAGAAGAAAGCAATGGAGATTTTTGTTGATAATGTTTCTACTATTGCTTTGGCGGAAAATCCAGTTTTTCATTAATGAAGTAAATATACCGGTGTTCAAATTAGAATTTTCGGAGACACCGCCGCCATAAACCGCGGCTATCCTCGCCGTGTCACCGCCACTCCCGACGCACTGCCGTTCCTGACGCACCACCGGTACACTCGCCATCGTTGTCGCCGGTCCACCATCGTCGGCCGCCGGTCCACCATCATCGACCGCAAACCCGATCCACGTGATTCAAACTTGGAAATTATCCACGAAATTAGGTAAGATTCCCATCCAATATTCTTAGAATATTTAATTTCCTATTTCTTTTGGTGTTTGAATATTTCATGATTTCTTTGGTGGATTATTAGATATCTTAGAGATAATGTGTATGATATCTGCAATATTCGAAAATACTCAAAATTAGGAATCATTCTTAATTTGGCAACGTATCTGGACGACTATCCGACCTTATTCCTAAGGTATGATACGCGGCAATACGGAAAATTGTTATTTTATCTATAACCACTTGGATACGATAATAGATTTTATTTGCTTTCCAAATTTAAACAATCAACTTTCTGTTGATATCTATAACCCTATGGATATGATCGTTAGTTCGATTCTTTTTCCTAATTTGAATTTGATAAGAAGAATCCTGCGGATTGCGTGGATTGTTTGAATGTGGTTGCTATCTTTGTTTGATTTATTTCCTTAAAAAAAAATCCAAAAATATGATAGTTAGGATTTCGATTAGAAGTTTTGCACATTTATGGAACCCTAAATGTATCTAGAAGATAGGATAATTATTTAATTTAAATTGGGACTTAACATAATTTATTTCCTAGTTTAAATTAGGTATTGTTCTAATCCTAATAGATTATTTAGGTTATTTTTGGAATCCGAATTTCCATGAAAATCCCAAAAAAAAGAATGAGTTACTTTAGGATAAATTAGAATAGATTGCATTCTTAATTTGATTAATTTTTAATTTCGAATTTTAATAAAAAATACCAAAAAAGAAGTTGTTAGATTGCATGTTATTTTAGGCATTTTTATTCCGAATTTCATAAAAAAAACCAAAAATAAATTATTTGTCCGTCATTAGAATTGTGTCACGTCGTTACATGACATATAGTTTGTATGTTAAGTTGCATTAATCGCATGTTAATTTTTGCACGTCATTACATATAGGTTAGCTTTTATTTAAATAAAGCACAAACTTAAAAAAAAAAAAAACAACAAAAAACATCTCGAGTGCCTTATCTTGTTAATTAGAAATCATATTAGGATTGTCTGTGTGATTTTCTACTAACAATACAGATGCTTGCGTTGCTCTAAGGTATGTCAGTCTCCTAATCTTGTAATTTATTTATTGCTTTCTTGGGTGTTAAATTGGTGGTTTGCGCACCCGCATGAACACCTCACATGTTAGTAATTAGTTGATAAAATGAATCCAGATTGCCTGCATAAATATGTTTTGAAAAGAAAAGGTACCGAAAGGGCGTTAGACTAGATCTAGCATAATCAAGTCCCCGAGCTTAGAATCTCTGGTTCGTAGGAATAAAACATATCTCCCTATGTTTTATTTAGGTTTCTAATCGACCTACCACAAATAGATTAGTGGCGACTTCAAGCATGAAAACTTTTGCATGTTAAAAACTTAAATCCTAAGTTGCGAATTGGTAGGGCTTGGGAGGGCTCAAGTTAAGCTTAGTCTCAATAATCCATTAGCCTAAAGAAAATTTTAGGTCGCAACACCATTCAATTAGGAAACCTATTCAAAATAGGAAATCTAATTGACTTAGGAAACTTTCTTCTTTCGGGCTCAAACTATAATTAACACCTAAAAAAAAAACACGAAAAATCAAAATATGGAAATACGAACAGACTCAAAAAAGGAAACAAGTATTAACAAATTTGGTTTAATTTCTAACACTCCCCCTTAAACCAAATTATCTTCCATCGATCATTCCAAGCAGGCTCTTGAACTTTCGAAAAGCATCGATTTTGAGAAGTTTAGTAAAAATATCTGCTACTTGATCTCCGGTCTTTACATGCAATACTTCAACTTCATTCTCTTTAACCTGTTCTCGGATGAAGTGATATCAAACATCGATATGTTTACTTTGTTCATGAAAAACTGGATTTTTCGCCAAAGCAATAGCAGAAACATTATCAACAAAAATCTCTATTGCTTTATTCTGCTCCATAAGAATATCTTTGAGTAGTTTTCTCAACCATATTGCATGACAAACACATGAAGATGCAGCTACATATTCAGCTTCACATGTCGACAGAGTAACACTTGATTGCTTCTTTGATGACCATGTGAAAGCAGTGTCACACAAGAAAAATACAAATCCTGTTGTGCTTTTTCGATCGTCGATATCTCCACCATAATCACTATCCGAATAAGCTCTAAGTTTGAAAGATTTAGAGCAATAATAATGTAAGCCATGAGAAATAGTACCTTTGATATATCAAAGTATTCTCTTTGCAGCTTTAAGATGAGATGATTTTGACTTCTCTAAGTATCGACTCACAATTTCAACACTATACATAATATCCGGTCTCGTGCATGTCAAGTATCTCAAACTCCCAATCAAGCTTCTATAGTATGTCGAATCAACATCGGCACCATCATCAAACTTCAAAAGCTTGGTTCCGCACTCCATTGGTGTATTGATCAGCATACAGTTCTTCAAAGACATATAAGATGAAGCTCTTCGGTAGCTTCGTAAATTTTAGACAATCTTCTTGATTTTGGCACTAGCGGTTCATCGACACTCTTTGAAGAGGATGGTGTTGATGAACTTGAAGAAGATGTTGGAGAAGAAAGTGAAGGTTGATCCTTCAACTCCGTTTGATCGGAATCACAACGAACATTCGCTTCTTCTTTTAGATTTTCTTCCCACATTCCATCTTCATCGAACTTGACATATCTACTTACATACACTTTTAAAGTGTTAGGGTCAAATAATTGATAGGCTTTGGATGATGAGTCATACCCGATAAAGATGAGCTTTTTGCTCTTATCTTCAAGTTTCGATCTTTTTTTGTCCGGGACATGAGCATAGGCAATGCTCCCGAAAATTCTTAAGTGCGAAACACTTGGTGTTCTCCCGGTCCATGCCTCTTGTGGAGTTACGCCTTCAAGTCCATATATGGGACATCTATTTTGAAGATAAACAGCACACGAAACAGCTTCAGCCCAAAGTTCTTTGGACAAATTTTTGCTCTTCAACATACTTCAAACCATATCAAGAATAGTTCTATTTTTCTGTTCAGCCACACCGTTTTGCTGAGGAGAATACGGGGCCTTCAAGAAATGCCGAATACCATGATTTTCACAAAATTTGTTGAATAAGACCGAGGTAAATTCTCCACCACGATCAGTCCTTAAAACCTTGATAAAATAGTCGCTTTCCTTTTCAACCAGGTTCTTGAATTGTTTGAAAATATCAAATATTTCTGTCTTTTCTTTCAAAAAATACACTCAAGTTTTCCGAGTAAAATCATCAATAAAAGTAACAAAATATCGATGATTACCATATGAGTGAGGATTGATCGGGCTACATAAATCAGAACGAATCAACTCAAGTGGCTTTTTTGCTCGATAAGTCGCCTCCTTTGGAAAGCTAGATCTGGAATGCTTGCCGATAGCACACCCTTCACATAATTGATCAGGATGATCAATACGTGGTAAGCCATAAATCATCTTCTTGCGAGAAAGCAAATTGAGTCCGCCAAAATTGAGATGGCTGAATCTCAAATGCCACAATCATGAAGGATCATCTATGTGCGCCTTTAGACATCGAGATATCTCACTCTTTATATTAAGAATAAACGTCATGTTCTTCGACATCTTTACATTTGCAATCAATTTATTATTTTGATCTCTCAACATAAGATTAAGATATCTCATATAAACAGTATAACCTTTCTCCAAAAGTTGTCCCAAACTCAAGATATTACTTGACATTTTTGAAACATAACAAACATTGATAATAAACTGACGTGCACCATTCTTTAAGCGAATCAAAATTATACATTTTCCTTTAACAAGAATTTTAGAGTTATCACCGAATGAGACAGTCCCTTTAATTGTCTCATTTAACTTGGCAAACATCTCCTTTCTCCCGTACATGTGATTGCTTGCGTCGGTATCCAAATATCACATATCGCTTTAACCTTCTTCATATTCTTTGAATGCTAATAAGAGAACTTGATCAGTATCATTCACAAAGTTTGCCTTTTCATCTGCTCTGCTACTTTCTTTGTTTCAGCAGTTAGAAGCATAATGGCCAAGTTTATTGCAATGATAACATCGGATTTTAGATTTATCATACCATTGGCTTATCGAGTTCTTTCCTCTTCCATGAACACCTCTTTGGTATTGGTATCCTCCATCACTTCGAGCAGATTCTCCTCTGCTTCGTCCATGACCTCTTCCTCGAAAGTGACCTCGGCCACGACCTCGATCACGATCTTGACTTGTCCCGTGATTTTGTATGGAATCTCTTCTTTACTCCTTCTCATCTCGAATGGTCAATTGCGTTTGCAGAACTTCCTCCATCGATTCAATCTTTTTCTTTCTAAACCTTTCTTCATGGGCTTGTAATGAACCCATAAGTTCATTAATCGTCATGGCATCCAAGTCTTTTGGATTCTTCAATTGTAACCGCAATATGATCATACTTCTTGTCTAAGGACCGGAGTATTTTCTTAACAACACGAACATCGAAAACGTCTTCTCCGTTTCTTTTTATCTGATTAACAATTGCCAAAATTCTCGTGAAATAATCAGCAATCGATTTAGATTCTTTCATATGAATTACTTCGAATTCGTCTCTCAAGGTTTGAAGGCAAATCTTCTTAACTTTCTGAACTCCTTGATGTGTATTTGAAGAATCTCCTATGCCTCTTTGGCAGTAGTGGCGTTCGAAACTTTTTCGAACATGGAATCATCTAACACTTGATAGATGATTGACAGGGCATATTGATCTTTCGATCGAACCTTCTCCAAGGCATTCCTCTAGTTCTAGTTCAACGTGGCTTCATCCTTTGGCTCATCATAGCCAGTGTTAACAAGTTCCCACACATCGTAGGCGCCGAGTAGAGCTTTCATTCTAACAGCCTAGTTACCATAATTTTCTTTGGTAAGACGGGGGTATTGAAGAGGGAGCTGATTGTTCGTTGAGGCCATGATCACGAATCGTAGGCTCTGATACCAATTTGTTGAGCGTCAGAGATGCGGTAACAACTTGATTTGATAGGAGAAATTTTTTGAAGATGAAACAATTGCAATTTGCGCCTTTGTATTACATATCTCAATTACAAGAGAAATCGACTATATATAGGCCATAGTTTGATTCAAAATAGGAAACCTCTTTCTAGGAAACCTATTCTAATTAGGAAACCTACTCCAATTAGGAAACCTATTCAAAATAAGAAATCTAATTGACTTAGGAAACTTTCCTTTTTCGGGCTCAAACTATAATTAACACCTAAAAAAAACACGAAAAATCAAAATATGGAAATACGAATAAACTCAAAAAAGGAAATAAGTATCAACAAATTTAGTTTAATTTCTAACTTTCCTAATCGTAGTAGGTTTCCTAATTAGAATAGGTTTCCTAAAAAGAGGTTTCCTATTTTGAATCAAACTATAACCTATATATATAGTCTATTTCTCTTGTAATTGAGATATGCAATACAAAGGCACGAATTGCGATTGTTTTACCTTAAAAAATTTCTTTCATCAAATCAAGTTGTTACCACGTCTCTGACGCTCAACAGGAACTTCCTCTTTGTCTTCGTCAGTAGAAGATTTTTGAGATGGTGAAGGCTCTTTTGGTTGAGAGGGCTCGCTAATAGGTGTCTGAGCAGGTAATGTCAATGCTTCTGCAGGAGTAGTTTGTCCACCTATGATTAGTAAGCCTTTTGTCTTCTATGAATTGTTTGAACAGCTGCTGAATGAGTGCCTCATTCCCTGTCAGAATGGTTGTAGGTTGGTTTGGAACATCTAGTTGTAGTGGAGAAATGTCGGGTACAACAACCATTTCTTTCCAAGCAGCAAATTCGAAACTCAAGAGTCTTTGTAGTTTTCGTAGTTCCTCCGGTTGAAGATGGCAGAGCGGTGCTAGCAGTAGCTGATTCACCAAGTTTGCCGGCCTGTTGAGATACAGGCACACTTTGGCTTTGGGTCACCTAAGTAGATTCTTCAGGTTGACTAGTAAGTTTGATGAGTGAAGATCCTTCTCTAGAGGTTCTGGCCAGCACTACGGCTGTACGAGGGGATTTTTTGGTGCCAATGGTTTTTTGTGATTTGGGAGCTATTGATAGGATGGGATGTGGAGAAGATGAGGATGTAGAGATCAGGAGCGGTTATGGCAAGCGGTTTCGTGAAGAACAACGTGTGCTTTATCTCCTTATAAATAGGAGCAGTTTAGCCACATTTCAGATTGTTAGCCGTTACTTAACAACAGTAACTTTGTTATTTATTTGAGTATTTTTTGAAAATATTTCAAGAAAAAATTAATGAAGTAAATACAGCAGTAGTAACGGTAAAAAAATTTGAATGCAAGGTGATCGCTTGTGTTAGAACCGTTAGAACAGAGAGAAACAAATAATGTTACGAAAAAAAAAATGACAGTTTACTTGATATCCGTTGATCTTCCAGACGTTGATCATCTTTGAAAAAATGCCTGGATGATGCTCATTCGAATGGGTTGATTATCCCTAATTCTCCTTTGATGAAGTTGAAAGCTTGCTTATCCAATGGTTTTGTGAAATTGTCCCGTGACATCCGAAAAATTTCCCTGCGTTTATCAATATATAGGTAAGAATTTAGATGTGGTAATTATCGCATGTGGAAATCCAAGTCGAACGATTAACGTAGCGGTAACGGAATGAATGAACTAAATTGTTATACCCATAATTTCGGTGAATGGACCTACTAGCAATTGATTATTGAATAATTGCTTATGGATTGATTTTCAAGAGTGACGATGATACTCTTATCGCCATGTTAGTTGTCAAAGGAGATTATTATACTCCGAAAATTCTTTTACCTCTTGAATGTTGAATTGACAATGTACTAAATTAGGTATTTTCTTATGCTCGGAAATTTTTGCTAAAAGTTTGGATAGATTCAAAATATTGTTTAATCATCAATGTTTTAAAACAGACACCGACTCTCTTGTTTTCTTACCAATTCAGCTAGTGTTTGTCCATTATTAAATATCAACTTTGGAAACCACGTGATTGAGCCATTTGTCCTTCTTTGATCTATACCACATGTCCTTGATGACATTATGTTTAGCCGAAGCAAATGACATAATGTGCTACCTCATCTAATTTAACCTTAGCCCATAAATGCTATTGATGAATCACTCCCCACTTGGACAATGGAGATGAATTTTTCCCAAATATCTTTTCTCGCAGCTAATCCTGTTGAGCCACTTGTGCCTAGCTATTTACTTAGGGCCACATGAAGAATTCTTATTGGGACAACTTACCTCTATACCTATAGGTTTAATGATTTCACCCTATGAGCATATATTTACTTTAACCATGATTGAGTTAGCTCATTCCTTCACTGTTTGCCTAGATAGAGCTTTCAAGCAAAGTACCCACCCCAATTATTTCACCAATTAATTTCTTACTTCCTCTCAATTCTCGCTTTCAATTCCCCAGAGTAAAAGTAAAGGTGCCATGTTCGTATTAGTATAGTTTTGCTCTAATCTTTCGAGTTGGTCAAGGTAAATCATTAATTTCCTATACCTTTCATAAATGGGTTTTATCGTTTTAAAGGCTAGAGTTGTTGATTTCCATTTTGTTTGTTTTGCTTTGAAGGGATTTAAGCTTGATCTTTACTCAAGCCATTCTCAAGGTAAGTGAAAACTCTAGGGACTAAATTAGGTTATTCTACTTAGTACTCTTGATTTGATTGTATAATAGTTGAGATTTTAGTTTGAATTTGAATGCTATGTGCAAGAAATTCTCATGATCGGGTGTTGAAAGATTATGTTTGTTTAACTTGATTTTATAAGTTCTTACATGTTTTTGAAGCATTCTATTGTATTACATAAGAATTGATAGCATATTTGATGGGTAAAGTGTGAAAATGGAGGATTTGTTAAATTGAAAGTGTTGAAAACAATTTAGAGGAACTTTTTTGAAAGTATCAAGTTATAGTGATGAAGTTGTTGATTTTTGTGGGAAGTTGCCGAATGCAGCAAGAAGTTACTGACAGTCGACAAGCCAATGACCTTACCGATAATTGACAAGCCAACGATCTTACCGATAGTCGACAAGCCAACGATCTTACCGATATTATCGGTATTGCCGTGTCGAAGATCATTTGAATTAGGCCATTGATTTGGTCCTGTGTACTAGTAAACTAGGGAGACTCACAACTGATTGAAGTTAATTATCATATATTCAAGGTCTACTATGTGTTGTCGATTAATGATGTGGTCAATCTTTGAGTTGTGGATGTTCATCTTACCGATTAATTGAGTTGTGGATGTTCATGTTACAATTCTCTAAAAATGTCATCATGACTTGCATGAAAATGAAAAGAGATAAGTGTGTTATTATTACTTATATAGGTGACGCATGGAAAAGACGTGGCGATTGTATTTCTGTAATGATTTGCATAAGATGATGTTGTATACCAAATGTTGGTTGTAAGAATGACTATGCATGAAATGATATTATTTGTTGAACGTTAATTGCAAAAATGATGCGAGTATCTCCTGTTGACCGTTGAACATATGCATGTGTATGAGAAATGTAAACAATGATGTGATAATGATCTGTCATCTATGAGTTCGGAGCGATGATGCCTCGCGAATTGGAATGCCTCGGAGTTGTGATGCCCTACGAATCGGGATGCCTCATCGGATGTACGGGATGCCTCGCAAATCAGGAAGACCTGCGAATCGGGATATGATGAAATAATGAATATAATGCATGCTTATGCATATATGTACATTCATGATTATAAGACACTGTGTGATACTGGTGCATTATGATATAATATGCCATATGCCTACATTCAAGTGAACATATTATGTACCAGTGTATGTCATGATGCTAATAATAATAATAATAATAATTCGTATGCTCATGCATTTAAGTATTGTTTGATTGCTTGTGCATGTTAATGTTAGGTTGAGTGCAAAAGTGAATTTCTACTTTAGATTTAGAGATTTCATTTATTGGACCTTGGCTCACTCTTTTATTTTCAGACATATAGGATGGCCCTGTTACCGCCACTACTTTTTGGAGCCCCAACTCACACCAAGTATATGTACGAGGATGTTGTGTTGCTCAATTTGGTTTGTATGTATATTTAGTGTACTACCATGGTGTGGGTCGAAGAAGGGCTTGCCGAGTGGGTTCTCTATCGGTATGTAGCTTGGTATGAGATCTTCGATGATATCTGGGTAGGATCGTTGCGAGGGCTTGATGGTCCCCCTGGATATGCTGTCATTGAGCCAATTTTGGGGGAGGTTATCGATCCTTATATATTAGATCGGTGTTGTATAGGCAAGCTTTTGAGAGCAAGGGTATGGTAGTGGAGATAGGAGTTACCGAACCTTTTCCAGGTATTTGTATTGTGATGTTTTATGCATACATATATTATTTAATACATGAAATAATGATATGACATGTTTAATTATTTTTGTTGTGATTCTGCTTGTGAATAAATTAATAATCAATAAGTTAGATACGACACGTGTAGCGCTTGACGTACCTAGGGCATCACATGTCCGGTAGCTTGTTTTGAATCAACAAATTGAATGCATATATCACCATTGTTCACAAGATCCCTAATAAAATGATGTCTTATCTCAATGTGTTTGACCAGCAAGTGTAAGATGGGATATTTTGCTAGATTTATAGCACTTCTATCATCAGATAAAACAGGAATGTTTGAATTCTTTTCGCCAAAGTCACGCAGTTGTTGTTTCATCCAAATGATGTATTCATTAATGGTAAATCAAGATTTACCATTAATGAATAAGTTTGAGCATGAAGAATCTATAAATCTTCCAGCACATAATTATAAACTTTGAAATGAATTACTAATTTTTTGCATATTCAACAATTTCATCAGTTGCTTATGCAAACTTAGTTTTGTTCTTCAATGCTTCTGCACACACAACACTTGTTCCTCAATGCTTCTGTAGATACATCATTTGTTCCCTAGTGCTTCGGCAGACATATAAGACTGTCTCATAAGTACTTCTGACATTTGCACAGTCTATATAGTCTCTTCAAATGATTCAACCTTGTTCATCTCATCGAGAGCACCCAAAACCCGATCGAGTAATGACTCCACCTTCCCAGAGCTTCCTTAATTCGCGCTAGACTCCCCTACATCTTGACTTTCTTTTTCTCTAGCGATGGTGTCCCTTTCACCGGTGCCTCTTTCTTTACGTCCATTGTCTGCTTCTGCTTCCTCTTATTGCTCATATCTCCTTTTGTTCCCTCCATCTTTTCTTCCGACAAAATCCTCACTTTCTCCTTATCCTCCTCAACTACTGTTGCTACTTCTCCTTTCGAGACAATCTAGCCAACGGTTGATAATTTTCAACGATTGTTAATTGAAATTGCATCTTCCTTACAGTTTCTTTCCCACACGAACATTTGACGCCTTCTCAGTTTCCAGCTCGTCACGGTTGTCACTCCCTTTCCTCTCAAAACCTTCGTGATGAGACCGCCATACGCGAGTTTGCGTGGTTTCTTTCAAATGGTGCGATGCATGTGCAGAAAGATAGCGTGGAGAAGGCAGGATGCAAATCCATTCATGATTTTCCACAGAAGCCTGACGTAAATATAGTTTGTTGCTTCTTTTGCTGCGGTTCTTATTATCAGTAGTCAATTCCTAGTTATTGTAAGAGCAAATTTCCATCGATATTTCTCATTGGAAGGAAAGTTACGGCAATTTTTTTTTTCTAAGACTTTGAAATAACAGATAATAAGATTAATATGTTAATGTTGTAATAAAATGTTACATTAATTTATGGTAATTTTTAATGTTGTTATTGTTATTATTATTAGGAATAATGATAGAGATTATCCCTGAATTTTGGCTCAATGTGCAATGTGATCTCTAAACTTTTAATTTGTTCAATGTAAATTCTGAACTTTAGCCAAATTTGTAATATGGTCCCCGATCTTTTAATTTCTTAAATGTGATGTCTGGACTTTTGGTGCATATTCGATATGATCCATGAATTATATGAAAATATTTAATTTGCCATTTCATTAATTCAAGATCAGGGACGACATTGAACATTTTCATATAGTCCAAAGATTAAATTGAACATGTACCAAAAGTTCAAAGATCATATTAAATAAATCAAAAGTTCATGGATTACGTTTCACACCGATCCAAAATTTAGGTTCAATCCGTGTCATTTGTTACTACAGTCATCGTTATCCCCGCTTCCAAACATCACCCCAACTCGAAAACCAAACCAATCTCGGCATCGCGCCAATTTGCTCCCCACATTTCGATCCCTCGCGAGATCCTGCCATGGCTGCTTCGGAAAGAAACCCCTAGCCTGTAAAAGTTAGGGCTTTTCCATCCCGAGACCGCAGGAAGAAGATGAACCAGGGCGATCTCCACAAGGTGTGGGAAATCAGGGCCCTGAAGAGGAAGCCAGCGGAAGACGAGGCCCGCAAGATCCTCCAGCGGATCGCCCATCAGGTTCAACCCATCATGCGCAAGCGCCGGTGGAGGGTCAAGCTTCTCTCCGAGTTCTGGTGAGATCTTGCAGCTCCCCGTTTCGGATTTCCACCTCCCCCGCCAGTCCCCCAAAACGAGTGACTGCCGATTAAGAAAGTGGGTTGGGATTGTCCAGGATCGGGATGGTGACCCGTGTGTGTATTGTGTGCGCGTGTGTGGGGAATGCTGAAATTCTCTCTCTTTTGGTGATCGGTGGGAGGGATGATTCGTTATGATGAACGGGTGGCGTGTTTGATTGCAGCCCGACGAATGCGCGTCTCCTGGGTTTGAATGTGGGTCGCGGCGTGCATGTGAAGCTGAGGCTTCGCAGGCCGAACAGAGACGACTGCTTCTATCCTTACGATCAGGTCCTCGACACGATGCTGCACGAGCTCTGCCACAACGCGCACGGCCCTCACGACGCCAAGTTCTACGAGCTCTGGGATGAACTCAGAAAGGTTGGTCGTCGGAAAAGTCTTGGTGTCCTTTCTAGTCGTCTCCGGATTCGGGTTTTATGGATAGATGTACTATATTTCGAAATGTACTTGGTGGTTTGGGCATTGTGCTGTCATGATGCCCTCGCTTTTACTCTAGTCTGCTTGATGTACATTGCGATGTCAATTTCAGGAGTGCGAGGAGTTGATGGCCAAGGGAATCACTGGCACCGGCCAGGGTTTTGATCTTCCCGGGAAGCGTCTTGGCGGTTTCTCTAAACAGCTACCTGTTTCATCACTACGGCAAACTGCCCTGGCTGCTGCAGAGAGGAGAGCAAATTTGGGTTCGCTCCTACCGTCCGGACCGAGGCGTCTTGGTGGTGATAGTAGCATCATGGCACTTAGTCCAGCACAAGCTGCTGCGATGGCTGCAGAAAGGAGATTGCACGATGACATCTGGTGTGGTTCTCAATTGGAAGAGGGTGGGGATAGAGAAAGTAACCATGATATTCTGCGAAATATTGAGAATGAGATCGAAATTCCTGGAAAATCCAGGCATGATAATAGAGGAAGCCAAGCTTCAGATTTGATCTCTTGGAAAAGATGTCGTGAGGATGAAGCTTCAGCTTCACGATCATCCAGCAGTGATGTGGATCAGAATTTTGTTGATTTAACAGGGAATGATGGGACATGTGGGGCAGCAGATGATCTCTGCTGTGCACATCAGAGAAGAAAATTTGAATCAGATAATGTACTGTATTCTAAATCAAAATGTCATTTGGGGAATGCTTCATCTAGCATGTCATCCAATTTGACTTCTCAGCCAGGGCTTAAGGGCACTGCTAAAGATACTTCAATTGAGCTCCTTATGTGGGCATGTGAAATATGCACCTTATTAAATCCCGTGAGTATTATGAATGGTAAATGAATTCCAGTGGTTGATTTATTAGATAAACTGTTCCATGTTGTTTTGATACTTTCAGTTTTTTCATTTTTGCATGTTTTCTCCTTCTAAGTTTTTCTTGTTTTTTAGATTGATGAATCACTGTTTGTTTTCTTCCTTCTGGTTGGGGGTTGCATGTTCAGTTTCACTTCTCTTTTCCTTGCCCATCGTTTGGTATTAGTACTAAACCGTCAACTGAGCTACTTATAGTTGGTAGATGTGTTAAAGAGTGTTGCCTTACAAGCTGTTTCCTTGTTGGTTCACTTGAAGATTTGGTTTCATGTGACATGTGAATAGTGTGTTAATTAATTGAAGCTCCATAACTTGTTTGCACCCCAATGTGCATTTTCTTAACTGTTCCACATTATGCAGTCAATAAAGTTTCTTTGAGGTGCGACTAGCATTCCTTCATTTTCATCTCATCAACTAGATTTATGGGTAATCTATCTCTTTTGCTACGTTCCTTCTATAACTCTTGTATAACATGTGCATTTGGCTTTATTTGTCGTGATATCGTGCAGCCACTAGCTCCAATCTGTGAGCTTTGTGGTTCAGAAAGGCTCAAGGATGAGGGCTCCAAATTCAAGTCTTGGTCCTGTAAATTCTGCACGTTGGATAACAGTGTCGAGTTAGAGAGATGTTCAGCTTGTGAGCAGTGGAGATATTCACATGGGTCTCCAGTGTCAGCAAGAGCACCATGTCGGGGTGATTGAGAGTATCTCATGTTGGCGGCATTCCAGATCCTACTTTCTACTGTGAGGTAATTGTTGTGCACCCTTCTGTCTGTGTTATGGCCAAGCAAAGTGATGGCCAACACTTAGCAATATAAACGCCGTTTTCTTCCCCAGAATTTTTGTATATATAGATTGTAGGAGAGTGATTCGGTGCCTACTCTTGCTTCGAATTAAAAAGGAACAATATTAATGATGTGACCACTAATGAGAGTTCTAACCAGTAGGTCAACTCAGTTCTATTTACAGCTTTAGTAATCTGAGCTGACTTGTTCCTACTGGAAAACCATAAGACCAAAGTGGTCCCAGCAGACTTAAGAAGTTTCGTTTAATACGAAACTAGTGGTGGGTAAAAGTTTTTAGAAATATTAAAAAAGTCAATAGTGAATGAGATCTATGGCTCTTGCTAAAATTTGGGCTGTGGTTGTGTTTCTTCCGACTTGTTGAAGCTCTATCCATTTATTCAAGATCTTTAGATTGCTGATTATTGTTTATAAGTTCGCAAGCTTGGCATCCTTTCGGCTTATGCATAGAATAAAAGCTACTACCTTTTGATAGAACTAGACTCGAGAGCAAAGTGATTTTCCATTCTATTGTCAATATGTTTGCAAGTTAAAATTCATGAATTAAAAAATATCCACATTTGATTATTGTGATAATTTTGAGGTGCTCTATTGTCGAAGATCAGCAATTTTTATTTACTGGTGTGCAGATTCTAAGATTCAGTTCCTTTGAAAGAGGGAAAAAAGATAAGTCATTTGAGAGTCTTATTCTCACAAATTCATTTCTTGCACAGAAACTTGGGGGAACTTAAGACAACGTCAAGTTTGGTTTATTTGAATACCCTGTCGCTAGGTAGATAGATGGCATGAGTTCTGCCTGACGGTTGTATATTACTGCTTTGGCAGCTTTTTTCTTTGTTCTTTAAATGGATTTATACTGCTTTAGCACTTTGAAGAAGCATCTCTTACTCATTGATTGAGCCAGGCCCCAAAAGAAGACATATACCATTATTGGCACTTACAATTCTAGAAGTATGGACTTAGAAGAATAATTTGAGCTAGCTCTGGCTTATTATGAGAGGCTGTGCATGAAAAGTGTACAAAAGCTAGTTTTCACAGTGAGATGACGAGTTTTCATTGGCCATTAATTAGAGCATCTCATGTTGTATTAGGAACTAATGAAACATCGCTGTGCTTGTCAATGTTATTGATAAAGTAATTGTCTAAACTTTAGCATTCCAATGCTATTTAACTATATCGACATTGTTGCAGCTGTCTATGGCATAATTTGATGGCGGTCTCAGTGAATGCCATATTTTACTGAAGCATGGTCAATACTGATCATGTACATCCAAAGTAACACTGCTGATAATGAGTCCTATTGTTCAGGTCCGTGCAGAGGTTGCCTCTCAAAAGGAGCTAGCGATTGACTGGCAAAGAGAGTGTCTTCAGTGTTCGGATCTCTCGTTAACATTAAGCCCACATTTAGAGTAAGAGTATCAGTTTTGAGAGGTCATCATCCCTTGAAGATGTACAAAAAGCATTTGCCGAATTGTGAGTGTGCCTGTCACATCGCCACATCACATGATTCATGGCTTGTTAATATTTCTTCTTCATCTTCACGTTAACATATAAACTGCTTCAATATGTTGGGCTTTTTGCTTAATTGAAAATTTGGTGTTGAGGTCAAAAACTCGATTTGGCTAGCCAGACCATGAAAGATGGGAAGATGATGATTGGCTAGCAATGGTCCAAAATGAGATCTCTCTATTTTGGGCGCGTTCAATTCAACTGATGATGCATCATCCCTCTCTTCTACTACTAATTTTCGGCCTCTCCACTTGCTCTCTCCTCTTCTTCCGGAGAAATTTTTCTTGGGACTTTCAATTCAATCGATGGTTTGTTTATTATCACATTTGTTGTACTGAAGTTATGTGATATATGAGTGGGTTTTCAACCTATTTATTGTTTTACTGAGGGTGTGTTTGTTTTGCGAAAAATGAACTATTTAGGAAACAAACGAGAAAATATTAGGTAGGACTAATTTTCCATGTCACCAATAAGTCACTCCATTCGTTGGGCAACACGTGGCAAACATTTGTTGTACTGAAGTTATGTGATATATGAGTGGGTTTTCAACCTATTTATTGTTTTACTTAGGGTGTATTTGTTTTGCGAAAAATGAACTACTCGAAAAACAAACGAGAAAATATTAGGTAGGACTAATTTTCCATTTCACCAATAAGTCACTCCATTCGTTGGGCGACACGTGGCAATATTGGTCTTACTCTTTCTCCCCTCCATCACTCTCTCTTCCTCGCTGCTTTTCTCTTCTTCTTCGTCTACCTCTCATAGACCTGTTAGTGCGATTCAATGAGCTATATCCAGATTATTTATATCGTTTGAAATAATTAGTAAACGAAAAATGTTTTGATTATCGATAACAATTTATGTCTAAATATTTTTGTTGATGATAAAAATATTTTCCGTTTGTTCATTTTTATAAGCAATACAAATAATTATTTTTAAGCAAAAAATTTCAATTCATTCATTTTTCGCAAAACAAACGGAGCTTGGGTGACAAGGTGAATGTGAAGTTGAATTAGATGGATGCAATTGGATCATTGATGATCCAACTGTTGAGTATGTTGCGGAACTAATCCCCAAGTTAAGAGTTGCACGTAATCTGTTAGGAAATTTTGTAAAGTTGTTTTAATCTCTTCATGGATTTTGATGTTTTTATTTCATACTTATTTTGACTTCCTTTCAAGATTCTCTGTTTCTTGAACTAGATTATAAGAGCTTCCACTGTTGTTTTATGAGAAAATTGTTCATAATGTCCTAAATCTATTGTATTTTTACTAATTCAGTTTTATACCTTTCAATTTTGCCAGTGAAGTTTAAATATTTTTATATTTTGCCAATTGAGTCCATATAATTAATTTTTTTAGCTGAAAATCACTGACGTAAATGTCAGCCATCATATATAGCATGGTTGATGCTGATGTAGACAATTTTGATAATATTTTATCATTTTTTTAATTTAATGATTATTATTTATTTTTTCCTTTTTTTTTTTCCTTTCTTCTTTCTCTAGCCGGTCACTAGGCAATGGCAATGGCCGACAATTGACCAGAAGAGAGGCTTGCCCTCACTAGTGGCTAGTGGGGGTAAGCTTCGCTAGAGGCTAGCGACCTCGCTGGCCCTCACCTCTAGCCATTCACCAGGACTCGACGACAGACTGGAGGAGGAAGAAGGAAAGAAAAAAAAAAGAAAGATAAAGAAAAGAAAAAAAGGGAAAAAGAAAATAAAAAAATTGAAAAATATATTAAAATATTATTAAAAATTATCTACGTCAATGTCGGCTATGCCGGATAAGACGGTTGACATTTCACGTCAGTGATTTCTGGCTAAAATTGGGCAAATGGACTCAATTGGCATAATATGAAAATATTTAAGACTGAATCATCAAAATTAAAAGGTTTATGATTGAATTGGTAAAAGTATAATAAATTTAGGACGTTTTGGATAATACTCTCATTGTTTTCTTTTAAGCGAAAGGGGAATTGAAAAACTACGCACCTCTTTTTCATGCCCAAACTAAAGGCTCTTTCTTTCTAATCTTTTTAATACTACATAGTGCACCCTTGTCTTTCTTACCATTTCCAAATTGTTTGTTCACTTTTTCCATTTCACTCATAGTATGGGGAAGAAGTGGACTCTAAAGTTACGTTTCGTCGTCTGGAATTCTAATCAAAATAGGATTGAATATGATATGATAAGAAGTCATGGAATTTTGTCATAACCTATATATTGTTTGGTGAATTTCAGATTTAAAGTCGGATATTTTTATATCACATCATATCTATTGTTTGATAGAAACCAGATTTTAATATAAAGGACATATATGCCCCTACGTAGTGTCCATGAAATAATATCAATCTCATCATCATAAAAAAATCTTTGCGTGACCAAAAATGACAAAAACTGTTGTCGCAAATTCACAACGTTTACTACTCTAATGCACATGCTGACTAACATTACTAGCCATAATTGATCTTAGCAGAAAATATGTGATGCTTCGTGAACTCAATGGAGAACAAAGGGGCAGAAGGCGGATTTTGGACGCCTAGAGCAGAACCCCATGACATAGTTGGTGATGCTTCTGTCAATAGTCAGGTAGCAACTCATGAATTCTATGAAGAACAAGGCCCGCATGTTGAAAAAACTAATTGGCTGATGCTGGAGGACTATATAACTTTGAAGGTGTCCAGAGGAGCTGTTTTGGCAAAGTATTACCCGAATTCCATGTTGTCTATGCTAATTCATGGATGCATTTTTACTCTACTGCCAGTTAATGGCCAGTTTAGGTTGGATTTCGTGTAGGATGCTAAGGGCCCGTTTGGCAAGTTGCCAAATAGTAAAAATTTATATTCTTTTGTTTCCAGAATCAGTTTGAGAACAAAATTTTGTTTATTAAATTTTTTGTGCCCAGGCACAATTTTGCAAAAAATTGTTCCCAAAATCAATTTTGGAACAGAATGAAGAAGTAACAAAAAGTAATTTCTTGATTCTGGAACAATTTTTCCATTTCTGATTCTTCTTGATTTTCTTCTCTCTTTTTTTTTGTTTGTTCTTCTTCTTCTTCTTCTTCTTCCCGACCTATTGCTAGCCATAGGCCAAGGCCAGCAAGGGCGACTTGCGGCCGCAACAGTGAGGCCTCACCCAGATCTAACAAGACTCGACCAGCCATGGCCAAGGAAGGGAAAGGGAAAAGAAAAAAAAAGAAAAAAATATTAAAAAATTCAAAATATTATTAATAAAAAGAAATTTTGTGTAGTTACCAAACGTATTTTCGTTCTTTTTCTATTTTAAAAATAGAAATTTTGGGCAGTTGCCAAATGCCTTCAAATATTTAGAAATTGTTCCCAGGCACAGAATAAAAAATAATCATTTCTAAGCAGAATTAATTTCTGGGAAGAAAATTGTTGCCATGTGCACCCTAATTTGCTTTGCAAAGTCTTATGTAGTAGTAGCTCGTCACCATCTGATAGTGAAAATGCTGCAAAATATTGCGGGTACTGAGATCCATTGGGAAAACTACGTTTACTCATTACCTCTAGATAATTTCAATATATCTACTGAGCAATATGTAACCAACCAGATTTCACGGATTGAAGCTCAAATTCATCGAGATGGAGCTTCAATTCATCAGATTAGAGCTATGGAGAAGAAGGCATTTCAACTCTTGCTACTTTTGTAGTTTGGTTTCGTGAAACTTTGATGTGAGAAGAGTCGCTTGTGTAAACGAAGGAGAAAGAAAAGAAGAGTGTACGGTTTTCTGAAAAATAGCTAGATAAGAGAAATCCTATCCGAGTCTATCCCACCTCCCTCTTAGGATTTTTTTATTTGGGTTATATCATTTTTATGTCCGACTTTATCTTATCTAAAGATCTACCAAACAAATGATAGGATAAAAAATATCATATCGCGACTTTGATCCTGACGACCAAACGCACCCTAAAGATACTACTATTTGAGGCGAGGAATCGAAACCGGATCAATTGTTTTATAGATTGCCTTGTAAAGCCTTTTTTTCGTTTTATTTGATTTTTATTCGTTTTTCTTTCCCTTTTTAGCTAGAGGAAAACGTTCTTTTGTTTCGCTTTCTTTCTCTCTCTGCCTGGTTTTGTATTGGCCTATGGCCTACGAATGAAAATTGAACTTTGAAAGGGCGAATGTCCGTTGGGACCGTATTAAAGTCAAAGCTCCGGATGGAAGTGGATCAGGACCACTCAATCATTCAGTTTGTAACGGGTCCCTCACCCTCGCCCTCACTCACACACACACACACAAATGTACACATGAACATCCTCGATCCGATAGTTTGGGTTGATTACCGAAGACTTCATTTCGCGACTTGCATGATTTTCGAAAGTTCCCAGGGCACTCTGTGATATATGGAAACCATGGTGGCCATATACACATGAATCGACCAACGACATCTCTCCCTGATAAGGCAAACGGGTTAACAAACAAAATCAACTTGGTCACTACAGGTAAGTTCGGAGCATAAGAAGTGGGCCTACATGAAAGGCCTGCTGAAAGCAAACATAGAATGTTCAGGATTGCAGGACACCAGCATAGAAATGACTTTGGACAAAAATGCATCGGTTCTTTTTCATCGGACTATCGAGCGCACTATTCGACAATTCAAAGCAGCTGTTCTTCCATTTTCCTCTACGTTTTGGGGGGCGATAGGGACGTTGGTTCGGCGTGAGATCGTCCACTCAACTTTGCACAGTAACATCATCATCTCCTCTCCCCCAACTCTTCATTTGAATTCTCTCCTTTACTCAGATCCCAATTCTCTTAACCGGAAGAAACTCCCCAATTTCGAGCACCGGGAGAAAAACGACCTTATATCTTCTATGTAGCAACGACACGCTAGAATGGCCAACGTGTCGGCGTGCGACATTGACACACTTGTCGAACGCGTCCGACACATGGTCAATCAGGTGTCGGATTTTCGACACGCGATCAACGCGTCGGACACGCCTTGTGAGTCCGGAATCTTGATAGGCGATTCCGACATGCACAGGATCGATTTTATGAATTTTCAAAAAATTACGGGTCAAAATGTAAATTTATAAAATAAAAAAATAAAAAAAGAAAGAGAAATAAAGGTGGAAGAAAAAGGGCTAAAACACGCTAGGTCTTTTATTTTCTCCGTCTTCTTCGCTTGACCGACGACCTCCTCATCTCAAATTCTCTTCTTTCTTCTTTCCGTCGACCACCGGTCCACCGCGAGGCTCTCTCCACGCCGGTCGCCGGTCGCCGTTGCAGCCAGGTAACAGGTACACCCCTCTCTGTTTCTACCGAGTGCTCCAATCACGGGCTCTGGTTTGTCTATCGTTTGTCTTAGCGTCGGATTTGATGGTGTAATGATAGCTCGAGGAGAGAAGAAGTGGTGGTGCGTGGGTTGGGGGGAAGAAGGAAGAAGTCGTGGTGGGTGGAGGTCGCGTGTCGGTGTCGGTTCTACGTGGTATATCTTCGTTATCCTCTCAAATATAGGCACTAGTTTTCCCGAGAAAATCTCGGTTTCCGTGAAGAAGTCTGGTCGTAGTGGCTCCATCTTCATCATGTATTGTAAGGCCTCCCCTGGCTTCTCTCTCCAGACCCGGTTCTCCATCCGCAATCACCTCCGATCCTTACGCGCATCTCTTCCACTCCCACCGTCACCTTCATCTTCCTCTCAAGCCAAGCCGACCTCGCTTCCCCACTCTCACATCATGGCCGCCTGCGTCGACGACGCTCCGAGAACAGAGACTCGCGAATTTTCCCGCGACCCAAGCTCGGGCGAGCGCAGATACAGCCTCAAGTTGGCGAATTTATGCCGACCCAGAATTTCTGGCCCCGTTCCGAGCATGCCCGTTTCGCAGAACCGAGGAAAGACCACGCACGCTAGCGAGGTCGTCAAATGCCGCGACCAAGACGAAGACGAAGAAGACGTGTGGCTCAGGATGCGAGAAGAGGCTCGCTCAGATGTTTCTCACGAGCCCATACTGTCCAACTACTATGAAAGCTCTATACTTTCGCAGGATTCGCTCGAGAGCGCGTTGGCCAGTCACTTGTCGATTAAGCTGAGCAATTTGAGCCTTCCCAGGGGGACTCTGTACGAGCTGTTACGTGGGGTGCTTGCAGAGGATCGAGAAATTGTCAAGTCTGTGAAGGAAGATTTGAGAGCAGTGCACGAGAGAGACCCTGCTTGCGTGAGCTATGTGCACTGTTTTTTGAACTTTAAGGGGTTTCTTGCGTGCCAGACTCACAGGGTGGCTCACAAGCTGTGGTCACAGGGGAGGCAGGTCATTGCGCTGCTAATTCAGAGCAGGGTCTCCGAAGTTTTCGCGGTTGACATCCATCCCGGAGCGAAACTCGGGAGAGGGTTGCTTTTCGATCACGCAACGGGCCTTGTTGTTGGCGAGACAGCTGTGATTGGGAACAATGTGTCCATTTTGCACAATGTGACATTGGGAGGGACCGGCAAAGTGTCCGGTGATCGGCACCCGAAGATCGGTGATGGAGTATTGATCGGGGCTGGTACTTGCATTTTGGGGAACATCAGGATCGGAGATGGGGCGAAGATTGGAGCTGGGTCAGTAGTGCTGAAGGACGTGCCGCCTCAGACCACTGCAGTCGGGAACCCTGCGAGGTTGGTAGGAGGCAAGGACAACCCAGTTAGGCTTGATAAGATTCCTGGCCTCACAATGGACCATACTTCACATATATCTGAGTGGTCTGACTATGTTATTTAGCAAGAATCAAATTCAGATGCATTTGAAACGTTTAGTTGATGAGCTGATTTCATGGGTCAAGCATAAATCTCTTTCCTAAATAGTCCTGGATTGTGTGGTTGGTGCTGACTATTCGCTGCTACTAAATTGGCTAGATATGGCACTGGCCATGTAACTTAAGTTTTCATAGGTTTGTAACGAGCTTCACCTTTCTTAATTTTGATGAGCTTTTTCTCTATTAAATGCGTGGATGTATATTTGTTATAATAACACGTGATGCAATGTGGCATATGACATGGCACAGCTTGAACTTTGATGACAATTGTACCTTTTAATCTCCGATATATTTGTTATGATTCTATCGATTCACTACAGAAAGGACTGGAGTGATTTTCTCTAGAACCTGCTCTCCTTGCGGTGTCTATCAATGTGGATTGATTCGAAGAGCGAGTTTTACGAGCTAGTGGATTGAAGAGGACAAAACACTATGAGAAGAATGAATCAAACCAAAGCAGGACCCAAAAGAGTTTTCTGCCTTGAGAATCAGTTATTGGATAACCCGCCACAAGTCTGAGGACTTTCCTTTTAGCCTTTTCTGCTCAACTGTTGAGTTAATAAACGGAACGTGGCCCGGGCAAAGGAAGGTAGAAAAACTTTTTGAGGATCCCATCTGGGTGAGAGTTTTTGTCCCACGTGAATGAAATCATGTTGTGGAGTAATCAATTCGGAGTTTTATGTGGAGTCCTCTACTCAAAATCATGTCTTACAGGTTATATAGAAGTGCCAAATTAGGTGGTCGTGCTGGGGCCGTAGGCAATCTTAGAACTGACTCGCACGGCTGGTGTTGTTGGTACCATGGTAGTCGTGTCCAAATCCATGAGAATAAACCGTTTCCTTTGCTTAGGCGAAAATTAGTGAATAGTTAAAGATCACCAATTCGTCAGGTGATACTCGGAGAAACCTTTTGGCTGTTCATTAGGTTACGAGTCAAATTGTCTGAAACCTTTCGGCTGTTCATTTGTCGGGTGCTTCTGGGAGAACCTTTCAAAAACGTTTCTTCGCTAAAATCAGTTACATCTGAATTAATTCAGCATAGAATCTTGTTCTTTTCATGTTCGTGCCAGTTACCATGCATTAGGTATTGTCTCGAAGGAAACAACTATTAAGCTAGAGCTAAAACCACATCACAAGCTCCCCCCATAAGTCAAATGGGAGGGACATGCCTTAGGGCGATAGCTTTAACAAACAATATGCGTTATATGAACTGATTAGATTCACATTGTCAGATTTTAAAAGACTGCAGAAAAGTACTACGAAGAACTTTACATAGATCTAGGAAGCATCAGACATAAATCACCCACCAAAGATGCTTCCAATATATATTAGGGTGGTCATTTAGAATGCATTTATCGGATGTTTGCATTACGATGGTGACAAATCTGTCAGAATATACCATCATTGGGACAAAGATCCCAACTCGTTAAGCTACAATATAAACTTTTATAGTTTAGTTTTCTCAGAAGCAGCTTTAACCCCTCCAAAAGAGTTCATAAGCTAATCATCAGCAAAGTATCTCCAGAAAGGCGGCTTAGTCATTTTCCTTCATTTTCCCTAAAGGAATTCCAAGTTTCTGCCTTTCCAATCATTGTCTCCTTCTTCATCTTCATCTTCATTGTCCTAAAATTTGGTCACAAGTCCAATACGAAAGACCTCTCGAAGCTTCCTACTGGTCTGAGTCCCTCTCATACAAAACTTGCACTAGCTTCTTGGGTCACCGCCTCATCGTGTGTTGTGACACTTGGCCAAGAAATATGGGCCATTGATTCATTTGCTGCTCAGGGAAGTTCCTCTGTGGTCATTTCTTCAGCCGAAGTGGCCAAAGAGGTGATGAAGACCCACGACCTTACTTTCGCAACTAGGCCTCAGCTTCTTGCAACCAAAGTAATGTCTTACGGAGCCACTGACATTGCATTCATGCCTTACAGCGAATACTGGAGGTAACTTGGAAAAATCTGCACTTTAGAGCTCTTGAGTGCAAAGAGGGTCCACTCTTTTAGGCATATAAGGGAAGAAGAGGTTTTGAATCTCGTCAAATGGGTCACCTCTAATGTGGGTCTCCCATCAATCTTACGCAGAGACTATTCTCGACTAATTATGGAACTACTTCGATTGCAGCATTGGGAAGAAATGCAAGGAGCAGCAAGATTGTCTGCGGGCTCTGAGGTTGGGGGCGTGTTTCCCTCATCGAAGTGGCTTCATGTGATTAGTGGGATGAGGCCGCGATTGGAAAAGTTGCATCAGCAAGCAGACCGGATTATGACAACATCATTGGAGAAAAGAGAGAAGGGAGGGCTAAGAGAACCGGTGATGAAACAACACATGATGAGTTGATCTATGTTCTCTTGAGCTTTGTCGATCCTGGCGGTCTTGAATTTTCTCTGACCACTGACAACATCAATTTCATCATGCTCAATTTTCCTCAGAAAAATGAACTGCAGCTAGTTTCCAAATCAGTTGGATTTTGACTTCAGAACAAGGTCGAAGTTTGAGTTGGTCGAATAATGAACCCGGAGACTGATAAGATTCGATATAACTTTAATGGTGTACCATGTTATTGAATATTTTGAGTCAAGCTTTTCTTTGTCAAGGCTAAACATTAAAATTCATGTTATTCTAACTATAATGGAACTCGAAATGTGCATGGAGGACATTTTCACCACTGGGAGTGAGACGTCAGCCACGCAGGTGGATTGGACATTGGCCGACATGATGAAGAACCCAAGAGTCCTCAAAAAGGTGCAGGTCGAGGTGAGAGAAGTCTTCAACAGGAGAGGCAAAGTGGACAAGATGGAGTTGCCCGAACTATTGTACCCGAAGTTGGTAACAAAAAAATGCATGAGAATGTTACCCTTCTATTCCCTTGCTGCTCCTAAGGGAATGCATAGACGTGCCAGATGAATGGCTATGAGATCCCAGTCACGACCTAAGTGGTTGTGAATGCGTGGGCGATCAGGAGAGACACCAAGCTCTGGGTTGACCCCGAGGCTTTTTACCCGGGGAGGTTCAAGAACAGCCCAATCAATCACAAAGGGACTAGCTTTGAGTACGTTCCATTTGGTGCAGGAAGGAGGATATGTCCAGGCATGAACTTTGGGCTTGCGAATGTAGAGCTTCCACTTGCAATGTTGCTGAATCATTTTGATTGGGAGCTTCCTGAGGGGATGAAGAGTGAAGAGCAGGAGATGAGTGAGACACCGGGTGTGACTCAGAGGAGGAAGCGTGATCTGTACCTGTTTCCCAAGCCCTATCAGCCTACCTTCACCTGTTGACACAGTCGTAATTAGTTGGCACAAGGGCCGTCAAGGGTATTCTATCAACAACCAAAAGTTAAGGAAGAAACATAAAGAATGCAATTATATGGTTGTGAGGTGGAAAAGGAGGTTTATTTATTAAAAAAAGAATTTGCCACTTGCTCGTCCTTTTTAACTCGTGTTACAAGGGTTGTTAAGGTTACAATCGTGTATCAACAATAATGATGGGGAAGAAACATGAAGAATGCAATTACATGCTTGTTGCATAAGAGCACCACCCAAAAATGCCTATATGTGTGAGCTGTGTAGCTCCTCCAGAAACCTCAACACGCGCGCGTGCTTAACTTGCACACTCGTCTCATCACACTACCCCACTAGTCCCTCATGGATCTCCGGCTCACTTTCCCAGTTGTCTTCTCTTTCCTCCTCTTTATCCTCATGGCACTCTAAGACTGTCAAGAAAAAACCAAACCCAAAAGGCTTAACCAGAAAGCTCCCTCCAGGTATAGGGAAGCAACCCATCATAGGCAATATGCACCAGCTTGGTGGCCCAAATCCGCACCGGGCGCTGAGCAAATTGGCTAAGATATATGGCCTGTTGATGCAACTCAAGATGGGTGAAGTCTCAAAGATCATGTTCATCGCCGGAGACCGCCAAGGAGGTCTTGAAGAACCACGATGTGATCTTTGCCTCTAGGCCACCAATCATTGCCTCCAGCATTATCTCCTATGATTGCACATGCATCGCGTTTGCATGCTATGGTCGACAATGGAGGCAACTTAGGAAAATCTGCATCCTAGAGCACCTGAGTTCCAAGAGGATGCTCTTGTACCGGTCAATCCGGGAGGACTAGATGTTGAACCTGGTGAGGTGGATCGCATCAAGTGCCAGGATGATCGTCAACCTCACCGAGAAGATCTACATGTCCCAGTGCTGCATGATGTCGAGGGCAGCATTCAGGAAGAAGTGAAAGGAGCAGGAGAGGTTCCTCAGGGTTGTGAAGGAGGTGATCAAGTTTGCAGGAGGTTTCGGGATTGCTGACCCTTTTCCCTCAGTGAAGCTTCTGCACGTTGTGAGCAGGATGAGGCCTAAGATTAAGAGTCCAACAGGATTTTGGAGGACATCATCAGGGAGCACAGGAAGAATAGATCAGAGAATAAGAGTGGTGATCAGCGTGAACATGGCTATGAAGATCTGGTAGATCACAGAATAAGAGTGGTGATCATCCGTGCACATCAGGGAAGAAAATTTCAATAAGATAATGTATTGTATTCTCAATCCAAATGTCATTTAGGGAATGCTTCATTTGGCATGCCATCTACTTCGACTTCTCTGCCATGGCTTGGGGGCACTGCTAAACATCCTTCGATTCAGCTCCTTATGTGGGCATGTGGAATATCCACCTTATTAAATCCCGAGAGTATTGTGAATTGGAAATGAAAGTCAACGGTTGATTGATTAGCTAATTTTTCTATGTTGTTTCGATACTCAGTCTTTTCACTTCTGCATGTTCTGTCCTTCTAAAATTTTCTTAGTCTGTTGGATCAATCGATCTCAATTTGTTTTTTTTTCTTCCGGTTGAGGGTTGCATGTGCAGCGCGCTTCTCTTTTCCTTGTCCATCATTTCCTATTAGTACTGAACCTGCAACAGAACTACTCATAGTTGCCAGATGTGTTAATGGTGTTGCTTTACAAGCTTTTTAGTTGTTGGTTAATTTGAAGATTTGTGTAGACATAAAAATGTAAATACGGTGTAAATTTGAGAAGTTAATTGACGCTCTATAATTTATAAGCACCTAGACATTCATTCTCATAAATTTTCTACATTATGCAGTCAATAAAGTTTCTTTGAGTTGTGACTAGCACTGCTTCATTTTCTCTCATCAAACAGATTCAAGGGCAATCGACGCCTTTAGTAGCCACTGTCGCGACCCTCTTTCCTAAAGTTACCCTTAAGGGAAAAAGGAAAGAAAGTTTAGAGGTAATGCTTTAAGGCGGGCCAACGGTCTTTGATTGGGATTGGGCACAAGCTCTCCCAAGCCTACACTTTGTGCAACGTCGAATTCATTTTTAATTTGAATTTAATCCTAAAGGATTCTATGTGAAACAGGAGTCATCACTACCCTTTTGGGGTCGGCTAGAAATTAAGCGAGATATGGGAGTTGGTTTTGCTTTCAACACAACCAAAGATTTATCTAGGTTCGGGGGCTTGATTACACTAATAATCTAATTAGAGCCATTTTGGTATCTCTAACTTAGTGGGATTGTTTATCTAAGTGATCAAGTATTCTTTTGTTATCAATTATGAATCCTAAAGATCGTTTGATATCGCTAAGTGTTCATGCAATGCTCTTTAAGGGTTTATTATTATCCTAGACTTGTCCTAAACCTTCCAGAAAGGAAAGGAACGAACAATGTATTGAAATTGTGGGAATTAAACACCCAATTATTGAGCACTTAAACTAAAAATGAGAAAATGAAAACCCGATACTTGTTGGGCAAAGAATATTACACCGCTTTGTTCTAAGCCCCTGGACATGATTGCCCATGAGCTTGATGCTGGAGACTAATCCTAATCCTAGATTTAATGTGAGTCTAAATTCTACTCTTATTAAGGATGATGTTGCTAGTCTAGACTAGGCTAATCATTTATAGAGAGAATAGCCCTAAATCTAAATTGGTTTTTATGTTTCAGCTATCCTATGTTAATTAAATTTTGAACTAATTGATTATTAACTACTATGTTTATTAAATACATTGGCCTAATTGATTCTATAATAGCCTAATCTTTTGTGGAAATTGACAACCAATACTAGAAAATCAATTGAGACAGATAATTTTAAGCGTATGTGATGTTATCAATAAGATATAGATGATATCGATAACAGAAAAGTAAATATAGCACACAACAAATTATAGCAATTCAAATTTACTCCCAAACCTATGTCTATTCTCTCAAGATTAACCGCCACAATGCGGGCTAGAATCCACTAGGAATTCTTGTGACAAGTTACAATCAATAGGTACCGATTCTATCAATGATAGATCAAACTATCAAGACTCAAGTATTGCTATCACTCTTTTTACCTGATCTTATCACGATTACAAAGCAGCAAGAACACTACATAGGAAATTCTAGACGATTAGATCACACTTTAATAAGAAGAGAGAATAATAATGAATAGTAACAGCTTTCTTTATTAATCGTCGAACCCCTTGAACTCCATTGATCTCCTTTATATAAACATCTTCAATTTCGCCATTATAGATGGTCTGGAGGAGCAAAGAGTAATTGAGAGTCGTTCAATTGTCCAAGAACAGGATCACCCATACAACTGTTTCCCTCAAACATCAACATGGTTTCCCAAAATGGACTATGCTGGATGTGTCACATCGTCGGATACTCTAACAATTTGACAAAAAGCCGTTAACAGTTCTCTGACAATTACCATTTCTCCCGTTGTAGTCTTTCCAGCTGCTAACAACTATAATTTTTGTCTTTAACAATCATCTTCGGATGAACGTATCAACAACATCACCGATGACTCGATATCAGCATGATCCCATGCTCATAATTAGCACACGCACACTATCACTATTATGTTGATGTTGTTTAGAGATAAACCGTATAGAATGACTTGCAATTTTACTTCGAATGATACTTTTGAGTTTATCCGTTTCCAAAGACTTCATTGGTGACCATGGTCCTTCCAAGTCTTCATGAATATCTCCTCATATCTGACTTGCTCGCTTCTTGTCAAAATATATGTTATCATAGCTAGTCTTTGCTGAGCTCTTTAGCTATCATAGATATTATTATAGTCTTTCAGATATCACCACAAACATCTACATTCATCTCACTAAATATTATTCCAATGATAGTTTGGGAATTATCAAAATTCCATAGAGATATTTTCCAATATTCTTCTCCATCAAAATCAAGCTACTGTCCTTATCAGATTGCTGGTTTCAGTCGTAGTTTTCTTTTTTTTTGTTACTATCATTTTCAATTCACAAAGAAGTAAAAGAAAAAAAAAAAAGATTTTCTAGGGGGCTGTGGTGCTCCAATCTGCAGCACCCCATCTTTGGGAACTTCCATACTTTTGGTCAACACTTAACAAGACCTACCACGGACTTTATTCGTTGTGAGACTCTCTTTCAAATACCATTTTACCATTTTTTATATCTCAAATTGGATGGAGTTAATGAAGGCAAATCATTATACCAATTTGACAAATTTTAGAACTTGATTTTGAATTTTTTTAAAGCCCAATTGCATTTTTGGGATAAGTTTTAGAACTTACGCTACACTTATTTCAAAAAAAAAAAAAAACAATACTGGAGAACATTTCTTGGCTAAAATCAATTATAGATGTCTGAATTAATCCAACATATATCGAATCTTATTCTTTGTTCTTGCTAGTTATACTAGTTATTGTCTTGAAGGAAACAAGCATTGAGCTAGAGTTAAAACCATATCTGAAGCTCTCTCCACAAGCCAAATGGGAAAGAATTGCCACAGGGCGTTTAGCTGCAACACTACATGGGTCATATGAAGCGGACAGATTTACGTTGTCATATTATAAGAGACGTACAAAATATTACAATATAGAACTTGACAAGTACGGAGGAAGCATCAGATATAATTCACCGACCAAAGATGCTTCCAATATAGTATTGCATTCATCGAACGTTTGCATAACATTGGCGAAAAATCTGTGAGAATCTTGTAACCATCATTGCACAAAGGTCCCAACTCACTATGCGACAATTCCAACTTTTATAGGCTAGTTTTCTCAGAAGCAGCTTTTGGCCCTCCACCAGAAGAGTTTATAAGCTAATGATCAGCAAAGTCTCGTCAGAAAGGCATCTTTGTCATTTTCCTTCATTTTTCCCCTAAATGGAATTCCAATTTTCTGCCTTTCCAATCATAGTCTCCTCCTTCATCTTCCTCTTCACTGTACTAAAATTCGGTCACAAGTCCAAGGCGGAAGGCCTTTCCAAGCTTCCTCCCGGTCCGAGGAAGCTCCCTCTCATTGGAAACATGCACCAGCTTCTCGGGTCACCACCTCATCATGCGTTGCGGGACTTGGCCAAGAAATACGGGCCGCTGATGCATTTGCGGCTCGGAGAGGTTCCTCACGTGGTTGTTTCTTCGGCTGAAATGGCTAAAGAGGTGATGAAGACCCACGACCTTACTTTCGCGAGTAGGCCTCAGCTTCTTGCTACCGAAGTATTGTCGTATGGATCCACAGACCTCTTATTCGCGCCTTATGGAGAATACTGGAGGCAACTTAGAAAAATCTGCACTTCGGAGCTCTTGAGTGCCAAAAGGGTCCACTCTTTTAGGCATATAAGGGAAGAAGAGGTTTCAAATCTCGTCAAATGGGTCGCTTCTAATGTGGGGTCTCCGATCAACCTTACTCAGAGACTTTCTCGACTAATTACGGGATTACTTCGATTGCAGCTTTTGGGAAGAAATGTAAAGAGCAGGAGGAGTTCATATCTGTAGTCACCGAAGCAGTTAAATTGTCTGCTGGCTTCGAGGTTGGGGACGTGTTTCCCTCGTCCAAGTGGCTTCATGTGATCAGCGGGATGAGGCCGCGATTGGAAAAGTTGCATCAGCAAGCGGATCAGATTATGAACAACATCATTAGAGAAAAGAGAGAAGGGAGGGCTAAGAGAAGCGGTGATGAAACGACACAGGATGATTTGATCGATATTCTCTTGAGATTTGCCGATCCTGGTGGTCCTGAATTTTCCCTGACCACTGACAACATCAAGGCAGTAATACTGGTAGGGAAATTTCTCTATTTTCATCATGCTCAATTTTTCTCAGAAAAATGAACTGCATCTTTGGGTTTCCAAATCTGTTGGACTTTGACTTCCGAACAAAGTCGACCAAACTTCGGTGTTAGTTGACTTTCACTTGTCGAAAATGACATTGATGTTAGAAGTATATCGGGAAAAGGACACAACCATAGATGTCATAACTTTTGTACGGCACTCATTTAAGTACTATAATTTTTTTTTTGGATCACGTGAGGGTCACAACTTATATACGCCGCTTACTTGAGTGCAAAAACATTTTTTTGGGATCACTTGAATGCCATATAACTTTTACATAAATAACTTGAATGCCATAATTTTTTTAAAACAATTCAACACAATTGCCATGCCACGTCAGATTTCGGGCACTTGGGTGAACGTTTTTAAAAAGTTATGTCATTCAAGTTAATGATTCTTGGAAGTTATGGTAATAAAGTGGTCAAAAAAAATTATGGCACTCAAGTGTGTGTAGTACGAACGTTAAGATACTTGTGGTGTTCTTATTCCAAAGTCGATCGAAGAAAGTATAGCCCAAATAAAATTATTACAAACCCCGACTCGAATGTGATCCAATATAACTTTTATGCTTTAACATTTTATTACTTTGAGCCAAGCTTTTCTTTGTCTAAGGCTAAAAATTAAAATTTGAGTTATTCCAACAAAAAATGGAACACGAACTGTGCATGCAGGACATTTTTGCCGCCGGGAGTGAGAGTCCTGCCACGCTGGTGGATTGGGCATTGGCTGAGATGATGAAGAACCCGAGAATCCTCAAGAAGACGCAGGCCGAGGTGAGGGAGGTCTTCGATAGGAGAGGCAAAGCGGACGAGACGGGATTGCCAGAACTAGAATACCTGAAGTTGGTAATAAAAGAGTGCCTGAGGATACACCCTCCCGCTCCCTTGCTACTCCCGAGGGAATGCGGAGAGAGGTGCGAGATAAACGGGTATGAGATCCCAGTCAAGACTAAAGTGCTCGTGAATGCGTGGGCGATCGGGAGAGACCCCGAGTACTGGGACGATCCTGAGGCTTTTTACCCGGAGAGGTTCAAGGACAGCCCAGTCGATTACAAAGGGACTAGCTTTGAGTACATACCATTCGGTGCGGGAAGGAGGACATGTCCAGGGATCAATTTTGGGCTTGCCAATGTGGAGCTTCCACTTGCAATGTTGCTGTACCACTTTGACTGGGAGCTTCCTGTGGGAATGAAGAGTGAAGAGCTGGACATGAACGAGTCTCTAGGTATGACTCAGAGGCGGAAGCCTGATCTATGCTTGGTTCCCAAGCCCTGTAACCCAAACTTCACTTGTTGAGAGATTCTTATGTAGTTGGTACAGGGGTTGTTAAGGTTACACTTATGAACAATAATGTTGGGGACGAAAGATAAAGAATGCAATTATAAGCTTGTTAGGAAGAAAAGGAGGTGCATGCATTAAATAATGCATTACAGGAGAATCGATTAACTTATCTCTCTATGCCACTTGCTCCTTATCTTTTTTGACTCATGAACTGTGTCTTTTCTGAAAGGAATAAAACTAAACTGGGAAAGTGAAGGCACGCATGGACTGAGAGAATGAAGCCAGACTTATCACATGATACCATATGAGATATGCATGCCCGCCCACTGCAACTATAAAATCGGCCTAATTCTCTAAAAAAACTCCCAACTTTAGGTTAAATCTCAAATTTATCCCGAACTTATTTTTATCTAAAAAAAAACTCCAAACTTTAGATTCAGTCTTAAATCTGCCCTGAACTTTTTTTCTTCTAAAAAAAATCTCAACCTTTAAATCCAGTTCCAAATATGCCCCCGAATTTTGTTTTGTATCAAAAAATATCATCAAAATTCAATTTATTTTCAAAAATATACATGTGATCTAGTCCCAACTTGACGTGATACTTTCACGTAAATAACAAATCAACATCAACAAAGTAATTGGGAATTTTTTAGACAAAAAAAAGTTCAGAGCAAATTTGGACTGAACCTAAAAGTAATTTTTTTTTAAATTAATTTTTTTTTGATGGATTTGTTATCGTCTCTATCTTTCATATCCTAGGATAATTTTATTTTGGAGAATTTCAACAATTTTTATTTGGTTTGATTTGTTATCAAAGAGGAAATGCGACGTTGATGTGTACCTATCGCCCTATTACTTTGCTAATGAGGATTTGTTATCGACATGGAAATGCTACGTCAAGTTGGAACTGGATCATTGGGGTATATTTTTTAAAAAAGAGTTGAAATTTGCTAATTTTTTTTTTTACATAAAACAAAATTCGGGGCAGATTTGAGACTAAACTTAAAGTTTAAGGCTTTTTCTGTGATAAAAAAATAGTTCGGGTCAGATTTGGGACTTGACCTAAAATTTAAAAATTTTTCTGAGATAAAAAAAAATTTAAGATAAATTTAAAATTTAATCAAATGTTTGGAGTCTTTTAGAGAATTCACCCGTATCTAATATAAATTTATGCCACGATATCTGGACAGAATCTCACATCCGCCATAAAAAGAACATTTTTAATTACAATGCGCTGTGTTCTCTGACACAAGAGTACCATTGCCAAATTCCTAAAAAGGTGTGAGCTGGGTGGCTCCACCAAAAATGTACACAGGCGCGCACACACTTTACTTCCACATTCATGTCGTCACAGTGCTCCACTAGTCCCGCATGGATCTTCAGCTCTTCCCAGTTCTCTTCTCTTTTCTCTTCTACATCTTCATGGATCTCTAAGATTGCCCAGAAAAACTAAACCCAAAAGACTCAACCACAATGCTCCCTGAAGGTCCATGGAAGCAACCCATCATATGCAACAGAGTTTCTTTGAGTGGGTGGTTTTGTTCGGTTTATAATCATTAGATTGCTGTACTGGAGTGATGTAATCTGTTAAAATAATTAAATATTAAATTATACCTTCATCTATTAATTTAAACTTTTAGAATAATTGAGGAAGATCCCATCAAATTCTCACATGGTTAGATTAAAGTACAGCCAAGGCGTGAGAAGGAGTGGCCCGCCACTCGTTTTCAACAACTTGGTCTTCTTTTTTACTTTCCAGAATTCTTATCGAAATTTTCGTGGATTGTGAAAATCCACCCAAGATTAAGTCTGTGTTTGGAAACACTTTGGAGGAAAGTTTTTGGGAAAATACAAAGGATTTTGAGCTAAAAGGGTTTTTTGAAATATAAGTAATGTTTGGTAATGTGTATTTTAAAATCACATTTGAAAACAACTTTGGTTTAAATACCGTTTGGTAAAAATTAATTTTGTAAAGGATTTTTCCTAATTATTTATAAAAAAAATTCAGCAAAGAGCACAGCCACTGCCGGCAAGCCAAAACGACCGTCGGCCAACCTCCGGCAACCAGATCTGGCCGCCAACCAGCCTTGCCTGAGGTCGCCAGACCTCAGGCGAGGCGACACCACCAGGGCGACCTCAGGCGAGGCTACACCACCGCCTGAGGGTTGCGCGACCTAGGTGAGGTTCGCCTAGGTCGCGCAACCCAGGCCGACGCTTGCCTGGGTCACGCGACCTCAAGCAAGGCAGCTAGAGGTTGCGTGACCTAGACGTCGCCTGGGTGGGTCTGGCCAATGCCGCCTGAGGGTCGGCCGACCTCCGGCGACCACCGCCTGGGGTTGCCTGACCTCAAGCAAGGCCTAGGTAGCGCGACCCAGCTCGATCACGCGACCTAGGTGCCGCCTGAGGTCGAGAGACCCTAGGCGGTAGTTGCCGGAGGTCGGTCGACCCCCAGGCGGCAGTGGCCGGACCCCTCAAACGGCGGTCACCGACCTCTGGTTTGGTTCCTCATGAAGATTAACAGTGCCAGATGAGGGCAAAATTGGAAAATCAAAATATAGATGAGGGTAGTTTCAGAAGAAATTTTTTTACTTACCTGAGTACTGTTGCTTACCAAGAAAGCTAAAAGCCCAAGGCAGCCTAGGACCTGCCTTGGGCTTTCAGCCTTCACAAGGCCAACTTTGGCTCAATGGGGTTTTAAAAAAAATTTGCCAAACACCAAATTTTAGCCTAAAGGGCTTTAGGTGCCCAAAGTGGCTTCCTAAAGCCAATCCCAAAGGCAGCCTAAATCTGGGGTGACCGGCTTGCAACTATCCAGCCCGTGTGAAGTGGTGAATGTGTGAAGATGATATGGACTGATGCGATGATCTAATTGCTTGAGGAAGTTGGGGAACTAATCCTCGAGGGACTGTTGAAGTAGGTTTCTTGCTCTTATAAATTTTGTTTGTGCCAAGCCAATTCACGTATATCTCCCACACATGAGATATTATTCCGTAAATAGTACAACGCCTCAACCACACCGCAAACACAGAAGGAGATACTTTTTCGCCTTAAAGAACGCTGCATGTGGGCATGCTCAGTTTGATAATTTGGGTTGATCACCAAAGATTTCATCTCGGGAGATGCCTGATTTCCGAAGGATTCCAGTGCGCTACGCAATAGATGAAACCACGGCCATATCCGCATGAATTATCTGATGACGATTTCCCTTTGGAAAGGAAAACATATAAACAAATAATATCAATTCGGGTACTACATGTAAGAATGTTCAGTGAGCATGCCACAAGCTACATAGAATGTTCAGTGAGCATGCCACAAGCTACATAGAATGTTCAGGACTGTAGGATATCATCACACGAGTAACTCAGACAAGATGCATCGATTCTCATTTTGCCGGCAGACAATCAAATGTCTCGTTTGAAAAGCAGTTCTTGCATTTTCTATACTTTTTGGACGATGGTGACGTTGGTCAGGGCAAGATGGTCCACTCAACTTTACACAATAACACCATCTCCCCTCCTACTCTTTATTTTAATTAACAAACCAAAGATGCCTCCAATAGACTAGGGGCATTCATCAGATGCTTGCATTACACTGGCGACAAATCTGTTAGAATCTCATAGCATCATTGCACAAAGATCCCAACTCGCTAAGCGACAGTTCCAACTTTTATAGGCTAGTTTTCTTAGAAGCAGCTTTTAGCCCTCCAGAAGAATTTTTTTTTGGTCAGAATGAAGAGTTTAAAAGCTAATCATCGGCGAAATTTGTTCCGGAAAGGCAGCTTTGTCATTTTCCTTCCATTTTCCACTAAATGGATTTCCAAGTTTCTGCTGGAGAGAGACAGAGGGAGTCTCTTAGTTATCCTTCTAGAGCAGGTAAAGTCGAAAATTGGAAAGAGGAGAGAGAATTTCTTGCCAGCGAAGAGAGAGAAAAGAAAGCTTTTTTAATTTTCTATTTTTCAGCCAAGCCGACACATGTCGGCCTTTGAATGGAACATGCGTGCCACGTAGGATAATGACGTGGTGCTTAGTTAGCACTGAATATTTTCTCCTCATTTACATTAAGCCCACAATTAGAAAAACAATATCTGTTTTAAGAGTTCATCATTCCCGGCAACTGTGGTGGCGGCCACTAGCAAGGGCTTGGCCATAGCCATGAGTTTGTGATTTTTTTTTTTAACTTTTAGCTTTTTTATTTTTTTTAAATCTAATTTAGTTTGCATCTTTTTTAATCTTTGAATATTTTTTCCAACATGGCGCTTGGTGGGAGCCGCATCATCGCCACATGTCTTAATAAAATAATTAAATAAAATACGTCATCATTTTCCATTAATCTAGTAGAACGGAGTTAATGGGATAACTTGATTAAATCAATGTGACAAGTTTTAAGACCCAATTGCACTTCTTGAAGGATTTATAACTCAATTGCACTTTTGTGACAAGTTTTAAGACTTCAAATATATTTATCATTTGTTTTATTTATTATTAGAAGATTTGTTGTAATTTTTTTAATGTCTCCATATAATCCTGAGATTTATACAGTCCACCGGTAATTAGATCCAGGGTGACTAGTTTGCAACTATCAGGCCCTGACATGAATGTGTGAAGTTAAAATAGACGGATGCGATTGGAACTTTGATGATCCAACCGCAGAGGATGTTGGGGAACTAATCGTTGCGGGACTGTATTAGTAGCTTTCATGTTTATGCAAGAGTTGCATGTTTTCTAAGTCTAAAAACTTGTAAAGTTGGGGATATTGGTCTCCATTTGGTTTTTACTTTGACTTTTGCAGAATTCTCCTGTTTCTCCGAATTGGATCGTGAGAGCTTCCACCATTGCTTTCATTTCGGCGAAATGGAAAATTGAAAACCTGTGCTGCTCTTCTTCTGTCGGACCAAACATATTTGCCTTCTCATGCTGCGGCACGCCCACTTCTCTTTTCATGCCATTTTCAAATTTTTTAATCTCACTTTCGTTTGCTTTGCTTTCTTTCGCCGTCTACCTGATTTTCTATCGGCCAGTTCCTCGCGAATGAAACGGTTGTTCAAAAGGGGCATTGTCCATTTGGACCATTTGAAATTTAGAGCTTGGTCTCGAAATGGATCAAGACCAGACCCAACCTGAACTCTCTCTCTCTCTCTCTCCCTCTCTCTCTCTCTCTCTCTCTCTCTCTCTCTCTCTCAAAATGTTTGTTTGTACCAAACCGATTAATGTATATCCCACACGCACACGAGATGTTATTCCGAGATACTCTTTCGCCTCAAGGAATGCATACATGCACATGCTCAATCTAATACTTTTGGTTTGATCACCGAACATTACAACGATCATAAACATGAACAACCGACGATCTCTCTCCGGAGAGGCCAACACTAAAACAAAGAAAACTCACCCAGTTACCACATGAATTTCGGAATAGAAGCGGCTAATCTTCTCTCTCGGGTGTAACAAGTGCCCATTCATGAATAGCCCCATAAGCAACATATAATGTTCAGGATTGTAGGATACCAATCACACAATAACTTGCGCAAAATGCATCGATTCCCTTTTTAGGGGTAGATGTTTCAATAGCCACAATTCAGCGCACTTACAAATTTCCTTCACCTAATAAGTGCATGAAGTCAAGTGAAGCGGTGACAAAAACAAGGAAAAAGAGATAGTGAGCTCGTCCGTGAAGGAGAGGAGGAAAAGAAAATAAAAAAGAGAAAATTTATGTGCGTAGTCGTTCGGACGTCCCGAGAAACTGAATCAACATTGAATTGCAACGTTTAGTAATCATTCATGCCTATTATTTATCTAATCGGAGTAATTATCGAAATTAAGTCGTAAATCCAAAGCATGTCAATTTTGAACTGCGAGATTTGAATGATGAGTTATTAAGCTATGGATTTATATGGAAGATAATTTAGAGCATTGTAGAGCCGTAGGGTTTGACGAAGATCGGTTCTAAAGTGCAATTAGATCTAAACAAATATCTGAAGCTTCACATGTGAGTTATGTATAATAGACAATACATGTAATAGACAAAGATGAATGTTTGTTATAAACGAGGTTTTTTTGTTAATGCTTAGGAGTCGATTGGTCAATGAATAATCGTCGTTTAGTTGAGCCATTTGTTAGTATAGTGTATCACTCAGATTTTGTTATCGTTTTCGATTGATTGATAGAATTTGAGTGTGTCGGCCAAAAAACGTTGGTTTTCAACTTTCCTAGGTGATTGGTGTTGTAAACTCATATTTCGAAAGTGATATGAATCAGATATACTTATGAAATGGCCTTTTTATTACATAAAATCTAGATCGAGCATTTACTATCGTTTTATTTATTTGAAATGGCAAGATATCTTTAGATTATAATTTGAGTTGATTGCAAAACCTTTTATGAAAGGTTCGTGATTTATTAATATGGTTTAGGTACTTTGATATATATTGAATCATGAAAAGTTATATGATTTGGTTGATCAACCTGAGATTTGAGATTGTGGGTTATTAGAGATTTAAGTTGGTGGATTATGCTCGTATCGCTAGGATTGAAACTCATTAGGGGGTAAGTATGCATATTGTTATCTGGATGTCCTCTTGGGCCAAAATATCGGCTGAATAGGTGGAGACCGAAACTTAATCACCTTTGTCATAAGCATTAAACATGACCGTAGTTTGATAGTGAGCATTAGCTTAGTTGATAGAATGGACCATCGATGTTAGATTCGATAGAGATTAATCAATGCAAAAGATCATTGATGGTTGATTTGTTGTTGTTGATTGATCTAATATTATTTTTTTTTTTGAAAAGATATAACCCATTTTCGATAATTTACATAGATTTGGGATTGATAAGTTATGATAGCATTTTATAAAGATACATAGTACATCCTGGATCTACTTAGAAGAGATGTATTACTTATTGAGCTATGTTACTTATACCATTCTTTCCAAATCTTTTCAAATTTTTTAACTAGCAACAAGCAAGATAAAAGCACTATCGCCGGGTAGCTTTTTTTTTTTTTTTATGGTCTAATGCGGGGTGCTTTTAATAGCTGCGTTTTGCATATACATTGAGTTGAGACAGTTCAATATATTCGAAGATGTTTGTTAGGTTTAGTTGAGTTTGGAAATATATATTGTCTTGGTGGATTTTAGCACTCTTATTTTATAATCAACTCTCTATTTTATCATATGCATAATTGGACATATATATTTTGATATTATGTTTTTGTTTGAGGCTCCTTCAAGTAGAAGGACAAACGTGTCGCTACCCTTGTGATAGTAGGAAATCTTCCCTCCAATCCTTTACGCGAATCTCTTCTACTCACTTAACCACTATCATCTTTATCTTGATTCAAGGCACCCTCGCTTCCCAACTCTGAAATGGCCGCCTGCGTAGACGACACTCCAAGAACAGAGAGTCACAAATTTTCCCGTGACCCAAGGCCTGGCAAGCGCAGATACAGCCTCATGTTCGCCGATTTATGCCAACCCAGAATTTCTAGCCCTGTTTCAAGGAGACCCATTTCGCAGAACTGAGAAAAGACCACACATACTAGAAAGGTTGTCAGGCGCCACAACCGAGACGAAGACAAAGAAGACTTATGGTTCAGGATGCGAGAACAAGCTCGCTTAGATGCTTCTCGTGAGCCCATAGTATACCCCACGAAATGTCCATACTTTCACACGATTCCCTCAAGAAGGCGTTGGCCAGTCACCTGTCGATCAAGCTGAGCTATTTGTGTTATAATTATATAATCTATAATGTGAAATCACATTTAATTTATTATTGCTCACATTAATTAATTTCGTCGACGTTTATTGAACGCATTCAAATACGTGATAACTATGATCACTCAATATTAAGATAACTATCTTGATGGGAGAAGTTATCTATAAAGGTATGAATTGGGATATAAATAGGTCATATAAGCCAAATTATCTCATAATCTGAAGATCAATCTCTCATTCATTGATCTGAGATATCGGAAAACACAACATCGATATTGAGAGGGCAATTGGCTAGAAGTATCTATTGACGATCATCAAAGCACTGAGTATCAGGTTCTCGATTTCATCAATGGCCGGAGGTTAGTACAGATTTTTCCATGTTTACACACTCGATTCCATTTATGCATGGTTATTATTTATACATGAATAATTAGAATCTTCAGTCTTCCGCTATAGTTAAATTTCTAATAGTCGATATCTGAGAAAATTTATACCTCCGACTTGATGATTTTTTGTGGGGTTTTGATTAAATAAAAAATAGGAGCTTTTTATGGGCAAAAGAGAAATTGGCGATTTCGGCCAAATTCGGGCAACCCACTACTCGGCTTTGGACCAACACAATCGCACCGCCATGGGCAACAAAAGCCCTATGTTAATTCGGCATTATGGTAACCACCGAACGTGAATTGGGCGGCGAAAGTTGTGGCTAGGGTTTGCATTTTGGCTGAATTTTGATTGATTCGGGGCAATTTCTTAGCCGTTTTCATCGATTCTTGAACCTATACGATCGCGCCGGCATGTTCTCGAAAACCCACCAATTATTTTGGTCCATGGTGGGCTGTCGAAGGAGAATCAAATAGAGAAAGGCACAGCGAAGGAAGGATCGCGCGATGAAGGCAGGGACGTGTGACACACGCGTATATGTGAAAGCTAGGCGTGTGTGATCCATGCGCCCGCGTGGTGGATCTCGCACATGTTGTGCACATGGTCGCGTGGTGGCTTGGGCGCATGTGCTGCACGCACCTGTACGGGTCCCAATGCCTTAATTATTGTTCTACTCTTCCCGTTTGATTTTATTATTTTGTCCTTCTTTGTTATAAAAAAAAAATTCCTGTTGTTTTGGCCTTTCGACCGTTGGATTTTACTGTTCTGCCCTTTTCTAGGTGATTTTTACAATTTTGCCCCTTGGTGCTTTTATTTACTGTTTTGGCCTTGGGTACATAATGTGCAGTTTTGCCCTTACATGCAATTTGGTGATTTTTTATGCATGTAATTAAATGTCTAGTGATCCATATAGTTTTAATTAACTAAAGAGTAGCCACATCATCTTTAATTAGTTAAAATTATATGTTAAGAGCATCTGGATCACATTTAGAAAAAGATATTGATTGTAATTAATTGCATGAATATAATGAATTTTATCCCGCAGGAATTTTCATTGTATTAATATGATTAATTAGGATGAAATATCATATTATTTTTCTTAATTTACCCACAGGGATTAAGAAAAGGAATATAATATGATAGTTTCTTCATAAAGTAATTATAAATCTATTTTAATTAAAAACTAGCCAACATGTAGTTTTTATGTTATGTGATTTATATTTGTGACATGTTTTACATTGGTTAAAGCATGATATATGTTTGATGTGCCTCAAATTTTGTGACATGAGCATGTATCTTTGATATGCAGTTTTACAACCTGCGAATTTCTCTGAATTTAAGAATGATGTTCCCGTGCTAAATGGTGAAAACTATAAAGTTTAGAAAGAGTTAATCCTTCTTCAATTGGGGTGCATGGCTATTGACTATGCTATAAGGAAAGACAAACCGCCTGCTCCTTCTGACACGAGTATTGCAGCTGAGTAGCCATTTATGAACAATAGGAATGGTCCAACCACCTTAGTGTGATGTTCATAAAGACTAAAATATCTCCTAGTACCGTGGTTCGGTCGCTCAGCATAGCAAAGCTAAGGCTTTGTTGGATGCCATTGATGCGCAATTTGAGACATCATAAAAGGCACATGCCATGACCTTGATTATGAAGTTTTCATCATTTAAGCTCAGCAGTATTAGAAGTGTGCGTGAGCACATCATGAAGATGAGGGAAATTGAGACTCAGCTGAAGAATCTTGAGGTTGAGATATCTGAGTCTTTTCTTGTGCATCATGTTTTGACCACTCTTCCACAATAGTATGCACATTTCAAGATCTCTTTAACACACATAAGAATAAATGGTCAATTAATGAACTCATGACTGTGTGTGTTCAAGAGGAAGAAAGGTTGCTTATGGAATCGGGAGAGAGTGCTCATTTGGCAACACAAGGAAAGTACAACGAGCGAGGCAACAAGAAGGGAAAGGGTAAAATACCTCCCCAAGCTGACATTAAGAAGGAATCCAAATGCTTCTTTTGTAAAAAGAAGTGGCATATAAGGAAAGATTATGTTAGATTTAAGGCTTGGCTCGAAACGAAAGGTAATCTAACCTCTTGTGTCTGTTATTAATTTAATATGCCTTATGTAAGTCACAATACTTGGTGGATTGATTCTAGATCTACAATTCATATTTCAAATTCTATGCAGGGTTTTCAAAATCACCAGAAACCAGTGATAAGTGAACAAAGCATCTATTTAGGAAACAAAATGCGTTTGCATGTGGAATCTATTGAAACATGCAAAGTAGTTCTCAATAGTGGTTTTGTTTTAGATTTGGAAAGGACCTATTATTCCTAGTTTCTCTAGAAACCTAATTTCAGTTTCAGGACTTGTACCATTAGGTTACTCATTTAACTTTTCAGATTCAAACTTCAGTTTATCATTTAAATCTGAAATTGTTGAGAGCGGTATTTTGTCTGATGGTCTTTTCCGAATTAATTTACAAGACAATGCATTTTATAATGCGATGCATGTTCATGATAATGCTGGTATAAAATAATGTGTTGTGAATGAAGATTCTCCTATATTGTGGCATCGTAAATTGGGACATGCCTCCATAGATAGAATTAAATGATTAGCAAATGATAGAGTACCTAGTACTTTAGATTTTACTGATTATGATACTTGTGTGGACTGCATAATGGGAAAGCAGACCAACAAGACAGAGAAAGGTGCCAAGAGGAGTACAGATATATTAGAAATCATACATACAAATATTTGTAGTCCCGGTATAGACTCGTGTGATCTGAAGTATTTTATCTTCTTCATAGATAATTATTCACTTTTCATGTATCTCTACTTGCTTCATAATAAGAACAAAGCGTTAGATACCTTTAAGGTATTTAAAACCAAAGTAGAGAAACAATGTGGTAAGCAAATTAAGATTGTGAGATCAGATAGAGGAGGTGAATACTATGGTAGATATATTGAAGATAGACAAGCAGCTGGTCCATTTGCGAAGTTTCTTCAAGAGCATAGGATAGTTGCTCAATATACTATGCCTGGTTCTCTGGACCAAAATAGTATAGCAGAAAGAAGAAACCTAACTTTATTGGACATGGTGCGGAGTATGCTTAGCAACTCCAAACTTCCTAAATCTTTATGGACTAGAGCTCTTATGACCGCCATGTACATATTGAATCGAATTCTGACCAAGGCTATCCCAAAGACGCCATTTGAGTTATTTAAATGTTGGAAACCGAGTTTATAAAATGTACGCGTTTGGGGATGCCCGTTTGAACTAAGAGTTTATAACCCACAGGAAAAGAAGTTAGACCCAAGGACTATAAGTGGGAATTTCATTGGATATGCCAAAAATTCTAAGGGATACAAGTTTTATTGTCCATCTCATACCACTAAGATCGTAGAATCGAGGAACGCTAAGTTTCTTGAAAATGACTTGATTAGTGGGAGCGATCAATCTTGGAATTTTTTTTTTATGAGAAAGATCATTCAGATGCTCAACTTTCCACTTCAAGTAATAAATTAGTTGTTGTTCGTATTGCCCCTTTAGTTCAACTGGCTATTGAACAACCAATCATTGAGGTTCCACAACCTGCTAATGTTGATCTAGTGGATCCAATTGTTCAGCAATTACCAGAAACTGTTGAACAATCAGTTGAACAACATGCTCCTCATGAGAATGTTGATGCAACATTAAGAAGCTCTACTAGAATGAAGAAATCAGTAATATCTAGTGATTACATAGTGTATCTACAAGAATCTAACTATAATGTTGGAGCTGATAATGATCCTGAAACATTTTCACAAGTCATGAGTTGTGATAAATCCAATTTGTGGTACAATGCCATGAAGGATGAGATGAGTTTTATGACATCTAATGAAGTTTAGGATTTGGTTGAGTTGTCTAATGGTGCAAAGGTCATTGGTTGTGAATAGGTGTTCAAAACTAAGGACTCATTAGGTAACATCGAGAGATATAAAACTAGACTCGTTGTCAAAGAATTCACTCAAAGGGAGAGAATCAATTACACAGAGACCTTGTCTTCTATATCTATGAAAGATTCTTTTTGTATCATTTTGGCATTGGTTGCCCATTTTGACATGGAATTGCATCAAATGGATATGAAAACAACGTTCCTCAACGGAGAACTAGAGAAGAAGGTTTATATGAAACAATTAGAAGGATTCTCCTCTAGTAATTGTGAGCATTTGGTGTGCAAGCTTAATAAATCTATTAATGGCTTGAAACAAGCATCCCTGTCAATGGTACTTAAGGTTCCATGATGTCATCTCTTTATTCGGTTTTGTTGAGAATGTCATGGACTAATGTATATCCCAGAAGGTCAGTAGGAGCAAAATTTGTTTCTTTGTGCTATATGTAGATGATATTTTACTTGCAACCAATAATAATGGGTTGTTGCATGAGGTGAAATAATTCCTCTCCAAGAGTTTTGACATGAAAGATATGAGTGAGGCATCTTATGTCATTGACATTAAGATCAACAGGGTTAGGCCTTGAGACATTTTAGGATTATCTCAAGAAACCTATATCAATAAAGTCTTAGAGAGATTTCAGATGAAAAAATGTTCACCAAGTATAGAACCTATTGTGAAGGGTGACAGGTTTAATTTGAACTAATGCTCGAAAAACGATTTAGAAAGGGAATAGATGAATAGCATCCCATATACTTCTATTGTTGGAAGCTTGATATATGCTCAGGTTTGCACTCGACTTGACATTGTTTTTGATGTGGGAATGTTAGGAAGATATCAGAGTAATCCAAGAATGGACTACTAGAGAGCTGCAAAGAAGATAATGAGGTACCTTCAAGGTACAAAATATTATAAGATTATGTATAGACGAATTGACAACATTGAGGTAGTTGGTTATTCGGATTAGGACTTCGCTGGTTGTGTTGATTCTCGAAAATCAACATCTAGATACATTTTTATATTAGCCGGTGGAGTCATATCCTGGAGGAGTGCAAAGCAGACTTTGGTTGCTACTTCCACTACACAGGTTGAGTTCGTTTCCTGTTTTGAGTCTACCTCACTTGGTGTGTGGTTGAAGAGTTTCATATTAGGGCTTAGAGTTGTTGATTCCATTACTAAGCCAGTAAGGATATTTTGTGACAATTTAGCTGCTATTTTCATGGCTAAAAACCACAAAAGTGGTAGTCAAAGAAAGCGCATCGACATTAAGTATTTAGCTATAAAGAAACGTATTAAAGAGAACAAAGCAGTCATTAAATACGTTAGCATTGAATTGATGTTAGCCGATCCTTTAACTAAAGACATGCCACTAATGAGTTATAAGGATCATATATTTAGGATGGGAATTGGTCATATCATGTAAAATTTCTTCGTATAGACGAATTTGTGAAACTCTTATTCATTGTGATGTTATTCTCAATTATGGTGTACACATTTAGTTATTTTGAGAATAACAATAATTTTTTACCTAGAATAAACATAAGGTTTATTCATTAAGTTATGTTATCAGATATGGGCTAATAAGACGCATTGCGATACATGGAAGACAATACTCGTTCTAAGGGGACTTATTGTTATGATTCATGTGTTTTATTTTCAGCATGAAGTTTTTGTGTTTGTTCAATATTTCGTTTGATGAAATGTAGTGATTAAGTGGGAGAATGTTATAATTATATTATCTATAATGTGATCCCACATTTAGTTTATTATATACCACATTAATTAATTTCATCGACGTTTATTGAGCGCATTCAAATATGTGATAACTATAATCTCCAATATTAAAATAACTATCTTGATGGGAGAAGTTATCCATAGGGGTATGAATTGGGATATAAATAGGTCATCTAAGCCAAATCCTCTCATAATCTGAAGATCAATCTCTCATTCATTAATCTGAGATATCGGAAAACATACCATCAACGTTGAGAGGGCAATTGGCTAAAAGTACCTATTGACAATCATTAAAGCTCTACGTATCAAGTTCTCAATTTCATCAATACCTAGAGGTTAGTACAGATTTTTCCACGTTTATGCACTCGATTCCGATTATGCATGGTTATTGTTTATACATGAATAATCGGAATCTCCGGTCTTCCGCTATAGTTAAATTTCTAACAATTTGAGCCCTCCCAGTGGGAATCTACAAGCTGTTGCATGGTTGACTCATAGAGAAACAAGAAATTGTCAAGCTTGTGAAGGAAGATTTGAGAACGGTAGAGAGACTTTGCTCACGTGAGCTATGTCCACTATTTCTTGAACTTTAAGGACTTTTATAGCACGTTAATAAGAAGATGAAAGAGACAAAGAAAACGAAAAATGAACAAAAGTTTTACATGATTCGGTCAACCAAGAACAAAATTCTTTGGAAGCCTATATCCGCAGTAGAAATCCCTATATTTGTTGGCTTCCTGGGGGAGATTCATTGTCCTTAAATAAAGAAGAGTACATCATAGTAGCTCAACATAGCCTATGATTTTTATGATAAATACAACCATTACACATTGGACCTCGATTCTTAATCTTCTCATGTTTTGGCAAGTTTATCATGCCAACACTTCCCTTCCAAGTTGGGGCGAAGATGTCTTCTAAGGTCAACTTGGCCAACATTTGTCGAAATACTCCTTTAGAAAGGGTTTGGTAAACACATCGGCAAGTTGTTCTTTGCTTCGAACATTAGGAGTCTTGACAGTTTTGTCTTGAGCTTTCTCTCAAACAAAATGACAGTAAACTTTTATGTGTTTTGTTCTTTCATGGAAGACCATATTTGATGTAAGGTGAGTTGTTGCTTGGTTATCACAAAATAACTTCATAGGAGTACAAAGTCCTTTAAGACCCAAGTCACTAAATAGCAAGCGAAACCCAACCAATTCACATGTGGCCGATGCCATAGTTCTGTATTCTGCTTCGGTGCTCGAATAAGCAACTACACTTTGTTTTTTGATTTTACATGTATCATGATTACCTCCTACTAGAGTACAGAAACCGATGGTGAACCTCCAATCAATGGGACTACTGGCCCAATCAACATCAGCATATCCTACAACCTCCGTGTGACCATGTTTCTTCATAAGAATGCCATGTCCTGGACATGACTTCAAATACCTCAATATACGGTGGAAAAGCTCCATGTAGTCTTTAGTAGGAGCATGCATAAATTAACTCACAAAGTTAACAGCATACGAAATGTTTGGTGGAGTGATGGTCTAGATAAATTAGCTGACCAACTAATCTTTGAAACTGGCCAAAATCTTGGAGAGGGGTAATATTTCTTATCACTTTGTTCCCAAAGTCCGTAGGAGACTCCGTAGGTTTGGCCCCCAAATTTCCGGTTTCCTTTAATTGATCCAATGCGGAATTTCTTTGAGAGAGAAATAAGCCTTTACTGGAAGTGGCAACTTCAATTCCATAGAAGTATTGCAATCGACCAAAATCTTTGATATCGAACTTCTCACACAAATAACTTTGGAGAGTTTCAATCTCTTGCAGATTTTCACAAGTAATAATGACATCATCAACATAGATTAATACTACCACAATTCCTTACACGTTTTGGACTTACATTTTGAACTTGTGCCAAGATGGGAATATAAGTAGTTATATGAGTCTGAAGTTATTCATCTTTAGTATAAAGTCTGAACCTCTTTTATTATAAATAAATTTTACAATTTGAACAGGATTAAGATTGCCATATGCTTCTCTTTCAAGATTAACTTCCTGAATCAAAATACTTCAAGGTATTTATCATACTTACAAAATATACATGGATAATTTTGTGAACTTTGAAAACTACTAGGACCATTTTCTCAATACTAGGATAGCCCCAAGGCCTTTTACCCGAAGAGGATTAAGGACAGCCCTATCAATTACAAAGGGACTAGCTTCAAGTACACACCTTTTGGTGCAGGAAGAAGGGTATGTCCAAGGATGAACTTTGGGCTTGCGAACGTGGAGCTTCCACTTGCAATGTTGTTGTACCACTTTGACTGGGAGCTTCCTAAGGGAACGAAGAGTGAAGAGTTGAGGGGAAGCAAGATCTGTACCTCGTTCCCAAGTCCTATCAGCCTGGCTTCACCTGTTGAGACATTCTTAAGTAGTTGGTACAAGAGTTGTTGAGTTTACAAACATCAGCTATTATTGTTGGGGAAGAAACCTACATAATGCAATTGCATCCTAAAGGAAGTTTATGACTTATAGAATGCATTGTAGGAGAATATATGAACTTATCTTTCTATGTCACTTGCTCCTTTTATTTTTAACGGGATAAGTGCATAGAAACGCTTAAAATTTATCATAAAAGTATAATTAAGTCCTAAGATTTTCAAAAAGTGCAATTAAGTCCTAAACTTGTCATGAAAGTGCAATCGAGTTTTAGAATTTTCAAAAGATGCAATCGAGTTTTAGAATTTTCAAGTGGTGCAATTTAGTCTTAAAATTTGACATATCGGTCCAATCAAAAGTCATTCCATTAATTGCACTTTTTAAAAGTTTTAGGATTTGATTACACTTTCGTGATAAGTTTTAGAACTTGTATGCGCTTTTGAAAGTTGTAGAATTCGATTGCACTTTTGTGATAAGTTTTAGGATTCGATTGCACTTTATTACAAGTTTTAGAACTTGAATGTACTTTTTGAAAATTGTAGGACTCGATTGTACTTTCATAATAAGTTTTAGGACTCGATTGCACTTTTGTAATAAGTTTTAGGACTCAATTGCACTTTCGTGACAAGTTTTAGGATTTTTAGTACACTTAGCTCTATTTTAATTCTTGAACTGTCTTTTCTTTTGACAAAAAAAAAAAGAATTGTCTTTCCTCAAAAGAATAAAACTAGAGTGAGAGTACAACTGAGTGGGATAGTTAAGAACACAATGTCTTTTATGAGGTTACAAGTTCAAGTAGTATCGCCAGTGAACTAAAAATTAAGGTTCCTAGATAGATTAGTGAAGTGCAATAAAAACTTTCGATTGGAATTATAAATTCCTTCGGATAGTCCTACACTTTGATGGGAAGCGGAGCAACTTGGGCTAGAAGCCCACGTAGTTCGGCCCATTTTCAAGGCTCCATTAGCCAAATGCCAAGAATAATTTTTTTCAAAAAAAATGTGATGATTGTTTGGGGATGAATAATCTCGGTAATATTATTATTATTTTATAGTCATCATTGTTGTAGACTCCGTTTATTTCTCAAAAAATAAATAATTTAGAAATTATTTTTTTAAAGATGATTATTTGTATATTTTTCACTCGTTCATTTTTATAAGAGATATAAGCGATCATTTTTAGAAAAATATTTTTTAAATTATTCTTTTTTCGTGGAACAAACGAAACCCGTTGTTTGTTTGTTTATTGTGTATGTGTGTGTGGTCAAGGATGTAGGAATAACTTTAATAAAAGGAACATGTGGATTTAACAAAAGGGTAAGCTGCCAATGTAGGAAAAAGTGACTCACAACTACAAGTCAGTCGGGTTGAATCTTCAAAGTTCAAGCCAATTATCACCCTGCTCAGACTTTCTTTTCTCAAGATCTTCCATTTGAATATCTAGAAGCAAGACATTTAGTTGGGATATGGACAAGCTAATTTAGTGTTTAAAGGAATTTCTTGGGCGCTCTTGGCCACTCCCTCGTTCGTGAATTTGACCTTAGTGAAGGTAAGGAAACTGAAAAAAAAGATATAATTCTCTTTTTGCTTCCGGATCTATTTTTAACTTAAACACACTCGTTGGGAACTGTGTGATGACTATTGACTGTCGGTTTAGATGATTTCAACAGAGGACCACACTGTTTAGAGCCAGAATATTGAGGACGGCAATACAAATGTAATAGATAAGTAAAAAAAGAACTGAAAACAAGTCAGACCCGACGGCGGAGAAGAAGGCACGCATGGACTGGGAGAATGCAGCCAAAATGCCCTGTACCATGTCACGCTTGTATACGCATTATTTGGTTGATCCAACGGGACAGCAAAGGTTTCAAAGTCAAATGAAGACCTGTCTTTTCATTCTTATTCACCACTTGGCATTTTGGTCTGATTAATACATGACCCATAAAACTTGAGAAAATTGCCAAAAAAATTCTAAATCTATTATATAGATACCAATTTAGTCATAAATTTTTTTAATTTGGCCAATTTAATATTAAATTTTTTACGATTTGCCAACGTAAGCCTTTCAGCCAATTTTAATAGGAAATCACTGACATGGACGCCGGCCATCCTACGTGGTAAAGTTGGTTTTGATGTAGACAATTGTTGTATATTTTAATTTTTAATTTTTTAATTTTCTTTATATTTTCTTTTTCTCTTAGTTCCCTCAGCCAATCTGCAACCATGGCAATGACCAATGAGGGCCGCAACGCCCTCGTCGGTTATAGCGAGGGCCCGTGAACCCTTACCAGTCCATGGAAAACAGAAAAGAAAAAGAAAATAGATGGAAAAATTTCAGGAAAAAGAAAAAAAAATTCAGAAAAACATATTTAAAATATTATAAAAATTGATCACCTCAGCGTCGATAATAATTTCTGCAATTTTATATGCTTCAACTAGGAGCTCTTGTCCTTTTGCTGCTTTTGGAGCGTTCGGCCAGTGGCATTATTAAACCTTATGGGATCGCCTCTAAATGTCTTGCAATTTACTTCACTCAAATGGCTTCCATCGTCTGATTAGTCAGCTTCGATGAGTAACAGGATGTTTATACATCTAAGAAAAATTTATGTCAGACAATATCTGGACAGAATAAAAAATCGGCCAAATTTTTTCTTAAAAACATGCGTTGATGCTCTTCCGTAAGAGTACCACCCGTGAACGCCTATAAGTGTGAGCTGTGTAGCTCCACCAAAAATCTAAACACAAACACACTCTTAACTTCCACATTCATCTCATCACACTACTCCACTAGTCCCTCATGGATCTTCAGCTCAGTTTCCCAGTTCTGTTGTGTTTCCTCCTCTTCATCTTCATGGCACTTAAAATTGTCAAGAGAAAACCAAACCCAAAAGGCTCAACCACGAAGCTCCCTCCAGGTCCATGGAAGCTACCCATCATAGGCAACATGCACCAGCTCGGCGGCCCACTTCCGCACCGGACGCTGAGAGAATTGGCTAAGAAGTATGGCCCGTTGATGCACCTCAAGATGGGTGAGGTCTCGACGGTTGTGTTCTCGTCACCAGAGACGGCCAAGGAGGTCTTGAAGACCCACGATGTGATCTTTGCCTCTAGGCCACCGATCCTTGCCTCCAGCATCATCTCCTATGATTGCACAAGCATCACGTTTGCACCCTATGGTGAATATTGGAGGCAACTTAGGAAAATTTGCATCCTAGAGCTCCTGAGTTCAAAGAGAGTGCTCTCATACCAGTCCATCCGGGAGGATGAGATGTTGAACCTGGTGAGGTGGATCGCAGCCAGGGCCGGGACGACCATCAACCTCACCGAGAAGATCTACTCATCCCAGTACGGCATGACGTCGAGGGCCGCGTTCGGGAAGAAGTGCAAGGAGCAGGACAGGTTCATCGGGGTGGTGAAGGAGGCAATCAAGTTTGTGGGTGGGTTCGGGATTGCCGACCTTTTCCCCTCAGTGAAGCTCCTGCACGTCGTGAGCGGGATAAGGCCGAAGATTGAGAAGCTGCACCAGGAGTCTGACAGGATGCTGGAGGATATCATCAGGGAACACAGGAAGAATAGATCAGAGAATAAGAGTGGTGATCAGTGTGAAGATGGCGATGAAGATCTGGTCGATGTTCTCTTGAAGTTCCAGAAGCAAGGTGATCAGGAATTGTCCCTGACCACTGAGAATATCAAAGCAGTGATCTTGGTAAGTTAATTCAGTCTTATTTCCACAAAATTCTTTATTCTTCTCCAATGTCATTCTTTTCTTCAACAACATGGCCCGTGCTCTGATTTCCTATGTCTGGTAAACCCTTAGGAAACGTGTCCTCAGCTCATGTACAGCAGTCGACATTTAGGTGACGACATCTTTTCTTTGAACAGGACATATTCAGTGCAGGGAGTGAGACACCAGCTACGGCAGCGGACTGGATCATGTCAGAGCTGGTCAAGAACCCAAAGATCATGTCCAAAGCACAGAAAGAGGTGAGGCAGGTATTTGGCAAGAGAGGGAAAGCAGATGAAGCAGGAGTTGCAGAGCTCAAATACCTAAAAACAGTGGTCAAAGAAGGCCTCAGGCTACACCCACCAGTCCCGCTCCTTCTCCCAAGGGAATGTTCACAGGCCTGTGAAGTATATGGCTACACAATACCAGTGAAGACCAAGGGCATCATCAATGCATGGGCTCTGGGAAGAGACCCGAAATACTGGAGAGACCCCGAGGCGTTCAACCCTGATAGGTTCTGTGGCGACTCTAGCGTGGATTATAAAGGTAACTACTTGGAGTACATACCGTTTGGTGCTGGGAGGAGGATTTGTCCAGGGATGACTTTTGGCCTAGCCCAAGTGGAGCTTCAGATTGCAATGCTCTTGTACCATTTTGACTGGACACTCCCTGGTGGGATGAGGAATGAGGACCTGGACATGACTGAGGCTTTTGCTGTGACTGTGAAGAGGAAAGATGATCTCTACTTGATTCCCACTCCTTATAATTGCTAAGTTTCTTTCAGTTTCAGCTTCCTCATTCGTGTTTCCTTGTAATCACCTAAAAAAACGGTATGTGGCTGCTCATGGGAAGTGAAGATTTAGGGTTTCTTTTAGGTACTTGAATAAGGGCTCAAGAGACTTTTGTACTTGAAAGTTTAAGCTACAAGGAAGCTGCTGGGATGAGAAATGAGATGTGGATTATGTTCTGGTATATGCAAACAAGAAATTGTTCTATCTAATAAAGTATAATCTTTTCTTTCGAAATTTATTGTATGGTATTTATATCACGTGACATGCTAACGTAATATTATTCATTTCAATCAAGTTTTCATTAATAATTTGTATTTAGAAACTACAAATGATAAAGTTTAATTAGATGAGTGACATGTCGACAAATCTTTTACATCAAATGCTCATATTTCAATACCTGGGTCTCAATTCTCGTGCTCGAAGATTCAATTGATCCCGTCAAAGGAGGAGCATATTCCCTGCGACGTGGGGCCGACACTTTCATGTATTTTCCGGAGGAAAGAGACATCCATCGATTTTGGGTCCCACAAGGGAGAAATTCAGCTGACGACTGTATCATATGGTGCTATACATATTTTCCAAGATAAGATGCAAAGGGATTTGACGCCATGTACCACGAATTCATGGGACCAAGTGTCACATTATATCATGACTTTCAAGTTTAGGGATTGTATTTAGGTCCCAAAAGAAAAGTTTATGTATTTAGCACTCAATTTTCAATATCAATACAAAGGTGGGGTTGTCGCCCAAATTGTAATGAAGTCCTCACTTTTTCTCCTCCTTTTAATTTTATCTCCACCAGTTTAGGTCATCAAAATAAATCATCAACTTCGAAACATTTTCCCCCTCTTTAGCATTAACTACTTATAACGTTACAGTTAAGACTATATTTGCTGGAATAACCTAATTTTCATTTTTTTTCAAACCAAAAATTTCAATTTTTTTTTTTAAGGAAACAAAAAATGGCTGAAATGAAGCCAGATAAATATTTTGCATTGGATTATACATCCATTAAACTTTTGAGGCCATTGTGAATTGAAAAAAAAAAATTCGGCCTCAACAGTCTTGATAGCGTAGCAGGAAAAAATGAAACTAAATCAAAAGATCTGGTTGATAGATAAAGAATAAATTTCATATAAATAGTGAAGTTCGCCGAGAAAGAAAACATTGGAACCATATCATTACAACCAACCAAGATAGTTGAGATCTCGTGAAAGCCTTCCCCGATGTCTAGAATCAGACTTCGGCGAATTTGACCTCTCTTGACCTTTAAGAATCTGATCATATTCCAACAGATAGAAAATGTTAGGAACCACATGGCTTTAGGCCATCGTACTGATGATCTTTTTCAGGATGTTGATGTCGAAAAGGGGAGACAAGTACTAGTATTTCGTCACCAAGACGTGCAGAAAGTTGCCAAGAAAACCCTTGTGTAGTCCGGTCCGGCACATTGTTTCATTCCAGATCCAAAAGGCATGAAATTCTTGAGCAGGGCATCTGATTCGCAGTTCTGGAATTCAAAAGCCCTAAACAAGTCAATTATAGTACGACATTTATAAGAATTAGATATTGAAATTGCTTGCAACTAGATAGATCTTCTTTCTTTTCAGTGGCAAATTTGAAATTTGGAAAAAAATTTACCAGAATATTCCTTCTAGTGTTGAACGATTTGGTCTGGAATTGAAACAAACTAGAAAGTTTGGAATTTATGGTGTGTTGCCAAATAAAATAAATAAACAATTTAGAAAATTCGAAAATTTTAAAAAATTATCACTCCAACGCTTGCTATGTCACATAGGACAGCCAGCATTCATTTAAGCAATCTCCGGACAAATTAGCTGGAAAACTTACATTGGCAAACCGTCAAAAAATTTAAGACTAATATAGCACAATTGAAAGATCCTAATATTAATTGGCAGCCTTACGATAGGTTTTTGAATTTTTTTAACAATTTTCCCTCTAGTAGTAAATCAAAGGGTCCCCATCTCAAGCTCGCCCTGTACATCTCTCATTGCAAGTTCATTCCGAAATGTCTTCCTAGAAGAATTAATCAATAATATTATGCAGGACAGTTGTTCGTGACATTACCGTTCGATCATTTCATTGATTATGCATCTTTCCGGATCTTGCCATATGTGTCCATTAATTAGGATGATATGACCCCCGATGCTCTTATCTAGTATTTTTTTCCTTGTACGACTCTCTAATAATCACACGCTCCTTTATGAGGTATGGATAGGCCTAGTTGAAAGAAGTTCATCTGAGTGTGACACAACATAATTTGCTGAGAAGCAAGACATTGAACTAACGACCTACGTTGACCATATTAAATTGGAATTAGATTGAACAACAACAGTAAACGATATAATATGCTCGAATTCCAAATTAAGATCGAACAACCGCTCCGATTCATTATACGGTTATTCACAAGTTAAATACAAGCAACATACGAAATGTGAGTAATCGGTTATATTTTTCTTGCGAGTCATCAATCGATTTCAAAATTGTTCTTGTAGAACTAAGCATTATTAAGAACTTTCAAATAAACAATCAAATTACTCAACTTTGTTTATCCTTTCCGAATATCCAACAATTTTCTTTGCGATAGCAAGAAAGGGATGGCACAAAAGATTTCAGGTCGTAGACAGACTTGACGACCAAACTCTTGTACGGACATTTACTGCGACGAGACTGACAAAGATGTTTTCACCGGTCGAAGAAAGAAGAAAAGGAAAGATAAACAAGAACTGTCTCACCGCGTGCATCACACATTCACAGGCAACCTTTATAAAGAAAGGTTTCTTAGATTTTCTTTTTCCTTTTTGTATACTAGTTTTTAAAAGACATGTTAACAAAAGTCCCATGAATATTTGATAATAAATTAATTAAAAAGTTTATATGTTTTGATACGTTGATTGACATCAAATCACACGGAATTAATATCTTGGAAATTATATTATTCAATAGTTCAACTTGCTATATTTGAAATTAAATTTATACCTCGGACAGGATAGCTAGTTCAACTTGCTATTTTTCTTTCTTCTGTTCCTTGTTGTTGCTCCCCTCGAGATTTCAATTTCCAAGAAAAATAGCAAGTTGAACTACCTATCTCACCATCCGAGTTCCAACAAAACGTGGCTTTATTAGGTTCTTTGTGCTTATGTTTTGTTTCTAATTTTAATTCGTAGGAATTATCAAATTTTGATATAAAAAATCTGACAAATGTCCCTTTTATAATTAACGGTGCTCTTCGAGAACCATGCATGGGGTTATCATTTTAAATAAGGATAACGACATGAATAGTCCCGAACTTTAGTCTATTGTATAATATGATTCCTGAACTTTTAATTTGTTTAATGTGATCCATGAACTCTAGCCCAATGTGCAATGTGATTCCTGAATTTTTAATGTGTTCAATGTAGTCACTGAACTTTTAATATATGTTCAAATTAATCTATAGACTATATGAAAATACTCAATATTATCCCTGAACTTAAGCTAATAACATTTTCATATAGTTATACCAAAAGTTCATGGACTATATTAAATAAATTAAAAATTCATGAGACACATTAAAGATTTTAATATAATTTAGGGACAAGTTTAAATAATTATCAATATTTCAGGAATCACATTGAATAAATTAAAATTCAAAGACTACACAAGATATTGGGTTAAAGTACATTAATCATTTATGTCATTTTCCTTCTAAAGACGCTCCATGAGTTCTAGCACTCCCTGAAAAAAATATTTAATTAACTAAGCACGAGGGTTTTGTCTCCCTTGGATTAGATCAGCTCTCAGCAGCAGCCATTGGTGCTCCTCATCGTCTTTTTGGTTTTAGCTTCTTGCTTTGCTCTTGGCGAATCTTTGTTAAGAGATTCGATACTTTTTCTGATAGGATCAAAAGGTTACGATAGAATTGAAATCAGTAGAAAATTTGGAATTTACTTTGTTATTTTCCCCGTAGTTTTACACGGAAATATTTGGCATGTGAAGGTAGCTTTCTTTTTTTCCTAGGCCAAACATTTGCCGGACGTTGGCGAGCGGAAACTCAAACCTAATAGTCACATTTACGGGAAAAGTACCAAAAAAGTCCTAAACCTTTTGCATTGATATCAATTTAGTCCTAAACCTTTTTTTTATGCCAATTCAGTTCTAAACATTTTGCATTGGTGCCAATTTAGTCCTAAACCTTTTTTTGGTACTAATTAAATCCTAAACCTTTTAAATTGGTGCTAATTTAGTCCTAAACCTTTTGATTTTGTGTCAATTTAGTCATTCTGGTCAATTTTGATCGGAATTTACTGACGTGGACGCCTGCCGGCCGGCGACCGATCACCGGCACCAACGTGGCGCTGATGTAGACAACTTAAATAATATTTTAATATTTTTTTTGAATTTTTTTTTCCTTTTTTTCGACTTTTTTTTTTTTTTGGTTTACTCTGACTAGTGATCAGTTACCGGCCGGCAGGCGTCCACATCAGCAAATTCCGGTCAAAATTGGCCGGAAGGGCTCAATTGGCACAAAAACAAAAGGTTTAGGACTAAATTGACATCAATTTAAAAAGTTTAGGACTTAATTGGCACCAAAATAAGGTTTATGACTAAATTGGCACCAATGCAAAAGGTTTAGGACTAAATTGGCACCAAAAAAAGATTTAGGACTAAATTGGCACTAATGCAAAAGGTTTAGGACTTTTTTGGCACTTTTCCCTGACATTTACCTTTGCAGTAAACCAAAAAAACAAAACAAGAAAAGCTGAATTTTCAGTTAACTCATTTTGTTAATAATAGTTGGGCCTTTCGTGGTATGAATTTGTCTTGTACTTACTGACAATATAAAATACAAATGAATAATCTTGAAATGAAAATAATTTTTTTAAAGCACAAGTTATTAAAAAAACCTTCAACTTGACTTATTTCTAAAGATGCATGCAAATCGTCATGTCCTCTCGTATAGGGTAAAATTTCATGTGTAAGACGATGGCATTGGTCCCTTGAGAGGTCATGCCTTAATTCAAATCATTTGGATGTAACACTTGACCATTCAATGAACCTCTTGATGATTCCAGATGAAAATTTTGATACGCTCGATTGTCATAGTTTGAACGATTTTTGGAACATTTACAATGGCAGTGTGTCGAAATAAAAGTCTATCACAGCTATTGACACCAAAATAATCTCATCATTAGCAAAGCACATGGATGAGAGTAGACACTTAAATGAAGCTCAAGTAGAGATGATCACGTGCATAGCACATGAGTATCATCGCACATACGCAAGCCTGTTGACAAGTCTAAAAGGGTAGGCCTGTGTTGGTCTATATAAATATGCTACGTGTCCGGTTGTCGAAATACGGTGATGGACGGTCAGTAGCTGCCAGTATACGCATTGGCAACGAATTATGAAAGGAACATTCAAGCGCCATTTTGGAATTTGGAATCAATAAGGGAGTTGGGATCGCAAGCACCTGGTTATCGCTTGTAAACAGGGCCACGAGACAGTTATTGATGATCATGGGACAGATCACACGTGGCAAAACCAACTATTTGAGAACGTGGGTACAAGGCCCATGAGGATCGGAGAGGCACGGATGTAATCGACAGAAGTTATTCGAGAAAGCACAACTATTGCCGGTTATCCCGAGACCATTATAAATTCTATCAATCGTCCATCGGAGAACCCTCACACAAATCAAACAAAATGTTATCTTTCAGTTATATTTAATCATTCTTGTACAATACTTTCAATTTATCTAATTGTAGCTTTCAGATTCGCGTCATCAATTAAATTCCGACGTGATATCTTAGTATAATCAGACCATGTCATTGATTAAATTACAGCAGAGTTTGTTTACATTTATACCCATGGTACTTTCTGGTTTTGTCGTCAATTAAATTCTAGCATGGTTCAAGTTCACGTAGTCTCGATCAAAGTGAAGTTGTTGATTCCATAGTTTGCCTGGATACCTCTTGTTTGGAATCGCCACAGAACCTAGTCTCTTTCATTTAAAAACTAAATAATGACTTTCGGTAAAAGATATTTCGTCAAGGAAACCAAATTCTGGCAAAACAACAGCTCAACTGTACAAGTATAGAGGAAATGACACGGTCGTCACTAATCCAAAGAAAATGGCACAATCCTCCTCCTACCCAAAGGCCGTTAGGGAAACACCTTATGGTGTTTTGAAGATGACAAAATAATCAAATGCTACTAACGTGATTAATGGTTGAGTAACCAAGGGAAAGATGCACAAGCCATTATGCAGATGATGTCTTGAGAAGAATGAGTTCTCTATCAATGGTGAACAAGACATTGGGCATAAAGATGTCTACAAGCTAGGGTACCTGAGTAGACTAGAAGGTGAACAAGCCTAGAACGAGGAGTTTGGAAAAAAATTTTTGGTCGAAGAGTTTGGTAAAGTTTGGAAGTACCATGGATAGGTGAATAGTGAGGTAGAGCCACGATGGCTAATATACTTAATAGAGCCAGAAGTTAGAAACTAGAGTTGAATATCTTCGAACTTTATACTAGAAATGAAGAACTTCATACTCAAAGAACTTCGCATATTTCCATCCCAATACAAGTTTAGAATGTGGCACAAGTTCAAAATATGACATGAGTTTAGAACGAGACACAAGTTAAGAACGTAACATAAGTTCAGAACATAACACAAATTCAAAACGTGATATAAGTTCAGAATGTATATAACAACTAGTGATCTGGCTTGGATTTCTTACCTAGAAAGATTTGATTGACTCAATCTTAAATATTATTTTGCAAACCAACTTTGAAATGCAAAACATCTTAATTGATTAGCAAATCAATCTCGAGATAAATTACTTTCTAAACGAAGAAGCTCTAATTATGGAAACTAAGACTTTAATTGTATATGCGATCAGAATTAATGGAGATTTAGATTTTGTCACTCAACGGCTGCTCAATCTTCTTAATACAAATCCGTTCAACAAGTATATTGGAAAATGATCCTCTAGAGATTGGCCAACAATTAGATTGGAAGTGGAGTATAAAAGGAGACCAAAGTGTCGAGGAGCAAAAAAGCAAGTGACAAAGTCAAATATAGAATTCCAAAGTTCGAGAACACTTTGATCCTAAATACTAGTCTTGCGTGGGTTACAATTTGTGATCTTAAGAAAAGTATTGAAAGAGTGATTGAGTGTGATAGTGAAACTTATCATACACTGAGTGTTATCACTCATTATTGTAATTTATTGTTGGTCATTTAGTGAAATCTAGTTAATAAGCTGTCATTGTGGACGTAGACTTGATGTAAGTTGAACCATTATAAGTCTTGTGTGTGGATTCTCTTATCCCTAAAACTCTTTCTACGTACTATTATACTATGTAGCACAGCTGCTAAACTGCTTCTGAAGTTTATTTAGAATCTAAACTTCACATTCTTCGGTCAAACTCAATTCTTGACCTTTTCAATTCCGCTTTAAATTTGTAAAAACCTAATAGAATCACCTATTCACCCCCTCTAGGTGATCTTTGCTAGCCACATCAAAGGCAACCTCACACTAATTGACATAAACTTATCCTAGCATATACACAAATCTAAACATATTAAGTATATATTCACTATGCATGTCTACAAAAATTTCAATACAAAACACATTTTCCAAGACATAAACATATGTATTGTAGACCAAATATTTTTTCAAATAGTTTTACATAATTTATGAACATGAGAAACATCCAGTTAAAAAATAATATCAAAACAACGTCAATAGTGTGGTCCAAATGACTGATCTAGTGCTCATTGTTGATACTGTGTCTACGCTTAATGCTTCGTTACAAGACCTGCTAAGATTTCCCTTGGAGTAAGTCTCCACCTATATCTTAGCCACTGGCTCTACCAAGGCAAGACTTCTTCTTAATGATATTCATACTCACAACCCCTCAATGGGTTCAGATATAATAACAATGAGTATCACTATCTCATTCTCTATTAAAAAACCAATTCAGAATTACATTTAATTTCCTAAATTAGGTTTCCAAACCATTACATATAACCTTTCACAATTCATTTCATCAAGAAGAATATATTTCATACAACATTTCTCAAACCATTTCACACTACTATGCCATTGCAAATAACCAAAATGGTACTAAATGCCTTATTCAATTTCGTGTGACAAATATATTCTGAAGTCCAACTTTCTTGTTTTAATAAACACCTTGCTCTGCATGGCTGTTTTACTTCTTATATCTAACTCCTGTATTTTTCAGGACATCAATTTCCAAGTCATCAAAGGTCCATGTAACACTCATCTATAACACCAAAACGAAAGAATGAAAGCTACCTTGAACAGAACATTCGGAATCCTATCAATTAAGTGATAAATGAATATCAAAATCAAACAAAAATTTAGCTAACCTAAGATTCGACTAAACAAAACTTATTTTGTAATAAAATGACTCTGACATGCCTTCTGAAACTCGATCGAGAAAGAGCCAGTTTGCTTTCCACTGTACAGTGAGAGGTCGCATGCCGAAGCTAACATGGCTCGTTCGAACCCTGCGTACGCCTGTTTCAAGTGGGTCCGTAGTAGTTCAAAAGGAACCCTATGTTTAAAAGGATGCGCTCACCTTTCACCCAGGAGATGGCTAGAGGCGGGTGAAAAATAGAGCCAAATGCAGAGGGTTCAATCTAGTCTAGCATTCCACGACAAAGTTCAAAACTTCATGCTGATCAAAACATAATCTCAAATCGACTTCTGTAACATCTTTGTGGTCCACAACGCCTTAAAATTCTTTGACAACATGATTTCACAGCTCAACAAACTCTAGAATCAACCCAACAACCTAAAACCCGAATTGATCCAAATTGATCCAAAATTACAATAACTTCGTCAGCTTAAGTGAAGTTCTGTTACATCTTTTCATCTTTTTTCTAAAATTGGAACATTTTGTTACAAAACTCCAATAAACGTTTCCAATTTTTATGCTATAAGAAATATAGAGATAATGCAATTATCTAGCGTTCCAATTTGTGAAAAAAGATATTTCAATCTTTTCGTACAATAGGTGATTATACTATTCTCTGAATCCCAATAAGAATTACTGTATGATATTCATAAATTAGCATGCAGATATACGGACGAAATCAGGTGAAAATAAAAGTGATTATGATCACTATCTAGCTACCGCGTGACAATCGGGCTACCAAGTGATTGTTAATTGCTTTACCACAGTCTATTGTGGGGGTCCATTTAACTTTGTCACTTTAGCATAATAGTCGCCAAAGGTGAGCTTGAATATTACAAGCAATAATGTAGCTTGAATGAGTCGGGGAGTCTTTTTCTCTATCGGAGAAGTTTCTCAGCAAAGCCAAAAGTAGCGTCTAGTGCAAAAAATGGAATTAAGATCTTGGTCGTAGGCCAATGAATTTAAGAATTTAAAATAGCCCAAATCATATCTCAAGCTCGCCGTTGGTGGCATTCAGGCATCAAAATCCCATGTGGCACCAACGTGAAAAATTTGATCATTTGCCATGCGCCATTTCAGACACCTAAATTTCACCAACCACGAGCTCGAGATCTAATTATGACTTAAAAAAAAAAAATTCTCCCACCATTTCTTTAGAAGTGCGACAACAAATCATTCATTTTACTCCTTTCTTTAATTTTTTTTCCTCCTCCTAAATGATGTAGGTTTTGTAGTCACAACTTACTATGATAGAGTAAACGGTCCAAGAATCTATCGGATCTTACGAAAATCACACATCGCATGTAAGAAAAAGCAGAAACGATTTCATCCCGTTTTCATTAAACTCTAAGTTAATGTGTTTTGGGCAGGACAAGCCTAGGGCTTCTCGATACTAGAGGCGTGCAAGATGAACGAGGGATTATTTATATATAGTAATAAAAGATACGATTTGCCACTTGGCATGTATCTTACCTCCAGCCTAACGTTCAAAGATTGATACCTTTGTGTGAGAAATTTGATCATCAAAACCCGATATGCTGTTAGTTAATACGAGAATACAAATACTTGTCATTTTCCTACTTCTATGCCACTGGTAAAAACTTACTTAATTATGCATCAACCCTTTCTTTTGCTCCTGGAAACAATACAGATTAGCTATTAAGGAATTCTGGAATCAAGCTTTAGGAGCTGCAGCACAAAGGTTCCTCTATTGTGATCAACCGTGGAATCTGCGCTTTGGTTAGCTTCCCCAAGCACATGCCCCACATCCCCTGCTTGGTAGAAAACTTTAGATTTCCACTGTAGCAAACATTTTGATGGAACATGTGAACCAGGAGAAATTCCGTGGTGCACGACAAGTTGTAATCCTTCTTGGAGAGCGCATAACCCGTGGAAACCATAAATTTGAGAAAATATTTTATGCGGCGATACACTATGCGACAGTGACATGTTGTGTCACCGATCATTAGAAAGTGAGATGCATACATACATAGAGCTAAGTAGAATGAGATTCGTAATAGGTGGGCAATGTGATTGGTTAGTTACTCTAAGTTAATACCGTTGCGTGATATATCTGTTACGTAAAATACTTTCTCTCAAAACCCAATAGTCAAGATGATCTCAAAAAACACCTTCTTCTCCAACTTAACTTGGATACCCCCTTCCCTCCATCAGTGCTAGTGCAATGAAAATAATTTTGTCGCCATAGATACTCTACCTTGACGAAGACAAACTTCATTGAATGATGTATTTGTCATGTAAAATACTTTCTCTCAAGACTCATTAGTCGAGATGGTCTCAAAAAACAACCTCACTACATGAAATTAGCGCTAGGGTGACGAAAATAATTTGGTCGCCATAGATACCCTACCATGACGAAGACAAACTTCGTTGCCATAGGCTAGTCAATGGAAAAGGAACACAGGTTTAGTTGCCATCGAGAGACCAAACGCAACGAAACATAAATTTTGTCACCATTGCTCCACTCTATGGCGATGAAATATCAGTTTCGTCGTGTTAACGCAGACTGGAACCGACTTTAGGCAATGAAGTATGACTTCCGTTGTTGTTGCATTGGAAAACCAGCAGAATCAAAAGTTTGTCACTAGTGCATTGAGAAACAGAGATGAAATTCTATTTTCTTCGCCTTTTTTGAAGACCAAAAGCTTATTAAAAGGTTTCGTTTATTTTGCAGAAAATAAATTATTTAGAAAATATTTTCATAAATATAACTGTTTGGATTGCTTGAATTAATTAATCAATACAAAATGTTTTCCTTATCAACAGCAATTTACGTTTTTGTTAAAAATAAAAATATTTTTCGTGTAGTCATTTTCGTAAGCAATACAAGTGATCATTTTTTAAAAATATTATTTATTTTTTTTGAAATAAATAGAGCCTTATAATTCTATTCAAACTACTTACACAAATCTCTCCAATTTAAAAAAACAAAACGAATTGTCTCATTAGGACAAGATAGAAAACGTCAGCGATGTCCATTGTCACATATAAGAAAAAGTAGATACGATTTCAACCGTTGTCCTTACATCTCGAAATTATTGTGATTTCGATAGACAAGCCTAGGGCCTTCCTGACAATATAGGTATGCTCCAATTAAAGGGACGTGCACCGAATGAATAAAGAAAGATGCAGATGGAAAATTGCTTTCAACTTTTTCTACTTTATTGTCGACGACAAGACGTACGAACGGTTGTTAACAAATCGACACATTGCCGTCTGGCATATATCTTATCTTCAGCCTAACATTCAAAGGACAATATCGTCAAGTCTCTATTGTTTTCCTTCTTTTATGCCCCTCTTGATCATTGTTTCACGGAAAATTGATGGACAATGAAATTTCTTTTACTCAAATTCGTTCTTCGATTTTTATTATGAGGAGATGGATTTTATGACGATTTCGGACAAAAGCTTTATCAAAGGAGTGCAAAAAATAAATATGCTTCAATGAAATTTATTTAACGATGAAGTACAATAAGATAAAAAGTTTTACTGGAGTTTAATTAGCAGCAAAGTGCTATGACATGAAAATATAACATTGGAATTTAATCGACTAACCTGCACATTTTTTAAAATAATGTTTCTATCCAATTTTTTTCTAAATCAATAAAAAGGTTAAGCTCTTACATTTTTTGTCTTTATAAATATCACAATATTACTATTCAAGTAAAGTTTAGCTTACGATATCTATAATAGTAAAAGTAGAAGCTCCTTTGGAGTTGTATCGAGTTAATATTTCTACTATTTTAAGTCTAAGCGGCTTTCTGAAAAAGAAAAAAAAAAAGTCTAAGTGGTTTTATAAGGATATCTGGAAATATCTTCAATCTCTCACACATCTTTTTTTATTAGCAATGATATGTAATTCATAATATTGAGCAACTAACACAAGTGTCTTCAAAATCCCAAAAAGAAAAAAGAAAAAAAATTTCTCATTTGGTCAAGACAGAACACATCAGCAATCTTCATTGTCGCATATAAGAAAAAGCATACAAGATAAAGATAGTTACCTTTGGTTTTTTCACTTTACCATCATCATCAAGACTTACCGACGATTGCATAAAATAGTTCTAAAAGATAACGATTTGCTTCTGCAAACTATAAAGCATATTTTTCACTAAACTGTGTCAATTCCTTGTGTGGTATATTTCTTGTCTTCAGTCTAGCATTCAAAGGTTGATATCCTTGTGTCAAAATTTTGGTTCTGAAAGCCCAATGTGCTGTTAGTTATTGGGTTAATACTACGAAAAATCTCAAACTAGTACATTTTTGACAAATTTACCCTAAACTAATTTTTTTACCACCAAAAATCACAAACCGGTACACCTATGACAAATTTACCATCGGTTTAATTGAATTAATACCACGAAAAATTGTAAATTGATAAACTTGTGACAAACGGAAGGGTAAAATCCTAAACAGGTATACCTGTCAATTGCCACGTGTCATCCAACTCAACAATTTAATAGAAAAATTTAACGGAAACTAATGGAGAGTAAATTTGTTACAGGCGTACTAGTTTGAGATTTTTTGTGGTCAAAAAATTAATTTGGTGTAAATTTGTTACAGATCTATCAATGTGGGATTTTGTGTGATATTAATCCTTAATTATTTCATAAATATGAGATAAAAATATTTGGTATTTCCGCTCTTTTACATCACAAGTAAAAGCTGACTTAAAACCTGAGTTACAGCAAAGTGAACGAGGTCCTAGAAGAGCTTACTTTCTTATATCAGCTCCTTTGGTATAGCTTTTGGTTCAAGGTGTTCGGAAACATCAAAAACGTTCCTGTCGAAAGAAGTGAAAAAAAAAAAAAAGAAGAAGAAGAAACAGTTATGGCCTCCTCTAATCGTGTAAAATAGAGTATAATCCTGTTCACGTGTTTGCCTCCAGAAAAGAATCTTACAATCACTTTTCTTGCTTAAGATCACAGCTAAGATTCAGAATATGCCCGCAAATTCAACCCAAGGACTCGTTGTGGGTATCCCCATTTTCTAAACCCACTTTGTATCTTCATGAATGTGTTGTTCAACAACTCCAATCCACCATCAATAAATAAGCCTGGAAAGAGACCTTGCTAAATGATCAACGCGATCACCGAAAGAAACCGTAGGCGTAAATAGTCTGCAGCTCCAATTTCTACAGCTCCAAGAAGATCTGCCCTATCGTATATAGTCTATGATAACCTCAGATCTTGAATCGGGATTGTTATTTTACGTATACATATTTTTGGAAGGCAATTATATGATTCATTGAGATTCTGGTCTCTGGCAATAGGGTCCGTGATTTGCAGTGTCGATGGTAAGAAAAAAGCCCGCATGAGAAATGAACCAATACAGATTGGGTATTGAGGAATTCTGCGATCAAGCTCCAGGAGCTGCAAAATACGTTCTCCATCCTCTGCTTGACGAACTTCCTAAGACAGTCCCGCATTCGAAGGAAAATGGCTTTAGATTTCCAGTGCAGCAAACATTGTTATGGAACGTGCGAACGAGGATTTTTGCATCAATTTTCTATACGAACGTCAGTAAATTTCGCGGTGCAAGAGTGGTAACCCTTCGTCGAGAGCCCATAACGCATCCATCAGTGGCATAGTGGTTTCTCGGAGCCTGTGCAACCACAAAAAAAAAATTGAAGAGAAATTTAATATGATTAATATACCACGTGATAGTAACATGTGATGTAACCGGTCAACAAAAAATAAAATGCATGCATGCATGCATACCACTGAGTAGGATGATATTCATAACTAGCGGGCATTAGTAATTGATCAGTACTCCATGTCATCACTATGACATGGTGTATCTATCACATGAAGCACTCTCCAGTTAAAACCGGATTCCCTTCTTCGACCGAAAAACAAAAACCAAATTGCTTTTTTTATCAAACCATCCGTCATAAAAAAATATCAGGGCTATCGCGACGGCTGGCAACGAAAGTAGTTCTATCACCATAGATGCCCTACCGTGACAAAAACAAACTTCATCGCTGAAAACACAGATTTCGCCACCATCGAGATACAAATTGCGATGAAAGGTAAATTTCGTCACCATTAATCCCCCCCTTTTGCGACAAATGTCAATTTCGTCAGTCAAAACGGACTAGAACCGACCTTAGTCGACGAACTATTGGTTTCGTCCCTCTTACATGGAGAAACAACGACAAAATCAAACGTTCGTCGCTGTTGCAATGAGAAACAGCGATGGGATGTTTTTTCGTCACCTGCAATAAGACTAGGAACTTTCAAAAGTGGTGAAACTAATAATTCGCCTACATTGCTCCAACCAAATGCCACGAAGTTTAAGCTTTCTCGTGTTAGAGGAGATCAAATTAGTCTTTTGGCGATGAAAGTGGTGATTTTTTGCCATAGGTTATGTGTATCGCGGCGAAAGTGGATCTTCATCGCCATCATGATCACGCCCAAATGCGAAAGTATGCATAGATGTTGCTTTGAGGAATAGCGACTAATTTTATTCTCGTCGCCTTTGATAAGAGCAAGTGTGATGATAAATGTCGTTTGTCACCTTTGGTCTAATCAAACGCGACGAAATGAATTTTTCGTTGCCTTTGATCAGAAAAAAACTAGGTAAGGCTGTAAGAGTTGGGCCTGTGAAACAAAAGTTAATATAAGTTAAAGTCCACCCACATGATTAAGCCCAACTATTTTTCTCAAGCCCATAAGTTCAATATTCAGCCAAATGTCTCATTATTGCAGCTGGTGCAATGAAATAGAAAAGAAGAAGTGAAGAGGAGAGAGAAAGGAGAATCAGAAAAGAAGAAAAGAAAGAAACCGAGAGAGAGAGAGAGAAAGAGGGTTTTGGTTCAGCAAGCCTCAAGCACCTCGACACGCCGAATCAATGTCCTTTTGAAGCTCGATAAGAATTCCAAACCTTGCTTCCTTTAATTAAAAAGAGTTCCTTGCTAAAGCTGTAATTTCGGATTGTGCTAATTTCTGACTTGCTAAATTGATTTTAGAGGTTTTTGAGCTGTGAAATCAGGTTGCACAAAAACTTTAGGGTGTCTTAGAAACCGTGAGAATTTACAGAAATCAATTTAGAGTTACAGTTTGGTCGGAATGTAATTTTAAAATTTATCGCGCACTGCTGGATCCAGATTCAAACTAGTGACTTTGGTAGCAGTTTTCGCACGACTTTGGCTATCTTTTGGGTCAGAGGTGAGTTTGCCCTTTAAGTATGTCTGGTTATCTTTCCAATAACCTCGTGCCCACAGGGGCATTTGTAGAGTTCAAACAAACCTTTCTAAATTCCGCGTGTGATAGCCACAATACTGTGGACATCAATAGTTGTTTTGATTTGGACGAGATTTTTGTTGGCGCATCAAATTTGTTTTGTTACTAAATAATAGATCTGTTAAACGAGTGGGTCGGATCGAGTTTGGGTCGAATTATAAATGAACCGATCCAAATTTACCAATTTAACTTATTTCTGACCCATTTTTCATAAGGCAAATTTCTCAACCCATTTAACTAAATTTAGGAAAGCTTATTTCTGCTAATTATTTTAAAAAATTATATTGCTAAAACATTTTCATGCAATACAAATTTAGTGGACAATTTTTATATATTTAAAAAAAAAATTGAGGCCCTGTTTGTTTTATAGAAAATATGATATTTCCGAAAAAATATTTTTAGGAAAATGACAATTTTTAAATATTTTTATTTTTATTTTTAAAAAATCATATTTTAATTATTTGTTTTTCTTTCCTTTTTTCCTTTTCTTTTTTCTTTTCCTTTTTCCTTTCCTTTTTTTTTCTTTTTTCTTCTTCCCCACCAATGGTCGGCCATAGGCGAGGGACGAGCTCATTGGCCTTAGGCGAGCTCCGCACCGTCAGAGGAAGAAGAAAATAGAAAAAAAGAATATAAATAAATATTTAAAAATTAAAAATCAGAAAATTAAAAAAAATTGAAAATGACATGTTTATTATTCACTTAAGCTTATTGGGTAACTTATTTGTGATCCATTTAATACCCATTAAGTTGATAGGTAACCCATTAATGACTCATTTAAGTCTACTTTTAAAACTGAAGCCAACCTATTTATCACCCACAATCATTAAATATGGGTTAATATATGGGTTCTTGACCCATTTACCACCTCTACTAAATAAAGCTAAGTTTAGCCAATCTTAGTTAAGGTAGTTGTTACTTGATTTTAGCTTAAGAAATAGAAATCCAAGTTTTTGTAACTCAAGGTATCTTTCATTGTTTAGTTTCACATTTTGAGGTGAGGGGTGCTAATCTTTTTTATGATTTGGAAACTCATGATTTTAAAATTATAGGCACTAGACATGTTACAAGATATGAAAGAGGGATCACATTAGGGGTGAGCGGTTCCCGATCCGGTCCGGTCTCACCCAAGAACTAGGAACCGGACCGGAAGGACCAATTCCCATTTTCTTGGATCGAGGACCGGACCGGTTAGTCCTACGACTGTGGATTAGACCGGACCATTGGTTCTAATGGAACCAATCACGTACTTTTAAATTAGGCTTTCTATTTTAAATAAATAAATGCATTTATTTTTCTATTTTCAAATGGAACCAATCATGTTCCAATGAAACCAATTCCATTTTCCAATGGAACCAATCATTAAAAAAATTGGTAAATGCAAGAGGGAATATATTAGACTTTCTTTTTTTCTTCAAAAAATTTAAAAAGTAAATATATATTTATCAATCCAGTTTTGTCCAATCCAGTCCGGTTCCTACCCTAGAACCAGGAACAGGACCGCTCGGAAACCGGTTCCACTTTTAGGAACCGGGAACCGGACCGATACTCACGAGCACTGGACCAAACCGGCCAGTCCAGTCCGGTCCTAGTTCGGGTGGTTCATCATGCTCACCCCTAGATCACATCGTATGATGTTTATTAAAAAGGAAAAGTTGTGTTTAGAGCATATTTGTTTCATAAAACTGAATCAAACATTTATTACCTTTTGGTTATTTGAATTGACGGTGAAGCTTCTCTTGAAATAGCTAGTGAGTTCATTATTTGTAAAATGGTTTGAGAATGCAATATGTAATGCATTCGTTTTTATAGAAGGTACTGTGAAATGTTATGCAAATTGATTTTCGAACTCCGTTCATATGTGAGCGAGGTTATCTTCTTGGGGGTTTACGCATATGTTTCTGCACCTCAACAACACCATAGTGACAGTCTTCATTCCTAACCCCTATCATACTTTCTGAAATTATTTTGTGAGTGGCTGGAGAATCGTATTGATAGTTTTATGCTCTTGTTGCTAAGATCTAAAGCCATTCAAGGGTTGTAAGTGTGCATACAATTTCTGAGGACAACTTTTTCGGCCCGGGCCATCAATTGATATAGAAGAAGACTTTACGTCAAGGGGGGAATCCTGATGGGTCTTGTCAATCTTGGAAGAAAGAGAAGAAAAAGAACAGGAAATGAAAAACAAAAGAAAAAAATTCAAAAAAATTATGAAAAAATGTCCATGTTAGCGTTAGCCATTCCATGTAAAACGTTAGTAATTTTCGGCCTAAATTAGCCAGATGGACTCAATTGAAAAATGGTGAAAAAGTTTAGAACTAAATTGATCTAATTGAAAGGTTTAAGACTGAATTGATACCAATGCAATAGGTTTAGAATTTTTTTAGTACTTTTCCCAAAAATGATCACTTGTATTTTTTGGAATAATTAGCAAATGAAAAATGTTTTCATTATCATCACCAAATTATGTCTAAATATTTTTGTAGATAATGAAAATATTTTTTTGTTCACTCATTTTAATAAGCAATATTAGCAATCATTTTTAGAAATTATTTTTATAAACCATTCATTTTTCGTGAAATAAAAGAAGCATACATTCGGATGCACACGTTTGGATGGACGTTACTTTGGAACCAGTAATGGTGATATTGTTTCTGCTAAATATTCCATATTCGCTACTGCATCGATTCATACGTAATCGTTCTTAAAAAACCCAAATGCTGTGTTTGGTCTTTCAGATTTTTAAATAAGATAAAACTGGATAAGATAGGATAAGAAATCCTGAAATTTCTTCATATCATGTCCACTGTTTGGTGGACTACGGATTTAAAGCCGGATAGGATAATTTTTATTTTTTATTTTTTTGCTATTCACGGGTTTGGAGGAGTTGGTAAAGGAAAAAAAGTCAAGAAATTTTTTGGTGAAAGCGCACAAAGTGTGGAGATGAAGATGATGACGAGTAGAGTGTAGGGTTTCTAGAAAAATAAGCATTAGAAATCATATTCGAATCTATTCTTCCCTCCCCCTCGAATTTTTATTAGATCTATATATGACCTTATTCTATCATAGACCACCACCAAATACAAGATAAGATAAAACATATCGTATCCTGACTTTTTCCGATTGACCAAATGCAGCCAAAGTACATATATGGAGCTGATATGATGGTGAGAGCTCCTAATGGAATTTGATTTGGGAAGTGTGGAAGGCGAGATCGTTCCCCATGAATTGCGGTAAAACCCTAGAGCGTGTTCTAAGCCGAGATAAGTGCATGATTTATTAATGCGGTGCTTTAAAAAGAACTAGTGGTCTTTTATTGAGTTTGAAAGATTTCATGATGTTTTTACCAGCGATGTTTTGTCCTTTTATTTAGGATCTATTTGTTTGAATGAAAACTATTTTCAAGAAACTATTTCCTCACTTTAGAAAACGGAAAACTAATCGAGTTACGGAAAATATTTTTCTCAACTAAAAATAACAAGGTTAAATCGGGAGAAAATGACTTTTCCTTCTGAAAGAAGGAAAATACTTTTTTCTAAATCACCAAATGAATGAAAACTAATCGTTTTCCGTCACGGAAAGTAATTTTTTTTTTTATCGTGAAATTTACAATGAAACAAACCCGCCCTTACTTTGAATTGTGCAACCATGGGATTCAAAGAAATTCACCTCGTGCCATGGCATTATCCTAGATAGCCATTTTCTTGTTCCAACCCTCGGTAGAAACGACCCCCTTGAATCGTGGCATGTGAAGACCGCACGGATGGTCCAAGATTCCAGCCGAGGAGTACCTGGAAATGAAAAGGTGGTTCAAAACACGAGCGTGGAAAAATCTCGCCTCTTGCTCTTTCTTCTGTTTGCGGAGAGAGAGTGTGAGAGAGACCTCACGTGATTGACTGGACGGACGACATAGAATCCATCGCCTCTTCTTTTCTTCCTGTGCCCCTACGATCGTGTGGACCTGTGGAGTTGTCGAGATACACGAGAGTTGATCTGGACACCTCTCGCGTATCGATCTGGACACCAACTACCGACAAACAATTCCCTTGTCATCTTAGTCAACATTTTTAATTGATATCTTGGTATCTTTTCGGCAAATTCTTTTCCTCCTTTCTTGGATGTGCCTACAATAATAATTTATTTTGAATCCGTGACCCCTCCACTTTCGAAAAATGGTTAATATCACGAAAAATTTTAAATTAATACAACTATAATAAATTTACTCCATACTAATTTATATGATCACCAAAAATCATAAACTTGTACACCTGTGATAAATTTACCTTCCGTTAGTTTTTGTTAATTTTTACCGTCAAATTACTGAGTTATATGACACGTAACAATTGACGGCTGTACCAGTTTTGGATTTTACCCATCTGTTTATCACAGGTTTACCAATTTACGGTTTTTCGTGGTATTAATTCAATTTAACGGAGAGTAAATTTATTATAAGTGTATTGATTTTGGATTTTTTGTGATAAAAAAATTAGTTTAGAGTAAATTTATCACATGTGTATCAATTTGAGATTTTTAGTGATCAAAAAATTAGTTTGGAGTAAATTTGTTACTGTATACCAATTTAAGATTTTTTGTGGTATTTACTCTTCTAAAAAATAGTGACTAAGACAACAATCTTTTTGTGGGGATAGACACATACCCATTGTACCTTTCTCGAGATGAATTTATTAAGTAAAATAGTTTCTCGCGAATTCGTTACCCTAGAAATAATGTCACTTGTAGTTTTGATTGGACTTTAAAATAATTTTAGATAGCAATATAGCATGTGAGTTTTGCTAGAAAAAATCAAGGAGACAATCCATGAACATGATTAAAAAAAAAGAATAAAAGGTTAATATCATCATGCAAATCAGACAATAATTCCAATTTTTCAGTCATTTTCAAAAAAAGAATCTTTTGCGATCAGTAAAGTCAGCACACAAGAAAATGGTGGATCCACCCGGCCAAGATTAAAATACAATTTGAAAGACCAAAAATATTATTTAGTAACCATAAAGTCAACAAGATGACATAAGGTGGACATTTCGGAGGTTCCTATGTAGGCCTCTAATACAATAATGTCTGAATTGAGTTGATGGTAAACTCCAACGTAGGAAATCAAATTATTAGGGAAAACACTAGAAGTTTTAAAAAATGTGTATGACGCTCATATTAGTGTCAAAAAAAATTTTCGGATTACTTAACTACCAAATTAGAGAAAAAAACAATCACTTAACTGTAAAATTTGGCCAAATTGATTATGTGGCATTTATAAACATAAATTTTAATATGACTTGGCATATTTTTTAAAAAATCCACTACACATGGACGTCCAAAATGACGTCGTACAATCCAACCGGCACTAAAGTGATCGTTTTTTTTTAACAACAACTAGCACTCAAGTGATCACTTTAAATAAAATTTAGCATTCAAATTATCATTATTTACAACTTTTATATGGTATCATTTAGGGGCTCTATGCTGATTGGACACACCGGCGAGCCACACAGGACTGATAAATTAATAAAATATGACCACAGCAGATTTTCGGCAACCCAGATTGGAGTTGCCGCTTAAGTGATCGTTTTTTCTTTTAAAAAATGAAATTTAAGTAATCCGAATAAAAATTTGGCACTAAAGTGAGCGCTGTATATAACTTTTGACACTTCTAATGTCATTCTCCCCAAGTTACTACAAATATGCTCCATTCATATTCTTTCGCATAATCTATTGAATAAAAGCATGTGTGAGCGAAGAACGTCAATGAAAATAGGTGAGTTCAAGATGGTGCATTTTGAAGTTTCCTACAAGAGATCGAAGAAGCAGGCTAAGTTACAACTCCGACTATGATGCGTTTGTTTCTCGAAAAACGAATAATTTAAAAAATATTTTTCAAAATATGATCACTTGAATCTTTTGCAAAAAATGAACGAACGAAAAATATTTTCATTGTTCACGAAAATATTTAGACACAAACTATTATCGATATTGACAAAATTTTTTATTTGCTAATTATTTCAAGCAATGCAAATGGATATTTTTTAAAAAATATTTTTCAAATCGTTTGTTTTCCGTCAAACAGACGGAGCTTTGTTTGCTTTGAATTGTTCAAGCATAAGATTCCAAGGGGAAAAGTGCCAAAAAAGTCCTAAAATTTTTGCATTTGTGCCAATTTAGTCTTAAACCTTTTTTTGGTGCCAATTCAGTCATAAACCTTTTGCATTTGTGCCAATTCAATCCTAAATATTTTGTCTTTGTGCCAATTCAGTCCTTCCGGCCAATTTTGGTCGAATTTTGTTGACGTGGATGCCTGTCAGTCATCGGTGCTAATGTGGACAACTTTAATAATATTTTCATATTTTTTTGAATTTTTATTTATTTTTTTCTTTTCTTTTTTTTTCCCTTCCCTCCCTCCAGCTGGTCGTCGGACTGGCAACCGGCCAGAGGCCAAAAGCCGGCATCGGTGAGGCTTGCCCTCGTCGGCCACTAGCAAGGGCGGCCTCGCGCTGGGCGAGGCCTAACCTCTCCAGATCCGGCGAGGTCATGCCTCGCCTAGTCGCCGGCGAGGCTCGACATCACCGGATTTGGCGAGGTCGAGCCTCGCCTAGCGGGAGGCCGCCCTCGCCAGTGGCTGGCGAGGGTGAGCCTCACCAGTGGCTGGCGTGGGCAAGCCTCGCCGACGCCGGCCTCTGGCCTCTAGCCGATCGCCAATCCGACGACCGACTGGAGGGAAGGGAGGGAAAAAGAAAAAAAATAAATAAATAAATAAAAATTCAAAAAAATTATTAAAATATTATTAAAGTTGCCCACGTCAGTGTCGGTGATCGGCCGCCGGCCGGTTGGTGTCCACGTCAACAAAATTCGGCCAAAATTGTTCAGAATGACTAAATTGGCATAAAGACAAAAGATTTATAACTGAATTGGCATAAATGTAAAAGGTTTATGACTCAATTGGCACCAAAAAAGGTTTAGGACTAAAATGCACCAATGCAAAAGGTTTAGAACTGAATTGGTACTCAAAAAAGATTTATGACTAAATTGACACAAATACAAAAGATTTAGGACTTTTTTGACACTTTTCCTGTATTCCAAGACATCCACCTGTTGCCACGCATAGTACAGATAGCCATTTTTTCTTGTTCCAACCTCGGTAGACACTGCCCTTGAATCATGGCTTTCATGGAGAGCGCCAATAGTCCAAGATCATAGGGCAGGAATTCCTGAAAATGAAATGATGGTCAAAACACGTGCATGGAGAAATCTCACCTGTATCTTTATTTGCTAAGAGTGAGACAGAGAGAGACCTAACATGATTCAATGCACAGACAAGAAGAATCTCATTTCTTTTTTTTCTTTTTTTTTCCATTATTAAATGATTTCCGGACTAGCTTTCACATATCTAGATTAATCCAACTACTCAAGCGATTTTAAGGGCGCACTCCACCGTATCGATATAATGCACTCAGAATTTTACTCATAAAGTCCTCTTAATAAAATTCAAACCCAAGACCACAAACTATTTTCTCATATAGGCGATTTTTTTTTTTCACTCAATTTTCATATCCAAATTTTGAACCCGTGACCTCTCTACTTTTACGGAGCAATTATTAAGACAACAATTTTTTTTGTAGGGGTAGACACACTCATTTTACCTTTCTTGCAATCAATTTATTAAGTAAATAATTTCTTGCCAATTTGTTAATCTAGAAATAATGTCACTCGCCTTCTTGATCGGAGTTTAAAATCATGTCTGGAAAAAGTCGAGGAGACAATCCATGATCATCATGTTTGGAAAAAAAAGGTTATTATCATCATGCATAATGTAATCAGTCAAAGTCAACATACAAGAAATGGTCTATCCATCCCGCCAATGGAAAAAATAATAATCTGGAAGAACAAAAATATATAATTTAGTAATCATAAAGTCAACAAGATGAGATAAGGGGTCTTAATCACCTACTCACGTTCAAGTTGAAGAACAAAAATATTGTTAATTAGGAAGATTCGGAGGAGGAAGAAGATCTACATTGCGATATTCATTGAGGTGGACATTTTGGAGGTTCCTATGGAGGCTTCTTATGTAACATTGTCTGGATTAAATTGGAGTTTCCTATGTAGGCTTCAATGTAAGAAATCAAATTATTAAACTATGCTATGCTCAGATCATGTGCTTTCGCATAATCTATTGCTTCTCTCTTGTTTGCTTTTATGCAATGGTTGACTAGAAAGTGAGGAAGTGAGGAAATTGGTATAAAGTCGTTCCATGATCTTTGGAAGTGAGGAAATTGGTATTCAGAGTCTGCATTGTTAATTAACATTACCCACATGGAAGACAAATTAATTTCTTGCATCGATCCATTTTTTAATTAGTAAAAGATTAGTCAAATAGTTTTCTTTGCTTTCTTTGCTTTCTTTTGGCCAAGCTTGATGAGTTGATCTATTCAACAGATGAATTGTGATTGGACATATACTGCTAAAGAATTGTTACAGTTCTCAGATGAGAACATTTCCTATAAGCAGATCCACCGCGGAAACTTATGAAAAAAAAACCCCACTCTTACAAACAGATGCTAGTGACAAATATGAGCAGCTGTTCACTTTGAAGAAGTCAATGGTTATTCTCCTGGGCAGAAATCCATTACACTCCACATTCAAGGAAATATTAATTAGCAGTTGAGTCTGGAATTAAAAATTTGAATCCATCTTATGCGCTATCACTTTCTTGTGAAAACAATTACTTCGAAACCAAGCACATATAAGTAGACAAAAATATTCTCGCAGATCTACTTTCAAGGCCAAAATATTTGATCAATTGATTTTCACAGGACAATTATTTAGGCAAGCCAGACCTCTCCTACGGGAATATCAGCTCAAGATTTTTAGAAAATATAGAGGCTTGAGTTTAAGACCATTTGGCGTACATCCCGATTACCCATTTGTTCATCTTTTCTCATTCAATCCAGCCAACTTGCCTGAGGAATGAAAATGGTTGAGAAAATGACACAAATGGTTTCTAAACTTTATCTCGATAGGTAATGTGATCCCTGAACTTTTGGTATATGTTCAATTTAGTCCTTGTTCTTTATGAAAATGTTTGACGTTGTCTTTGAACTTGAATTAATAGAAGGATAATATTAAATATTTTCATATAGTTCAGGGACTAAATTAAATATGTAACAAAAGTCGAGAGACCACGTTACACATTGGGATAAAATTCATGGATCACAATGAACAAATTAAATGTTCAAGGACTACATTGCATATTGAATTAAAGTTCAATGATCATTTGTGTCATTATCTCATAATGGTTCCACTAGTATGTATTTCATTGGGATACCATAGCCATTGAATCCCTATTGCTAGAGTCAATAAGATCATCGGTGCATTCATCAATCAAGGATCCCAAAAACACTACCTCAAAGTGGTTTCATCTATTAGCTTATTAAAGAATTTATTCGCTGCTAGACCAACCAAAATGAATCATAGACCAATTTATTAACTCATATATGATGAGTTGAGTTATTCTATAGGTTAGTTATATTAAGTAAACGGGTCATAAATTGGTTTAAATATAATATGGGTGTTAAATGGGTCATAAATAAGTTTACAACTTACTTAAACCTAACCCACCTTTATGACTTTCTCTTTATTCTTTCTCACCCTTAGTCGATCTCACGCTCTCTCATTCCGCACTTCACCTCAATTTGAGTATAAGTTTACCTATATTAGGTTAAATACAAAAGTGTTTTAGCAATACAAGTCAAGTCAGGTATAATTGAATATGGGTCAGAGTGAATTTAGGTCTGAGTTGGTTATGGGTTATTAGGTTTGCATTGCATGGAAATTGGTCTATTTAGATCAGACAATTTTCAACTCGAACCATCTATTTGACAGATTTGTTCACCACCAAACTAATGCTTGAATTCCCGAATCTAAAAGTCCATACCACCTTCCTTTTTGATAGACTAAGGAGATTTTATACATCTGGACCAGCCCAGCTACGTAATGTCATGTATACCATTGCTATGGAGTAAAAATCCTAAGGTTGTAGTCTTGCAGAAATGATGGTGAATAAATGAAACTCAGAGTCCTATACGAAAGGAATCACATTATACCAAGGTCCATATGGCCCAATGCAAACTAGGAAAGAAACACCTTGGGATTACTTCCCAGCATATGAATCTACTAGAGATGCCGTTCAGTAAAAGCGCAAATGATAACAATTCTATTTCTTTGTTTTTCTATTTTTCTGTTCCTAAGAACAGATTTGGAATAGAAATCCATTTGGTACCGCACTTTCATGTTTCTATTTCTAGAACAAATTTCTACTCCAGAAATAGGCTTGGAATAGAAATCATAAATAAAAAAGAAATCTGTTTTTCTATTTCTATAACAGAAATGAGAAATAAAAACTCTTCTTATTATTTGCCCTCGCTACTAGCCGGCTAGCTATCTACCGCCCGTCGTCGTCATCGATCACTTCCCACCACCGCCAGCTACCTCCCACTACCGTCATTCGTTGCCATTCGCTGCCATCCTTTGCCATCGGCCACGTCCCACTGCCTCCCAACGCCATCCTCCACCACCCGTCGACAGCCATCCACCGTCGGACGCCAACCGCCTCCCACTATTAGTCGCTACTGTCCACTGCCATTCACCATTGCCCACCGATCACCTTCTACCGTCCTTCGCCGGTCGCCGCCGCCCGACACTGGCCGCCGTCAGCCATTGTTGATCGCTGCCTGCCGGCCAACTCTCGCCACCGTCCTCCGCCATCTGTCGCCATCTGTAGTCTTCCATCATTGCGCAACACCAACTACCTCCCATTGTCGACCGCCAGCTGCCGGTTGCCTCCCGCTACTATCTTCTGTCGGCCGCCTCTCGTCACCGTCCTCCGCCATCGTCTATAGTCCTCCAATATCGCGTGACACCGTCCACGTCCCATTAGCGGCCGTAGCCTTCTCGCAACCATCCTTTGCCGTTGCCCGTAGTTGTCCGCCACCACCCAACACCGGCCATCTCTTGCCACCCACCGTTTGCCATCCTCCACCACCGCTCGATGCCGGTTGCCTCCCATCGTTGGCCACCACCGTCTGCTGCCCGACACCGGTCGCCTTCCATCGTCAGTTGTCTCTTGTCGCCGTCTGTTGCCACTCATTGTATGCCGTCCTCCGCTGTCACCCGACGCAGGTTGCCTCCCACAGTCGACTGTCACCATCAGCTGCTGCCTGTCCACTGCGACCATTCACTGTCGCCCGTCGACTGCCTCTTGCTGTCCTTCGAAACGACTCGACGGCAATTGCCTCTTGCCATTGGCCACCGCCTGCCGCTCGCCACCTCTCATTACCATCCTCTGCCATCGGTTGTTGCTCGCCGGTCACTCAAGAGGAAAAAATTTTGAGTTCTTATCAAATGAATTTCTATTTTAGAAATAAAAATTTTATGTTATTATCAAATGCATTTTTTGGCTCAGAAACTCGTTCATGGAATAAAATTAGAAAGAAACAAACTAGTCATCATTTGCACCCTAAGTTTTTAGGGAGTACTAATAAAGCATTCTAGATCCTATGAAATTACCTCAAGACCTTTGGGACTACAGGGGCACTGATCTCATGAATTTAGACAGTTGGCCATAACTCAATCCCTATAATAGCTAGCACAAAAATCAATGGGACACGTGGCAATCTAACCTTAATCCAAAGACCTGGTCCTTACATAGAAGCGAGGACTATGGAGATGACCAAATTTGGATAATCCACCTTTTTAAAAATGCAGTTTGTCTACATGCTTGTGTTATTGTATTGCGTGTTTTACTTGTGTCGGCCATTGCTTTTGGCCAGATGAATTAGAAGCATCTTTCGATGGCTTCCATTATCGCACTTGTATTACTGAGTTATGTAAAAGTGTGTAATGCTCCCAGCCTTACTATACAAGGCTAACTTCCGTCACAAGTTGAGTAAGAGTTGGCTAAGAGTTGAGTTTTTATGTATAATCCCCAACACTCTTCTAGACACTTTCCTTCTTTCCTCAAGGCTTGATAACATTTCATAAAAGTTATAAGCCTATTGTATGAAAGTCAATTCAATTTTAAACATTTTAATTGTGCCAATTTCGTGCTAAACCTTTCGACGATTTGCTAATTTAGTCTTATACTTTTTGATAATTTGCTAATTTAGTCCTTCAGATTAAGTATCCAAATAATAAATTTATGGCTAAATTGACAAATCTTTAAAAGGTTTAGAACTAAATTGACATAAATAAATGTTTAAGACTAAATTGGTATAGTTGAAAAATTTAGAACTAAATTGATTGTTGTACAATAAATTTAGGTTTTTTTGGACAATAAAGCCATTAAATCCAAAAGTATGCTTTTCACTTACTCTGTAGATCACAAAATTTCTAAGATCTGACAATCTTAAGGTATAAATCAATAGTATATGAAAAATAATTCATTTGTAATTTCTCACCGTCAGACTTTCATTTCGGCTTTCGAAGTTGGCCGCCTTTCATTTTCCTTTATAAAAAGAGTCATCATCTCTTTGCTTTTACAATTGATTGGCTAGACAATTATGAAAGTTGAAAGAAAAAAAAAAAGGTCACCACCATCTCTTGTGGAAATAAAAGTGCACCCTCCACATGAATGTCATGGAAGAGGCGAGTTTCTCAAAGATTTAGTTGAAAACCGGATTTCGAAATTACCAAAGTCGCCGACCTTTGATGTATCATGTCACCAATTCTAGCCGGAAATTACGAGACATCGATTTTTTTTTTTTGTCTTTTGACCAAAAAAAAAATTCAAATTATTCGTTGTTATATGATTGATTTGACTGGACAACAATTTGCTTTGGGAGTTCCGAGTTAATATACTTTATTTTAAAACCAATCCAGACAAAACTATTATACTTACGTGGTTGCTCTGGCAAAATTTGATCGAGATCATGTAAACCAAGCAAAATGCTAAGTATTCTTATTGTGGCTTTAAAAAATTAATATATATAATAATTTGATAAACCACTATTCCGTGTTAAATATGATTTATTTATTGCCACATCATTCAATAAATCAATTCTTAATATGGGCAGCACTACTTTTTCTAATATTATTTTAATTTTGGGAAGAAAGTCCAAGGAACCATCGTTTCTCTTCGAAACATGGTAAAAGGATTGGACCTGAACATGTTTTTAAACTGCTTCATTTGAACTTTGGGACGTTAAAATTTGGGGTTATTTTTCTAGTGAGAGAAAAGAACAAATATATCTCACCAATTAAAAAGATTGGGTGTGCGGGTACTGACACGTTTCTAAGAAACACAGTCTATTGGCCCGTCTTGTATATGCACCTAGACATGCGATAATATGGGTAGCACTTGCTCTTTCGAATATTATTTTAATTTTTGGAAGAAAGTCCAAGGAACCATCGTTTCTCTTCAAAGCATGGCAAAAGGGAGATAGATTGTCCACGTTTTATGCTATCTGGTGTGCTCGTAGTTTCCTATGCTAAATGATTGTCGGCCTTTCCATGTTAAATATACTATAATAAATGGATTACTTTTTTTTTTTTGGTCGAAATAAATGGATTACTTGAATATTAGAAAAGTGAGTATAAAAGAGATGTCTGGTTCTCAATTAAGTAAATGGCTTGATGATGAAGCACATATATTGACTTATTGATTTACAAACAATTTCTCCTTAATGTTTTAAAATTTAAATAAATTTTTTAATTTTTTTTTACGAAAATGTAAGAAACAAGTGCCTTTCTATTTTAAATGAAAATGAATTATGTTAGATATGTACGACGAGTTTAACAAGGGCTGGCCAATGTATGTTAAAATGGCCAAATGCTAGAGTGAAGGAAAGGCACGGCGTAAAGTTTTTGGGCCTTGGACTTAGACCTTAAGTGAACGGGAAAGACGAATCTCGAGTCAAGATTACTCAAAAAGAGCGACCATCGATATAATGGATATTAAATCTATTGTCGGTACATAATTACAACGATACTATTGGACAGATAATTTGCTAAAGAATTTCTACCACGTAACTAATTTCCGATGTACATGTGACACACCTAATTAGTGATTTTTAAAGTATGCTCTTGTACCGTTAATCATGCTTAATTTTTCCTATTATCCAAGTCCACCCCCACTTCATGACAAACGCTATGGACCGTTTAAACAGTCCATGGGCATCATTAGCGGACTTCTCCCACCATGTGCCGTCTTCACCACTCTCGTTCTCGCGTAGCATGCGGTCTGGTCTATAGTCAAACCCAAGAAAGTCTTCCTTCTCTCTCCTTCATGGATGGCGCTGAGAGAGCACGCAGAGACGCACCCAGTGACTCGCCCCGTATAAAGATGGAGCTTTTCCATTCATCAAAGCAGGTGCTTCAGAACTTCCTCTCACCCTGCTCCACTCTGATGGACTCAGGTGGCGAAATTCTGCTCAACACCACGTTTTTACGTGGTTTCTCTGGTTCTCTGCACTTGATCTTGTTACTTGGACTCTTGGTTTCATGGGCGTGCAAGAAAATACGGGCACGACGACATGATGTGGGCTCCAAAGAAAGCCGCGGAAGAGGCAGGACTTGGTACTTTAAGCCAACTTTGATTTGCTGTTTAGGCTTATCTGTGTTTAATCTGGTGTTGTGTGTGGCGAGCTACTTTTATTGGTACGCAAATGATTGGTCAGAAGAGAAACTGGTTTCTCTTTTGGATTTAGCACTCAAGTCTCTCGCTTGGGGAGCTCTAGGCGTTTGTTTGTACGGCCAAAGCTCCGATTTTGGAGTATCAAGGTTCCCTCTTTTATTGAGAGTCTGGTGGGGTTTCTACTTGTCCATTTCATGTTATTGCCTCGTCATAGACATTCTTCTGTATGGAAAGCGTGTCCCGGTGCGAACACGGTATTCTATTTCTGATACTGTCTCTGTGGTCACCGGTTTATTCTGCTGTTATGTGGGTTTCTTTGGTAAGATTGAGATCGATGGTGGTCTGCTTGAAGAACCCCTTTTAAATGGTGACTTGGTTGCGAGCAACGCTGGATTCAGTAAGCGCACAGGAAGTGAAACTGTGACCCCGTACTCAAAAGCGGGTTTATTGAGTATAATTAGTTTCTCGTGGCTGAGTCCTTTAATTGCTGTCGGGAATAAGAAAACACTGGACCTACAGGATGTTCCTCAACTTGCTCCTCGGGATAGTATAGTGGGGACATTACCGGGTTTCAAGAGAAAGCTCGAGAGAGATGCGGGTTCAAGTAATAGAGTGACTACATTTAGGCTCGTGAAGGCTTTGATCATGTCCGAATGGAAAGAAGTAATTTTCACTGGGGTATTTGAGCTTCTTTTAAGCCTAGCTTCTTACGTTGGTCCATACCTTATTGATACTTTTGTTCAATTCCTTAACGGGCAACGCGAATTTGAAAGTGAAGGCTACCTTCTTGTTTCGGCGTTTCTTGTTGCAAAGCTTGTCGAGTGCCTTTCCTTTAGGCAGACGATGTTTAGGCTAAATCTTGTTGGGATCAGGACTCGCTCATTGCTGGTTGCACTTATATATGACAAGGGATTAAACCTTTCAAGCCAGTCTAAACGGGGGCATACTAGTGGGGAAATCATTAATTTCATGTCTGTAGATGCAGAGAGAATTGGTGATTCTTGCTGGTGCATGCACGAACCTTGGCTAGTACTTGTACAAGTTGGGTTAGCCTTAGCGATTCTGTATAAAAATCTTGGGCTTGCATCTATTGCTGCTTTTGCAGCCTCCATGCTTGTTATGTTAGCTAATATTCCTATGGGCAAGTTCCAGGAGAAATTTCAGGAAAAGTTTATGGAATCAAAAGACAAAAGGATGAAGGCAACTTCCGAGATCTTGCGAAACATGAAGATTTTGAAGCTTCAGGCATGGGAGATGAAGTTTTTGTCCAAGATTACTGAACTGAGGAATATGGAGACAGGTTGGTTGAAAAAAGTCGTTTACACTCAAGCAATGGCCTCTTTTGTCTTCTGGGGTGCCCCAACATTTGTTTCCGTGACTACATTTGGTACATGCATGTTATTGGGGATCCCACTATCATCAGGGAAGATCTTATCTGCGATCGCAACGTTCAGGGTCCTCCAAGATCCCATCTATGCATTACCAGTTGTATTATCCATGATAGCTCAGACCAAGGTCTCACTTGACAGAATATCATCATTCCTGCGCCTTGAGGATCTCCAGAACGACGTTGAAAAGCTTCCTCAGGGCACAACTGATATGGCAGTCGAGATTATTGAGGGTAACTTTACATGGGACTTGTCTTCCTCTGAATCCACATTAAAGGACATAAACTTGAAGGTATTCAATGGCATGAAAGTTGCAGTCTGCGGTACTGTGGGTTCAGGAAAATCGAGCTTACTTTCTTGCCTCCTGGGAGAATTGCCGAAGATATCTGGAACAGTCAAGTTATGTGGCAGTAAGGCTTATGTTGCTCAGTCTCCATGGATACAGAGTGGCAAGATTGTGGACAACATTTTATTCGGCAAGGAGGTGAACCATGAGAGATATGAAAGTACCCTCGAAGCCTGCTGTCTGAAGAAGGATTTGGAAATTCTCCCATTTGGCGATCAAACAATTATAGGCGAGAGAGGGATAAATCTGAGTGGTGGACAGAAGCAAAGAGTACAGATTGCCCGAGCAATTTATCAAGATGCAGACATTTATCTACTCGATGACCCTTTTAGTGCCGTTGATGCGCATACTGGATCTCATCTGTTTAAGGTTAATCGCTTTTTCCTGCTTTTCTGATTATGCACACACCACCCATCATTTGCTTTACATGCCAATTATGAAGTGTAGCTTTTTTTATGGAAAAACAAGTTCGAAATAAAAAATCCTAGATGCTAAAATTTTCCGCTCTTTGCATTGGATTTGAGTAATTTTCTCAATTTTCCACTACCTCTCATGAAGGTTACTAATGGAGTCTTTTATGTAATAGGAATGTTTGCTAGGACTTTTAAGTTCGAAAACAGTGATCTATGTTACTCATCAAGTAGAGTTTCTACAGACAGCTGATCTAATCCTGGTGAGTGATTATTGACTTATGAATTGGTTTTGCTTAGAGTCACTTGTTAAATGGTAGTATGTATATTTGCTAGGTCATGAGAGATGGAAAGATTACAGAAGCTGGAAATTACGGCGAGATTCTTCACTGCGGAGCAGATTTCATGGAACTAGTAGGTGCACATGAGAAAGCTTTAGCCGGGCTTTGTTCCCGCCAAGCTGGGCCAGATTCTGAAGCATCTGGTGTCAACAATGAAAACAGTCAAACTGAAAATACTGTGGAGAAGGAAGAAAAAGGAAATGCTCAAGATGGTGAAGTAAGGGCAAAAGGGCAGCTTGTTCAAGAAGAAGAGAGAGAGAAAGGTAGAGTCAGTTTTCTGGTGTACTGGAAATATATCACGACAGCATATGGAGGAGCTCTCGTGCCTTTCATATTACTGGGCCAGTTTCTATTCATGCTCCTTCAGATAGGAAGCAATTATTGGATGGCATGGGCGACCCCAGTGTCGGAGGACATGGAACCTGCTGTTTCAGGATCGACACTGATACTTGTTTATGTAGCTTTGGCCGTTGGGAGCTCCTTTTGTATTCTTTTGAGGTCTTCACTTTTGGCAGCTGCTGGCTACAAGACAGCTACAATACTCTTTAATAAGTTGCATCTTGCAATATTTCGAGCTCCCATGTCATTCTTTGATGCTACTCCTAGCGGACGAATTCTAAGTAGGGTGAGTCCTAATGTGGAACATCACTTGAATAGTTCAAGGAGATTTATCTCTGAAAACATAGGGAAGACAGATTATTCTTTTGTCGATTCATCTCTTGTTTATTTCAATTTCTTTTTCTTGGATGAGTGATGGATTGCGTTGTGATGCAATGTTTCTTTTCAGGTCTCAACGGACCAGAGTGCTCTGGATTTGAGCATTCAATTCTCAGTTTCAGGATTTGCCTTCTCAATGATCCGGCTCCTGGGAGTTATCATTTTGATGTCTCAAGTTGCATGGCAAGTTCTTATAATTTTTATCCCTGTGATCGCAACCTGTGTCTGGTATCAGCGATATTACATCCCATCTGCTCGAGAACTGGCACGGTTGGTTGGTGTGAGCAAAGCTCCAATGATCCAGCACTTTGCTGAAACAATTTCAGGATCAACCACTATTCATGGCTTTGATCAAGAATCAAGATTCCGGGACACAAATATGGAGCTTTCCGATGCATATTCTCGGCCCAAGTTCCACGTTGCTGGGGCAATGGAATGGCTTTGTTTTCGCTTGGATATGCTGTCCACGGTCACATTTGGAATGTCTTTGATTTTCTTGATCTCTATTCCTGAGGGATTCATTGACCCAGGTAACAATTTCCTTGCCTGAGATCTTCTAAATGGTGCCCCATCTGTACCGATGAATGTATTAGTGATCCTAACCCGCTTCTGTTCTTCTCTCTGAAGCAATCGCGGGCTTAGCTGTGACGTACGCACTTAATTTGAACATGATACAAACAATAGTTATTTGGAATTTGTGCAACATGGAGAACAAAATTATATCGGTTGAAAGGATACTTCAATACATTGGCATCTCAAGCGAGCCCCCTCTTACAGTAGAGGATAATTGCCCCCGTCCTACATGGCCAACATTTGGAGAGATCTGCATTTCCGATCTGCAGGTGCTGTGGAAATTTATTTTCTGTTATACCCAAACAATTTGTCAGCATGTTTTGTCCAGTCATTAGGACGTAATTCACCTTTCTGACAACTTGGGCGGAATGCCAGGTCCAATATGCTCCACACTTGCCGCTTGTTCTGCGGGGCATCACATGCACTTTTCCTGGAGGGATGAAAACGGGCATCGTTGGGAGAACAGGCAGTGGCAAATCGACCCTCATACAAACACTTTTCCGCATAGTAGAACCTTGTGCAGGTCAAATCCTAATAGATGGCATTAATATCTCCTCAATTGGGCTGCATGATCTGAGGTCTAGATTAAGTATCATCCCTCAAGATCCAACCATGTTTGAGGGTACCGTGCGAAGCAATCTAGACCCTCTTGAGGACTACTCAGATGAGCAGATTTGGGAGGTGAATTCATTTCTTTTCTTAACAATTGCTGATTTTTCATGATTAGAGTTTCTTTTCTAGCTTATACAATATGGAACTATAGTCAGCTAATCTATCCTGCAATTGTAGGCATTGGATAAGTGCCAACTCGGGGATGAAGTCAGGAAGAAAGAAGGGAAACTGGATGCAGCAGGTTATCTTTTGGACCCTTTTTTGACCATCCAAGAAGTGTAAACACATTCTAGAATCGAATTTGTCTCATCCCTTGGTCTATTATCTTGGCTGCAGTTACTGAGAATGGTGAGAACTGGAGCATGGGACAGAGGCAGCTCGTGTGTCTAGGTCGCGTGCTGCTCAAGAAAAGTAAGATCCTGGTACTTGATGAAGCTACTGCGTCCGTCGACACAGCCACTGATAATCTGATTCAGCAAACGCTGAGGTATCACTTCTCGGACTGTACGGTTATGACCATTGCACATCGGATCACCTCAGTCGTTGATAGCGACATGGTTCTTCTTCTAGATGACGGTCAGTAGTTTTTGCCACGATCTCATCTCAGCCTTTCATATTCGGCTTATGCGTCATCAGTTTTTTCTCCCCTCTTTCTCTCTCATCGTGTCCAGGCCTAGTTGCGGAATATGATTCTCCGAAAAGATTGCTGGACAACAAATCCTCCTCGTTCTCGCAGCTTGTAGCGGAGTACACAATGAGGTCTAATTCTGGGTTCGGCAATTGAAGAACCATCTACTTAAAGTTGATCGAGAAACTACTGCTTCTAAAGATAGAGAGGAGAGAGGAGGAGGTGTCGGAGTAATTCGTCCGGCGACTGTCATTGCCAATAGCTCCATATCAATCAAAACTAAATCTGATTGAGCTAAACATGGGCCACAAGGTTGATAGTTCTTTCCTCAGAAAGCAAAACATATTGTTGCAGTACTTATCATCCACATGGTGGATGTCATTATATATATATACCTTATATTGAATGTGCTGCGCATAACGTAATCATCCCTCTATTCCACCCAAATTCCCTTCAATAGGCCTTTATCCAGATTCATGTGGTTAAATTCTGCAAAACACATGTCCATTACGCCCCCAAACTCCACATGATTAATAACCCTTCGATGATCACCCATAGTTTTGTTTCTTTATCAGCCACTTCGACTGAGCAAACCGAATTTGCTATCAGTTGTTAATAACTGAAAGGATTATTTACTGAGGTATACATATGAGTTGTGTTTGAAAAATCCCATACCAAAAATTTTGTGTGGTTTGAAGTAGTTAATATATCCTAAACAGCCTATTAGTCATTTGCTTTAGTTTCAGAGTAAAAGTGGGTCCAACTGGAGCTTCGTCAGCTCGGGGCCTGAGTTACTCAAGCTTCATCGAATTCGACAAATCACGACTCAGACTCATCAATTCTTGCTGTCTCTTTCCTGCAGTATCAGACAATTGAGCGCATCTTCTCCTACAAATATTACATGTCTATTTGATAATGGCCAGTAGAGCTTCTAACTAGTATTTCGAAACTTCCATCTCAAGAACTCAATGAGAGAGACCGTGGAAAGTTTTAACGAAGAATCAACAAATAATCATGTTAGAGAGAAAAAGCTACTGGAGATGGATCGAGAAAGTTTTGTTCGCCCTGTTCTTCATGCTCCTTTTTCTTCTTCTTTTTTCTTCTTATTTATTTTTGTGTTTCTAGTTTCCAGCTATTTTTTTGTTTTTTCTTTAATTTTTGACCCATTTTCTAATGTGGTGCCTAATGGGCGCCATATGGCTCTAAATTATAATAATAAATAATGGCTTATCCTTTTCTGTCCATCAACTTTGACAAAGTTAAAAGAGGAACTCGATTGCATTTTTTCAAAATTTAATGACTCAATTCTACTTTCGTCACCTATAAGTTGTGTTTGTGTGGTTTGAAGCAGCCGATGTATCTTAATTGACTCATAAATTATTTGCTTTAGTGCTAGAATGAAGGTGAGTCCGACTGAATATGTTGATAAGTTAGGATTTAGACTCTTTCTTGGAGATCTCTCTTACTGAAGCTATTGGACTTCTATTGTGCAGCGCAACATTATTGATGCACATGCTTTATCGAACTCATAGTACATTGATCGGCTAGGATATACTTCTAGGAAAAATCCTATGCAATAAAGAGACACCTTCCCTATGGGCTGCGAACCCATCCAAGGGTGAAAATAAGCAAAGGAAGTTGTCCATGCCAGAATAAGAGCTTGCTTCGTCGCATTTGCTTACGAGATTATGATATTATCATTTGCCCCCTAGATTCTAATCAAGATTATCTTCGGCGCCGAATAAAAGTATTTTGTACGAAAACCGCCTCCAACAATGTAAATTTTAGGCAAAGTTTTACTTTTGATCTCCTTACTTGAGCATTTTTTACAATAAAATCCTCGTACTTGCATATTTTTCTAATCGAGTCTCTTTAGCTTCAAATTCGATTAGTTAGATCTAAGATAGCTAGAAAGGGTTTTGACGTGGAAAGCTCAAGTGCGTTGTTTGTGTTGAAAAATCTCACTAGTCAAGGTTCAGTTGTCATCCTAATTTTCAAAATTTTTAATCTCATTGCAAATAATTTATAGTCATTGTGGCTAAGCATCTCTCGGGGTCTTTTCTAAGAAAATTGGAAACGATCATTCACTTAATTATCTTATATGTTTTATTCGAAAGCATCATCATGGCAAGATTTAGCTCTTAAATTTTACTTCTTCCTAAAATTTCCGAATAATATATTGTTAGGATTTGAAACTTCAAGAAATTTGGGAGGCCAAAGTTGAGGATGTACAAGTAACTTACTAAGACAAACGTTTACTTATTGAATTAAAATATTTTTTATTGATTGTACATCATTTGTTGCCAAAATCCAAGACCCATTTTTTTTTTATGTTAAACACTGTATCAATTGGACATGTATATATCTAAGTAGTACAGAAAAAGGGATAATATAATACATAGCATATATATAACACATTAGTTGTAGAAAAATCCGTAGTTGGGCAGAGCCCGGGCCCTGGCCCAACTTGCTTGCCCAGGCTCAGCCCATTTTCTAGGCGGGCTTGGAAAGTCACGCCATTAGGTCTACTAACTAATTGATTAGAAGAAACCTCTGACCAAGGATGGACAAAGATGGGTAAAACATAACAACCCTTCTTTGTTTGTAAAAAAGAGTTACTTTCTTATAAGAATACACACATGGTTAATTTATTAAGTTGTCTTACGAATTTGTCAAATTTAAAATGTAAATTTACATTGCGTACAAGTATCCGAAATATTGGCTCATGCTCATTCGATAAGTTAAAAAAAAAAAACCAAAAAAGAAAACGGGATAGCCTGATTGGTAGAAAAAGTCGAGGAAACCCAGTTATGATCGTGACCAGCGGGGAAAAGAAATACAAAGGTTATTATCATCGTATCATGCAAATTTGGCAATAGTTCCAATTGGAATCAGTCAAAGCATAAAAGGTGAAATATGACCATCTTGATGGCTACTCAAGGAACTTGTTAAGTATAGGTTGTTTGAAAAAATTCGATCAAAGTGTTAATCGTGCACAGCACGAGATCAATCAGAGCATGGGGACTGTAAATTTTTAAATGAGTTACTTAATTAATGTCCTCGGATCACTCCTTGCAATAATCCAATGAAATTATCTCTCTGTCAAAAGACCAATCGTTTTCGCTCATTGTCTCATCGAACTAAGCAGCTAATGAAAGCTTCCCCTACCATATACTTTCACCAGATACTGGTAGTGGAATTACATTCATAATATGCAGCAAGATGACATAAGGAATCTCAATCACCCAATTACATTCAAGTTGAAAAGCAGCATCTCCGTCTCTCTCCCGCTGGAGAGCTTCCCCTCTATCCATGGAGATAGTCATCCCCACTAAACCCTAACCTCCTGAGTAGATTTCTTCCCTTTTCCATCCTTCACATCCTGAATATGGAAACAACACAGCCACCCACAATCCCCCACGCCACCGATACCCCACAGCCACCCAACCACCCACAGAACCAGTCACACAAAAAACGCTAGCGTACATTTAAGCTTTCTGTCTTCCGTTTAGCTTTAGGAATCAATCCTTCCAAACAAACCAACATGAAAAACCACGTATTCTCAAATCACAAACAGTCGCATTAACCCGACTAGTTTCTTACCTTCATCCACCCACTTTTTCGACGAAATGCATCCCAATGACTCGTTCCCAGAAAATGCAAAACAGACCTTGAGCTCCTTTCAATCCTGGAACCATTATCCCTTCTTAGCAATTGCTGAAGCTGAAAGTAGAACCAAGGTAGCAGCTTATCCGAGGAATGAGAACTCTAGAAGTGCAATAGAAGGCGAGAAGTTTCAATAAACTTTTCTTTCTGTGGCGCACCCTACTGAAACGTATGGCTTTTGCTGCAATAGTACATAGAAAATGGAGAAAAGACTTTAATTAAGGTGTTTGAGGAAATTCCCGAGAGAAAAATAGAGGAATGTCAGCTGACTTTATTGGGGAAACTCTATTCAAAGCCTAATGTTAATTTCCAAGCCTTCCAATCAACAATGTTGAAAGCATGGAAAACAGAAAGAGTAGTGTGTGATTAGGCACAACATGGGCTCTTTACCTTCACTTTCAAATCTGGAAGGAAGAAACGAAGAGTGTTGGAAGCTAGCCTATGGTCCTTCTCAGGAAACCTACTTATTCTTCAACAGTTGAACCCCAGGTTGCCCATACACCGTCACACCTTCACTCATTGCCTTTTTTGGGTACAACTTCATGGGTTACCCTTAGTGTGCATTACTGAATCAATCATCAAAGAAGTAGCCTAAAAAATTGGAGATGTATTGGAAGTAAAGCTGGGAACTAAGGAGGGCAGCCCGCGTAAGGTTGGTAGGGCCGAGTGTCACTTGACTTGCTAAAACCTTTAGTCTCGGGGGTTATGCTAGATTTTGAAGAAGAAAATTTCTAGATAGATTTCAGATATGAACGCCTACCCCATTTTTGCTACTCATGTGGAAAGATAGGCCACTATACAACTAGCTGTGAGGAGGTGCCTTATAATGAGACCGAACTCAAACCTATCAGTGAAGGACTATTTGGCTATTGGCTAAAAGCAGAGGCTAAAAAGCATAGCCCATTTTGGGAGATGTTTCACAAGGTGGAGGGTGAAGAGTCGGAGGGGGAAGAAGTTATTCCAAAGACATCGCTTCAGGAATAAAACATCTAAAAACAATCAAGCTATGGGCACTACGGAGATGCAACAAACTGCAATAATCCAATACACCAACCAGAATCGAGAGGGAAGCATTTGGAGGACTTTGGGGAAGAGACCACAGGAAGCTCAGCTGCTGATTTCGGATGTTCCTTGGGTGGAAACCCCCTCGATAAGCATTCCAAGGAAAGCAAAAAGCTCTAGAAAGGGACTAAAAGTTCCTTGCAACAAAGAAGGTACGAAGGCATAACCCCTACCCACCTCAGGGAGCTAATTTGAAGAGAAGTGATGATGACCTGTTGCATGATACCCCGATAAAGGTAGAGGAAGACCCCAAGTTGTGGGCTTTGGTGGCTAGCCTTAATAAGCCACTGGGAGATAAATGAAGTTCTTGAGCTGAAATGTCCAGGGTTTGGGTTCTACCTTGATATTCCAACATCTTAGAGCCCTAGTGGTTCAAGAAAGACCCAATGTTATGTTCCTAATGGAGACAAAAAAAAAGAAAGGAAGTAGTGGAAAGAGTCCAGAAGCAACTAAATTTTCAGAAATCCATAATAGTGGATCTGGTAGGAAGTGCGAGAGGGCTAGTGGTGATGTGGTGTGAAGAAATCCAATTGGAGATCTTGGAGTGCTCAGCTAATTTTATAGATGTATCCTGTCGAGAGCCAATGTGTGGACAACACATGAGATTGGCTTTGTGTATGCTTCAACAAACTATCAGGAAAGACTTTCTTTATGGCAAAGGACGCAGAGAATTCATACTGAAAACGTCTATTTGTGGGTTTGTATGGAGATTTCAATGAGTCCTCTACCACTGGGAGAAGACTGGAAAGAGAGAAGCGGACTACTACCGGCTAGCGGCATTTCGAAGGATGATGATCGACTGTGAGCTCAAGGATGTGGAGAGTAAGTGTTGAAAATATGTCTCGAGTTTGAACCCAAAGCAAAATCTAAATATTCCGAATTAGATATTTTGCGGATCTCCGAAACTGAGCAAAAAGGAAATATTTGCAATTTACTTTCCTAATGCACGTTGGAGTCCTTATTCTCAAACTAGAAAGTTCACATGGACTTTATGTTGAACTTTGACTCGGTCAATGTGTTAGAAGAAAGAAAGAATATTATACTTTCCTAATTCTTGTGAAATTCATGACCAGAAGTGGAAAGAAGAAATAAAATAAAAAGAAAAGAAAAGCATGGCTGGATTTGTTTCCTGATCCTAATCCACGTGAACTTCTTTTGTTGACCAACATGGGACTTCCTGATATATATGTTCATGATCAGGGGATGCTTAAATCGAAGAAGTCTTGAAGCGCCTAATGCGAGTGTTTGGTGTGCCGTGCAAGTGAATCGGAAGCTATTGTGCACGAAGAAGTAAGCGCCGCATTCGTGAGTGATTGGCGATGGGTGTTTTTCGTGGATTTTCATTTGTGAATTACATCCAAGAAGAATTAGTGTTCAAGCGTAAATCTTGTGTTAAGATTTGTGTACAATTCTTTTGCAAGATTGAGAGATTATTTCGTGAAGAATTGTGGGGCTAAACACTGTGTGCGTTATTGGGTGTAATTTGGGCTTGGAAAACACTTAGTATTTGAGTGATTCAAATGTGGTTGTAATCTCCATTGTATTGCTTAATCTATAGTGGAATTCCGTGCTGCTCTCCCCGTGGACGTAGGTCACTACGACCGAACCACGTAAATCTGGTGTCCGATTTATTTTCTTATTCTGTCAATTTTATTGTTCGATCGCTTGGCTTTCGCAACAATTGGTATCAAAGCAAGGCTTGCTTAAGCTGAAGCGAATCGATGGTGATAGAAGAAGGAAAAGTGAAAATCGACAGATTTGATGGGAAAGATTTTGGTTTCTGGAAGATGCAGATAAAGGATCATCTATATCAGATGAAACTGCACTTGCCCTTGTCTGGAGAGAAGCCAGAGACGATGAAGCAAGATGATTGGGAATTGCTGAATAGACGAGCTTTGGGTGTTTTTCAGCTGACGTTGGCTCGAAACGTCGCGTTTAACATTGTGAATGAGAAGACCACTACGGGTTTGATGAAAGCCCTGTCGGACATGTACGAGAAGCTCTCTGCGATCAACAAAGTCTCTTTGATGCAACGTCTGTTTAACTTGAAGATGAGCGAATGTGCGTCGGTTGTTGATCATATTAATGAATTCAATGTGATCGTTAGTCAATTAAGTTCAGTTGACATTGACTTTGAAGATGAGGTACGTGCTTTGATTCTATTATCTCCATTGCCTGATAGTTGGAATACTACTGTCACTGCTGTTAGTAATTCCTCTGGGTCGACAAGTTTGACATTTGATGGTACTCGAGATTTAATTTTGAGTGAAGACATCCGTAGAAGAGAATCTGACGAACATGTATCTGCTGCTTTAATAGGTGAAAATAGAGGAAGAACCGGTACATGTGTTAGCAGAAATAGTATGAACTCGAATAGACGAAGTCACTCTAGGACTGGTGGTGTTGTCTGTTGAAGTTGTGGCAAGAGGGGGCATATTAGAAGGGATTGCCTTAAGCTGAAAAACGACAAGGGTAAGGGAATTAGAGTTGATTCTGCGGATGATGTTGCAGTTATAGCTAATGGTAATTCGGATGATGCTGATTATGTTTTGTCTGTCACTGATAATTCGTCGTTTGATGGATGGATTATGGATTCTGGTTATTCTTTTCACGCTACACCAAACAGGAATTGGTTTACTACTTATCAGTGCACGGATAGTAGTAAAGTGCAATTGGGGAATAATTCTGAATGCGATGTTATTGGTGTTGGTAATGTTAGAATCAGAATGCATGATGGTATTGTGTGGACATTAACTGGAGTGAGGTATGTTCCAAAGTTAAAGAAAAATCTAATTTTCTTGAGTGCCATGGATTCAACTGGGTGTCGGTATTCTTCAAAATATGGACTTCTAAAAGTTGTTCAAGGTGCCTTGGTGATAATGAAAGGAATCAAACATAGTGGCCTGTACAAGCTTCAAGGTGAGACAGTGACAAAATTCGCTGCGGAGACGTCGGATGCATCTGTTCGAGAGTCTGAATTGTGGCATATGCGTTTGAGGCACGTTAACGAGAGAAGCCTGAAGGTTCTAAGTGAAAGAAATTTGCTATGTAGTTATGTGGCTAACGAATTGAATGTATGCAGGTGCTGTGATTTAGATCAACGGCGGAAAGTGCAATTTAGTACAGTTGTCAGAGAAACCATAGAAATTGTAGAATTGATTCACTTGGATGGTCGCAGGTTGTCGCGGTTTCCTTTGAAGAAGAGTGCCAGATTTATGCTAACAATTGTTGATGACTACTCGAGGAAGACATGGGTGTTTGTGCTAGGGCACAAATTTGATGTTGTTGTCAGGATCAGGCAATTGAGAGCTTTGATCGAAAAGGAGACTGGTAAGAAGATTAAGCATATGCAAACTGACAGTAGCATGGAGTTTTGCTCGGAGCTATTAAACGACTTCTACACGAAGGAAGGCATGGTGAGACACCGTACTAGTGTCAATGAACCACAACAGGTTGCAGAGTTGATGAGCAAAACATTACTAGAGACGGCCCATAAAATGCTCTCTAGTGCTGGTATGGCTAGAAGATTCCTGGCGGATGCGCTTAGTACGGCGAGCTACCTGAAGAATAGATCCCCATCGACTGCGATTGAATGTCGAACTCCCGAAGAAGTGTGGTCACGTAACATTGCTGATTATTCTGTTATTAGAATATTTGGTTGGCCATGTTATGTTCGAGTTAGCGATGGTAAGCTCGATGGAAGGACAAGAAAGTGCATGTTCCTAGGTTATACACAAGGTGAGCGGGGCTATAAGTTGTGGTGCCCAAAATTAAATTCACATGTTATCAGCAGAGAAGTTACATTTGACGAGTCTCCAGTACTTCTAACTAAGAGTGTTAATAGCAGTGTTCATACGGATCTAGACGGTGTTCAACTTGAGGTGGAGTTGCAACTAGAAACTCCTGAGATAGCGAGTGCTAGCGAAGTAATCGACATGGATGGTGCTTGTAGCGAGGTGAAGCCTATTAAGCCAATAGTTGCTGTAACTGCTGATATTGACAAGGTGCATATTCGATCTCCAAATAGATATGGATGCAATTATAGTTTTGCTTTATCTATGATTGAGGAGGTTGTGTCGGAAAATCCTTGTGGAGTGGTTAAAGGTGCATGTGAAGTTGGTGTTCTGACAAGGTCTACAGCTATGGCAAAGTTCAAGCGAGACTTGGACTTGAAAGATGTCTGTGGCGATTAAGCCCATCGGGGGCTATGGGAGAGTAGTAGCGAAATTCGGATTCTATCAAAGCGATTGTGTCTTGGCTCAAACGTCGAGCCAAGGTGGAGATTGTTGAAAATATGTCTCGAGTTTGAGCCCAAAGCAAAATCTAAATATTCCGAATTAGATATTTTGCGAATCTTCGAAACTGAGCAAAAAAGGAAATATTTGAAATTCACTTTCCTAATGCACGTTGGAGTCCTTATTTTCAAACTGGAAAGTCCACATGGACTTTATGTTGAACTTTGACTCGGTCAATGTGTTAGAAGAAAGAAAGAGTATTATACTTTCCTAATTCCTATGGAATTCACGGCCAGAAGTGGAAAGAAGAAATAAAATAAAAAGAAAAGAAAAGCATGGTTGGATTTGTTTCCTGATCCTAATCCGCGTGAACTTCTTTTGTTGACCAACATAGGACTTCCTGATATATATGTTCATGGTCAGGGGATGCTTTCAACGAAGAAGTCTTGAAGCGCCTAATGCGAGTGTTTGGTGTGCTGTGCAAGTGAATCGGAAGCTATTGTGCATGAAGAAGTAAGCGCCGCATTCATGAGTGCTTAGCGGTGGGTGTTTTTCGTGGATTTTCATTTGTGAATTACATCCAAGAAGAATTAGTGTTCGAGCATAAATCTTGTGTTAAGATTTGTGTACAATTCTTTTGCGAGATTGAAATATTATTTCGTGAAGAATTGTGGGGCTAAACACTGTGTGCGTTATTTGGTGTAATTGAGGCTTGGAAAACACTTTGAGTGTTTAAGTAACTCAAGTGTGGTTGTAATCTCCGTTGTATCGCTTGATCTATAGTGGAATTCCGTGCTGCTTTCCCCGTGGACGTACGTCACTATAATCGAACCACGTAAATCTGGTGTCCGACTTATTTTCTTATTCTGTCAGTTTTATTGTTCGATCACTTGGCTTCCGTAACAGTAAAGGTTGTGCTTTTACCTGGACAAATAATAGAGAAGGGGAGGAACTAATCCGAAAGCAGCTAGATAGAGTTGTGTGCAATTTGAACTGGCGTGTCATGTTTGCGGAGGCAGAAGCTATTGCGCTACCGGCTATTGGCTCGGACCATAGCCCTATCTTACTATCGATATACTTCCAAAGAAGAAAATAGAAAAAATTGTTCAGGTTTGAGGCTTTCTAGCTTGAAGATCCGGAATGTAATGAAATTGTAAAAAAAAGCCTGGAGAGGCCACAGAACGAGCAACCAAAACATGGCAAGCAAATCAAATGCAGTGAGGAAGGCATTAACTGAAAGGAGTAGGAGGAAGTTCTCGAATGCACATCTTTAGATTACCAACCTTATGGGCAGGCTCACTATGCTTACCAATAAACCAAAAGGGGAAGCCAAAAGAAAGGATATTCAGGAGACAAAAGAGTAAATTGAGATGTTGTGGAGACAAGAGGAAATGTACTGGAGCATGAGATCTAGAATTAAATGGCAGAAATTGGGCGATAAGAATACGAGATATTTTTATGCTACCACAATCCAGAGAAGGCAGAGGAACAGAATCACTACCTTAAAGATTAGGGAGAACAAATGGATCCAAAACTATCGAGAATTAAAAGAACATATACACGCCTCTTATCTATTGTTGTTTTCCACAGAAGGGCCTACAAACATACAACCAGTGTTGAATCAGTGTCTAAACCTAGCTCAGGAAGGAATGAATGAGGCTCTAATGGCTAAGGTTACAATGGAAGAAATTAAAGCAGTGGTGTTTCAAATGGGGGCCACAAAAGCACTGAGACCGAATGGGCTAAATGGACAATTCTTCCAAAAACATTGGGAGCATGTGAATCAAGATGTGTACGGAATGGTGGAAAGTTTCTTTAATACTGGTCTTCTTGACAGGACACTAAATCGCAAACACATAGTAGTAATCCCTAAAGTTATGAACCCGGAGAGCATCAACTAATACAGGCCGATTAGCTTGTGCAATTTCAGCTATAAGATTATTTCTAAAGTTATGGCTAATAGGCTTAAACAGTGGCTTCCTCACCTTATTTCCCTTAAGCAAAGTGCAATTGTCAGTGGCCAACAAATACAAGATAAATCTTAATTATACAGGAAGTCTTACATCAGCTAAGAGTGTGGAAAAGGGTAAAGAAGTTCTAAGCAGTCCATAAGTTAGATATGCAAAAGGCCTACAATAGAGTGGATTGGGACTTCCTCTGTTCAAGTATGATTCAGATGGGAATTTATGAGAGGTGGGTGAATCTTGTTAGATAGTGCATATCCACATTCTCCTACGAAGTTAGAGTAAACGAGGAGACTCCCATATTTCAATCCTACTCGAGGCATTCGACAAAGTGATCCTCTTTCCCCTTACTTATTCATGATTATGGCTAACACTCTGTCATCATTAATGCACAAAGCAGTGGAGAACAGTACAGTTAGAGGAATCAAACTCAATAGGTGGTGCCCGACCTTATCGCACAACGCTATCTTTTTCCTTGACGGGTCAACTCAAGAATGTCAAAATGTGGCAAATATTGTAACAACCCTGATTTCGAGCCTAGGAAGCCAAGGGCTGGTAATGAATACATAGTGGGTAAGTCGAGTTGAGAGTCGGTATTTGAATGAACAATATGATCGGAACGAGTGTATTGAGGGTTAGTCATAGTTCGATCGAAAGATCGTTCACGAGTTGGCCTAAGATTCGACAATGGAATGACCCTAACTACACAAATGATTAGAGTGTTATGACCATGGAATAACCTTTCGACCATAAGAACCATTAGTGGAAAAGTCCGGGATAACTGCGGATCAATCCGGTGTCGGCATGTGTCGGTCGCAGGTGATACTGTACGGCCATGCAATAGTCCCGAGTGATCACGAGTTAATTCCGGGGTACTGGATTTCCACGATGTTACAAAACAACCGAGGGTCGATCATGGGTCGCTATTACTCGAACGTGGCCGATTCGAACGTGGCCCGGTCACAAATCGGCCACGAATCGTTGTGCTAAGTCGGGAAAGCCATGGATAAGACGTGTACCAGGCCATGTGCCTAATGGTTTAGTCGTGGCCCGGGCAAAATTGCCGGTCGCGGCAGCCAAGGCCGTGTGCCTAGTCATAGCCGGCCATTGTGCCCGTCAGCTAGACCAAGGACCGACCATGTGCCCGGTCGTGTGCTGGCATTGTGCCCGACCCTTGTGCCGTAAGTTGTGTCCATGAGGTCCGGTCCCGATCTCATCCCGTGTCCAAGAAATGAGGCCATGAGCCGTGTGTCGTGCCATTCCCGGGCCGATACGCGTGTTTGGTCGTAAACCGACTTCTCGCCCGAATGACCCGGCACGGTGCACATGCGGTCGGCCGAGCACTAGGCACACCGCTCGTGCGGCCCAGCGAGTCGCTCGGCACATTGCCCGTGCAGCCCGACACGACGCTCGTTCAGCCCAGCCGTGCGCCCGGCCCTGTGCCTATACGGTCGGCCACTGCCCCGGCCCTGACCGGCCACTGCGCTCGATGGCTTGTCTGTGCGCCTGTAGCACCCGAGAAGGATATTTTTAGTTCAAATTGGTTTAATTGATTGTGAAACCAAATTTATGCATTTTTAGGGCCATTTCACATCAAAACCCATATTGAGGGGTATTATGGGAATTAATTTTTGTAAGAAAACCCTCGGGAAAGGCATGAGGATGAGTATGATGCGGGGTTCGTTTTAGGCGTTAAATGCGTATTTTCGCGAGGCCCGTTTGATCCGAATAGCTTGGGATGAAAATCCGCCAATTTGAGAAAGCCCTAGAAGTTTGACTAGGTCAAACCTTATCCATATCATCATTGCACCCATTTAATTCTTGGCAAAATTGTCAAACTAGCCATTATGACCATTTATGAAGCAAATAATGAAGCTTGGTCACCAATTATTGACCAAGGAAGAGAGGGAGAAGCCACGGCCAGACTTAGAGAAGAGAGAAAGGTCACGGCCAAGAGGAGTGAGGAGAGAGAGAGAGAGAGAAATTATTGGCCATTTCATCATTTCTTTGACCTTGGACTCAAGCCATTTATGAACCAATGACACGTGCGCCTGCATCATCGTCACCGATGACACGCGCGCTTACCTCAAACCCTAGATGACACGTGCGCTTACCTCATCCAAGCCTTAGTTTTTCTTCCTCTATAAATAGAAGCCATTAGATGAGTTTTGGCTCATTTTCCTCACTTACACAACCGGCCAAGCAATAGAGAGAGAGAGAGTGCCGAGAATAGGGAGAGAGAGCCGAGAGAGAGAAAGAAAGCCGACGTAGTGAGTTGTCCGAGACACGAGACCGTCGCCTTTCCGCCCATCATCTACTCTTTAGTTCTTGTTTTATCAAGAGTAAGTGGGATTTTACTACCGGGAAATGATGTTGAAATACGTTATATCACGAGCCTTCCTCGTTCTCGGTTTTTGGTATTCCGATATGGTGTTTCTCTTTGAAGGTTTGCCTTGTTTCGTGTTTGCATGTTGTGTAATACAAATTAGAAACTCGAGGCGCAACTTATGAGGTAAACCATGACTTAGCCATGCATGAACTCCTTGTTTCATTATACATGCCATTATTGATCGGCCACGGGGCCAGTACGGTAAGAACGTTTGTGTAATGACGATTGATATGTTCTCGTCTGTTGGTAAAATTTTAGTTGCTGAGTCACCTCGACTCACTCCTTGTTGTTTTCTCTTTCAGATCCGTGAGATGGCGTCCCCTCCAACCCACTTCGGAAACCCCGTCGAGTTGCGAGCCGAGCTTTTGACCGTGATAGATGCCCGGGAGAACCGAGCCTATCGTCGAATCACGACCTATGTAATGGTCGACGAGGGCCGCAATGAGTTGGTCGCTCACCCGTACAAGGCATGGTATCGCCTGGCGGACGGAGAGTGGATCGGGCCTCTTTGCGGTTTCAACGGGCCGTTCGTAGGACGGGACAGGTCATTTCCGGGACAAGCCGGGGGTGGAGTGTGAGGACGGCCATACGAATGAGGACGGGGAGGAGCGAGCGAGGACGAGAAGCTAGTAACCGTAAAAGGAGTTAAGGACCCAAGCTAAATTTTGTTGTTATATATGGCTTGTTTGTTTGATCATCGGAAGTGCCTTTGAAATAGGCATGTGAAAAATATCGTGAAAAGCTAACTAGCCTGAGTTAGGGCATGTAAGAATAAGCACGAATCTATCTTGTAAATACAACATGCGAAGTTTGCCTTTATTACTTTGTTGTCTCGTTGAATTGCTTCCGCATGCTTTTATCTTATAAATCAACAAGACGTTCTAATGATGACTTTTTATTCACGTGCTCGTTTCAGTTATGACAATAGATAAGTATCGATCATGATTGGTTCGGGACGTGACAGTGGGGTCGGTTTTTGGTATCAGAGTAGGTTTTCCCTTCAGTAGGTGCAGTTCACGATGACTTGCAAATTGGATATTCCGATGAGGGCAGGGAGTTACGCTAAGGCCATACGACTTGAACATTGAGCGGCCTCTTAGGAGGTGGCGCCGGGGTCATGAATGCCTGATCATTGAGCGGCCTCTACGGAGGTGGCGCCGGGGTACAAAAATACCTGATCATTGTGTGGCTTCTAACCGAGGTGGCGTCGGGGCGGGTAGCTTGATCATTGTGCGGCCTCTGGGAAGAAGTGGCGCCGGGGTATAAAAATATACCACATGATCATTGAGCGGCTTCTGAAAGGAAGTGGCGCCGGGGTAAAGGGCATGATCTTTGAGCGTCTTATGGCAGGCTTCTAGGATGGCTAAAGAACGAGAATTTCCAAACTATGCACTGAAAGGTGAAAAACGGTTCTGAAAACCAAGCGGTAATAAAGGCCTGGAGTGATAAGGTGCGCTGAAATTAGGTAGTTAGCCAGGAAACACCCTGTGCATGTGATTGTTTGACTATGCACCTGAATAATTGGTAAGTAGATCTTGATTGCTGAGTTTTGATTGCTGACATACTCTTGCGTTGTAGAAAGCCTTAGTTAAGTACCAAAGGCAGTATGAGTGCTCCGGACCCGACCTCGGCCTCGAAAGGAAAGTCTAAGCAAGATCCCCGAATAGACGGAATTCTACAGGTTCTTGCGACCGTAGGAGAATTGCTAAGACAGCAAGTGCAACAAGCACAGCAACGATTGCCTATTGCTGAGAATGCAGCGGTGGCAAACGGAAATGGGAATGGTGACCGTATTATGCATGGACTATTCGAGCAATTCTTGAAGTTGCGACCCCCGAAGTTTGCTGGAACTGGAGATCCTGAAGAGGCGGAATCTTGGATCGATAAGTTACAGAAAGCATTTGAGCTTCTGCGATGTTCTGAAGAAGATAAAGTCACCTTAGAGGCCTATCAACTGCAAGGGAACGCCAACTATTGGTGGAAAGCCACTAAAGAAATTGTATTCCCAAAAAATGCTGCGATCAACTTAAATGCTTTCGTTGAGGCATTCAACGGAAAGTATTTTTCCGAGTGTGCTCGTGATCGTAAGATGAAAGAATTTTTGCAACTTCAATAGGGGAATATGACGGTGGACCAATATGAAGCAAGGTTCACCCAGTTGTCAAGGTATATCCCTAGACTTATTGAAAATCCCGTCGACAAGGCGAAACGATTCCGTGATGGTCTTAAGCCTGATATTCGGAGTCAGTTAGTACCTCTGAATTTGAAAGATTATAATGAATTATATGAATGAGCTCAAATGATCGAGAAAGATTTGCTGGAAATGAAGGCTTCAACCAGACCTTATTATTCTACTCCCCGAGTGGATTAGTGTTCAGGCAAGAAGCCCGTGACGAGGGGAAAACGTCCCTTTATTCCCAATAGGAAGCGGAATTTTCAGCAGTCGCCTAATGTTCCTAGTAATGCTTGTTCTATTTGTGGAAGACAGCATGGTGATGCCCCATGTCCCATTCGTATAGGAGCATGCTTCGGGTGTGGCCAACAAGGTCACATGGTCAAGGATTGTCCACAACGGCGTCAACAGAATATGCCGTTGCAACAGAGACAGATGACAGCACCAACTGGAGTTCAACCTCGTGCCAACAATGGTGATCGTCCTCCGGCTCAGGGACGAATATATGCACTTACTCAAGAGGATGCTGAGAACTCCGATGCAGTAATCACAAGTATAGTTTTCCTCAATAACCGTGCTGCATATGCGTTAATTGATACTGGAGCTACACATTCATTCGTATCTAGCCAGTTTGCACGTTTGGCCAAACTTGAGATAAAACCGTTAGAAAATGCACTTAGCGTTTCTACTTCAATGAAAGATGAAGTACAAGCTACCCTAGGTTGTCAAGAATGTAAGATGACTATAGGTGGACTTGTGGATGTTATAATCTAGCGGTATTTGCCATGTATGACTTTGATATTATCATTAGTATGGATTAGCTTAGTTAACAGCGAGCTAAGATAGACTATTTTAGCAAGGTCATTCAATTTTATCCCCCTAATCGTCCTTGCTATACATTCGTAGGAAATGAAGGAGGACCTTCTACTCCTCTAGTTTCTACTATAGAAGCAATCCGGTTATTGCAGAAAGGTTGTCAAGGATTTTTGGCAATAGTAGAAAATACAGTAAAGGAAAATGAACGAAAGTTGGAGGATATCTTGGTGGTACAAGAGTTTCCGGATGTATTCCCAAAAGAATTACCAGGTTTACCTCCAGAACGCGAGATTGAGTTTGTTATCGAAGTAGCCCCTAGAATGGAGCCTATCTCAAAAGCTCCGTACCGGATGTCTTTGACCGAGCTGAAAGAATTGAAGGTACAAATGCAAGAATTACTAGATAAGGGATTTATCCGCCTAAGCGCATCACCTTGGGGTGCGCCAATATTGTTCGTGAAGAAGAAAGACGGTTCGTTACGGCTATGTATCGACTATCGGCAATTAAATAGGGTTACTATTAAAAATAAGTACCCATTGCCGAGAATCGACGACTTATTTGATCAACTCCAAGGAGCATCAGTATTTTCCAAGATCGACCTTCAATCGAGATATCATCAGCTAAGGATCAAGAAAGAGGATATTCCAAAAACAGCATTCCGAACCTGATATGGCCATTATGAATTCACCGTTATGCCATTCGGATTAACGAATGCTCCAGCAGCCTTTATGGATTTAATGAATCGAGTGTTCAAGCCATATTTGGATCATTTCGTCATAGTTTTTATCGACGACATCCTAATATACTCGAAAAATTCAGTTGAGCATGAACAACATCTGAGGTTCGTAATACAGACACTCAGGGAACACTCACTCTCTGCAAAATTCAACAAATGTGAGTTCTGGCTATCTCGCGTGGTATTTCTCGGCCACGTGATCTCAGGAAATGGTATATCAGTGGATCCATCAAAAATTGAAGCGGTAGTTAATTGGCCAAGGCCAACGACTGTCACCAAAGTTCGAAGTTTCTTGGGATTGGCAGGATATTACAAAAGGTTTGTGGAATGGTTCTCTAGCATCGCTATTCCTTTAACGTGATTGCTAAAGAAGGAGACGAAGTTTGAGTGGTCTGATAAATGCAAGTGAAGTTTTCAAGAATTAAAGCAAAGGCTAACAACTGCTCCTATTCTGACTATACATAAAGGGCCAGGAGGATTTGAAATATACAGCGATGCATCTCATAAGGGAGTAGGCTGTGTATTGATGCAAGATGGCAAGGTGGTGGCTTATGCCTCAAGACAGTTGAGGCCGTATGAATTAAATTATCCAACTCATGATCTAGAACTTGCCGCAATTGTGTTTGCCTTGAAAATATGGCAACACTACTTATATGGAGAGCAATTCATTATTTATACGGATCATCAAAGTTTGAAATATTTATTTTCTCAAAAGGAGCTGAATATGAGGCAACGACGCTGGATGGAACTTCTCAAGGATTACGATTGTGAAATATTATACCATCCTTGCAAGGCAAATAAAGTAGCCGATGCTCTTAGTCGGAAATCGACCATCGCTCATTTGATGGTCAAGGAATGGACTCTACTTGAAGAGGCTCGAGATTTAGACTTCAAATTGGCAGTTGGATGCCATCAAAGTTTACTAGCTACCCTCAGAGTCGAGCCAGACATCATCGTGAGGATTAAGGCACTACAACAAACAGACCCGGATATCCAGAGGATCCAGAAAGAATTAGCGGAAAAGAAGAAACTTAATTTCCATGTGACGAGCGATGGAATCTTGAAGTTTAACGGACGCTTGTATGTGCCAAAGGATGAACAACTCAAGGAAGAAATCTTAACCAAAGCTCACAAGAGCAGTTACAGTATCCATCTAGGCAGTACCAAAATGTACTAGAATTTGCGGCAACATTTTTTGTGGAACGGCATGAAGACGGACATAGCCAAACATGTGGCTAAATGCTTGACGTGTCAACAAATCAAGGCTCAACATTGCAAGCCTAGCGGATTATTGCAACCATTGGAAATTCCTGAATAGAAATGGGAACACATTACGATGGATTTTGTAATGGGATTACCGAAGAGTCAGCGAGGAAACGATTCGATATGGGTGATCGTTGATCGACTGACAAAGTCAGCTCATTTTCTTCTCGTAAGAAAGGATCTTCCATTGGAAGATCATGCCGAGTTATATGTTCGACATATCGTGCGATTACACGGAGTTCCGGTAACGATTACATCGGATCGAGATCCAAAGTTTACTGCAAATTTTTGGAGAAGTCTCCAAATTGCTATGGGAACCAAGTTACAATACAGTACAGCTTATCATCCGCAAACGGATGGCCAAACGGAAAGAACGATCCAGACCCTTGAGGATATATTGCGAGCATGCGTCATGGATTTCAAAGGAAGTTAGGATGGACATTTGCATCTCATTGAATTTGCATACAACAACAGCTACCAGCAAAGTATCGGGATGGCACCATTCGAGGCAATATACGGTCGAGCTTGTAGAACTCCAGTCTATTGGGATGAGGTCGGGGAGAAGAAGGTCATGGGTCCAAAGCTAGTACAACTCACTAATGAGGTTGTACAAGTGATTAGAGACAAATTGAGAACTGCCCAAAGCCAACGAAAAAGTTATGCGGACAGACGTAGGAAGCCCCTAGAGTTTCAGGTTGGTGACCACGTGTTTTTTAAAGTATTACCCATGAGAGGTGTGTCGCGTTTTGGGAAGAAAGGTAAGTTAAGCCCCAGGTATGTAGGACCTTTTGAAATTTTAGAAAGATTAGGGAACTTGGCTTATCTGTTGGCGTTGCCACCGAAACTTGCTCAGGTGCATGACGTGTTCCATGTATCCATGCTGAGAAAGTATGAGCCCGATCCGGCACACATGCTTAATTTCGACGAGGTCAAATTGGACAGCAGAGTGTCCTATGTTGAGGAGCCGATGCGGATCGTGGATCGTAAGGAGTAAATGTTGAGGAATAAAACCGTTCCCATAGTAAAGGTCCTATGGTAACACTAAGGTGTAGAGGAAGCTACCTGGAAAGGTGAGGAAATCATGAGGTGGCAGTATCCGCTTTTATTCGAGGAACCAAATATGTGTTTAAATTTCGGGGACGGAATTTTTATTAGAGGGGAAGAATTGTAACATCCCTGATTTCGAGCCTAGGAAGTCGAGGGCTGGTAATGAATACATAGTGGGTAAATCGAGTCGAGAGTCGGTAGTGAAATGGACAATATGATCGGAACGAGTGTACTGAGGGTTAGTTGTAGTTCGATCGAAAGATCGTTCACGAGTTGGCCTAGGATTCGATAATGGAATAACCCTGACTACGCAAATGATTAGAGTGTTATGACCATGGAATGACATTTCGACCATAAGGACCATTAGTGGAACAATCCGGGATAACTGCGGATCAGTCTGGTGTCGGCATGTGTCGGTCGCAGGTAATACTGCACGACCATGCAATAGTCCAGGGTGATCACGAGTTAATTCCGGGGTACTGGATTTTCACGATGTTACATGACAACCGAGGGTCGACCATGGGTCGCAATTACTCGAACGTGGCCTGGTCACGAATCGGCCACGGATCGTTGTACCAAGTCGGGAAAGCTATGGACGAGACATGTACCAGGCCATGTGCATAATGGTTTAGTTGTGGCCCGGGCAAAGTTGCTGGTCATGGCAGCCAAGGCCGTGTGCCCAGTCATGGCCGACCATTGTGCCCGTCAGCCATGCCACGAACCGACCATGTGCCTAGTCGTGTGCTGGCCATTGTGCCCAACCCTTGTGCCATAAGTTGTGCCCATGAGGTCCGGTCCCGATCTCATCCCGTGTCCAAGAAATGAGGCTATGAGTCGTGTGTCGTGCCATTCTCGGGCCGATACGCATGTTTGGTCGTAAACCGACTTCTCGCCCAAATGACCCGGCGCGGTGCCTATGCAGCCGACCGAGCACTAGGCATACCGCTCGTGCGGCCCGACGAGTCGCTCGGCACGTTGCCCGTGCAGCCCGGCGCGGTGCTCATTCAGCCTAGCGCGGCGCTCATTCAGCCCGGCCATGTGCCCGGCCCTATACTCGTACGGTCGGCCACACGCCCGGCCACTGCCCCAGCCCTGACCAGCCACTGTGCCCGATGGCTCGTCTGTGCGCCTATAGCACCCGAGAATGATATTTTGAGTTCAAATTGGTTTAATTGATTGTGAAACCAAATTTATGCATTTTTAGGGCCATTTCACATCAAGACCCATATTGAGGGGTATTATGGGAATTAATTTTTGTAAGAAAACCCTCGGGAAAGGCATGAGGATGAGTATGATGCGGGGTTCGTTTTAGGCGTTAAATGCGTATTTCTACGAGGCCCGTTTGATCCGAATAGCTCGGGATGAAAATCCGCCAATTTGAGAAAGCCCTAGAAGTTTGACTAGGTCAAACCTTATCCATATCATCATTGCACCCATTTAATTCTTGGCAAAATTGTCAAACTAGCCATTATGACCATTTATGAAGCAAATAATGAAGTTTGGTCACCAATTATTGACCAAGGAAGAAAGGGAGAAGCCACGGCCAGACTTAGAGAAGAGAGAGAGGTCACGGCCAAGAGGAGTGAGGAGAGAGAGAGAGAGAGAGAGAAATTATTGGCCATTTCATCATTTCTTTGACCTTGGACTCAAGCCATTTATGAACCAATGACACGTGCACCTGCATCATCGTCACCGATGACACGCGCGCTTACCTCAAACCCTAGATGACACGTGCGCTTACCTCATCCAAGCCTTAGCTTTTCTTCCTCTATAAATAAAAGCCATTAGATGAGTTTTGGCTCATTTTCCTCACTTACACAACCGGCCAAGCAATAGAGAGAGAGAGAGAGTGCCGAGAATAGGGAGAGAGAGCCGAGAGAAAGAAAGAAAGCCCGAGAGAGAGAGAGAAAGCCGACGTCGTGAGTTGTCCGAGGCACGAGACCGTCGCCTTTCCGCCCGTTCTCTACTCTTTAGTTCTTGTTTTATCAAGAGTAAGTGGAATTTTACTACCGGGAAATGACGTTAAAATACGTTATATCACGAGCCTTCCCCGTTCTCAGTTCTTGGTGTTCCGATATGGTGTTTCTCTTTGACAGTTTGCCTTGTTTCGTGTTTGCATATTGTGTAACACAAATTAGAAACTCGAGGTGCAACTTATGAGGTAAACCGTGACTTAGCCATGCATAAACTCCTTGTTTCATTATGTATGCCATTGTTGATCGGCCACGGGGCCAGTACGGTAAGAACGTTTGTGTAATGATGATTGATAAGTTCTCGTCTGTTAGTAAAATTTTACTTGCTAAGTCACCTCGACTCGCTCCCCGTTGTTTTCTCTTTCAGATCCGTGAGATGGCGTCCCCTCCAACCCGCTTCGAAAACCCCGTCGAGATGCGAGCGAAGCTTTTGACCGTGATAGATGCTCGGGAGAACCGAGCCTACCATCGAATCATGACCTATGTAATGGTCGACGAGGGCCACAGTGAGCTGATCGCTCACCCGTACAAGGCATGGTATCGCCTGGCAGACGGAGAGTGGATCGGGCCCCTTTGCGGTTTCAGCAGGCCGTTCGTAGAACGGGACGAGTCGTTTCCGGGACAAGCCGGAGGTGGAGTGTGAGGATGGCCATACGGACGAGGATGGGGAGGAGCGAGCAAGGACGGGAAGCTAGTAACCGTAGAATGAGCTAAGGACCCAAGCCAAATTTTGTTGTTATATATGGCTTGTTTGTTTGATCATCAGAAGTGCCTTTGAAATAGACATGTGAAAAATATCGTGAAAAGCTAACTAGCCCGAGTTAGGGCATGTAAGAATAAGCACGAATCTATCTTGTAAATACAACGTGCGAAGTTTGCCTTTATTGCTTGGTTGTCTCGTTAAATTGCTTCCACATGCTTTTATCTTATAAATCAACGGGATGTTCTAATGATGACTTTTGCTTCACTTGCTCGTTCCAGTTATGACGATGGACAAGTATTGATCATGATTGGTTCGGGACATGACAAATATCCTGAATCAATATTGCCAGGCTTCGGGACAAGCGGTTAACCTGAATAAATCAGAAATCTTCTTTAGCAAAGGATATCCACAACAAGTGAAAAATAGACTAGCCAAGGAGCTTAGAGTGCCGGTAATTGAAAAAATGGGGAAATACTTGGGCATTCCATCGGACTAGGGTCAATCAAAGAAAGAAATGTTTGCATGGGTGCTTACAAGGGTGCATTCCAAGCTAGAAGGATGGAAAGAAAGGCTAAAGTCAAAGGCGGGCAAAAAAATCCTCATTAAAACAATAGTCCAGGCGCTCCCTCAATACGTGATGTCAATTTTTAAAATCCCAGTCTCCTTTTGCAAGGCCATAGAGAGAAGAACTGCTACATTTTAGTGGAAGCAGAAAGCTGACAAAGAAGGGATTCACTAGAAAAGTTGGGAAACTTTGAAGAAAAGAAAAGACCTGGGAATATTGGGGTTCAGGGACCTTATCACTTTGAACAAAGCCATTTTGGGGAAACAAGCCTGGAGATTGGTACATGAACTTGAAGCTTTATGGAGCCAAGTTTTGAAAGGCCTCTATTACCCACAAGGACAGTTTTGGCATGCAAAAAAGGGCCATCAACCATCGTGGGGTTAGCAAAGTTTGATTGTGGGAAAAGAAACTATAGAAAAGGAAGCCAGATGGAAAGTCGGGGATGGTAGGAAAATTAAAACTAGAGAGGATGTATGAAGATTGGAGGTCCAGCAAGGTAGAATGAACCACAACAGGTAGGTAACCTTATTAACCAGGAAATCCACGAATGGAAAGAACAAGAATTGAAAGAAATCTTTCAAGAGGAAGTGATGAATCAAATATTGCTAATCCCTATCAGCACATCTCCAGTAAATGATAAATTGATATGGGCAGACACCAAATTATGAGATTATACGGTCAAAGGGGGCTATAACCGCATCCGAATGTCAGATAGCATGCAAAATAATAACAACCGGGCCTCATCATCATACCAGTCACCTAGAAACCTATGGATTTCAATTTGGCAGCTACCAGTTTACCTAAATATACGTTTCTTCCTATGGAGCTTATGTCAAAATGGTCTCCCAACTCGGGAAAACCTCTATAAATGCAAGTGCATACCTAACCCTCTCTGTCCCAATAGTCGCAACCATCCTAAGACCATAGAGCACATATTCCTGCTATGTAAATGGACAACTCAAGTCTGGTCAAATTACAGAATATGCATCAACATACAGCTTGCCCAAATTACCCGTACCGAAGCATGGCTAGCAGTGTACCTCGCAATCGGTTTGAACAATGGAACGTCCTCCCCACCAGCACGCATAGCGGACTGCTTATGGCAGATCTAGAAAGGGCGAAATGCCCTGATTTTTTGCGAGCGGAAGCCGAACCCGTGGCTGGTGGTAGAGGAAGCCATTAATACCGGGAATAGCTACATAAAGTTCGCCATCATCAAAGAGAAAACACGAGAGTAGAAGCTGAAGGACGCCCCCGAATTTTGGAAGCCGCCGGAGAAGGGAAGCCGCAAATGGAATGTAGATGCGGCTTGGAGTGCCGATTCGGGAAACGGATCTATCACGGGACTATGCCGAGATCACGAAGGGAGGATGATCGACGAGTTCGCCAAGGGTATCTGGGCACTGGACTCCTCCACAGCCGAAACCCTAGCCGTTCGAGAGTGCCTGCAACACAAGCTTAAGAAGGCGAAGCACAAAGACATCCACGAACTAAAGGAGGAGAGGTACAAAGAAGTCCACGAACTTGGAAGTACAACGGTAGAGTTCAACTCTGACTGTTCCACATGTATTAAGTGGATAATGGGCCTTGAAATTAGCCCATGGTCAATCCAATCGGTCATCTAAGACTGCCAAAGCTTATTAGTCCAATTACCGCACCAGATCAATCTCTTTTTGCGGCTGAGAAATGAATCAAGCTGCCGATTGCCTAGCCCGGGCCCATAAAAAAGGCCTTCTCAAACCGAACTGGCTCTTGCACCCCCTCCCCCCCCACTTCTTTCCTTCTATCAGTACTTTATTCGGATATCATGATCTATTGTAACGAGCTATCTTCTAAGTAAATGAAATTACAAAAGCTTTATGACAAAAAAAAAAAGGTTGAAAAGCAATTTGTTAATACAAAACTTGGGAAGATTCAAGGCAGGAGGAAGATGCAGACACAGTGAGAGAAAGTGAGGTGGACATTTCGGTGATTTCTATTTAGGCTTCTAATGGATGCCTAAGTTGGTCATATATTACAATGTAAGAAATTACAAAATTATTTGATAATAACTGAAAATTGATGACTGAATATCATTAATCTCTCATCATAAATGGAACCTTGGTGATTATTTCAAAGATTTTAGCAATATAATTGGTAAGATCATGATTGTTATCATTTACTTTTTTCTCTTAATGAGTCAAGTAATCCTTCCTTGCTTATTTTATCAAGTGATTTTCTGACTCAATTGAATTTGTTAAGATATTGTTAATTATGATTATCAATAAAAATATAATCGCATCAAATGTTCAATTTTTTTTTCAACACTTTATTGGGTCATCAAACACAGGCTTTTATGTTCTAAATATGCAACTATGGCAACGAAATTAAACGACACGATTTATTCATCAATTGCAAAAATCTCAAACCTTCTAATTATCCGCAAAGCCATTTTCGAAAACCCCATTGATCATCATATTTGACTCTTTGACGACCAGCCACGAATAATGACGCAACATTTCATTTAATCCGTTAAACATAATTATCTAAAGAATAGAGATTTTTATTAGATCTAATGTCGAGAATAATTTACGCGTTGACAGTTAAATGTATGACGTATGTACTCGAAGTAGTGACAATGTAATCGAATTATTTCATGTGTCCACCATCAATTGTAAAATTAATTTTTTCAACTATTGGTAGACATAATAACAAGCAAAAAAACAATGGTTAAAGATAAGAACAATTGATTTACAAATTTAGTGATTCCACGAAAAATCTCAAACTAATACACCTATGACAAATTTACCTTAAACTAATTTTTTTATCACCAAAACTCCCAAATTAGTACACCTGTGATAATTTTACCATCCGTTAATTTTCATTAAATTTTATCGTAAAATTTCTGAATTGAATGACACGTGTTAGTTGATAGATATACTAGTTTGGGGTTTTACCCTCCGTTTGTCACAGGCGTACCAATATGTGATTTTTCGTGGTATAAATCCAATTTAATAGAGGGTAAAATTGTCACAGGAGTGTCAATTTTTGGTTTTTTATGATAAAAAAATTAATTTTTGATAAATTTGTCATATGTGTACCAGTTTTGGGTTTTTCGTGGTCAAAAACTTAATTTAGGATAAATTTGTCACAAATATACTAATTTGAGATTTTTAGTTGTATTAACTCTAAACACTACTAACGAAGTGAGGAGACACCCAATAAGAGTTCATACAATAGCCTCAAGTCTCACATTTAGCGGGAGAGAATCTTTGATATAATTCATAATTTGTTTTCCTCCAAAATGATCACCAATTAAGTGAATGTCTTGGGACACAGGCCATCAAACATATATACCAATATTCAGCTAGCACATCCACCCACAGATTGATCATAGAGTAGTGTTCTCCCACTTCTTTGACTACTTATGCATATGCAGATTAGGCTGGGTGCTCGGATACTCGATGGCCCACCTCAATTTTTTGGGTTTTTCTAAGTGCCAAACTATTTTCACAAAGTACTAGGAAGCAACCCACTATAGCCTGTTCTAATACAGAGGTCGTGTTTTGTGTGAACTGACTGTACTGTTAAGACTCTTTGAATTGGTCGTTTACTTTGGGAGCTCAGGGTCCCCTTATTTTTTTTTTATCATCTCACTGTTTATTGTGATTACATATTTGCTACCTATATTGCTCACAATCATGTGTTCATGCTCACACCAAACACCTTAAGTTGGATTTTCACTTTCTTCGAGAGCGGTTTGTTGCCAGAAATCTACATTTTCGTTACGTGCCTATGGCGGATCAACTAGCAGGCATCTTCACTAAGGGACTTCCTCACATGCTATTGAGATTCAATCTCTCAATTGTTACACCCACTTCGGGTTAAGGGATTTTATTAATGTGTAATTTAAATATGTTATGGAGTCTTTTTGTAATTATGTTTATATCTGTACCCTAACTATAATTAGTCACTCATAATTGGGTTGAGCCACCATAAATATTATGTTATTATTTTCATTCTGACGCTAAATATCAACATTAAATTACTTTCCTAAGAACGAGTGGGCAGTGGTCTTGCACTGCGAAAAGAAAAGGAAAGAAAAAAAAAACAGAGAACACGGCCCATTCACTGCGAACCGCACGCAAATAGAATGGACCGTTCAAGACAAGGAAACTGTCATGGGCATTTTAGCGGGACCCTGAACCCCCCATTGCCACCACTCATTCCCGCCTATCATGTAGTCAACAGTCAACTCAAGAAATCTCCTTTCTCTTTTTCATGGAAGGCGTATAGCTCACACCCATTTGACTGAAATCCCAAGGAGCTTATCGAGAATGGAGCTTTTCGATTCCCCAAAGCAGGTTCTTGAAAACTTTCTCTCAGACTCCTCCACTCTGATGTATTCAGGTGGCGGTTTTCTGCTCAAGACCACGTTCTTGCGTGGTTTCTCTGGTTGTCTGCACTTGATTTTGTTGCTTGGGCTCTTGATCTCACGGGCGTGCAAGAATATATGGGCACGACATGTTGAAGGCTCCAAAGAAAGTCCCAGAAGAAGCAAACTTTGGTACTATAAGCCAACTTTGATTTGCTGTTTAGGTTTATCCGTGTTTAATCTGGTCTTGTGTGTGACAAAAACAGTGATCTATATTACTCATCAAGTAGAGTTCTTACCGACGGCTGATCTAATCCTGGTGAGTGCTTACTGACTAGTGAATCATTTTCTTTTACTCTTCCATCGGTTGAGTCATTGTATCAAGTGATATCACATATATTTGCCAGGTCCTGAGAGATGGAAAGATTGTGGAAGCTGGAAAGTACAGTGACATTCTTCATGCCGGTGCCGATTTCAGGGAACTTGTAGGTGCACATAAGATGGCTTTGTCGGAACTTACCTCCACTCAACATAGGCCTGATTCCATAGGATTTACTGTCAACATTGAAAATGGTGAAAAAGAAAGTTCCATAGAGATGGATGAAAACAGCAATGTTCAAGATGGCATGGTTGGGCCAAAAGGTCAGCTTGTTCAAGAAGAAGAGAGGGAGAAAGGTAGAGTCGGGTTTCCAGTGTACTGGAAATTTATTACAACTGCATATGGAGGAGGTCTAGTGCCTTTCATATTGCTGGCTCAGATTCTCTTTCAGCTCCTTCAAATAGGAAGCAATTATTGGTTGGCCTTGGCAACCCCAGCATCGGAGGACATCAAACCTGCTGTCGCTGGATTGACGCTAATACTCGTTTACATGGGCTGGCAGTCGGCAGTGCTTTTTGCGTTCTTGCCAGATCTTCACTTCTGGCTACTGCTGGCTACAAGACTGCCACTTTACTCTTCAATAAGTTGCATTTTGCAATCTTCCGAGCTCCCATGTCATTCTTTGATGCTACCCCTAGTGGACGAATACTAAATAGGTTAAGTTACACGATGCTGGATGCTTACATGTTCCAGAGAGATCCGATTTGAGAACTACAGGATCATAGAGTAGGCTTTTGTCAACTTAGCTGTAACTGCTTGTTATTCTGGTCTAATTAAACATAAATATGGTTCCCCGTGCAATTTTTCAATTTGTTACTGTGTATATCTCTTTTCAGGTCTCAACCGACCAAAGTACTGTGGATATGAGCATTCAATATCGAGTTGCTGCATCAGCCTTCTCAATGATCCAGCTCCTGGGAGTTATCGCTGTGATGTCTCAGGTTGCATGGCAAGTTTTCATAATCTTTATCCCAGTGGTTGCGGCATGCGTCTGGTATCAGGTAATCATCACAGCCCATTAACAGTTACAGTGCCATGAGAAAAGTAAATAACCTCTCGTGTGTAATGGATTTCGGTATCTGAATTCTCTAGTGATACAGCAAAACCCTTATGCTTTATATCCAGAAAAGGATAAATCTGCACTTTTCAGTTCAGATTTCAACTTTAATAGTACTTTTCTACTTGCATCTCCAGATCATTTACACTTTACTTTGACAATAACTTTTGCCTGTTGCTTGATACCTGCTCACCATCTAGTATTTATTTATGAAGCAATATTACCTACCTTCTGCTCGAGAACTAGCAAGGCTGGTTGGGGTATGCAAAGCTCCAGTGATCCAGCATTTTTCTGAGACTATATCAGGATCAACCACAATACGCGGATTCAATCAAGAATCAAGATTCCGCAACACCAATATGGAACTTTCAGATGCATACTCTAGGCCCAAGTTCCATGGTGGTGGGGCAATGGAATGGCTTTGTTTTCGCTTAGATATGCTTTCGTCTTTCACATTTGGGATCTCTTTGATCTTCTTGATCTCTCTTCCTGAGAGATTTATCGACCCAGGTAACTACTTTTTGTCTTATTGTTGTTTTGGTATGAACAATGTGTACATGTACTAACAATTCCTAACTTGCTTCTATTCTTCTCTTCAGCAATTGCAGGCTTGGCCGTGACATACGGGCTTAATTTGAACATGATACTAGCATGGGTGATTTGGAATTTGTGCAATATGGAGAACAAAATCATATCGGTTGAAAGAATGCTTCAATACTCTTGCATCTCAAGCGAGCCTCCTCTTGTGATAGACAATAATCGGCCTCATCCGTCATGGCCATCACGTGGAGAGATTAGTATCGCTGATCTGCAGGTGACAAAATATTTTCTCACCGTTGTATCTCAAACAATGCTTTTGCAATTTTGGTACGGTCATCAACACATTTCCCTTTTCTGGCAATTCGGGTGGAACATCAGGTCCAATATGCTCCACACTTGCCGCTCGTTCTGCGAGGCATCACGTGCACTTTCCCTGGCAGGATGAAAACGGGTATCGTAGGGAGAACGGGCAGTGGAAAATCAACTCTCATACAAACACTTTTCCGTATTGTAGAACCTTGTGCAGGTCAAATGCTAATAGATGGCGTCAATATCTCCTCAATTGGGCTGCATGATCTGAGGTCTAGATTAAGTATCATTCCACAAGATCCAACCATGTTTGAGGGCACTGTGCGAAGCAACCTTGACCCTCTTGAGGAATACACTGAAGATCAGATCTGGGAGGTCGGTTCATTTTCTTCCCCAGTTTAATAACAAAATTTCCACGATTAGAAGTTCTTTTCTAGCTCATGCAACATAAACCATAGTGAGCAAAAGCTAATCTATCCTGCAATTGTAGGCATTGAATAAGTGCCAACTCGGGGATGAAGTAAGGAAGAAAGAAGGGAAACTGGATTCGCCAGGTTCGGCCGTTTCTTCAACTGTACTTGTTTGTGCTTCTATTACCGGCCCGAATTCTGTAGCAATTCAGAAATTAACCTGTAGAAAAATACCTGGACAAAAAATTGTACTTATTTTTAGGTCGATAATGATATACTTGACCTGCAGTTTCAGAGAACGGTGAGAACTGGAGCATGGGACAAAGGCAGCTTGTGTGTCTCGGTCGCGTCCTGCTCAAGAAAAGCAAGATTTTGGTACTTGATGAAGCCACTGCTTCCGTCGATACAGCTACCGATAATCTGATTCAGCAAACTTTGAGGCATCACTTCTCAGACTGTACTGTTATTACCATTGCACATCGGATCACTTCTGTTCTCGACAGCGACATCGTTCTTCTTCTAGACCATGGTTAGTATTTCATAACATGATCTCATTTCGGCCTCGCATGTTTGGCTCATGCTTCATCAGTATCTCTCTCTGTCTATGTGAATCTGTGTCCAGGCCTTGTTGCTGAACATGATTCTCCAAAAAGACTGCTAGACAAGGAATCCTCGTTGTTCGCACAGCTCGTAGCAGAGTACACAACGAGGTCAAGTCCAGTTTCAGCAAAAACGATGTGAATTGTATGTTTCACCGGACAGAGATGAGATTTCAAAAGATTTAGTGGTCAATATGCAGCTTATACTCAATAACTGTACATTTTTCTTATGACTAGCACTAGTTTTTGTATAGTGATTGGCGATTTTCGGTCATTTGGAAAGTTGGAAAACAGTACGATTATTAGATAGTAAGTAGTTATTCGGTCCGCGCTCTGCATGGGCATCTCAATATTTGTTATTATATCGATTTGATTAACTAATTAAAAATTGTACTACAACAAACTGAAAATTTTCAGTTGTTGCTCCAAAGCATATTTGTTGCATCACGAAAGATACACTTATTTTAAGTGTATCTTAAAAAGCAGAAAATTAGATTAAATGAAATACAAATACGTTATGTTTTTGAATAAGGTATTATCTCAATTATTTATTTCTGAAGGTAAACTGCAAGTTTAAGATAAATATTAACTTTACCAAAACAAAAATCAGAATTAACTAAAAAAACTTAATTTATAAATAATTTTAATTATTCTTCCAAAGGAATTTGTTGCATCATAAAAAAAATATACTTAAAAATAATAGAATTTGAAAAGCAGAAATTAAACTCAATGAAATGTAAGTATGTTATATTTTCAACAGATTATTATAAAAATTTATATATTTTTAAAACATAATGCCTGTTTAAGATAAATATTGTTTTGATTGTAAGCTTGAGATAACGGGGTTTTTGTTCTGTCTAATTTTCTTATTATTAATTGGAGGAAATATGAGAAAGTATATTTCAACAAGCAATCCTTCATTAGAATTTTATTCAAGTAACAATAAGAATGACTTATGCGTCAACATATTGAATTCAACTAATCAAATAAAGTAAACCATATTTGAACAATTGTCTTCTTACAAAAACATATCATTAATTTGTTCTATATTTGTTTAAATTTAAATTGAGTGAGTTTCTCCATTTGATCAATTTTTTTCACCCACCAAATTCGAACAAGATAAACTAAACTTTAATTCTTTATTTGTGATGATGACATGCTTTTAATTCTTTTTTAGTGTAAAAACTATAATTTTATGGGGGTTTGTAGATAAAATTATTTTACCATTAGCTCAATTTAATAAACCATGTATATCTTTACTACGGTCGGTCTCTCTTAATTAGGTTATTTTGTCATCTCTTTCAATTTTAACTTTACCTTTAATGAATTTAATTTTGTCGGGAAAAGTGCCAAAAAAGTTCTAAACCTTTTTTTGGTACCAATTGAGTCTTAAACCTTTTGCATTTGTGTCAATTTAGTTCTAAACCTTTTTTTGATACTAATTAAGTCCTAAACCTTTTAAATTTGTGTCAATCCAGTCCTAAACCTATTGTTTTTGTGTCAATTTAATTCTTCCGGCTAATTTTGACCGGAATTTGCCGACGTGGCGCTGACGTGGACAAATTAAATAATATTTTACTAATTTTTTGATTTTTTTTCTTTTTTTGATTTTTTTTTCCTTTTTTTTTTATCTTCTCCTTCCTCTGGCCGGTCCGGCTAGAGGCCAGAGGCCAGCGAGGTCACCCTCACCAGCCACTGGCGAGGGTGGGCCTCGCCGCGGCCTTCGATGAGGGCTCGAGCCTCGCCATGATTGGGTGAGGCTCGACCTCGTCGGATCTGGCGAGGTCGGGCCTCACCGGCGGCTGGGCGAGGCTCGACCTCGCCAGATCCGACGAGGTCGGGCCTCGCCCAACCATGGCAAGGCTCGCCCTCGCCGCGGCCTCCAGTAAGGGCTCAAACCTCGCCATGCTCGGGCGAGGCCCAACCTCGCCGGATCTAGTGAGATTGGGCCTCGTCGGCGGCTGGGCGAGGCTCGATCTCGCTAGATTCAGCGAGGTCGGGCCTCGCCCGACCATGGCGAGGCTCGCCCTCGCCGTGGCCTCTGGCGAGGGCTTGAGCCTCACTATGGTCGGGCGAGGCCCGACCTAGTTAGATCTAGCGAGGTTGAGCCTCGCCCGACCAAGGCGAGGCCGCCCTCGCCGGCCTTTGGCCTCTAGCCAATTGCCGGACCGGCGACCGGCCAGAGGAAGAAAAAGATTAAAAAAAATTCAAAAAATTACTAAAATATTATTTAATTTGTCCATGTCGGCGCCAATGATCAGTCGCCAGGTAGCCGGCGTCCACGTCAGCAAATTCCGGTCAAAATTGACCGGAATGACTAAATTGACACAAAAACAAAAGGTTTAGGACTTAATTGGCATCAAAAAAAGGTTTAGGATTAGATTGGTACCGATGTAAAAGGTTTAGGATTCAATTGGCACCAAAAAAAGGTTTAGAATTAAATTGGCACTAATACAAAAGGTTTATGACTTTTTTGGCACTTTTCTCTAATTTTGTCCATCATAGTGTTAGGATATGATGTGTTAGGTTGTAACCTATTTACAAAACGATTAGTGATTTTCTATAGTTTAATTAATATATTCGTCTAGAACTTAACACGGCCTACGAAAAGAACTTTTCACTACCGACGGAGAAAGAACAAGGATCATAAGCTAGTTAAATATGAGGTTGGGTAAATTTATCTATCAAACAACCTTTTATGGATAAAAAAAACACTCTAATGCTCTATACACACATGTAAAGCCACATGCACCAATGGATGAGGTGCCCTTCATGTAGGATCCACCTGATTTAATGATCAGTATGTGTTGGCTCTACATGCGTCCAGAGCTTGTTAGACTTACTGTTGTTGTGTAGTTGGTAACAACGAAGAATCGCCAAGTCAAAGGTCGCGTGGCGTAGAACCTCAGAGTTAAAATATATGATAAGGAGAATTCCAAAATACCGCTAAATGCAAAAATGAGCTACAATTGCAAAAGGAGTCAACAATTAACTAAGGAATAATTGCATGGAAAGTCCTAAACTTGTCACAAAAGTACAATTGAGTCATAAAACTTTTTAAAAGTGCAATCAAATTCTAAAACTTGTCAAATTAATTCAATCAAGTTTTTCCGTTGATTACACTTTTTGAAAGTTTTAGAACTCGATTGCACTTTCATATCAAGTTTTAAGACTTAATTGCACATGTTGAAAGGTTTAGGACTCAATTGCACTTCTGTAGCAAGTTTTAGGAATTAATTATATTTTTTGAAAATTTTAGGACTCAATTACAATTTCATGACAAGTTTTAAAACTTGCAGTGCACTTATCCCGTTAACAAATAGACCGTTGTGTTGAATTTTCCTTTAACTAAGCGTCTTCTATTAGATTGGAATATGCAAGATACCTTGGCCTAAACAGAATTAAGAACAGAAAGACAGATAATCAACTGTTGAAACGAAATTCATTCACATTGTTTATAGAATGTACAACATTTTTTCGATTTGGCCACTACTCTTCTTCTCTCCACCCACTATGCACGTATTCTCTCTTCATCACCAAAGCGCTCGAAGAAGCAAACACACTCTCGAATGGTTTAACAGAGGAAAGATCAAACCCAAGATCCGCATGAAGACCAAAGGGACCGTTAAGGGTAAGCGAAAACTGTGCAATGGGCGTTTTCTTCCTCCATGTCGTCGTTTCCATCTCCCGCAAGTGCGGTCAACAGTCAACTGAAAAGTGTGTCCTCCTACGTCACACTGGAAGGAAGGCGGGTATTAGGACAGACACTTGACAGAAACCGCAAGTAGCCCATCAAAGACTGGAGCTCTTCGTATCCTCGGTGCAGGTCCTCCGAAGCTCTCTTCACGCTACTTCACTCTGATGCATTCTGGCGGCAATTTTCTGCTCAGGACCATAATTTTTTCTGGGGTTTCTCTGGTTCTTTGCACTTGATATTGTTGCTTGGGCTCTTGATTTCGTGGGTGTGCGAGAAAACACCGGCACGACGTGGAAAAGGCTCCAAAGAAATCGCAGAAGAAGCAGACTTTGGTACTGCAAGCCAACTCTGATTTGCCGCTTCGGCTTATCCATGTTCAATCTGGTCGTGTGTGACAAGCTACTTTTATTGGTACGCAAGTGATTGGTCAGAAGAAATGCTGGTTTCTCTTTTGGACCGAGCACTTATGACCATTGCTTGGGGAGCTCTAGGTGGGTATTTGTATGGCCAAAGCTCCAATTTCGGAGTATCCAAGTTCGCTCTTTCATGGAGCCGTCTGCTGGGTGTTAGCGATATTATATTAGAGATTTTTAAAACTTTCAATCAGATATTATCCTATGTTAGAGACAATTGTGATATTACTCTTGATTGTTTATATCAATCAAGATTGGACGTATATCTCTATTGATTGTGCATATCTTGATTGAGATATCTTACTTTAGATAGTTGTCTCATAAAGCCAATAAATAGGATTATGTAATCTTCATTATGATTTATCAAATATACACAAATTCTCATTTTCTCTCTTCCGCATTTTAACATTTATATTGGTATCAGAACCTTCGTTCCTGTGGAAACTTAAGTGCACCGAGTGCACTTCGCACCCCGTGCACCTCGGTGCACATCCAAATAAATCCATCTCCATCATCGCCACTCAAGAGTGGTCACTTGGTGGCCACAAGTCTCATATGAGAAAGCACTTAATCAAGTCATTTGCATAATAGTTGTGTTTTGACACTAATCGCATTGATCATGTCGCCCGTCGAACCTTTTTCATGGAGGTAGCTTTTTCTCGATGCCACCTGCACAAACCACATCCCAGTAATTATTTTCCAAGCCAGCCATATAGGCCGCTTGCTGTTATGACGCTAACCATATAGGCCGCGTCACTCAGTTATTATTTCACAAGCTAGCCACACCGGCTGTTTGCTGTTTCCCCTCTTATTCTCAACCTTTTGTGCCTCGTTTTGAGAAGCCAACAACACCATCGGACTCGCCGCCCTCAGACATGCCAGATTTGGAAAAACACCACCCCACCACGGATCCACAAACCCAATGCCATGCGGCATCATTGGAGAAACAAGTTTACGTGGCAATGTTCGACATTGATTTGAACTATAGTTGACTTCTTTGAACTCACCTTAAGTTCGAGGGAATGTTAGTGATATTATATTAGAGATTCTTAAGATTTTCAATAGGATATTATCCTATGTTAGAGAGGATTGTGATGTCACTCTTGATTATTTATATCAATCAAGATTGTACATAAATCTCATTTATTGTGCATATCTTGATTGATATTTCTTACTTTAGATAGTTGTCTTATAAATTCTATAAATAGGCTAATGTAATATTTGTTATGATAAATCAAATTATACACAAAATTCCCCTTTTCTCTCTTCCGCATTTTACGATTTATCTTTCGGGATGCTAGTTGTCCATCTCATGTTATTGCCTTGTCATAGACATTGTTATGCATGAAAAGCGCGTTCCATTGGTATTCTGTCTCTAATGTATGTTGGATGTATGCCCTAAATAATCATGTAATAGTTACATGTTAGGGATTTAAGTCGTACTATCAATTTCATTATTTATTTAATGGCAAGGATGCATTCATTCATTTGTCCAATTATTTATATATATGAATGATTCCATAACATTAGTTGTGATTAGACCTAGTCTTGAGACATTAAGAATATGTATAACAAGTTCAGAGTTAGATTAAATCTTTAAATCACTCCCGATCGATGGATCATTAAGTTAATATTAATGATCCTGTTAAGACCGATGTGTTCTTAACTTCACAATTAAATATTAGATACTTAAGGAAATGACGAGTCACGAGTCATTAGGTATTGTGATGCTCAAATTAGAACACAAGTACTTGTACCAAACAAGTTCACTGAATGTGACACGAATAAAACGATTAGTAACATGGAAGCTTTTAGTGCGACCAACGTTTAATCATTCATGCTTTGATCTTGTGTAAATAATCCTTAGACATGAGGCACAATGTTGACTTGCGTGTTGGATGGCTACAGTTCATAGGTGCACATAAGGTCCGAGGTTCAACTTTTCAAATGCTACTTGGGGAAATGTAAATACATTTATGTTAAAGTTCATTGGGAAAATGCAAGTGGCGTTTGGTAAAAAATCATTTGTAAAGCTACTTTGGCCCAAGTAATGTTTGGTAAATTTTTTTTTGCAAAAGGGCTTTGGGAATTATCTTTTTTATTTAAAAAAAAAACACCTATCCTACCATTCGTCGAAGCTAGTGAAGGCCTACGACCACCGGCAAGCTAGATCTGACGCCGACAACCATCGCCCAAGGTCGAGCGACCCCTGGCGAGCTAGATCTGCCGCCGACGATCGTCACTCGAGGCCAGGCGACCCTCAACGAGGGTCGCGCAACCCAAGCTGGTCTGGACCAGTTTTAGGCTTTCGGCATTCCAAATGCTAGTATTTGGCCAATGCTAGGTCGAAAGCTGAACCAAACGGGGCCATATTGCCAATTTGTTGATCCGTCTCTGTACTTAATGGTCATAGTTCATTCACATGTGAAGTTACACATGTGGAAAGGATGGAATCTGTCTCTTTGTTACATGCAAGGTACAACAATGATGTCCTACTAATCTAATCATCACACTGCATTGAAATCCTCAGCTAGGGTTGTAATCAATAATGAACTGTCAATATCTTGTGTAAAATGCATGTCAATTAGGTTTATGCATATGATTGAATTAGTGGCTTGCAAATATTCCATGGTCCTTGATTGATCAAGACATAGTAAGGCAGAGGAATTGAATTACATTGTAGCCAAAGCTGACAGGTTCATTATGTTCTTAAAGCATTCACAGTGTCTAGATAAACATATTGCTAGATGTCAATCTTAGCTTGTAGGACCTGGAGGTTGATCAGGACAAACAATTCTCTTGAGAGTACTAATGTGTTGGTACAAATCTTACTAGCAGCTCAATGATAAATCTAAGAATGTCACGTACCATAACCAATTCAAGATGACATTGAACGGGAGAGACAATATTGTAAATATGTTTGCAATCACAACAATTGAATTGAATCGAGCTAAAATTAAATTAAATGTGATTTAATTTAATTTAGTTTTTGGTCATGGGCGTGTGTGCATGTGATGCACACGAAATGCACACATTCTGATTATACACTCTATTTTTCAATCATTTAAAATAAAAAAATGAAATGATTAAAAATAAGAAAATTTAAAATGTGCACACATCTGCACTTGTTGATCGTGTGCATCGCACACAAACAGCAACAGTTGCTATTCGTGTACACGATCAACAACCATTGTTGATCGTGTGCGGTGACTGATCGCAAATAAAAACTGTGATTAGCAACAATTGCTATAAGAAAAATGGCTGTGCAATATGTGTGCGGGAGAGGTAAAAAGGTTTTTCTCTCTTTTGGTGCCATGACTAAAATATCAAGAGTGCGAAAAATTGCCATCACGAGATTACTATCACAATTATAGTGGTGATTATCTGTGGGTCTTTTCTTTCGTTCATTGTGCAATTGGTGGCGTATCTAAACTACAAGTCTGATGGTTGTGAGGCTCAAACTGAAGAACATATGGACCAAGTCGTTTTGGGCACATTAGACAATTGCGAGGCTCGAACTAAAGAACATCCAAACTAAATCATTTTAGGCACGCTATGAGACATAATCCGTTTAACCCCCTACGTCTTGCGATTTTTTATTGAAACGCACAAACAACGTCTTTGAAGATACATGTATGGTTTTAATTTTCACTGGGTTTATATTTTATTTTAACTATGCATATAATGTAAGCACCGACAATGTGGTCCCTGTTATCGCTGGTTTATTCCGCTGTCACGTGGGGTTCTTTGGTAAAAGCAAGGTTGACGACAACCTGCTTCAAGAACCCCTTATAGATGGTAACTTGGCTACACGCGATCCAGATTTAAGTGAGCATCTCGGAAGTGGAACCGAACCACATACTTAAACACGAGTGTATTGAGTACGGCAAAATTCTCGTGGCTGAGCCCTCTAATTGATGTTGGTGTAAGCAATGGAGCGACTCCGTATAGGCTGATGATGGCATTGGTTTTATCGGAACGGAAAGAAATTATTTCCGCGTCTTTTCACCGTAGCTTCTTATGTTGGTCCGTGTATCTCATAGATACTTCCGTTCAACTCCGTAATGGGCAATGTGAGTTTTAACAGTTGAGGCTGCCTTCTAGTTTTGTTCGTTTTTGGTGGCAAATCTTCTTGAGTGCGTTTCCTATAGGCAGTTGATGTTCAGGCTGCAGCTTGTCGGTATTAGGGCTCGCTCGTTGCTGGTTGCAACATATGACGAGATTACCCCTTCCATGCCAGTCTAAGCAGGGACATGCTGGTTGAGACGGAGAGATCACAAACTATGTCCGTGAATACAGAGAGAATTGGTGATTTTAGCTGGTCCATGACCCTTGGCTAGTAGTACTGGTACAAGTTAGGTTGGCCTCAGCGCTCCTGTATAGAAATCTTGGGCTTGCGGCCATTGCAGCCATGCTTGTTATGTCAGCTAATACAGCAAGTATTCATAGAACACTCGTAAACAGAATTTTAATAAGTTTAAGCATACTAAAACCGATCAAATAATGTAATAAGTCTCTTCTTATATGCTTTCTCCATCTACAACTCCATGAATCCGGGAACTTGGGACTCCAATTCCCACATCGAGAATCCATACAATAATCGTGGGATTTATAATCCCAATTCAATGTTTCGACGAACCGCCTAGACATTTGGAATTCTTGGCGGTGACGTCTCAAAGGGAAGCGTCCATAAGATGTTTGAACACATTGCAAGTTTCTCACGTCATTTATATATGATGATCATATCTCAACGCTATTTACCAAAAAAATAATTTCTATGAATCGTGTGTAAATTGAATGTCTAATCACTGTATTCCTAACATAGTCTCACTACATACATCCGATCTTTTAGGAAAAAGTCGGGGATGAATACGACTAATATTTTCGAACTTAAATCTGATCTGTTAGGAAAAAGTCGGGGATGAATATGACTAATATTTTCGATGCACGATAAAAGAATTACCCATGAATGTAGATTAAATTATGCATTTAAATCTGATCTGTTAGGAAAAAGTCGGGGATGAATACAACTAACATTTTCAAGCACGAATGTAGATCGAATCACCAGCGCGTAATGAACAAATCTACAACACGACAAAAGAATTACCTAGGAATGTAGATTAAATCACTAGCACGTAATGGACAAATCTACAACTTCACGATGGTCCGAATATAATCACAAGGAAAATATTTTTATTCCACAGCATTAATACTGATTATCTTTTTAAAATAACAGTGAAAGCCTTTTTTGTGTTATAACGATAGAGAGGAAATGTACGTTCTTTTCTATACGTATATCTGTTATCTTTTTCTCTATCTTCAAGAAGTTATATTAACTTCGGTCAGAAGACAACTTGCACCCTTTTAAAGGGTGCATCATGGCCGAACTGGTGTCACTTGAACATACCAAAATATAACACAATCAAAATGAAACAAGAGGAGACGAGCAATGAAAGCGAGTTGATTCATTAAGATTTGCATTTGCGTAGCCCATGTCCAAGTGGCTAATGAAAAGTGACGACATTCTGATATTTTGACGTAGGAGACGAGCCCTTTTCAAACGGATCGAAAGTGAGTGAAAAGTCCCGCCTATAGTTTCTTTTCTTTATCTGCTGAGAGAGAGAGAGAAAGATCGCATGATTGATTGAAGAAAAGATCTCTTCGTTTTTTCTTTTGTTAACGCCATTTTTTTGTGTAGTTACTATTTTGTCCATAGCTAATTCAAAGAAATTCATCCACTAAAGCTTCTAATCGGTGAGTTACAAATGGGGTTAATATCATGAAAAACTCTAAATTGATATATCTTAATAAATTTACCTTGAATTGATTTTCGGATTACCAAAAATCATAAATAGGTACCCTCGTGACATATTGACGCTCGATACTCAATTCACATGACAAGTCCACGTGAAAATCCATATCAGTTTGAGCTAAATATGTTATAGGTGTATCAGTTTATGATTTTTTATGTCTCCAAAAATTAATTTTGGGCATATTTGTTACAGATGTATTAGTTTGGGGTTTTATAGTAACCCAAAAATTAATTTGGAGTAAATTAATCATAAGTATACCAGTTTAGAATTTGTCATAATATTAACCCTTATTCACACTAAGCCTAAATTAAGTTTTTCATGCAGGAAATAACTATGTTCATACTTAGACCTAGGGTCAAGCAAGATGGGCAAGGCTCGGGCCTAACCGAGCGCAGGTGGTAAAGTGCTTCGCCCGGTCAAGACTCGAACCCTCGACCTAATTCTAAAGTTGAGGGATTTTCTAGCCTAGACCCATCTAGATGAGATTTTGTTTGTAGTAACTCTGTTATTTTAAACGTCATTAGGTGTAAATGGTTCAGTTTGATTTGATTTTTTTGAAAAACCGAACCGAACCGAACTGTTAAGGGTACAACCTTGAACCGAACCGATTTTTGCTTGAACCGAATATGAACCAAACCGAAAAATTGGTTTGGTTCGGTTCGGTTCAATTTTCGGTTTTCTATTATTTTTTCTGAAAGTGTGGAGAGGCGGAGGAGGGCATTCAGACCCAGTTGCTTTCAGCCACTTCTCTCTCCCACAGCCCCCTCCCCTTTTTTCTTTTTTCTTCTTTCTTTGGTATGCCCAGCAACAAAAGCGACAAAGCAAAGCAAGAAAAGGGAAGCCGAAGAGGCACCACCACCACTTCCTCTATTTCCTCCTCTTCATCATCCGTCTCCCCATGCTTGCACGCTCTCGCACTTGGCAAATCTTGATCCTTCTCAAGATGGGTCTCTTCGTCACTTGATCCCTTTACCGCCCTTTGCCTGCCCTTGCTTTCTCGTGCTGGTTCTGGGATAAATCTTATTGGGTATTTCTGTTTTTAGGGTGCTCTGTTTTTTCATATGGGTGTCTGAGATTCGTTGTGGTAGTCGTCGTCAAAATCGAAACCGATGCACGCATACTCCGATGCGAACAAAGTAAGATATGAGCACGGATCGACTAAAACAGCAACTTTTCCTACTTGCGCTCGTGAACCCACATGGCATCTGCCTCGAATCCGAGTCATTTCGTCTGAGTTCTCCTTGTCGATCACGGAAGCTGCAAAATCTCTCTTGTTCGAGCGCCACTTCTGCTAGATCTTCACCAGCTCTTCGCCACGTGGCTGCCATTGCAGAGTGCCGCACAGCCACAACGATTAGGTGCCAGCACGGCAGAGAGAGGGGCTGAGCTGAGTAGCGCCGAGGGAGCGAGAGAGAGGATTTAGCCCTTTGTGGTTTTAGCCCTTTTAGCTTTAGGGTAAAAACCATAGATTATTTTCAATTCGGTTTCGGTTTGATCCTAACCAAACCGAAATAAACCAAACTGAAAGAAAAATAATGGTTTCTTTTGTGTATCCGAACCAAAATGCACAAAATTTTCGGTTCGTATCTCGGTTCGATTTTTCGGTTTGGTTCTGACACCCCTAATTATCATAGTTTGCTGGGCACGCTCTTTGCTTATTTCTCTTGTAAGAGCCCATTAAAAAGCAACCTTTTACTAGACCCTTGGTATTGCCAGAGGTGCAGTGGCTCAAACAGCGAATGTCGCATTTCCATAACCACAAAAGTTGTTATTTCTAAAAGCAAATTATTAACATAATTACCTCATATATCCTATTTAAAACATTATTATTATTATTATTATTATTATTATTATTATTATAAGGTTTAGCTGTCCAATTTGCTTTTTTTCCAAAAAGTTTCTAAAAATACTTTCCTAAACTTTGCAATTTCAAGTAATTTCAGAAATTTGGGAGGGGGGAAAATTAAGGATGTTCTAGTACTTTATTAAGATTAAATAGTATATCTATCTATACTGCTATAAAATGAGAGATTATACAAAATTGACCATTTTGACTTCCCTAAGGTCTACTTCCTTCTTATCTTCCACATTTTGTTTTGTGCACTTATTCTATTACACTCATTTTTCCTTCTTATCTTCCACATCTTGTTTACTGCACTTTTTCTGTTATTGTCACAACCTAATCTTCAAGGGCCACCTCAAGGAAGTAGGTTTAGAGGTATTTTATTGGACTCTCCCTAAATCCATACCTCACGTGACATTGGTTGTTTAAATTTATTTGTTCAATAGGAATCGCCACTAGCGGCGATTAAGGGCCGACTAGAAACCCTAATCGAGATATGAGAGTATTATCTCGAAAACATACGCAACCAAAGATTCTTAGGGATCGGAAACTTGATTACATTAGTTTTTCAACTAATGCCTTTTCGGTACCTAAACTCGACTATTTGCAAACCAAAATATCACGGCAATATTTTACTAATAGAGAATTTTGAATTTTCATCCCAACCATTCTAAAAAGGGAAAACAACAATCAAAGAATTTAAAGCGCGCAATCAAATGAAATCAAAATGAAAATGACAAATAGCGACCTAGTATCGTCTCTAAAAAAAACAACGACGAAAAATATCCCTAAGGTAAAACCCTAAAAGCTTATTCAATTTTGGGTTTAATTTTTTGTTCAAGCCAAAAGTGCTTATTAAAAGTCCCAAACTAAGAGAATTCTACATTTTTTAGTTTTCTCACAATTTTTTTTATTTTTCTAAATTTTCTGAATTTTTTTTTGGAAAATGGATTTCGGACCGGGTCAGGGGAAACCGGTCTGATTTCCTAGTCTGACCCGGACCCAGAAGGCCCAAAGTTGGGTCTAAATTCGGACTGACCCAATCCGGATAACACCGAATTATCATATTCCATCTGACCGAATACTATCTCGGCCCACATCTTTCTCTATCTGGCCCAGCTTATTCCCTTAGCCCACGATATCTTTGACTCAGCCCAATTTGCAACCTGATACGAATCTTTCATTTCCAGATTTTATTTCTTTTATTTTTATTTTCTATTTTCTATTTTCTTTTTCTTTTCTCTTTTATTCTGGTCTTCTTCTTCGATGGTCTTCTTCTTCCTTACGTGATTTCCTTCCCCGAGAGCTCACCATCAGGATTCCAACTTTGAGCTTCACCGGAGCAACTATTCCTCCAGTCATCAACGTTTACCGGCTATTTACTCAAGCAACCTACTACTAACTCGCCTTCGCCCACCACCAATCCTAGCCATTATCAGATCGCCGGCTGCTTTTTCCGATCACTGTTCCGACTACCCAAAACCTCTACCGACGGCCATTTTCATTCATCAACTAGTAATCCACAAGCAGTAGCAATAAATGTACACATACATGGCATAGAAAGTGAAAAAGAGAAAGCTAACACGGACGGACTTTAACCGTAGGCTCCTTCGGCATGTAAAATGGATCTCCAGCGAAGGTTTCGTTCATGGCCGATTCATGATGTGCAAGTGTCATAAAAAAAAATTCGGCATCAGCTTCAGTTCAACAATTAACGGTGCAAACACGAATAAGATTTACATCTAAAAGCTTTCACAAAATCGTTCTCAAATCAGTTTTAATATTCTCTTCTCTCAAGCAAATCGTCAAACAAGTAGCACGCGACTCAAGAAATGAGATTCCGATCCGACTCTCGATCAAGGAATGATGTGTAGGTGCCTAAATCATGTTATTCTACAACAAATAGCCTCATTTCATCAGATTTTCACACAAACTCGAAAATCGAATCAACATCTCTCCGCCAAAACAGTACACATACGAGAAAGAAGCCTTACCTGGCTTGGAAGCAGCGTGAAGTCTTCACGATCGTCTTCGAACAGGAACGCGACAGCTCTGGGAGTCTTCTGGTGTGGCTAAACAGTAACGAACAAACACCCGCGCGCACTTCCGAAGTAGCGAACCGCGGTGTCTTGTGTATCCGAAATGGCGATTCACCGGGATTGTTCTCCGGCGACGATGGACAGATGATGGAAGAAGGGGAAGAGATTCGCCGGAATTCCTCCGCGCAAGCAGAGAAACCGAACGCTCTCTTCTCCAACAAAGACCTTCTTCCCCGGCGATTTTTTTTTTTTTATTCTTCCCCTGCCTTCTTATCCTACGCCCCCTCTCCAAACCGTTCTCTTTTGGTTTGTTATTTCCAGCAGACATGCCAGCTCATCTCTTCTTCTAGAACCTCCATCGGATTTGCTTCGGTCACCACCGGCTCGCTCACGGACGAAGGGCGTCCGTCACCGTCCCTCTTCGTCACCGCCCCGTTCCTGTTCCTTTGCTCACCGAAGTGAACGTAAGGAAGAGATGGGGAAAGAGCCAATGGGCTAGTCTTCCGTAAGATAATTGGGCTGAAAGGAAATAAAGTAAAAGGAAAAGCTGGGCTGAAAGCAAAATTAAAAAAAAAGAATGGGTTAACCAATGAATTAGGCCCAAATGATTTTTTTTTCGAAAAATTTCTATCTTTATAATTTTGCCAAAGAAACGGAGGCTTGGATGATCGATGAAAATTCGGGCTTCAACAATTATACTTTTAGGTTCTGATGCACGTATATTTGATAAATTTTTATCGATATTGAAAATATTTTTTATTAACTAATTATTTCAAACGATACTAGCGATCACTTTTAGGAATATATTTTCCAAAACATTTATTTTCAACAGAACACACGGAGCATTAAGGGAAAACACCTGATTGTCTCACTTTTGTTTTTTTTTTTATTATAGCCCTTAATTTTCTTAACTGTAAATCAAAGAGGAAAAAAAGGGAAAATTGACCAATAAAAACATAAAAAGGTCAAAAGAAAAGAGAAATTAACCACCCACTTTCTATATAAAAAAAATTGCACTTGGTAACATTACTTAATTGTCCTTATTGTGCAATCAACCTCATCCATGCACTCTATGTGATAAATTTAGAATGCTTCTCTATTTTCTTATATATTCAGAAAAATGTGTAGAAAAAAAAATGTCTAAGTTTTTTTACTTATTTCTTTGTACAATTAAGTTCTAACATATATTATTAGCTTATAAGCTGCACAAGGAATGAAAATTAATTTCGCAGCACCTACGCGTGCTTGAAACTAGTTAATAATGTAGAATGTTTTTAATTAATCGTACATCGTTTTCTCCCAAAGCCCAAAAAACGCAATGATTTGAGATATTTAAGAAATTATCAAAATTATTTCCTTAACTTTTTTTTTATTATAAACACAATATTATTTTGTCCTTAACGATTGGCAACTAACCTCGGCTTGTTTTCGCCCGAGGTCAATCGGTGTTTCGTGATTGCTTCTTCAAATGTCAATCGACTTGTGGTACAATGAAATCCGTGAGATGTTTTCCCATAGAACTCCAATGATTACTGCTCCACGGATGGCCCAAAGATAGAAATCTTCGAGTGCTTTGAGTTTGGAGGTATCTTTTTTTATTCCTAACTTTCGTAATCCGACAAGACTTTGATCGATCAATGTTGGAAAAAATTGCTCTTTGCAAAAATAGACTTTTCAGTACTGTTACATTTCCTTAGAAGCACAGGCATTACCACAAAATTGGGTTGTAAATCCTTCCCTGTGGGACCTTCTTTGTTCTGAAGCGGTTGAATTGGGTCGTAGCGAATATCACGTTTCCATAGACATAAAAGTTGTTTTTTTTCTCAAATTGAAAGCAGATTATTAACTTAATTACCTAATATATCCCATTTAGAGCATTATTATTATAAGATTTAGCTCTTAGATTTTCTGTTTTCCAAAAAGTTTCCCAAAATACTTTCCTAAACTTTGAAATTTCAAGAAATTTGAGAAATTTGGGAGCGGAGACAAAATTAAGGATGTTATAGGAATTTATTAAGATAAAATAGTATATCTATCACCCATCCCGTTGTGGGCATGTTGGCTAGGGCGGACGTCCCTCATCTTGCTGGAGGGGGTTCAATTCTCCACGCGCACACTTTGCACGACTTAAGTGCGGCGCCATGGGTAGTGGGTTTCCGCGCTAGCGTCGCCTTGAGTTAACGTCGCCGGCTGTCGGCTGTACGGCGGCTCCCGGGTCATCAAAAACAAAAAGATAGTATATCTATCTATACTGCTATAAAATGAGAGATTATACAAAATCGACCGTTTTGACTTCCCTAAGTTCTACTTCCTTCTTATCTTCCACATTTTGTTTTGTGCACTTATTCTTTCACACTTGTTTTTTCCTTCTTATCTTCTACATCTTGTTTTGTTCAGTTATTATTTTATTCTTTTAGCATCTGATGCGCTATGTTGCGTAAATTTATTATCAACAGTGGAAATATTTTTTATTGGTAAATTATTTCAAAATATACAACGATCACTTTTAATAATATATTTTCAAAAATATTTATTTTCCCCGAAACACACGGAACCTTAAGAGAAAACATCCAATTGTCTCAAGCATGCGACAGGTGCTGCGCAATTATTAAAAAATTCAAAAAAATTTCAAAAAAATTATTTTAAAAAATGTATATGTTAGTGTCAGCCATGCCACGTAAAATAAATGGCACCCATATCAGCAATTTTCAGTCTAAATTGGCTAAGTAGACTCAATTGGTACAAGGTTTAGGAGCATTTATCATAAACTTGGAAAGCATCCGATTGATTTGAATTATTCAAAGAAACTATCAAAATTATTTCCTTAATTATTTATGACTATAATCAGTTAATCACAATACTATTTTGTCCTTAACGATTGCCAATTGGCAACTAACCCTTGACTGGTTTCACCGTTCATCGTCGTTTCGTGATTTAACTCTTCAAATGTCCACGTCTCGCGGTAACAATGAATCTGTGAGTTATTTTCCCAAAGAACTCTAATTATTACTTCTCCGTGTATGCCCCAAAGATAGAAAACTATGCGTGCTTTGAGTTTGAGGTATCTTTTTAGATTCCTAACTTTCGTATTCGGACATGACTTTGATCAATCAATGTTGGAAAAAGTTGCTCTTGCAAAATAGACATTTCAGTACTGTTACATTTCCTTAGAACCACAAGTTTCTAAAGCACCGTTTATTTCACGAAAAATAAACGATTCGATAAATATTTTTTTTAAAAATAATTACTCGTTTCATTTAAAATAATTAGTTAATGAATAATGTTTTCATTATTAACAACAACTAATGTCTAAATATTTTCATGGAAGATGAATTTTTTTTTCATTCATCCATTTTTATGAGATATAAAAGCGATCGTTTTTAGAAAAATATTTTACAAATCATTCATTTTCCACAAAACTAACAGAGCCTAAGGTTATAAAGAAATTTGTGAAAGAAATTTTTTTTTTTTTGGTTTTGATCCCTGTACTCATCGAAGACTAGAGGTGGTGTTGGAATTATGTGTTTTGTATCACAATGAATTCGTTGTCAACTAAGGGTGCATTTATTTCGCGAAAAATAAGTGATTTGGAAAATATTTTCCGAAAAATATTCGATCGTATCGCTTACAAAAATAAGTTAATGGAAAAAAATTTTATCGCTCACAAAAATAGTTATGCATAGATTGTTATCGACTATAAAAACATTTTTCGTTGGGTAATTTTTTTAAACGATATAAACAATCATTTTTCAAAAAATATTTTCTAAATTATTCATTTTTCGCGAAACGAATGCACCATAAATCTAACACGATTAACGTGAATGCCGAAGAGATCCTAGAATCTAATTCCATGGAGAAATTTTTAATGGGGATCGAACCTAAGGCATTGGAAGTAAGAACAACTCCTTTGTTCTTGCACAACCAGGACAAAGAAGAAACGGAAATAACCTTTGATTGCGGTGGGTCTTGGTGAAAGGCCGAGGCATGTCGATGTCTTTGACTGTTAGGAAAAACATTCGCAGTCATTTCAAGGTGTTTAGCGACGAGAGGACCTTCCATCCAATTATCATGGCCTTTCTTCTTTTCTCTCACTTGGAGGGAGACCATTTGGCTCACGTTGACATGTTGTTTTGTACTTCGTGTCGATTCATATCAATCTATCAAATATCTTAATTTTGATTCTACACGTTAAATGCTAGAATTTTGATGAATTTGTGTTAACTAGTGTCCCCTATGGATGTAAATGGTTCGGTTCGATTTGATTTTTTTGAAAAATCGAATCGAATCGAATCGAACCATTAAGGGTACAACCTTGAACCAAACTGGTGTCACTTGAACATATCAAAATATAACACAATCAAAATGAAACAGGAGGAGACGAGCAATGAAAGCGCGTTGATTCATTAAGATTTGCATTTGCGTTGCCCATGTCTAAGTGGCTAATGAAAAGTGACAACATTCTAATATTTTGACGTAGGAGCCGAGCCCTTTTCAAACGGATCGAAAGTGAGTCAATACGCGTGCATGGAAAGTCCCGCCTGTAGTTTCTTTTCTTTATCTGCTGAGAGAGAGAAAGATCGCATGATTGATTGAAGAAAAGATCTCTTTTTTTTTTCTTTTGTTAACGCCATTTTTTTGTGTAGTTACTATTTCGTCCATAGCTAATTCAAAGAAATTCATCCACTAAAGCTTCTAATCGGTGAGTTACAAATGGGGTTAATATCGTGAAAAATTCTAAATTAATATATCTTAATAAATTTATCTCAAATTAATTTTCAGATTATCAAAAATCACAAATAGGTACCCTCGTGACATATTGATGCTCGATACTCAATTGATATGATAAGACTATGTAAAAATTCATATCAGTTTGAGCTAAATATGTTATAGATGTACCAGTTTATGATTTTTTATATCTCCAAAAATTAATTTTGGGCATATTTGTCACAAATGTATTAGTTTGGGATTTTATGGTAACCCAAAAATTAATTTGGAGTAAATTAATCATAAGTATACAAATTTAGAATTTGTCATGATATTAACCCTTATTCACACTAAGCTTGAATTAAGTTTTTCATGCAGGTAATGACCATGCTCATACTTAGACCTAAGGTTAAGCAAGATGGGCAAGGCTCGGGCCTAACCGAGCACAAGTGGTAAAGTGCTTTGCCCTATCAAGACTCGAACCCTCGGCCTGATTCTAAAGTTGAGGGATTTTCTAGCCTAGACCCATCTAGCTGAAGAGGCACCGCCACCACTTCCTCTGTTTCCTCCTCTTCGTCATCTGTCTCCCCATTCTCGCACACTCTCGCTCTTGGCAAATCTTGATCCTTCTCAAGATGGGTCTCTCCGTCACTTGATCCCTTCACCGCCCTTTGCCTGCCCTTGCTTTCTCATGCTGGTTCTGGGATAAATCTTATTGGGTATTTCTGTTTTTAGGGTGCTCTGTTTTTTCATATGGGTGTCCGAGATTTGCTGCAGTAGTCGTCGCCAAAATCAAAACCGATGCACGCATACTCCGATGCGAACGAGGTAAAATATGATCATGGATTGAACAGAACAGCAACTTTTCCCACCTATGCTTGTGAACCCACATGGCATTTGCCTCAAATCCAAGCCATTTCGTCTAAGTTCTCCTTATCGATCACGGGAGTTGTAGAATCTCTCTTGTTCGAGCGCCACTTCTACTAGATCTTCGCCAGCTCTTCGCCGCGTGGCCGCCAATACAGAATGCTGCACGGCCACAGCGATTAGGTGCCAGCACGACGGAGAGAGGGGCTGAGCTGAGCAACGCCGAGGGAGCGAGAGAGAGGATTTAGCCCATTGTGGTTTTAGCCCTTTTAGCTTTAGGGTAAAAACCGTAGATTATTTTCAATTCGATTTTGGTTTGATCCGAACCAAAAATCGAACCGAACCGAAATGTACAAAATTTTTGGTTCATATCTCGGTTCGATTTTTTGATTTGGTTTTGACACCCCTAATGTCCCCATATAAATTTAGACGTGCCATATCGTCTCATATTCAATTTCTTTTCTTTATAAATCGTGTTTAATCTTGTTTCTACCAACGGGTCTCCAATGTTGCCAACCTTACTTGGAGGCAAATCCCAATTTACCAATTGCAGCTTCCACCTTTGTCTCTCCTTTAGTTGATGCCATACATAGTCAAACATTAAAAGGAATACCATGAACAGACCGATAAAGCATGATACATTTCTCGAGAAATTCTATCGTTCAGAATCCGAACCTGTGGCCAGTATGACGATTGGATTAAAAAGGAATAAATTCCGATCATCGGGGTCTTTCAAAATAGTATTAACTTTCTAGAATATAAGGAAAGTCACCGATTATAGGATTGCCAAATTTAGAAAAATAAATTAAAATCCAGTTACGAAAATTACGACATATAAGGACAATTACCATTACTAAGTTCTTTAAATTCGATGAATTGTAAGGGAATTTTACGGTCATTAAGGAAAGTTAATAAGAACAGAAAAGAAGAAGGAATTTATTACAAGTACCAACAATTCTTATATGTTAACCGACTCTGTTAATCAAATTATTGCCCAGGAAAATACATTAGTAATGATAGATGCAATTGAGATTATGATGACTTCACATAAATTACCAGAAATCGAGGAAATTACAAGTGGTTACTTCTTTTTTTTCCAAATGGGATACTATCTGGTCTTTAGCAAGCGGGAGAAAAAATTATCAAAAAAGTCATAAATTTATTATTATTGTGCTAATTCAATTATAAATATTTTTTTTGTCAATTGAGTTTTAAATTTTTTGCGTTTGTACCAATTCAGTCAATCTGACCAATTTTAGTCGGAAATCATTGACATAGATGCTAATCATCTTACGTGGCATAACCGATGCTGACGTGGATAATTTTGAATAATATTTACACATTTTATTGAATTTTTTGATTTTTTATTCCTTTTTTTCTTCCATCCTTCATTTGGCCGGGTGTTGGATGTCGGCGACCGGCCAGAGGTGAGGGCCAGTGAGGTCGACCTCGCCATGGTCAAGCGAGGCTCACCCTCACCAGGGGCCGACGGGGCTGCCCTTGCCTTTGGCCGGTCGACAAGGTCGACCTCGCTAGGGAGAGAAAGAAGGGAAGAAAGAAAAAAGAGAAAGAAAAATAAATAAATAATTTGAATCTAAAAATATTATTAAAAGTTATTCATATTAGTGTCAGCCGCACCACAATCGATGTCTATGTCAGCGATTCTGATTAAAGTTTTGATCGGATGAACTAAATTGACACAAATACAAAATATTTATAGCTCAATTAGCAAAAAAAAATTTGCGATTAAATTGATACAAATACAATTTTATACTAAATTATTATAATAATAATAGGTTTATAATTTTTTTTTTATAATTTTTCTTTAAATGGGATCAATCGTGCATATTTTCGAATTTCTGACATCAGCCTGGCAAGTATCTCTAAAAAGATGAGGGAAAAAAAAATCCTGCGAGGTCTGCCTAATTTACGAAACTCGTCACTGAAAATCGTCACGTTTTCCCGGCATTTGTTTGGGGACGAGACGTCGGGTTTGCCCTTCTGTAAAAACCGCGTTCTGACGATTCAATTTGTCTATATTCTGACGTTGATTTGAAAAGGCAGCTCGCGTCAGCACTTTCCAGGAATTTAATGGCCGAAACTTTTCTCTGTCTCCGTGCTCCATTTTTTTTTTTCCTTTGTTGATTTCTTTCTTGCGCGCCTCTCCTTCGTTGGCCAACCAAAAATGGTGGCCATCTCCGTCTCCGTCTGCTGAGGCTTGCGCGCCACGTTCCCCCTTGCCCAAGGAAAAACAAAATAAAAAACCTCCAAATTTGACCTCTTTTTGTTGTGGACCAACACGCGCGCGCGCAAGAAGGCGACAAATCGTGCACAAATTTCCACGGACTCACGAGAGTATATCAGGACAGCACCGCCCTTCTTGTTTCTCCCGCAGAACATATTCTTCAGACTCAGACTCTTCTCCCGAAGCACCAGAGCCCGCGCACCCAGCTCCCAGAAACCCCTCCCACATAATGGGACCTTTTGATTCACCAAAGCAGGTCGCCCTGAGCCTCTTCTCCCGCTCCTCTGCTCCCATGTCCTTAGGTAGCGATTTTCTCGTCGAACCCATCTTTGTTCGTGGCTTTTCTGGTTCTTTGCACCTGGTGTTGTTGCTTGCCCTGCTTGTCTCGTGGGTGTGCAAGAAATTAAGGGCAGGGCATGATGAGGGTTCGAAGGGGAGTCACAGGAGGAAGAGAGGTCTGTTCTATAAACTGACTCTTTCTTGGGCCTTGGGCGTGTCTCTGTTCAATCTCGCCTTTTGTGTGTTGAACTATTTTTATTGGTATAGAAATGGCTGGTCGGATGTGAGACTGGTGTCCCTTGTGGATTCAGCTCTCGCGACTCTTGCTTGGGGTGCAGTGTGTGTTTACCTGCATGGTCAAAACTCTGATTCTGGTGAATCCAAGTTCCCATTCTTGTTAAGAGTTTGGTGGGGTTTCTACTTCTCTGTTTCCTGTTATTCCCTTGTTTTAGACATCATTCGGTATGAGAAACATGTTGTCTCGTTGCCGGTTCGGGATTTTGTATCCGACATAATCTCTGTCTTGACCGGTTTGTACTTCTGTTGTGCGGGGTTCTTCGGGAAAAATGAGGTTGAAGAGAACCTCCTTGAAGAGCCCCTTCTAAATGGTAATGGTTTGATTTCGAGTAATGGGGATGGTGTGGGGTTGAATAAGTTTAGAGGGAGCAAGACGGTAACTCCTTATTCTAAAGCTGGTATACTAAGCATAGTTACTTTCTCTTGGATGAGTCCTCTTATTTCCATTGGAAATAAGAAAACCTTGGACCTCGAGGATGTTCCTCAACTTGATTCTGGCGATAGTGTGGTAGGGGCTTCTCAAAACTTCAGAAGTAAGCTTCTGTTCAACGGTGAGGCTAGTGATGGAGTGACTACTTGGAAGCTGGTGAAGGCATTGTTCTTGTCTGTGTGGAGAGAGATTCTTTCGACGGCGTTCTTTGCGCTTCTTTATGTGTTAGCTTCTTATGTTGGCCCGTACCTCATTGATACCCTTGTTCAATTTCTTGACGGGCGACGCCAATACAAAAATGAAGGCTATTTGCTAGTTTCGGCATTTTTAGTGGCGAAGCTTGTTGAGTGCCTTTCACAGAGGCAATGGTTCTTCAGGTTACAGCAGGTTGGGATTAGGATGCGATCAGTGTTGGTTGCCATGATATATGACAAGGGCTTGACCCTTTCGTGCCTGTCAAAACAGGGCCATACTAGTGGAGAGATCATCAATTTCATGTCCGTTGATGCCGAGAGGTTGGGTGACTTTGCTTGGTACATGCACGACCCATGGATGGTGCTTTTGCAAGTGGCTTTGGCTTTGGGGATCTTGTACAAAAATCTCGGACTTGCCACTATTGCAGCTTTCGTGGCCACTGTGCTTGTTATGCTAGCAAATGTTCCCTTAGGTAAGTTGCAGGAGAAGTATCAGGACAGAATGATGAAATCGAAAGATAAAAGGATGAAGGCAACTTCGGAGATTCTCCGGAACATGAGAATTCTGAAGCTTCAGGGATGGGAGATGAAATTCTTGTCGAAGGTTTTCGAGCTTCGAAATGCTGAGACAGGATGGTTGAAGAAGTTCGTTTACACTCAGGCAATGACCTCTTTCGTTTTCTGGGGCGCACCCACCTTCGTTTCTGTCGTCACTTTTGGCGCATGTATGTTGATGGGGATCCCACTTTCTTCTGGGAAAATCTTATCAGCCCTCGCAACGTTCAGGATCCTCCAAGAGCCCATCTACAATCTTCCTGACACAATATCGATGATAGCTCAGACAAAGGTCTCACTCGACAGAATATCATCCTTCTTGTGTCTTGATGATCTGCGGAGTGATGTCGTTGAGAGGATTCCTCAGGGAATTACTGACACAGCAGTTGAGATAATTGGTGGGAATTTCTCCTGGGATTTGGCTTCGTCTAACCCCACACTTAAGGACATAAATTTGAAGGCACAAAGGGGCATGAAGGTCGCCATTTGCGGTACCGTCGGCTCAGGAAAATCAAGCTTGCTTTCCTGCATTCTGGGAGAAATGCCAAAGATATCTGGGACCCTCAGGTTGTGTGGAACTAAGGCTTATGTCGCTCAATCTCCATGGATTCAGAGTGGCAAGATCGTCGACAACATCTTATTTGGTAAGGAGATGGATAAAGAGAGATATGAAAGGGTCCTTGAAGCATGCTCCTTGAAGAAGGATTTGGAAATTCTTTCACACGGTGATCAAACAGTCATTGGAGAGAGAGGAATAAATCTGAGTGGTGGTCAAAAGCAAAGAATTCAGATTGCTCGTGCGGTCTACCAAGATACGGACATTTATATATTCGATGACCCATTTAGTGCTGTGGATGCTCATACAGGATCTCATCTCTTTAAGGTAACCTGCACGTACCTGCTAATTCCTAGTTGTTGGCACTTGGTAGATTTGACATACGTATGCACCCTCACGCTCATAGAAGCACATATCTGTAGATGGGCTAATTTTTTGATTTTCTTTTTCGGTTCTTGGAGGCAGGGTAGTTCTTTTAAGGGCCTCCCTCCTCACTTTCTCTGGGGATATTTGCCAAACTTTGTTCGATTGTTGCGTGTATTGTGTTAGTGCTTTGGGAATCGACTACTTATTGAGTTTGTATTTGACAGGAATGCTTGTTGGGCCTTTTAAGTACCAAAACTGTGATTTACATAACTCATCAAGTGGAATTCTTGCCCGCGGCTGATTTCATACTGGTGAGCAATTCACAAGTTGCAGAACCCGTTTTTCATTCATTCTAGTTGTAGAGTCATGATGCGAAGCATTGTTCTTATTTTTCGTCAGGTTATGAAGGATGGAAGGATTACAGAAGCAGGAAAATACAATGATATACTTCATGCAGGGACAAATTTCATGGAGCTTGTAGGTGCGCATAAGAAAGCTTTGTCAGAGGTAGATTCCATACAAGACAGACCGGCAAATGGAGGATCTAGTAGCAATGTTCAAAATGGCGGTATGGATACTAATGGGAAGGTTTCTGAGGAGGATGAAAGCAAAGCTTCTCAGAAAGGTGAAGTCATCGACAATGTCGGGACCAAAGGGCAGCTTGTTCAAGATGAAGAAAGAGAGAAAGGTAGAGTCGGATTTACAGTGTACTGGAAATACATCACTCTGGCATACGGAGGAGCTCTTGTGCCGGTCATACTGCTGGCACATATTCTCTTTCAGCTCCTTCAAATAGGAAGTAATTATTGGATGGCTTGGGCGACTCCAGTGTCCGAGGATGTCAAACCTCCTGTTACGGGATCAACTCTAATAGCAGTCTATGTAGCTTTGGCTGCTGGCAGTTCTCTATGTGTTCTTGCGAGATCTACTACTCTTGCAACTGTTGGGTTCAAGACAGCAACTGAGCTCTTCAATAGGATGCACTTTTGTATTTTCCGTGCCCCAATGTCGTTCTTCGATGCTACTCCAAGTGGAAGAATCCTCAATAGGGTATGTATAATATGCTCATTATGATATTGTTACAGGGGGCTGTATTTCTTCTATATAAGCTTGTAGGGGTCTGTCTTTTAAATCATCGCTTGTACTTTTGTTTGCATTGACTACGATTATGCATGAGCAACTGCATCTATTAAGGCGTCTTTTCTTTGCTATTGTAGGCTTCTACAGACCAGAGTGCCGTGGATACAAACATGCAATATTTAGTTGCAGCATTTGCTTTCTCGATGATCCAGCTCCTTGGTATTATTGCTGTGATGTCTCAGGTTGCATGGCAGGTTTTCATAATTTTTATCCCTGTCATTGCAATCTGTGTGTGGTATCAGGTAATCATCCCAGCTCTTCTGATCTTTTTCTAACTGTCAAGAAGAGCACAGAGGACTTGGCTTTCTCTCTTTTCAGTATGACTGTTCTGGTTTTAGATGTGTTCTGCTAGTTATTTTGTTTCCTCAATTAATGAAAGGAGTGAAATGGTAATACTTCCATCTCGACTGTCTTCTCGTAAAAGCCTTGAAAATGTGTCCTTGTACATCAAAGTCCTTCCACTCTTTTTCTCACGAGTGACAAACTTTTGGCACGTTGTGAGCTTGAACAAGTATCTGTATACATTTGGTCTGTGTAGATTCTTTTGAATTCTCAAAAATATAAGCTGACTGAATTATTTTTCTCATCTCCAGCAATATTACATATCTTCTGCACGAGAATTGTCAAGGTTGGTTGGGGTATGTAAAGCTCCAGTAATACAGCACTTTGCTGAGACAATTTCAGGAGCCACCACTATTAGAAGCTTTGATCAAGAATCACGGTTCCAAGATACAAATATGAAACTTGCCGATGGATACTCGCGGCCCAAGTTTCATATCGCTGGGGCAATGGAATGGTTGTGTTTTCGCCTAGACATGTTATCTTCAATTACTTTCGGATTTTCTTTGATTTTCCTAGTCTCTGTTCCTGAGGGATTTATCGATCCAGGTAAGAACTTACTTTGAGATTTTCAAGTGCTGTTGTATTTATGTAATTGTTTCCAGCACATTTGATGTTTAAACTGCTTCTATCCTGATGTCTGAAGCCATTGCGGGGTTAGCCGTGACCTATGGACTTAACCTAAACATGTTACAAGCTTGGGTGATTTGGAATCTCTGCACTATGGAGAACAGAATCATATCAGTTGAGAGGATACTGCAGTACACCAGCATTCCAAGTGAGCCCCCTCTTGTATTAGAGGAAAATCGCCCGTCAATCTCTTGGCCATCACGTGGAGAGATCAACATTTGCAGTCTGCAGGTACATTAAGCTTCTGTATCATCTCATATTACAGCTTTTACAATTGATGATTGACCTATATTTGTGACAACCATGCGGAATGTAGGTCCGATATGCTTTGCACTTGCCCCTCGTTCTGCGTGGAGTTACGTGCACTTTTCCCGGTGGAATGAAGACTGGGATTGTGGGGAGAACTGGAAGCGGTAAATCAACCCTTATACAAGCACTCTTCAGGATTGTGGAACCCGCTGCTGGTCAAATCATGATCGACAACGTCAATATATCCTCGATTGGACTACATGATTTGAGGTCTAGACTGAGCATAATCCCTCAGGACCCAACTATGTTTGAAGGGACCATAAGAAGTAACTTGGACCCTCTGGAGGAGTACACAGATGAGCAAATTTGGGAGGTTTGTTCATTTCCTTGCACCAGTCAAAAATTACATATGAGCAGATTTATCGATGATGTTAGCTAACGAGGTTTCTGCAAATTTTAGGCCCTGCATAAGTGCCAACTCGCGGAGGAGGTCCGGAAGAAGGAAGGAAAATTAGATTCTACTGGTAAATTTTTATTCCCTTTTCCTCTTGTGACTGTTCTTTTGTGGTTCTCCTAGATGCACTTATAGGAAGAAGCATTTTAACTTAATTCCTGGAAGTTTAACTGATCATGTGGTTTGCAATATCCTTTACATCGTACATCTATCAATCTTTATATTATCAATTTTTCATAGCTTTTATCGATATTTGTTGTTATGCAGTTACTGAGAATGGAGAGAACTGGAGCATGGGTCAGAGGCAGCTCGTGTGTCTTGGGCGCGTGCTACTCAAGAAAAGCAAGGTCTTAGTGCTTGATGAAGCTACCGCATCTGTCGACACAGCTACTGATAATCTGATTCAGCAAACTCTGAGGCAGCACTTTGCTGACTGCACAGTTATAACCATCGCGCATCGTATCACTTCGGTTCTTGATAGCGACATGGTTCTTGTTTTAGATCATGGTCAGTATCTTTTAACAGATTCTCCTTGCGCTTGCTGTTGCATTCTGCATTAATCTTCTCTTCAAGTGAAATAATACGGGCTCTCTTGATTCCCCTGTGTAGGACTGGTGGAAGAATACGATTCTCCGAAGAGACTACTGGACAACAAGTCGTCGTCCTTTGCGCAACTGGTGGCAGAATACACGATGAGGTCGAATTCCACTTACGGGAATTAAACTAGAACGCAGTGTGATCGCACTGGAATAGTTCCCCTGATGATGATGAAAAGTGTGACTGGCCATCTACGTCATCTGTCTTGTTGTTGTATTATAGGCAAGTTAAACCAAGTCATTCTTGATCGGTTACTGTAGTTTATGAGGCTAATATGAGAGAACAGGCATAAATTCAAGCCTGAGGAAGGGTCTGTAAGTTGAACTATTGCAAAATCACTTCCTTGGAATGAATTACTCAATTGTTGTCGTGCATGTGATCTTAAATGTACTTTGATCGCAGACTGTCGGATTGCTTAGAAAAAACCTCATCAATGCACTTGATGTACTTTGATGGAACCAGCATTCAATAAATCATCTCCTTGGTGTTTCGCCTCTGTTTTCATGGGTAACATCATTAGTTGACCAGTCTTGGAATGAGCTGGATTCTTGTTCGACCACCCACCAGGCATCGTCGGCAATGCTACGAGGTTAGTCGTTGATGGAGGAAGAGAACTCTCTTCGAGAATAAGATTATAAAATTTCTTCATTTAGTTGTGGACTATCGGGACGGATCCACAAAGCGCTCGGAAATCTTGTGCATTTGAACCTCGACCTTTTCCATACTAGATAGATGCACTGGTCACTTCATGCAGCCAAACTACAAGGTCTTCCGTGGAACAAAGCATCCTAGAGTTTGAAAAGTTCTCCCAGTCCTCAAGCTTTCCCAAGCACTTAATCTAGGCAACTGATCAGAGTGCCTGCTCAAAATGCCGGCATCGCAACTTTGACCAAGTTGCCTTTATTTCTTGTTTTCTAGAAAGTTTGATGTACATGACCTCTCCGGAAAATAGTAATGTGTCCCGTCCTGCTGTTGTTTCGTCATTTGATCATCTCTAAATGAAAATTATTATGACCAAAGGAATTTGATAACTTCTACCATAATGCCAACACTGAGAAAAATACAAGTGAACAGAGTGCTATAAACAGCACTGCTGTTTCGGCGCTATCATCTTTATGTATACAAGTAATGAAAGGTAACAGTGACACCTTATAAAGTTCTAACCCTATCAGAAGATAAAAGCCCACCATTTAATAAATAGTTTGAATAGCCATCATCAAGTGAAATTCTTCTACTATGGACTGAACTTCTCCAACTGTTTCTTAAGTCTGCTCATTCAGGTTCCCATCGAATAGCTATCTCTCGTAAAGAGCAAAAATCCAACAAAGGAGCAAGTTCAATGAGTAAGGCGTTTCCGACTCTCAAATAATAGAATTGAGAGTACTGTCTATCTTTGCTTACAAGCATCATTCCTGCCATGAAAAGCAGATATTTTTCTTGTAAGGACTGAAACAGACATTTCACTCCAGATTTTAAAGAATGCTCTGCTTCACAAGATTCTAACTTCTAAGCCTTCAAATTAGAATTTGGAGCAATGATGTTATTACTGTTTCAACACTTCATGATGCATACATGGGCAACAGAACTTGCTGATTGACTCGTTGAACCTCAAAATCAGAAATAATTGAACTCATGCTTTTAGGATATTAAACCTGAGGGCATGGGATAAAATAAACAGTAAGCAAGAAACCATATGTAGGGAAAGCAGTACAGAGTCACTTTCAACAGTAGCCTTATTGATCTGCATCTTCAAGAAACTCAAAAAGTCATGCTGTATACAGATTCGACAAAATCACAGAGCTTCCTCTTATGGGACGCTAACAAACTTCTCCAATAAATTTTCTCCAATATTCTCAAAATGTACGGGAACTGATTGCTCCTTCCCATCTTCTTCTGCGGATTGCAACCAAGCACAGCAAAGCTGATCATTGCAGACAAACGTTGCTCATTTTATAAACGCCTCTGCTCCTCGCCTCAAAATCTCCATCCAAACAGAAAAGCAAATAGATCCTCAAATACATTGGTAAGAAGGAAGAACCTATTCCCAACAAAAAATTGAAAATAAAAAAAGGAAAAAAATGCAACCAATACATCTAGTACGGTAAAATTCAAGAAACCACAAGATTTATTGATAAGTTGGAGCTCAGCTAGGGGAGAAAGAGAATTAGCAACCTTATAACTACAGGAACACAGTAATTTAAGTGCAGAGTCTAAGCTTGCTTCAGCTAAGCGCAGGAAACAAAGGTAACAACACTAAAATCAGAGCACTGAAGCACAAATGTCTTCTTTCAAGGATTGGAGTAGAAAAACAAAGGTAAGATCAGAAGTTCATTAATGTCTTCTTTCAAGGATAGAAGGGCATTTGACTTATGATAATAGTGCCTTCAGCCAAACTAAACAAGGATATTCATAGTTGAAACTAGAAATTCAGCGAACAAAACATATTTGGATCAGATCCTTACCAAAAAAAAAAAAAACATATTTGGATCAGATCGATTTAGTTCAAAAGTACATCAAGGTGACCATTGACTTCTCTACGAAATGAAAAAGGCAAACCTTGATGCGCACCAAGTATTGTCTCCCTAGGTTATGTGTCCCATCAATGAAATGGTTAAAAGTCAACCGACCTCCCAATTACTAGATGTACATTGGGCATGCGACAGAGATTGAAAGCTACATATTGAGTACAACACAAATCCTAAAAAAGGAATGCTTGACAAACTCAGTTTGCTATTTAACATTTTATCATCAGTAATCCAGTTCGCTTGCTAAGGATTAGATTTCAAAAAGCTGATACACGTCCATCATCACCAACAAAAGAATAACAAATTCATTGAGGCAACTCCACAAGCACTCAGCAAACAATTAAATAAACAGCAAAGTAAGTTTCTAATGTACCGAAGAAGACCGCCAATGGAAAATTTAAGTGTACCTGAGATGAAACATCTTCCTTCAACATCCTCAAAATCTTAAGCTATGTGGTAGACGGCTACACCAAGCCCTGATGGTCACGCTAAATGTGCTATGTAATCATCCCACAGTAGAGGCGTTTGGTAACATGCATTTGAGCAGTAGTGACAGAAATCCGAATAAATGTAGCAGGAGATTCTGCAGAACATCTTCCATGGCCAACTACTAATTTATGGCTCTACTGACGATGGCAAAAATTTGGTTTTCATCGTTCAATAACTGAAAGAAGAAATGGCATTGTTTGGAAAGAGCGAGCATATGGTTGGACTACTCTCTCCTTAGCATAGCTAAAGTGCATAAGTAAACCATCAATAATTTCTCCCAATCAAACCTCCTATGAACAGAATTTGAGGAAATGAAAACACCACAAACGAATAGCTTAATGAAGCTTCAACATATTTTTTTAAAAAAAAGAGAGACGTCGTCAGATGAATGAAGAATCAAGTCTCGACAGAAAATTTCCTCACACAAATTACCAGCCCTATTCAGAACCTCGATAAAAGGACGGAACAAAGCCGCAATCATCATGCCATATTTTCCCATAACGCTTAATAACCGTAGTTGTCAAATAAAGATACGTGTTTATGCTCATGAATCAAGAATCGAGAATTGATTCAAGTTGAATAGTAAAATTTGGCGAAATAACGGTATTTTTGTGTCACAAAATACCTAACTTTATTATAAAGTTCATAAAGATTAAAATTTTGAGCAAAATCCATATTCCACGGCAAAAATATCTTGATTTCCAGTTAATTTTACGATCTCTATAAATATATGTGTACCCTTTATCTTATTAACATACGGATTACACTTTTACATAAAGACATTTCATTTAAGAATGGATTGCGAAGTACATAATAGTTTTACTTGCTATGTAATCATCAAAGTACGAAACACATCATAAATAAGACTAGAAATAATTGATCCATGGAATCAATAGGTAGGTATTGGATCCTATATCCGCAATCGGTGAATCGATATATTCGCTTGTACTTCATTAGATTATGGAATCATCTAATAGATGCATATCATTTAGATCTTAAATCAATTTGAAACGTCGACCAATTCTGATAACTACTTTTAAATAGATGCAATTGCTTTCTTGATAAGAATCCTCAGGACAACAAATATTAGGAATTATGTGCTTCTCTAAGCTCCTTGCTACAATTCTGGGATCAGTAGCTACCACCAGATGAGGTCAGAGTAGGCAAAGATTACAGAGAGCAAATAATTGATTTTGGGCAAAAGGGTTTTCTCAAGACTCCAGAACAAACAATATCTTGAGAGGACCCTTTTGCCCAAAATCAACTATCCGTCGCATCTGACATACTTGGACACTTGAGAGAACCGGTTCAAGCATGAACCCACAAGAAACTAACGAGGTAAGAAGCTGTAAAGGAGGGCTGTTGAGACTTGCTCGAGATGGATCTGGGAGAATCTGGCGAAGGGCGTAAAGCGAAGATGCAAATTTTTGAGGTATTTGAGCAGTCTTTCACGAGAATTCTTACCTGAAGTTGAGGCTCTGGCGAAGGAATGAAACATGCAATGAAGTTTTTCTTGACTATGTACCGAGCAGCTAATAAATTGACATGAATATCCGACCTTTACTGAGAAAAATCTTCTTCAGACACCTGATCTTACCTCGAAGAAGATGTAGGTCGATGAGGCGTCTGGCTTGGTATTTATCTCTTTCTCTATATATTCTTATAGATTCATGTGACCCTGGTGTATGTCACGTTGATGCAGGTGAATCATCCGGTTGACGTGCCCTGTGTGATGACCTAGTGTCTCCTCTCATGTGGCGATGAGTCATATAAGGCACCAATTCGCACGATGACGTGGAGCATTATCATCGTGTAGTGATGTGTCTTAAGCTCGTGATGTGACATGCATGCAGAATACTAAATCGATGTGTGAACATGTGCATTTAATTAGATATTTGGATTCTCATTGGTGTACATGTAGCACATCGAATTTTACACATTAGGCTCGTTAGCTATCCGGCGTCTGATTCCTAAGATCTTCTCAAATTTTAGGTTCGGGAATTTCACGATATGGAACTGATTTGTTGTAGAAGCCAAGCGATTGAGTAATAAAATTGACAGAATAAGAAAATAAATCGGACACCAAATTTACGTGGTTCGATCGTAATAACCTACTTCCACAGGAAGAGCAGTACGGTATTCCACTATAGATCAAGCGATACAACGGAAATTACAACTACACTCGAGTCACTCAAATACTTTTGGTATTTCCCAAACCCCAATTACACTCAATAGCTCATGCAGTGTTTAGCTCCACAATTTCTTACGAAATAATCTCTCAATCTCACGAAAAAATTATACACAAATCTTAACACAAGATTTTCACGACTTGAACACTCGAATTCTTGGATGTAATTTGCCGAAGAAGGACTTCACTACACGAAGACCCGCATTGCCACAGCCACGAAACATCAAGCACTCACATTAGCGGCGCTTCAGAGAATCTTCTTGTGGCAACCATAACACACCCTATGTTCCAACGAAGGAAAGGAAGAACAGCCCATATTTATTCGTGGGTGTACTCGGTCAACCTTTTCCTCTTGGAACAGAAGTCCAACACGGAAAAGGAAACCTTGACTCGACGTTTGAGTTAAGTCACAATCATTTTAATAGAATCCGAATTTCGCTACTATTCTCCCATGGCCCCAATGGGTTCAATTGCCACAGATGTCTTCCAAGTCCAAGCCTCGTTTGAACTTTGCCATAGCCATAAACCTTATCAGAACACCAACTCTACATGCACATTTAACTGCTCCACAAGGATTTTCTGACATAACCTCCTCAATTGCAGATAAAACAAAACTATCGTTGCATCAATATCTATTGGGAGATTAATTACACACCTTGTCAATTTCAGCAGTTACAGCAACTGTTGGCTCAATAGGCTCCACCTCGCTACAAGCACCATCCGTGTCCATTACTTCACTAGTTCCCGCTACCTCAAGAGTATCTAGTTGTAACTCCACTTCAAGCTGAACACCGTTTAGATCCGTATAAACACTGCTATTAACACTCCTAGCCAGAAGTACTAGAGACTCGTTAAATGTAACTTCTTTGCTGATAACAAGTGAATTTAATTCCGGGCATCCTAACTTATAGCCCCGCTCACCTTGTGCATAACCTAAGAACATGCACTTTCTTGTCCTTTTATTGAGCTTACCATCACTAACTCGAACATAACATGGACAACTAAATATTCTAAGAACAGAATAATTAGCAACATTACCTAACCACACTTCTTCGAGAGTCCGATATCCAATCATAGTCGATGGGGATCTATTTTTCAAGTAACTCGCCGTACTAAGCGCATCTACTAGGAATTTTCCAGGCATACCATCATTAGAAAGCATTTTATGGGCCGTTTATAGTAATGTTCTGCTCATTAACTCTGCAATATATTGTGGTTCATTGACACTAGTGCGGTGTTTCACTATGCCTTCCTTCATGCATAATTCATTTAATAGTTTCGAGCAAAACTCCATACTTGATGTCAGTCCGCACCTGCTTGATCATTTTACTAGTCTCCTTTTTTATCAAAGTTCTCAACTGTATGATCCTGACAACAACATCAAACTTGTGCCTTAGCACAAACACCCAAGTCTTCCTCAAGTAGTCATCAACAACTATTAGCATAAATCTGGCACTCTTCATCGAAGGAAATTGCGACAACCTACGAACATTCATGTGAATTAATTTTGCAATATCCGTGGTTTCTCTGACAATCATACTGAACTGCACTTTCCGCTGTTGATCTAAATCACAGCACCTGCATACATTCAGTTTATTAGTCACATAATCACATAGCAAATTTCTTTCACTTAGAACCTTCAGGCTGTTTTCGCTAATGTGCCCCAAACGCATATGCCACAATTCAGACTCTTGAACTGATGCATCCGATGTCTTTACAGCGAATTCCATCACTATCTCACCTTGAAGCTCATAAGGCCATTATGCTTGATTCCTTTCATTATCATCATGGCACCTCGAACAATTTTCAGAACTACACATTCTGAATAATACTGACACTTAGCTGAATCCAAGGCATTCAAGGAAATCAGATTTTTCTTCAACTTTGGAACATGCCTCACTCCAGTCAATTTCCACATAATACCATCATGCATTTTGATTCTAACATCACCAACACCTACAACATCGAATTCAGCGTTGTTCCCCAACTGTACTTTACTACTATCCATGCATTGATAAGTAATAAACCAGTTCTTGTTTAGTGTAACATGAAAAGAATAACTAGGATCTATAATCTATTCGCCAAACGACGAATAATCAATGACAGACAAGACAAAATCAGCACTATCCTAATTACTGTCTACTATAGCCACAACATCATCCACAGACTCAACTCTAATTCCTTTACCCCTTCTCGTTTTTCAGCTTAAAGCAATCCCTTATAAGATATCCCCTTTTGCTATAGCTCCAACAGACAATACCACCAATCCTAGATTGACTATGTTTATTTGAGTTCATACTACTCCTACTAATACGTGTACTAGTTCTTCTTCTTCTTTCACCTACTAAAGCAATAGATACATGTTCGCCAGATTTTCTTCTACGGATGTGTTGATCTAGAGGAATTACTAACAGCAATAACAGTAGTATTCTAACTATCAGGTAATAAGGATAATAGAATCAAAGCACGTACCTCATCTTCAAAGTCAATATCAACTTAACTCAATTGACTAATAATCACATTAAATTCATTAATATGATCAGCAACTGATGCACCTTCGCTCATCTTTAAGTTAAACAGATATCGCATCAAGTAGACTTTGTTGATCGCAGAGGGCTTCTCGTACAAGTCCGACTAGACTTTCATCAAACCCACAATGGTCTTCTCATTCATGATGTTAAACGTGACGTTACGAGCCAATGTTAGCCGAATAACACCTAAACCTCGTTTATCCAGCAATTCCCAATCAGTTTGCTTAACCGTCTCTGGCTTCTCCCCAGATAGGGGCAAGTGCAGATTCATCTGATATAAATGATCCTCAATCTGCATCTTGCAGAAACCAAAGTCCTTCCCATCAAATCTGTCAATTCTCACTTTTTCGTCTTCTGCCATCGTTGATTCGCTTTAACTCAGCCAAGCCAGGCTCTAATACCAATTGTTGCAGAAGCCAAGTGATTGAACAATAAAATTGACAGAACAATAAAATAAATCGGGCATTAGATTTACGTGGTTCGATCATAGTGACCTATGTCCACAGGGAGAGCAGCACGAAATTCCACTGTAGATCAAGGGATACAATGGAGATTACAACCACACTCGAGTCACTCAAACACTCTCAGTGTTTTCCAAGCCCCAATTATACCCGATAGGTCATGCAGAATTTAGTCTCATAATTTTTTACGAAATAATCTCTCAATCTCATGAAGGAATTACACAAATATTAACACAAGATTTTCATGACTTGAACACTCAAATTCTTAGATGTAATTTGCCGAAGAAAAACTTCACTGTACGAAGACCCGCACTGCCACAACCACGGAACATCAAGCACTCACATTAGTGGCGCTTTAGAGATTCTTCTTGTGGCAACCATAACATACCCTTTGTTCCAATGAAAGAAAGGAAGAACAGCCCATATTTATTCGTGGGTCTACTCGGTCAACCTTTTCCTCTTGGAACATAAGTCCAACACGAAAAAGGAAACCTTTTGAAAAATACACTTTCCATTCTTGACCCTGACTTTTATATATATAGCCTTCTCAAATGAATCATGAAGTTTTAAATTTCTGTTAAAAAGAAATACAAGAACTTCTCGAGAAGAAGCTTATTAGGAAAAGCCAATTTCCTTGGAGTTGCTCAGCTTTCTATGTCAACAAAAATGCTAAACTAAAAAGAGGAATTCCAATTTTGGTAATAAATTATAAACCTTTGAATACAGCTTTAAAATGGATAAGATATCCAATACATAATAAGAAGGATTGGCTAAATAGACTTCATAATGCAAAAATCGTTTCAAAATTTGCTATAAAATTAGGCTTCTAACAAATTCAAATTAGCGAAAAGGATAGGTACAAAACAGTTTTTACCGTTCATTTTGGCCATTATGAATAGAATTGCATACCTTTTGGATTAAAAAATACCCATTCTGAATTCCAAAGGATAATGAACGATATTTTTAATTCTTGTTCTGATTACATTATAGTTTACATAAATGATATTTTAGAAAAACATTTTAAACATATCAATCATTTTATCAATATTGTGAAAAAGAATGGTTTAGTAGTTTTACCTACTAAAATATCCCTTTTCAAAACAAAGATACACTTTCTAGGATATTACATTTATCTAGGAACCATCATACCCATTGAAAGATCGATAATATTTTCTGAAAAATTTCCTAATGAAATCAGAGATAAAAATCAATTGCAAAGATTTTTTGGAAGTTTGAATTATATCATTGAATTTTTTCGCTGAATTAACATAATTTGCAAACCACTTCACCAGAGGCTCAAAAAAGATCCTCCACCATGGACTTAGGTTCACATTGATATTGTAAAACAAATCAAGCAGACTGTCAAAGAAATTCCTTATTTACATCTTGCCGATCCTTTTGCACATAAATTGTTGAAACTAACGCTTCTGATATTAGTTATGGAGGAATTCTCAAACAATCCAAAGACAATAAAAAACAAATTGTTCAATTTGTCTCCAAACATTGGAACGATTGTCAAAAAAAGTACTCTACTATTAAAAAGGAAATTCTTGCTATTGTCCTTTCTATTTCAAAATTTCAAGGGGATCTTTTACATAAAAAATTTTTGCTAAGAATTGATTGCAAATCTACAAAAGACGTTTTGCAGAAAGATGTTCAAAATATTGCTTCCAAACAAATCTTTGCTAGATGACAAGCGATTTTATCCGTTTTTTTATTTTGATATAGAATTCATAAATAGTTCTTCAAATTATCTCCCAAACTTTCTCACAAGGGAATTTTACAGGGAAAATGTCTCCCAAACCTCTCAACAAACCCACGAGGAGAGACAATGGCAAAGAAATTGCCGAACCATCCTTAGAACAAAAGCCTTTTGGAAAATTAACCAATATCAGGAATTGGCTTCAAGCAACTCAACCATCGTTGAATATCACCACCATTTCTAAACAGATTAAACAAGAACTAGGTACTCCTTTTTATATTACAAGACTGTCCCATGAAGAAGCATTGCAGCTTCTTCAACAGACCTTCAATAATCAACCCCAACCTTCCATGTCAATGGTAAGTCATGATCCTTCTTCCATAGCCACTCAAAAGGTGACGGGAAAAATAATTTCTAGTGAGGTGGTCATTCAGTCGACACAGATAACTCCTCCAGCAACCAAATTCTTCCATAAAACTATATTCCAAAATATTTGCAATGTTGAAAACGGATTTTATAATGAAGACCATTATCTTTTTGCAAAAAATATGTTTTTTGAAAAATTTTATTATACTCCTCATGATATTTATAAAAAGATGGATTTTATGAAAAGATTTTGACATAAACGAAGTTCTGTCACCTTTCGACACTTCCCTGATAAATGCCATATAAACTACTCCACAGCTAGGATCCATACGGTCATTCACCCTTCTCAGTGGAAACTTGATCCTTTATTCTTGAAAAAATTCGATATCAAGATGGCCGAATCTCTTCCATATAGATCATTTTTTTTCATATTTTGATTACAAACAAGTTTGGTAGAACACTTTCTGGACACAAAATGCCAATAATATTCATACTTGGCTATTTTTCTTTGAAAATTTCGATATTAAACAAGTTTCATATTGGTTTATTCAATGGTGGGAACATCTTAGACCTACTGATGAAATACTCCACCCAAGCCCAGTTATGAAATATTTCTCAACAAGTTCACTCATCTTCCATATGAGAAAAATTTTCCCAAATTGATGCTCTTTTTCTAGCATTTTGGAATATCATGGGTTCTCAGTTGGCATTTTGATTACCGAAAATCCATAGGCATGGGCATTCCTATTCTAATAAGGAGATTTAAAGTCAAATGGTGGAATGGCTTCAAATTCTTTGATAGAGTTACTAAACAAACCGTTACCCAATGGCTCATTTCTAGAGGACTGGAACCTATAAAATCCAATGATATTACCCCATTCCTACATGATAAATGGTTTGTATTGTCCAAATTAACATATGCTAAATCCCATCAGCAATTAGCAGGAATGCTAAAATAGGCCATTTCTCAAATTGAAGATTCCAGCTCTTTTCATTCTTATCACAGTGGAAATTCCAACAAGAATGACTATTATGGCAATTCAGGAGTACCCGCCATTCCCGCTAATTGGGGAGATGTAAAGGATGAATACGAGGAAGAGGAACCATTAGAAGATCTCTCCAGATTCTTTTAGGGGAAAGGCGCTGAAAGACTCCTGCTCTTTTTATAATTTGTTATAATTTTTAGACCGAAAGGAGTCTGTCTGTTCTTCTACTTTTCTTTTCATAAGCTTTCATAATTGTGTCTGTTCACTGTAACACTGTGCACTTGTTACTATTTGTTACAGTACTACCCGTGAATCATTTCTACAGGATGCTAGTCTGCCTATATATTTAGACATCGTTCCTTGGTAAGACACATAACAAAATTCTTCTCTCATAATTCCATATCTCTCAAAACCTCTCTCCAGATCTCTCCAATCCTTCCTCAAAGAAATAAGATTCATCTCATAATCTTTCCATATCTCTTACATAATCAATAAATCTCAATACTTACCGTAAATTCTATAACATCCCCGTATCACCTTGTATTCTAGATCTTGCTCATAATCTAAGAATACAAAGGCTTTTATTTACTTTCGCACTTGTACTTCAATATCTATATTTCACTTGTAATCTTTTAATATTGTTATTGTAATCTTTCCATCTTATTTAAATAATAGTTATCCCTTCTTAATTTCTTTCTTGCAATTCTAATTATATACTCCACAATCGGCAGGTTGAACCACCTGTGGTTGGTCTGTCCTTTACTTTAAGGCAATTTACTGCATTCGTTATATATCATTACTTCTTCTTACTGTTTGCCCTTTTCATTTCCGCTTATCAATACCACCTACATGGTTGGTTTAGTGATTCTACTTCTCGTTTTATATATTACTTATGGTCTCTATATAGCTTATAATGCTCGCTATTTTATTTTATTTCATTTATAACATAGTCTTTTGTGTAGAAATAATCACTTTTATATTAGAATTTATTCTTTCTATAGCTCGATCAAGAAGTATATCTGATATATACATAAGAATATCTCAATATATAGATTACTTTCTCTATTTAGAACATCAACTAAATATTACATACATCTTCCATGTTTTCTTCTACTCTTTACTAATCCCCAAATCCTAGGCCACTAATGATATCAAAGTCAAGGGGTCGATAAAGATATTCCATATAAGATCATATGCAGTGAAGGCGATTTCCTTCGTGGAGATCTTTCTGATTGATCTGTGGATGTGGTCCCGGCAGTAAACCCAGTGAGACAGTGAGACCGTTGGTCAGTATCATTTGAGATCAATTGGAAAGAAGAAAGTAGTCTTTTGCAATGAACTTGTTAAGAAGATCCGAGTCTTCCTCTAGTGCTTTATCACAAATGTCCTCAGATCAAGGACTAGTAAACAGAGAATAAATTAGCATAGAAGATTTCAATAAATCAATTGAGAATTGATTCATTCCAAAAATCAAGCTTAATCAAATTTATGAGCATTCAAAGTTTAAACTTTTTGGTCTAATGATTATGTCATTGTTACTAAAGAAAGAGATGTACCATGTTCTAATTCCTTTGCTTCAATACAGCTTTTGAATAAAGATTCTATAAAGAAACATTCTTAGAGATGGAATTATATGCACGTAGGGCTAGTACAGGTTGGTGCAAAACCCCTTATTAAAGAAGATCTAGATACTTCTTTACTTTTTATCTTAAGAGATGCGAGACATTTAAAATATGATGAGTCTATTCTTGGAGTTGTAAAAACAAGTCTTTGCAATGGACCAATTCATTTTGATAGTCATCCTGGTCTTACCGTTTCTCTCAAAGACAAAAATATTTTAAAATCCCTGACTCTTCAAATAAAAATCCATAATTATTCTATAGCTGAAGGTTCTATTCCCATAGCCCTTATTTACAAAGTTTATTATAAATGTCGCAACCTAAAAAATTTTCATTTTTCGGGCTAATGGATTATTAAGAATAAGCTTAACTCGAGCCCTCCCAAGCCCTACCAATTCGCAACTTAGGGTTTAAGTTTTTAACATGCAAATGTCTTCATGCTTGGAGTCGCCACTAATCATTTTGCGGTAGGTCGATTAGAAACCTAAATAAAACATAGGGAGATATGTTTTATTCCTACGAACCAGAGATTCTAAACTCGGGGACTTGATTACGCTAGATCTAGTCTAAGTACCTTTTCTTGTCAAAAATATTTTGGCATGCAGTTTGGATCCATTTTAACTTAATTACTAGTATGTGAGTTGTTCATGCGGGTGCGCAAACCACCAATTTAACACCCAGGAAAGCATTAAATAAATTGCAAGTTTGGAAGAATTACTTACCTGGAAGTAACGCAAGCCTCTGCATTGTTAGCTAGAAAATCACATTAACATCCTAATATGATTTCTAATTAACAAGCAATTCACTCAATTTCTCTTTTGATTTTCACTTATTTAAATGAAATCTAATCTATATGCAATGACGTGCAAAAATGACATGCAATTAATGCAACCTAGCATGCAAACTATATGTCATGCGACGACGTGACCTAATTCTAATGGCAGGCAAATGATTTATTTTTGGTATTTTCTAATGAAATTCGGAATAAAAATATGCCTAAAATAACATGCAACCTATGATGACTTAACATATCCGAACATGACTTATTTTTGGGATTTTTGTTAAAATTCGAAATACTAAATTACTTAAATTAAGAATGCAATCTATCCTAATCTACCATAAAGCAATTCATTCTTTTTTTGGGGTTTTCATGAAAATTCGGAATTAAAAAATAACCTAAATAATCTAATAAGATTAGAATATTGCTTAATTTAAACTAGGAAATAGATTATCTCAAGTCCTAATTTAAATTAAATAATTACTCTATCTTCTAGATACATTTAGGGTTCCCTAAACATGCAAAACTCAAATTCAAATCCTAACTGATATTTTTTGAATTTTCTGTTTAAAGGAAAGCAAATAATAAAAAAAAAAACAAGGATAGCAACCACATTCAAATCGTCCACGCGATCCGCCAAATTTGTTTCAAACTCAGATTAGCCACAAAAATCGAACTATCGGTCATATCTATAGGGTTATAGATATTGATGGAAAGTTGATCGTTTAAATTTCCAATAAAGATCATTACCGTATCCAAGTGATTATGGATAGGATAATAATTTTCCATATCGCCGTTTATCGTAACTTTTTGGTCTAATGTTGCTAAATTAGGATCGATTCCTAATTTTGAATATTTTCAAATATTGCGGATATATCGAACATTATTCTAAGATATCTAAATATCCACATGATATTCATGAAATATTCAAAACATGCAAATTAGGAAATTAAATTTTTTGAAAAATATAGGATAATGTTCAATCACCTAATTTGCAGATAATCTCCAATTTTATCAATTTCGGAGAAACATCTTCTGAATTTTAAAGGAATGGAAATCAGATCTGGACACAGATACTGATCAGATTGTGAAAATTCCTTTTGAAAATCCAAATGACCTCCGATTTTGATGAAATTAGTATCAATGAAAAGATCTCGATCTCAGTATGAACTTTCATGAAGAAAACTTTTTCATATTTCGAACACATAAATTTATGAAAATTGAAGAATACACGAAGGTCAATCTGGAACTGATCTGTCATTAGATTTATGCATATATGACGTTGCAGATCGTATCATGTTAACACGCTTAGAATTTTATGAAAATTTTATGGTGAACAGACAAGGATGTGATCTACAATTTTCGTGAAGAAAGTTTTTTCAAAAAATGATCATAGAAAATCATAAAAATCACGGAACAGCACAACATCAGTCATAACATTATCAGAACAGACTTCAACATCATATTCCAGATTCTGATCCTAACTTCCGAAATAGTTTTGACATAGCAAATCAGGTCCGATTGAGGCATATGATATATCAAATCAAAGCTTAAGACGTGCTTTACGATTCTCTAGTTCATTACTTCACAAGATTTTGACATTAACGAGCTGAAATCGGCATCTCAAGCATACTGGTTTCTATGTACACGATTTTACAGAACAAAGTCCAAGTGCACTTACCTGATTCGAGCGATCCGGTCTCCGTATTCAGATCAAAAACAACACGGAGAAGTCTGTAGTGATGTGAAGATGCCAAGGAGTGTTGCCACAAGTTCTGGATCGCAATGGACCAATTCATTCGGCAGCAGCGTTAGCGGAAGGCAACGACGTTGGCTGGCTGTTGAGGCGCGACGACGGCGGTGCGGCAGCGTGCGGCGTGCCCCCGGTGGTGGTGCGCGACGTCACTTTCTCTCTCACACTTGCCTTTCTCTAAAAATCAGATCTGAATTATGTATTCTCCCCTCAAAATTCTGACTTAAACATGCTTATATAATACTAACCTAGATCAATTAGATGGGCTCTCTAGTCCTAATGGGCTTAGACTTAGGCTTCGGCCTTAATCTAATTTCTGATTTTATTTAATTCCTAAGCGGGCTGAATTAACTTGGGTTTTAATTTAATTGAACATAATGGGATGAATTAAGCTCAAATTAAAACGACCAAACCTATTTGACTCGTGATTTTCGGCCCTTGCCTTTCCGAGCGAACCGAGTCCCATTCGATGAAATTTAAGCTTGTTCGCCATCACCGGTCCGATGCAAAATGCGATTAAATTAAAATGAACATAAACTATATGTTATGCAATTTAAATATTTTTGTTTAGGGGTTAAAAATTAATCCCTAATTTTCTATGCAAATTACGACTAAATGATTAGTAAAATTTAGGTGTCAACAATAAAGTAATGAATTCTGCTTTTGGTAGCAAAGCTTTTAAACCAAATTCCAATAGAGAAACTCTTCTTTTACAAACGGATATTTCTAAAGCAAATATTAACATTCATAGGACCATTCCTTAGAATCAAATAACCCTTCTTGATTAATGGGAATTAGAAAACCGAATTTCCCAGCAAATCATTCAAAATTCTGATCCTATGAATATTATCCAACACCCTGAAGGAAGGGTAACTATTCAATTTTCCAGAAGATCTATTGATATTCCTAAGAGGTCTTATGACATCAGATCAATTCCTTGGCATTCCACTTCTTCTCGAAGATCTATAGATACTATTCCTAATGTTCCTTTGAATAATCCTAAGGAAGCATTTGCAAGTGCTCCCCATCTTCCTAACATCAATGGAATAGATAACAGGTCAGGAATTTCCAGGCCATTTTATCAACATACTCTTGATTTCCCTTATCCAACTCCTTCTGAAATGGAAGATCCCGAGATCAACATCTTAGAATCAGTTTTTGAACCAGATAAAATAATTTTAAACCAAGAATTTAATTCTTTTGAAAACAAACAAATCAGAGAATGGTTCTTTGAGAATTTTTAAAACCACGCACTCAAAATCAAAAAAGAGTATTATGATTACACGTACCGACATGAAATCTAAGTATTCTTCTTTGATTGGTTTGAAAATAAATTTCTAAAAGAAAAACAAATTTTTGTTTTAGACCAATTTTACAAATGGAAATTAGACAATGACCAAGTCATTGAGTTTAATCATCCTCCTTTTAGGAAAATCAAATTTGAACATCGAGAAACTGAAATAATAGCTTCTCCTTTCAAAATGGCTTCTGAAATAGATGGCATAGGAATCAAAAAAATTGTTAAACAAAATAATTTTTCAAACCGACATCTTCATACTATAGAAAAACAAATAGACCGAATAGAAAATTTTACCCAAAATAGCTTTTCATCCTCTTCTATATTAACCCCAAAAAGGGATTAAAAACCACCACTCTTTAAGAATTTTGAACTTCCAAAAAATCCCAGCCTTGAATTTGCTAAAACTTTAGAAGATAGAAGAAAATTTCTCAGAGAAAAAGCAGTTTTAATTCCTAAAAATCCTTTGACATTAGATACTCCTTTAATCCAAAACTTGAGTGTCAAAGACACTCCCGATCGTATTGAATCCTCTAATCAAATCAATCTTTTGGATAAATCTAATACATAATCAATTCCTGAAATAAATCATATTAGTTGGAAAGACCCTCAAAAGTTATATTATTCTCGTACTTCTCCTCTTGACATTCTTACAGAAGAAACTTTTTCAAAAACCCAAAACTAATATTCTTCCTGTGCAATTTATGAATGGAATATAGATGGTGTTTCAGAACAAAACCTCATAAACATTCTAACTCAAATGATTATGCTTGCTAATACTTATAAAACTATTCCTGACACTTCTGATCATTTTGTTGCCTATCTTTTAATAGTCGGATTTACAGGCCAGCTAAAAGGATGGTGAGATAATTACCTGAATGATGAGCAAATATCCCAAATTTTAAATGCTTATAAACTTGACCCTTTTGGCCAAAAGTATCGTTGATGAAAATGACCAACCCATTCAAGATGCTATTAATACTTTGATATTTTCTATATCCCAACATTTTCTAAGAGAATTTGCATTTAAAATTTAGGATATATATACACGCATAATCCAAGTAGGAAACTCTAGTCCGTGACTTCAACAGGAAATAGGAAAGAATATTTTCTTTCTTTCTGCTTTTCTATTCCAACGCCAAACGAGCATTCTATATTTCCGCGGCAAACGTCCACATATAATCAATTTCAGACTTTCCTTTAATAAATCTTGGGTCGGGTTTCATTCAATGGGCTCAAACTCGAGACATATTTTAACACAATTAAAGACTTGAAGTTAAAACCACATTAGAGCTGCAACAATCCATTTAGGAAACAAGTGGATTGGACACTTAAAGCTTTGAGTAGTGTCAGAGAAGTCAAGTTATCGAGGTGCATCTGTAGAGAATTTGGTCTAACAAATTCTAGAGATCTTAAATCCAGGAGTTCGGCTACGTGTGGGACGAATTAACATCCCATACGCCCTTTCGATACCACAACCCTGGTTGAAAGGCCCTGGTTGAAAGGCACGGGCGAGTGCTTGCTCCATCTCATCTTTCTTATGCCAATTGCAAAATCAAGCATAGCAGAGCTGACGGTTGCAGAAAAAAAAACATTGGTCATCTTATGAACTCCTCTGCTCTTCACCTTGAAATTGTCATCCAAACAGAGACGCAAGTAGATCTTCATATACGTTGGTAAATCAACAACAAAAAGAACACAATCAATGCATACAGCGTAAGCTGGAGCTCAGTCCGGGGAGGAAGAAAAATCAGTGATTTACAGTGCAAAGTACAAGCTTGCTTAAATTAAGCGCAGGAAACAAAATTACAACGCTAAAATCAGAGAATTGAAGCAAAATATGTCTTCTTTGAAGGATTGGAGTAGAATGACAAAGTAAGATAAATAGGAGGATAGAAGGCATTGGACTTAAGGTAACAGTGCCTTCAGCCAAATTAAACAAGGATATTCGCAGTTCAAAGGAGAATTTCAGCGAACAAAACATGTAGATCAAGCTCAAAAGCACATCAAGGCAAATCTAAGATGTGTATAAGTGTATCGCTGAATTGGTTAAAAGTCAATCAACTGCAATTGTGAGATATTTGGGTACCGAGTGTCTTATCCCTACGTTGTGTCCAGTCCCCTACAAGAAAGGATAGACGGAAGGCATTTGCTAGAACTAGTAGTTGAACCATCCCGACAGCAGAATTTTTTACTCGATCAAAGACTATATTTGCACTGAGCAAAATGGCTGATTGTGTTGTCACGTCCGCAGCGCAAAAGCTTGGCTATTTGCTCTTCTTATGAAAATACAGTTTCTATCTGGGGTGAGCGCCCATGTTCAAGATTTGAGAGTCGAGCCAATGAGAATGCCGTGCTTCTTAAAAGATGCAGATTCAAAACAAGGAAGGTACGAGACAGCGAGACGCCAAGTAGCAGAAATCAGAGAGGCAAGCCTATGCGTAGAGGACAACGCAAAACTTTTAACTAGGCGACCCCGATTGCAAGATTCGAGGTGCTATGGATGACATGGCAGTTTCCTTTCCCTATCTCGAACATCACAAGTGACCCTAGCCGAGCCCATTTGGGATTGAGTGTTTCCTTTATTTATACCCAATCGATGATCATCTCCCACATTAGGCCAGAGGCGGGAAGATATTTGCCGAAGCAGCAATTGTTAAAGTCGAAATATCCTGCAGCTATTTGTATTCTGGTTTGTTGGACATCTAGTCGTTGATCAATGTAAAACGTGTTGTTTTCAAACATCCTTTGGAAAATCAGACAGCAAAAGGACAAACTGAGAATGAACCATAACACAAAAAAGGAGTGGCACACTGCCACTACCACATAAAAGCAACGGCAAGTGTCGGAGGCCTTCAAAATTTCGAAAGTTTCTCAGGCGAGCTCAACCCTAGGTGTGTTGAACATTGATGATTTATCCAAAACGCCAAGATGGTCATTTGACTTCTTACTAACGTCGTGGGCGTGCGATTTGGGCCGTGTTGATCCTCACCTCGGATTCCATGCTCGTTTCATAACCCTTAACCAAGCTGATGTCAAGAAAATTATCCAAAAAGTCATACTTATTTTACAGCAGTCAATTCAATCATAAACCTTTCAATTATATCATCTTAATTATAAACCTTTCAATTATACCAATTTTGTCATAAACATTTTGATGGTCTGTAATTTAATGCTCTAAACCTTCTAAGATTTGCCAATTAAGTCATTTTGGCCAATTTTGGACAAAAATCGCTAACATTGAAGTCTAGTCAACGCTGGCTATTTTACATGACACAGCTGGCGCTGATGTAGACAATTTTTATAATTTATAATTTTTAAATTTTTTTCCTTTTCCTTTTTTTCATAATTTTTTCTTTTTTCGTTTTCTCTTTTTCCCCTCCGTCTACATCATTGAGCCTCGTCAGGCAAGGGCCACCCTCGGGTGAGAAACACCCACGTTTAAGGTAGCCTAAGGTCGGCAAGGGCGGCCCTTGCTTGAGGCCAACGGAGATCATCGACGATCAACAAGGCCTAGCAATGGCCGGTAGAGGAAAAATGGGAAAAAGAAAAAAAATTTATAAAAATTATCCACGTCAATGTCAGCCATGTCATGTAAAATAGTCAACACTGACTAGACTGCCACATCATTAATTTCAAGCCAAAATTAACCGAAAAAACTGAATTGGCAAATTGTAAGAATGTTTAAGACTAAATTAGTGTTAACACCTAAATTTTGGCCCACCATTTAGAAATATTTGCACAAAAATTAAGAATTAATTTTTAACCCCTAAACAAAAATAATATAATTAATCGACATAGCATATAGTTTATTCATTGCATTTGGCATTGGACCGGCAAATGGGCTTAATAGAATTTAATTGAACTGGAGTTAATGGACTCAAGTGCAGAGGCTCTGAACTCAATGGAATTAATTGGGCAAAAGAACACTACAAGTGTCATAAGTTATGTACGGAGGTCACTTTGGTGCCATAACTTTTTTTTGGATCACTTTGGTGCCTAGTCGGAGGAAAAAAGATCACTTAAGTGTCAACTCCGGTAAGTTTGGCCGGAAATTCGACGTAGCATTTTTTATTAATTTCTAATGCCGACGTGGCTCACCGGAGGATGAGTCAGCATGTATAGTCAACATTTTTTATTTTAAATAATTTTTTCCTTTTTTTTTCCTCTTTTTCCTTTCGTTTCTTTTTTTTCTTTTCTCCCCTTGTTGGCCGGTTGCAGGTGGCTGGGCCAGCCACCGGCAAAGCCTGGGAATGGTTGGGCAAGGGCAGCCTTGCTCATGACTGGCGAGGGGCGGCCTCACTAGATTTGGGCGAGATGACCCTCGCCGGTAATAAGCAAGGCAACCCTCGCCGACGACAAGCGAGGCCGCCCCACGCCGGCCATGGGCGAGGCCCCCCTCACCAAATCTAGCGAGGGGCGGCCTCGCCGAATCTGGGTAAGGTGACCCTAGCTGGCGACAGGCGAGGCCGTCCCTCGCCGGCGAGGCCGTCCCTCGCCCATGGCCGGCGAGGGGCGGTCTCACCAGATCTGGGCGAGGCAACCCTCACCGGCAACAGGCGAGGCCGCCCCTCGCCAAATCCGGTGAGGGGCAGCCTCGCCAGATCTGGACGAGGCGACCCTCATCGACGACAGGCGAGCTCGCCCCTCACCCAGCCCTTCCCGAGCTTCGCCTGTGGCCGGCCAGCCACCAGCAACCGGCCGGCGATGGGAGAAAAGAAAAAAAAGGAAAAAGGAAAGAAGAGAAAAAAAAGGAAAAAGTTATTTAAAATAAAAAAAAATGTTAATTGTACATGCTGACTCATCCTTTGGTGAGCCACGTCAGCATCGAAAATTAATAAAAGATGCCACATCGGATTTCCAGCCGAACTTATCGGAGTTGGCACTTAAGTAATCTCTTTTCCTCCAACTTGGTACAAAAGTGATCCAAAAAAAAAAGTTATGGCACCAAAGTGATCTCCGTGCACAACCTATGGCACTTGTAATGTCCTTTTGCCGAATTAATTGGATCAAGCCGTGCGAATTAAAGACTTGGTCAAACCTATTTATTCCCTGAAATGGTCAAGATTGACATGTGTATTGCGCGTATGATACATCATATTAGGAGATATTGAGATAATATCATGAAAATCTTTTGGTCACATGATTATTAGAAAGAATGAATACAAAGAAAGAGGGCAAAATTGTTATTTGTGGATTGCCTACAAAAATTTGGCCAGGAAACAATCGAAAAGTAAAGCGTTATTGAAGCAAGAATTGAGGAAAGAGAATTCACTAAAGCTGGTGGATATAAACTTGCGGGCAAAGGGATTAAAGAAAGGAAAGAAAGGATTGGTCAGAAGACCTGAGTTCTTGAGAAATAACAAAAGAAGAAAAAGAATAAAAAATATATATGTCAATGCATCCACGATTGGAAACCACGTCACGTTCTTTCTTTGAGGGCCCACGATGTTGTTTGTCATATATAAAGGACTCATTCCAAGACTGGTAGAGGGTAGAGGCCACGATACTAAGAGAATACACGGCCACATAGAATAAAGAAAAAATATCATGAGAGACTTTTCTTTTGGGTCTGACCACATACGCAGCACAGAGAATAGAAAGAGAGGAGAGTGGCTTTGTTTGGCTCGAACGCACGATTGCACCACCGTCGTGCAAAACCAGAAGATGGTACTGATCCTGTTACGTCTCATATCGAAGTTTCTCCCGTCATTGACGCACTGCCTTGCTCTGTCCAGTTTCAATGACGCCTCCTGATTTTGCTCTTGTTTCCCGGAGAACATCCAGCAAGTCGTCAGCCAACTCTCTGACGAAGTCTGCTTTTTGACAACGTTGTTCCTCGCTGTCACATTCCAGTTGAGTCGTCACACGGAGACAACGCGGTCCTCACAGTAGAGCGGTGGAGGAAAAGAGAAGCACATTGAGTAATACATGGCCGAATATGAAATTCTCGGTTGAGGAGACTCTCTTGGCTATTGACCACCGCTCGCAAGAGAAAGGGTTTGGGTCTTTGTTTTTATTTTATTTTCTTCTCACCGAAAACATACAGGTTGAGTTTCATTGTTTGTTCATTGAGAATTTCAGCCATATAGTCAATACAACTCCGGGAGGGTCTCGCACTTCAACACACGTGTGCATTGGCTGCACTTTGTTTGATTGGCATCCTCATTGGCTGCCATAGACATCCACCACCAAGTTCCACACTAGGGTTCCTTTGAGATCGCTAGCCGCCAGCTCCCTCACCGATTCCACGCCGTGAGCTCGCCAACGAGACTGAGTTCCAACGATCCTCCGAGCCTCATCCGCAAGTTATGACTAAGTACGATTCCGATAAGATTACGTGTGTCCAAATTAGATAACGATTTTATCCGATTTGATATAAATTGTTTAATTGCTCAATTCGGATAAATTTTGTTATCTAATTAATTTGATTGAGATATTAGGCATTATCCAATTAGGGTGTTATCGATATGAATTTATTTAATTACTAATTTGATCGGTAAAGATATCAGATCATTTTTTTAATTATTTCAACTTAATATTGGATACTTGTTGTGCCTAAAAATTGCAATAATCTCTAATTTAACCCCTAAGACGATGGGTTATTTTTTACATTATTGTAATCTTTAATTTGAAATCTTCGTGGATCACATGTGTGGATTAGGTAAGTCTTTATCTTTGGATTGGATAACTTGCTTGTCTTAAAAAATACAAAAAGATTCCTTGCTAGGCCTAATAAGATTGTTAGATAATATTGCTTATTTAAATAGTATTAGGGTAAATTCTAGAATAGATTAGAATAGGTTTTAAATGTGATTTTCCTTGGTGGATGGGATTTTAGATAATGCTTGCATGTTTAAAAATGGTTTTCTTAGACGGGATAGGATTTGGTTCGAATTAATCCCTAAACTAGATTAGATAACTATTTTTTTAGATAGCTCAATTAGGGTATTTATTAATTCCGAATTTTAATAAAAATACCAAAAATATCATATGCATGTCATATAGTTTGCATGTTAGGAAATCGCATGTCATGTAGATTAGACTTCATTTCAAGATAAAAGAAACTCCCAAAAATATTTGATTGTTTTGGTGTGACCGATTTCCTTACTTTCTTGGAATTTGCTTGCTTTGTTATTTGAGTGTTAATTTCATTAATTGCACACCTGTATGATCACCACCTGCATGTTAGTGAATAAGTTAAAATCAATTCAAACTACCTGCAAAACATTTTTTGAAAAATAAAAGAGAAAAGGTACCGAAAGGACATTAGAGTAATCTAGTGTAATCAAGTCCTTGAATCGTTCGTAGGAGTAAAGTAGAACCCCCGATATTTTACTTGGGTTTCTAATCAACTTACCAAAAATAGATTAGTTCAATCTTGCATGTTAAAAACTCAAACCTTAATACACGAATTGGTATGGGTTTGAGAGAACCCAAGTTAAACCTACCCATAAGTGGTGCACCCAAGAGTAGGTCGCGACAACTAGCAACTCATCACAAGGTTTAAAACTAAATTTAGCAAATTGTTAAAAGATTTAGAACTAAATTAACACGATCGAAAGATTTAAAACTGAATTGGCCACCATCCAATGTATTTAGGACTTTTTGGACAATTTTCCCACTTTATGTCCTAGGTGAGAAAGTCCATTCTTTTCATTTTTGCGTGGACAATGTAGGTTCTTAAATAAAAGTCTTTTGAGCCAAAATTTCCTTCCCTCAATCTGAAATTTGAAATCATAAGTACCACTTTTTTTGATATGGAAAACCAAAATTTTTTGCTTTCAAAATAATATACGTTGGATTTGGCAAAAGATCTCCAGGCAGAACAGAATCTTCAGAGCAATTCTAGCAGAAAGGGCCTCAAAGGAGATACTGAAGAAGTACAATTGTCTCATACACGTAAGTCGAATGTGCTAAATGCGAGTGACGGGCAACTTTTTTTTTTTTTTTTTTGATCGAAATAAAGCTGCATTTCATTTAAGTAGGAGAACAAAAAAGGCCCATTAAATGGGTTTCAGTACACAAAAGGTCTAAAAGAGTTTGAGGAGGCGAAACAACTCAATTTGAAGGTAGGGAATTGCGTCCGTGGGCTTTAGCGGCCCAGTCCGCAACAAAATTTGGACGGGCAACTTTACACGTCTATTTTAAACAATCAAATAGGTGGAAAACAATTCATACTTTGTCAATCAAAACAAAGAAGACTAATTAATCAGGATGGAGCTCAACTAGATACAGTAAGTCAAAAGCAACCTATCAAAATGACAGGCTAACAGGATTCAACTCCACTAGTTGAACTTTTCAGAACTACAATATGGACATAACAGCTTATCTGTGGTCACCATTTGATCTTATTTCCCTTTTCAACCCAGAAAAAAAAAACAGGGTAGTCCATAACCAGTGAGCCTAGTTACCGTTCTTGCCTTTTGCAGAGAAGAATCTGCTGAATCCCCCCCTCATTTGCTTCTCCGGCGTTGGAGAAGAGGAAGATGAGGAACCTGATGAGGTGGCTCTGTGTTTCGGATGCTTGGAATCGACAGGAGATCTCAGAATGTTTTCTTCCACGTCAGATGGTGTACCTGGGGAATCACACAGGGCCAGTGCAGATTCAGAACTCTCTCTGTTCAAATTATATGAAACGACACTATCCAGCTCAGCATATTCCACGCTTTGCAAGTGCGTGCTAGTACTTGTTGGTTCATCCTTAACAGTTCCTTCAGCTTCTTGACTGATTTCATCTGTTGGCACACTCGAGAGGTCTGTTTGGGGACATAAAGCTTGCAACTGTTTGCCGAGAAGAAATATGGTTTCTTGGCACTCTGCTAGCTTCTCTGCTGCTGCTGATATTTCTTTCTCCTACGAGAATGAAAAAAAGTTTTAAATTCCGCACTCAACAATCATGAACAGCATGTCATTAAGAGAATCAGGGGACCAGTAATTCAGATTTAATTTATTAGCTACTTATTCTTATGCAGGCATGTCAGATATGACCACACCCAATCAGATCTAAAACCTAAAAGAATAAAACAATATGAATTTTTTTAAAAATTTCCCGGGCACTCGTTAAACAATCAAATATGGAAATATTGCAGTTTTCAATACATTGATTGTTTTCAATATTCTGTGTTTAGTTTTTGCTAAAAAGTTCACCCAACCTTGAGAACTTGCCCTCCATCTCTTTTATTTGTCTGCCTTTATACACCCATAGTAATGGTCATTATGCATAACATATGGAGGGACCTTTCAAAAGAATCGAAATTTGAAGCCACATAGATATTCTAAATCCCAATTAGTGCACTTCAACCACATGGAAAAAGATGAGGCAGTTCTATCCTTATGAGTAAACCCCATCTTATTCTCTTCAAATGTCGAAACATACAACAGGTCAAGGAGCAATGGCAAAATAAACAGAGTAAGATGAAACACATATTTTTGAATAATAAGCTGGGTATAAATCTTAGGAAAAACTGGTGGTAGAAAAACCTTCTCCAGTTAAATGACAATTAACCCTGCAAAAGTTACTGTTCAGGCTCTTAAAGTTGAGTGCAAACCATTTGTTCAAATGATTTAAGCTATTAGAGAACGGCAGAAAATATATTCCACATATTAACACAGCCTCCGGAGAAGGCTGCCAACTATGAAGAAGGCCTTTGACCTTGAACTGGGCTCTGTATAATACAGGAAAAATCCCATAAATGCATGAAAAGGGAAGTATGAACATTTTAACTCGGGACCACTAGCTTTGGTACCATCTTAAAACTGAAGTTACCAGAGAACAATATAGAATATATTTGAATTCTTAGTACAGAGGCCACATGATTTAGGGGTATACAATTGAATTGATTGAAAGCAGCCTCACCTGTTTGGTCTTACTGTCAGCACCGCTCTCAATTAAGCAACTTTCAGCCCTATAATAAGAGGAAAAACACAATTTACCATTATACATGATCATAGTGAGGCATATGAATTCCCTGTCACTGCTATCAAACATTTGGAGCCTATTTGGGGGACCCTAGCCCCTTAGCTTTGGAGGAAACTATAGCTTTTAAACACTCGCAGCGGAACTAAAAGTTGTTGAAGAGAAAACAATGATCTTCAGCAAAAACTAAAACAAAGAGCCAGTAGATTATTCAATAATAGACCTAATAGGGCAGGCAGGGCCACTGTCCCTTGGTCACTCCACAATGTAATTTTCGTCATAATTTATGATAAACCAATGATGTAATTTCTTTACTTTTCCATAAGATTTAAAAAATACTTTATCCGCCACTCCAATCGCTTCCATTCCAATTAAAAGTTTTAGATCAGCTGTTTCATCAATACTCTCAAGTTTTCAAACTCAAACGAGCATAAAAGTGAAGGAAAAATGGGGCAAAAGAAGCATGCAGTCACATTAATGCTGGAACTGGCCAGCAGTGATACTAGCAAAGCAAGAAGCTTAAAGGAAATCTATCGGAGGAGTGTCTAAGTAAAAGTGCTAACCTCTGCAACTGCTCTTGAAGATCTTTACATCTGGCCAAAGCATCCTGTCGACTCCTTTTTTCTCCCTGAAGCTCAGTATTCAAACTCTCTGTTTTTGCTCTCAGAATGTTTACCTCAGTTTCTAGTCCTTGTGCTCGTATTTCTAGTGACCTGTATGACTCTGCCATACATTTTAGCTGTGTTTCTGCTAAGCTATTTGACTTTTGAGCAAAAGCCAACTGTGATTTAACTTCTGCAAGCAGCTCCTCAGTTTCCAGAAGCTGAGTCTTTATTGTCTCCAAATTTTGATTATATCTGGCTAAATCTGATGCCATATTTTCTTTCTCCAATTTCAGGTTCTCGTACTCTTCCAATGAGACCTTGCGTTGCATTGCATTAGCATCATATCCTGAAGCTAAATTGCCACAATCAGGGACTTCAGGGTTAGAGGATGTATCGGATGCATTACCACATCTATTCTGATAATTCTCTCCTGAAGAATCAGGCTGAACCGTCTTATTCTCAGGTAGAGCGACCTTGTCTATGCAATCAGGGCTGTTCATTGCTGATCCAAGATCCTTGTAGCCAAGGATGTTGAAATTGAGCTCACTTGCCTTTGTCAATACACTAGAGAGGTCGAGGACAAAACTCGCCAAACTTGTCTCTCCATGTAAAACTTTCTGAAAGGTGACAAGGAACTCTTCAATTTTCTGGCCAAATACATCAGCATCACCAGTTATGTCATGGACTGTCAGGGCCTCTTTGCGTAGCAGAAGCACGAACTCATTTATATGAGATATAGCATCAGCCAAATCCTGAGTTTTTACTTGAACAGCTTCCACGGCTGGGTCACTGTCTTTGGACAGGTTGGCATCCTTTTCAGTGGTAGTGACAGCTTCTTCAGAACAGGCTTGCATATAGCATGAGGTATTAGAGCTACATTTCTTTAGAGACACACTTTGCTCCCGCAATGTAGCAAATGCATCAAGCATTACTTGTTTAATATCCTTCAAAATTTTGTCCATGTCATTCTCTTTGCATACAGACTCAAGCATTGAGCAAATTCTCAATTGCAACTCCATCAGCGGCATCTGATCCACACAAACATCATTATTTACAGATGGTAATGCATCAGGAGAAATCAGAGTTTGCACGGAATCTGAATCTTCCTGGATCTGCATTGCAATAACGTCATCCACATTCTTTAATGCCCTGTTGTCAGAATTAGCAGAACAGGAGACCGCTTCATTTGAATTGTTTGGTAAACTAGCCAGCTTCTCCATTTCCAAGAAGTCATCCATGAGCTCTAAGCGACTTGTATCATCAACTTTTTTTGGTTCTGGTTTCCTATCTTTCTTAAATTGGGAAAGCTCAGAAACAGACGTTGTTGCCCATGAGTCAGCACAACTCCTCCCATCATCATTTCCATCTTCTGACATCGACGTCAGGCTAGGTGGATTGCTTGCATTATGACTTAAGGAACCTCCAGCAGGGACCACAACAGCAGATTTTGGTGAACTTCTTTCTTGACTGGTAATTTGGAGTTGCGCTTCTAGGATCTGAAGCTTGCTGGTGATCTTAGCACACATGTTCCTTGAAGTCTGCAATTCGGTATTACGGGCAGCCAAAGCTTCTTTTAGCATCTTCATCTCCTCTTCCATAGCCAATAAACGTTCTGTGAGGAATTCGTTCTCTTTGTGAAACTTTTGCACATTGTCAAGAGAAAATTCCAATTCATGGGAATAATGAGGAGAAGGAGGCTTGACAGGAGATCTCTTCAGCTGCGATTCTCCATAATCTCGTCCTAAGCTCTCAACCTCTAACTTCATTTGTGCAAGTGCTGCCGGACCAGGCAATCTCTTGCGCACTAAGCCACGTAGCCTTTGGCACTCTGCCTCTAGCTTATTTATCTTTTTAACACCCTCCATATGCTGTTTGTTAGCTGCTTCTGCAGACCTCATACTCAGGTTCTTCTCTTCATTACGGATTTCGAGCTCTTTCGAGACTACATGGACTTCATATTTAAGTGTACCTATTTCCCTCTTGTATGACTCAATACTACTCTTCAACATCTCTATATCAGCCTCTGCCTGTGATTTCTCTTCACTCATCTTAATGAGCATGTTAGAGCGCTCTTGCAATGACCTCGAAATTGCCGCATTCTCAGCAGCAGATTTGAGCAATTCCTGATCCAGATTCATCATCTTCACTTCAAGGTCATGCTTAATGTTTTCCCATTGCTTTGTTTTGGTGAGGACAACTTCCTGCAAATTCCTTTCATGATCTTCCTTAAGATTTCTAATTTGCCTCATGCACTCCTTCAGAGCTCCATCTAGATGTGATGCCCGGTCTTCAGCAGTGAGTTTTGATAGTGTGACAGACTCCAAATTACTTTTCAATGCAAGGGCTTCTGCCTCAGCCTTTTCCCACCCTGTCCAACAGATTTAAAAGTTAGAACATGAACAGCCAACCCCCCTGGATATCCCTATCTAAGCGCCATCAATATGGCATCATTTTTCATCTCTAATGACACAATCAAAAGCAATACCTGAGACAGCATCTTCAGCAACTTTAGCATGCTGTTTTGCCAGGATGTCCTTGGCTGTTATCTCCGAATTAGCAGTGGAGAGCTGTTCGTCTAAATCCTTAATATGGTCATCTAATTCCTTAATATGGTGCTCTAATGTCTGTACTTGTTCCTCATAAAATTTCACTTGATCTTCTAAACCAGTTAGATGTGTATATGACTCAACAGAGATTTGAACATAATTTGGTTTTTTGTAGGTCTCCTGTTGTCAAAAACAAAACAGCATAAGATTTAGATGAAAACAACAAAAAACAAGAAAATGGTTTGTCAAACTACACAGAAGAGAGCGAGGTAGCTTCACCCAGTCAATCATACAAGAAGGTGGAGCACATGAACTTTAAAATAAAGGATTAGCAAGGCAAAGAGAAGGATGAAGGACATTAAACATGTGGAGGAGATGTTCATCAATGAGCTTCTAAACCCATTTTCCAGTATATGGTATTCTATAATGATGAGTGGGCATAAAAGTTAATGGCTTTTTAATTGTATACTTTGACAATGTACTTATGTTGAAGAGATATCATCTTAGACAACAAGCCCTTGAATTGAATCATAACCTTAGTAGAAAGACCCTATATCATTCAAAATGCTGGTAAACAGTAATGAATTCATGTCAGCAAAATGACTGATAGATTTGTCCATGTTTCCATTCAATGAGCAAGCATGTCTTATATTCATGTTAAGTACCCTTAAAAAAATTAACAGAAATTATCCAGATTTACCAGCAGCCATATAACTCTGAAGTTTCAGCAATAACATGAATATTTAACGCAGGATACTGAATAATAATTGGCGCTATGAATACTTGGAAGGCTGAACAGAAAATGGATGCTAACAAGATCTCAGTTATGGGGGGACAACGTCAACAGCATTAGAACTAGTGCATTTTTATTTCTCAAACAAGATCTTCATGTCTTAACCAACCTGATCACTCTGGGACTTAGGCGGTGGTAGTGAAGCACCAGCAGAATCTAATATAGCTGCCGCCTTTTCAACCGCTGCCTTCTCAGCAGCTGCCTTATCTGATGACTTTCTCTTCCAGGGCCAGCTTCGGCGTTCCATTTGTGACACAGAAAGTTGCACTCTAGAAGTTGAAATAGTATAAAGTAAGAACCATGTCACTAGAGAGAGAGGAGAGAGAGAGAGTTTTGTAACAGATTAGTGAAAGCTAAATCAAGCATCACCCAGTATTAAGATCTAGAATGCCTTGCAACTCCTCAAGTCCACAACAACAAACTCAAAAGCACAAACAAGAGATCTAACCCAGTTTGAGTCCTCGCATTTCAGTTGTCAAAGTAAATCATTTGAAAAGAGCACATCAACACTCTAAAATTAGCTGCCAGACAACATGTAATTCACCATTGTAGATGCCCAGTTACATTATCAACATTTCGAGTTAACAGCTCAAAAAAGTCCAACCAGCGCCGTGAAACACTGCATTCCGTACAAGGGCACTTCCCAGATTACTATGGAATTTTCCAACAGGGTACAAGTTAGTTGAAGCAAATTGCAGAATCTTGAGAGATCTATCACAGACATTAGAGACAGAATTTCCTAAAATAAAGAGAAACATTAACGGATGAAACATGGGTTTTTCGACCCAAAAGAAAAAACATGGATTTCTTTCCTTTTTTCTCTCCAGAAGCATATGTTCAAGAGGATGAAAATACAAACGCCCTTTTACCTCGTGAACTAATTCGTAAACGGTCACAGCCTCATAGGACCGTGGTTCAGACGGTAATCAAATCGACCAAAATCCGAGATATTACACAGCATGGAAAGTCTCGAGCAGCAGCACTAGCAGACTGACAAGAAAGCGTGAACTCCGCAATCCAAAGAAGAATTTGTCAAATCAAACATTTTGGACCGAATCAAGGAGATTATGAAACAATAACAGACCTCAAATGCCAAAGAAAACAATTGAGTACCCAAAAAAGAAAAACCAAGAAGCGCCGACCAGAAATGGTACGAGAAACCGTCATTCACAATTCACATAGAGCAAAAGGGCAAAGAACCTCTCCGACATACAGAAAGGACACGCAAAAAAAAGAAGCTGCCTCAAAACAACACGAACCACCCGAGAATGAACACGAGAGACGACACCCAGTTCCGGTTCTCACTCCATTGTCAGCCAACGAGCTCAAACAGATTCGCAGCAATGCGGATGCAGGAATTGCCTGGACTTGACAAAAGTTCCTGGTAAAATCGGACTCACCCGGAGCAAATGCAGCTGCGAAGAAGCTGAGCGGAGCCGACCCAATGCGAATGCAGCTCGCAACAAAGATCTAAGCACACACACACAGACGGCTTCTCCTTCCTCTCTTGTTAGATTAAATCAAGTCCTCACAGACAGACAGATAGACAGACAGACAGACAGAAGAGAGAGAAGGGCAGTTATGGTGGTGGAGGAGGAGGAGGAGGAGGTGGGGTGGTGGTGGTGATGGTGGTGGTGGTGAAAGTGGTGGGTGAAATGAGATATTCAGGCTTAGGTGTCACTTGAAAGAGAAGACGTTGGAAAAGCTCCAAAATAACATTACCTTTTCTTTTTTCCTTTTTTTTTTTAAATTAATCAATTTGCACTTGTTTATTTATTGTTCTGCAGGAAGAGACAAAGACAATATAGAAGTTGGGGAATTTTTTTATCATTGAGTTTTGTGCCCAAGCTCGACTTCCATGCAACCTCGGTACATGTGTCCGTTTTCACTAACAGTTGAAGCCCGCCAAGGAAATTTGATCCCAATAAGTTTCCTAATCCGTGCAAATTTCCCAATAGTTCGAGTCAGGTTTTCTAAATTGGGTTTCCTTATGTTGAACTCCGATATTATAAAACGAAGAGGGGGTGCTGTTTTTGCCCATCAGCGATTAATTCTGCTTGTAATTTGCATCGGGAGACATTGCAAGTGCTTTTGAAGCTGATAAGTTTAATGGCGAGATTTGTGTCTTTCTCTGTAAGATCGAGAGATCATTTCGCAAATAAATCGTGAGGGTTAAATACTGTGTGAGCTTCATGGTGTATTTGAGAGCCGAAAAACACAGAGAATGTCCGAGCGACTCAGGTGTGATCGCAATATTCGCCGTATGGCTTGATTTACAGTGGAACCAACTCCTCTCCTCGTGAATTAAATCATATTTATCGAACCACGTAAGTTCGGTGTCTGTTTTATTTTCTTATTCCATTTGGTATCATATATTTAATAGCATGTTTCAGCGTCACTGAGAGATGTGCAGGGCTTGTCAAGAGACGTAATCACACCAACACTTTTGCAAATGGAGAAGAGGGATCGAGATAGTGATTCCAAACTCGAATTTTTTTTTTATGGAAAATTTTCTTCCTATTCTTGCTATCCAAGCAAGCGGTGGTAATTTTGTAAGGTGCTTGGGTGGGTGTCAGTCACAGAACAAAGGCATTATAAAACATAATGAATATATGTATTATAAGGTGACAAATGGGTGGAGGGGCAGGGAGGTGAAATGACGGGTTTGCCCCCAGATGGTGGGGACTGGGGAGGGAGCGGGCGATGATTGGTTGGCGATGGCGAGAGGGGAATCCCGCACGCGTGTGGCGGAAGCAAGAGAGGGAGCGGAGGGAGAAGGCGCTGAGCTGGATCCGACATTTTGGGTCGCGCGTGCGACGACGACCACCGTCGCTCTTGGCTTCCCCCAAACTCCCCAGCTCACCACGCGCGTGTGCCGCGCTGTTCCGTTGCGGCTGCACCGTAGATCTCGTGCATCCCCCTCCCCCGCCATGCCATCTCGGCCGTTCGTCGACCACCGGGCTGGTTTGACACGGTCTTTGGTTTTGGACGCACCAGATGGAGGAAACGTAATCGGGGTCGAAACGAGTTCACAGACGAGGTCGAATCAAATTAAATGACATTTCGAAGCCAAACCGAATCGAACTGGATTGAATGAATTAGTTTGGTTTGGTTCGGTTCTATTCTCGCCCTAAAGCGCGTTGATTTACAGCGTGAGTATTATTTTACGAGTCATTAGTTTATTCAATTGATTAATTGTGTATTAGCGTAAAAGTACACATCTATTGGATGAAGAATCAATTATACAACTAGAACGGTGAAAATGAGAAGGAGAGAGATGGTGATAGGAATCGCACGCCGATTCCAAAAAAAAATCATACAAGCAAAAAACTCTCATTGTTTGGAAATTAGTAAATAATATACTAAAACTATTCACACCGAGAAATTGCTAGTTCTTCGATAATAAAAAGGCATCATAGATTCGGAAATTAATGTTTTGAAAATCAAATACTCACTCATTTATATATATTTAATAAGAACTATGAGACACTCATTAACAAGATTATATAAGTGCTTTGAAGGATTGTAACAATTTATCAAATCATTTAGAAGCAGTGATTTTTGAAAAGAAAAAGGCACAAGAGGTCCCCGAACTTTTGCCATATACTCAATTGGTTCCCTAAATTTGTTCTGTTGCAATTAGATCCCTAGGTTATATGCTTTTTGTTTGACTTAGTCGTTTTGTTAAATATGTAAATAGAGCACTGATGCGGAATGTTACGTAGACACCACATAAGCACTGACTTGACTAACTAGGATGACATGGAATTATTTTTTGATTTAGCACTAACATGGCTAAGGAAAATTCAAAATTTCAAAAAAACATCACCAATATTCATACACATAGAAGTGACAATTGGCTGGGCGGGCAATGGCGGTTGCGATTCCTAAGTTGGTGAGGCACGACGAGGGCTGTCAAGTGTTTGTCAACCTCTGATAACTACCACACAACCTCTGTTGCTTTCCAATCGAGCACTTGTAGACAAAAAGAGGATGAGACATAGAGAGAGAAGAAATCACAATAACCACCTAAATCGATGTAGCTAGGGTTATGCAACCCTAACCAAAATAACTTGGACTCAGGTAAAGTGAACCTCGATGACACATCGCCTCCCCCGTAGTTTGCCGCCACCTCGATCCCTGTACATCTTTTCCCAGTTCACGAGCGGGACTTATATTTATTTTCTTCTTTAATTTATGTTTATAAGTCAAGATGCCACATATTTAGCAATATTTAAGTGCCACGTCGGTATTTAAGTCTCATTTTTAACGGAAGAATCAATTTGAATGAAAATATATATAGTTTAGAGATCCAACTAAAAATTCTGGTAATTAATTAAATATTTTTCAGAAATTTTCAATATGTTTATCCCATGGCAGGCCACTGGGGAGGAACAACAACCTACAGTTTCCAGTTTAGAGACTGTTTGAAAATATAGGGACACGTCCATCCTGATCCTATGCTCCTAGTTGGAGTAGGCTGCAATACGCTAGTCCTATATCTATCCCTAGCCCTAGCCCTAGTCCTAGTCCTTGTCCCACAGACAAAGTCAATATCCTCGAAAACGGCTGATCTGATCCCACCAATTCTATTTGATATTTGCTAGTTTACTTGAATTCTGCCCATTTTGGTTGGATAATTACGTAATTTCACAATTTATGTTGCAGCTTTCTTTGAAGGCAAATTCTTGCAAAGAGAAAAGGGTGTTTATCGAAAGAAATATCAGCAAATGTTGCAATTTCATCCCTGTATCATCGAAAATATGTAATTTGTATCTTCGACAAAACACCTAATTCATAGAGACCATATTACCCTCAACCTACTCCGTTCTCTCTCTTATATGCACCCCCACTCTCTCTCCCGCTCGCTGCTCTTTTGCCTGTCTGCTCCCTCTCTCTGGCCAATGCCACCCCTCCTATTTACGCAATCGCCTCTTTGAAAACAACACCTCCAACTCGCCATTGCAAGTCAGTGTCCCTCTCCCAACCTTGCCCCTCTAGTTCCATTTAGAGTTTCTCGCTCTCAATCCTCTATACCTCCAGGTCTCTCTTCGCCATAATGCTGACGTCGCATTAGCATGACCAACATCAAGCTCGAGCTTGCGTATGATCGGGGTTGCACTAGAGTTAATTAGATATCTGTGTTCGAGCCATCCGAATCTAGACCTTGTGGTCGACGCTGCAGCGAAGCTCGAGCACCTCAATAGATTTGTTGAACACAATAGATTTTTTACCTTTTGACCATTTTCGTTATTTTGTAGTTCACCTTCACATGCCACAAGAGTCCCTATCAATAAGGTTTGCTCTTGTTGTTGAGTTGCTTGTAGACAACTCCTAATATTGGCTAAGCCTTTGGGTTTTGCTTTTGGAAACTCGTCAATTTCTTTGCCTTTGTCTCTTCTAGTGGAGACGCATTTTCCTCGTAAGAATTCTCATGTGATAAAATCCGGTAAGGAATTGGAGGTACCATTTATAAATTCAATATCAAAATCAGAAATAAATAATATGGCTTGCCATATGGTGAAAATCTGTTCTGAAGTAATATTTTGAACAATCTTTTGTAAAACGTCTTTTGCTAATTTACAATCAATTCGCAATAAAAATTTTTGGTTCAAAAGATCTCCTTGAAACTTGGATATAGATAAAACAATGGCAGGAATTTCCTTTTTTATAGTGAAGTAATTCTTTTGATAGTCATTCCAGTGTTTGAAGACAAATTGAATAATTTGTTCTTTGTTGTCTTTAGACTGCTTTAGAATTCCTCCGTATCCTATATATGAAGCATCCGTTTCAACAATTTTGAAAGCAAATGGGTCAGTGAGATGTAAACAAGGAATCTCTTTGATGCTATGTTTGATTTGCTTGACAATATTGGTATGAATCGAGGTCCAAGGTGGAGGTTCCTTTTTAAGACTCTGGTGGAAAGGTTTGCAAATTATGTTGATATTTGGAAAAAAAAAAATCTATAACATAATTCAAGCTCTCAAGAAATCTTTGTAATTGATTCTTATCTCTAATTTCGTCAAGAAATTTTTTAGCAAAAAGTATTGATATTTCAATGGGTATAATGTTCCTAAATGAATATGATGTCCTAGAGATCTGATTTTGGTTTGAAAAAGGGATATTTTAGTTGGTGAAATTATCAAACCATTTTTCTTAACAATGTTAATAAAATGATTAATATGTTTAAAATGTTGGTCAATGTTGGAGGAGAAGATGAGAACATCGTCTATGTATATAATGATATAATCAGAATGTGGGTTAAAAATGTCATTTATGATTCTCTGAAATTTAGATGGGATATTTTTTAATCCAAATGGCATGACATTCCATTCATACCATCCAAAGAGGACGGTGAAGGCAGTTTTATAGCTGTCATTTTCATTGATTTGTATTTGCCAAATTCCTGATTTGATATCAAATTTAGAAAATTCTTTTGAATTGTGTGTAATCTATTCAATAAGTCCTTTTTATCAAGAATTGGATATCTTATCCATTTCAAAGCTGTATTTAAAGGTTTATGGTTGATTATCAATCTTGGAACTTCTCTTTCTAATTCAGCATTTTCGTTGACATAGAATGCAGAGCAACTTTAGGATGATTGACTCTTTCTAATGAGATTTTTATCAAGAAGTTCCTGGATTTCATCCTGACAGAAATTCATGACTTCATGATTCATTTGGGAAGGTCTTGCCTTGGTTGAGATTTATTTTTTAGAAAATCTTGATTCAAAGGGTAGGTCCACTATATGACATTTCCTAGATCAAAAAAGCATTAGGAAGTATCGAACATATAGAACTTTTTATGAAAGTTTCAAGATTAGCAATTCTTTTCTTAATTGTAGGATCAGAAAGATTTTGCTCAATCCTTTTATATTCAAGGTCTTCTTTTAAATATTAAAGGTGGTTTTCTTTATTTTGGATCATACAATTTATTTCAGAAATGGATTGTTCCTAAAGTGTATCTAAGTTCTTGGTTTGTGGTTTACTTATAAAATTAAAAATTATTTTTCTCTTTAAAGATTTGGTCTCGATACCATCATTATTAACTTTAAAAGGTTGTATAAGTCCTATAAAAGGAGTCCCTAAGATGACATTCCGTTTAATACCTTTTACTATTTCAACTTCTAAAGTCTTATAATTAATATGGAATTTATTTCCTAATGCTGATTTGAGTGATTGGGTTGATTTTTTCAAAATATTTGATCGGTATAAGACCTTCTCTAATACAGTTGAGATATGCTCATGTATCAAAGAGTGTTGTTGCATTTAAAATGAAATCATTATTAATTCTTATAATGATATTTATAAACCATTTTCTCGTTGTTATTTCTTAAAGCATGAGTAAAATGTTTGGATCGGATGGGTCGGTACTAGAATTGAATTGAGATTCTGAAGATTCTTTAATTTTTTTCTTTTCCTTTCATAAAATTGGATTTTATCTCTAGAATTTCCTTTTGCATCTCAATTTGGGTAAGCTTGAGATTCTGAATTTCTTGCTTTTGATAGTTGATCTCTTGATTAAGATCGTTCATGGAAATAGGTCAAAAAACAATTTTCTTCACTCTATCGAGTGGTAGAAAGATTATAATGGGCATTAGAATGCTATTTGGAGGTTATAGAAGATTGGAGATCACTAAGATATTTAATTCTATCTTTAGGATCAACAATTTGATCAATTGTTTGTAAAAAAATTTCTTCTTCTTTTGTTAGGACATTTATTTCAAAAAGATCTTGGGATTCTTCTGATTATGAAGAGGAAGTGGTTTCAATATCATTTACCTGAAGTCCATTTTCTTTAGATTCATCGGAGGAACTGCTATTAGTTTCAACCATGATTTAACTAAGATGATTAAGAGTTTCCTCGTCTAGATTTAATTCGTTAAATTTTTTTACTTATTTTGCAACATCTGGAAGTGTGTCCTTTCTTTCCATAGTTGTAGTATTCATTATTTTTTAAGGATTTATTTTTGTCATGACCTTTGCTAATGTTTTGGTTATCTTTCTTTTTGTTGAATCATCTCCTAGTCCTTTTGGCTTCATGTTCCGGAGGACATTAGCCTGAACATTTAGATTTTGAAGATTTTGAAATTTTAAAGGAGGGGTCATATTGGGCACAAAAATCTCCTAATCCGTTAATAGAGTTCTTTTGTTACTTTTTGATTTGTTTTTGCAAATGTATATTGGTACATTGTGTTCCTATCTTATAAACATAGGAGGTTAATTTGCGATAAGAAAGGAGGCCATATGGGATTTGTTCTCCATATTCTTCTCTTATTTTATTACGAACTTGTTCTCCTATCAATTTTGGTAGACCAGCAAAAAACTTTTCTTTCTAGAAAGGTTGATTACAATCTGGTCTAAGGAAAACTCTTTGTCAGAAGATTTCTTTGTATTCTCTAAATTCTCCTAGAGTTTTGCATTTCATATTAGATAAGAGGTCTAGATTCTTATCACGAATATGAGATAAGTCTCCTAAGAAATGCTGGGATATGGAATATATTAAGGTATTGACATCATCTTGGATGGGTTGATCTTCCTCATCAACAATCCTTTGACCATAATCATTTAACTTATAAGCAATAAGAATTTGTGTTCTTTGCTCTTCAGTTAGATAATTATCCTACCATCCCTTTAACTGGCCAATAAATCCCGCTATTATAAGATAAGCAACAAAATGATTTGTGGTGTAAAGCATAGTTTTGTAGGTATTCACAAGCATAACCATTTGGCTGAGTATGTTCAAAAGATTATGTTCAGAGACCCCATCTATGTTCCATTCACAGATTGATCTTGAGGAATATTTATTTTGGATTTTACAAGACGATTCTTCTAAAGCTATATCAGATGGTGTGGCTTTGGAAAAATATAGTTTTTGTGGGTCTTTCCACATAATTCTATTAATTTCAGGAATGGATTCATTTTGAGATTCATCAAGAACATTGAGTTGGTCTAGAGTATCTTTTACTATAAATTTGGTACTTTCTATTTTGGGGGTATCTATGGAAGATCTAGGTTCTTCTTTAGAAATTTATTTTCCCTTAATTGCTCTTTTCCTTTCTTCTAAGGCTCTAGCAAAATCTATGCTAGTATTTTTAGGGAGTTCAAAATTTCTAAAATGATGTGTTTTAAAAATATTGGGTTTAGTAGTGATTTGGGTCAAATTGGATTGGACAGAAGATTCTATCCTATCTAATTGTTTTCCTATAGAGTGAAGATGTTGATTAGAATAATTATTTTGTTCAACTAGCTTTTTTAAACCTATACCCTCCATTTCTGAAGATGTTTTAAAAGGGGAAGCTATTATTTTAGCTTCTCGATGTTGTAGTTTTAGTTTTCTAAGTGGAGGATGATTAGATCCTATAGTTTGGCCATTGTCTAAATTCCACTTGTAGGATTGGTCTAAAACACATATTTCTTTATTTAGTAGAAAACATTATTCAAACCAGTCAAAAAAGAACATTTGAATCTCATGCTCTTGCATATATCTATTGTATTCTTCTTTGATTTGTTTTGTTTGATCTTTGAAGTTTGTAAAGAACCAACTTCTGATTTGAGTATTTTAAAAAAAATTAAATTCTTGATTTAGAAAGATCATATTTGACACAAACTCTTTCTCTAAGACATTGGTCTCGGGATCATCCAACATCTAGATGGAAGAGTGATGATCTAATTCTCTAGAAGATCTTGCGATATTCTCAAAAGATCTTGTGATATTAGGTCAATTCCTTCATGGTATTCTACCTTTTCCAGAATATCAGTAGATTTGTGTCCAAATCTACCTCCTATAATCATTCCAAAAACAGGACAACAAAGTGCTCCTCCTCTTACCAATATTAGCGGCATAGACAACAGATAAGGTATATTTGGGCCTATTTATCAACAAGAACAGAACCCAGATCAGGTATGCTATATATATATATATATATAGCATTATGCCTCATAAATTAGAGGTTAGCAATTTAGAAATCTCAGAGTACATATTAGAAACACTAGAGAGGGAGAGAGAGCCCTATTGTCAAGACCTTCCCTACACCAGTGCTACTTTCTCCACCGACAATTGACATCTCTACAGCCTTGCTATGAGTTGCTATTTCGCCATCGAACCTATACCCACCCGCAAGTCTAGTTGAGGCCAACAACGATCAGCTGCTAATTTCCCTGCACTAGCAACAACAAAACCGCTTCTCAGTCCCTGCACTGTCAAACACTTTCTATTCCAAACTAAGACAATCTGTTGTTGCTCCATCCCTCGAGCTGAATCACCTACAAAATGGCAGCTTGTTGATGGCTAACTACTGTACACCAAGAACACCAAGGCTTATATCTTGAGAGCTTTCTTTCTTCTTTAAGTAGGGGTATTTAGTCTTGATTGTCGCGCCATGCCCTAATGAGCACGCTTGGAGGTACTTTCATTCATCACGAATGATAAGGCATCTCATCACTAAATGAACAACTATCTCTTCCCGATCATGCCTCACGAGACAGCAGGTATTTATTTTCTAATATATTCTATTTAGCCTATATTTCATTTTGGAGTCGTTACTAGTCTTTAATAGTAGACTAGAAACCAATTGAGACATGGGAGAACCATCTTGATTTCTATGAACCAGAGATATCATGGGTAAGGGGACTTAGTTACGTTAATGACTTCGATGTCGAGATCTCTAACACCCTTTCGGCATCTAACTCTATTTGAAATGTCTAGCGTGGCATATAATTTCTCGAAGCTTATCCACTAATCTTAACCATTCTAAACGAGGAGTAACCAATCAATCATGAAGCACAATCAAATCAAATCATAAACAACAATCTTAATATCGTCCCTAAAAAGGAAAATCAATCAAGACAATCAAAGTCTAGTGAAGTCCTAAAGGCATGTTCACTTTCAAGGGTTGTGCATTTTTTAGGGGTTAGGCCCCTTTTGGGGGTTAAGCCCCCTTTTAAGGTTTTTTTCAGGGATTAAACCCCTTTTAACCTCGAAACTAGGAAATTTTCAAGAGAACAACTTGTGCAACCCCCAAAAATTCTAATATCATTCAAAAGGGGTGGCCATAAGTATTTTGAGCCATTTTTCAATTTTTTTCATTTTTTTTAAAAACTCTTTATTCGATTTTCCTACTTCTAGAAGTCTAAATTTTCCATTTTTTCTTGAATTTTCTGAATTTTTCCCTTTTTTTTATGAATTTTCTAAGATTTTCTGATTTTTTTTTATGTTTTTATGTATTTTTTTTAATGAATTTTCCTAATTTCTACAAATTTTCCGAAATTTCTAATTTTTTTATGATTTTCTGAATTCTTTTATTTTTTCCTATTTTTTATCTTTTATTTTTTTGGACTTTTTTCCTATTTTTTTAAATTTTCTGATTTTTTTAAATTTTTGATTTTTTTGATTTTTTTATTCACTCGGGAATGAACCGGACTGGTTCAGACCGGTTCAACTGTGTTGGACTAGCCTGCCCGGTCTCCGACCATCCTCCCGCGAGGACAGTGCCAAAACGACGCCATTTTTCCTTTCCTCTCTCAGGCATTTCATCAAATACTTGGGATCCATTTGAGCTTAATATTCATTTTTCACACCGTGACTTCGGTCCTATCTCAAACAACCTTTGCTGATGCTTCGTCCACTACCGATGGTCCTAAGGCATGATCCTATCACCCCCTCCCTATAGGCCACCACTAGACCACTGTCGGTTGCTAGTTGACCGGCAGTTTTTAGGCTAGAAAACTTAGGCCCGAATCTACCCTAACAAGAACAATTTTACTAACTACAACAAATCCTGATCTAACCGTTCAATTTAACAATCAAAACATACATTTACACATCAAATGAATCACAAAGGACTAACTTGGACAGCCTTTAGCCATGGGAATGCACTTTGGCAAAGTTCAGAACCTCCGGCGAAGGTGGTTATGGGGGCCAACTCAGTGAATGTGCAAAAACACAATCCAAAATGCATAGAACAAGCAAACAACTAATCAAAAACATGAATATGGAATCAATAATCACAAAAACAGAAAGGAAATCACTGAATCAATCAAGTAATGGTTCGGTCGATCACTCGGGCATTTCAACAGGCAGTTGGCATATGAGTGGGAAGGAAGTTTACCTTCGTCGCCGGCAACCAAAACGGAAATTCCAAACCACAAGGAGGCTACGGTTTGGTCCTCTTGCACCTGCTCTATCAGCCTTAGGGTCTAGCTTCGCCGCTAGCTTCGCCGCGAAAGTCCTTGACTTGGAGATCGGAGTTGAGTTTCAGGTGTTCCCGATCAGGCTTCTGTCGGGTGAACGAAGGAGGAGGTCACTTGAATAGACGATTTGCTAGCGCCTTTCCCATCGGGATAGCACCAATCCCTCTGCCAGGGGGACCTCAACTCTTTCCTGCTCTCGATTTCTCTTTTTCTCTTTCTAGTTCTCTCTCTCTCTCTCTTCGGAATATTCGCGAACACCTTCTCTACAATCTACCCTCTCTCCCGCCTTTTTGTTCTCTTCCCCAAGTTGTTCCCTAGTCTCTAATTGACTCTGTAGGCCGTTACAACAAATCTCCGGTGATAGCTGGAGGTCTCCAGCTGTCCACTGTTGTTTTTCACGTGCCTATTTAGGAGATTTCAGTCGGTGAACAGGTGGGCCAACTCAACTTTTCCTTCCCTTTCCCATGCATCCCTGAGTCGGGTGAGGAAGAAGCTAACCCGGGTCAGGTCGGGTCGGATCTGACCGACCCAACAAACTCGGGTTGGTCTAAAATTGCAAACTGGACCCAATTTTGACCTATTTTCACAATATTGACCCCAAATTTCAATTCCTTGACACATTTTACTTTGAAATATGGGATCACTTTGAATTTTTATCTCAATTAAGCCCAAAAACCCTAAATTAGAATTCAGGTCAAACAGGGTTTCACTTAATTGGAGGTCTAAATGACCTAATTTTGCTAATTTAAGGCCAAAATTGGATTCCCCACAACTTCAACAAAAAAAGACAAATTGAATGAAATCCTCAATTTGAGTCCTAAAATCCCTAATTTCAAATTAAATTTGGGGCTTTTTGATATTTTCATCAAATTGTGAAATTGGACCTACCAATATGAAATTCAAGGTCCCAGAATCAATTGTTGTTGAAGACGCTATAGCTTGAAAATGCCTAAAAATGATTTAATTGGATTTTTTGTTCAATTAGGATGTGAAATTACCCAAATTTGAGGAAAACATATCCTTAATTGCAATTTTGTAAAATTGAAGCTTTAGGACTGAAATTGGAATTAAAATAAGACTAATGACTATTTTTTGGGAAATTTTTTGACTTCATTTGGTATTTTTCTTGATTTTCTTCCCATTTTCAACCAAAAGAAATTAAGGAAAAATTAAAGAAAAATCTAGAAAAATTAATTTTTGTTTAGAAATATGTTCCTAAGCATGGCCAAGGTTCCTAAACCTAAGTTTATGATTTTTATGTAAAATTAAAAATTTGACCAAAAAATCAGGTGTCAACATTGATGTGCGTGAGCTTTTTATGTTCATAGCAGATTATATCTTTACCTTTGAATCGTATATGTGAAAGAATTTTTCTGATACGGATTACATTAATTGAGATTGATATTTATCGTTTTATGGGGTTGGTCTAATAAGGTAAGATATAAAGATTCTTAGTTAGTCTAATATGGAACTGCCTAGTGTAAGCCGAGTAAAGCTCGACCTGTGAAAACTCTATAAATAGTGTTCAAATCTCTCCTCTAACCCCGATTCACAAAATGCCTCACATAAAGAATAGCTACCAAACGATAATTATGATGGACAGTCTCATTGAGCTAGTGATACAGAAGGTAATAAAGGAAAAGCACTTGTGCTTAGAATCATCATTATTCCGCGTCAAGAGCGATGAATTCCAAATCAAGTGCACAAATCCATTTTCTTGATTACTGTGTTCTAGTTTTCTAACTATGGATATCGGGATACTGTTTTCGTGGCTTACATGTGATATCAAAGTCGCCATAGTATAGGGCTATAACTTTCAGATTTGGCTTGTTTTCGGAATTTTTGTTCATGAAAATTAATTTTGATCACATAAACGAATAGTTCTCAACAAGACGAGATTTTTGATGGGGTTGTACACCTATAGGGGATGCCGCACACGCCCCCACACGCGCCACTACAGCGTTGGTGTGTGGTGGCCACGCGCAAGAGTCGCTTAGGACGTACGTAGGGCTAACGTTAGCGACTTGTTAACATGAGTTGACCGTGAGTAACCTGACCCGGGACCTGACTCGGTGACTCGACCCAAGACTCGACTCAGGTTGACCATTAACTGGATCGGTCAAACCGATTGGACTAATGATCCAGACTGAATTGGTCAGATCGGCGATCCAGACCCGTTTAAGCATGTTGAGCATGTGCTGCACGCGCCGTGCACTTAAGTGGTGTGTGAGAGCGCGAGCGGGCTCCTTTTGGAGCATACTCGGCGCACGCCGACATTCTCGTATCCTCATGCTTTACAACATGGGATATTTAGTTTACATGTTTGATGATGTTAAGGATGCAGAAATGCATACATAATCCTGAATACATGTATTTTTAAGGTATTTTTGACATTTTTTTTCATATATTTCTCCATGGTTTGAAAAATATATATGCTAGCTCACATGTATATCATCACATACATAATGTGTAGAGAGTGATTTATTGATTACATGTATAAGGTTTAACATATATCAATGATGGAACATTGTAATTGGCATGGCATGTGATTTAAATGACAAATTGTCCCTGTCTTCAAGTCTAAAATTACATGTATAACATAATGTGAGACATAAAGTTTGTATCCTTGATATAAGAGAGTCAAGGATTCAACTAGGTTGTGACTGCAAAGTGGCACACTTGATTAGGTTTAAGAAATATTAGTTTTGTATTGTGGTGGGGTGTCTCTTGTCTGAATGTGTGGTCACACTCCTAAAGAAGGTGATTGTGTATTGATTTATGGAGAGACACATGCACAACATATGGTTGAGGAGTGACTGATCCTAGCGATTCATACACCCAAAGGTGGTGAATTCATGAAGATTGGAATGTATTATCATGACTGTTGTCATATGGAGAGTATAAAACTGTATGTTATATATTCTGCCCAAATATGATTATATGATCATGTATGTAACTCTTTAGATATGTACTTATATGGTTTTAAGTTACACAGTATTCACATTTATATACATTGATTATTTTTCAATCACCTTCCATGTAAACGGCAACTCCATTACGATTGAGGTTCTTATTGGTTCAAACTTTAAGAAATAGAAAGAAAATTTTCTGATTGGGATGCAGCTGGCACATGTTCATGTTGCTCTTATTGAGGATAAGTCAACAGATCTCACTGACACAATATGAAACCCCAGAAAGCATAGTTTGCTCCCTAGCAAAAGAGCAATCAGATTTGCTTAATATCAATGAAGCGGTCCATTCAAGATCACTTAAAGAGTGGCTTGCCAGCTGACTGCACTGCTAAACAAATGATGGAAGACTTGGAGGCTATGAACCATGTCTCGTCTAGTGCTAAGATTGGGACACATTTGCAAGGACTCTTAAATATGAGGCATGATGGTTTTGGTGGGGTTAGGAATTACGTCCTTAGGATGGTTGACTTGCAAACAAAACTTCAAGCTCTTCAAATTACTATTCTTAATACTTGCACAGTGCATCAAGCCCTAAACACCTTTCACTTGATTTTGGGATTATCGAGACCAATTATAACTCCCAAAATGAAACCTGGTCAATTGATGACTTGATAGCTAGGGTGGTGGCGAAGGAAGAGAAATTGAAGAAAGAAAGAGGGCACCTTGCCTTACATGCCTCTAGTTTTAGCAATAAGAAAAGTAAGAGATACAAAAATCATAACCATAAAGAAACTCATGGAACCATCAATCATTTTGATAGTCTAAGTCCTAAGAAAGCATCCTTCAAGAAAGATGGTAACCGTTGCTTTTTTTGTAAGAAGTGTCACATAAAGAAAGACTGAACAAATATAAAACATGGTTGTCTAAGTGTGAGCATGCAGATAATGATTCTTTGACATTTGTTTGTGAATCCAACATATCAGAAGCCTTATCCTGTTCATTCCAGTTCACGGTGGCTAGATAGCGGTGCATGTTGTATTTACTATATAGAGATTCATAAACCAAAGAAAGCCAAATCATGATGAATCAAAGCTTACTACTGTAAGAAACAACAATAAAGTCGAAGTAAAGTTCATGGGATATGTCATTTTAATTCTAGATTCTTGTTTTATTTTGATGTTAAGAAACACATTTTATGTTTTTGGATATGTATGGCTACTCTTTTGAAATAATGAACAATAAAGTTTCTATGGTTTTAAATTCGAATAAGATTGGGTGCTGCAATATGTCTAATAGATTATACATATTGTGTTTAACTCTCAATGACATATATGTCGCTTATACAGCTGAAAAGGTTATTTCCAAAAGACCTTTACCTAAGGAATAATCTTGTGCATTGTGGCATAAACGATTTTGTCATATATTTAGGGAAAGAGTGGAAAGGCCGAGACAAGCTAACATTCTGCCTACTCTTAAAAGTAATCTAAAAACTTGCATAAACTATTATAGGGGTATGATGAATAAGATAAAGAAAAAAATTGTAATCCGTAGTTCTGGCCAGTTAGAGGTCATCCACATTGATATTAGTAGACCTTACACGATAACTTTATGTAAAAATTTTTATTTCATCACATTTATTGACAACTATTACTGATATTGTTATCTGTATTTGATTAAGAAAAAATTTGAATCTCTTGACAAGTTAAAGATTTTTTGAACTGAAGTCGAGAAACAGTTGGGAAAAGTCATAAATGTTGTCGTTATGGAAGACATGGTGATGTTGGACATCTTAAAGGGCCATTTGCCAAATATTTGAAGGATTTTGGGATAGTAGCTCAAATTACTATGCTTGGGAGTTCTGAACAAAATGGTGTGACTGAAGAATGCAATCATATTTTTATGGAAATGATGATGAGTATGATTAGTAAGACCAATTCACTTAATTTTATGTGGGGGTGAAGCTTTGAAAACAACCCTTTACATTCTAAATCGTATGTCTACCAAAGCTATTCCATTAACTCTTTTTGAGTTATGGACTGGATGTAGACCTAGCTTGAATCATCTTAAGGTTTAGGGATCTCCTGCAGAAGTGAGATTATATAATCTAACGTTAAGTTTGTTAGACTCTAGAGCTATTCAGTGTTACTCTGTATCTTACCTAAAACTCAAAAGGGTGTCGATTTTATAATTCCAATGAAGGCACAAGAATTGTGAAAACACAGAAAATGAAATTTCTAGAGTTTGATTTGGCCGAAGAAGATAGCTGCTCACAGACTATTAAGGATAATAGTATGGTGTGGACCATTGTCTTTTTCTCTCCCTATACAGACAATTATGGAGCCTCCTATACCATAGACCGAGCCTATTGAGGTCCAGGTTCCTATGGTTGAGGCAGCTCCAGATGGAGTTCCTTAAGCTTTCAAGTGTAGAATGAGGTTGTAGTAGCTCCACTCAGGAAATCCATTAGGCAAAGATAATCAACTATACCACTAGACTATAAGTGTGTTTGGTTCAGCATTTTGAAAGCCCCCTAGAGCCTTAGAGTCCCTTAAGGAAATTTCGGAATGTTTAGCAACCATTTTCAAAAGACTTTCAAGTGAAAGTTAGTATTGAAAATGCTAAAAGCCCAAGGCAGGTCTTTCAGCATTTTTGGAATTCTACTTCCATGAATTAATGAAATTTGGTCAGTTGCCCTTTTTGCCCTCAAAATCTTTTGAAAAGTCCAATTTTGCCCCTTTTATAAAATACCTTATCCTCATTCCCTCGCTCGATGCTCGACTGTGCTTCAACTGTGAGAGCCTGCGCTCTTGCTCATTTCCCGTGCTCGATTACTGTTCTTTCACTTCCTCAGTTTCGCACAAGCTTCCACCTCTTCCCTCAGTTCCTCACCCATTGCTTGCTCTCTCGCTGGCTTTCAAATCACATCTCTCTGCATGTTAGTCTCTCTCTCTTACTCCGGTGGCTTTGCTTTCGATTGCTTAGATCTGTGCTGTTCGTGGTCTGTTTGTATTAAGAAACAAAAACCCATTTTTAAGAGCGCCAAAGAGAAGGTAATGAGGCTGTTGACTGTGAGTTTGAGTCCTTGTTGAGTAGAGTTCTGTGCGCTTCTGGGTTCATCAAGACATAACCTGTCGTTCTGATTGATTGTTGCTCGTTATAGTTGCTAAAATGGGTAGACTTATCGTTCCATGCGTTTTGGGGTTTATCAATGTTTACTTGCTACTCCTTTTTCAATGTTGCCGAGGATTTTCTTTTTGCGTGCCCCCCCATAAAATTCCAATTGGTGGAGAAGAGGTCTGTGTAAGTGTGAAGTGTTGAGGTGACGAATGAGTTAGCTTCTTGAAGTGAATAATCCGAATGAGTTAGTTTGAATGCTATGAATTGACTATTATGAGTAGTTGGGTCTGCATTCCCAACCTCTTGCCTTGTACAGAGGCTTAGTATATAATCTTTCCCTGCCCTTTTAACAAAGTAACTAGCGGTAGCACAAACTTAGCATGCGAGGTTTCGTCCAGCCTTTAATTATGTATGTGTTCTATAGCAATCAAAGATCAAGGAAGCAGTTGGTGTACTGAGGCCCCACTTGACTAGTTCGATTAATGTCGTTGATGCAGTTCAAGAGTTGGAAGCAATGGCAACAATGGGCTTCACTACAGTGCGGGTCGTAGGCTCAAGTTCCGTCATGCCAAGCCGAGGGAAGAGTTGCCCGGCCATAGACTCTTTTCTGAGATTCCAGAATAGATGGGATGACCATTTTAGCTGTACAATTTTTGTTTCTTGACCCTTGATGTAATCAGTTCATGTTAATCAATGAAATGTCAGTTTGCTAAAGAATTAATTTATATTTCCAGTTGATGAGTGATGTTTGTTGTGTAACTTTGAGTCAATTGCAACGATGCATATATGCACCTCAAGATCGACGTGAGATATGAGTGGTTTTACAGCTTGAGAATGGAAAAAACTTTTAAATGAGCATGGTTAGTGTGTTGGCTGCAATAGAGATTGAAGGAACTGCAACATTGGGTCTTGAGATTTCTAATAACTACTGGAGCTTTGTTGTGTAACGTTGAGCAATTATTGAGATTCTAATAGTGACTGGTGTTTTGTTGTGTAAGATTGAGCAATTATAGTTGATTGTCACAATGCATCTTTGCACCTTAAAATGTGGTGAATTTTTTAGTACTTTGTTATATTTGTCGAATTTGATTTTTTAACCAGAAAAGAATTGTAATTTTCTCAAATTTATAAATATGTTAATATTCAAATTGTCTAAATTGTGGTTATCATTTTTTCAAATTTAAAAAATTTTAAATTAAAAAGCTTGAATTGGTTAGCCAGTGGACTTCTCAGATGTGTTTCAACCAAACGGCATTTCTCCCAAAGTTGCTTCCCAAAACACAATTTACCAATTAGTTTTTGCATTTTCCCAAGGACCTTTAGGTTGAATTCCTTTGCATTTTCCCAAAGCCCATTGGAAAAGCTAAACCAAACGCACCTTATATAGTTTATCTAGAAGAGCATGACTATGATATCGGCTGTGTAGTTGATCTAGTGATTTATGCGGATGCTGTTTCTTGACCTCGATGAGATTTGTGGTTGAATATGATGAAAGATGAGATGCAGTATGTGAAACATAATGTTGTCTGGGAGCTTGTTGAATTGTCTAAAGGTCACAAGTCCATCGGCTGCAATTAGGTATACAAGACTAAAATGAACTCCAAAGGAAAAATTGAGAAGTTTAAAGTCAGACTGATAGTTAAGGGTTTTGCTTAGAGAGAATGAGTAGACTCTAAAGCAACATTTTCTCTAGTCTCTTCTAAAGATTTTTTAGAAATGATCATGGTATTGGTAACTCATTTTGATGTGAAGTTACACTAGATAGATGTTAAAACTATATTTCTGAATGGAGGCCTTGATGTGGAGGTCTATATGGTGCAACCCAAATGTTTTGCAACAAATGATTCAAGTCAGCTTTTATGTGTACTTAAAAAGTCAATTTATAGCCTCAAGTAAGTTTCTCGACAATGGTACTTACAATTTCATAGTATTGTCACTTCATTCAATTTTGTTGAGAACAAAGTGTATCGGTGTATATACCTACAAGGTCTATGGGAGGAAATTTATTTTTCTCGTACTCAATGTAGACGATAAATTACTTGCAAGCAGTGATCTTGGATTACTACATTAGACAAAGTGGATGTTGTTGAAGAATTTGACATGAGAAACCTTGGTGACACGTTTTTTTGTCCTTGGCTAGAGATTATTCTCACCGTGTACTGGGTTTGTCTCAGATGACATACGTTGATCGTATTTTGGAAAGATTCAGCATACAGCATTGCAAGCCAGGAATTGTTCCCTATCATTAAGGGTCATAAACTGAGTCTATCATAGTGTTCTCATTCAAATTTTGAAAAAGCCCAAATGAAGGATGCACGTTATATTAATACACTTAGAAGTATCACATATGCTCAAGTCTACACCAGAACAGACATTGATTTTGCAACAGGACTTCTAGGTAGATATCGGTAAAATTCAGGACATGATCACTGGGTTACTACCAAGAAGATTTTGAGGTATTTAAAGTGGATAAGAGACTATATGTTGATTTATAGACATGTTCAGGACTTGCAACTAGTAAGGTGTTCGGATGCAAACTTTCCTGGTGTGAGGATGACATGAAGTCGACAATAGGAAACATTTATATGTTAGCAAGAGGTGAGGTATCATAGAAAAGCGAGAAATATAAATATGTGTCATCCTCTACCATGAAAGCGGAGTTTGTAGCATGCTTTTTGGCTGCCACTCAGGTTATTTGGCTCTAAAACCTCATTAGAGAGCTAACCATATTTGATTTTGTAAATAGACTTATGCAGTTGTATTGTGACAGTAACTCTACAGTGTAACAAAAGAGGTCTCAAGGGATCCAAGCATATGGCGGTCAAGTTTTTTACCATAAATGAAACAATTTAGAATGGTGATCGAGCAATAGAGCATACTTTCATAGATGACATGGTTACAAATCCATTAACTAAAGGTCTTTGCCCTTATGTGTTTGAATGACATGTCATTGGCATAGGCTTTGGAGTATCATGGGATGTTGTTGTTTAGTGAGAGCTGTTTTTTTTTTTTTTTGTGGTAAGGAGAGCTGTTTTTTTTTCGCTATAATAAAGTTTACATTTGTGTTTGTTTCGTTTTGTGAGATTTTGATATGTATAAACTCTTTTGCATTCAATAAATTGTTTACAAATGTATTGTTGTCATGTTGAAACAATGAAAATCTTAAGTTATTTGTAAATCTTGAGTAAAGGCTAGGGGCATTCAATTATTAGCCTTAAGGATATGTCCTATTGCACATAAAGTAAAGTTGACTATAATAAGACATGCAGGTTCATTGGTACCATAAATATATTTTTTGGTGACATATTAAGTTTTGTGACACTAAAGGAGAGAGAATGTGGATTGATAAAGGAGATGACACACAAGGTATTAGTCTATATAAGGTGTTATCCATTTGCCACACTATTATATTGAATCTATATCAATATAGTTAAAAGCACTTATAATTATGGAAGGCTCTATGTGTATCCATGATTTGGTGTATGGGACTTTATGGGATCGGATTGACTATTAAGAGTAATCTCTAGACTAATATAAAGGTGCGCACATACAATATAGTTTTAATTAATATAGCCCAAGTGAGAGAATATAACAACTTTTTTGATGTGGGCTACATTAATTAATATTGATAATTACCGTTTTATGGGGTTTGTCTAATAAGGTAAGATATAAATATTCTTAATTAGTCTAATATGGATCTGCCTAGTGTAGGCCAAATATAGCCTGGCCTGTAATGAAAGGGCTTGTGGCTAAAAATTCTATAAAAAGTGCCCAAGTATTTTCTCTAATCCCAATGCACAAATTACCTCACATAAGGAATAATTCATGAATGTTAATTGTGAGGGGCAATCTCCCTAAGCTAGTAATACATAAGGTAATAGAGGAAAATCACTTGTGCTTAGGATCGTTACTTTTCTGCATTAAGAACCATGAATTTCAAATCAGATGCACAAATCCCTTTTCTTAATCCTAACTATGGATCTTGGGATACCGTTTTCATGGCTTACAATATGTTCTTCAAGGTCCTTCCTGGTTTTGCTGGTTTGAATAGTTTCTTACCCTTGAAGAAGAATCGGACCTTCTTATCCAAAAAGTAAAGGCACTCAACCTTGCTTTTGCTTCATTAATAGGAGGAGCTGATTTTACTCTCGATCCTTCCAATCCTTATGTTTCATGCTGAAATCGCATATTCACTTTCTACTATCTTGTCCTTTCAAGTATATTGATGACTCTAGTTCTACTCAAATGTTCACCTTCTATAGTCCATCTAGGTCTTCTCCAACTCCTTGTTTTACGACTTGTTCACCTGCTACTCAAGTCCATCTAGCTTTTGGACACCTTCTATGTCCAACACCTTGTTCGTCCTAGCTTTTGATGATCCTATCGAACTTCATCCGCATGTTGGCTTATGCATCTATCAACTGGTTCTACACCATTAATGCAAGTATTAGTATGCTTTTATCGTTTGTCAACTTCAAAACAATACATGCTATTGTGCTTTTCATTTGGAGAGGGGAGCAGGATGCCACATATATGCCAAAGTGCATAAATTGAAGATTGGTTAATGGCTGTGGTGCCTATTGACTAACATCGTTTTCTTTCTTATATTTTTTGGAAAAATTCCAAATAAGGATCTGAAATGTCATCAATTTCTTAAATAAAAGTTTGAAGTGGATCTTGTTTCAAATAAGAACATGAAATGGCCAAATCGTTTTAAGAAGGTCTTAAAGTGGATCTTGTTTTAAATGAGGGTCTGAAGTGACCATATCAATGTCAAAGAAAGGCAAGACCTAGCTTGTCAAAGGGCATTTTCGTCATTTACTTTTTAGAATTTTTCTCTTTTTTCTTTCTTTCTTTTTCTTTCTTTTTTCCTTTTCTTTTTCTTTTTCTTTTTTCTTATTCCCACTTCCCTTCGTCAACTTGAGGCGACGGCTGCCCTCGCCGAATCCAATGCAGGTGAAGGCGACATTAGGTGAGGGTTGCCCTTGCATGGGCTGGCAAGGCTAGACGAGAGTTGCCCTCACTGGATTTAGTGCAAGCAAGGGTAGCTCTCACCCGCGCCTAGACGAGGGCAGCCCTCGCTTAAGGTCAGCAACCTCCGCCCCCCATCACTGGTCGAGGAGGGAAGAGGAAAAAAAAAAGGAAAGTTAAAAAAAATTATAACATATACTTATAAATTTTTTACCAAAATTCCCCTACCGGACTAGTCACCTATTGGCGGGCTAGCCAAAAGGCTTTATTTGAGACAATTTGACTATTTCATAGCTTTATTTAAAATAAGATCCACTTCATGCCCTCATTTGAGAAAATGAGGTCATTTCATGTTCTTATATGAAATTTTCCCTCTTTTTTATGGAAAGACTATATTGTGCGAAATGTGCAAAAGTTCAGAAACTAAAATGAACAAAAGAAATGTTCAAGAACGACATTGGACGTCGGCAAAAGGTTCATATGCTACCCCGGTATTATCACAAACAGAAAACTCGTAGGGCGGGAGAGAGAGTATGCCCTAGGTACGTAAAGGTTTCTTGCTTTTGTTTGCAACCACATGCTGGGATAGAGTAAGGGGAGGGTTACCGAGAGAGTCGTACCGAGGAAACTCGCACAAATGGAGAATGAAAATTGTCGACATGTTACACTAAGAGGATGCTTTTGAGGTGAGAAAACTCTATCAGAGATCTCCAGAATCTAACACCGATCTTATAGTTTTGCATTATTTGTAACGGTGAAGATGACTGCACGGTATCATATTATGCAAACAACCAAGATATAGACAAAAATTGAGGGCCACCATGAGCTATAATTGACACCTACATCTACCAAAGCAATAGCAAGATTTGAACCCATTTCATGCACTTTATCGTTTTTGTCTGGACAGTTAATTATTATGCTTAAAAAGTTATTGACTACAGACTTGTCAAAGTTATATAAATTAAGGAAATTATTAATACCACAAAAAATCACAAATTGGTATATTTGTGACAAATTTACTTCAAACTAATTTTTTGATCACCAAAAATCCCAAATTGGTACACCTGTAATAAATTTACCTTTCGTTAGTTTCCGTTAAATTTTACTGTCAAATTACTTTATTAAATGACATACGATAGTTGACAGATGTACGAGTTTTAGGTTCACAGGTGTACTTGTTTGTATTTTTTGTGGTATTAATGGAAATTAATTAAGATAAATTTGTTACAAATGTACCAGTTTTTGGCTTTTTGTGGTCAAAAAATTAATTTGAGGTAAATTTGTCATATGTGTACTACTTTGGGATTTTTTGTGGTCGAAAAATTAGTTTGGGATAAACTTGTTACAGGTGTACCAATTTAGGATTTTTCGTGGTATTAACCTTTAAGGAAAATAATGATATATGGGGAAAAATTACTTATTTTTAGTTTTCATGAATTAAAAACTCGAGAGAAAGTTACGATACTTGAGGCAAGTTTACCAAGGACAAGAAAATAGAAACTTACGATGAAAAGTAGGCCCTTCAAGGTTTGGTGAACATGAAGTAATTAATTATGTCTGAAGAAAGGTTACTATAACTATCATTTACAGAAGTTACGAGAAATTATCATTCTTGAGGACAGTCGCTGATTATCGATACTATCAGCGACTAGAAGTTTGATGAAATTTTCTCTACTATTCGATAATAACTAAAGTAAGTGCTAGAAGTTTCGTTTTACAGACCTTATAGATGAATTGTGACCTAATAAAAATAAATTACTAACTATAGGTGCAGCAGAAATTACAAGGAATTCGAGTGAATGACCGAGTGTAAGAGTAAATAATTTGATATTTTATCCCCTTTTTTGGGGCAAGGGCGTAGGTGAAGTACTCAGCGCTTACGATTTCGCCCAATAATAAAAATCGTTGGCATTATGGTCCTCAGGATAGCGACCCGACATAAGTTTTAGGCATAGACAATAATTTCACATGAATTATTGTGAGATCCGTATGTATGTTTGTGACAATGTTCCATTGCCCCTAAGGGAAATATCTCTTCTGTCACCTCATTTCGGGGCAAAAGTCCCTCTTCATCGTGTCCCAAATAAAGGTGTTGTCTTTGTGAAATCAACTCCTTTGTGGCATCCGATGTGTACATCTCTTCGTCTCCTTGTTTGTTCTTTTATATGTAAGGCCAGCTTTGAACAGCAATAGCCAGACCCGCAGCTGCCCGGTGAGCCCCGAATTGAATTAGAATGATGCGACGCGATGCGACACGACCGTTGTTGTTCTCTGTTGCAATAATTGGAACACAGTAATTGTTGCAAGGAAAACGGAAATAAACGGAATTAACAAAGATTTTATAGAGCAAGAGTGTTTGGAAGTGATATGTGAGTGAAAATTGAGCAATCGTAAAGAATGAAAGGAAGGGGGTTAATTTATAGAGTAAATAAAGTATTTGTGTCTTGATAAGTGATCGATCATGACCCAATGGAAACTTTAACTTTTTTTAAATCATTTACGGCCTCGATCGGTCGAATTAGGTCACTGGATCAGTGATGTGACTAGATTTTAGGGCTCCAAAAATCCTTGGCCACATGGGCACTTGGATACGGCCTTCAAAACAAATTTTGGGTCTTGGTCAACCTATCGGAGCTGTCGCGCCACGCTTTTCCTACCCTAAGTGCGCTATCAGGTATTTTAGTTCATTTCTAATGATTAGATGCTATATTAAATAAACGAAGATCTCTCCCTGATCATATCTCACTAGACAGTGGATACTTGTTATTTTGTTTTCTATTTAGCCTATGTTTTGTTTTGGAGTCTCCACTAATCCTTATTAGTCAACTAGAAACATAATCGAGGTATGGGAGAATTACCCCGATTTCTATGAACCAGAGATTACAAGGGTAAGGGGACTTGATTATGCTAACAATTCCGACATCGAGATTCCTAACATTCTTTCGGTATCTAAAAAGATCCGAAGTGTCTAAACGTGTCACGTGAGTTCACAAGGCCTATCCATTAATTCTAACTATTCTAATTGGAAATAAATCAATCAATAAGGAAATGCGCAATCAATTCAAATCACAAATGGCAATCCTAAAATGGTCTCTAAAATAAAAATCAATCAAAACACTGAAACTCTAATGAAGCCTAAAGGCTTGTTCATTCAAAGGATTATGTTATTTTTTAGGGTTTTTTTAGGGGTTATGACCCCTCTCGGGGGTAAAGTCCCTTTTATGGTTTTTAGGGGTTAAAATCTCTTTTTACCCCTAAACTAAGGAGCCTTAAAAAATACCACTTGAGCATCTCAAAAAATTTAAATTTCACTCAAAACAGATGATCACAGATATTCTAAATCATTATGTGAATTTTTGGAAATTTTTATTTTTTAGATTTTTTTTTGAAAAAATTTTATTGAATTTCTCACTTTCCCAAAATCCAATTTTTTTAACTTTCTGAAAAAATTTTACGAATTTTTTGGGAATTTTTTCGATTTTTTGGATTTTTCAAATTTTTATGAATTTTTCAGAATTTTTCAAATTTTTTATGAATTTTCTGGGATTTTCTGATTTTTCTAAAATTTGTATGAAATTTCCCTAATTTTCTGAATTTTCTGGAATTTTCTGAAATTTCCTAATTTTCTAGATTTTCTGGATTTTTCTAAAATGTCCTATTTTTCTGAATTTTTCTATTTTTTCTAATTTTCTGAATTTTCTGGGATTTTTTGAAATTTTCTGATCTATTTTTATTTATTTTCCCAGGCAAACCGGACCGAGCCAATTTAGACCAGTCCAACTTTAGACTAGTCCGACCAAGTCAGACTGGCCTAACCAGTGTCGATGGCACTCGAGCGGGGATGGTACCAAAATGGCACCGTTTTTGCCCTTTTTCATTAGGAGATTGTATCAAACACCTTATGTGCATTACCATCTATGCCATCTCACTCTCACCGTCACTTTGGCCACCGCTTTGATGACTTTCCGGTCACATTCCGACTACCCTAAACGGTCCTCAACCTTCTCCTAATGGCCCTTTAACCATTCGTACGTATTGGATCATTACTAAACCTCCCCTAGCCATTGATTCACAAGCTGAAGCACCATCACCTAAAACAGAGATTATTACCTAAAACTACACTAACATAGCCTATTCTACAACTAAATCAAACCAGTGAGCATTCTATTGATTCCAAATCATTCAAACATGCAATTAAACTGAAAAATGATCAAAACGAACTAACTTGGATAAGCTTTCGCCACGGGAGAATGCAATGGGATGGTTTATTGGCACCGACAAGGGAACATTGATGGCCGACTCAATGCAGATCCAAAATCATCGATCCAAAACACACAAATCAAACAAGAAATGGATTAGAGACACAAAGGAGGAACTAATAAGCATCATAAAACCAAACAAGTTTAAAAATCACAAACGAATCAACTCGGGAAGTCCCTTCGGCATTCTGACAAACAGGTAATGTGCATGTGGGAAGCGTTTTTACCTTTGTCGTTGGGGAGTAAAATTGAATTTCTGAACCACGAACAAGTGATGATCTCGTCCCTCGGAACTTGCTCTACCAGCTCACCATCTTGGAATTGTTGAGAAAGTCCTAGAATGGGTAATCTAGGCTACTTTTCTCCCGTTCACCATCAGCCTCCTCATTGGAACTTGGAGGGGAAGTCACGGTCAACAGCCGATTCACCGGCGCTCCTCCAGTTAGGGCGGCGCCGAACACTCGATTGCAGGACTTCTACCCTCTCCCTTTCACTGTCTCTCTCTTGTTTTCTCTCTAGCTCCTCTTTCTCCCTGTTGGGAATTTTCTCGAACGTGTTGTGTGCATGAACTCAACTTTTTTGCTCTTTTTCTCCACCTTCCCGAGGCCGTTCCGGGCACTAACCGACTCCCCAGTCGGTTAGATCAGTTGGGGAAGGATAGCTGGAGGGCCCCAGCTGTCTAACCGTCCCCAGCACGTGCTGGAATGGGGGGCGGGCCAAACAAGTTTCCAAACTCCTCTCCCGTGCGTGCCCAGACCGGGTGAAGAAGAAGGCCAATCTGGGCCGGGTCGAGTCGGATCCGACCGACCCGGAAGACCCGAATTGGTCTAATTTTACAAATTTGACCAAATTTTGTCTCAATTTCATGATTTTAACCCCAAATTTCGACTCCTTGATACATTTTACCCTAGAATATGGATTCAATTTGAATTTTTATCTCAATTAGGCCAAAAATCCCTAAATTTGAATTTGGTTGAATTAGGTTTTTGTTCAATTAAGTGTCCAAATGACCTAATTAGTCAAAATTGAGGCCAAAATTGACTTATCCATGCTCCATTAACCCTAGGGAAGGTATGGGCCTTGATTGAAAATTTTAAAGTGAATGCAATCCCCAATTTGGGTCTTAAAATCCCTAATTTTCAATTAATTTTGGGGCTTTTGATATTTTCATCAAATTATGAAATTGGACTGACCAATGTGCAATTAAAGGTCCCAGAATCAATTGTTGTGGAGAAACTATAGCCCAAAAACATTTAATTGAAAGCATTTAATTGGATTTTTGGTTCAATTAGAATATGAAATTGTCCAAATTTGGGGAAAACATATTCCCAATGTAATTTTTTTTTAAATTGACATTGTAGGGATAAAATTGGAATTAAAATAAAACTAATCAATATTTTTGTGGAATTTTTTAATTCCATTTGGTATTTTTCTTGATTTTATTCCTATTTTTATTAAAATAAATTGAGGAAAAATTAAAGAAAAATATAAAAAAAAAATTTGTTTGTTTAGAAATAGCTTCATAAGCATGGCCAAGGTTTCTAATCCTAATTTTGTAATTTTTAGGCTAATTTGAAAAAATAGATAAAAAATCAGATGTCGACAAGATCTCACGGGACTTGGCACAACCCGCTAGTTTGAGTGTTGAACCGTGCCATGCCCGGGTCGACATGACCTGCTGCCCAACCCTACACGGAAGCGACCGTTTCGTGCTTTTTAAATCGAAAAAATGGGTTTCCTGTGGGCCCACATAGATCCCTTTTACTTAGCTGGTCCAAATCCATCTCAATGTATATATTAGGTTTACCGAATAATTTTCCGGTGCAGAGGTACATCGACAAGGATGGGGTTAACTAAAGGAAGACCGTTTTCATGCTTTTAAATTCACTCCAATAGAAGTCCAGGACGATTAGCATGCTTAGGGTGGTTGATGTAGGTCGGACTAAATTAGGGTTGGCATCGCCAAGCCAAACTAAACCGAAATTCTGTCCTTCTCTGGCCTAGGATCGCTTCGCAAATCGGACCGAATCTTTTTAGGCCGATGCAATTTGGTTACCCATTTTTGCCATTATTTTACTCAACCATGTTAATCTGATTGTTTGATGTGCTATATTTAATCACAAAAACAAGAGATATGCTTTTAAAATTCTAAACTTCAGTCCATCTAGGAGAATAAGGAAAAACTAACTCTCTTCCTTGATCACGTACCTAGTTTTTCTGAATTTAATTTGGAATAGATGTATTTTTCTTTATTAGGCTGAATTTTGCAATTTTTAAAATAAATTTCTCTACTTTGTTTAAGTGTGATGGCCGAATAAAAGATTTGACTGTTCAGGCAACAAAAGACTGAATAAAAGAATTTTGCCCGTGGGACGAAAATACCTTGACTTTTAAAATGATCCGAAAAAATTCAACGAAAAATTGACGATGTGTGTCCTTATGTGAATATTTATCCCACTCGTCAGGTTTCACGTGTTCTTTCTCATGGCTTAGGTTATTTCAAATTGAGCCCGGACAATAATTCTCATTCCACTGTACAAGATTTGTTCCAAGGGGTGTCAAACGGGTCAATCAGGTCGGATTTGGGTCGGGTCGAAAATGGTCTAATCTATATTGATCCATTTAATCCGTTTTGATCCATATTCATGTAATATAAATTTAATGACCCATACCCAATCCGACTCGTATTCTAAAAGACTTTAAAATCCAATTTAGAAAAAAACTTGTTTCTTATAATGTTTATATTGCTAAAATGCTTCAATGCAATATAAAATAAGTGAAAAATTTTTATAATTTTATATATCTTTATTTTCCTTTTATCTTATTTTTAAAAAATGAAAAGTCTAATATTTTTCCTTTTTCTTTTTTTTTTTCTTTTTCCTTCTTCTTCGGCCGGCCGTCGGCGACTGGCCGCAGGTGAGCTCGTCTAGATTGGCGAGCTACGAGCTCAAGCTGGACAATTCAACCGAGCTTGAGCTTGTTCGGAGAGCTCCAGCTCGTCCAGATCGGTGAGGTCGAGGCTCGTCCCGAGAGCTTGTCCAGCGAGCTCCAGCTCGTCAGATTCCGGGGAGCTCGAGGATCGTCCGGCGAGCTTCGAGCTTGCCAATCTGAATGAGCCTCAAGCTCACCGGAATCTAGCAAGCTCGGGCGAGCTTGAAGCTTGCTTGTGGCCGAAGACCGGCCAGAGAAGAAGGAAATAGAAAAAAAAAATAATAATAAAAAGGAAAAAAATAAAAAGAAAATAAAAATTTTAAAAAGTTCTATTTAAAAAAAAATTTAAATGACACTTAAGCTATTTAGCCTACAAGGTTACAAGTTAACAACTTAAATGTGTTAAATATGGGTTTAACAAACCCATATTCAATTCATTTTTGACCCATATAAACTTGGGCTTTAATTGCAAACCTATTTTGACCTGTTTTTAAAATTTCAAATGACCTATATTCAACCTGGGCCCACTAAAAATGAGTTAATAAATGGGTTTTTGACCCATATTGCCACCTCTCAAGGATACTCACATAGTATTATATACATGCATCATATTTGAGGGTCTTTAAAATCTATTCTAATTTCGAAATGACATCAACATGTATTTGTTTCACTAAAAATTTCACAACAAAAGGAAAATATTTTCCATAGAAACTATTTTCAAGAAATATAGTTAGTTTTCATTTATTTTGTGATTTAGAAAAAATGATTTCTTTCTTATTAGAATGGAAAGTCATTTTCCCCTAATCTAAACTTATTATTTGTAGTATATGAAAAACGTGTTCCGTAAATTAATTTATTTTTCCATCCAAACATCGGAATGTCGATAAACAATTTCCCGAAAAGAGTTCTCTTTCAAACCAACAGACTGAAATCGGATATCTTCTTCAACATATAATGGACCAGCGATCATTAGGAAGTTGATTTTCTTCTGCCCTTTTTTCTGGTATGAACCTAGAATTCTTGCTCCTCTGCTGTCCTCCGGGAAATGAGCCCTGCAAGAGTGAGGACAAACCGAAAAGAACATCCGCGCATAATCATGCACATGTTGATAAGACTAGGTGCCTGATCCCCGTATCTGCTTTACTATAATTCGTGATTTGTTTGGCGATGGTCGGAGCATGGAGGATCATGGTTTGCTGCTTAATGCCATGTCCGGTGCATGTGGAAATTTGGATTACCCAAGGAAAATGTGACTTTGTACTAAACTTTTCATGTCCGGCTAGAAACTCCAATCTGGAAACTGGATTTTGCAAGAAGGGTTCGATTTTACTATACCCATAGTCAGCCAGTGTCGGAGGGAGGAAGAAAGAAAAAAGGAATCTACTTTTATGAAAATGTCCTTAGTTATGGCTTGGAAAGTGTCACGTGAATCGAACATGTTCATTGAAAATTGATGAAGATTTGGTTGGCCGGTAAAAATCAGGGTCTTATTTGAAACTAAGTTGGTTACTTCATAATTTTATTCAAGACGAAATCCACTCTGAATACTCTTTAAGAAATGGCTCCACTCTAGACCCTTAATTGAAATTTTGCCTAATTATAAACCAAGAAATGTATGTTTTGTTACCTATGCGTTTTTCTATCGAGTTATCTAGTAAAGATTAGGATTTTAGTATTTTCTCTCTCCCTCTCTCTTGCAAATCCTATAATATTTACATCCCAAGCATATGCGCAACCATATTTACACTATTCTAAAAGAGCAAGTCAATCACGTCGCAAGATTTGCTGCGACTAAAAGTCCAAGAATATCAAATGCACAATGTGGCATTCTCTCTCTTTTTCATCAGCCTACAAAGAGAAATGAGTGAATATATTCATATTTGAATAATATCACATTTTGCTAGATTATTTTATTCATATGGTCAGTATGGAAAACAAAATATAAGAGTGAAAATGATAAGTGAAAATGAAAAAGAAGCTAACTTTAGTTGGGGATTTTCTTTGATATTGTTTAAAATAAAGATGGAATTGGAAGGAGGTGACATAAAAGGGAAAAGAAAGACACAAAAGGGACAAACTTCAAAAAAAAAAATATATATATATATATATATATACACTTTAATCTGGACAGAAAATCAAGAGAAATTCAAGTTTGTACCAATCAACACATTTAGTTGGATTAATCGTCAAACTCAAGCCGGTGGATTATGACTAAAATATAGTTGGACCAATGTTAAACTCAGTAACTAACAAGTTATAACTAGAATATTAATATCTATGCAACACATTAATTATCCGATATGAAACTCTTTTCCTATCCCTCTCACACACACATCAACACAATAAAAAAAAAATTGACGTCCTTATTAGTGATTTTACCTCGTCACCAACATAGCTAGAAAGGGAGGCTTCATTACATAAGAAATAATTTTTAAATTTTTAAATTTTATTATTATTTTCCCCTAAATCCGTGAACTTCTTTACTTTTAGGTAAGCATTCCACTTCTTTGTATTACAATTTGTTTTTGTGGGTCAAGGCGTTCTTGCAAGATATAGGGTAAGCATACTCAATAAAAAATTTCAATTTTTAAACATTGTGCCTTTTTTTTTACACGAACGACATCTATCATTATTGATTTGGATGGTTGGTCAAATTATCAGATTATAATTACTCAATCAATAGTATTTTCGTAAATGAAAATTTGAGATTGACTAATCTTTATGGATGCACGCAAACCATTATGTTCACATGTATCGAATAAGACTTCACTCACGAAACAGCGAGCATGACCCCTAAAGGTTAATATGAGTAGGTGATTCTAGGACACACATGATTTGCCGGATCCAAATCAAGCATTTAACCAACGAAGATAAGTTGTCTTAAAAATGATTATGCAAGTGTACCCATATAATAAAATTCCAACGGATAGATAATCTACAAACACAAGCACTGTTTCCTCGGATACCCATTTTTATTTTCTTGGTTTTGGCCATCTCGGATACCTATTTCGACATGACCATTCACACCAAATCTGCTGGTCAAACGGTGGAGATTCATGGAGACCAACCAGGCGAAACCCTAGGAACTCTGCTTAATAAAGTTAAAGCACTTTCATTAGTTTAATGTATAAATCACCTACTTCGTTAAACTCAACAGTCAAATCTCATTGCAGTCCGCAGGTAATAATACATGGAGCTGAATTCTAGAAGATAGAAGCCAAAGATTGGTCCAATCACCTTGAAAAGCTATTTTAATCCCTTTTTAAGGTCTTTTTAACTTGTCTTAACCCTATACTTTTTCTTGGGGGAATCCAACCACGCCCTGTTCACAGTGCGCATGAAAAGCCTGCCTAGCAATCAGCCTGTTGGCATGAAAAGAAGAGAATCTTGAATATTTTATCTTCGGTTTGATCATGATAGACCGTGCTCTCGTTGATCATGTTTTGATATGTAACTTTTTGATGCAAAAATCAAGAAAAGTCAGTGAACTAGAAATTCATTTTCCCTGTAATTTTAATTACTCAACAAGTATCTACTCTTAGGCAGAATCCCTTTTCATGTCATTGGCGGTTCGTTTTGACATGCTCGAGCCGTGTTTGTAGTTCGTGTTTCTTCCTGTGTTAGCATAGAACATCATTTTTATCACAGTAAAAGCCAATTAATTGCTCATGATATAAAAAAAAAAGTGTTAGTTCATGTGCACAGTAGGAATTTTTCCGTATCGATAAGGTGTCCGGGATTCTTTGAATTAATAAAACGCTGGGGCCAACTTATTGGGTCGTGTCAAAAGGATTTTCTCTCTGTAATTCGTGTTTTGCATGTGAGGTGTCTTTATTATGCAAACATTTTCAGTTTTTCATATCATGGATGATAGGAGGTTCCACGTCTTCATCAGCAATGAAAATTACCTGTGAAGATGGATGGAAAGCCCAAACCAAAAGGAAAAACTTGAGAAGGTCCAGCTGCATCCAAGCCCAAATGAATCAACTCAAGAGTCATTAATTAAATTAGAATATTATACTCAAATTACGGAACCCTTTAATATCACGGGCCCAGAGGAAAATTGCTAGATACAGCCCAGTTTTTACTTATTCACAAAAACTCTTAATTTATTATATGTCCATTGATATATTTTTTGGTCAATTTAAATTAGAAAAACTTTGTAAACATAAATCTGTAACGTGTACATTTTTTTATTTTCTCATACACCATATTAACTCAATAAATTTTCACATAATAACTCATAATATTCCATAAAAGAGAGACATTTTTTGTATGATATATTCCTACTTATTTATTAAGAAATGTAAAAGTGTACCAAAAGTCATTACTTTAATCTACTATTTGTGCATTTTTTAGCCTTACGTAGCACAATGTTCCAATAAATTTAAAAATGACATATATTCGAACGATTAATTGTGCTGATTCTTAAGGCCTTCTTTAAATTAAATTAAAATGTCCAAACCAAAATATAGCGATGTGCATCCACAATTTTCAACACTTAGAGATTGGTTTGATGTTTCGGCCCAGAGAAAAGTCCAAAGTTTCAATTACATCGAACCGGGCAAGAAGCCTACGAGCCTTTCTCTTCATATGCAGCATTTCTTCATATGGAGCATCAGCATCATCTTAGAATTCTGTTAGTAATACAGGGTACGACAATTATACGCTAAGGGATGCGGATGGGTATTTATCATCATTTTTCTGAAAAGCATGCCCCGAAATGTTAGGTGTCATTGTTATATAGAGTATGAAAAACTAACAAGTAAACTTAAATTTCAAGAAGTAATAAAAGCATTGTTTCCATTATTCTAAATTTGTCACTAGATTTGTCCCGTTTAATGAGAAATCAAAAGAATATCACGCTTATTTATGTAAATATGATGTGATACCATCATATTTTTTTCTAATATAAATTTCAGTTGACATGTTACATCATTTATCGATTAATGAAAAACTACGGAATAAGTTACATATGTGTTTTATACACTTATAAGTCGTTTTACTTTTAGAAAGCAAATACTTTTCCCTAAGTTCATCATACGTGTGGGCAATGAAAGTCTTATCGAACCCGCCACTATGTGTACTATATGCAAAAGCATGAGTAATTTGTGGTAAGGCAGTTTGATAATCCTTTCATCTTTTTTAGGGCGTCGCATTAAATGTTATTATTCGTCAATTTTGCACACCAGATTTACCTCCACCTACTCAGTTCGATGAAAGACGAGTCATCCACGCACTAAGGAAGAGATTGCCAAGAAATTACTTCTTTGTGACTAACTAAATCGGTATTACACTTCAAGAAAATTAACGTAAAACATATATCTAATTAGAAGTAAACGGGGCAAAAATTTAAGAGTAAATAGCAGGTGAATTTTCACCTTGGGCAAGGCCTAAAAAAGAGGTTCAAGTCGAGAAATGTTAGGTGGCTCCGGCCTTTAGCATGACAAGTGATTCGATCAATTCTAGAAAATGAAATCAGAAATTGAATTGGTTGCTAATTTTTTTTTGTCAAAAGAAAATTTCATTTATTTGTCAGGATCAAATATGAGAGGAACATAGCTTTCAAGCAAATCAAATTCCAAAGAGCTACAAAAAAAAAAACAAATCCTAGAAAACAAAAAGAACAGCCAGCATTCTATAAGTATGCTCTCGTCCCAAAAGAATAGATCTATCACAACATCAAAAAACAATTGGCGGGCTAATCATTGGAGTCATTAATGATAGGTATACGACGAGACCTTTCCTCCAAAAACTATAGTTTGTAATGTACGCCTAGTTTCAGCACCCTCAACACCATCACCATACGGAGATGTGACAACAAGTTGAACCACTACAGATCAAATGCCTTTAAGGAACTCTCAAATCTAAATTTAGATTAGGAAATTTAGACCTAAATTGGGAGAGAAGAGTTTTTGCCGAATCTTGGAGAAGTCATGGAACCATGCCTTGGGCATTTTGCTGGCTAGACTAGTGAAAATGTTCTCACAAAGTTTGTAGCCGCAAGCAAATTTATTCACCATAATGAGCAAAGAAAAGTAACAACAACGAGCGAAAAAATGATGTCAAACGAAGTGAAAAAAGACTTCTACATTAGATTGGGAGAAAAAAAAATGAAATCAAAGCCTAGGATGGGAAAGCAGGCTCTTAGCTTCAGATAAGAGCTTACAGGTGAAGGTTCTTTGAAGGATGGTTTTTTTGGGAGGAAAAGGTTGCCGACAGAATAATTAGGGTTTTTAAGTTGATCTTTGAAATGTTACACGATTCCCGGATGAATTGGTTCCTAGTTAGTTCACATTGAACCGGCATAGACCCATTCTAATTGTAGATAAGTCACGTGGCTAGCATATGGCAACATCCAAAGACTAGGCCGTTGTCCAACTTTCGGAAAGCGATGAAAGATGGGGGTGGAATTCAGCCTAATTCGATTAAATTTATAATGAATTACCCAAAAAGAAAGAAAGAAAGAAAGAAAGCGAAGTACCAATCTCCTACTTTAGGGCTTTAAGCTCCAAGGAATAAAATCAAGAACATTTAATTCCCACTTCACACTCCCACTTTCCCATATATCATATTAACTCAAAAATTTTCACATAATAGCTCATAATATTCCATATAAGAGAGACATTTTTTTTATTACATACTCCGACTTATTTATTAAGATATGGGTAAGTGTACCAAATTAAACTCATATAACTTTAATCTACTATTTGTGCATTTTTCAGCCTTAAGTTGCAGAATGTTCCAATAAATTTAATAATGTCATATATTTGAACGATCAATTACGCTGATTCTTAAGGCTATTCTTCTTTAAATTAAATTAAAACATCGAAACCAAAATATAGCGATGCGCAACCCCAATTTTCAAGACTTACAGATTCGTTTGATGTTTCGGCCCAGAGAAAGTCCAAAGTCTCAATTAGATCGAACCGGGGTAAAAGCCTACAAGCCTCCCTTCATATGCGGCATTTCTTCATATGGAGCATGAGCATCATCTTAGGATTCTACTAGTAATACACAGTACGAAAATTTTACGGTAAGAAATATGGATGGGTATGTATCATCATTTTTCTCAAAAGTATGCGTCGAAAGGTTAAGTGTCATTGTTATAGAATTTGAAAAACTCACAAGACAACTTACATTTCAAGAAGTAATAAAAGTATCGTTTCTAATATTCTAAATTTGTCACCAGCTTTGTCCCGTTTAATGAGAAATCAAAAGATATCATGCTTATTTTATGTTAACATGATGCCATAACATCATATGTTTTTCTAATATAAATTTCAGTTGACATATTACATCATCAATCAACTAATGGAAAACTACTAAATAAGTTACATATGCGTTTTATACACTTATAAGTCAGTTTTACTTTTACAAAACAAGTACTTTTACCCTAAGTTCATCATACATGTGGGCCACGAAAGTCTTATCGAACACGCCTGTAGGTGTCTTGTATGCAAAAGCATGAGTTTTTTGTGGTTAAGGCAGTTTGATAATCCTTTCATCGTTTTTAGCGTGTTGCATCAAATGTTATCATTTGTCAATTTTGCACACCTGATTTACCTCCACCTACTTGGTTCGATCAAAGACAAGTGATCCACGCACATATGATGAGATTGCCAAGAAATTACTTCCTTGTGAGTAACTAGATCGATAACTATGACAAAATTAACCTAAAACATCCAATCTGATTAGGAGTAAATGTGGCAAAAATTTAAGATAAACCAATGGTAGGTGATTTTTCACCTTTTGCAAGGTCTAAAAAAGGGTTCGATTCAAGATGCACATGTGAGTTGAATTAGTTGAATTAAAGAAGTCACACATCGGAGAATTGATATGATATGTAGAAGTTAATATATCTTAATTGGTCCATATCTCACTAGATTAAACTTTTAATAAGTGTGGGTCCAACTAGATATGTTGATTGACCCGGACCTAGGCTCTTCCTTGGCGATCTCCTCGAGTGAAGATATTAGATTTTTGCTGCACACTCTCAATAAATGGTGTCAAAGCCGATGATAGATTGGCGGCCCCTCAATCTGTTTTGATGTTTGGTGAATATCTCAATAATGAATATGGTGATCAATTGGTTTTCAAACGGTGAGCATTGTGGCATAGTAATGGGGTCCCGATGGCAACCTTCATGGCTTGATCTAGAGAAAGAGACCAGGGATAAAGGTAGGCATTCTTGGAGATTCAAATTGAGATATGTTGATGCAAAATAATACAAAAATTAAGGGAAGCAAACTTAACACTGAGCTCATACGTAAGGGGAAGATTGTTGAGATGCACATGAATTGTGTTAGAAAAGTCTCACATTGGAGAATTGGTGTGGTATAAAGTAATTAATATATCATAATTGGCTCATAACTCATTGGCTTAAACTTCTGAGTAAACATGGATTTAACTGAATATGTCGATGGGCTTAGACTTGGGCTTTCTTTTAGAGATCTCTCCGGGTGAAGGTATTGACTTCTACTTTTCACTTCCAACAAGCTCTAGCCTCAAGCATAACAAGTGATTCAATCAAGTCCAGAAAATGAAATTACAAATTGAATCGGTTACTTTTTTTTTTATCGAAAGAATATTACATTCATTTGTCAAGATCAAACATGAAGCAAATCCCAAGGAGTTGCAAAACAAAGCAAAACCTAGAAAACAAAGGAGCTCGCATTCTATAAGCACGCTCTCATCCCAAAAGACTAGATTTGTCACAGTATCAAAAAACAATCAGCGACTAATCACTAGAGCCGTCAATGATAGGCACACTTCAGATTTTTCCCTTCGAAAACTACAGCTTACAGTGTGCACCTAATTTCAGCACCTTCAACACCAAAACCATATGGAGACAACAACAATAACAACATATGGTGACATCCAAATACTAAAGCCGTTGTCCAACTTTCGAAAAGCAATGAAAGATGGGTGGAATTTAGCCTAATTCAAATAAATTTATTATGAATGACCCAAAAAGAAAGAAAGAAAGTTGAAGTATCAATCTCCTACTTTAGGGGCTTTAAGCTCCAAGGAATAAAATCAAGAACATTTGATTCCCACTTTCACTAGTCTTACTATGTCGAGTAGCCATCACTCTTTTCTTAAGCTCCGTTTACTCCAAAAATGAATATTTCAAAAAATGTTTTCCTAAAATTTAGTCACTCGTATTGCTTAAAATAATTAATTAATAAAAAAATATATTCATTATTAACAATAAAATAATTTTTGTAAATAATAAAAATATTATTTATTTATTTATTTTTCCGAACAAGCAAGATTTATTTTTCGTAAAATAAATAAACTTTTATGTCGACGTTAAAAAACAAACTCATAAAACCTAGGTCTCAAGCAGCTAATTGAAACTATGCATTTTCCTTTTCGGGGCACGAAAGTCAAGGGGTCATGTCGTGTGATTTCCTAGGAATAAAATTTTTTTTCTGGTCAAATCCTAGGAACAAGAATTTTTCTGGTCATATCCTAGGAACAAGTTACAACCTTGTCTTTTTCTCTTCTTTTTTCCTGTCATTTTCAAGGAATACTTTCTTTATATATACGCGGTGGACCGATACTGTTGTGTTCGTCCAACAAAGAGGAGAAAAATTTTCTTTATTGGGCGTACGCTGTCTCTATTTCTTTAGGCATCTGTCCTCCTTTTCTGCTTCTGAATATTTCCTTTTTGCTAGATACGTGTTTTGGAGTGCTTTGTTCTTTAAATTATAACTTTTTTCAAATTTTTAGGGTGCGAAATAGGAATTTTGTTTAATTTTGGATTAGAGGTGAGCCCCTTTGATACTCGTGACATTGTAACAAATGATAAATAAGATAATAAATTTATAACATCTCTAAAATTCACGTGAAATGCATAATGGATAAACAATTAAGAAGCGCATTTTTTCTTGTTAGGCTCAACATTATTTAATTTATTCAATAACATATCACTCTAAGATAATTTTAAAATCAACCAAAGTAAAGCAACTGTCATCGGAATTACTTGGACCCCGTGAATACATCTATTTAGGTTAATTGAACTAGTACAATTAAATTAGTTAAAGAACAGACATAGATTTACAAAAGAAACTGGAAATCAAACAAAATGAAAACATTTCTTATAAAAGTATCTCTAAATGAAGATATATCTTCTTTCATTACATTATTAAATTTATTTAACAGATAAACTTGCTTTTAGTTAGAGATGATAATAAAATTAATTAAATAAAAAGTCATGAAAGAAATAACTTATAAAAATGAAATAGCAATATAAGAAAAATAAATTTTAATTTTAATGTAAAGTATACCGACTATGTGAAGTGATAAAATTATACTTAATTATTTTGCATTAATCATAGAATGCAATACACATGATAAAAGCGTAGCTTATCCATATTCATGTTGTTTTATATCCTATTACTCGATCCACTCAAAATGAAGTTAAAACAATAAAAAAAAAACAAAAATATATAGCATATTTAAAAGGAATTCCACTTAATTCAAACAAGAATAAAAAATTAATAAGTTGTAGCTATTTTAAATATGTCTTACAATTTTGGGAATAAAGTTTTCTTTTGAATTATTGTTCAACTACAAATCTTACTTTTGACATCCTTTTATCATAAACTAGCGATTCACTTCAAATAAGGATAAAAAAAGATATTCTTGAGTTTTAATCTCGTCATTATGAAAATTGAACTAAACTTTCAACCAAAAAATATTGCACCGGATAAGGTTATCCATATTCTAATATAAAAATTAAATTAAATTCACAACTATGCTAATACTTTTCAAACTCTTCTTTTCTAATTTTTCCATCATATATACATTTTAACTAAATTTAAGTTTCAAAAACTTACATGCTGCCTCTTGAGCGTTTAACCTTAAGCATTTTCCTTTTGTTTAACTTTATAAAGGAATTTCTTTCTTAGTAATTAAACATAAATATGGGTCCAACACATTCATAGAAATAACACAAGTGATAACATTCTAAGAGATCATATAATTGACAACAGTTATATGTTAAATTGATTAAAGTAATAAACATAAAAATACCAATACGGTAATAAAACACATAGCTCAAGGTATGTCCACACAAAGCGCACGCTTTTTAACTGATTAATGACTAGACAAGAAACATTTATCTCTCAATATGACTATATATAATTCGTATCAGTATGAATACATGACCGTTGAGAAGATTAAGTCTTTTATTTTAAGTGAAATACTAATGTGATAATTCACGTTTGGTGTTTTTTGAAAGATTAATTCATAAAGTTAAATTTGAAATACTTCGCCAGCTAAAATCATTTCAATGATACTCTTTATTATTTTCTCTCAATAGGCAAGTAAAAACATTATTATTTCACTTTTCATTCAATTTATTATGTGGTGCTCTTTCTTGTATGTAATAATAATAAAATATTAATTAAGTCAATTATGTTGAATTCTTTCGCCCCCTCTCCATTGAAACTCTTGAACAATTTTAAGCATGTGTCATGCTTAGTGCTAATTGAAGAATTTTAGAGGAGTTAAAACGGCGATAACAAAATACAAGCCGAAGGACTAAATTGTATGAACTTTCTCCAACTCTTAAAATTGAAGGGGCAAAGTGAAACTTCCCATGGAGTTTGAACCTTTCTTTTTAACCTATATTTACATAGTCTTCATCCAAACTTCGAGATGTCAAAATAAGAAAGTATTTCAATTCTGAAAAATAAATGCTGGGGAGGGATTGGAGATATACAGCGTACAGGTAGATTGATCGTCGGATTGTTAAACAAAGCGTTATAGCCTGCACAAATGAAAACAATCATCTTTGGTGAGGTAAATCTAACCAAAGACCAAAGATCCAAGGTCGCCCTCGGTAAGGTTAAGGACTAAATTGTATTATCTTTTTGAAGTTTGGAGTTTAATTTCATAGTCATGAGAGAATCTAATAATAACAAAACTTTAAATCACATGCTTCATCAGTTGCAGCTCAAGAACTTCTCATGTGGTTCCATATGTCTATTTATTTCTTCTGCTAAGATGCAAGACTTACTAGATCGTTCATACAAAAAAGAGAGGCTTGCATATTGTCCGGATTATGGAAACCGATGTTACGTGGTATTTAGTCAAGATCCATAAAAAAAATTAAAATAAATAATTCATCACTATAGATAAGAAATCCCAGCCTAATCCGGCGATTTCAGATAATATTTTTTTCTGTTTTTTTTTTGTTTTAAACTTCTTTTGTTTTTTGATCTTTTGGGGGCATCAGATGGCCAAATACTATGCACGCAGTCCATGAAACATAGCAAATGCGAAGTACGTCAATTAGTCAAAGGCCCATCATTTGAGATAGCATGATTGGCTTATCAGCACGTCTCTCTCTCTCTCTTTCTAGTACAAAAAATATGATGAGTCCAACATGATTAAATATTTATGCAAAATTTAACCCCACCATCAATTGGAAATAAAAAATACAAATTCCGTGTCACAAAATTCAACCAAAAAATTTGATCTCATAAGATAAGTAAAGCCACGTGTATACAAAACCATATGAACAAACAAAAATAAATCGAGATGAAATTAGCTCTTATACCATTTATGTTAAATGGGTCCCAACCCAAAAACATAAGACCTTATAAGTGGGGAGATAGGTTTGTTTCCCGAAAAATGAATAAATTGAAAAATATTTTTTTAGAAATGATTCATTATATCGCTTATAAATATGAATAAAAGCAAAAAATTTCATCATCTATGAAAGTTTTTAAATATAAATTATTTTCGATAATAAAAATTATTAAATAATTATTTTAAGTAATATAAATAATTATACTTAAAAAAATTAAATAATTTATTTTTCGTGAAATAAATGTAACTTAAATAGCATGTAATATTTAATATGCAAGCAAAGTGAATACTCTCGTATCTTTGACCAGTTCAGCTGCAGGTCAAGAAAGAAAGCTTAGCGAAGAGGAAAGAGAAGAGGGAAAAGTCAAAGAAAGGTTTTCATCATTTGTGAGCACGAGGACGAGACAGACTGACACCCGTCACATCCCACTTTCATTTCCACATAAAGCACCTCCCTCTTTTTTAAATTTGTTGCTCAGAAACAGCAAGGACCCGAAAATCATGTTGAATTCCTTTTTATTTTATTTTTATAAATATATTCCATTTGGGTGAAAAAAATCCGGTTTCTCATTCAAACTTTCGAACTGCTCCGTTTGAAAAGAAGATGGAAGGCGCGTTATTTTACTCTTCATCAAAGCAAATATTCTTTTGGATTAATACCAGGAAAAGTCCTAAACTGATATATTTGTAATAATTTTACCTCAAATTATTTTTTTGATCATAAAAAACTCCAAACTAATACACTTGTAACAAATCTACCATGAACTATTTTTTTGACTACCAAAAACCCAAAACTGGTATATATGTGGCAATTTTATCCCGAACTAATTTTTTAATAATATTTTTTATTTTTCAAAATTTTCATTTTTTCTTTCTTTTCAACCTCTAGCCGGTCACCGGACCGACAACCGGCCAGAGACGGAAGCCAGCGAGGTTGGCCCCACTGGCCACTAGCGAGGCTCGACCTCGCCGGCATTGGGCGAGGTCAGCCCCACCTTGCAACGGCAAGGTTGAGCCTCGCCGGATCTGGCGAGGGCTCGGCCGCTAGCGAGGCACGAACTCACCAGCGTTGGGCGAGGTTGGCCTCGCCCTGCAACGATGAGATCGGCCTCGCCCAACGTCGGCGAGGTCGAGCCTTGCTAGTGGCCAGCGGGGCCGAGCCCTCGCCGGATCCGGCGAGGCTCGACTTCGTCGTTGCAGGGCAAGGTTAGCCTCACCAGCTTTGGGCGAGGTCGAGCCTCACCAAATTTGGCGAGGGCTCGACCCCACCGTTGCAGGATGAGGTCGGCCTCGCCCAACGCCGGCGAGGCTAACCTCGCCCTGCAACGGCGAGGTCGAGCCTCATCGGATCTAGCGAGAGCCCGACCCCGACGGCCGCTGGCGAGGCTCAACCTCGCCATTGCTAGGCGAGGTCGACCTCGCCCAACGCCGACGAGGTTGAGCCTCGCCAGTGGCCGGCAGGGTCGACCTCGCCTGCTTCTGCCTCTAGCTGGTCCGACGACCGGCCAGAGGTTGAAGAGAAAGAAAAAAAAAGTAAAGAAAAAATATAAAAAATTCGAAAAATAAAAAAATATATTATTAAAAAATTAGTTCGGGGTAAAATTGTCACATGTATACCAGTTTGAGGTTTTTGATGGTCAAAAAAGTAGTTCAAGGTAGATTTGTCACAAGTGTACCGGTTTGGAGATTTTTATGGTCAAAAAAATAATTTGGGGTAAAATTGTCACAAATGTACCAGTTTAAGGTTTTTCGTGGTATTAACCCTCTTCTTTTCTGCTAAAAATTTTAAGATATATATATTTAAATTTCATTTAATTATAAGAAAAAAATTATCATATTTATATGTTTGGAATGCATCAGGTTTTTCAGATTTAAAAAGTTAAAGTATTTGCACCGCAAGATTGAGTACAATGAAAGTGTTTCGTGTGATTTTAGGTTTTACGTACAGAAATAAAGTAAAAAAACAAAAGTTTATTTAGCTACGTATTACGTCTAGAGATTATGGCTAGGAGAAAATTAAAATATTCTTTTTCGATAAGTAAAGTTTAAAAGACATAAGGCTGAAATTAGATAGGTAATTATGAAGCTCAAGCTATTAACTCCAAAGGGCTATAGAACTTTCATATAGGTCTACATATGAATAGGATAGAAACTAGGTTAATTAGTTTGCAAGACGCTTTAGTTATGTAATTTCAAGCTCAACTTAATCAAAACCTGGAGCTATTTAAACTCATCTTCACGGAAAATTGGAATTAAATTTGAGAAATTAACAAGTTACATTCCGTAAAATAGTTCATAAGTAAATAACATGTTCATATCCTGTCTTTAGAAAACAGCAATCCATTTCAACCTCAGATTTGCACAACCAAACCTTCAAGCCCATTTAAGGAAAATTGAGTTCATCCCAATTAAGAAGAACTCGAACCTAGCTTGGTTCAATTCAGGTTTTGATTCTCACTTTAGAACTACCATTTAAGCCAAGAACTAGACTAACCGAGTTAGTTCTGGGGCTGAAAACGGACCACCCAATTGGTTGTAGTACGGAGCCGCTCCTTATATTGATCTAAAAATAACACGTTTACCTTAGCCATTGGATCCTATCCTCTTTAGATCTTGTGTCCTTATAACCGAGCCTCTAGTTAGTTATGTCTCTCGTATACTTGCTATAAATTTTGAAACTAAAAGAAAAAGATAATAATACGAAAAGAATGATTTATTTTAGATAGAATCGGAATTCGATCGATTCAATGCCCAATTTCAAGCTCCCTTGAGTTGATTCTCTCAGACACATTACATGTGAGATATATCCATTTAAAAGATGCACGGTCCTCTCTAACTTTTACATACAGTAACATCGATTCCATTAGTCTCAACTCACAAATGTGGCTTCCTAATGATAATGGAAGACTCTATGACCAATCGATCCACCCAAAAGAGACCTCCAGTCTTCAAAATGAACGAGAAAGCATCAATTTCTTTTCGACAAAAGAACAGAAAAGAGCACAAGAAAAGGGCTTCAGGCGAAACAGTGCACATTGGCTGCCCTCTCGAAAAAAACAAAAAACAAAACACAAAAATTTCCCTTGGTTTCACGTGGTTTGCTGCCACCACAAAAGTGTACGAGAGCCTTTTTTTCCCCTTATTTTCTCCATTATTAAAATATGCTTGTGCCAATTATTCACATTAGCTGTTCATGGAGAATCGCAATCATTCACTCCGAAAATTTCCCAAATTTCCCATTAATCAATCAATATATTGCATAATTTACAAAATTAAAAACAAAAGATCCATATCAGTAGCTTCTCGGACCTCATCTTCGCTTGATTCAGCTCGGATTGCAGCTTCCATCGTGCCTCGCCGGACATTGCCTCCGCTCCGGTTCGAACTCGGGACGACTCGGTGGGACGCGGTCTATCTCCACTCGTTTCTTTGCCATCTCCATTAGGAATCCTCATCCGGAGCAACTCTTTCGCATCTGACCCCCCTCTCTCGATCTCGACCCGAATGTAATCACATTACAATTATTCCCCCAAAATTAAGGGGAAATAAAAGAGAAAAAAAATATATCAAAGTTTCTTAGAGAAAAAAAAAGTGTAAACCCCCAACCTCAGCCACCTTTACTCGGTCGACTCGTGTTCCAAACCGGAGCGGTGATATCCTTGCTCGGACCGAGTCGAACCCGGGCCAGAGCTGCCGCATTCCGCTTCGCCGCCATTTCCGAGCACCAGAGCTCGAGGAATGCTAGGCATACAAGTCGTGCTTACTCGGACCGATTTGCGATATTATACGCGACCCGCGATCGCCCGTCGTCCCTGCACGAGCGCTGAGACAACGACGAGGCGATCGTTCGTGGCATCGGTCCCTCGTAAACGCTTTGTATGTCCCTAGCGGTGGTTTCACCAGATGGTCTTCTCGGCGAGCCCGTGGAGCAGCGGCCGGGACTCGGGCCAGAAGTCGAGGCGGCCGGCGTGGCAGTAGTGCCGCTGGAAGTCCTCGAGGTTGGCGGACCGGGCGTGGCAGTCGGGCCGGGAGACGAAGCGGAGGACCTGCTCGAAGAAGGACTCGTCGCAGGGGATGGTGAGGGGCCCGTTGTTGGCGAACCCGTACTCCTCCTCCGCCTGGACGAGGAGCTTCCGGAAGATGGGGTGGTTCAGGTGCGTCGCCCGCACCACGAACCGCCGGCACCCCTCCCCCACGCACACGGCCACGTGACCCGCCGGCACGTCGGACGGCACGCGGCCCACTCCGGTGGCGGCGGCGGCGGAGGACGCCCGCGCCTTGCTCCGCCACCGCCGCAGCATCTGCCGCAGCCTCACGATGTGGCGGATCTTGCTGCATTTCCCGATTCCCGCCGACATTTTCTCCCCGGGAAGTGATGGAAAGTTCTCTGGTTTTCCCGGGAATCTCGTCTGCAGGAAGGTCTTGCTTCTGGGTCGTCTTCTTCTTCTTCTTCTTCTTATTCTTCGTCGTCGTCGTCGTCGTCGTCGTCGGATCTGGTTAACGTCGGAGTGATTAGAGAGAGAAACTCGGGGAGGGTTTCGAGGAGTGAGAGCGGGAGGGCGTTTTATAAGGTGGGATTCCGGAATCGCCCTCGAGGTTTGCGGGAAATTACGAGATTCTATGTGGGGTCGGGCCAATGTCGAAGGGCAGTGATTGGACAGATTATAGGTGGGATTTTGCTTTGGACTAGGACTTCGATTGTTCGTGTTTGCATGTAGTAGGTTAAAAAATGCTGTGATTTGGTGAGAGGAATCCGGTCAATTGCTCCACATCGAATGTGGATTCTATTGTTACTTTGAGAATTCTTCTTGTTATAACGGGAAGAAAATCTACCACACCTCTTGCTTTTTAGTCACGCTCACAAAACTTCTGATTTTCGGGTCTCGAATCATTCTGTTTATTAATCTTGTGAGATTTTATAAAATCGTTGTTAATTGTTCGAAAAATAAGTTATCAAATAAAGGCGTGGCTTGATAATTAAGTATTCAAACACGGCATATGCTTAATCGGGACTTTGACTTATTACTACGCGTGAAAATATATAATAGGGAGGTAAATAAGGGGTTTGGAAAACAATTTAAATACAAAGATCGCTTGCTCCAATATTATGTATCACTATTTGGACAACCCAATGGAAGAAATAGCAAAGGTGAAACATGATATGGAGTCAACTACAGAACAGTTCCAATCGAGCTCGTCTAATGTATTTCTTTCTCCATGAAACACATTAGAAGAGCTAGGTTGGAACTGTTCTGTAGTTGACTCCATATCAATTGAGTGGTTGAATGGTTAAATATTGTAACAAATCTCAAAGGCACAATGGAGAGCAAGCATGAGCGTGTGTGGTCTGATATCGAATTGTAATATTTTACGAAAGAGTCTCTATGGATTCACAAAATGAAGACATCAAAAGAATTCGAGGATTTGACTTAGAAAACCAACGATAGAGATTTTATTCCCCTCCTCAACAAGCGCAAACAATTCCATGTTTTAGCTATTCACTCGGGGCTCTCGCTCACGTGTTATCTAACTCACGAGATTAGTAGGGTATTTTCATGGGTTATGAGAATTACATTTCCAAAATCGGTTGGCATACCTAATGTAATTTATGCCCTAGGTAGCTTATCATGCAAGAATATCTGCCGTTAGTGGATGTGAATTGGCCGGTTAATCGAGTACATTCATGATTGATGGCGTTGAAAAATCTACGTTGGAGTAAATCCACCTACCAGGAAGGACAATAGTTGACCCGACGACCCAAGAGTAATGGTGACGTGACACGTTGGTCGCCACAAAATGTTGGGCGATATGATTTTTTACCTGGTTAATTAGTTGAATTCTCCTGCCCTTCTCTTCTATATTTAGTTCAGATTTCATAATCAGGGTTGAGAAAGTTGGTAACATCTTTAGGTTGATGAGGAGTTCTCATTTTAAGAGAATATAAAGATATTCCCAAAACTATGGTATGTTAACAAGCTTTCATTAGCACAGATACAATCTTAGGCTTGATTATCTAAAGAGACCGTCAATTCGAACCGTCTTAACGTTCGTATAATGATGATTGTGAGTAAATATTTTTTATATATTTTAATTGGTTCTTTAAATTATCTTTCATATTCCCTTCAACCTTTCATATTTCGGACCATATGTAGTGTAGAATAGTTTAATTCTCAAATTATCGATTACTCATTCCTTGAGAAAAAAAGAGTTAACATCTTAAAAACTAGAGAATTTCCTTAATTGGACGCTCAACAAGTGCGCATTCTTTAACGAATTGCCCTGATAAAGTACACCTTTTATTATAAGAATTTTGTTAGTAAGTGCCCTTAGGACACTAGTTAAATAACAGATTAAGAAAATTATGTAATTTCCAATGCACTAAGAGTCCTCGGGCTATGCACAATTAAGGCTTTAAAAAATGGATCATTCCAAATCAAGTATACTCAACGAGTACCTACGAGGCGCTCATTAACTGCAACCCCTGTTGTAATAACTAAAATGCAATTTGTCCGAGGTGTTGCTCCATCGAAACATTTTGAAAAATTTTAGGATTTAAGCAATTGTTCGAAAGAGTCGTGGCACAAAAATGTACCCAATACGGTAATTTTAGAATGCCTGCAATCGTCATCCTTGAAAAGTGCGTGCGCTGCCTCAAAAAATAATCTCTCTATCTTTGTAATTTGTGCTTCGACGCAAGAGATCATTTCGTAAATTAAGTGTACTCCATCAAGCCAATTATTTCTTAAGAATGCTCAGAACCATTTTTTGTAATCCTACTAAAAAAACACAAATTTTCATGTAGCTCATACACTGTGGCATCTCACAACTATTTATCTTTTTTTTTTTGAAAAAAAATCATCAAAAACCCTAAATTATATTTACTGTGATATATTTTTCCTTAACTTTTTCTGTGACATAAAAAACCTCAAAATATACACACTGTAATACGTTTATTCTCAACTTTTTCTTGTGACATCAAAAATTCTAAACTTGTACCTGTATGTCATATTTATCATCTGCCAAGTCTCGTTCAAATGATATTCTAGCCAAAATGATATTATTTTTATTTCACTTAATCCACGTGGGCGCCGCCTTTACATCGTTTGCTTTCTATCTTCCATGTAGGCATATTCATTGACAGAAGGTAAGTGTGTCACACATGTACAAAGATTAAAGTTTTAGTATCACAATTGATATAGTTTGGATTTTTGGGAGGGTTTTTTCTCCTTTCTTTCTTGAAAAAAAAAAAAAAGGAGGACTGGTAACATATTTGGTGTTCGTTAATGCGCCTCCAACTGTTTGTGCCCTAAAGCTACCTGTCTCAACTTCCCACTCTCAGGAAAGGAAGCGCCCGGAGAAGTAGCCGACTATACGTTGAACAAACGACACCGCTGGACACTAGGAAGGATAAGGTCACTTTTATTGACCCCAAAATCATTTAATTAAAAAACAATACCCCAAAAATAAAATGAATAAATAAATAAAGTTCTGCGAACATTTGCTAAATATTTAAATCAGCCGTCAAGGCCTACCTAATCTTAAAAGGGAACAACCAGACAAGAAAACAACAGATTTTGCGCTGTCCTTCCTTGAGGAATTGCCTTTTCTTTATCGCACATAGTGTGGGAAATTGAAGCTGGAACAAAAAATTAATAAAGAAAAAAGAAAAAGAATAACCCACCACATGCATTGTTGGAATTAGGGATTTGAAGTGGTTGAGTTGATCGACTCACTTACCCACTAGAATAGTTAACAAGACAACCGAAAAAACAAAAATTGCTAATACTATTCTTTTATGTATTGATTCTTGTATATAATTTGGGACCGCGATTGCGGTCCAATTTTGTCAGCAAGGGTGAAGGCTCGACTCTTATTTGATAGGATTTTGTACAAATTAGAAACTCCCATATGAAGTTACCTGTTGAGAGTTTTCGTTCCGTCGATGTTCAATACAATCTCTTAATCCACATCATCAGGATGATCTGCCTATGTTCCTAGAGATAAGTCGTGCCAAAAGTATATTGTTAAAGAATAATGCATGAGATATATTCGGTACAGCCACATGAAGATGGGACATTATGTATTGTTATAATACAAAGTACAGTACAAGCGATACTCTAATATCGATAGTTCAAGTTGGATTAGAGTAAGAGGTTTCGGTTTTAATTTCTTACACCCGTTTTCACACATTCATACCCTCCTTTCTTTGTATGCCCCATCTTTCAACAATTGTTCACTCACAGCGATGCAAAAGGGTTTACGCCGCATTACCATCAAATCCGTCGTCGCTGGAGGAGGAGTGTGTAGCATGAAATATACTTTACATCTCAACAACGCTATGACCTCCCAAGTAACTGTCGTATTCCAATCAATAAGAAAGTGCTACACGACATACTCATACATCCCAAGTACAGACATAGAAATTTCCTAGTTTCCACGATTTAAAAAGTTTCATGTCGTTTTTTGGGAATATTGTAGCTAATCATAACTTTATATTTCCCATCTGAAGATGCTTCTGTTTCCCAGAGAGAGAGAGAGAGAGAGAGAGAAGAAACAAATTTCAGAAAATATTCTTCAGCTTCGCCAAATCTGACCATACCCCATGTGCAAAGGAAGCCCCATCTCTCTCTTTTTTTAAAGCCCCAAAACAAAATGCCAAAAATTGTTCCCTCCTAACTACAATACTGTCCTACCATAGAGAATCCTACCCAATCAAAGTTCAGTTAATATTTTTACTAATTTCCCTTTTTTTTCCTAATTAGATGAACAGGCATAGGACGTGTGGCACTTAGAAAGGACATCAATCATTTTCATTATTCCCCTATCTTAAAGATCTCCTAGGTTTAATGTCACTACTGTGGAAGAGCAAGCACATTGAACGGTCAAGATGGGCCAATCACTTCGGGTGGGTCCACGTGCACGTTAGCGACATTGGGGCTCATGTTCATTCCCCTCCCTTGGAAGGGGTCAACATAGCATTTGATACCCCACAATTTTTTTTGAAGATTTCAAGAGCTCAAAGTAAGTCCAAAGATTGAAAAGAAAACAACAAAAAAACAACAAATAAATAGTAACATAGGAAGTTCCTGTTAGAAACTTCCCCTTCAATTATAACTCAAGTTCAATGCACTTGTGTCTTCACCGCCCCCACTTTGTTTCATTGTATTCATCAACAGACAACATATTTCTTGCTTTTTTGCTATATTGAGATAGTGTTGTAGGAAAGTCTGGGGGAAAAATATGCAGAATTGGGGAGGGCTGTTCCTCATATATTTGAACTGCAGACATTGTCATTTTCAATAGTTTCATTTTTTTTTATTCATAAGAGTTTCCCATATAAACTGAAATAAGAACCATGTGTGATGATGGCACTTCATCATGCATATGTTCTAATGTGATGGTCCCATTGATGGTCTCGTATTAATGTGTCTCTCACATTCGATGCCATTGTAAATGCTTGTGCAAGTCTATATCGTGCATAAAAAAAACTTTTGTGGTTAGATGTGGCAAGTTGGATCTTGGACAGTAAGCCGAAACAATCGAGAAAAAGATATGGTGAGTATGTTACGATTTTCACTGAATTTTGTATACTAAAGTAATTAGGCAATTTCTCTATTGGGTACTAAGCCATTCTTTTTGTGTATGCGTGGATTTCAATTATCTCCCTTGACCATAGAAAAATGCCAAGTGAAAATATTTGTCAAATCGGACGTGGAAAAGGACGTGAATGTTTAGGCTTAAAGTTGAACTAAATAGAAATATATATTAAAAAAATTAGAAAACAAAAGCATGTGGATTTTTTTTTATTCCGTTTCATATTCTTTGAATGGTATCTTCGTTTAATCTTAATGGCTAAGTTAAAATTCCTTAGCATCTTCTTATCCTTTTGTTATATTATATTTGAGTTCTAAGAATGAAAGTAAAAGTTTTCGTACAATAACTAATCGATTATAGTTAGTGTGTTAAAGAAAAAACATATGAACTTCACTCTTTTGCGTCTCTTTCCAATTTAACTAGATTTTAGATAAAATCGTTTTCATTTTCATTTTCATTTTCATTTTATTCTAAAAGGATTTGTTTTAAACAGCATTAGCTATGTTTGAATAAGTGGTTTCAAAAAATGAAAATAAAAACAAATAGAATTTAAATATTTTGTTTTATCAAAGCTTTGCCGAATTATATAAACTATGCCATTTGTTTCATTCTTAGTTACTGTACATTCAATGTACTCTATGGATAGAGGATTGTATTTGGTTGAACTACCACATCATTTAATTGTATCTTTCCATGATATAGAGAAAATCACCAAAAAAAAAAAAGTCCTAAGTCTATTCTATTTATGCCAATTTAGTTTTAAACATTTTAATTGTGTCATTTTTTTTTTGTTTGTTCTATCTCTATCTCTTCTCACTCTCTCACTTTTGTTCTGCATCTTGTAGAGTGCGAGAGTCCATTCAGCAAATTTTGCCTGAAAATCGTTGATGTAGACGCTGGCTATCGTAAGTGGCACGATCGACCGGTGGTGACATGGACATTTTTGAATAATTTTTTGATTTTTTTTAGGTTTTTTTCTTTGTCCTTTTCTTTGCTTTACTTTTTTTTTAACTGAGGGCCAGCAAGGGTTGCCAACCATGAGTGAGGGCTGCACGCCCCTGCTATGGGTCAAAGAGGGGCCAGGCGCACTTGCTTTGGCCAGCGAGGTCGTCGCATCCCTCTCCCAAGCCTTCATTGGCCACGACAACGGTATCACGACCCTTGCTAGATCTGGGCAAGGGCATTACAACCCTCACCTAGTGGCTGGTGAGGGCGTTTCAACTCTTGCGTAGAACCAGGAGGGCTGCTACACCCTCACCCAGTGTTGACGAAGGTGGGTAGGCAACCCTACTAGCCCTCAGTCTAAAAAAAAGAAAAGAAAAGAATAATAAAAATTTTAAAATATTATTAAAAAAATATCAACATCAGCGTTGCTTGTACCAGTAGGATGACCGGCATCTACATCATCAATTTTTGATCGAAATTGGACGGATGGACTCAATTGACAAAATGCAAAAATATTTAGAATTCAATTGGTACAATTAAAATGTTTATAATTAAATTAGTACAAGTGTAATAGATTTAAAATAGAAAATAAAAAATTAATAAAAAATTTGAAAAATATTTAAAAAGTAAATAAAAATGTCAACATTAGTGCTAGTTGTGTCACATAAAACGCCCGGCATTCACGTCAGTAATTTGACCTAAATTGGTCAGATGGACTTAACTGATACCGCTGGATAAATGTATAGAATTAAATTAATCCAATTAAAAAGTTTAAAACTGAATTTGGTACCAATACAATAAATTTTTAACTTTTTTTATGCTTTCCCCCTTCATAAGAACAATTAGAGATAGTAATGGGGCCGGGACCCCACACCCCGGATGCCTTGCTCCATCCTCACTCGCCCTACGTAGGACAATTTTGCTAGCCCTTTTCCTACCCCAACATAGCAATGCGGGGCTTCGGCCTCGGTCCTGTCCAGTTTGCCCCATGTATGAGTTAGTTCTTCAAAAAAGTAAAAAAAATAATAAATCAACTGGTATTAACACATCATTGCTCCTTGGGAAAATTTTAATTAAGGACCCCAAGTGGAGTCAAATTCTCAAAAAAGGGCCCAAAGTGAATATTGTGTCAAATAAGGGCCTGAAATGCTTAATCATCTCAAATAAGGACTCGAAGTATCCAAAAAATCTCAAATAAGGATTTGGGTTCCCGGCCGGCGAAAAAAGTTACTGTTCCGGCACCAGAACAATAATTTTTTAATTTTTTTTTGTTTTTCCTTTTCTGTTTTTTTTATTTTCCTTTTCCTTTTCTTTTTTTTTTTCTTTTCTTCCTCCACCGGCCTCAGGCAAGGCCACCCTCGCCGGGCCCGACTATGGCCGCGCGGAGGAAGAAAGGAAAAAAAAAAAGAAAAGGAAAAGGAAAATAAAAAAAACAAAAAAGGAAAAACAAAAAAAAATTAAAAAGTTACTGTTCCGGTGCCGGAACAGTAATTTTTTTAGCTGGCTGGCAGATATTTTGGTCGGCCGGGGACCCAGGTCCTTATTTGAGATTTTTTGGGCATTTCGGGTCCTTATTTGAAACTGATTAAGCACTTCAAGCCCTTATTTGATACAATATTCACTTTGGCCCCTTTTTTGAGAATTTGACCACACTTGGGGTCCTTGATTGGAATTTTCCCTTCTTCCTTTTGGATTAATCACACCACAATAATCCCAAACACATATTTTTATTTTAAGCATTATAAGTTAGACAAAATATTAATAAAAGTAGGACAGCGCACAAAATTTGGGAATATTATCATGTCAAAGAAAAACACAACAACTAAATAACATTATTGAAAATGAAATAAATGATTTTTCAGGCGGAAAGTGGGATTGTGGGAGATCTCATTCTCCGGCCTAGTGTCTCGTGTTGTGTCCCGTGAACTACAGCGGGACGGGGGGCAATATTGCCATTTCCATAGCCAATGAATTAAAAGCTGTAAAACATTCTTAGTTATTGGATAAATGCGCCACACCACTTGTTAGTAAATTCCTTTAAAAAAAAGTTTTACGTTGCAATTATACTGATGCCATGTTGTAATAAGTTATTACTTAAAAAAAAACGTTATAAGTTAATCGTAATGGGATCATTTGTTTGAAAGTCGTGCCTTGAAACAACTTTGACATTTGTGAAATTGGAAATTTAATTATTTTCGAGAAGTTAAATGATGCTTTTTTTTAAGAATTGGACCGCATAAAAAGTATTTTCATTGTTCAGCTCATTAATGAGAATGACGTGATGCTCTCTTGGGAAGAGGTACCTTAGAAATGAAGCAGAACCTAGCATATCCAAGTGAGCCAAGCGTGAGAACTATTTTTGTTTGAGCAATTTTTGGTAAATTAAAAAGCCTTAGTTAATGATATTACTGGCCCTTGCTATGAGGCATTTTTGGAAAATCGAAATATGAATTATAAATTGAAATTTCAAATTCACAAGTCGTAAATCGGAAAATGAATTGAATTGTAAGGTACATTAAAATAAAAAAGTTTATTGACGTAAAAACATATATAGTAATGCAAAAATGCAAGATAACAAGCGTTGGGGCTTGCTTGTAACTTTGCGAAGTCCGGGAGCTACTGCGTGGCAGTGCCCAAGTTCAACAAGGCTTTTTTAGCATTTATTCAAACTTTTGAGCAAAAATTATGATTAAATTCAAAGATGACTTAATTCGAGTACATGTTAGTCATAAGATAAGATGTCGTAGCACATCATTCTTTCCAATACTATTATAATTGAACATAAATATAAGTGAAAATATCACCAAAAAGTCCAAACTGTACCATTTGTGATAAATTTATTTTAAACTTTTTTTGATAATATGAAAAACTCCAAACTATGCCACTTATGACAAATTTATCTTGAACTTTTTTTTGTGATACGAAAAATCACAAACTATGCCACTTGTGACACATTTACTAGCGAAGGAGGGAAGAGAAAAGAGAGGAAGGAAAAAAAATAGAAAAAAGAAAAAAGACGAAAATGCCCTTGGGCCAAAGTATTGTGACGTAAATATGTCACAAGTGGCATAATTTGGGATTTTTCGTGTCACAAAAAAAATTCAGGGTAAATTTGTCATAAGTGGCATAGTTTGGAATTTTTCGTATCACAAAAAAAAATTCAAAGTAAATTTGTCACAAATAGCATAGTTTGGAGTTTTTAGTGATATTTTGCTGAAATATAAAGTTTATTTTCCATGTCACTTAAAATGCATATGCAAATTACAAATTTTCATTTATGTTAATAAATATAATATGCACAATGATTTAGGATAAAACCTACTTTGTTTGATATGAATATGTAACAAGGTATAAATCGATAATATTGAAAGATATATATCACACCAGTAGATTTGCCGGTGAATCGATAGATTCACCTATTATTCAATATCTTATGAATTCGCTTAATAGATACATATATGTATCATTTGGATTTCTAATCGTAAGATACAAATTGGCAATTTCAAGATATTAATATCTATGCTCCAATGGCATTTGATATGAAATTAAAGATAGAAGAGCAACTTTCGAAGCCAATTAAAGAACTTTGAAATATTAAAAATATATTTTCCTTATAAAGTGTCATAAATTAAAGCACAACCTTCAAAGTATAATTAGTACTTCTCTTTGGGGGGCACTTTTACCATAAGGTCCTATTATAGAGTTTCCCTTTTTAATTGACCATTTACAAAAATTTTGCAGTTCCAATGCATTATTCCCTCTTGTGCTATGTATAATCGGAACTTTAAAAGTTAAAAAATCTATTTTATGTTCTTTTAACAAGTGTCTTGGAGACAATAACACTCGTTAAAAAAAAACTCATACTCAAAAGAAACCGTTAGAAAGCACCCTTAAAGCACTTGTTTAGTTACGTTATACATGCTTGAGAAGTGGACATTTGAAGAGAATAAATTTATTAAAATTTGTGCTTTTTCAATTTTTCAAACCTCACCAAACTGAGTTCTTATTACTTTTACTATTACGGTAGTATCCAAAGTCACTCGTCAACAAAATTTTTATTAAACATGATATAATAAATTGACAAATCAAATAATGTATTTCAAAGTTTAAATGAGTATCTAACTAATCGAGAAATATCTAACATTTAATTGAAATTTAATTCATAACTTAAAATTTTGATTCTGTAAATCAACCTTGATATGCCCAACAATATAGATTTTTTTATTTAGTTGGGAGCAGTGAAAACAATCGACGGCAGTAATTTTTTCTGGTGTAAATAAATGCCTATTTTTTTTCTAAAAAAGACAAAAAAAAATGAACGGTGTCGGCTCCCTCCCCTTTCTTTTCTGGTAAGGACAGTTAGGATTTCGAATAAACAATTTTATCTGTCCTTTTTTCCTTTAAAAGCAAAAATTAGAAGCTGGAAAGTGAATATGACAACAACTCCTCACACGTAAGCTCATGTACTATGTTGTACTTTAAATATTCAACATGCTCTTTTCTTTTTTTTTTTTCATTCCGAAGGACAAGTCCTCATAATTTTTATTTTATTCTTTTGGATTGATTGCACAATTTCGTGACCCTAGAAATGGAAATACATATTTATTGGCTTGATCTTTTCTTTTCGTTGGACCAATTTGTGAGAAAGTTACTCCAAATTTTCTTGAATTTCTTCGTCAGTCTTTTATTTACATCCAACTTTGAAGAATTTTATATGTGCTGTTTAAATGTTGTTGTTCTTGTCAAGTAACGATTTCTTTAAAGAGTTGCTACGTCTTTTAAAAGAAGGGTAAGAATTAGCTACTGTTTGGGAGGTGTTGTCACGTTGCCTGTTTAATGGTGTTTCCTGTGCATTTATGGATCCAACCACATAATAATTATGCAAAAAACACCCTAAACCCTAAAATTTCCCCCAATTTCTCTCTCCCGCCGGAAATTACAGCACTCCTCCACCACTACCCTCGCCTTCTTGTCATCGTCCCACCTCCTCATCGACCCAAAAGGCAACTCCCGGCGACGCTCGTCTCTTCCTTTGTTGTCTACAACTTGTATCTCTATTAGCTGTTGTCCGTGGCCCCCGAGATCAGGGACCTTGAGCTCTAGCCCTAGATCTGGGTGAGCTTTGCCGTGGGCTCAAGCTTGATCCCACCATCACGGAGCCTGGTTTGTCTGTGGCAATGAAAGATGGAGGAGGTGTTACGGGTTAGCCGATGTGTGGTGGATCTCATCGAACGGTCGTACACTTGAAGACCTCTGGTACCGTGGGTCCGATCATGTGTTAGAGAGAGAGAGAGAGAGAGAGAGAGGAGTGTGAGGTCCAAATGGGAAAAACTAGGAATACGAAAAGGAAACAATTTGGGGTCAAGTGCAAAGTCCACAGTAAAGACACCAATGACAATCGTCACCTAGCGAGTAGCAGCCAAATTACTCGTCGATGATAATGGTGGCTACTAGGATATTCAGAAGAATTACTTATGAAAAAGGTTACTTGCATTATAAGATTTCCTGTCTACAGTTCACATGCTTAACAACTTTTCTGAAAGCTGACCCTCCTAAAACTCAGAAAAATAATAGTTCTACCAGCATTTTGAGTTCTGCTTTCTAAGACATTGGATCATGTCTGTTCACGGACACATATGGATATAGCATATTGATTGGTTTTTAAGGTGGATGCAGAACGTGTGTCCTCCAAACATTATGCAGCTAGTCCTTCTGTTTTTCTAGCTGTATTTTGTACTAACCTATCCAAAAGTCCTTTTTTTTTTTGGTGTGTGTACTTAATAGGAGGGTTGCATAGGGCCCGACCAGTCGTGCATTGAACATTATCATTCTCTGTCCCTAGCAAAACAAAACAGTGATCACTTTTAGTGCATTACCCATTAGTTGGCATATGAAAAGCCAAAGGCACGCGGTGCTTCATCAATTATCAAGCGACACACTCATATTATATTAAGAACAATAAAACTAACTTGCCCAAAAGCTCATTCTCTCTTTTAGCAGCATCAAACTTTACTTTGGATAAAAAAAAAAGCATCGAACTTTACTAATCATTCATGTTTACATGAGACTTTGGTTTCATCAAAAGGCCTCCTTGCCACGTCCCATTTGCAACACTTACTTCTCTCTCTCTCTCTCTCTCTCTCTCTCTCTCTGTGCAAAAGTTAAATTTGTCTAATTTTTTTTTATCAGATGGATTGGCTGGATACCTCAGTTCTTAACCATATGCTACATCTGTATATATTTGCAGTTGGTCGCCACTTTCTTTTGCTCTTCTTGCTGAAAAATTTTCTTTCTCTTCTTTTTTTCAATTTAAAACACGATGGTGTGTTTTTTGGTTAGGCGACATGAATTTTATGGCAAATACTAACAATTAAAAAAATATGATGCATCACACCATTTTCGCTGTTCGGTTCGGTTCAAGAGTATTTTTATTAAAAAAAAAATGGTTCACAAACCGAACCGGACCATTTTGTGCTTTTTGATTTGGTTCCAACTTTTTGAAACCAAACTGAACCACAAAAGCGTATTGTATATCCTATTGATTTTTTTTTAAATTTTTGTATCATTTATCCATGAAGTAGCTTGTTTTTTAAAATGGTTAATATTACGAAAAACTCCAAACTGGAATAGCTGTGACAATTTTAACCCGAACTAATTTTTTGACAACCGAAAAATCCAAACTTGTATATCCGTGACAAATTTACCTCGAAATATTTTGTTGACCATCAAAAACCTCATATTGATACACTTATGATAATTTTACCCCGAACTAATTTTTTGACCTCCAAAAATACTAAACTAGTACACTTGTTACAATTTTACTCCAAATCAATTTTTTGACCACTAAAAACCCCAAATTGGTATATTTATGATAAATTTATCCTCCGTTGTGTCCACTCAATTGGATTAATGTCACGAAAAAACATAAATTAGTAAACTTGTGACAAACATAGGGGTAAAACTCCAAACTGATACACTCGTCAATTATCACGCGTCATCAAACTTAGCAATTTGATAGTAAAATTTAACGGAAACTTACGGAGGGTAAATTTGTCACAAGTGTACCAATTTGAGATTTTTTGTGATCAAAAAATAATTCATGGTAAAATTGTCATGAGTGTACCAGCATAGGGTTTTTGGTGATTAAAAAAATAGTTTGGGATAAAATTGTTACAGGTGTACCAATTTGGGATTTTTGTGGACAAAAAATTAGTTTGAGGTAAATTTGTCACGGGTACACCAGTTTGGGGTTTTTTGTGGTATTAACCCTTTTTAAAATTTAAAGGGGTTTGATTTTAATTCTGTGTGAATTTATGAATTGTTGTGTGTAGACTTTGATTTTTGCATGAAATCAATGTTCCTTCTGATCTAGTTTAGAGAGTTTAACCTCATGAAATCACAAAAAATGAAGAGGAAAAAGAAGAAAGAAAAAAAAATGGTTTGGTTTGATTTGATTCCTAAGTACAATATGATTTGGTTTGGTTTGACGCATAAATCACATCAAATCGCACTTTGCTCTCCTCCACACCTAACAGTTTAATTTATTTAAGTGAATTTTCTAACATAGTGTCGAAACCCTCTTCCACATTATTTATGTCCAATTTAACTTCATTTTGCGTGTTTTATTTATTTCATTTCTCGCTCTTCTATTTTTTTCATACAAAACAAATTGTCCTTCTATTCTACATATTCCGATTTGTACTTCATGGGCAAGAATTTTAACTTAAGATATTTCATATTGCGTGCTGTTTCTTACTATTACGTTTATTGTTTTTCTATTCCATATGGAAGACAATTGTCCCACTGTTCTATACATTCTTATTGGAAGATGAGTTCTAAAACTTGTTGTGATAATGTGCATTTAAATTCTAAAATTTTCAATTCGTGCATTTAAGTCTGAAAACTCGTCACTGTCATCAAACTCTAGTTATTCTATTAGCTCTATCAGGTCATAGTGGCTGAAAATACCACGTTGCTTAAAAACGATGGAGTTAATGAAAGGAGCCAAGAGCATGGAAATTGCAAGTTTTTGGACTTACATGCATGAAATCAAATTTTTAGAATTTAAATGCCTTATCGTGACAAATATTAGAACTTGTCCGAAAATTACCGCGATTATTCTTTGTACTTACTGTGCAAGCTTTTAGTTATCTAATTTTTGGCGCAAACGTTGTAGAAGGTTGCAAACCGTAATTTTGATGCTTCATGACTTCCAATTCTAAGGGCATTTGTTTTATTTAGCTCCATTGTTTTAGTCCGGTTGAATTCAGTTTGGTGTTCAATTATTGGTTAATTTTGATTTTGTTTTTGCGTTAGGCCAAGTTTAATTGTCTTGTAGAATATTAAAGTCAATTCTGATCCAAATCCATGGAAATTAGGTACCTATCAATTGCTATGGCTTCGAGGAGTGACCAGCACTTGCATATTAAGAATTTTAAGCAAAGCTCATATTTTATGAGGGAAATCCAAGTTGCAAAACAAAAATAAGAAGCATTTGACGAAGTTGATTAAATGAAAAAGGAAAATAAGGTGGGAATTGGGGAGACTGCGCCGCGGATGAGCACCACGTGTCACCACTAGAGCAACCTCCTAAGGAATTTTCTTTACATATATAGGTACATACATGGACAGATATACAAGTAGATTTTGAATTAGAGCTAATTATGGTTTAATCATTACTAATGATTAACCGCTTTATCAACTTATATAAGCGGTTGCGTCTCCCTCAAAAAAATTTAAGACCAATCATTTGTGGAAGAGAACCTTTTTTTTTCGGTCGAAATTGGAAGAGAACTTGCGGAGCTGTATTTCGTAGCTGGACCTCTCTTAAATTAGCTTTTCTCATAAATATTTGACTCTTGATCGACAGCTTAATCTGGGATTAAGTAGATGTCCAAAGGTATGTACCTAATCAAGCGTCAACATCGGTATAGCTGTTGCTTGTTGGTTGAATCTGTAATTTTTTTTAAGAGAACTAGTTCATAATTCCGTACGCATGATATCTACTTCATTGCCAAGAACTCCGTGAACTGACAACAAAAGGGTAGGAAAAAAGGAGGAGGAGGAGGAATTAGGTGGACTAGTGTGTGAAGGAAGAATCTGCAAGGGACAAATGAGTGAAGTTTTGTTTATTGTTCAAGGTGTCATTAGATAGGAACCTTTTTGCCAGAAGAGGATAAATAATGAGGAGCAAATCTTTTCTTCATCTTAGCGGTTAACAGAAGCCGTGAAATCAAATCTCTATTATAGAAAATTAACCATCTTATTTCATTTCGGTTAATATCGAAAACTACGTCAAGCAAACATGAGTCATATTCTAACATCCCTTCAAATTCAAAGTAATTCCAAAGAGACCGACTAAAATCTGAATAAGACACTAAAACATTGCGAGAGGAGAGGCCTTTGTAAGGCCATCCGTGCTTTGACCAACATAAGAGACTTGGACAAGATCAATAGTTCCACAAAGGAGATGTTGTCGAGTAAAGTGACGTTCATCCTCGATATGTTTGGGCGCTCATGAAAAACTACATTTCGAGCAATCTGAATCATGACTCTATTATTGCTCTGAATGATAGCGGCTGATTTTTTAGTGAATTGCCATATCTTTCAAAAGCCCACGCAGCCATGCGAGGTCGGCACCGATATTAGCCAAAACGTGATGCGCGAATTTGGTACTACACCATGAGTTATTGGTTTGCTTCTTACTTAGCCAAGAAATCAAAAGACCGCCAAGAAAGATACAAACTCTTATTGTAGAAGTACAACAATCATTGACATCCCCACCATAGTCCGCATCTGAGTAGCTGTGTAACTTCAGGCTAGAGTTAGAAGAGTAATGAACAATATGCAGCACGACAACATAGTGAATAGAATGTGTAGCAGACATAAATTGACTCATTATATGAATCGCGAAGGCAATGTCAAGACGGGTAACCACGAAACCAAAGTCATTGATATTATCATGTATTCAGTGAGCTCTGATCCTCGGGTGCTCTATACTTTTCTTTCCTTATCCTCTCCTTCGACCTCTTTTTGAGTCCATGTTCCTTTCTACTCAATGCTATCTCCTGCCAAAGATACAGATAATTTCTTTCGACCTAACAAAATTTTTATTGTCAATGCAAATCACGTAAGGAAAATGAAGCGTGCCTACATGCTCAAGCATTCCGCAAGAAGCCCATTGAATTTCCGGATTTTAAAAATACCAGTTAATGGAAATCAGACAGCTGTACCTATACGTTCCTTTTCGCTATGGCGTCAACCGACGCTATCTTTCTTCAACAAGAATCAGCCAAAATTACAAATATTCTCAAAAAACATATTACTATAATAACTACGATTTTTTTCCCTTAGATTTATTTAGGTAGCCCACAAAAGTCCAATTCCATGCGGCTAAAAGGCGGAGGCAGTACAGATGGAGGTGCACTCACGTACTACACACTTTGTAACCATCTCTCACGTAATGGGGTGGGAGATTCCTAGTTAATCAATATAAGAAATTTTCCCTTTTATTATTATTTCGAAGTTCCAAACAAAAAAATGATTGCAAAAGAGGAGCACTTGGGCTGTAATGATGTCAACACACGTCCATAATGTTAAAAAAGATAAAAGAAGAAAAAAAAGGGGAAATTGGGCGGTGTATGAATGGAATCTAAATCGAAATCTAAAGGGTCCGTGGATAAAATTTCTGGCTGTCTTGATTGGTACCCGCCCACAGCTTCTTCGTACGTGACAAATTGACAGAGAGATAACAAATGCACGTTCAGGATTGGTCGGCAGTGCATGCATGGACGAGGAGGTCCCAATCTTTTATGAACTTTAGTAGAGTCATTTGTCCGACGACTCTGATCCGTCTCACGATATGGTGAAAACGAAAACAGCTAAGCTTGCCTTAAAACATCTGTCACTTTCTAAGTGATTGAGCCAACAATGGGTGAATTAGATGTGTGCGTAAGAACTATATGAGATACCAAGACGTTTACTTGTCTCGCAACAGACCGTGCTCGATCCTGCACTCGACTCTAGTGTTCACCTCGTACGGGTTCGATTCCTCCACTTCCCAAGAAGAATCAACAAGAAACGAAGTTTCTGAAAGAAATGGGCCTATACATGCGGGCATGGCAAATGCCCAAGTCTTTTCGCTTCTTGTGTGGTCATGAATATCATATCAGACATTACACTAAAGTTAGATCGGCGTGTCAGCAAATTCACTGAAGGGCAAATCATCACTGACCGCGCCCAACTTTAATCCCAGCAAATGTGGGATTTGCGAGAGCCTTCATCCCACAAGGAACGCGAGAATGACGTCTCGTAAGCATCTAGGACGACCAACAAAAGAGATATGCTAAGATCACTTGAAATAATTGAGGCCTAATCGACCCAATGGACGTGATTACGGATCATCATTATGCATATGGGCGATCCAAGTGTCGCAATCAAGACCTCTCATGCTTAGTAAGGAGGAATTACAGTTGGTGGGGATATTAAATGCTAATGATTGAAAGTTGTGAATGATTGATAATGATTAGGAAGGCCTCCTGCGTCCTCATGAATCCGTCGCTGCACACCAGCTGCAGACGACCCATTCATTCAGACGGCTAACAAATGGCCCATCTTTCCATCTGTTCAGATGGCTAAGTCAGGAAACATAATCGTATTGTCTCCAGAGCTATCATTTGTTTATCCAAGCATTAAGAGACATCAATGATCACATTATTTCTGTTCTTCACGCAGCTACTAGCAAGTAAAACTCGTCCCGCAATCTTTACATGTGCAACGAAGATCCTTGCCACATTAGCATGCAGAGAGAAAGAGAGAGAGATGTTGGTCAGACAGCGAAAGGTAGACCGAACAAAGATTCTGGATTAGCTAAGGTCGTGCACATGCACAAAGTGTAAAATGTACGGTTGTGATTCTGGATGCATTGAAAGAGTGGGCATGGAGCATGTTAGAGGGCCGGACTACAAGGGAAGCTTTTGTTGGCTACTACTCTGTTTTTTCTCATAAACTAAAAAGCATCGGACAAGAGAACGCACATGGGGCGTTGGATGGGAGTGAAAATCATTCACCAATCTGAAAGCTACACCTCCTCCCATACCCCCCGGCACAGGTCTTCTTCCTTCACTCACATAACTCATTTATATGAGACCACCATGTTCGATGGCGATCGATATCGTATTCTATTGACCATAAATAATATAAAGTTGGGGGGCCCAGAATCAATAAGGGCACCTATTGAAAGATACCCCATACCTGATGGTAATTGCAATGGTGATCAGTGATCTTCATCTCCTAATTTTCGGTAAGTAGCCCTCACATCTGGCTGCAAGGCCAATCCATTTCCCGAATTAGAAGAAGTCGATCCCAACATCTTTACAGAATTGTGACAATCCAACCAAACGGGAATGCTTGCTGTTCCTTATCTATGGTTTTCTGTACTCCTTGTCAATGTGAAAGGACATGAAGCCAGGAAGACATCCATATAGAGATGTCTCAATTTTCAATAATGTTTTCAGTCCACCTAGATGTAGACAATTGATCACCACACACATATTGTCATCAAGGATTAACATACGCTCACCAAGCCACGAGCTTCCAGTGCTCATGAAAGTGATCCTCCTTTCCGAACTAGATATTACACTGAGAGTACCCCCTCCACCAGATTAGGACTTTGCAACTTGAATCCAGAAGGACCTGAACCAGCTCATTGGGATAAACTTGCAACGGATATGAAGTGGCACAGAAAAGGTGGGGAAAAACATCTCAAAATATAGGCTCAGTAAACAATTAGCTACTTGAATGGGCAAAGCGTAGACCAACAACCAAGAACAATTCACTAGACAAAGAAAAGGTACTCAAAGCCCAACTGCATCTATTGAGATCTAAGATGACACCAAGAATTTTATGCATAAGGATACACTGGTTTAGATGTGTAAAAAACTGTACCCTGGATTGAATGATCAGAGCTAACGTGATATATTGCAGGATGGTTTCACCCAGTTGTAGTCTCCCTTGATCTGAATTCTTTGACCTTCCCACCCGGTCATGGGTGGAGAATCTAAAAATTATGCATGGGGAATAAATAAGTAAAAACACCTGCAGGAAAAAAAACCATATAAACTCAGAAATAAAGTGCAAAATTCTGGCATATATGGTCTGACAAAGAATAACAAGCGTTGCCATAGAATCAAATAAAATTCTTAACAACAGTAGAATGAAATTCAAAATATGGCACCATAAATAAACCCATAGAAAGATACATCCCTCAGATTCATTGTTCAATTGGGGGGAACTTAAACCATCTAATCAGAAACGGAACCCATGTCCTCAACATCCTCCCAGCCTGCCGTTTGCCATCAAGTTTTACCAATGTTGTGAAGTCCATGTCAATGGGCATGTCCTGGGATCAAATCCCAGCGGAAGCAAAAATCATCATTTGACCATAAAGTAAACTAGGTGGGGTCCACAGGGACTCTAAGAGCTTGTAGACACCACCAAAGGCTAGGAAGAGACAAATTCACCTTCAACAGTGCAAGATAGCCATTATTAGATTTAAGCACTTCCAGATACACAATCTTCAACCTCAGATGCTGTTTTATAGACATTATTTCTGACATCAAGACAAACATTCCGTGAGAAGGAAGAATGAACTCTTAGAGAGGACAACAAAATCGCCAAACCAAAGGTGGTCTTCTTTAGTCCAAAAGGATAATGGTTACAAACTAGAATTTTAGCAAAAAGTCATTGAGAAAAATACGGAAAATGCCACATATTTATGCCTGCATTTTAAATTACATCGTACAACCCAGTATGTTTATAAACTAGTTACTGACTGCTGATTCGATTTGCATATCGCACATACACGACCTCAACATGATTTTTTACTAATAAAGGAGAGAGTTAGAACACCAATGACCATAACTCAAAGATAGTGCCTCTTCTCCTGAACTACAGTGCACTAAATCGGCCCCTTCCCATCATTGGGGAAAGACTGAAGGAATAATGGCCAGAGATTGGCTTCGTTTTCCCATCAACATATCATAATAATAAACTTCACTTTTGTAGTCCTATCTATCCTCTTTTAAATGAAGGAGACCCCTAACTTTCTAATAAACTATATGCTGCCAAAGCAAAAAACTTCTATAGCATCAAACAGCGAGAGCTTTCAAAATTTACTTTTCACACCTTATATAAGCGATAGCATGAATTATTCATTCGTCAAGCTCTAAAATATCCAGCTTTTAGATCACAGGACCATCTCGTGCATCAATAAACACACATTGAAATAACCCAGGGCTAAAAAGTGTTTCTAGGGAACATGTCAGTTACAAAAAATACTAAAGATCCATTGCCAATATTGCATTCGAAGCTTATAAAACCCAGCAAGCAGAAAGTTTGTTCTACACTACACTCTTTCCACAGCACAAGATATAAGATCAGCTATTACTTCATATTTCAAACGACGCATAGCTGTCTTAATTGCATAATAACTATCATTGCAGTTCAAATAAATTAGCCAAGAAAGAAACAGAATTATTTGGCCACGACGGAAATTGGAATTACTTCTTGAGACTTGAGATCTCCAGAAAATCACTGTCTTATCTTCTTTCTGACGCAGGACAATGAGTCCTAGAATGAGCCTGACTTTGTTATTAACAGGTCCCCAAAACAAGAAATTTCTTTCAGAATCACTTCTAACGATTCCTAAGCACCATACTTAAGAGAATATCTGCAACACACAATTCGAAAGCCAAGACTTGCTTAATTTCAATAAAATAATCTTCATCAACTCTATTCTAAAAGGGAGAATTCCAATCATACTTATAAACTCCCTACTCCTACTTGAAACAAAAAATCTCTAAACAAGACATATAATTAAAAAGAGGAAACCATTAGCAAATGAAATACATTATCCTACCTAAATATAGGAAAAGGAAATTTGATAAAATTGCTAAAAACAAATCCTTAAAAAATAGTATGTCGTTTGATCTTGTTGCCAACAGCATTCCCACCGGTTAGAGAGAACTCATCCTAGAGTTTTTAAGTGCCCAATAATTGGAATTATTGCATTCACCTTAATCATCATGACCTCCAAAACTCAAACCAAGTATCCCATGAGTCTGAGCATACTTCGAGACTTGTTGATCAACATTCTAGTTTGAATGCTTCCACTGAGATGGTTTGATGAAATTGACTCTGCTTGTGGGATCCTTGCAACCCCCCTTGATTGGAATTTTATTTTTTTTCAATCAATATGCACTTTGGTTGAACATTGATATGTAACTTGACCTAATTCCAGTAGCATACAGCATTGAATGTATATCATGCCTAGATTCTTAAACATTCTCAATCCTCTCCATGCAATCAAAGAGTATCTTGAGATCTAATTCTTTATCCTCAAGCATTGCTTCTTATAAGATTTGAAGATCTTGAAATATACCCATGTATTGCCTTGCGGAAGGGACCAGTTAGCTTCTAACATAGGCCGATTCCATTGAGCAGCAAATAGTTTCTTGAAGTGAATAGAGATTTCATCAGGTTGCTTTAGAAGTGTTTCTACAATCTACTTCCATGCTACTCATTTGATGCAGCTAACAATTTGTAAGATGATATATGTTTAAATGTTGATGTTTTTATCAACTTTTGGAGAAGATGGGCTTTGCAACTCAAATAAGAGTACTAGGAGGATCAAGATTCTTTAAGCTCAATTAGTAAATTTATCAATAAAGATTTGAGTATTAATAGGATTTTAATGAGTTTCTTTTTCCTAGTTGGGATTGGATTTAGTTTTTCATTTTCCTAGTTGCCGTTGGATATATATGTTTCCTTGTATTAGGATATAGGGTTTCCAAATCTGACTTAGAGTAGAATTTGAGAGAGTATACTTGTGGTTGTAATTCTTTCTTTTGAATAAAGTTGATGATTATTTAAATTTTACTATTCTTTGCTTTGGGATTCTGGGATGCAAGTCTACTCTTAGATGTGATGCTTAAGAAACCCTAGGTGCAATGGTCAGGAAATCTTTGGGTGTGAAGCTTAAAGATTTCTTCTTCGTTGTGGGACTCGTCGTTGTACATAAATTTTGGTATCAGAGATGAAGTTCGTACTATCATGGTGAACAACGTGGAGTATTACTCCAAGGTTGGCAAGGTGAACTTGAGTTCAACGCAGTTGCATAAAGATCATAGAATGCTATGAACAAAATTGATGAACGTTCGAGCAACAAAACAGCAAGATTGACAAGCTCTCTGAGCAGATAAAGAAGCTGTTTGTTCTCCTCGAGAAGAGACCCATGGAAGAAGGGATTTGTCAGACCTTTCCTTACAGGTGAAACATGGATGTGACACTAACAGATTCAAGTAGCAGCAACACTGTAACAATTTAACCAAGGAGGATCAAAGTCGTATGATGCTGCTGGAGATATCACTAAGAAAGTCAAGATTGAAGTTTGGATTTCAAAGAGTGGATACAAGAGCGTTTTCTGCTTGGTTGGCAACCGGTGGAGAATATTGTGATGATCGAAGGGTGAGATTTGGCAGATGAAACTTATTGGCCTAGCAAAATTCTGAAGGAATGGTATTGAAAGTGACATAAGGTAACTTGGGCAACCACCTATAAGCACATGGCAACAGATGAAAGAGAAGATTTGAGAGAGATATATGCCAGTAAACTATCATGACAAATTGTGTGAGACTCATAAATCTAAAGCAAGGAAGCATGTTTGTTGCCGAGTATATGAAATAATTGATGAGCTTAATGCTCTAAGTCAAATTGTGGAGGATCCCCGTCACACATTGGCTCATTTTACGGCTGGTTTGAGGGCTGATCTCAAGAGGGAGATACATAGACAGCCCATATACAACATAGAGCATGCATCTCGAGTGGCCTTGAATATAGATGAGTACTTAAACTATCCTTCGGCACGAAGTTTTGGCTTTCAAGCTGAGGAGGCATCAAGCAAGAAGCTCAAAAATGCATTCCGTGGTATCACGTCGGAATAAGTTTGGTCCAATGTATCCAAATTATCAACAAACATGGCTAAAACCAAAGAAAAGTTTAAGGTCAATCATAAATTCAGCAAGAATAATGTTGCATTGAGTGTGGAGAGCGGTCGCATGTCTTATCAATGCCCAAAGAGGAATAATTTGCATATTAGATTCGATGATAAGGGGTCGACCAACAACCAGAAGACGGTGAAGAAGATTTAAACTAGGCCGCTTTCCATGCGGATATAACTGATGAATCCAATTGGCGGACACTTCAAATTCAGGGACGAGTTTTCTCTAACTTGATAGAATATTTAAATATTAAACCACATCTTCATCTAATGGCTTATGCTTTCAGAATAATTGGCAATGGTCCCACAAAATCTCAAATGGTATTAGAGCAGGAGATCCTGAGTTTGAATGTTTATAGAACCTTATTTTGCCTCCCCAATGAAATATTTCCACATTTAATGCTAGGCAAAACCAAACTATGTGTGAGGGGAAGTAATAGAATATCTTCCTATTAAACTACACCTTCGTTCAATAGCTTAAACTTTTAGAACAGTTGACAATGATCTCACAAAATCTCACGGGAGATTAATGCGGCCAATGCAATCATGCAACATGCTATTTGTTCAAATATCGATGTTCTTATCAAGTTTTGGCGGAGATGGACTCTACAACTTAAATGAGAATCCTAGAAGGACAAAGATACTTGTTTTAAGTTTAATTAGTGAAGTTATTAAGTAGGATTTGAGTATTACTAGGATTTTATTGAGTTCACTTATCCTTGTTGGGATGGATTTATGTTTCCTTTTCCTAGTTGGTGGTGGATATGTGTATTTCCTAGTTTTCTTAGGATATTACGTTTCCTTATTTGACCTAAGAGAACTTTGGAGGGTCTATCCATATGTTGTCATTCTTTCTTTTTAATAGAGTTGACAATCATCTGAATTTGGCAATTCTTTGCTTTGGGATTTTGTGATGTAATTCTTCTCTTGTGTGTGATGCTTAAGAAATTCTAGGTACAAACTTGTGAAGCCTAAAGATTTAATTCCTTGTTGTGGGACTAGTCTTCCTACATCATCATTCCTCGTGCAAAGGAATTTAATTCACCAAGTTTTTGGTTCAACTCACTATTGCTCCCCATTTTTTAAGGAAATTATTAATCGACACCCTGAAGGTACCAAAACTAATCTAGGACTAGAGTCCCAATGTAGTAATCCATAATTTATTACGAACCAAAAACAGGAAAGTTCCTCGGGACTTCCTTTCACTAAGCAAATTACCTAGGGTTTCTTAAACATTAAATTGAAAGAAGATTTGAATCCCACAATTCAAAAGCAATGACTTGCTAGATTTTAATAATCTTCATCAACCCTACTTAAAAGAAAAAAGTACAATATGTATAACATATACTAAAAACCCTATCACTTCACATGGGAAACCACCAAACAAAACACAATTAAAAAAAGGACAACATCATCCCCCTTAATATAGGTAAAGGAAATAAAACAAGATCTTCATAGTACTCAAATCCTAATTGAAAAGACTATTAATTCAACTAGAAGAATATAATACATTTAGAACTCTCCTCTTATAATTTGTAAAGCTTCACAACTCTTGGCATCAAGCCATCTCAACCAGGTCAAGTGTCCTTTTAGAATGTATTATGCATCTAAAAGTTCCATGAACATAAACCTGAAGAAATCATGCAAGACTATCATAAAGTTGAGCTAAACAACCAACAAAGCAGCACAAACTTTTGAAGTAGTGAAAGAAAGAACGCTGACAAGATCACAAGCATCAAAAACTTCAGGTACATGAGATTACCTGTAAGCAAATGAAACAACCTGCACTTGACAAAAACCCACGTTTAAGACTCTTCTCTTAACCTTCGTTTCTTGGACTTTTTAATTTGGTCATTGCACGAGGAAATTTCATCCCCTCCTCTCACAGCATGCTCCTGCATCTTCATTTCATTCTTGCTCCCCCTTTTCGTACCACTCCTGTGGTGTCATTGAATAATTACAGCTTAGATTCTTTAAGAACAACAATTGGTTCAAGGCGGATCCAGTCGTCAAAAATACCTATCTATGAGGGATATTTCTTCAAAATTTTTATCCAACCAATGCATGCTTCCCGTGTTGGTTGGTTTTAGGGAACCACATATGTGCAGTATTTCCTTATCCAAACTGCAAAGAAATGATCCTCAGGCTCTCAAAATACATTTACAATCACAACATACAATAATTAATGACCCTCATGCTCTCAAAATATACATCACATCATCCATCAAGCAGTAATCCTAATTCTCTCAAAACTGTTCTTTTACAAAGAAAGTTTATAAAGCACAACAGCAAACAGACACTCGACATTGTGCCAGTTTCTCCAATAAGAATCTTAACAAAGAGCCGATCACAGTAACAGTGTTCAAAAGTAAAATACACGTCCAGACGTCTCTTTCCTTTAGGCTTGTAATAGCTTCGTATATGGGTTGACACCCCATTGATGCTCCTCAAAGAAATTCGTTTATTTATTCAAAAGAAAGAAGTAAACATTTATCAATAGTTCAACAACCTGTACAGAAGCAGAGAACTGCTGAATAGGGAGCTAAATCATGCATATAGTGGAAAAGGTTGTCGCTCAAGTAACAAATTACCAGGTTGATGTGAAATGTGACAAGTCAAGCTACATCAAACTAGAGGTTGAAATCAAAGGTAGTTTTTACCGTCATTAAATAAACATGGTGGAAACTTAAAAAGTATCAATAAACTCCAAAGAGTGAAACATGTGTTGATCTGATCAAACATGCCATGGATAAGAGATAGCGATTCCAACGGCAGTTTCACTCACATGATGCACGGGAGCAGGTTAAGATAAAAGTCTCAAAGTTTTTGACGCTCTCAAACTTCAAAGTTGTGCTTGTTTTTACTTCAGAAAAAATGTTTTCTACAAGCCACCGTCGTATATAGTCAATGAGAGCCTCTTTTTATGGCCAAAGGGCAAAAAGAACTAGAACCTCCTCTCAACATCGTTAGTCAGTTTATGTTAGCTATCTAAATCATTTCCCGTACGCTATCTCTACAATAAACCTCATCTAATGGTGCTTCCCCCTCAGAAAACTATTGATAAGCTGCTGATTATTAGTCATGGACCAATTTCACTATTCCAATATACTGACGACCACCAGATTCAAGACTATGGTCATTTGTAGTAGCATGAAGCTTGAGATTGTCGAAAGAATGCCTTCAAATAGCAGAAACTACCAAACAGGACTTCCTTAGAGCAGTTTTATGTTGCCATACCAAAACTTATCAGCAGGAGAATTTTATAAAGCATTGTCAAATGCAAATTTCCAGAACCACTGTCACCAGTTAGACCGAGTCAGAGTTTTCCCAAGAAACGAGTCTCACGAAATGCGTATATCTTTCAAAAGACAAGCATAAGGGGAATTCTTTCAAAACGCAAGACTGCTCTAGCTTTGAGGCTATATTACAACACTCAACAAGATAATAGCGCTTTAGGTTCATGATTATTGAATGATATGATCTATTCATGTCAATATGCATGATATCCAACATTGAGAGCATGTAGGTGCAAAAGAGGGATGCAATGAACTCCGTGACAGGTTCATTATCCCTTTGCTTGATATACAACATTGAGACCATGTGGGTGCAAAAGAGGGATTGATGTATCAAAGAGTCTCCTACGTTCTTTCCATCCCTTCTCACCAATGAGTTCCTTCAAAATTTTCCCATTTATATCCATTTTTTAAATCTAGCCACAATATTGTATTTCGCACTGGCTAAAATACCATTGATGTTTTTTAAGGAAAAAGAAACACCATGGTAGGCCTATAACAATCTTGAAGAAGAAAAATTATGTACATGGAAACAAAATGTCCCTTGAGCAGCATGTTTAGTTTTAAAAAAAAAAAAAGATACATTTAGAGATCAGTTGTTTGACGAAGTAAATGCTTCATGCAAAAGACATAAGGAACTATTGTCCATTATTAACCATAAATGATATACAACAGCCATTTTGAAAGAAACGTCACCTCTTAACTAAAAAGCGTATCATGGTTCCAACCTTTATAACGTGTCGCCTGTGAGCTTTGCTGTGATATACTTCCTTACCGTGCTTCTGCAACATATTAGTTGATACAGCCATTATGCTCATCAAAACTGAATGCAAGGCAAAATCACAAATTTTCACCAAAAAAGAACAAAATGAAAAGATGTGGGCAATTTTCTTTAGTTTAGCCATGTACTCATTGAATATCTTGCATGCCAGGTAAAAGTGACAACAGTGCGGCCCAGTGCAGTTCACAACTTAAGTATAGCAAGCCAGTACAGCTTGTTCCTTTCTTTCGCCTAATGTGTCTCGATGATTAGAAAGGAAAGGTGATTAAAACGAAAAAAAACAATACATGTTTATCGTCTTCCAGTATAAGATACTGGTACTCATGTAAAATGATTTGTGACTAAGTTGACCTGGATAAATTATAAACAATTAGAGCTTTATAACCTCCGCAAGGTAAGGCAAAACCAAAAAGAACATGTACTTGATTGCACTGTCTCTTAAGGCCATCCAATACCACAAAAGATCCAACTAAAATGTACAATTTACACATGATTGGGAGGACTTGGCAACTAAGGTGAAGTTCGCTTAAACTGATGCTTTATAGCCAGTGGAGGTTGACCGCCACTCAAACTAACAGTCTAATTGTAGCTAAATGTTCTCGTAACAATCACCACTACATCATTTAGTCTATTACAAAGGAAGTTGCCACAAAAACCATTAAGTGGAGCCAGTCATCAGAGCAAGTTAGCTTGAAATCATGCATAGTAGAGGGGATCAGATAGGGTTGTGTTCATCTGATGCAGCACAAAAAGCAAATTAATGAAGGGAAGGGGCATTTCAGAAAAAAGGGTCACTCTCAACCAAATGAGAAAAATGACTAGAAGACATGCTGAGGACAAAACCATGGAAACCTGTTCACAGAACGAGAAAGATCACATGGCTGAAGCAGAACGACAAAAGGATAAAGGATTTCCTTACAGTCGTATATTCAAATTCTTCACGAATGTCTTCATCAATTATTACAGCAGATGCAAATCCAAGAACAATAACATGAATGGATTCCGGTGTAAGTTTTACAACCGTCCCCTCTGAAAAATAAAATAAATAGGGAAAATCAATGGCAACACAAAAGGGAGAGACCAATGCACAACATATATTTATTCATGTCATATAAGAAAACCAAGAGCTACAGCAATCTCTCTGGCATTCAGCCTCCCGGAGATATAGCGAGGGCATAGGGCAGGCAGTGCAATTAAACCAGATTAGCATCGCAATCACTGACGTGGGAAATCGAATATGTCGAAAACAGAAGATGATGTGAACGGCAAATCTACCCAGTGACATATTGGGCTTGGGAGAAAAAAGCAGCAGCTTTGCCTTGAGTCTCATGCCAGAGTACGGTAGGATGTCATGGACAATCTTTGCATTTGTATCGACAATATCGACGTCATAAGCCAACAGTACTCCATCAAAAATCTCACTAAACCTGCAGAAGAAGAGACAATGCTTGGAAATTACAACCCGAGCGACCGAAAAAGCTAGCGACGGAAGGCTAGAGCATCGGGGGCACGGAACAACAACAACAACAACAAGGCATTATTGATTCCACCACCATAAGCCAAAGGGTGACTGATCTGCACAAAACGGAGGCTGAACAAACCATGCGCTCTCTCTCCAATCAGCGGTTCGAGCACGACCATATGACCTCCGAAACCCAAAAAGGATCTCGCGGAACACTTCGTCGAAAGAGAGGCTGCGGGAGCTTACTGGAAGAGGTGGGAGCTGAGCTCGCGAAGGATCGCCTGAGACGACCGTTTGCTCCTCGAGGGGTGGACGAACACCACCAAGTCCGCATCCGATACCTTCAGCCCCTCCATCGCGACGGCGACGATCGAACGCTCGGACCAGGCTCGAGCTTCGCGCTAATGGCGGCAACTGGCAAGCGGCAACGTCTCTCTGCACCGCAGAAACCCTCGTCGTCCAGAGGTTTAACCCGGTGAGTTGACTCAATCCAGCGAGCGAGTTGGAGGAGCCGTTGACGTGACGCGTCCGATCGTAACGAGCCAGTTGCTTAGGGGCCTGTGGGCTTGGGCCAGCGTGGCTTGGGCCTATGGTCTTGGGCCTCGAGAATGGAAAAGCCCAATTCCATGGCCTGCGATCATAGCGCAAGAATTAACAAAGGAAAAGAGGAGAAGCTGGTCATGCCCACCCCCACAATTCGACCCTAGACTCCAACTTTAGGAATTTTCATGGATTTGGACTCCTCGGGCATTGACCTAATTTCCTAAAAAACCCCATAACTTTAGGTTACATTCCAATTCTGTCCCGAACTCTTTATTTGTCAAAAAAAAAAAAAGCAATTAACTTTCATTTTAGTCTCATATTTGCTCCCGTTAACACTACCAAAAATCTCTATCAATCTCTTCAAAATTGTCAACATTGGAAGGCTACCAAGGTTCAATATGATGGTGAGGGTGTAAATGAAAATGCGGGTTCTCATATTGAACCTCTTAAGTGGGGATATTGATAATTTCGAAAAAACTAGTGGTAATTTTAAAACTCGAGGTAAATTTAGGACTTGAGTGATAGTTGATGATTTCTTTTGAACGGTTGAATTTATACCGTAAGCCACAAAAATGGCACCTAAAATCTCCATAACTATAATATAGAACACAGTAATTGAGAAAAGAGATTTGTGCACCTAATTTAGGATCTATCATTCTTGATGCGGAATAACAACGATCTTTAGCACAAGTTCTTCAACGATCTTTAGCACAAGTTCTTCTCCTAAATTATCCTCTATATCACTAGCTCAATGAGGTTGCTCCTCATGATTAGCATTATGTAATTGCTCCTTATGTGAGGTTATTTGTGCATCTAGATTAGAGGAGAGACTTGAGCACTATTTATAGATATTTAAGTCATAGGCCCTCTTATCACAAATTGGGTTTTATTCAGCCCATACTGGCCGGTCTCATATTAAACTAATTAAGAATCTTTATATTTTACCTTATTGGACAAATCCCGTAAGACGGTAATGTACAATCTCAATTAATTTAGTCAACATCAAAAAAACTCTTACACATACTACCATAGTCACTTGTATCATGGCACGAGGGAAAACAACGTGAAAATAATAGGCATTAATTGAAAGGGTGATATTGACTTGAGAAGACTACGGACTTTAGACTCCTATGCCAAAGGAGGTTGACAACGTATTATGCTCAAAATTGATAAACCAATAGCAACGCCTAATTTCCGAACATAAAGGAAAGATGGTGTCATCTTTTGTAAAAAGATGATAATGCATTATCTCTGTAAGATTGAAGCAAATCCAATAAATTTTTTGAAACTCAAATTTTTACTCGGAAAATTCCATGAAATGCTCATGCACATTTTTTTGTCAAGATCTATCATAATAATAAGGTACAACAAACATAAATAGTCAAGACTAGCGAATACATCGTGCACACGTTGCATGTATGCACACTGTGGATATTTGAAAATTTAAGTAAAGACGCCTTATTAAAAATATTTAATGGAAGGAAGTTGTTTATAAAATAGATAATGCGAAGAAAATACATCAACCTATGTCTAAAGGGGAAGATTTTTCAAGATTCGAAATATATTAAGAAGGTTATTGTAGAATAATATTAATTCACTTTCTAATATATTGAAACGTGTGGGAGATAAAATAAAACTACTACTTACGCATTTGTCCATGGATATTACATTTGGAAATTAAGTAATTGGACATTTGGGTAAGGAAATAAATTAAGATTCCTTAAAGTCAAAGGTCATCTTTGCTTTATATAATAATATAGACAATTTTCAATTACTTTCATGAATATTTCATTTTTCCAAATTGAACCAGAATTTATCTCATCCTGTAACCATTTGATTTTCTTTTTCCAAACTATTTCGCATCTTTAAGCATGTTACCTCTCTTCACACACATTTAATTTTATTTTCTGGATTTAACACATGCACAGAAGAGTGCTTTTTTATTTTTTATTTTTGCTAGTGTAAAAGAAAACGTTTTCTATCTGGTATTTACCATTTTATTGTTGAGTTCATAAGCTTATTAGATGTGACAACTATCACACCTTTAATAAAAAAAAAATAGATCCCTCTAAAAAAAGTATTTCCCAGAATAGATCTCTCCAGAAACTATCTTCCATACTGGACTTGTCAATGCTAATTTCATCCTTAAAATTGCCATAGTCCCTCTTCATCCTAGTCACTTTTATCTCTATCTTAAAAATCATGAAAATAATTTCTAACATTTCTCATAACCTTTACCATTTTGTAATTAATCTATCATAAATAAATAAGTTGCGCACAACGAATAAATTAATTTTGATTTATCAATTGTTACTTTGGAATATTCAACCTTTTATTGAGTTTGAATTATAAACATAGATAAAAAATAATTAAGTACATTTTAAAATTATATAGCCTTTGTTATACGCCGGGCCTCGGCGACCGGCCAAAGGTGAGGGCCGGTAAGCTCGCCCATTCCACATAGGATGATCGGCGTAAATGTCAACGATTTCCAATCAAAATTGGCCAAATGAATTCAATTAGCATACATGCAAAAAGTTTAAAACTCAATTAATAAAAAAAATTGAGGTTTAAGACTCAATCAATTAGCATAATTGTAATAGGTTTAGAACTTTTTCGATAATTTTCCAAGTATATGAAAATCTACCCTTGACGGACCAATCTTCTCTCACTAGACTATTACTTTTGGTACTCACAGTTTAATTTTATTCACCGCAAAACGCTTGAGACCATTTAGAATATTCAACTATCTAATTGTAATATGAATCCACCACACTGACTCCACAACCCCACTTTCTAATCTCAAGAGGAATCCCTAGCTAGCTCTACAGATGTAGATAGTGATTCAACCGAGATCAAAGAACCACAAAATAGTTAGTTTCACTTATTCTACTTGATTGATTTCATCTTAGATGTGACTCAGTCTATCACAGGACTTTAACAAATGTGCTACATGCTATATCAAAAGCAATTAGCACGACGAGCAACGCGGAGACTATTCAGTTTCCAACTCCGTAAGTGATTAAATGCATAAATAGATCTGGTATTCTTTATAAGCAGCAACATAACATGACTCCATCAAGTTATATGCTTATGTGATAACATCTCATCGATCACATACCCTCAAGAAATGCTAATTTCTACAGCAAATGCAAGCTAAAATGGATGGAGCAGGGCCCAAATTCGGGGTCCAATTCCAATGATGGCATTCTTTCCGAGGCATGCTCTAAAAGAGAAAGCAACATATCTATCAAAACTACCCCTCGCTCACCCCGCCTCCCGCCCCCCCCCCCCAAAAAAAAAAAAAAAAAGCTGCCAAAAGCCTCTGCCTTGTTCCAATCTTGTGGTCTAGTGTGGAATCTCAATCACTAGAGCGAGAAGAAAAGGAAGACAAGAAAGATCATAAGCAAGTAAAACCAAAAAGGGCCCCTCTTTTTAGGTCGCTTTTGCTCCATCAAAAGAGCCCTTTTCAAAGCAGCCTTGCATTTTAAACAAAACAGACATAAGTCTTATTTAACACTATAATATACATCCTGAAAATGCAAGGAAGTGTCAACTTGGCGCTCCTTAATAACTTGGTATAGCATCATATAAGAAGCCTATTAATATATATAATCTATATTTGTTTATAGGAATCTATATAATCAATGTATAATCCAAATATGGATATATAAAATCCAAAAAAACATGCAAGAGTCTTGGAGAGAGTGGAGGAGGAGGGATGCACAGAAGACAAAACCGAGCTCTCTCTTCGAACGGAGGAATTCGGGAGCACACTGTCCCCTTCGAGCCCAACACTGGACACTGTTTCCATGTTCCCCTCATCCCACGCCTGTTTTTTTAGGTTCTCTCGCTTTCAATTATCACGTGCGGGCCCTACCCAAAAAAAAAAAAAAAAATCTTCCTTCCCTTTTTTTTTAAAATTTTAATTTGGCTTCTTTTGTCATTCTCGATCAATGTTTTTTGTCCTTGTATAAATTAATTAAATTAATTTAGGAAAAGTGGAGGAGGAGGAGGAGGAGGGGGTGTAATGCCTCGTGACCATCTTAATCATTTGTTTGGCCTGTAAAGCTTTTTTTGTACGCCCACCTGACTCGCTCTTATCATCATCTGGTATGGTCAATCCAAACCCATGAAAGAATGTGTTGGATTTGGACCCCCCTTTTTGACTATGTTTTTGTGGATTTGCTAGATTCCACCCACCCTTATCTCCCTCCTCGTCTTTGATTTGATGTCTCGGCGATTTGAAAAATTGGGGGGTTTGAGCTCGTAGTTGTCATTCGAAATTGTAAATCCCACTTCTTCTTCTTCTTCTTTTCATTCTATGGATTGTATGTTCTAAGATCGAAAGAAGATTAGAAAAAGAGGAGCAGACGGTCGAAAAAACATCAGAAAAAGAGGAGAAGACAAAGGAAACGACAATTCCATGTGTGGCCTTTTTCTTGGTGGAGACTTCGTGGTCGAATCGGGTTCTTGACCCAACAAGTTTGAACGAATTTGCACTCTAAACTTTGGTAGCAATTTCCAATCCTAAAGCATTATTGAGATATTAGACTCTTACACATCTTTGTATCGCCTTTCCTTCTTGAAAATGTATACATTTCGCCTAGAGCCACCATGGCTATGTTGAATTCTCGACCCAACAATTCTCTTGGTTCCACTCTTGGATATAAAGTTCGGAATCCACACATCATCCTAACTCAATATTGGGTGATTTAGATTGACAAGCAACGGTAAAATTATCTCGTGCCGTTGTTGCCTTCTCCTCCACAAGTCGGTCAATCTATACCTATCAATCGAATTAGCAAAGCCTTATCCCATCTTCCTTCTGTCTTATCGAATTTGGGCCAATGTTTTCCATTTTATGTCATCCTCTAAACATATAACTTGGGAACAACAAAGTGTCACCTTGATGCGACGGAAGATACCGCCGAAAGAATCGTTGCCAACTACTCTTCATGCTCATTTCGAATCAAACAGCTTCCAAGTCGTACCGATTTTCACAGGGTTTCCAAGTTCGATTTCCCATCTCTCATGGTACAGTAATAATCCACGCCAAGTGGCGCATCACTGGAATTCACGGAGCCATCGAGGTGAAATGATGGGGACGATTCTGAGCATGGCATTGGCTGTCCAAAGCTGGCCCGAAAAAAATTCCCCTTCTTTTCCCTTTCTTCTCCTTTCCTTATCAATTTTCTCGAAAAGTACAATAATTGCCCATGGCTACTGCTCATTATGAGTATCCAAACGAAGAAAACCATAAATTATTACTATCGTCGATGGCTTGAGAAATGATAAGCTCGCCAGACACCCCCGTCCCTTTCGCGGCCCTGCCTAATTGAGGGGGCGTCGAATCATCCACCCTAGATTTCGTGTGTCCCACCATGCGTATAGTGCTAATTGGGTGTGTGCTTATCTTGAAATCATTGGCGACGGCTTTGCGTATTTCGTTTGGCTTAAGTCACGACGCTTTGTTTTGTTTTTTTGGTGCTTTTGATGGTGAAGTGGAGGAAGGTGAAGATAGACGTCGATGTGTTTTGGGAAGGTTTAAATTCGTGTGCGCGGCTGCTTTGACTTTGGCGAGCTTGGACGATGGAGAGGGCATGGAGGATAAGGTTGATCCGCTTTAGTGACTTTAGTTTATTCTTTATTAGATGACGTATACAAGCTTAAGATCGAAGTAAACCCGTGTATAATCATCTCTGTAGACAGAGAAAAGATGCTTGGTCTTCGGAATACCGTTACCGGTGATTAAGGGTGTTTGGGTTCCGAGATTGGCGGGGGTGTTAGCCCTGCCTTGGAATATATACTATAGACATCGGGTTTCGAATAATTGAAACTTGGAATCTACCCGTAAGGTCTTGGAAGTCGATTTCATAGATAATAGGGTACCCTACACTATCCTCTATTGTTTCTATAAAAATTATCGAATAAGAAATGCCACGAATGTAATAACCGATAGATTCAATATCCGGCGTAAAAACACAAGTGCATTAATAATAAGGTACTTGTATGTTTCTAAATAGTGGCATAATCTGAAGACATAATAACACCGAGAATAAAATACAAAAAAAGAGATAGCTTCCTCCCATCGTTCCACGCCTTTAAACTTAAAAAATCTGCGAAGAAAAAAAAATCATAAATAATCAAGTGCATACGTATATACTTAAATATTATACAGGGTACCGTACACAAGGTTCATCGTTCAATATTAAACCATTTTCAGTGATGAGCTTTGCTAATAGGAACTACCGGTTTTAGCTATATCATATTAGTTTATGTGAATATGATATTACATGATCATATTTTGGTATACAAATGATAATTGACATCTTATATTTTTAATTGAATACTGTAAATTTACGAAATAACTTAGAAAATTTGAAGTATGTATACCTTGGTATAACAAGGCGGATGTTTTATATGTTTATCATTCATTGGTATATTAAAAGTTCTAAAACTTGTCGCGAAAGTGCAATCAAGTCTTAAAACAGTTAGTTTGTCAATTGTACATTTTAAAAGTTTTATGACTCGATTATACTTTTGTGACAAGTTTTGATACTAAACCGCAATTTCGTGATAAATTTTAGGACTTGATTGTACTTTTTGAAAGTTTTACAATGCAACTGTATTTCGTTACAAGTTTTAGGATTCACAATGCATTTATCTGAAAACACAAGTATCTTTTAATAAGCTCAAACAAATGCGCGCGAGGCGGAAGTTTTTCTTTTTTTTTTTTTTTTTGAAAATTCCGTACGAACCTGTGTACTGTGTAAATGTATTAGTATTTTACTAATAGGGGTTGTTGCAAGCTTGCTGTGGTCAGCTAGAGAAGCACAATTATCTTCGACCACTAACACAAGCAGGCAAAAGTAAAGCCCTCATTCCGACCGCAATCAGAGCTGCTTCGGAGTGGCGTCATTAGGGTTTCAAAATGCTAACAACACCAGGAATTTGCGTTTCAAAATCAGACAGGCTACCATGAATGGGATGCCTTACCCTAATCGAATTAGTGATTGGGTTTGAGCTTGACTTGAGCAACAAGCTGCGACGCCGTAATTGGGATTACAAAGCCGTACCCTTGCAAAATAACTTCTTACCCGAGCGAAGAGATCAACGAGCATCGACATTGGCTTGGCGGCAATGGCCTAGCTGCTTCTCCCTCGCACGCGCACGGACGCATACACTTTTCCTAGAAATCGAAATCCTTCCCAAAAAAATCTGTCAATTTTCATTTTTCCTTCTTTTGTTGTCTTCAGTTCGCTTTAGGCCAATCGAGCCTGATGCCAATTTTTGAGAAAAAGAGGCAGCCAAATACAATAAAAAATAAAACGATGAAATAAATTTGACATAATATTTATGTGGTTCGATAAGTGGGACCTGCTCTATAGGGAGAGCGTTATAGGATTCTACTATAGATTAAGCGGCACAATAGAGATTTTAACTTCTCATGAGTCACTTAAGCACTTTCAGTATTTTTCTACCCTCAATTACACCTAATAACTCACACAGTAGTTAGTGCTCATGATTTGTAATGAAAAAATCTCTCAACCTCAGTTTTTTTCTACCCTCAATTACACCCAATAACTCACACGGTAGTTAGTGTTCATGATTTGTAACAAAAAAATCTCTCAACCTCACAATAAAATTCATTCTCAACCTCTTTTCTCCTTTCATCTTTTTCTTTTTTTCACAAAATTTATTGACTTGAACACTCGTCTCTTGGATTGCTTAGGGGATGTGAATCAGGAAGAAAAAATCTCTCAACCTCACAATAAAATTCATTCTCAACCTCTTTTCTCCTTTCGTCTTTTTCTTTTTTTCACAAAATTTATTGACTTGAACACTCGTCCCTTGGATTGCTTAGGGGGTGTGAATCAGGAAGAAGCCACCTCTCACTTCTACACATTAAGGCACACTGACACAGACTCTCTCTCTCTCTCTCTCTCTCTCATATCTTTGAATGGAAAAGGTGTGTACATATATAACTTCTCTTAGGGAATCCACTCAAACTAGGAAATCACTCAAATAAAGAAACCTATTTGATTGGTAGTTTCCTTCACAGGCTCAAACTCAAAATATATTTTCAATAATCTCCATCTTGGCTCAATGTTTTATGTTCGCTTTGCTAGAATCCAAACTTTGTTGCTTCTTTCTCAAAGCTGCTCAATTGCCACAAACATCTTCCAAATTCAAGATGCACTTGAATTTCGCCATAATCATTGATCTCTTTAGAACACAATCTGTACCTTTAACTACTCTTCAAGAATTTTGAGATACAATCTCCTCTATCACAAATAAAGTAAAACTACCGTTACATCCAAAACTGTTAGGACATCAAAGATGCACTTTGTCAAACTCAGCGGTTATAGCAAGCATGGTCTCTATATGCCCATCTCATTACACACACTATCTTTGTCGATTGCTGCACTAGCACCTGCTACTTAATGATTTTCTAGTTGTAACTCCACCTTGAGCTGAATACTGTCCAAATTCGTATAAACGCTGTCATAATCATTCATACCCAAAAGTAATCGTCATATGTAATTCATCTGCTGACAATAGGTGAATTTAATTCTGGGCACTAGCCCTGCTCACCTTGTCATATAGAGTAGGAATATCCACTCTATTGCCCTCCCATCAAGCTTACCATCACTCGTTTGAATATAACACAGACAACCTAATATTCTAAGAATAGAATAAACGACAACCTAATATTTACAAGATAGCTCATTGTACTAAGCTCATTCACCAATAATTTCGTAGCTATATCAGTAATAGAGAGCATTTTATGACAGTCTATGGTGATATTTTGCTTATCAACTTTGCAACCTGCTGTAGTTCATAGCACTAGTACGGTATCTTACTATGCCTTCCTTTGTGCAAAATTTGTTTTATAGCCTTGAGCAGAATTCTATGCTACTGCCAGTCCGCACATGCTTGATCCTTTTACCAGTCTCTCTTTTTATCACAGCTCTCATTTGCTTGATTCTAACAACAACATCAAACTCTTGCCTCAAAGCAAACACGAAGGTGCTCCTCAAGTAATTGTCCATAGCTATTAGCATAAATTTAGCAATATTTCTTGAAGACAGGAGCAACAACCTGCGAACACCCAAGTGAGTTAACTTTACAACTCCATTTCAACAAAAAAAGAAGAAGTAAACTTCGCAACTCCGTGGTTTCTCTTAGGGTCATCCTGAACTGCATTCTTTGCCATTTCCCTAAGTCATGGCACCTACATAGATTTGGTTTCTTAGCCACATAACTACAAAGAAAATTTCTTTCACTTGGAACCTTCAGTCTTCGTTTGCTAATGTGCCCCAAAAACATATGCCATAGTTCAGACTCTCGAGCATATGCATCTGACCTTTGTGCAGCAAAATCTGTCATTGTCTCCCATTGAAGTTCATAGAACCACTTTGCTTGATTCCTCTCATTATCACTAGAACACCTTGACCAATCTTTAGAAGTTCACCTTTTGAAGTATAAGGACACCCATATGAATCTAGGCCAATCAAAGAAATCAGGTTCTTCTTGAATTTTAGATCGTGCCTTATTCTAGTCAATGTCCTCATGATAATATCATGTATTCTGATTCTAATATCACCAACACCTACAACATCGCTCTTAGCATTATTCCTAAATTGCAGTTTACCACTATATATGTACTAATAAGTAGCAAACCAGTTCTTATTGGTGTAGTGTGCAACGAATAACTAAAGTCCATAACCCATCTGTCAAACGATGAATCCTTAGTAACAAATAAGACATAATTAAAATTGTCCAAGTTACTTCAACTATTGTAGCAATATCACTAGTAGACTCAACTCTAATTCCTTTACCCTTTTCATTCTTCAACGTAAGACAATCTCTTCTAAGATGCTTTCTCTTGCCACAGCTCCAATAGCTAACACCATCATTCTTGGACTGACTACGTCTGTTCAAATTCGCACTACTTCTGCTAACACGAGTAATAGTTATTCATTAACTAAACTAGTAGATATAGGTTCACCATATTCTTTCCATATATGTCTTCACTCAAAATTATATCACGAATCTTATTAAACGTCAAGTTTCTTGACCTAAAAGAATTACTGACAGTAGTATTAGTGGTATTCCAACTACCATGCATTGAAAATAATAGAATCAAAGCATGTACATCATTATCAAAGTCAATCTCAATAAAATTCAATTGACTAATGACCACATTGAATTTATTAATATGCTCAATAACCAACATACCTTCGCCATTTTTAAGTGAATTATACGTTGTATCAAGTAGTTGTAGAGGGCTTCTCGTACATGTTTGATAACGCATTCATCAAAATTGCAACGATCTTCTCTTTCACGATATTAAACGTGACATTATGAGCCAACATTAGTAGAACAATGCTCAACGTGTGTCCATTTAGCAAATCCCAATTGGCTTGCTTCATAAACTCCGGTTTTTTTTTTTTTTTCCGAATAGGGGTAAGTGCATATTTCTTTTATACATATAATCCTTAACAAGTATCTTTTACAAACCAATATCATCCCCCATTAAACATATTAATTTTTATTTTTCTTTCTTTTGTCCCCATTTCAAATCAACGAGCTTGACTCTGATATCAATTGTTGCGAAAAACAAAAAGTGGGCATAATAACAAACTAAACGAGACAATAAATCCAACCCCTAATTTACGTAATTTGGTCAATGAGACCTATTCCATGGAGAGAGCAGCACAAGATTGCATTATAAAACAAGAGATATAATGAAGATTATAATCATATTCAAGTCTCTCAAATACTCTTAGTGTTTCTCAGTCGCCATGGAAACCTAATAACTTACACAGTATTTAGCCATCATAATTTCTTACAAAACAATCTCTCAATTTTACAAAGGAATTCGCAAATCTTACCTTAAGATTATTAACTTGTACACCTAAAAGGGCTTTTCTATTTTTGATGTACATATATGTTTGTAGATATGAAGGATTATCAAAAATGATGATTTGAAGATGGCGAGTTTGCTTGTGTCCTTGAAAAAGCAAGAATCGAATTTTTATCCTCCCATTAAAATTTAAATTATAGTTCAAATTTTTAAAAAATATTGAAAAATGTTATATTACGTGTCAACATTTATATGTCAATCACGAGAGTTTAAAATATTTTAAGTTAAAAAAAAAGTTTTAGTGTATCCGCCGCAACAAAATATAAAAAATAGAAATCAACTCAAACACGTTTTGCTCGCCCTCAGTCTCTCATTTAGCTTTCAGTGTCGCGACCTAAACGCAAAATGCCAATTATGGAAAAGGGCTGAGCATATTTGTCAATGCAAAAGATAAAGTAAGGACTAAAGTTCCTTTGAACACATCAAATCCGATATAATCCTTCAATCACGCTGTTAATAATAAACAGTGTAAACAAAGACAAAAACTTCACAAAATTTGACGATAGCATTAAGATGTTGGGCGATTTAAGCTTTTAAAATCCTAATAAGCTCAGGTTTGTAGTTTTAACTACTCTATGAGACCAAAGTCACAAAATTAATAAAGTCAAATAATGCTCTGTAAAGACATTGATGTATAAAAATAGAAAAGTAAAATAAAATTCATGGGGCGTCCCCCGGTTACTCTTGGCAAAGGACTGGCTAGAATGATTCGGCCCTTTTACATTGAGATAAGCCTCAAGAGGAGTACTCAAAACCTGATTTAATTCGATCCCGTATCTCATCATCCTAAAAGCTAGTTGAAGTTGCACACTTATAAGCTCTTCCACCCCGACGATCATTCTCTACCCTCGTTAGGTTAGCTAGGGGCCTACTTCATCTCTTAATTGCATATATACTAAAGCGGGCCTTGCTCTAATATCATTTTTAACTATCCAATTTATCCACAAGAGCCAAAACTTGGGTACTCCGGGAGATGACGTTTTCGGTGAATCTTGCTCGTGTACCACCTTGAAGGATATCTCACATTTGATGTGATACTTTGAGTGTTACAAATGACAACAACGTAGCGTCACTCGCCAGAAGTGCGTGGTTCATCATATCTACGCCATGTAGTTTTAGGCCAAGTCAAATATTGATAAGAACGTCAATGTTTGACACGGCAAATGCACTACCCAAACTCACAAATCATAGAGAAGAGACTAAATGAAGGAAGTATACATACTTGTACCCGATTTCATGAGGCCTAATCCACCATAATCATTGATTTTGTGAAAGCTCTCATAGGTCTCGTAAAATCTCCGTCTAGTCCACTAAACCTAGGTGCATGGAGTAAATTTTCCCAGTAATAAGACTCGATTCCAAATGATGGTTACCTTGGATACCCATTCTGAGGATTCGATTTACGTGATTTGGACCGTATCTTTATGTTAATATCTCCATTAATTCTGTAGCTACGATTCTAATTTCATCCTTGTGTAGCCAGTGAAAGAAAAGGAGAAAAAAGGAAAAACCTTGATTCCAGAATCATTCTGCATGCATGCCAAATGTTGCGGGGGCTTGTAATGCAACTGTGTGAACGTTAATGGTGAGAGCAGCAAGTGCAAACTGAAAAGTCAGGAACGGAGTGCAGTTCAAGCCGAAAGAAGAGGAATGCGGCGAGTTAAAGTTTCGAAGCCATCGAACGGAGTGGGCGTGCCGCTTGATTTCAGCGTCCAACGGGCACCGTCCGATATGCATTTCCTCCCAATCCCACTGTCAAAAAACGCATGCCGATGCCAGAAAAGACGTTCTCAATCGGCGCTGTCACGTGCCATCTGGGGATCGTCATATTTTTCACCCTTATTTTTATCAAGAGAAAAATATTTTACGTATATTTTATGTTCATATGTGCAGGGTAGAGGTACTGTTCCTGAAATATAAAAAAACACACACGTATACCCACAAATATATATATATATATATATATATATATATATATATATATGAGTTCTGTCATGTGTGAATCCGAAATGTAAATATCAAGCATTCCTTATTTTAGAAAAATTAGTGCTTTGAGAAATATCAAACATTCCTTATTTGGTCATTTATTAAGTACTGCAATGGCATTTATTAAAATAGTCCAAATAGGGTTCGTTTGATTTACGGAAAATGAAACATTTGAAAGACATTTTTCCAAAAATAATTACTTGTATCGTTTACAAAAAAATGAACAAAAAAAATATATTTTCACATTTCATGAAAATATTTAGATATAAATTATTCTCGATAATGAAAACATTTCTTGTTGACTAATTATTTTTAAGCGATACAAGCGATCATTTATAATAAAATATTTTTTAAATCATTCATTTTTCTTCGTGAAACAATGATTAAAGAATTTCTAGTGATATATATAGTTAACACTATGAAATTCACATCTATCCTAAACAAGTATGTTTAACATTGGCCTCATAGGCAAGCCTCGTGGTTTTGTTGATTTATGGAAAAAGATATTCCATACGTCGGGTACAAGCGATTGGTGTGTCGTAATCGACTAATTAATTGCATTGATAGTATGATCTCATCCAAGAAATTACCACATTTGAATTTTGAATATCTATTTTTTTTTCTCAGTCATATACTTATCAATGTCACATGGTGTAACCGCTACATGAAAGGATAGTTTTGGGTGCAAAGGAAAGGATAGCAAAAACAATTGTCTTGCATTCCACATTGGCAGGGTTGGATCTATACTTAAGCTTTGGGGGGCCAGCAATATACCAATAAATTACTTAGTGATTCTACACTTGCCAATTATATTTTCATTGTTCATGAAAATTTGCAAATGTAAATAGTTGTCGACAATGAAAACATTTTTTATTAACTAATTATTTTAAACAATACAAGCGACCATTTTTAGAAAAAATGTTTAACAAATTATATACTTTTTGTGAAACAAACAGAGTATTAATCTCCATAAAAACCTACTGACACTTAATTAAAGGGATAACTCCATATTTAGTCCTTTAACCGGCACAGTTTTTGTGATTGGGTTTGCGAATTTCTTTTGACGCAAATCGAGTCTTCTAACTTGCTTGATCTTTCCAATCTAATCCTTTTTTTTTAATTAGCCTCACTTAATTATATTAATGTGATTGTTTCGATGTGCCTAATTTAATATTACAAAACAAAAGGGGGAGAGCTTTTTTTTAAAATGGTTAAACTCAGTCCAATAAAGGAAAAGAAAAAAAGAGAAAAAAATAGGCACATCATTTAGTCCAAATTTAATGCAGAAAAAGAGGCATATCATTAAGAAAAAAATATTTATCTTTCTTTTCCTTGATTAGACTTAATTTTAGGATATTGAAAGTATTTTCCTTCCCTTTTGTGTTGTGATTTTGAAATAAACACATTAAACAACATCATTAACATAATTTCTACATGTCTCAACTTTCTCAAAAAAGAAAATCACTAATAACAACCCTAGTGGTAATTCTTTGAGCCAAATTAATGAGACATCATGAAGTTACTTCCATGTATATTTTCCTTATCCAAATTGACTGAAAAGCTCGAGAATGAACATGTCTTGAGCCTAGTGTTTTTCAACGCTAATGCTTGAATAATCACAAATTCAACTCGCTCATTCTAATGGATTATTGGAGAGAAGCTTGCCCTATACGTAAAATTTTGAACCGGAGCTTAAATGTTGCTTTTTACGACGAGAAAGCCACCTTATTTAGATAGATCTCGTACCGATTAAACACTCAACCAACTTCCTGAATTGAACGGGACGAGAGTTAAGATGCAGGTAACCGACCAGTCAATGTACGTGGAGTAAAAGCGGCGAACATAATTAGAAAAGAGCTGGCTTATCGTCCTAACATTGCGCACCTTCATGGGTCAGCTATCAGCACAACAAGGGAATGGTGGGTCTTCGATGGGAGTGGGAGTTGATCTCCCCTCATTGAAATGCTAAAGTGGGTTGCGTGACGCTTTTGCTCATGCGTACTCAACTCAGCCCCCATGCAAGAGATGGTGGGCAAAGGCTCATCATCGCTCCTTATCATGCCCCTGGCATGAGCCATCTTTTACGGGAAAGGTAACAAGTTAAGTTAACAATGCCCTCCCTCTTTTGTGGCCGATCTCGTTTTGTTGCCCTTTGAGGGTTGGTTTTGTAACGACCCGGTCTAACGAGGATAGAGAGTGATTGCCAGGGCCATACGGCCCGGACAATGAGTGGTTCTTGGTAGACTTTTAGGATGGCGAAAGGGGCAAGAATTTACTGAATTATGCATCGAATAAGGAGATAGCGATTCCAAAATATATACGTGAAAAATGAAATTAACTCACAGATGCACTTTTTAATGTAACGGCAATGCTTCCAAAGATAAGCGTATTCAGGTGGAAGCACTCTCAAGACGGGTGACCTCCTGGAAAGTTACCCACCTGTGTGCCAAAGGACAAAACTATGAGGTTATATATGGGACCGGCCAAAGTGGATAATACCTTAGTAAGTTTATTTAGGGATGTTACAAATTCCTGATGATCTTAACAAGATCTCAGCTGGTTTATGACGATCCGAATTCATTTGTTTCTAGTCTTATGAGGAAGATTTGAGATGACGCGGTGGAAACAAAGGATAAACGCGAGTAGAACTCGCAAACACGTTCGCCATTGCGATTTCGTAGAAAAACTTGCTGTATTTTATGAAAATAATGATGAAAGCTGTTCGAAACCTCAAAAAGAGGAGATAACTACTTAGGAAGCCCTAGGCGTCGTTGGAATAATCCGAAAATAACTTTAAGCGGTAAAGAAATTCGGAAAATAAACAAAAGGGCTGAAATAATGTAGAAAATACTCCTACAAATAGGAAATGTGGCGAATCCGTGAAAACAAGATTTTGAGGGCTCAAACGAGAGTAAACAAGTAAATCTATTAGGATCAACACAGCACTCGAAACGAGTTTCCCATATTGGTATTATAAGTCTCGTCACTCAGGCAAGATCAAAAGTAATAACCCATTTACAAGACGCTGCACGAGTTCGTGGTTCGGGTCTCTTTTGGATTTCTGCTTATCTGAACACTCCACAAAGTTTTCAGCAGCCATGTTTGCATCACGAGTACAATAATAGGACTGTCCTATGCTCTAGGGAAGTTTAACTATTGTTGTTATTATTTTTGTCAATAATCCATGGTCATGAGCGTAAAAACCCGGTTATCTGGAGGACCTTGGAATACCCTGCAAGTCCTCATCAACCAATTAGATCTAGCCTTTTATCAATGTAGGTGGCTCTAACTCAGAACAGTTTGTACACAATTGATGAATTTTGAACAAGGAATCTCCAGTTTCTAAACTGAAAATTTCTTAATGCTTTAATCAACCGTGCTAATCTTGGGTGTATCGTTATTCTTCTTCTACTCCATTTTTTTATTGTGCCTATTGAAACCAAAAGGAAAAATTTGGACCGCATAAAATTGCACAATGCAGTGCGTTAGGTTAATCTTCCATTTAGTTTAAGAGACCACCCTGTGCACTACCTAACAAATGAAATAATCACTTATTTTAACACATAGAAGAAGAAGAAGAAGAAGAAGAAGAAGAAGAAGAAGAAGAAGAAGAAGAAGAAGAAGAAGAAGAAGAAGAAGAAGAAGACACCGTTTAATTTTTACCAACGCCATCATCTCTATCATCGATTAATAGTCTACTTATGTTTAATTTATTAATAATTACGTGGCCCCGCTTTGCATAGGCATGTATTGGCGAACAAATTTTATTTTGAATTGTTTTTTCTTTACGTTATCAGTGTCGGTAATTTTTGTGTGTGTATTATTTAGGGTTGCGTACCCATTGAGTGTTGTACATATTCAAATAAGAAAAATTTGCAAGTTGGACATATAAAATGCGGCTTGAAAGTTTAATCTCAAGAATTTGCTACATAGATATATGGAACAAAAATTAGTTTCGAACAAAAATTAGTTTCTTCACAAATTCACTTATGCTTTTGTTTTAGAATATTCGGATTTCCTTATTTAGCGTTATATTCTTCGAATTTCATTTTCATTAAATTTTTTCAGTGGCCAAGTTAAAATTTCGACATCATCTCTATTATTAAAACATTATTTGAATTGTACTTTTATTTGTCGAAAAGTAAACTGAAATATTAAAACATTAACTTCTTTTTTAATTTTTAAATCAATTTTAAACTATGTGGACGTTAGAAAAATTATGTTCGTTTTAATTAACTAAATAGATTTGCTTAAAGATAGGATGTACTTACTATAAGTGGATGTTAGAAGGATATAAAATTGAATGAAATATCAATATGCATATTTCAAAAAAGTTAAATTTTTTATTTCCTTATCCATAATTTTTTATTGTTTATTTTAAATAAGACACAACTAATACATAAGTTGACGGACGAAGTTACTATCAAATTACTCATCATATCAAAAGTGTGTGACTATCTAAACATCCTTTTAATTTCGGACACTCCCAAGTCCCACCGAAGATATGAAATATTATCGGAGTGTGTCAATCTGCTAGAAGCAATATTTAGGCTTGCAATGTCCGATTGAGTTGAGAATACGTGGGAACTAATTATCAAACTCATATTTATTATACGAAGAACAATACTCAACACTTTATATAATTAGCAACAATCATGATTAGTTTTGACTTAGAAGATTCTATTAAGTCAAAAATCACTTAATTAGCTAAGTAATGATGAAGTCACTTAATACATTCAATGGAAAATACATCCAAATAGGAAACTAAATCTAGTCTATTACTTTGCTTAAAGCCTAAACCCTGCCAATAATATTCACAAATTCATATTTGGCAACAAAAAATGTGATCCAATGCTCAATATTAAGCTATTATCAAACAACATTCATTTTCGTTTTCAGCACTAACAATTGTCAATTTTACCAAACATGCCGTGTTTGATAACCTCATTAAGTGCTAAAAATTAAAATATTTAACACATGCTAAAGCTAAGCTTGTTTGATAATGTTAGCTAGTCTTGACTGAAGGAATTCAATTAAAAAGAATTGCTCAATGGAATAAATAAAAAGGCCTTACTTAATCCATTCAATAGAATAATAATATCACCAATTATGTTAACAAAACCTCCAATATCATCCCTAATTATATGTTTGGTAAGAAACTAACAATAATTCGTATTAGGGTTTTGGCTATTAGCAGACACTATTTCAGCACTTGAAATCCGGACTTAATTTCAATACTTATTTTTAAAAATTATCAAATGGCCATCAGTTTGACAATTGAAAGTTGCAATTCTTGAGAAAAGAAAATTAGGTCCTCCACAACGATATCCTCAACCAACAATAGCCATCCAACTCTTGTACCTATCACTATTCGCTTTTCAAATGATGCGCACTTTATTTTGTAAAAAATAAATGATTTGAAAAATATTTTTTCAAAAATGGTTACCTGTATTGCTTAGAAAAATGTATGAATAAAATATATTTTTATCGTTCATGAAAATATTTAGACATAATGAAAATAATTTTCATTAATTAATTATTTCAAGTTATATAAGCGATTACTTTCAAGAATTTTTCAAATCATTTATTTTTTTTCAAACATACAGAGCTAAGTGTTTTTACAGATTGCCCGTGGACATTTTGAATATTAGGAACACATTCAACATTCAGTAAGTTTTTGGCACATTATTTAAAAGATTGTATCATAATTTTGGTAAACATTATTTGTGTGTTACTCCTTTTTTTCAGTTGGCATACGCCAACTATGCATAATTATTGCAAGATGGTCCAAGAAACACCCAATAACTGCTCCTAATGATACTTCCTTGCAGCTTTAACTAAAATAAATGACGAAAAGAATAATGCTGGGGTAAAAAGGAAGATGTAAAAAGTAGCACTTGTACTCTTAACCAATAACGAATTTTGGTTTTTAAACTTTAATTTTGTTCAATTTAATCCTCATATTCTTTAAATCGAACTTACTTCGTCTTTCTAGTACATTTAGTTTTGCTAACATTTTCTGCGACAATTCTGTTCAGCCGTGGAGTCCACTTTTGCTAACGTGATTGTACGTACACTTGAGATGGAAAGAGGCTGGGGTTGTCGCCCCTTGCTGCGCTCTCGAAATGGCGATGCCACCGCTCACCACCAAGCATTCACCCGTAGGACAGCCTACGAGGGACAATTGACCCTCTTTCCGAGGTGGGCGAGGGTGCTTGCCCTTATTGATAATAGCTGGAAGATAGGTCATTCGCGTCGAGACCTAGCGAGGTTCATGGTTAAGAATATTTACATTCGATTATTCATACTTTTATTTTCAAGTTGTACAATGGTAATGTGTAGATTATTATATTGTTTTGTGAACCTATATGTAAATTTCTCCAATCGTATATTATGAATGTCAGTATTTTTAAACACATTATACATTATGCGAGGCTATGGGTTTGCAAGTACTTTATAAAATATGTAACATCAAAGGAAATTCTCAAAAAAAAATTAATACTTTGATTCTGTAACTGATCAAAATGGTCCAAAATACCGAAGACTGGATGTTGCTATTGAAAATAGTAGGACTTGATTGCACGAATTTGAAGAAATGAAGTCATCATACAACAAACAAATTGTGCACAAGTTTCTCTCATCTAGACTTGTCGAAACGGGTCATTCACCCATTTCTTAATTCATATTTAATTTGTTGGGTTATTATATGTATTAATTATATTAAACAAATGAGTCATAAAATAGATTTAAATACAACTCTATAGGTCATCAATGGATTTAACATGGGTGTTAAATGGGTTTACAACTTACTTAGACCCCAACTCACCTCTATGACTTTTTCTCGCCTTCACTTGATTTGTGCTCGCTCACTTCGTGTTCTCACCTTAATTTGAGTATGATTTTTCCTAGATTTGATTAAATATAAAAGTGTTTTAACAGTATGAGTCGAGTTGAGTTAAATTTGTATTAACTGAAAATGGATTAATTTAAGTTGGATAATTTTCGACCTGATTTGACCCACCCGCTTTACAAGTTCTATCTCTTTTGGGAGGGTTAATACCGCGAAAAAATCTCAAATCGATACATTTGTGATAAATTTACTTCAAACTAATTCTTTAATCATAAAAAATCTCAAACCGTCGTACCTATAATAAATTTACTATAAGCTAAATTTATTACATGTATATTAATTTAAAAATTTTCGTGCTACTAATCCTTTTTGGGAAATCGAATAATGCGTAGACTGCAGATTTCGGTCCGGAGTTCAAATTTAATGCTCGCAATGGAACTGACAAAAGGCAGCGAAAGGGAGGGGCAGATGGGACCCACAGCAGAAACAAAGGTACACGAACACACGACCGAGGACCATACGTGGGACGACGACTGGAGTAAACAAGCACTCTCCTTCTTGTGTGCACACTGCTTCACTCACTGCAAAAACGACGAAACGGCGCCGAGCCCTGCCACCTCAAACATCTGCAACTGCAAGACGACACGTCGTCTTCGGCGTTAACGTGCGCCTCCCCCCTCTGATCTCGCATTTGTCGTGTACCTCACGCGTGACGATCCGGTCAAATTCATCAGAATCCCGGCAGCAGGACAAAGGAACATTTTTTTTTTGTTTTCGCTCTTCCTCCCCCCCTTTTTCTGTTTTTCTTTTTTCTATATTTTTTTTCCCATCCTCATCTTTTTTTTTTTTCCAATTAAATAATTCTAAGCGCGAAAATTAACTCTTATCTAATGTCATGCTAATCTATGTAAATCACTTTTGGGAATCTAATCTATGTGGGCGAGGGCTTTGTTAGATCAGCATTAACGCAGGTGTTACGGGCGACGGATTTGCTCATTCTAAATTTAAACTTGAGTTTATCTCGATTTTAGATTGGGGACACCATCCGTCTCATTCATTTACCTGTGAAAAAGATTTATGATAAAGAATCAATGAAGAAATCTTTGCATTTTTTTGGTACAACGATTGTTCATGATTAAGTGTTTTTACTTAACAAGCGTATCAAGAGCTAAGTTCATAATAACTTTTAGCGTACCCTCTCACAGTACCTTTCGGTAGAAACAAATTGAAAAAAAAGAGACTAAGTGCACTGAAGGTCTCAAAACTTATTACGAAGCGCAATTGCGCCATTAAACTTTCAAAAAGTGCAAATCATGTCCTAAAACTTATCACGAAAGTACAATCGAATCCTAAAATTTTCGAAAAGTTTAATTAAGTGCTAAAACTTGTTAAGAAAATGCAATCGAGTCTCAATTATTTTAAAAAGTGCAATCAATGGAAGGATTTAGTTAAACTAATTTGATGAGTTTTAGAACTTGATTGCACTTTCTGAAAGTTTCAAGATTCAATTGTATTTTCTTGATAAGTTTTAAGGTTTAATTGCACTTTTTGAATGTTTTAAAACTTAATCATATTTCCGTGATAAGTTATAGGATTTCTAATATACTTATAAAAAAAAGGAATTGTGGATGAAAAATCAGGTGAAAGCGGAGCTTAATGAAAAAACACAGAGGAGGAGGAGAACAAGATGGCGCAAAAGCTAAAGGGGAAAGGGTGGGGTGGGGTGGCGGTGCGAATTTTTTGTAATGTCACGTGCTAAATTGCGCCGCTTGTTCTTTCCATTAATGTAGCCGATGCTCTCCCGCTTTTTGAACAAAATCTCGCCTTCCGATCTCTTTTGCGAACAAAAGTCTCGCCCCTGACCATCTCGCGCGCGCCCGTCTTTCTCTGTACTGTTTCGAAGCGTTTTCGTGTTCCCTTGGTCTTTCTCTCTTTCTCTCTTTCTCTCACCCGTTTTCACATTTCGTTTCTGCTGTCCATCGCCCCCTCGCAATTTAAAGCTGCGACGAAATCGCCACTTATAGCAGCGGGGGCGGTGTGCGCAGGATAAGTGCACGCCACACTCTTCCCAATTCCCTCTCGCCCATAAAGAGGGAGAGAGAGAGAGGGGGGGGGGGTGGCGTGTTCATTTTCATTTAAATGTGTTTGATATCCAAGTGAGATATTGCAAGTGTGGTGGAGGGTTCAGCGAAGCGCCTAAAGACAAGTATTTTGGTGTAATGTAAAAGCTGAAGTATATATGTAGAAGGCCACATATAGAGAGAGAGAGAGAGAGGGTCGTGCTTTGGGAGGCGTGGTTTGATGGAAACTGATGGTGGGGTTTTCTTTTCTGGGTTTTTCGGCAAGCAAAAAGGAAATAAAAGCCTCTCCTCCCTCCCACATTAGGATTGGCCTTCCCCACAGTGACTTTTTGCAGGCTTTGATCTTTTGGATTCTTTCTTGTGTCCGCAGCTCCGATTGTCTTTTCTTCGATTTTGGAACGAAACGATACAACACAACACAACACAACACAACACAGCCCAACACACACACACAGGCAATTCCTTATTTTTGTCATCCTCCTCCTTATTTTCCCCAAGGGACATGCTAATATGTCACTTCCTTAGTTCGGTTGGTGCGTGATGAAAAGGTAGGAAAACGTTCTTGGGTTTTTCTGCCGGTGGAGGACTAAGGATGGGACCACTTGATTTCTGGGTTTTGGTCTGAGGATACAAAATGATGGGTCGTTTGTTTAAGTTGAGGTGGTAGAAGTCGAGAGAGAGAGGGGTAGAGAGTCAGAGAGGGAAGCAAAAAGATGGGTTCTTCTGTAGAGGGAAGCATCATGACCGGAGGGCCTGCGACCGTAACTCTACCACAGCCTACTCTTCTTGAAGAAATGAAGCTGTTGAAAGAAATTCAAGATCAGTCTGGTTAGTTTTTCCCCCTTCCCCTCTGTCTCAAAAAGGAAAACTTTGCACTTTCTTCAACTTGTTGAAAATTTTAGATTCTTGATCATGTCTAAGCTGGCAAGTTTATGACAAAGCTTCTCATAATTCCCCCGGCTCATACTTTCGTTTTGTTCTTCAGAATTTTTGGCTGAATGCATTTTATTCAGATGTTTCATCGTTTGGTGCCTTGGGTTTTGATTTCATTTTCAGGAGCTCGGAAGGCAATAAATTCAGAGTTATGGCACGCTTGTGCGGGTCCGCTTGTCACATTGCCTCAGGTTGGGAGTCTGGTTTATTATTTCCCTCAAGGACACAGTGAACAGGTTTGCATTTTATTCCATTTTAGACATACATACAAACACAGAGAGAGCTGTCTTCTCTGGGCCACTTCCCTGTTTTTCGTCCTTGGCCTCGTGATCTTCTGCTTTTGTTTCTCTTGTGAACTTCTATGAGAGATCAGAACTTGCATGTCTGTGCTGTTGAACTTGTTCATATGCTGATACTATTGAATTGAATCTTTCATCCCTGGATTTTCCAGTGTGACTTTTCTTGTTGTGGCTCAATACAAATTTTCTATTAAATATTGGTCTGTGGGAAATGGTGGTTCCTCAACCGGCTGATGTAGAAAGTTTGATAATTACAGATCGCCTGCTGATTTTCGAGATAAGAACTTCTAGGGAACTTTATTTTTCCATACTTAAAAGTTTCACAAATATGTGGGCACAACGGCAGTTTACTCATTCAAAGTCTCTTGACTAAAGTAAATGTGGCACATTACTGCATTTTCTACTGCATGTGGTTCTTTTTATTTATGAGAGACAGTCCATCAAGAAAAATAGGATTTGTAAGTCGACTTTACATGCTGTTGGGTAATTCATTGTTGGTAAAGGCCTCTTTGAGTGCCTTTATAATGGTTTTCTCAGATCCAGTTGAATTTTTGAGAGCTATCACTTTGCTGATTAGTCTATATGGATCACCAGTTGCAGAGTTATATTCTTATTATGGGAATCACATATTTATGTCTTTTTCTTTTCTAATGAGATGCTTATATGTTGCTGACAGGTGGCAGTCTCCACTAAAAGAACGGCTACTTCGCAAATTCCAAATTATCCAAATCTCCCATCACAGCTTATGTGCCAAGTTCACAACGTGACTCTCCATGTAGGTGATATTTTTCTGTTAGACACCCAATCCTTGGCATTTTTAGATTGGTCTCTTGGCACTTTCCTGCAAACTAATACTTGTTAATCCCATTTTAAAATGTATAATAGGCTGACAGAGAGACAGATGAAATATATGCTCAGATGTGTCTTCAACCTGTTAATTCTGTAAGCCCAGATGCAATTCGTTACTAATTTCATGTTTTTACGAAACAAATAAAAGTTCCGTAGTCACAGATCTGTTGTTGGATTAGGACAAAGATGTATTTCCGGTACCTGACTTTGGATTAAGGCCGAGCAAACATCCAAGTGAGTTCTTTTGCAAGACTTTGACAGCTAGTGATACAAGTACACATGGTGGCTTCTCAGTGCCACGTAGAGCAGCAGAAAAGCTCTTCCCTCCACTGGTGATGCTTCCTAAATCTTTAACATCAAAGCTTCTTAGCATTGTGGTAAAGCCACAAGCAGAGGGTGACGATTAATTTGCATCTCAACTTCTTATTTCAGGATTACGCAATGCAACCACCAACTCAAGAGCTTGTTGTTCGAGATTTACATGATAACACGTGGACATTCCGCCATATATACAGGGGTGAGAGTCATTAATTGTGCAAATCCATTGTTACATATGTTATGCTCATTCTAAATTACTTTTGCATGTTCAGGTCCATATTTTTATTATCATTGTATTTGCAGAAAAGTTTTTTAAGGTTCTGCATTTGTATGGGTTTTTGCTACGTTATTTTGATTCTCTTTGTCCTTTAAGCTCAGTCCCTTGAGCAATTGGTTTCGCTTTCTTGAGTAATTCTGTTTGTTCCTTTTCAATAGGACAGCCAAAGCGACACCTTCTTACCACTGGTTGGAGCTTGTTTGTTGGTGCAAAAAGGCTCCGAGCAGGCGATTCTGTTCTATTCATAAGGTATGTTCAATCATGTTATCCACTCAGTGTAGTTCAATGAGTTCTGGAACTGTTTAAGTTCTCTCAAATGTATGAGATTTCTTGTGGCTTTCTGTATAGTGAGCCGTTCTATACAGATAATTTCTTGACCAGTTTTCATGATTCCACAGTGAAAACAGGTGACATTGTCATCAAGCGAGTTTGGTTTGTCCTACTTTAGACATAAGCTTCAAATAAATTGATTATCTGAAGTCTTACAGGGGATGCCTAGTGGCTATCATGCTTCGTCTGTGCTTCGTCTATAGTTGTATTACTTGCTGGACAGTTGTTCCAAATCCCAAGTTTTCATACAGTCACTTGCATATGGGGCTTTTAAAATTTTCTAGATATAGTGCTTCTGCAATTTATTTGTTATAATCTAATTTGATTATTGCTTACTCAAGAAAAAATTTACATTTCAAATTACAGATGATGCTTCGCAGTTAGGTTAGTCGAGTTGTATGATCCTCCATTATATATTCTTCCCAAAAATTCATGAGTATCTCTGTTTTTTGTGGGAAGGTTGTAAGCCTTCACATAAGATGTGTCCACAAAAGATGTCTTTTTCCTTTGAAGCTTTAAGGTATGAAGGACAGTTACTTTTCTCTGTTAGGGATGAGAAGTCACAGCTGATGGTGGGTGTAAGGCGTGCGAATCGGCAACAAACAACGTTACCATCCTCAGTTTTATCGACAGATAGCATGCATATTGGCATCCTTGCAGCTGCGGCTCATGCTGCCACGAGCCGAAGCTCATTCACTATTTTCTACAATCCGAGGTTTTGTCCTAGCTACCCTCATCACATCTTGGCTTTTGCCTTTTTTTTTCTTCAACCTGTTTATTGACTTTTTTGCCTGTCTTATCACTCCAGGGCATGCCCTTCGGAATTTGTCATTCCTTTGGTTAAATACAGAAAAGCTGTATATGGGACTAGGATTTCTGTTGGCATGAGGTTCGGCATGATGTTTGAGACTGAAGAGTCAGGAAAACGCAGGTAACTTTTCTGATGATTTTTCCAAATATGCTTCCTCTTTTAAAGGTTTTTTTCCTAGTATTTAAGCTGTGGTTTCAAAGAATATTCATAAAATTATCATTTGGTGAAATTTTGCTCTTTCAGATATATGGGTACAATAATCGGTATTAGTGACTTGGATCCACTAAGATGGCCTGGATCAAAATGGCGAAATTTGCAGGTAGCTTAGCTTTCTGCTGAACCGAATTGTGGACTATATGTTGTTAGTTTCCTGATTCAGCTTCTCATACTTGTGCAAACAGGTGGAGTGGGATGAACCAGGGTGTGGCGATAAGCAGAATAGGGTCAGTCCATGGGATATCGAGACCCCGGAAAGTCTCTTTATTTTTCCTTCTCTGACCTCAGCTCTCAAAAGGCCGCTACATACTGGTTATATGGGTATTCCTCTTGCATTCACAAGCTTGTTATGTGGTCCAAATGTTTAGTCATCCCTTATTAGTTGTTATTGCATTGGTTGCTGCATGAATCAACCCAAAAGACCTTGCAGTCACACACTACTGTTTTCCCTGCTTTCAGGAGGAGAAATTGAATGGGGAAATTTAGTGAAGAGACCTCTTATCCAGGTTCCTGAAGGTGGAGGCATGAACCTTCTTCCTTACGCTTCAGTTCCAAATCTGTGCTCGGAGCAGCTAATTAAGATGATAATGAAACCTCAAATTGTGAACCGTCCTTCTCTTCCTCAAGATAACAATCGTAAGGGCATTCCTGGACATGAAGTGAACACTATGCAGGGAACGATGAATCAGAAGCCACAGGCTTTCAACGCGGAAAGTGCCGTTCCGCCAAAGCATGTATATCCTCAGCTCTGTCCTGATCAATCTAGTGTCATGGGTCCATCATCTGAAGTTCATGTAACTGGCAAAGTGCAGCCTCCATACAAGACTGAAAATCAAGCACTGGTAGAGACAAAGGATGAAAAGTTGAATGTAGATTCCCACCTCAAAACAGATGTACTAAACCAAGTACCTTCGACGTCGATTGGAGAGCTTCCTGAGCAAAATATTGCCTCAGGTCCTTCCATTCAACAAAACCACTTAAACCATGCGACAATTGTCAACCAGAACCAGGGTCAAATGCTATCGCAGGCCTGTTCATGGCCTCCACAACCCCTGCAGATACCCATGTCCGATTCAAATGCGCAGCATGGGTCATCGCCTTTTGTAAATCCTGATGAGTCGATGTTCTCTTCTACGAATAAATCTGTAGCTGCATTAATTAGATCGCCAGGGCCATTTTCCGTTTTTGGGTCACAAGACCTATCTGCCACTTTTGGAGATCCAGTAGGCCAATTACCTTTGATTAGTCAGGAATTGTGGGATCATCAGGGTGTTAATTTACGCTTTCCATCCCAAGGAGACCAACTTACTCCACTTCCTGAGCAGGACCCGTCAAGCCTTTGTGGCATATCCAGTTCAGTTTGTTTGAAGGATTTATCTGCTGAGAGCAACAACCAGAGCGGAATTTATAGTTGTCTTAACTTAGATGCTAGCAATGGTGGGAGTTCTGTAATTGATCCATCCATCTCAAGTGCCATTTTAGACGATTTTTGCACAATAAAGGATGGACCTTTTCCGAATCTTTCAGATTGTTTGGTGGGCAACTTCAGTTCAAGCCAAGATGTTCAGTCTCAGATTACTTCTGCAAGTCTTGCAGACTCTCAGGCTTTCTCAAGACAGGACTTCCCTGATAATTCAGGCGGTACATCTTCGAGCAATGTTGATTTTGATGATAGTAGCATTCTGAAAAACAGCACCTGGCAGCAGCAAGTAGCCCCGCCTATGCGCACCTATACTAAGGTATCAAATTGCAGTTTCTATCTGATTGGCTGAGCAACACTACTTGATTTTTTCTTCATAAATGAACATTTAGAATGGTTACAGTTTTCAGAAGGTTGTATACAGTGACTTTTATTGGTCGGAAGTCAGATACGCTAAATAACTGCTTAAGTAGATGTTCTATTCTTGTTCCCTGTTCTCTTGATCAAAGCTAACTGGTGAAATCTCTGTAACAGGTTCAAAAGGCGGGATCAGTTGGAAGGTCGATTGACGTGACAAATTTTAAAAACTACGAGGAGCTGTTATCTGCGATAGAATACATGTTTGGGCTTGAGGGGCTGCTAAATGATCCGAGAGGTTCTGGGTGGAAACTGGTCTATGTCGATTATGAGAATGACGTTTTGCTTGTTGGTGATGATCCTTGGGAGTAAGTCTTCTGACTGCCCATTTTTTTACCCAATGATTGTAGCCGTTTCTTTTGCTCAAAATCTTTGCAACAACAGATCGCTTTTTTTAAAGTCATTTTGGTTTTATACCATGGTTACCAAAGGGTGCTAAAAATGTTTTCAGCAGGCATTAATTTCGGTTAGCCTTCTGTTCTTACCTTTACCAGTGGCCATCAGATATTTGATGCTCAAGTTTGTGTTTTGCATCATTTGCTATAGTTTGAACCTCAGATTTTTTTGTCTCTTTTCCTTAACAAAGTTTGATCCCTCATCTACTAAGTTTTGTTTATTGAAAAAGATGACACTCATTTTTCTTGGTAGCAAATGTCAACCTTGTATTAATCTTTGGCCAAACATAGGTTTTGTAATTAATGAACTTCACAATTTGCATTTTGTGCAGGGAATTTGTTGGCTGTGTCCGTTGCATCAGAATTTTGTCACCCTTGGAAGTTCAGCAGATGAGTGAAGAGGGAATGAAGCTCCTTAATGCCTCCGTGGGGCAAGGAGTGAATGCTGCTACGTCTTAACAAGCAACACAGAGCAAGAAGAGTTTATGCCTGTGCTAACGCTCTGCTTGCCACCTTTTTCTTAAGCTGCAAGGATGAGTGATCTGCGACTCGGTAGAGTGAAGAAGGAACATCTCGTGCGGATCATATCTTATTAATAGCAACAAGTTGTTCTGTAGAGTAAATCTACTCATCAACGGAAGAGCCATGGTCAGTTGGTTGTGAAACTTAGAAAAGCAACTCCAAGTCCAACGCCCATTGTATTCCCTGCATCTAGGCAAAATCGAAGCATCTGTTTGTGGATTTTGAGGTACTTCTAGCTTGTGGCATGTAATAAAAAGAACCAGGTGTGGGACTCCGAACTGTAGTGGAGTCTAGTTTCTGGTGTTTTTATGACTGAAGTAGTGATATGGTGTTGCTGTTGTATACATATTCACAAGTAATTATGAGGAGATTTCTGGGATATTTGAAGCCTCAACTGCTCATAAGACGCAATGGGTGATCCTGATTAGTGCATGATAAATACAGCTCTTTGACAGCACTGAAGAAGCTTGTGATGATGGAAGCTCAATTGCCGGTTTGTACCAGCAAGGTAGCAAGAGCAACTACTTCAGTGGGTTAATTCCGCTTTGCCACTCCATCGTGTCAGAGAGCGTGCCCTGGTTGTTACTAAGTCCATGATTTCTTGGAGGAATGGGTACCGTGATGTTGTGTCGAGAGCTGTCCTTGTTATGCGATGCTTCGCTATTCGTGGCCACTCCACCTACGTTCAGGTTAACATGTCATGTGGTCTAATCTTTACTCTCTGCTCTCATCATAGTAGGATAGTTTTGTGAGGAAAGCTTTGAAGCGGAATAGGGATTAGCAGCCCGCGACAAGAAGCGATGTTGCTCAACTTAATCAGTTTCACTAATAGATAGGAGGGCTGTGAATTCCTGCTGCTATAGGTTCCCTTCCATCGTCTGGCTTATGTTCTTCATGTAGCATTAGAACCAAATGACTTTATGAAATTATATCAATATGTTCGCATTTTATGAGTAACATAGGAGACATCTCTATTTTTTTCCAAGGAATTTTTCCAGTTAACACTGTTTAGCTTTCAATTTCAATTTCCCTCTCACTATCAAAGTGAAGAACCCGTCTTCCCTACTTTGAAACGCGGGGTCTTGTAGACCGATGAAACTAACTGGAAGATTCCTAATGCTCGCTCTAATAGCTGCTCAAGCCAACTACTTTGGGTGAAAAAGAAAGGGTCATAATGTTTGTCCGTTCTGTGCGACTGCAGTGATAGGCTTGCCTTTTCCGGGAGGTAATCAAGTTCAAGGGCTTTCGCAAAGTTAAGTAGCTACGATTCAGACTGGAATTTCGTAATGAGAGTGAAACTTCTGCAGTAATGCTAGGGATTGCCCTGCTGATTCTTTGGTTCTCACTTTTTCAGATGAACCAAAGAAAAAACAGGTTGAAAAACTTCCGCAGGCTTCTAATACCCGCATATATGAGTAATGATGGACACTCCGAATGAAAGAACTGAACTCTTACTTCGACTGAGCTGGGCAAACATCAAATTGCAATTTTGTCTTGGTTTTGTGAAAGAGTAGTGCTGCACTACACAAACCAAGTTTCAAACGGACTCAAAGTACTTTTTCATCACTAGTGTAATTGCATTACTTCCATTTGTTTGTCAAGGATTGTTCTCTCTCTATTCTTCTAGGCTTCCGTTTCATGATGGATAAAGATTTTCGCCACTAATGTTGCTATGGTTGCTTGTTGATGGACACCGCCAATGTTGTTTTCCGGATAAGGCCTTGAGAGGAGAATAAAATATTGATGAGAACCTGAACTGGGCCTTGCATGTACTTAACACGTAAGCTCAATGCCTCTTTCATATTGTTACCAAACTAGTAAAGTAAATTCGTTAATAAAGTAAACAAGAGAGAACTTTTCATGTGACATGGGATAAGAGAAAGAATGAAGAACAATTTTCTTTAAATACTATTCTATAACAGACAAAAGACTTTCGGGTAAAGAATCAAGCGAAGTCATGTAAGGATAATTTTCAAGAACCATGTTCAATTGCTAACTCATTTGAACTTGTGGTAGACTTCATAAAGGAAGAGCAAAGGGGCGTCGTGCGTCTTATGTGACTAGAATATCATAAGACAACAGTTGCTTCATCCTTGATCACATTCATGAGCAATATACGTACTCAATTGGTAATGCACCTGATGTCATATTGGAGCCTGAAATTCTTGCCGTAAGTTGATTATTAGCATATGACTAGGCATATAGCAGATTTTTTGCAGAGGATGTACGACATTGGTTATGGTACAAATGTTAATCGAGAAAAAAACAAACATTTCATCATGGAGGAAACATTTCTGGGCTTTAATTATGCGAAAATCTTTACGTATATGGGTGGTTATCGAGCTGATAACGTCAAAATGAATAAGCACAGTTTACATCTGCAAAAAGAAACACCACAAGCATGTTCCATCGCGAAGTTATTAGCATTACCCCACTAATTCAGTGGCTTAACAAGTCAGAGCTGTTAAGAGCACTTCTCCTGAATCAGTGTCTCATTGGTTTATGTAGAATAGCAGACAGCTGATTTCCCTGACCCAGCAGATGCATCCACCTTATCTCCGACAACCTATTTGAGCTTCTTACATCCTTCTAGATCAACCAGGTCAAAGACCTTTTCGTCTCGTTGTCGGCACAGTATAAGTTTCCCAGCCAAAAAAGGGCCTCCAGCCCTCATAATCCAGTCCAAATCAAACATCAAGAACTCCAACTTTTCTGATCTTCCCCTGACATCCAATCCTTTTGACATAGGGATCATAGCGAACCCATTATCGTACAAAAGGAAACCTATGACCCAAACTCAGGAACAAGTGGAATAATCCTCTTGCCGGACGAATTAGCGTTCAGCCAGAGTCATATTCTGATTTCTCTCGACCATTCTTACACCAAACGTACGTTATGGCAGACCCACCTCCGATGTCCAGCCCCATTCTGATCCCTCCACTGCGCAAAGCAAAAACATCATCAAAGTTAAGAATAAGTGGAAAAGAGAATTGGAGAATTTCTGTATATTGCTTTGTACATATTACTGATGATACATGAGCCTATTTATAGGCTATTCTAGATGACTATTTAAAGCAATAAAATATTACAATATCAAATACAATCAATTAGAATCAATCTAGGAAGATAATAATATCTCTAGAAGATAACAAATCAATTTAGGAGGATAACAATATCTCTGTAAGACAACAATATCTCTAACAATCAATGAGGAAATCATACTTTAGCTTTTCACAAACTGAGTCTCAGCTCCACTTAAACAATATCAAAGCACCCAACACACTCTCTGGTGACTCTTTTAGCATTAACACCCTCAAAACTCTTGCTAGGAAGAGCCACTCCAAGTGAATCTTGTCAGTAATGGGTTTCCACAAAGATAAGGGAAAAGCTTAAAGACCCACACTGGGGATGGACGTGCAGAAGCACCTCCTTCTCGGCAAAGGCTCACGCTTGCCAAATCAGCTTCTGGGCAAGGGTCCAATCATCAGGGCAAGGCTTGTACAGTTTGCAACTGTTATTATTCGGCAATTTTCTATGAAGGGGGTCTGTTCGCCCATGGTGGGGTGTGTTTGAGAGGCACTGTTTGAGAGGTCGGAGCGGTTATCTCATGATAACTTCCAGGGTCTCCGTATAAAGAGAAATGCACGGAAAAACGAAAAGAGTATCCGTTTTCTCTTCCCCTCAATCATAAAAACACACAAAAGGTTTCCATTGTTACTTTAAGAAGGCGATCAACATTTATGTTGTGGAACAAGAATATTTTCCTTGTGATTATATTTGAACCATTGTGAAGTTGTAAATTTGTCAATGACTTGCCGTTGGTTCAACATATATTACCGTGTAATTATCATGCATCAAAAGGTTTGTCCCTTTCTTCTTGACTTTTTCCTTACCGCAACAAATGTATCGAGTCAACAAATCATAGACTTTTGGCAAGATGCCCGACCAAGACACCATCTCCGTGATCCTAGTTCTCGAGTCCTTGCCCAAAGACAGCTTGTGGCGAGGGCAAGAAGTTTCTCAGCTCACTAGGAGTGTTAGACCTTGATAGGTTGAGGCTTTTGAAATAGAGAAGGCTCTGTTCCATCTTGGCGAGCTTCCTCTGCCAAGAGTTCGATCTCTTTGAGGGTATGAAAAAATTTGTTCTGAGATTGAGGGACAAGTTCTTCTAGTGGTGTTGGAGCGAGTGAGAGTGGGGTTGCTGTGTTGGGGAGGATGCAAAGGCGTGGTGGTGATGATAGAGACAAGCATGAGGATGTTGAGAGCTGATGAACTGTCACACCTCGAAACCTACAAGAAAGAACGGGGGAATGACACGGCCTTCGGGTGGAAGGACGTAACCTTAAAGAACCCAAAGAATCAACTCTCAAAAGTCCCTGTCGAGGCTCTCGCTCTATATCCACTAACTGAGAAATCTCAAAAGATTAGGAATAAGGGGGATGAGTAACCACATCTCTTCTAAGCAGACCGATTAATAGCCATGCATATATACAAAGTAACACCAGAAACTCATACATCAATCCCAAGATACAATATACATATCAAAGCAAATACGAGTTATTTCATTTCAACAAAATTTTATACAAATAAGAAAGATTCATTTAATCCACCATCACAATTCAAATATCAATTGTCAAGTCCCTTAACCTGTCAATGATCCATTTCATTAATCCACCATCACACGTCAATGATCCATTTCATTGATCAATGTCAAATCACATATCAATGATCAATTTCTATGCTCAATATCCAACTCAAAACTCTAGAGGTGGCTCCAACGAAATTTACGTTATCGTATAGCTCTTAGCCCTTAACCTTTAACCCACAATCAACGATATAAAGCCATAGAGGTGGCTCCCACAAGAATTGCATCACCACGTAGCACTTAGTCCCTAACCAACACATATCAATGGTACAAGACCTTAGACGTGGCTCCCACGAGAATCGTATTACTGTGTTGCACTTAGCCCCTAATCAATACATATCAATGGTACAAGGCCATAGTGCCTCCCATGAGAATCATATTACTATGAAGCACTTAGCCTTTGAACAACACATATCAACAGTACAAGGCCTTAGAGGTAGCTCCTATGAAAATCATATCTTTGTGTAGCACTTAGCCCTTGACCCACAATCAACGTACAAAGCCCTAGAGATGGCTCCTACGAAAATCACATCACCATGTTGCACTTAGCCCTCATACAATATGTATACTCACAACTCATCACTGGGTTCTAGTGATTGTGAATATTAATCCATAATCCCCAATAATTCACAAAAACAATCCAAAATATATTTCATAAATTGGTTTCACAAACCAAACCAAATAACTCTTCTCAACTCAACTCATCCACCACAATTACTATCCATAAAAGTTTTCTCAATTTATTGTAGAACTCACCCCATAAATTAGCTCATAAGGCAATATATATACAGGAAACTTCCACACTACTTTGCATAACACGTTTTCTAAATTATTGCCAAATAAACAAGCAGTAGTAAAGGTTCCATCCATCTTTTTATGCAATAACTATGCCATTTCGTAATCCATACTATATATAGTCCACATTGTTATTAAAATATGAATTTACAAACTTGAAAAAGATATAGTATTACTCACTTGGAATGCCCAAAAATCAAACAACGCGTAGTTATACGAGCTGACGATCTTGTAATCTTAACAATTAAACAAGAATCGATGTAAAAACCAAGTAAAATACTACAACAACTATGAATTGGCTAAACGACGCATAATCGCTAACAAAGCAATTCATACGCGTTAACAAATCGCACATCCAAAGCGATTATTCAAGTTGTTTGCAACGCAAAACTCGTATGCGAAATCCTAAAATTCTCACTCTGATCAAATCGTTGCTTCAAATTGGCTCCTGTCAAAATCCATGGCTCCACAATGCCATAAACCACCATTTCCATGAAACTCCATAGCTCAACAACACAAAATTAGACTTCGCAGCTCGAATCTCACATAATTTCGAATTTAAGCCCTAGCCCCAAAAACTATTCCGATTGGGAAAACGAAGGTTGTGAGCACTTAACGGGCATTACTAAAAAAGGTGGAATCGGTTTGGCAACGAATTCGTAGCGAGAACCCTCCTCTTTCTTTCTTTCTAGCCCTCCTCTTTCTTTCTTTCTTTTCTTCTCCCCTTTCCTCTGTTTTTGTACCGTGCGTGCTCTTTTTTTTTTTTTTGGTTGAAAGCAAAACATTCTCATTAAGTAGGAGAACTTGAAGAACAACATAGTTGGGCATCTAGACATAATAAATCCCAAAGAGGTTGGGGGGGGGGGGGGTGGTGTTTAGAGAGCCAATTAATAGGGAGTGACCCTATTTTATGAGCTTTGGCAATTCAATCGGCACAATCATTAGCTTCTCTTGGACAAAATTCCACAACAACTCCTTTGAGAAGGGCCAAGAGGCCCCTACATTCACTAATTAAGAGATGAGTAGTCCAAAGGCTTTGGCATCGGCCTAATACAGAGTCAATTGTCGATAAGCTATCACTTTGTAGGACCACTTACAGATCGAGAGTATCTCCCTGTCAATCACTTCCCCTTTTGTTCATAACCGAACATGTGCCTAGCTTACTTTCTTTAGTCAAAAACTGAAATGCTTCTCGCAGAGCTAGGGTTTCAACTAACTCGGCCGAATCAGCCCGAATTTTCTTCGCGAACCCAGTAATCAGCACTCCATGAGTGTCTCGACAAATCCCAGCGATTGAAGTCTCCGAGGAGTTAATCCACGATCTATCAACATTCATCTTCAAAAGGCCTTTTCCTGGCGGCATCCGCCCCATCAGTAAATCACCCCTCTTCTTTGTTAAACTCTTGGGTATTTAGGATTGCAGTACGAAACTCTTCTACAAGGCGAGGGCTTTGTCCACGATTGTACCTGGATTTGGGTTGCGACCTTGAAAAACATAGGAATTTTGAGCTTTCCATATCAACCAAAGTATACCAGCGATCAATTCTCTCGGAGGTGCGTTAAATCCTACTGTCATAGCCTTAAAAATCCATTTGTCCATTCTTGTGATGTTTCTTGGGGATGTGTTGATCTTTATTCTTGAATCCGTCAATATAGCCTTGGTCAACTCGCACAAAATGAATAGATGTTCAACTGTTTATGGAGCTTGTCGACATAACGGGCAAATCTGAACAGGTAAAAACTTACGTTTATGCAAATTGTCCTTTGTGCGTAGTGTGTTTTGACACACACTCCACAAAAAGAATCGTATTTTAGGAGAAAAATGCATCAGCCAAATAGTATTCCATAAAACACGAGGAGGCTGATAGGATGATGTCGCTTGTATTGTATTTGGTACTTTGCTGGTTGACTGAATGATATTGTATCCACTCTTGACTGTGAAGGATCCATCCTTGTTTCCAGTCCAGATAAGCTGGTCCTTGCTCGAATTGGAGTATAGAGGGATAGTTAAAATTTCCAATACCATGCGTTCTTCAAAGAGCACTTCCAACTTTTGTATGTTCTAGACCTTTGCTTCATGATTAATAAGCTCCGTCACCATTTTAGCATCTTCCCTATTTGCTGGGCCACCAATAACACCAGCTAAAAGCCACTTGTCCTCGCGAATATCGATACTTTTCCCATCACCAACCACCCATTTTATAGTCTGGCTAATTGCATCTCTCCCCAATATCAAGCTTTGCCACCCCCAAGACGGACGAGAACCTTTGCTAGCATTCCAGATTTTAGCTTCAGGAAAGTAAATTCCTTTTAGGATCCGACTCCACAATGTTGAAGGGGATTGTGCTAGTCTCCAAGCTTGCTTACCCAGCATGGCCCTATTAAAATCAACGAGGTCTTTGAAACCAAGTCCACCATTATCCTTCCTTCTTTTCAATACTTCCCATCTCTTCCAATGCACTCCCAATTTAGAGGCATTTTGTTTAAACCAAAAGGAAGCAACTTTCCGTTCGATTGCTTTACAAATAGAAATAGGAATTTTAAATATAGATATGGCATATTGGGGTAGTGCCTAAACCACCATTTTGATCAACACCTCTTTGCCAGCTTTCGTCAACAACTTCTCTTCCATCCCTCTAACTTCATATTAACTCTCACTAGGATCCAAGCAAACATTTCTTTCTTTGACTGACCCCAGTCCAAAGGAATTCCTAAATATTTCCTCATCTTCGCGATGATTGGGACTCTCAATTCATTTGCCATGTTACTCTTTAGATTCTGGGGACAACCATTGCTGAAGTAAATTCCAAACTTGTTTAGATTAATGGCTTGACCTAAGGCAAAGCAATATTGATTCAACAAATTTACCATATTTGACACTTAGTGCCATCCAAGAAGAAAATCGCATCATCCGCGAACAACAGATGAGAAAGTATAGGGCAATATCTATTCAATTTTTTCCCCTTTAAACTCCCATCCACAATTGCTTGGGTTAATAAATAGGAAACCACGTTCGCCGTGATTATGAATAGGTATGGTGATAATGGATCTCCTTGCCAAATGCCTCAGGTTGGGTGGAAGTTAGGCAATGGTTCCCCATTAACCTTTGCACAAAAAGTAACTGTGGAGATACATTGTTTTACCAAAGAAACCCATCTTTCACATAATCCAATCCTTAGCGTACATGCACATGAAAAATCCCATTCCACTTGGTCATATGTCTTTTGCATATCCAATTTAAGAAGCACCTGGAATTTTCTTTTCCTTTTGCGTATTCTCAGTTGATATAAAATCTCCTGAACTATAAAGATATTATCCTATATTTGCCTACCATTCACAAAGGCACCTTGCTCCATGGTAACGGGGTCAAGAAGCCAAGGTTTTAGGCGATTCGCCATAACCTTAGAAATAATCTTGTAGCTAAAGTTACAAAGATTTATGGCTTGAACTGAGAAATACACTCCGGGTTTGAAACTTTAGGAATGAGAGTAATATGAGTTCTATCGAGAGAATGATCAAGAGTACCCGAAACAAAGAAGTTGGTGACCATTTGAAACACATCTTGTTGTATAAACTCCCAATGATGGCGATAGAATTGTCCATTAAGTCCATCCGGCCTTGGTGCCTTCACTGCTCCCATTTGGAAGATTGCCTCTCTTACTTCCTCTAACATAACTAGAGCCATTAAAGAGCCATTCATATCAGCGCCTACTAAAGCAGGGCATACCTCGAGGATAGGTTGAAAATTTCTAGGGCCCATAGTGTCATAAAGTGATTGATAGAACTCATTTATATGCCTCTTTATCTCCCTCAGATCACGGCACCAAGTTTGCGCATCAATTTTCAGCAAAGAAATTCTGTTTCTTTGTCTTCTCTAGATGCTAGTTGCATGAAAGAACTTTGTATTCTTATCTCCCCACTGAAGCCAATCAATGCACGATCTCATGCCCCAATACAATTCTTCTTGCCTCCATAGTTTTTCAATACGTTCAATGATTTGCTGAGTGCTCGCCTTACTCGAACCCATCTCTATACTATTGGTAAGTTCAATGAGTCTCCCTTGTAACATCGCAATTTGTTTGGAAGCATTAGAGAACTTCTTTCGACTCCATTCTACCAAGGCTTGTGAAACCCTCTTCGATTTACTCACAATATCCTCTCAGGGGTTGTTTTGTATATTCCATGCTTTCCTCACTATCTCACTACGGTCAGGCTCCTCCAACCAAAAAGCTTCAAACATAAATTATTTCTTTCTTTTAGTCCAAGATGAGTACACTGAGAGCAATAATGGAATGTGGTCGGAGCCAATTGCTAGCAATGCATAGGCTTCCGTAGTAGGAAATAACACTCTCCAATCCAAATTACATAGCACCCTATCCAGCCATTTTTTAACCAAAGTGTCACCCTCTCTGTTGTTGGCTCAAGTAAAGGCACAACCCTCGCTTTCAATATCCATAAGTGAGCAATCGTACGAGAAGTTGCAGAAGGCAGTGAGCCCATAATGATCCTCTGTTCTTCTCCCTACCTTCTCCCAATTATATAGAACTTCATTGAAGTCTCCAATACAAAGCCAAGGTAGATTATTAATAGAGGAAATGCTGCGTAATTGTTGCCATAGGAGAAGCCTCTCCTGATAATTAGTAGGAGCATGCAAAAAAGTAATTCTCATCCTTCTACTACTACCTTGATCTTTGCAAGTTACATCAATGAATATCTTCGAGCTATTCTCTACTTCAACAGCCAACTCCTCATTCCACATGATTACTAGTCCTCCAGCAATACCAACTGGGTTTATTATTGCTGAATTTTGAAAATGAAACCATCTCCTGGTTCTTTCCACAGCATGTTCTTGATTTTTTGTTTCCATTAGAAAAATTAAACTGGGCTTTTCAAGAGCCACTAAGACTCGAAGATGTTGGAATGTCAGGGGAGTGCCCAAACCCTGACAATTCCAGCTCAAGATTTTCATTTATACCCTGATGGCTTATTAGGGCTAGCCATCAAAGCCCACTCATTCACATCATTCACAACCCTGTAAAAGAGCATAAGTCCACTTTTCTCTATTTTGTTGACTTTTCAATGCATTTTCCATTTTTTTTTCTTGGTCCAAAAATCCAAATATTACATGAACAGATGATGCTGGTTGTCTTAAATCTCATTGTTTTACCCCCTATTTTCAGAGACACAATGCCTGATTACTTACCCTTCTTGGGCAAGTGGTCGAATTTCACTGCTGAAGTGAAGCAGGGGTCAGGTGGAGATGGAAGGAGTGAAAGAGATGTGAAGATTTCTGGAGTGGTTGCTTGAAGAGCATAGACGTAAAAGAGAGCAGAATGTCAAGTTCATAATAGGAAAATAAGAAAAAGAAAAACAAAAGAAAAGAAAGAACAAAAAGATAATATTATAAATCTTAAGGGTGTCAATGGGTCGGGTCAGGTATTTTGGATATTCGGCTGGCCTGATCCGAAATGAAGGCATGAAGGACCCGACTTGTACATATCCCAATCCCCAGGCCAAGCCGGGTTGGGTTAGATTGGGTCACATTTCGATTTTCAAGTTTGTTTGTTTGTTTGTTTTTTTTGTTATTTTATATATTTTATCTGTACTATTGCTATCAGATAAAATCCCAATAGCTGTATTTAGTGAGAACTTAAATATCAGAAACCAAAATCAACATGGTGATCAACTCGTGAATGAAAAGGCTCGTCAATGATGATAGTCTAGAAATCCGGAATTCCCCAAAAACAGCTCACCTCGACACGCACACGCACAACATACATGGACACCCACGGAACTTTAAGTATGAAGACAGAATAAAAAAGTACGATTACATAACCATGGAAGCATCATCAACCAATGAATGAACTTTCTTACGATCTATATTCACTTAAACCCACGATTTCATCAATTCTACAAATAATAATGAGAGGAAAGAAAATTAAAATAAAGTCTGAACGTGGATTCTAAACATTGCACTTCCCCCAAATAACAGGCACTTCCAGAGGAAGTTGCAGGATACGGGGCAACTGAACACCACCAAAAGTGGCTACAAATGTCTAATCCTATGAGTACCCAATCAAATCTTCACAACTTGTCCACGCTTCAGCCCGTAATACCTTGCTACTAGATCTGTCACCTGAATACGGGGCAACTGAACACCACAAAATGAGACATACGAGCAGCAAGATTAATCAGACATATTTCCGTAATCACCACACTCAACAAATCATCAAACGTGCATTGCAATCAATTGCTACAACCCATATTTTAGTTTTATCCACTATACAAATCCCTAGCGTGGCATGACCTTCCTCATCCATAATGGCGGGTCAACACTGCAATCATTAATCAATTTCACCAAAACAAATAATGCATAAAAGATCCACTATTACCATCAGTTGTAGCATTCTGGAATTGACTCACCAAATTGTGAAACGAAATAAGTGAAAAGACCTTAGTCACCAAAACGGAAGGTGATTTATGGAATATGAATGCTGTCATGAATTGGAGTTGTATTGGAATCTTGGAGCCATGAGCTGCCCCAGATGGACTGTTTAATACTACGAAGGACCATCATAAAAAAAAGAGAGTAGGTTCTCAATTCTAAAGATTACCATACAAAAAAAAAACAGCATCCCCATTCTTCACAATCATATCATAGCTTCCACATAACTAATCATGTTTTCAGATTTTGGGAGAGAGTATTCTTATCTATATCATAATCACTAGAAGTGAAATTTAGAACATGTCACGCTTCTTCTTTTTTTGTAAATTGCAAAAATGACATATAACATTGACAAAATTAACCCTAACTCGCATTCCCAAGTGCTCCTTCCAGGAGATTTTGCCAATATTAATCACAATGGTATGTTTGGACTAACAATACAACCTATGAAAAATATTTGCAAAATATAACAAGTTCAACTTCAAACATTGGCAGAGACAGTTTGTAGAAATCAAGTGCATGTGCTCCTGTTTGACAAATCATGATGATAAGGATCATGCAAAGCTAATAGTGAAGAATTATCTCCAAGTCTACATTCACTCTCAAGACTAATAGTCGTAATACAGGCTGGATTGTACTAGTAATCTTCCCAACAAGTTATGATTGACAAGTACTGATCATTTATAAATGATAGATCATACTATCATGACTCAACTACTAGCACTTACTTTTGTATACTTGATTTTTCACATGATTACTATACAGCAAGACTATCACAATGAAGATTTTTCAAGAAAATGAAACAATATCAACAGGGAAAGCAACTCAGAGCAAACATTTGAATTACACATTATACTACTCTCTAACATTTTAGTCTAGAAGCTCTTCTCTTAAATAGCCATCTTCAATCTTCCCGTTGGAGATGCTTTAGAAGATCAACTAGCCATTAGAGATTCGTTAGTGCTGCCCTCCAGAGATGGTGCTGCCCATATAGTATTTTATCTTGAACATTTGTAGATTATCCGGAAATAGGTCTTGCAGCAACTGTCCCGACGCTAACTTCTATGACAATTCTGATAGACACTTATTCCTGTTCCCCAAAAGACTTCTTGATCTTCTGTTGTGTAACTCCACCCTTCAACTGCTATAATCTCAAACATTCGCACATGATCATTATTCAAACGTCACCAATGACATGATGTCTCAGCATCAACACAAACATCATCATTAGTTGATCTTTAAGTCCGTTGGTGCCGTTTACGGAAAATCGGTGATGATTTGCGATCAATCATCCAATGATCCTCTTAAGTATCTTAGCTTCCAAAGACGTCACCTTGATGAAAGATTGACTATGATATTTCCAAGTCATCATGAACACCTCGTCATCTTTGCCTTGTTCTCCTCCTTGTCAAGATCCTCATCCTTTGTACCTAGTCTTCGCTGAACTCACATAGGTCATTGATATTATCATAGTCTTCCATTTGGTAGGTGCTCTTTGCTAGCAATATGCTGCTATGATAACAATTAGCGATGCTGATCTTTTCGCTCCTTCCAAGTACATTGACAATTTCGACTCTACCAAGCTGTTTATCTTCACGGTCCTTCCAAGATTTACCAAATGTCATCGTTCTAGACTTGTTCACCATCACTAGGTCCATCCAACTGTTCAGCCGATTTTTGTATCTCTAAGCTATCACGAACATCCCTATTCTTTTTTGCTTTTTCACCCTTGATCAATATCCCTCCAGATGTTTACCTTATCTGAAGATCCTTTCAGTTTGTAGACATTTTCAACGCCCAAATATATTGTTCACCTTAGATATCAGCAGAGCATTATAGACGGTGGTAGAGCACTCCTCATATCAAAATCTTCTGGTGTAGTTTATAACAAACATTTGCATCTCGGCTTGTATATATATCACTTGGTACTACTCAATCAATATATACACATTAGTTGTCTTTGATTGTCTTTGTCATTATCAAAACAACCTAGGAGATTTTCCCAACATGGTATATGTAAAACAACCTCAGTGAATGAGCTAGGCCACGAGAAAAAGATGTTGGGAAGAGAACATACAATAAATGCTAAAAATGTAGAGGAATTTGATTGTGGAACACTATGATTCTTCGTGATTCTCACGCAAAGCATAATGCTTTTTCACTCACAATTTGTTTGGTGGGTCACTCAAGTGAAAAAAATAAGCAAACTTTTTTGGGCATCAACTAGAGTTGAAGATATGTCATCAAGAGACAGGCATCACTGTGAGCATTTCGTCCTATAGTCTATTATCTAACGAAAGAGAGCCGATCCAACCCAAATGAGAACACCCACCCAAATGTCAGTCGTTGACCTTCCTTGGTTGGTTTTTGGAAATATATGTGAAAAATATCCCAGTTTCAATTTGTATTACGCTTTGGATTGAGGGAGCAGAATGGAAATCGATGCCTCCAAAGCCAAAAACTTACCAGAACCCTAGATAACTGATTGAAGGTGGACGGATCAATTAATTGGATCTGAACCATTTCAATCTCCAATTCTTGAAAGCATTGAATTCCATAAATCACCAAATGCCCGATCCTGGATTCTTTTCAATGAAAATAAAAAATCAAAGAACAATATTATTACAGAGAGAGAGCAACATGAATGGAAAGAGGGAGTCCAACGTCAGCATCATTACCACTGCTAGAGAACGAGGGCGATTCGTGGCAAGCGGAGGGGCGGTCGGGTTCATCGCTGATTAGTTGAACTTAGATCTAGGGTTTCGTCGCGCTGAGAGAGAGAGAGAGAGAGAGAGAGAGAGAGAGAGTGTTGTGTTCCGCGTAGGATTATAACCTAACCCTACCCCAACCTTAATAATACCTATGCCCGAAAACCCTTAGTCGAAGAAGACGAAGACCCGACCCCCAAAAAATCCAAAATTTTTGGGTAGGGTAGGGTCGGGCCAGGCCTTTTTGATACCCCTTATAATGCTATGACTGCATGCAAATATGTGGATACGAATACTGAAGAATGAAGACACACTGATATTGTTTAGAGTGCACCGCGCATAGTATATGGGCAAATCAATTCGCTACAAAAGATCCTAATATTAAAGAATACTTTCCTCGACATGTTTTCTTTCCTAAGGGATTCCAAATAATCTTATAACCGAATTGTTTATCTCTTCGTAAAGAGCAGCATCAATTAAGTTGGGCTTCTCTCCACACTAACTCTTCGCCACAACAATTATTAGTTACTTCTTTTTTTCCAAGAAATGTAATTATTGCTAAACAAGTCACTTCACTGATCGGATGAAAATTTCTTTAGTCATTTGAAAAAAGTGAATACTTAGATTTTTTTTATGGTTTACACAGCACGAGGGAGATTTATTAGGCAGTTTTTTCAGAGATAGATTTACACAAGCACCGAGTATAGTATTAAGCCGATGGGGCTTCCGAAAATTTAAGCACCGAGTATATTGAAAAAGCATATCTTAAAATCATTTTGCTTAAAAGTAGATTTTCTAATAATCATAAGCATTTTCAAAACATAAATTTTGAGTCCTTTCAAGAAATTTGAATATCAATGGTTGGGACAAAGCCCACCTTTTGTCATCATATAGATTTTCAAATATATCTCGTGGTCAGCATGCACTTGGGACACATTTTTGATTGCTCATGATCTTCGCAGTGATCTTTCGATTGGGATGCACGTGTGATCCCTCCTTTTAAAAACTTTTGCTGCGGTCAGCCTGCACTTGAGACGTATCTCTGATCACTCACTCTAAAAATCGTTGATAAACTTGTGCTTGTGACACTTGTTTGATCACCCATTTAAAAAGACCTCCAATCACCTTGCACTTGGAATGCATGCTTGGTTGGTCGTTTCAAATCTTTGATTAACTCGTACTTTTCTTTTTAGTCGAAGATTAACTTGTACTTGAGACACGTGTCTTATCGTCATCTGGAAAGATCTCCAATCAATTTGCAGTTGGGATGCATGTTCGACCTTTATTTTAAAAACCTTTGTCGCGGTTAGCATGCACTTTTTTTTTTTGGTCAAAACGATTAGCATGCACTTAGGAAGTTGAAAATGACATTAAAAAAAAATTATGCACATATTCTTATGAATGTCGAATATGACCTGGCTATTAACATTAACGCATAGCAAATTACATCATTTAATATACTAATTTTATAGGGCCATGTTTTTTATGCTCAATCGGAGGAAATTTTTTCAGATATAGTTTCTGATTAGTGGGTTACAATTATCAATATCCCATCCAAGCAGCCAAAAAAATAGTCTATCATTTTTTTTTCATTCGGTGGATGACTTCACAGACCGACGCCCAGCATTATATAAGCAAGCAATCTCCTAAAGTACAACATATAAGCTAAAATGAACGCGTCGATGTCCTCCCTTCACATTTGTCTCCTCCTCTCTCTATCTCTTTTCATCATCTTCGTCTTCCTCCTGAAACACAAAAGGAACCATGCAAGCAACACCACCACCCACCTGGCACCGCCCGGCCCACAGCAGCTGCCACTCATCGGAAACCTGCACCAGCTCGACCTCTCCAGCCCTCACCACCGCCTGCGGCAACTCTCTCAGCTCCACGGCCCACTCATGTCCCTGAAGCTCGGACTCACGCCCGCTCTTGTCATCTCCTCGGCGAAGACAGCGAGAGAAGCCATCAGAGCACATGACCTCGAGTTCTCGAGCAGGCCTTCCTTGGCAGGCCAGTGGAAGCTGTCGTATGGCGGCTTGGACATGGCCTTCGCGCCGTATGGCGAGCACTGGAGGGAAATCCGAAGGATATGCGTGACGAATCTGTTGAACCCCAAAAAGGTCCAATCGTCCCGTCCAATACGCGAGGACGAGGTCTCGAAAATGGTGAAGAGGATCTCCATTTCAGCTGCTGCTTCTCCTTCGCAGACAGTCGACCTGAGCGAGACGCTCTTGTCACTCACCGCTTCGATAATCTGCAGAATCGCCTTCGGGAGGAATTACCTCGTCGAACCCGAGCTGAGGACCGATGTTCTTAGGTCGTTGAGGGAAGCTCAGGCTGTGTTGGGGAGCTTCTGTTTCGAGGACCATTTTGGCTGGGTCGGTTCGGTCGTCGATAAGGTCACCGGTTTTTCGTCGAAGTTGCAGAGAGTTTTCGTGGAGTTGGATGCGTTCTACGAGATGATGATTCGAGACCACCTCGACAAGAAGAAGGAAGAAGATCCAGAAGACTTCGTTGACGTCTTGCTTCGATTGAGCGAGGATCGGTCGGGTTCGGTGCATGTCAGTAGAGATCACATCAAAGCGGTGCTCATGGTAATCTTCCACGTCTTTCGTAAGGACTCGTATAGATTATGACGCAATAAAATGACATCCCTAAAAAACACGTAAGTTTTTTTTTTTTATAATTGTACTAAAAATCTTATAATTTGTCACGAAAGTGTAATTAAATTCTAAAACATTTAAAAAGTGTAATAAAATCCTAAAATTTGTCATGAAAGTGTAATAAAATTTTAAAACTTTCAAAAAGTACAATCAAGTGCAAAATCTTTAAAAAAAGGTAATATAAGACTTGATTGGATCAATTTGAAAAATTTCAAGACTTAATTGCACTTTTTGAAAGTTTTAGGATTCGATTGCATTTCGTGACAAGTTTTAAGACTTAATAATACTTTTTTAGAGTTTTATAATTCTATTGCACTTTCATGATAAGTTTTAGAATTTTCAATGCGCTTATTCCTTTATTTTTATAATCGGGATTTAAGATTAAGATACATATGTATTTTCATGTTCAATAGTCACCCATTTAGATTTGTGTCTTGATCTCAAGCCCGCCTGTCTAGGAAAAAACAAACTTAAACCGCGAGTTTACCTTATAAAATCAGTAATTAAATAGCATTTCTATTAAGTAGTGTGGCAACTTAGAGGTGAAGTTTAAGTATGGGAGTCATACTCGGTATCCAAATAGAGTCTGCAACTTACATTCGGCTAGTTGCCAAATTCCAGTGAAAAACAAGTTCCAAAATCTAATTTAAAATCTAAAACTCATACGATGTTTTCCACTCTAAAATTAATTCCGGGATGTCATGTAGTTACTCAAAAAAAAAAAAAAAATTAAAAGATTCGCCATACTTTCTGTAATCACAGAAAGCTTTATTTTAAAAACGTAACTATATCACAATAAAGCACACATGCATAGAAACAACATAGTTTTTATCTCGTAATATATCTAAGGGAATTTTATATCGAACTTGGTGAAGATAAGACATTAAAATCATCAACAATTAATGAAATTCGTATATATGTTGGAAAAAATTAAAGCATACGCGGCCACTACAAAGAAAGTTTTGCACAAAGCCCTCACCTGCGCTTGATTTGAAAATTATGAATTTATGATTACATACTCTTTCAAATTAAGAGTGTATAAAATTACTTGCGGAAAATTTTTGTTCGCCGCCGGAGCATCGTATAATTACTCATTAATTACTATATATATATATCGATGTTTGGTACAGGATTGATATGACCCTTTATCCTAGATCCTGCATGCGCTATCTACTTCTAACTTTTGGAATTTAAAAACTTATCATCTGCCCTAGAAACACCCAACACCGGACCCACCCTAGCATTGTCAGTTTGGATGGTTTCTGCTCCCCGCCACTTGCATCATGTATAGAGCAGCGGTAGACTAAAGAAGACAAATTCACAAAAGGCATGCCGTTTTGTCACTTTCGTGACTTTCGTCCGATAACGGTGAAACGGGAGTCACACGTTTGATTCTAGAGTTAACTTGGACAGCCATGACTCGAGCATAATTTATTGATGCATTAAGTTGCTTAAATTAAGTATTCGAGTCTTAATTTTGACAATTGTATTCATTTTGTTAAATTATGAATATTTTCTTTCATGATTGCAAGTGCAAAAAATGTTTTATAATAGAGATGTTAATAGAAATCCTACAGTCAATTTGTGTTAGAATAAATATGTTTCAACCATTCTTTTTACATTGAATGATATTTTATATTGATGATGTTTTTAGAATAAATAAATAAAATTTTATTTAATTTAATTTTTTAATGTAAAAAATCCCAATTAAGATTCGCATTTCTCAAGGAAATCAGACAAACAATTTCATTGAGACAACTTGTGGCGGGTGGAGCACTCTTACTCTCCAAGGAGTAACGGAGTTGTCACCTTCTCATTTTCTTTCACAAAATTAATTTATTAAATAATGTGTCATAATGTAAATGCCATTATAGATACTAAATATTATAGATTCTAATAGTATATTTCCTTTAGTGATTAAGTGTAACGGGTGAACGTAATGCCATGCCTTGAAGTTTTCCTTGTACTTCATCGGTTCCAAACTTTTGGACTTTGAAACCTATCTTGTGACCTTCAATACTCACCCCAAGACCTATTCATTATGCCAGTTGCATAGGTTCTCTCACACACGATTATGTATAATGTTGAATCTAATCATGACTCACTTAAAACGACCCAATTCACAACTCAAATCTGTATCGACCCAAACACAAATCCAATTCAACCTTTTTAATTGCTAGGCCTATATGCAAATAAAAAAACTAGTCCATTCATCACTTCATGGATGGTTGTGTTCGGATATATTGTAGCGGGCAAATTTCACTACAGGTCCTAAATCTATGTACAAAATGCAATTGAGTCTTGAACATCTCAATTGGTCTAATAAGTTATAAACTTTTACCAAAAAGTGAAATTGTATCTCAAACTTTTCAATCGGTTTGCTTAAATCCTAAATCTTTATTGAAAATACAATTAAGTCCTGAAATCTATGTTGAAAATTGCAATTTAAGAATGCCGTTATGCAAATTTGGAGTGACACCTAGACAATTTTAGGTATTATTCATTGAAATGACTTAAATGCACTTTTTGGAAAAAAAAGGTTTAGGACTTAATTGAATCAATTGAAAGTTGTAGGACTTGAATGGATCATGTAAATATGGTTTAAGACTTTCAATATTCTCATGGTAGTTTGTTAGCACCACCTATGAATAGCGATTATTTTTTCCATTAGTCAGGATAGAGTAAAAATTCTAAATTATCAATTCTTTATTTATGTTATGTCCATTATTTTAAGAAGATTGCGCATTAGGTCATATGGCTGTCCTACTTTAACACGACATCTAACTTAACCGAGTAGAGAATGCAACAATTTGGCAATCATATATTTCACATAGCCAATATAAATGTGTAAAAGTTTATTGAAAAACAAAATTGATGCAGATTAGATGCAATCTTTATCGAATTCAGTTGTGCTCAATACATAATATTTTTGAATTATATTATAGTTTAAATATTTAAATAGATGCATATCTGATAAAATTCTTGCTGATTATTATTATAGTTAAAACATGATGGAGAGCATGTCAAGTAAATCAATTTTTTTATTACGACTTGTTTAGAATATGCTCGTTTTCTTTTATCTGAGAATATGCTTATTAATTGTGAACAACTTTGTGACCGGATGAGCTAGTCATCCGGTTTCCGAGAAAGGTCCTTATGGTCCATGAAGGTCCGATACTATCCTTAATGAGAACGGACCATCTCACAAGCATTTCTCATTTTTCCAATGAACTAAAATCCAAGTAAATTGACAAAATTTAATTTTGATTTGAGATGAAATATTTTGATGGCCCATGGTTCATGTATGCTTATTTGACTATGTTTTCCTTTTTCGGTTTCCTGTCAATAAGCTTATTGCTGGATAATTCTCCGGCAGTTTTTGCCAAATGGGAAGGATTTCCCTCATGTCATTATTGGAATTATATTCACGAGCTGTGTGAAAGCAAAAAGTTCGGACACGAGCTAGATAAATCAACTAAATAAGTGTGCATATACATATACACACATAAATGTATGTATAAATGTATATATTTCTTAATATTAGTTTGCAAGTCAAAGATGGATATTCCTACAGAAATTGTCAGTACCTGTGCAAGAATGTAGACTGTCTTATGTTTAAATATATCAGGTTGATCCGAAAGAAACTTTATTTCATGCGTGCAACTATTCTGGTGTCTGCTCGCTCATTTCTTTTCTTTGTTTACTCGTCTCAGAACATATTCATCGGAGCGACTGACACGAACGCCGCCACGCTGGTGTGGGCAATGACGGCGCTGAAGAAGAACCCCAGACTCATGAACAAGGCTCGGCACGAAATAAGATCGGTGGTCGGAAACAAAGGTTTCGTGGATGAAGACGACCTCCACAGCCTTCCATATCTCAAAGCCGTGGTCAAGGAGACGCTGAGACTCTACCCACCAGCTCCGTTGCTGCTCGCCAGAGAAACGACCCAAAGCTGCATTCTAAGTGGGTATGAGATAGGACCCAGAACCCTAGTTTACATCAATGCATGGGCCATTGGGAGAGACAGCGAGTGCTGGGAAAGTGCAGAGGAGTTTTGGCCCGAGAGGTTCTTGGGAAGAGATGTGGATTTGAGAGGGCAAAGCTTTGAGCTCATGCCTTTTGGTGGTGGAAGGAGAGCGTGCCCGGGGATGAGTTTTGCAGCTGTGACTCTGGAGTTGGCGCTTGCCAATTTGCTATACTCGTTTAAGTGGGAACTTCCTGAGGGAATGGAGGAGGAGGACGTGGACACGGAGGCCATGCCTGGACTTACCATGCACAAGAAAATCCCACTTTGCCTGAGAGCCAAGATCAAGAATGATGCTTAATAAGGATGCTTGGTGTCCAATGTTTTTCTGTTTGATATGTACATATCTCAATCTAGAGAGAGAGAGAGAGAGAGAGAGAGAGAGAGAGAGAGTATGTAACCTTTTGTTTTGGATTGTGTTGGATTTTTATTTCTCCCTTTGGTGCATTTTTCATTGTTATCCTAATAATCGGACTATAGGGGTCCGTTTGTTTGCAGAATATTAAATTCCAAGAAAATGCTTTCATCCTTTTCTGGTGTTTAATGCTGGAAAATTCATTCATCAGGGGAAAATGACTTCCTCTCTTTGAAAAACGGAAATCAATTTCCACTCTCCCATGGCATCCAATTGTTCAACACCGTCTATCTTCTCTGTTTTGCTGACCTCACGCACCATGGCGAGTGTCCTGGTCTCTTTTGACCCAGGTATGAGATGATTTTCTCCCTGACTTCCATCTTCTGCCTCTCGATCTCCTCCTTGGCCCTGAAGGTGGACAGAGCCAATCTCGGCATCTCCTCGTCCTCGTCAGAAATGGACAGGTTGCCCCTGAGGCTCAAACTCCTTGACAGAGCTTGTTTCCGATGGTGGACCTTGATGCGATGCCATGCCTCAGCCAGCGATGTTGAGTCATGGATGCTGAGCCTAAGCCTCGGCCAGGGTTGCCAGTGTTGAGCTGTCCTGCCTCTATTTTTTCTGTTTGAACTTGGAGTTGAGCTATGCCTTGGCCATAGACGCCAAGCCTCACCTCTAGATTTGGCGGTGGTGACTCGACCATGGCTGTGGGATTTGATGGTGAGACTGTGCGACGTCATCGTACGCAGAAATTGAAAATGAAAAATCTAGGAGGGCACAAGATGGGAAAGAAGGTAGAGCAGTGACAGCAGTCGGCGTCTGCATGTCCTAAGATGCCGCAGTGGCCGATCTTGAGCATGGCCTCGGCAGCTTCGACAGTGGTGATGGCGAGCCGAGGTTAGCATTTGGGCATGGAGTTTGCTAACGGAAGGAAGAGTGAGAGATGGAAGGGAGGAAGATATGGAAAAAGTGGCAAATAAAATGACACGTTTGCCACCTGCTTGGTCTTCATAATTAGGTTCTTTTTTTTTTGTCGAACTCCATAATTAGGTTTAAGAATCCAAGATTAACTTTTTCTTACTTCCCTAATTCGGGGGTTCATCGTTTTATTTGGTCCATTGGATGAGGGAAGTTTGTCCATATTGTGTAGAGAAAGTCTTACGAATTAGGTTGCTGGTTTCAATCGAATGAAAAAAAAAATGATGAAAAATCATAAGAGAAAAAGATAATTATTCACAACATATAAACTACTTATCGTATAAAATTTAATTTAATCAAACTTTATCTAAATTTTGACAATACATGTATATCACACGAACAATGCCCATCTTCTTACGAAAATAAAAGCAATTTTTCCCTTTCTAAACTACACTAGAAATTGTCTGATTTCAATCAAACACCAAAAAACAAAACTATTTTTCTAAAAATTAATTTCTTAGAAAACATTTTCCAGGAGTATCAAATTTCCGTGAAACAAACAAACCTTCACCCAACCATGCGATGTCTGAATTTCTGTTCCTACTCACTCAAGAATATACACAACTAGAACTCGAGGAACAATCAACAAACTATCAACCCCCAAACCAAGTACCAAGAAACAAACTGAAACATTTCGAAAGGCGCAGTAGCTACACCGCAATCACAACCAAGGTGAAGGGTTTTTGCATTACGGTCTGAATACTTTTGGTCTCCCATTTCAGATCGGAACGTGGAATAGAGTGCATCACAAAATGTAACGGAGATCAATGACAGCCGCCAAAGTGTAAAATTTCCTTAAAGAAAGTATTGTGTTATGACTATTTGCTCAAAATCAGCACAGGTCTTTCACATTCTTGACCCTCGCGAGGAATAATTGATCATCTGGGACTCAATTCTGTCCAGTAAGCAAATAGCAGATTGCCGATGGATAAATAAACAAGAATGCAAGTACTTGGCCAAAGCTCGAAAAGAATAGCACACCTCTCTCATGAATGAGAGACAAAAACAGTCACTTTGATAAAATGGAGTGCACGGCTTACAATTTCCTAGGCCTGCCCCGCTTTCCTGGTTTTGCTCCTGATTTTGCTCGACTCCTCCCAGCACTTTTTCCCCCAGTTTTAGCACCACCACGACCTCTACTAGGAGCCTTCCCACCACGTCGACGTTTTGGATTGCTCCGCCCATTCTCCTGATCACTATCATCAGAATAATCATCAGCCTCAGCTTCATCTTCAGAGGCTGAGTCTTCTTTTTTTGACTTGTTCCTCTTGCCAGTTGATTTAGCAGCTCTTTTACTGCTGGTCTGCTTGGCTAGTGCTGTTTTATTCTCGGGTTCCTCACTTCCTATGAAATAAACTAATAAATTAGCAGGCTTGAGTGCTGCAGATTCCCAGGATGCTGACAATTGTTAGATCAAAGACAAATATTTTATGTGCTCAGTTTCGCATGAAAATTGAACCAGCGTACGTGAAGTAGATGTGACTACTTCAACTCCGTTTTGGTCACATCTGTAAACTGAAATCTCATTGCAGTGCACTATAATGACCATATTTAACAGACGGAACCCTGTTGTTCGCAAATCAGCATATACCTTCAGCAGCAGCTTTGCCATCATATATGTCCAGCTGCGAAAGTGGAGAAATTAGATGGCTTTAGTTATGCAGTTATCAGCAACAGTTAACAAAGCAGCAGCAGCAGAACAAGATAAAATAAAAAAAAATTCATCTTTCTACTATCTCGTTTGACTCAGAGCCTTTTTGAATTGATTTGATGACCATGGTTTACAAACTTTGCACACAGACTTCTAAACAACTAGTCTCGAGAAGGCAGCTAAAAGTACCTCTTCTCTGCCACCTCTTATACTTTGGTTTTCTCTACTGTCTTAGCTTCTGGAAGGAACCATTAAGAACTGACGATGAAAGCCATAGTAGAATGTGCGAGGCTTCCCTAGCTTCCAGACTCCACAACAGACTCTGGGTATCTTAATTTATGAAGGGAGGGGGGACAGTAATATTTCTACAAGCCATACTAGAACAAAACGGAAGATTTCAAGCATGCATCATTTGTACATGATCAATTGAACCAACTTAAAAGAATAAAATACAATAGTCCAACCGCCCCAAGAAAAGGCATAAAAATAACTCTTTCCAGGTTCAGAGAATCCAGATACCTCATCCAGACGATCGCTGATGTTTGCTCGATCAACTACAACCATTGAATGGCCCATACCACATGCAACGCTACAACAAAAGGATTATCTATCGTCAGATCATAGGCAAAATGGATACAATGCGGATCCTTCCTTATTTGCCTTAGCGAATTGAGGAAACAGAAAGGCTTTCCCATTTTTTTAGGTTATACACCCTTAAAAAAGCGGCGGTTCCAAAGATGTTTGCCAAATAATATCCATTGTAAAAATTACAGATATAAGATCAACACAGTTTTGAAAAAATAAATGCACAAGCAATATAGGTCTCTACTCACCCAATGACGTGCATTCCCTCCAGTATGTCCACCTTCTTGGGAACAGCAGAAGATCTAAAGAATATTCATAATTGCTGATCAGCATTTGAGAGGAAAAACTAAAGTTGTGAGGAGAGACAGAACGTACTTCTGTCCGTTGGGGCCATATCCAAGCTCTCCATATTGAGCATGGCCCCAACTTATGCAGGATGCATCAGCACCGACAAAGTAATGCATATTACCAGAATCCATGCAGCGTATATTCCAACCACTGAAAGAAACAAGAGTTAAAATTAATATAACATGGCAGCCATAAATACATAAAAATCCTTCCACATCAAGGTGCTTCTAATTATTCATTATGATGTCAAATCCGTAATTATCATTATGATGTTATATTCCGTAAACACTGGGAAGCTTTAAAAAAGCACTCATGAGGCAGGCTAGAACTCCATAAATCAAGCACAATTTCCTCGATTGAATCTCAACCCATTTACTTCCCTTTCCAATAAGAGAAAAGAAGAATCATGAGGCAAGATAATTAATAGTCTAGGAAACAGAAGCAATGATGTAGAAGATTGTGGATGACTGAATCAGACAGCTAAGCACACACCGTAAAATCAAAAAGAAATAATTTCCTTCCACCATCTACATAATTAGGCGAGTACATGATGAACAGAACCTCAAGCTCCTAAAGTAAGTGCAAATAAAAAGGCAAAATTACGAAGATGAAGTGAAATGGCAAAGAAAAGAACCTCAAATCCATAAGTGGTTTAGGATACATCCAATCATCACCCGTATTCTTTATTTTTCCCCACATATATAACTGTCCTCCACCTGAAAAAAGAAAAAGGCATTATATAAAAATTTGTAGAAGTTGCAGATTGATGAACATAAATATAGATGCATCTTACACTTTGTCTAATTCATTTAAAAAAAATGGCATCTAATAGAAGTGTATTCATTTTATGAAAAAAATTGACTTTGGTTTTAAGGGCCCTCATAATAGGAGTGGACATTATACTCATGTTAAATTACAAATTCTGTTCCCGGAAAACAGCATACAAAACATGAAAATAACACTTGCACCTAAAAGGTAGTAAATATTTAGGGCACTATCATGAGATGTGCCTTTCTCCAGAGCTAATGAGATAATAGTTTGAGAAATTTGATTATAATAAAATGACATGTTTGATGGAAAGGGAGGTTCGACTAGAAATGGATCGATCAACGAGATAATAGTTTGAGAAATTTGATTATAATAAAATGACATGTCTGATGGAAAGGGAGGTTCGACTAGAAATGGATCGATCAGCAACTAATTAAGAATCTCTACTTTTACTGGGAGCTACTTTTCTATGAAAGCTTAGCTCTGCTTCTCTGGACGGTGGTTTATGGCCTAGCTGTGCTTGGAAAACGAAGCATAACAAGGTTGTATTAGAAGTAAACTCCAAAACTATTCTCCAAATTACAAATGGGGAGATAATCAGGGAAGCTGACAGCAACTGCAGTCTGATGTATCGATCCATGAGCTTCTACAGTGGAATTGGCATGTGAAAGTGCTTCGCACTTAAAGAGAGAAATATGTGTGCCCCTAGGTTGGAGAATTAAACAATTTCAAATACAATTGAATTTTCTAATTTATCTGAACACCCTAGATGTCTTAGAAGCCTACTGCTAGGACTTAGAGTTGGTACGCACATACCTACACAGATTTCATATTACTTCGCTTTTATCAATAAATTATGTTTAAGCCCCAGGAATTAGCCCAAAAGAAAAGAATGAAGCTATTGACAATGTCAAAGAGTTATATGCTAAAGTGACTGCAACGAACTGGCCAAACAGTATGGCCAAGAAAAAAAGAATCAGTAAATCATCTTACAACTCCAAACTAATAATCTGAGATTAAACTATACACCATTCAATCAATCACCACATCTTCCAAAAGAATATTGAAGTATTAAAGAGCAGAAAGTACAATCACATTCCAAAGAGTCCCTTTATCCGACTTACTTTTGGCCAAATCCCAGTGTCCTACTTTATTCATGCAGATTATACTACTCTGTAATGGGGAATCAATAGAAGTGCTAGTTTACAACAGCTGGATGTGAATGAAAATATTAATATTCTAAAAGAGGCATTAGATGCTGAAAATGGACATGACACCTTAGGGCCTGTTTGGTTAAGCCTTTTAAAGCAAAAAACAACCTTTTGCTTCCCTACCAAAAAGCAAATATTATCTAAATTTTAAAAATCATAAAAAAATTTATATGTGAGTCTAGGTGTCAATATTTGTACGTTGTGAAAGTTTCGGGTGCTCCAGGTCAAGAAAAAGTCAAAGTGCATAAATCATAAAAGTTTAGATCAAGCAAAAAGCAAAAGGTAGAAGTCTATCCGCACACTCCCTTAGTCAATTCAGTAGATTGTCCCAAATTACATATCCTCTTTATTAAAGTCCAAAGTACAGACAACCAATGAAACGGCTAAATCCAGCTCCAAATTCTGATGGAATCCACAAAGCCAATATGTTGTATGACCAATAAAATACTAGCTTGATTATCCAATTTAGAGGGAAAAAATGCAAATAAGTACCTGCAGTACAAGCTGAATTAACAGAACCCGCAGAAATTACAGCATCAGGAGGCAAGACATTATGCTTCTGGAAGATATCAACACGACGAGGGAGCCACTCATCCTTCTGCTCTCTGTGCCCAAGCCTACAAGACAGCAGTTAGACGAGCCTTGACCAACAAAAGGCAATCTTCCAACAGAAAAGGTTAAGCTCGCAAAATAATTAAAGGAACCAACCTGCCATAACCACCAAAGCCCCACCTAAACATATTCAACCACAAGTTACTCTCGATATTGTAGATATTAAACATAATGGTAAAGATAGAGATACAAGTGATGCATACGTGTAAACATAGCCTTTTGAGTCTACAGCCACTGGAATCCCCAAAACGGACATGGTAAAAGAAAACTTGGTTAGAGAATTAAGATCTATTATCAAAATGTGCATCGCATCAACAAGTTTGTTAAAATCAAAATGCACATCACATAACAAACTAGCATAAGAATGTGTCATCTGTGCGCATGCAAGGGGGAAGGAAAGAGACTTAACACTACCTGTGTGGTTTGTTCCACAAGCGACTTTGACAATCTTTTCCCCAGCCAGAGTGCCTATTGCCTTTGGGCGCGGTTGGGCTTCATAAGCCAATTTCACAGAGCTATCTTTAGTATTATACTGCACATGCAAGCATGGGCAACATCAAGCAATAAGTCATTGTGTAAAGGGTAAAGAATGAAGTCACTAACCAAGCATCAACTTAGATTTACAGTCCCTGATAATGAACGATACAAGTTGTTGGTTATGTTTGGAATTTCTGCCACCATTAGACACTTTAAATAGGATTGACAGTACAACTACAGTGTTCTCTTCTAACTATGTTTCACCACAGAAGCAGGAGATTCTTCAAAGAAGGTATCACCAAACACAAAATCAGATCCTTTTAGTTACCTCATTGTCAGTTCCATGTCCAAGTTGACCATATTGGGGAAGGCCTGCAGTTCTAAAATCCGAAAAGATCAAGACATACTTCTAAATATTGAAAATCACAAAGGTAAGGATACCCAGTCAAGATATTCAACAAACCCTACAATATAGAAGCTCCTTCTACAGAAGATAACCAAACAGTGAAATCCGCCCCACAAGCAGTAGTTTTAACCTCAGTCACAAGACAACGAACAGGGGATGCTTCAATTTCTACAAAGAGAGAGCAGCAAAGAACAGATTCCTGTCAATTTAACAACAAGAACTCGTGGAAAATTTTCGAACAAACTTGAAAATACAAGATAATAAAGAAAAAGCAACAACCATGATGCTTTAAGGCTTTCTCATCTTCTTCCTCAACAAGATTATATTCACACCCTTACCAAAAAAAAAAGATTATATTCACACAATTTATGAACATCATACACTTCTTTTCCATCAGACTTGCATATCCTCCACAAGGCTACTCACAGCATGGACGTTTATTGAAAAATAATAAAAATACATATTTATATACAATATTGTGGTTAATATCTATCTTACAAATTTATCCATATGCATAAAAGAACTAACTTCCGATGAATTCAACTAAGTATAACCATAAAAGGTATTCTTGAGAAGGTAAAACAATTCATCAAGTAAAGCTATGAGCTTGCTCCACGTAGTTAAGCCATATAAAGCAGATAGAGACTCTGTAAATTCATGCCTTGCCTCTTCCAAAGTTTAAGTCTAGATCTCAAAACCTAAGAACAAAATGGCATTATAATCGCAACCATTAAAACAGGCAATGAGTAAGATTCATCCCCAAAGGTATGAAGTTTCAATTAATCGAGATTCCTCTATAGCATCTGGTCTCAGGTGGAGACACTTTTTGGGTAGGCTCAGAAGCAGGTAACTATGGATACAGATCAATATTCCAAGATCCAAGATTTCTTCAACAAAAAATCAGCACATATGAGAACCAAATTAACCAGTATTCAAATGCCACAAAAAATAAAACAGAATACAGACTAACTCTAACTGTGTTAACACATTGAAACTCTGGCACCACACTCTACGAGTGAGAGTCCTCCTAAATGGGGAAGACACCACATGCAAACTTCAGAGAAGTCCACATGAAGCGAAGTATAACAAAGGAAGAATCATCAGAAGCACACCTTTTGTCATAATACAGGTCACGACCATAATCAACATGCAGGGGAAGTTAATAACGTAGAGACGATCTCCTTACATAAACAGAATCGATAGGGGATTCTTTATCTCCCCTTTCCTCATCATTCCAATTCATTAATATAGATGAATTATCCCCTCCCAAATGACCCATATCCCCTAACACAATATAACAATGCTTATACTAAAAAATGAAAGCAACACAGAGAGTGTAGGTTTCACAACATTAACTGTGTTTATAACCAAAAATTGAAAGAACTTCCTCTTTACATAGCAAAGATTTTACTAGTTTACAAACTCAATGATTATTCAACAAAGATAATTGTCTAATCTTATTTCAAAGTGGGGATACAATAGCCTACCATTTCGCACAGAACCAGATCCCAGCTGTCCATGTTTATTCAAGCCGAAAGCAAGTGAATTTCCATCATCCGTAACCACAATAGTATGGTTCCTTCCTGAACCGGCTTTAACAATATTGTACCTTCAACATAAGGACTTTCACAATTTAGACAGACAGAAAGTGACTGATAAAGTGTCAGTATTGCTCCACGTAGTAGGGAACATGACAGAAAGGAATATACTAGACACTTCCTCGCCACTCACAAAAAACTTTGCAAACTCATTTCATGGCGCTCATAGGTCTTTATTGACATCTGTTTAACATAAGTTACCTAGTTCGCTAAATTCGCTAGGTTAACTTCCAGTTCATATCACATAACAGATGAGATAAACCGGGGGATAATCAAAAGAACCCATTCACCTTCCCCGAAAATTTCAAAATAACCAATACCCAAATTCACACAACTAGTCAGGAAAGCCACAAATTATGAAAATATGAGCTCAAATATTTTTCTTTTCAATTTATAAATGGCTAAGACAAGAAGCCGCCGGTATTTAAACACTTGTTTTAAAAATATCTACACTACTAATGAAAAGCTATATCACATACATTCAATATGGCAGAATCACCCATGACTTTGACTGGTTAAACATCCTTATGCCGAATTCCTATTCCTCCAAATTTATCATGAACAGAAGTTTACAAAAAGCAGTTTCAGAAGCGCACACTTTCCAATTCATGAAGAAAGGTTTTAGCTGTTGCTAAGGGATGTTAAATATTACCAACCTAAAACAGGCAGCCTTTCCAGGTTCGACTAATATCAAGGATTCAAGCAGCCCAAAAATATATGCCATTACTAATATTCAAGACAGCGAACTTTCACGGGTCCAACAACTAATTTGCCTCAAATATGTCAAATGAAACGGCAACAGGGACTCTGCAAAACTAAACCATAAACTCGTTAAAGAAGATGGCACACTTTTTAAGTTCAGACACGACTGTTGGTCGATCACGCTGAATGGTATCTCCATGACCTAGCTGCCCTTTCTGCAAAACCGAGCTCCCGATTCGTCAATGACAAACAGCCAAAACTACCACGAGCCACATATGTCTAACAAAGTATAGGACTAACGTGCCTCATTTCGACCCCACGTGTAGCACCTTCCCTCGACATCTAAGGCCACGCAGTGACAAGATGCTGCACAAACGTCCGACAACAAGGCATCAGAACCTGCTCGGAGAAATATACAGGAAAGCACAAAATGCCAAAATGTTCTTCGAGCAGCAATAAAACTCAAAGGCAAACGAGAAACCAAACTCAGTAACTACCACCGGCGACCGACAACTAACAACATCCAACTCAAAGACCAGGCATAAACAAGATTGAACTTCACAGACCCCGCATCGCGGAGCTTCAAAGGTCAAAACTTAACTGCTTCCGGAGGCGACGAGACGGATATTGATGCCAACGAGAGGACGAAGCCGAGTGGGCGAGACCAAGTTGCCATCCACAGAGCCCTTTTTCCGACCGAGGCTGTCCCAGGACGTGCCCCCGCAGAAGAGCAGCTCCCCTGCTCTCTCCTCCGCTCCCGCCCCCGCCTTCTTCTCCTCCGCCGCCGCCGCCGCCGCCGCAGCCGCAGCCGACGACATTCCTCCTCCGCGTCCGGCTTCCCCGCTCGAAGAGCTCCCGGAAAGAAGAAAAACCACGAGGCGGGGGGGACGATCCAACGGCTAGAATTTGAAATCTGGCCGATCGACGGCCGGGGGGGCGGGCCCAAATTGGCGGGAAAGGAGGGGCGCGTAACGGCTAGTAACGGCGGATCGGTGGCGATTCGGGGAGTTCCTTCCGCGACCGAGAGGAGGAAGAAGACTGATGGATGGAGATGGAGGAAGAAGAAGAGAGGATGATGGAACCCTAATTCAAAAAAAAAAAAGAAGAATAAGAAAAAGCAACTGGCGAACAGAAAAATGGGGGAGATAAAAAAGCGATCGCTTGGGGTGTTTCCGACTTACGAGAATAGGAGAGGCCTCGCGCTCTCGTATTAGTTAAAGCCGAAATAAATAAATAAATAAACAAACAAATAAATAAATGAATAGGAGAGAGAGCACGTACCTGTGTGAAGCAGCAGGATATACCCAAGTTGCTTTATTGTACTTTTAATATCTTTTCTGTGTAAAAAATCTTTCACTTTCCCCCCCTACTAATTTTTTAGTTTTCATTATTGTCGTTTGTTACTTTCCTCCATCACGTCATTTTGTCCTTTTGTACTTGTTGTTTAGGGGTTTTTATAGCCTGTCGTCGAACTCAAATTCGGTCGTGCTTGATACTTGAAATTAGACTCAGAGCTCCAGTCGACTCGATTGCAATTAACTTGTCAATAATACCGGAGCTCGAAATTACCTAAGCTTGTATACTTTGTGCTTATTTTTGTCGTTATAGGCATTTTTCGAGAAAAAATAATGAAAGTTTTATTAGATTCACAAATATATCAAGTTGAGTATTGACAAGCTTAAGTGAAGCTTGAGTTTGACTCGACAAAACACTCAGGTAGGCTCGAACTTGGGTTCTAACTCAAAATTGAGCACATCAATCTCGAGTTTGAACCAAACCTCAACTACTTGTGGACAGCATGCTCCGTTGCACACCTAGTCAATTATCTTTAGATTTTTCTCTCTTTCATTCTTGTCCAGACTGCCACCAAACACCTCTAAAAATTTTAAGGTATATCAGTGTACTGTACCACTTCATCTTTTACGACTCTTTGCCAATTGATTACGACTAATCATCCTAATATGGAGGGAAAGCAAAAGAACAGTAATGCTACCTGCCCTAAATTTTACTAAGAAATCTATACTAAGGCTCTATTCATTTCACGTAAAATGTGATATTTTTTGAAAAATATTTTTTAAAAAGTTATTTTTCAAGAAAATGATAATATTTTTCGATATTTGGTTAAGATTTGAAAATAAACTGGAAAATATTTTTCATCGCTCGGTATGAAAAATCTGATTTGATTTTCCTCTTTACACTTCTCTTAATAATTATTTTATTTTATTTTTTAAAAAAAATCAAAATTTTAATTTTTTATATTTCTTTTCTTTTCTTTTCTCTTTTTTTTTTCTTTCTTCCTTTGCTAGCCACAGTAATGATTGGCGACCAACAGAGAAAAGAAGAAAAGAAAAGAAAAATAGAAAATTATAAAAAAATAAAAAAATAATTAAAAAGAAAAGGAATGTGAAGGAGTGTAGAGAGAAAAGAGAAGGGAAAATGATTTCCTCTCTTTAAAAGAAAAAATCATTTTCCCACTTTTGAAAGTGTTTTTTCCATTGAGAGAAAATGTTTTCCTTAAGTAGTTTATCGTAAACCGAATGCTAGAAATTAGGAAACAACACTTTAGGATGCGTTTATTTCAAGGAAAATGTATCATTTTTGGAAAATACTTTCTAGGAAGTCATTTTTCAGGAAAATGAGTTCATTTTTCGGTGTTTGACTAAAATCTAAAAAGGACTTGGAAAATATTTTCAGTTGTTTAGTAAGGAAAATATGATGGTGAAAAATTATAAAAAATTATGTTTTTTAAAATCATTTTAAATTATTTCCGATTGCTGGCCTCAGAAAGAAAAGAAAAAGAAAAAAAAAGAAAGAAAAGACATTGACAAATTCAGGATGAGCAATTTCCGAAAGTGTTTTCACTTTCTTAATTTAGGGAATTCACTTTCCTAATTTTATACATAAATATTTTCCTTGACCGGAAAATATTTTTAGTTGACTTACTATTTTCGGCAAATCAAATGGGTGAAAGTCCGGAAAATGTATTCCCGGAAAACACTTTTCCTCAAACAAATGCATCCTAAGTGTTCATTCTACTTCCTCTAGTTTTGATCATGAATTAGCGCATATCGTTGTACTGATTATTCTGTGTATTTCTTGCAGAATAGCAACTTCATCATAAATAAAGTGTGTCAGATGTGTTGGGCAAGCTGAAGGTTAGTATGCTCGAACCTAGTTAAATCGTACATAGTTTGGCCTATCGCATGATTTTATTAAATTAGACCAATGATTATGCTGAGATGATGATTGTGAGTTTAAGTTAATGTATATTTAGCAACTTCATCATCAATGATTGTGACCTTTGCCCATTCTTTGGTTTTTATGATTTTTTGTGTCCAAAATCTCGAGATGTGTTCTTCATAGAAGTTGGAGGCAAGATCTTAAGCTTTTTAATGCTATCAATTTCATTAAAATTGAAACTCGTTTGGTCGTTCAAAGATCTGATCAATGTGCTGATCCATTTACACACTCAGATCTGGGAATTTGCTTCTTTAAAACGTCCGAACGTGTTTAGCAATTTTACTGAACTTGAAGTCCTTTTTTTTCCAAAACCTCAAAACTAAAAAGTTGTTCTTTGGGGTCTTATTTTGTAAAGTGGAAAGTTTGAGGACTTAATAGAAAATTTTAAAAAGCCAAATTGTCAACAAATCAGATAAGGTCGGTCTGGCCTTCAAAACTGTTCTCAATTGAGTCTTGGGAAAAATCGAATTACTGGGAAAAATCAGGGGGTCTTCAGCAAAAAGTCAAAACACAAAAGTTGATAATAACACATTCTCCTAACTTCTTGTAAAATTTCACACGGTTTTGCCCAAGTTTGTTAATTTTACCAAATTTACATCTCACGGGTTATAATCTGTTTGTAATTGAACTGTCAGACCAATTTGCTTAATTTTGGGTTTTTTGGCTTAAAACTGGGTCGAATGATCTACTTGAACTTTGATTGATATGAACTTCGTTGATTGCTTTCATTTGAGTGATTACATGAATGAAAAAATGACACCATTGATGATGGCCATGCGAGTCGGTCCATGGAGGAGTTGGTCAAGGCTCACAAAGACGGTGGCAAAAGACCAATGTTCTATACGATTTTGAAATCACAATTGCTGTGTCATCTTGAAATTTCATGGCCAAAGATTAAAGGACCCTAATGGATTAGGGCGCTCGTTGATGGAAATTAGGAAAATGAAATTGAAAGTTTAACGTCACCATTATCGTTTTTGGAATTGCGAGTTTGGATTCTTGGGATCAATTACTGTCGAGCCGACTAACTTGACATTGCGTCGTTTGTGCGACTCAATTCCTTGCCAACCCATCGCTGTCATTTTTTTCCCTATCCTTTCTATTGCTCACGCCGAAACACCACCTTGCCGACCGCCCTCCTCTCTTCTTCCTTTTTCCTTCCTTTTCTTTTTCTTTCCCCCTTTTTCCCGCTGAGAACCCCATGCCAGCAGCAGCCCTTCCACTTCTCTTCTGTCTTCTTCCCCCTCTACACTTGGCAAGAGGGAGGTGCCAAGTGTCACCCATGCATGCCCATGCATGCAAGGGAAGTTGAAGAGCCATATGATAACTTTTTTCCCCCTTTAGCTCACTCTCTTAGCTCTCTCTCACTTAGCTCTCTCTCGCCCAGCTCACTCTCTCTCTCATCTCTCTCTCTGTCCGTTGGAAACTAGTCGCTTCGTCCGTGACCAACAACAGTCGGCCGTCTTGTCCCTATACGCTAGCGACAGCCAGCCTCTCCCCTATCTAGCCACGCCTTCAGTAGACCAGCAGTAGCCTAGGAATCGCCCCTCGCATCCTCGTCTCCGCCTCAAACCAGCAGCCTCGTCGCAACTACCACTCTCACAGGCAAGTGCTCTCTATCACATTATACTAACCTCAATAATGGTTACATGTCGATTTGGGTCTCAGATAAGTCCTTGAGTTGGCTAGATTGGTAGTAGGATAAACCAAGATGTTATAGCCGCCACCCTTAAATGTTTGACTCCGTAAAACAAGCTTTGGTGGGTCTAGATTACTAGATTAGGTTAGAAAAGGCACTGCATGTTGATTTGAGTTCCTGGCATGGTGATTTCTTGGCTGTGAAGTGGTGGAGCTCAAGCTGGAAGGATTTCTATGAGTTTTGTCTATGATTTCAGGACTGGCTTTTCTGGATATTCCTTATTTCCTATTTTTATAGAATCTTTTGTGGCCTGAATCTTGCTAAATGTTCTTCTTCAAAGTTGTTTAAAGATCTTGATCTACAACATAATTAAATTTCAGGTTTTTCTAAGCTCAAATGGATTTTCCGAAGTACCAACTCCTTATCGGGTTAGAACTGTTCTACTGAGGAACTCGGGACCTTTGTACCTTCTCGGATTTTTATAAAATCTTCCACTACAAAATTGGCCATAGTTCCTACACAAAATTTGTTCATAATGCCCTTGTCTATAACATATAAAAATTTCAAAGCATTTGAAAATTGTTTAGTTTGTGAAACGAGACCTCTTTGGGATTCGGTTTTCCTGTTTCAGCGGATCCGTACTGGTCTGTTTTTGAGCTATTGAAAGTGGCCTTTACAAGGGAATTTTGAGATTGTGTTCTTCATAAATTTTTTTTAAGGTCTTGTTTATAACATATTCGAATTTCATAATTTTTGGAATCCATTTGCTACGCCTTCAAAATTAATTTTCCAAACTATGTAATTCTGTCTAGTTTTACTAGACTTTAGTGATCTACTGGTTTTTGTCTAAAACCATTGGCTTTTGATTTCTGCCCTCCTAGGGTCAGTAACCACCTTAATTATCTCTTCAATGATTCTTATTTGACCTTGAACCGATATCAAATGCTTAGGTAAATTGAGTGGTCTCTGGGGGTAAAGAATCTAGAAATTTGATTGTGAACTATTTGAAAGAAGTAATGAAGTGCCATATCGGTTATTGTTATATGATATCATGCTATGTGAAAGATCATTTGTGCATGTGGTTGTGTGGCTTTAAGATGACTTGATGCCGTCGGTCTATGGACGACGATGCCCTGAGGAGCTTGTCAGGAAAGCAGGATGCTGTGGACTAGTGGTTCACGATACCTAGAAAGTGACATGCCCTAGATGCCTTGGAAGTGCGGAAGGGATGCCGTGGCCAATGGAATCGCGAAGCTTGCGTGGGCTGTTGAGTAATTTGGTGTATACCGTAGTAGTCCGGTTTGGACGCACTGTATCTTGCTAGTTGGGATGTTTTCTCCTTGCGTGGCCGAGGAGCGCACTGGTCATGTGTCTTGGAGTGGTGAATGAAGTTGATTATTGTCATATAATGTATGCAATGTGTGCTCGTGTGAATGGCTGTTCTTGGATTGACATTCTTTTGCCTGATAATGGTAGCTGAGTGAGAATGAAAAAGGAAATTATGTATGCAATGGCTGGATGTGAATTGGTTTATTTGTCTATCGATTTGACTCTATTGAGTTGCATGTTGTCATCTATTTAGTATAGTGTGATAGAGCTTATTTGACTGAGTTTTCGCTCATTGTTTGTTGTTGACACATTTTTCAGATTAGTAGTTATGTCGATCCTCCCTACCTCTGCCTTGATAAGCTATGGGGTGCCGATTGATTTTGAGAGCCGTCTATTTGAATTTGTGATCTCGCTTTTCCTTGAGCTTGTATTTGTAAAATGTATATCTATCCTGACTATTGATATTGGGTCCCTTGTGGGAGCCATCCTTTTGGGATTTGTTGCTGTTTATGTCCGTGCTGGAGGACGTCTAGTGGGACCACTTCCATATCAGGGGCCGGATGGAGCTGACGATAGTGTCCGTAGCAGGGTGGAGTGACGGAGGTACAGAGAAGGAGAAGGAAGGAGCAGGTTTTCGGGAAGACACGACTGTCACTTTTTGGAGATAAAGTCGTGTAGAGTTGGGTGATAGCCTAGTTTGTTTTCGGTTAAGGCTGGTGGGTCATAGTGTTTAGATGGGTTGGAGTAGTTGGTTAGTCTCCCAGTGTTTTTGAATTTACCTTTGTATCACCCATATTATTATATGAGAAGGAAGCTATTTTCATAACTTGCGTGTTCTTGCATTTTTTCTATGTTTCTATGTCACATTCATATTATAAATGCTGGCATTTGGTAAGAAGCATCTTCCGCATGCGAATAATCTGATGATTAATGAGGATTAAAGGATTCCTCTTGAAAGGGGCATGCCTGGGATGCTACAATAGTTAGTTCAATTCATCTAATAAACAAGATTGGCCTAAATCTTTAATAAAAATCGTTTAGTTAGAAACACCAGTAAAAATCAAAAAATAATCAATTGTAGTTTTTTTAAGTGTAGCTTAGGCTATACATTCAATAATGAATAAGGGGAGTTTGTGACATTAGTGGCTTTGAGGCTACTTGAAAAGGATTAGCAGCGAACTTCGTGTCCAATTGTCGGAATTGATGACCCGACCTTGGACAAGTGAAAACATAGGATTTCTTGCAGCCTTGGTCATGATTGACCGATTCCCCAATCTAGGATGGGTTTATAACTAAGGATTCATATTAATCTAAAAAGCAAGCTTTCGATGACTCATGTCTCGAGGCCCAATAAAAAAGCCATGAATATTTTTGCTCGACACTGTATCGGGTTTTTATTCCTCAACACCCGAAGAGTTGTGGGTTTTTCTTTATCATACTTAAAATAGCTTGTCTTTCAATTTCATTGGGTGTTTACTTTATGCACCACTTTTAAATACATTACTTGTTAAAATCTTTTCTAGATTAGATAAGGATTAATTTAGAACTTAAAATGGAAAATCACAAAAACAATATGCATGGATATTAGAAAGGTCACAAAAACCACATTGGATTTAAATGGTAAACTAATATTGCTTGATCACTATAGAAAACAACCAACTAGTTAGCGGTAGGAGTGTGCAAAAGAACCAGGAATCGCTCGGACTGTCATGCCTCGAGCCCTACGGCACGAAACATCCCTATCTTGGTCGATATGTTTGCGTCGTCCCAGGAAGCGTCGCCGATCCAACGCCCAAACAGAGCATAAAGCACAAGTGGAAGCAATAAATAAACAAATCCTGACAAAATAATATTAGACAATAGATAGCCAAGCAACAACCAACACAGTTGAAAATATATACATATATCATACATTACTGTTGAAAACTCTTTTTACAGCATTTGAAGATACAACCAAAACTTATTGAAGATCGAACGGTTAACAGCCACGACTAGACAAAAAAGGGTAGGGTGGTTAGGGTTAAGGTGAGACTATCTAAAAGAAGGATTGTAATAAAAAAGGTACAGCCTCCATTCCTTCTACTCTGGCTTGCCTCAAGGCTCCCAGTCTGGGTCCAAGAACTCTGTAGGCTCCTCAGACGACTCTTCCGACGAACTCTCACTCTGCTCGGACTCCTTATCCTACTCCTCCTCGGCCTGTGCAGAGGCTCGCTCATCCTTCGAGTCCATCTCCAATTTTGGATCCAGATATCATCCTAACTCCTCCTCCGAACTCATCTCCATATCTGATCCCAACTTAGCGACTTCTCCGTCCTCACCAGGGTCCTAGTCCATTGGCTTCGGCTCGACTTCCTCGTCCATCGGTTCAGGGTCGTCGTACCATACTCCGGGCTCCTGCTCCATTGCTACCGACTCATCCGTGCTCGGGGGATCTACGATCTCGCCATCGGCTATCTGGAAAATCGTCGTCTCATGCTCATCTACTGGAATATCGAAAGTTCGAAGGGGTCTGCCTATATTCCCGTTAGCGTCTCTCAAACACCATGCTACATACTCCTGTGTTTGATAGTTATGCTCACCCATATTGACATAAACTAGGGAATGATATCGAACATAGGCCTCTCTGTTCCCTGAGGGATATACCCTAGTGGTCCGCTCGATCTATGTAGATATACTAAAAAGAGACGGTGGCCGCGACATCTTTATGGCTGGGGGTTTGAAATGTTTGGTTATTACAACCGTGAGACGAATCTCAGCGAATATAACCCCTAAACCTAGGTTAAGCTAATATGCATTCTTCTGACAGGCATACTACAAACAATATAGCAACACGATTCACAATTATTCTCCGACCTGGACTCTCGAGCCCATATCACTTATCTGGCTGACCCTACAGGTTAAGCATCTCGATATAATAATCAAATCACATGCATGAACACACTATTCATACGTACATCATACGCATGCTCACGCTCAACAGTGTTCGTATCACATGCCATTCACCGAGTCTTGCATACCCGCACACTAACCCATGCACTCTTATGCATGCAAATGCTGTCATCATGCCATATTCGTGTCTCGGCTCACTATCCCACACTAGCACACTGGCGAATGCTCAATTATTAATCATTATGACTCAAAGGCCCACAATACTCCGCGACTAGCGTAAAAACGCATTACTTGGCCCAGTGTCTTTAGCCTGTTACAAAGTGCATGAGGCGCAACACCGATCTCCTTACGAACCAGAGCCTGTGTAAAACACATCAGGATGATCATCTTCCGGACGTACCGGGCATCGTCCTGCTACAAAGTGCATGAAGACGGCACACTTCGCGTAAAATGCATTAGGGCGAATTGTAATCACACATACACACAGCTGGTTATTATCTGAACCCCGCGTAAAATGTATCAGGGTATATTAGGTGATTACATGCTCATGACAAGCACGCATTCTTACACATTTCCATCTCATGCCATACTCTCGGCATACACAATGCGTGACCTTGCAACACAACACATTGCACCATGAGCATCAAGCCTAGTTCAAGCACTCAATCAACTCAATGCCATAAACACCTGCTTAATTGGCCCATTTAATACCGTGCGGCCTAGTACACAAATCTCAATTTGGCATTCAATTCAAGCCACAATTGGCCAATCACATACCGCACAATTCCGACCACGCGTGCACACGACATGGCATAGCACATTCTAATACAATATAGCCAATAATCAAACAATCTAGGCAATCCCGGCAATACAGCCAATAAACCTCTGAATAGCCTATTTTAGTCCGATAATCTTACACTGGCAAGTCCTCAAATCAGCCACTCCGGGGCCTCCATTTATCCTTAAATAAATCTCATCTATTCACCAAAATTTGTCCCGATATAAATTTCCACCAATTGGTACCCAAACTTCTCTCAATAAGTACTAACACTACCTAACCCAATCCAGAAAACGCACTATCAGTCTTAGTCCAGGTTTAGGAGGTACACTCACTAACTCCTGAGTTAAGTCGACGGGAACGAGCGACCGATCACCGATGAACGGCGAAACCGGCGGCGGCGTTCAAACAGCGGCGACGGCGGCGTATGGACGATGGCGTACAGACGGCGAGTGGCGGTGAGAAGGGGAGAGTGGGTCGGTGAGGGTGAGGGTGAACGGTGGTAGCGGTCAGGCAGCGGCATAAGGCGGACGGCCCTCCGGCGGCTTCTTTCGCCAATCGGAAAAGGGAGAGGGAGAGAGAGAACGAGAGGGGGTCGAGGTGAGTGGTGGTGGTGAGATGGTGGCAACGGCGGCAATGGTGGCGACAGCACGGTGGCTCGGCTACCAGCTTTGGTGAGCGGCGGCTACGGCGACGATAACGGCGAGAACTTGGCCGAGAGAGAGAGAGAGGAGTTCGGGAGGGAGAGAGGGTGAGCTAGCCAAATGAGGGTGGAGAGAGAGAGAGGATGGTTCAACTTGGTCAAATATAGTGGGTTTGGGGTGCCACGCGTAGCCGATCCACGTGATTTGACTAAAATGCCATTAATCCAACGGTTTAAATTTGATCTTATCCAATAATTGAGGGGCAAGATGGTAATTGGGTCCAATAATTGAGCTGAATTATCCAAATATTTATCCCAAAATTTTCCCAAAATTCGGAACCCAAAATAGGCTAGGGGTAAAATGATCATTTTTCCAGTCCCGGGTCGAAGTTCCATTTTTCGCCTGTACCTACCCCAAATGTGTGTGGCCAACATAATATGGCGTCAAAATCGCGAAATTAGTCGCACAAGTCCTTGAAAATCGTCATCGAAGTTCAGAGGCAAAAACGTAAATTTTTTCGATTTTGGCCGAAATTCCAACTTTCGACTGTATTAACCCTAAATGTATGTGGCCACACCAAAACGATATCGGCCACGAAAAATAGTCGCATACGACGTCAGAAATCAATGTCAAAGTACGGAGGGGTAAAATCGTAATTTTTCATTTCCGGGCAGAAATCCTATTTTTTGACCATACCCACTCCAACTAAACGTGGCCACTCTAAAACGACATTGGCCCGACAAAATAGTTGTATATGACCTTGAAAATCGATGCCCAAGTCTAGGTGCATTTTCCACGATCAGAATCGTTCAATTTCAAATTTTAAAATCTCTGACTAATAGGCGGCTGTCTAAGGGTTATATGTATCGACTTAGGAATACTCGAATCATGACTGCCTCAATTACCAGGAAAAACGCGAGAATTTATCACTAGTGCCAGAGGTTGCGATCAGTCGGTTTAAGTTTGGGACCACGTGTACTTTTGGTTATGCAGAATCACCCGCGATTCGATCGTTCATCGCTGGCCAAATCATATCCTTCACTTTTCTAGGATCGGCCCGCATTGGCCCAAAATACTTCTTCGCGAGTTTCTCGGAATTGGTATCCAATTCGAGACCAAGTCCTTAGTCCATGTACCGTTTCCTAATTAGCCATTCTCTTTTGGTTAGTGTCCCGAGAGTGATCAATTCCGGGTGAGGCTTATCAAAATGAAATGAGAAATAATATTCACTTTATTGACCCCGGAAATGGGTCGAAATTCAGGGTGTTACACGGACCACCTAGAATTGGACCGGAACCGGTGGTTCTTAAGGGAACCGGTTTGGTTCTCAATTTCGATTTTTGGGAATCGGTGGGTATTGGTCCGGTTCCTGATTCCAACTGTGGAATCGCCCGTTCACCCATCCGGATTGGACCGGTAATATAATAATAAATATAATATATTTATTTAATTTTTGTTTTTTTAAAAAGAAAAAATCATAAATCCTTAAACTAAACTTGAATCGCTTGATGCTCATAACCTCACATCGAGCAGAGAAACACCTTCTTTCGCTTTTGCCTCACGCTCACGCTCACTCTCACCTCTCACTTTTCTCAGTCGATGCTCACCTCACAATTTCTGACTCTCCATCTTCGTATCTATCTTTCTGTCTCTGTCCTTGGCTAGTGGGACCGGTTCCATGGACCCACCCAGGAACCGGATTGCCGGTCCGGTCCAATTCTAGGGTGAGTCCATGGAACCAACGAGTGGTTCCCGGTTTCATGTTTTTGGAACCGGTCCTTTGCGGGCAATTTCCGATTTTAGGTGAAAATCGTCTACTTGGACCATGCTCACCCCTAGTTAGCGGTACTAAAATGGCATTAATGTAAACATTAGCATAGCAAGTTCCCATCCCTAGAAACTCTAGTTCCAAAGAAATTGAGATAAACCTCCCACTTTTCAATTGGGTATCTAGCCGACCATCGACAAAGGCTAATGGCAACTCATAGTAAGATATTTAGGTTGATAAAAACATAAAAAATGATCCCGTGTCACGCAAGGTATGGTCTTTAGAGAGACCATGTTCAAGATTGATTGACTTTATGGATAAACTTAAACATCATGTGCCTATGCCGTCTTTTTGGGATACACCATTTGGAATGTCTCTTGAAAAATTACCTCTAAATCTACCCTTGTGGCGGCCTTCGAGGGAAGGTCGTGCCATCTCGGAAAACGAATTCCTGCATCCTTATGTCTACGTGCAAGGCTTTTGACACGGATGGACTAATGGGGCCTATTACTTTTCAAAAAGCTATATCTGAGCCATATGTCGTTGGCCCCGTTATGTTTCGTGAATCGTCTCAGCTCGATATCCCTTGGCTAGATAACCCACCATGCAGTAAAATCTCGACCTGGCAAAAAGGAGATAGTCAAATAAAAAGAAAAACGCAAAATAGAGATCACCCATCCTAGTACTATTCTTGCCCAAGCAGATTTAACTTCAGAGTTCTGATGGGATTTGGTGCATTAGGACTGGTATTATCACAACCATAATGTTATGCATTGCAAATGTATTTGAAGTAAAGCCCTTCATCTTCTTAAGAAATGTATAAAGGGTTCTATTTATGATTTTTAATGACCCGTGGCACAATTATCGGATAATTAATGGGATATTACTTGGGACCAAACAAGCAATATATATATATATATATATATTTCTAGGAAAATCTTGAAATTCCTGTGTCCTAGTGTTTACGCGTGAAGCTTTTGATTTGGATAGAATCACAAGACCCCTAAGTACATATCAAAAAGCTGTGGCCCCGTTATACTTTGCAAATACCTTCATGAATTGTCTTGCCCCGGAAAAAAACGAATCGCTCGACAAAATCTCGACACAGCAGAAAGGTGATCATTAAATAAAAAGAAAAACGAAAAAGAGGGCTTCCCACGATGTCGCCCATCCTAATATTACTCTTGCCCAAGCACGCTTAGCATCGAAGTTCTGATGGGATCCAATGCATTCGCAATTCTCATGTTATACTTTGCAAATGTATTTGAAACAAAACCCTTTATTTTCTTAAGAAATATATAAAGGATTCTATTTCGGGGTTTTAACGACCTTGTTATGCAATTACTAGATAATTAACAGGATATTCCTTGCGTACAAACGAGTACGAAAAAAAAGGACATTGGAAAATCAAGAAACTTTCCACGAACCCAAGTTTACGCGTGAAACTTTTGCTCCTGATAGGTTCTCAGGGCCCGCAATAACATTTCAGAAAAACTTGGGCCACGTTAAGTTTTGCCAATAGGTTTGTGAATCGTCCTGCCCTGGCAAGGTAATGCACTGCCTAACAAAATCTCAACCTAACAAAAAGGTGATCATTAAATAGAAAGAAAAACAAGAAAGAGGGGTTTAACACAAGGACTTCTCGGGAGGTCACCCAATTTAGTACCACTCTCGCCCAAGCATGCTTAACTTCGGTGTTCTGATTGAATCCGATGCATTAGTGCTAGTATGATCACATCCGTCACATTACACATTGCAAATGTATTTGAAGCAAAACCCTTCGTCTTCTCCAGAAATGCATAAAGATGTTTGTTTTTGAATTTTAATGACCTCGTTTGGCACGTACCGTATGATGGATGGGATGTTACTTGGGAATGAACAAGTAAGAAAAGAAACGAACATTTGTTGGAAAATCTCGAAATTGCCGCATCACAGTGTTTACGTGCGAAGCTTTTGATCCGGATGGACTACTGGGGACCGTAAGTACTTTTCAGAAAGCTGTAGGCCCCGTTATGCCTCGCGAATCATCTCGCTCGGCAAGAAAACGCACCACGCGACAAAATCTTGACCCAGAAAAAAAAGTAATCGTTAAATACAAAGAAAAACGAAAAAAAGGGGTACAACATGAGAACTTCCCGGAGGTCACCCATCCCAGTATTACTCTCGTCAAAGCACGCTTTACTACGGAGTTCTCATGGGATCCGGTGTATTAATGCTAGTATGTTTGCACCCGTCATGTTACGCATTGCAAATGTATTTGAAGCAAAACCCTTCCTCTTCTCAAGAAATGTGTAGGAACTTCTATTTTTGATTTTTGATGATCCATCATGCCATTACAGGATAATTAATGGGATATTGCTTGGGAACAAACAAGTGAGCCAAAAGAAATGTTTCTAAAAAAACCTCAAAATTTTAGAATTTATGAGCACAGATTTTGATCCGGATCGACTCATGGGGCCAGTAAGTACTTTTTGGAAAGCCGTGGGCCGCATCATGCTTCGCGAATACCTTCATGATTCGTCTCGTCCTGGCAAAACAACACACCGCTTAACAAAATCTTGACTCGGTAAAAAGGTGATCGTTAAATAAAAAGAAAAACGAAAAAGAAGGGTGCAACAACACGAGCACTTTCCAGGAGGTCATCCATCCTAGTACCATTATTGCCCAAGCATGCTTAACTTCAGAGTTCTGATAGGATTCGATGCATTAGTGCTGGTATGATCACACTTGTCATGTTATGCATTGCAAATGTATTTGAAGCAAAGCCCTTTCTTTTCTCAAGAAATGTATCGGGAATTCTATTTATGATTTTTGACAACCCGTTACGCAATTACCGGATAATGCAGGCAATATTGCTTGGGAACGAACAAGTGAACAAAAAGAAACATTTCTTGGAAAACCTCGAAATTCTTGCGTTTACGAGTATAGCTTTTGATTCGGATGGACTCACGGGGCTCGTAAGCACTTTCGGAAAGCCGTGGGACCCGCCATGCTTCGCAAATACGTTCCTGATTCATCTCGCCCCGGCAAAACATTGCCTCGCTTGACAAAATCCCGACCCAGCAAAAATTTGCCCGTTAAATAAAAAGAAAAACGCAAAAGAAGGATACAACATGGACTTCCCAGGAGGTTATCCATTTTAGCACTACTCTTGCCTAAGCACTCTTAACTTCGGAGTTCTGATAGGATCTGGTGCACTAGTGCTGGTATGATCGCACCAGTCATGTTACGCATTGCAAATGTATTTGAAACAAAGCCCTTCCTTTTCTTAAGAAAAGTATAAGGAATTCCATTTCCGGTTTTTGACAACCCGTTGTGCAATTACCGGATAATGAAGGGGATATTTCTTGGAAAAGAACAAGTGAACAAAAGGAAACGTTTCATGGAAAACCTCGAAATTCTTGCATTTACAAGCATTGCTTTAGATCCGGATGGACTCACAAGGCCCATAAGTACTTTTCGAAAAGCCATGGGCCTTGTCATGCTTCGTGAATTCCTTTGTGATTTGGCTTGCCCCGAGAAGGTAATGCACCGCTCGACAAAATCTCGACCCGGCATAAAGGTGATCGTTAAATAAAAAGAAAAACGAAGAAGAAGGGTACAACACGAGGACTTCCCAAGAGGTCATCCATCCTAGTACTACTCTCGCCTAAGCACGTTTAACTTTGGAGTTTTGATGGGATCCAGTGCACTAGTGCTGGCATGATTGCACTAGTTGTATAACGCATTGTAAATGTATTTGAAGTAAAGCCCGTCCTCTTTTCAAGAAATGTATAGGAACTTCTATTTCCAATTTTTGATGACCCGTCGCACATTTACTGGATAATTAACGGGATATTGCTTGGGAATGAACAAGTGAGCAAAAAGAAACATTTGTCAGAAAACCTTGAAATTCCCACATTTATGAGCACAGCTTTTGATCCGAATGGACTCATGGGGATTGTAAGTACTTTCCCAAAAGCCGTGGGCCCCGTCATGCTTTGCAAATACCTTCGTGATTCGTCTCACCTCGGCAAGGTAATGCACCGCTCGACAAAATCTTGACCCGGCAAAAAGGTGATCGTTAAACAAAAAAAACGAAAAGGAGAGGCGCAACACATGGACTTCCCAGGAGGTCACCCATTCTAGTACTACTATCGCACAAGCACGCATAACTTCGGAGTTCTGATGGGATCCGGAGCATTAGTGCTGGTATGATCGCATTTGTCGTGCTACGCATTGCAAATGTATTTGAAGTAAAGCCCTTCCTCTTCTCAAGAAATGCATAGGGACTTCTATTTCCGATTTTTGATGACCCGTCGCGCAATTATCGGATAATTAACGGGATATGGCTTGGTAACAAACAAGTGAGCAAAAAGAAACGTTTCTCGAATAACCTTGAAATTCCCGCGTTTATGAGTACAGCTTTTGATCCGGATAGACTCATGGGGCCCGTAAGCAATTTCCAGAAAGCCATGGGCCCCGTCATGCTTCGTGAATACCTTCATGATTCATCTCGCCCTAGCAAGATAATGCATCGCTTGACAAAATCTCAACTATGCAAAAAGGTGATTGTTAAATAAAAAGAAAACCGAAGAAGGTCATCGTTAAATAAAAAGAAAAATGAAAAGGAGAGGTGCAACACGTGGACTTCCCAGGAGGTCACCCATCTTAGTACTACTCTCGCCCAAACACGCTTAATTTTAGAGTTCTGATAGGATTCGGTGTATTAGTGTTGGTATAATCGCACTTGTCGTGCTATGCATTGCAAATGTATCTGAACCAAAGCCCTTTCTCTTCTTAAGAAATGTATAAAGACTTCTATTTCTGCTTTTTGACGACCCGTTGTGTAATTATCGGATAATTAACGGGATATTGTTTGGAAGCGAAGAAGCAAGCAAAAAGAAACATTTTTGGGAAAACCTCGAAATTCCCATGTTTACAAGCACAGCTTTTGATCCGGATGGATTCACGGGGCCGGCAAGCAATTTCCGAAACGCTGTGGGCCCTATCATGCTTTGCAAATACCTTCGTGATTCGTTTTGTCCTGGGAAGATAACACACTGCTCGATAAAATCTCGACTCGGCAAAAATGTGATCGTTAAATAAAAAGAAAAACGAAAAGGAGGAGTGCAACACGAGGACTTCCCAAGAAGTCACCAAACCTAGTACTCGCTCAAGCACGCTTAACTTCGAAGTTCAGATGAGATTCGATGCATTAGTGCTGGTATTATCGCCCCCATCCTATTATGTGTTACAAATGTATTTGAAGCAAAGCCCTTCCTCTTCTCAAGAAATGTATAGGGACTTCTATTTCTGGTTTTTACCGACCCGTCATGCAATTACCGGATAATTAATCGGATATTGCTTGGGAAAGAACAAGTGAGCGAAAAGAAATGTTTCTCGGAAAACCTTGAAATTCCTACATTTACGAGCACAACTTTTGATCCGGATGGACTCACAAGGCTTGTAAGCTCTTTCCGAAAAGCCACAGACCTCGTCATGCTTCTCGAATACCTTCATGATTCATATTGCCTAGCCAAGATAACACACCACTCGACAAAATCTCGACTCGGCAAAAAGGTGATTGTTAAATAAAACGAAAAACAAAAAGGAGGTGTGCAACATGAGTACTTTCTAGGAGGTTACCCATCATAGTACTACTCTTGTCCAAGCACGCTTTACTTCGGAGTTCTGATGAGATTTGGTGCGTTAGTTTTGAAATGATTGCACTCGTCCTGCTACGCATTGCAAATGTATTTGAAGCAAAGCTCTTCATCTTCTCAAGAAATGTACTGGGACTTCTATTTCCAGTTTTTGATGACCCATCGCGCAATTACTGGATAATTAACGAGATACTGCTTGGGAATGAACAAGTGAGCAAAAAGAAACCTTTATCAACCTCGAAATTCCCGCATTTATGAGTGTAGCTTTTGATCTGGATGGACTCACAGGGCGGGTAAGCAATTTTCGGAAAGCTGTGGGCCTTGTCATGCTTCACAAATACCTTCGTGATTCGTTTTGCCTTGGTAAGACAATGCATTGCTTGACAAAATCTTGACTTGGCAAAAAGGTGATCGTTAAATAAAAAGAAAAACGAAAAAAGAGAGGTGCAACACGTGGACTTCCTAGGAGGTCACTCATCCTAGTACTACTATCGCTCAAGCATACTTAACTTCGGAGTTCTAAAGGGATCCGGAGCATTAGTGCATGTATGACTGCACCTTTCGTGCTACGTATTGTAAATGTATTTGAAGTAAAGCCCTTCATCTTCTCATGAAATGTATAGGTACTTTTATTTCCGATTTTTGATGACCCGTCGCGCAATTACCGGATAATTAACGGGATATTGCTTGGTAATGAACAAGTGAGCAAAAAGAAACGTTTCTTGGAAAACCTCGAAATTCCTGCATTTACGAGCACAGCTTTTGATCCGGATAGACTCACAAGGCCCGTAAGCAATTTCCGAAAAGCTGTGGGGCTCGTCATGTTTCACGAATACCTTCGTGATTCGTCTCGCCCTAGCAAGATAACGCACCACTTGACAAAATCTCAACCCTGCAAAAAGGTGGTCGTTAAATAAAAAGAAAAACAAAAAGGAGAGGTGCAACATGTGGACTTCCCAGGAGGTAACCCATCCTGGTACTACTTTCACCCAAGCATGTTGAACTTCAAAGTTCTGATGGGATCCGGTGTATTAATGTTAGTATGATCGCACCCGTCATGCTACGCATTGCAAATGTATTTGAATCAAAGCCCTTGCTCTTCTCAAAATATGTGTGAGGACTTCTATTTTCGCTTTCTGATGACCCATTATGTAATTACCGAATAATTAACTAGATATTGCTTGGGAGCGAACAAGTGAGCAAAAAGAAAAGTTTTTCGGAAAACCTCGAAATTCCCGCGTTTACGAGCATAGCTTTAGATTTGAATGGACTTTCAGGCCCGTAAGCAATTTCCAGAAAGTCGTGGGCCCTGTCATGCTTTGTGAATACCTTCGTGATTCATCTCGCCTCGGTAAAATAACACATCGCTTGACAAAATCTCGACCCGGTAAAAAGGCGATCGTTAAATGAAAAGAAAAACGAAGAAAAGGAGAGAAACACGAGGACTTCTCAGGAGGTCACATATCCTAGTACTACTTTTACCCAAGCACGCTTAACTTCGAAGTTCTGATGGAATCCGGTGCAATAGTGCTGGTATGATTGCACCTGTCATGTTATGTATTGCAAATATATTTGAAGCAAAGCCCTTCCTTTTCTCAAGAAATGTATATCGGGTAATTAACTGGATATTGCTTGGGAACGAACAAGTGAGCAAAAAGAAACATTTCTTGGAAAACCTCGAAATTCCTGCATTTACGAGTGCAGCTTTTTATCCGGATGAAGTCACGAGGACTGTAAGCACTTTTCGTAAAACCATGGGCCTTGCCATGCTTCGTAAATACCTTCGAGATTCGTCTCGCCCTAGCAAGATAATGCACCGCTCGACAAAATCTCGTTCCGGCAAAAAGGCGATCGCTAAATAAAAAGAAAAATGAAAAAGAGAGATGCAACACGAGGACTTCCTAGAAGGTCACGTTTCCTAGTACTACTCTCGCCCAAACGTGCTTAACTTCCGAGTTCTGATAGGATCCGGTACATTGGTGCTGGTATGATCACACCCGTCATGTTACGCATTGCAAGTGTGTTACGCATTGCAAGTGTATTTGAAGCAAAATCCTTCCTCTTCTCAAGAAATGTGTAGGGACTTCAATTTCCAGTTTTTGAAGACCGGTTGCGCAATTACTGGATAATTAACGAGATATTGCTTGAAAACAAACAAATGAGCAAAAAGAAACGTTTCTTGGAAAACCTCGAAATTCTCACGTTTACGAGCACAGCTTTTGATTCGGATGGACTTGAGGGGCCCGTAAGCACTTTTCGGAATGCCGTGCTCCCAATGATGCTTTGCGAATACCTTCGTGATTTGTCTCGCCCCGGTAAGATAATGCACCGCTTGGCAAAATCTCATCCCTGCAAAAAGGCAATCGTTCACTAAAAAGAAAGACGAAAAAGAGGAGTGCAACACAATGCCTTCTCGCGTTTGAAGCAAAGCCCTTCCTCTTCTCAAGAAATGTATTTGAAGCAAAGCCCTTCCACTTCTCAAGAAATGTATAGGGACTTCTATTTCCAGTTTTTGATGACCCATCGTGCAATTGCAAGATAATTAACGGGATACTGCTTGGGAACGAACAAGTGAGCAAAAGAAGCGTTTTTCGAAAAACCTCGAAATTCTTGTGTTTACGAGCACAACTTTTGATCCAGATGGACTCGCGGGGCTCGTAAGCACTTTTTGGAAAGCCATGGGCCTCGTAATGCTTTGCGAATACCTTCGTGATTCGTCTTGCCTCGGCAAGATAATGCACTGCTCGACAAAATCTCAACCTGACAAAAAGGCAATCGTTAAATAAAAAGAAAAACGAAAAAAAAGGGGTGCAACACGAGGACTTCTCGCGTTTGAAGCAAAGCCCTTCCTCTTCTCAAGAAATGTATAGGGACTTCTATTTCCGATTTTTGACGACCCATCGTGCAATTACCGGATAATTAACGCGTTATTGCTTGGGAACGGACAAGTGAGCACAAAGAAATGTTTCTCTGAAAACCTTGAAATTCCCGCATTTACGAGCGCAGCTTTTGATTCGAATGGACTTGCGGGGCCCGTAAGCACTTTTCAGAAAGCTATGGGCTCCGTCATGCTTCACGAATACCTTCTTGATTCGTCTCACCCCGGCAAGATGACACACCACTCAACAAAATCTTGACCCGGCAAAAAGACGACCGTTAAATAAAAAGAAAAACGAAAAAGAGGGGTGCAACAAGGATCTGGTGCATGAGTGCTGGTATCTTTGCACTCGTCATGTTATGCATTGCAAATGTATTTGAAGCAAAGACCTTCTTCTTCTCAAGAAATATATAGGGATTTCTATTTCCGATTTTTGATGACTTATTGCGCAATTATCGGATAATTAACGGGATATTGCTTGGGAACGAACAAGTGAGCAAAAAGAAACATTTCTCGGAAAACCTCGAAATTCCTGTGTTTACGAGTATAGCTTTTGATCCGAATGGACTCGAGGGGCCCGTAAGCACATTTCGGAATGCCGTGGTCCCAGTGATGCTTCGTGAATACCATCGTGATTTGTCTTGCCCTGGCAAGATAACCCACCACTCGACAAAATCTCGACCTGTTAAAAAGGCGATTGTTAAATAAAAAGAGAAATGAAAAACAGGGGTGCAACAAGAGGACTTCCTAGGATGTTACCCATCCTAGTACTACTCTCGCTTAAGCACGCTTAACTTCGGAGTTCTGATGGGATCCGGTGCGTTAGTGTTGGTATGAATGCACCCATCATGTTATGCATTGCAAATGTATTTGAAGTAAAGCCCTTCATTTTCTTAAGAAATGTATAGGGACTTCTATTTCCGGTTTTTGACGACCCATTGCGTAATTACTGGATAATTAATGGGATATTGCTTGGGAATGAACAAGTGAGCGAAAAGAAACGTTTATCAGAATACCTCGAAATTCCCACGTTTGCGAGCACAGCTTTTGATCCGGATGGACTCGAGGTGCCTGTAAACACTTTTCGGAATGCTATGGTCCCCGTAATGCTTCGTGAATACCTTCATGATTCATCTTGCCTCGGCAAGGTAACGCACTGCTAGACAAAATCTTAACTCGGCAAAAAGGCGATTGTTAAATAAAAAGAAAAACAAAAAAGAGGGGTGCAACACGAGAACTTCTCAGGAGGTCACCAATTCTAGTGCTACTCTCGCTTAAGCATGCTTAAGTAAAGCGCTTAACTTTTGAGAATTTTAGAACTTCCCAGCACGCTTATCTTCTGAGTTGTGATGGGATACGGTGCCTTAGTGCCAGTATCTTTGCACCTGTCTTGTTACGCATTGCAAATATATTTGAAGTAAAGCTCTTCCTCTTCTCAAAAAATGTATAGTGACTTCTATTTCTGGTTTTTTCCGACCCGTTATGCAATTTTCGGAGAATTAATGGGAAATTGCTTGGGAATGAACATGTGAGCAAAAACAAACGTTAAAAAAAATTGAAACCCTGAGTTAATAGCTATCGCGACCTAAAATTCTCAGGCTAATGGATTATTAAGTTTAAGCTTAATTCGGGCTCTCCTAAGCCCTACCAATTCGCAATTAAGGGTTTAAGTTTTTTTAACATGCAAAAGTTTTTCATGCTTGGAGTTGCCACTAATTTATTTGTGATAAGTCGATTAGAAATCTAAATAAAATATAGAGATATATGTTTTATTCATACGAACCGGAGATTTTAAACTTGGGGACTTGATTACGTTAAATCTAGTGTAACGCCCTTTCGGTACCTTTTCTTTTCAAAAAAGGTCTATACAGGCAGTCTAAGTCCATTTTATTACCTAATCACTAACATGTGAGGTGTTCATGCGGGTGCGCAAATCTCTAATTTAACACCCAAGAAAACAATAAATAAATTGCAAGATTAGAAGAATGATGTACCTTAGAGCAACGTAAGCATCTACATTGTTAGTAGAAAATCATACAGACAATCCTATTATGATTTCTAATTAACAAAGTAAGGCACTCAAGGTGTTCTTTTGCGATTTGCGCTTTATTAAAATGCAAACTAACCTATATGCAATGACGTGCAAAAAATGTCATGCAATTAATGCAACCTAGCATGCGAACTATATGTCATGCGACGACATGCTCTAATTCTAGTGATGGACAAATGATTTATTTTTGGTATTTTTCCAATGAAATTCAAAATTAAAAAAAATGTCTAAAATAACACGCAATCTAACAACTTCTTTTTTTTGATATTTTTTTTATTAAAATTCAAAATTGAAAGTTACTCAAATTAATAATGCAATCTATCCCAAAGTAGCTCATTCTTTTGGGATTTTCATGGAAATTCAAAATCTTAAAATAACCTAAATAATCTATTAGGATTAGAATAACACCTAATTAAACTAGGAAATAAATTATCTCAAGTCTTAATTTAAATTAAATAATTATCCTATCTTCAAGATACATTTAGGGTTCCTTAAACATGCAAAACTTCTAATTTAAATCCTAACTAACACATTTTTGGATTTTCTTTATTTTAAAAAAATCAAACAAAGATAACAACCGCATTCTAACAATCCATGTAATCCGCAAGATTCTTCTAATCAAATTTGAATTAAGAAAAGAAATCAAATTAATAGTCATATTTATAGGGTTATAGATATCGACAGAAAACTGATTATTCGAATTTGGAAAATAAATAAAATCTATTATCGTATCCAAGTGGTTATGGATAAGATAATGATTTCCGTATCGCTGCATATCGTGCCATAGGATTAAGGTCAAATAGTCATCCAGATACGTTGCCAAATTAGGAATAATTCCTAATTTTGAGTGTTTTAGAATATTGCGGATAGAGCAAATAATATCCCTAAGATTTAGCAATCCACCAAATATTCACAGAATATTTAAAACACCTAAACTAGGAATTTAAAATATTCTAAAAAAATATTGGATATAAATCATACCTAATTTGACGGATATTTTCGATTCGAACTTGGATCGGACTCGGGCTTGCGGATCGGGATGATGACCAACGGCAGGCGCGGCAGCAACAACGCGGTGGCGCTTCAGTCAATTTGCAAAACAAAGACACGAGCCGCACTAGTGTAGGGATGTTGCAGCTACACATGCAACAAGGAACACCGGGATTAATTGGGGATGGTGGATGATGGCTCACGATGGATCGCGAGTGGCGATACCGAGGATTGATGGTTGATTGGGGGGGTAACCGCTCGAGTTGTCGTGGACGGTGAGGGTGTGAATCGGGGCTATAACTTCGTCACGGTTGGGCTCACAGTTTGCTGGAACGGACGTCACAAGTCTACTCCAATGTGTTGAACGTGCGTCTGTGTGTGAAGTCAATGCTTGAGATGGTCTTCTACATGAATCACACTTAGGTATGAAGATGAGAATTATTGCACACATTCCTCAATCTCTCACTTCTATCTTCTATAAACGACACCCACTCTGAATTGTGGCTGCCCCTTCTTAACACCCTCCTCGATAGATGTCATTCTCTCTCTGTATTCCTGTAACTTCGTGGATAGGAGCTTCTAGACAGCAACAGCAGTGAACATCATCAGAAGCAAGTGACGAGCAATGGCGGTACAATGTGGAAAGCATGGCCGAGAGGGAGCTCGGGGATGAGACTGTGAGGATCCAGCCAAGTCTCTCTCTTTTTTTGTCTTCTCTCATCGGACCTTCAGCACGATCTAGAGCGTTATGAAAGACCTAAAGTCTTGATAGTAGATCAAACTATTACTATTAACTTGAGTGATTCAGGAGAGCCAAAAGAGGTGAAGATAGGGGCAACTCTTGCTGAAAGTGAAGCGAAGCACCTAGTCCAACTGCTGAAGGATTACTGGGATATCTTTACCTGGTCGTATGCTGATATGCTGAGTTTAGACCCTTCTATTATGGAACACATCTGCCTACTAATCTAGGTGTGCCGCCTAAGAAACAGAGGTTGTGGAGAACTAAGCCTGAACTTTCGAAGAAGATAGAGGATGAGGTTATGAAGTCTTGAAAGTAGGGTTTATCGAAGTCACCTGATACCCTAGTTGGGTGGCCAACATCATGTCAGTCATGAAGAAGGATAGCCGAGTTTGGGTTTACATTGACTACCGCGACCTAAACAAGACCAACCCTAAAGACAATTTCCCACTATCACATATAGATGTTTTGGTGGACAATACCGCTGTGTTCGAATTATTTTCCTTCATGGATGGTTTCTTAGGTTGTAATTAGATAAGGATGAAAGACGGCAATAAGGAAAAAATAGCGTTCATTACCCCTTAGGGGATATTTCACTGCAAGGTTATGCCCTTTGGCCTTAAGAATGCCGGGGCAATATATCAACGGGCAATGGTGATGCTTTTCCATGACATGATGCATGTGGAGATCGTGGTCTATGTCGATGGCATGATCGCCAAGTCTCGACCCAGGAAAAGTTATGTCAATACCTTGCAGAAATTATTCGAGAGACTCCGTGAGTTTAAGCTCCGTCTCTACCCGGCGAAGTGCATATTTGCAGCAACCTCAGGCAAATTGCTCGGGTTCATAGTAAGTAGTAAGGGCATTGAAATCGACTCCTCCAAAGTGAAGGCTATATTTGAGTTATAATCCCCATCGACCGTGAAAGAAGTACGAAGCCTCTTGGGTAGATTGAATTATATAGCTTGCTTTATTTCCCAACTCTCCGAAACTGCTAAGCCATTTTTCAAACTTCTAAAGAAGAATGCTCAAGTGGAGTGGGACGGTGATTGTCGAGAAGCATTTAACGAATTAAAGCAATACTTGATGAAGCCACTAGTGCTAGTCCCACAAATACCGAAGCAGCCTTTGATCCTTTACCTCATGATTTATAGCGAGTCTCTAGGTGTGATGCTAGTCTAGAAAAGGCTTGAAGAAGGAAAAGAGCGAGCCATTTATTATCTAAGTAAGAAGTTCACCATATCGGAGTTGAACTATACTGAAGTCGAGAAGACTTGCGCTACATTGGTATGGGTGCTCCATAAGCTGCGACAGTATACATTGCATTAACAGATGTTTCTTGTGACTGAGAACGATCCCATCAAGTATTCACTTGATCAACCGGCTTTGGTAGGGAAGTTAGCCAAGTGGCATATTTTAATTTCAGAGTTTGATGTCTAGACGATGCCACAGAAGTCAGTTAAAGGCCAAGTAATTGCTGATGTGTTAGTCGAAAATCCTAGAATCCCTGATGATGATAGATATTCTCTAAAAGAACGCATTTTTGTGATAAAGGAAGACGCATTGACCATGTTTTTTGTTGGAGCTATAAACTTGGCTGGCTTTGGCACTGAGACAGTTTTAATATCCTCAGATGGACAACATTATCCAGTAGCAGTAGAGTTGGTGTTCCCTTATACCAACAACATAGCTGAGTACGAAGTTTGCATCCTCGGACTCCAAGCGGTGGTTGAAATGAGGATAACTAAATTGAAGGTATATGGTGATTCTCCTCTAATCATCCTCCAAATGGTGGGAGAATGGAAAACGGGAGATGCTAAGCTTGTGCCACACCACGAATACCTTGAAGAAGTCATGGCGGAATTTGAGGACATCTCCTTTGAGTACTTGTCGAGATCCCATAATTAGTTTGCTAATATGCTAGCTATGTTATCATCCATGCTGTAAGTAACTGGTGAATTAGAAGTAGAACCCTTGAAGATCAAAGTCCTGACAAAATCGGCCTACTGTATGGTTGTGACTGAAGAACTTGACGGAAAGCCATGGTATTATGATATCATAAGTTATATCAAGAGACAAGAATTTCCTAAGGGAAGTACCCCGGCTGATAGGAAGTACATAATGAGAATGGCTTCAAATTCTTCGTCAGTGGTGAAAAGTTTTACAAAAGATCCTATAATTCGATCCTGCTGAGGTGTGTGGACGCGGCTGAAACTACCAGAATCATGCAAGAAGTACATGAGGGGGGTATGTGGCCCGCACATGAATAGTCACATGTTAGCTAAGAAAATCATGAGGTTGGACTATTATTGGCTTAGCCTTGAAAGTGATTGCATATAACATATCCGAAGATATCATCGCTGTCAGGTTCATGGGGATAAAATAAATGTTCCCCCGACAGAACTACATCAGTTGTCCGAGCCATGGCCATTTTTAATGTGGGGCATCGATGTGATTGGCCCAATCAATCCTAAGGAATCAAATAGACATCGATTTATCTTGGTCGCGATTGATTATTTCTCCAAGTGGATTGAGGTGGTGTCTTACGCAAACGTCACCACAAGGAACGTTGTAAGATTCGTTAGGCGAGACATAGTGGCTTGTTATGGTGTCTTCAAGGCTATTATCACCGACAATGGGACAAATTTGAATAACAAGTTCATAGATCAGTTGTTCAACAATTTCAGGATCCAACACCTGAATTTATCTCCCTATCATCCATAGATGAATGGAGAAGTTGAAGCTGCTAATAAGAACATCAAGAAAATCTTGGCCAAAACGGGAGAAAACTATTGTGACTAGCATGAAGGGTTACCCTTCGCACTATTGGCATATTGGTCTTCGATCCAAACATTTGTCGGGGCAACTCCTTTTTCTTTGGTGTATGGTATGGAAGCAGTCCTTCCCATCAAAGTGGAGATCCTTTCCCTACTGTTGACACTTGATTTTTAACTTATTTTTTTCATATTTTCAAAAATCTCAAAATTAGGACTTGGAATCTTGGCCAACCATAGAAACCTACTTCTAAACCAAAAATAAAATTTAGCATTTTTCTGCATTTTTCCTTAATGTCTTTTAGTCAAAATAAGTGAGAAAATCAAGAAAAATAGCAAATGGAATCAGAAAATTCCATAAAAATAGTCATTAGTCTTCTTTTAAATCTAATTTCCTTAATACATCATCAATTTTGAAAAATCTCAATCGGGTATATGTTTTTCCCAAAATTGGGCAAAATTAAACACGAATTGAGCCAAAAATGCAATGAAATATTTTCTAATCATTTTTAAGTCATAGTGTCTTCACAACAAATGTTTCTGGGACCTTGAATTACATAATGGTTGGTCCAATTACATAATTTGTCAAACAAATCATAAAATCCCAAAATTCAATTGAAAATTAAGAATTTGGAGCTTAAATTGAGAATCGTGTCCAATATGAAATTGTCGAACCATGAGACCACCAATTCTAGGATTAATCATATGTGGATAATTCAATTTTGGCACCAATTTTGCCTAATCAGGTCATTAAGACATCGAATTGAACAAAACTTTAATAACCCAAATATAAAAGTTTGAAATTCTTGGACATGATTATGACAAAAATTAGGGAAAATCATATATTTGGGTTCAAAATATGATGAGGAATTCAATTTTGGGTTTAAATATGAAAAATTGGGTTAAAATCGTGTCAAATTTGTGAATTTAGACCAATCCTGATTTGTCGGGTCGGCCGGGTCAAACTAACCCGACCTAAGTCGATCACCTTCTTCATCCGGTTTACCTAGAATGCCATTAAACCCAGAAAAATATCTTTAGCCCCGCAACTTTGCTGACCTTTTCCGATCAAATTAGCACGTTTTAATCGAGTTGGCCAGCTAGAGATTCTTCGGCTGGTGTCGGAGATCTATTACAATCGATTGGAAGGCGGTGGCAACTGATTTTAGGCGGGAATTTTGATCAATAAAAACCAAGAAAAACTGAACATTAAGAAGAAGAAGGTATTTGACAAAATTACCGAGAGAAAGAAGAGAGAGAAACAGACGCGAAGAAAGAAAACTAGTGAGAGAGTGAGTTGAGACTCCCTGAGGCCAAGCGATTGGCTCTTTTCCGACCAGGAAAGCACCGACAAATAGGTCTCGTCGGTGAGTTTCCTCACCGGTAAACCTGCAACTGAGCCTACTATGAAGGCTTGAAACAGCGCTTCAGTCAATCAATCCAGGGACTCTCGGTGAATTGGAGACCACAGTTTGATAGTCCAGGTGTCGTAGAACATCCCTACGGCCACAGATAAGCTTGGGAGAGTCATTTGATTCACTTCCAAAATAGGTAAAGTATGATCTTTATCATATTTTTCCATAAATTCCAGAAAACGAAAATGAACTTGATATTGTTAAATCGGTGATTTCTTTGTTGATCTTGAGTGCCTTGATGTCAAAAACGAGTTTATGATAATGTTTCTCTTCGTTTGATTGCAAAACATGGATTGAATATGCATTGAATGAGTCGGCCTCCATTTTAAAACCATGTTGGAACATGAAGAACCTTCGCCGGAGCATCGCCGTGGCCATAGGCTAGTCAAGTTAGCATTCATTTACCTTGCTTGATGTTTCTTTATATGTTAGGATCGTTGTAGATGGTTAGGGCGATCAGAATAAGAGTTTAAGTCTCAGAAGAAATGGAGTAGTTCAGTTTTGATTTGGTGTTTTTGAGACCGGTTTTTTGTCGGCTGGCAAAGGTTCGTTGGCGAATCTATAGATTAAGACTGATAGACGGTAATACAAGGAAGACATCGAATCAAAATTCAAACAAATGGTCACTGGAAGGTCGCCGGAGAAGGGCTGGAAGTGGCGGCCTCGAGAACTTAGAACTAGGATTCATGCACACCAAGTGCTTGACAACATGCCAAAGAGAGAAAAGACTGAAATGGCACTATTTTTGGGCGTTGTGTTCGCCGGGGAAGACAACCGGTGACGCCCGATTTGGCCAAGCCAAACTAGGTTGAACTAGGCCGATCCGGTTCACTAATATAGCGGGAAATTTAAAGAAAAAATAAATAAATAAAATCTAAAAAATATAAATTTTTTTTGAAAAATCACTAAAAAATTCAAAAAAATAAAAAAATTCAGAAAAATTTTGAAAAAAAAAATGAAATTCACAAAAAAATAAAAATTTTCAGAAAATTCAAAAAAAATTTTAGAAAATTCATAAAAAAATTTAGAAAATTCAGAAAATACAAATAAAAAAATGTGAAAAATTTAGAAAATCAATAAAAAAAATGGAAAATTCATAAAATTTTTCAGAATATCATAAAAATCAATTCTCGGTTAATGACATTCTTAGAAATTCAGTTTTCGAAAAAAAAAAATCAAAAATTTCAAAAATTTACAGAATGGTTCAAAAATATTGTGGCCAACCTTAGAAAATGAAATTTGAATTTTTAGAAGTGCCTAAGTGGCATTTTTAGAAAATCTCAAATTTAGGGGTTATAATCCCTAAAAAACCCTAAAACCCTAAAAAATGCAAATCATGAAATGAATTAGCTTTTAGGGCTTCATTAGGATTTGGATGTCTGGATTGATTTTCATTTTTAGAGACTATTTAGGATTGATTGATTTGATTGACATTGAATGCACATTTAATTCTTGATTGATTTTCCTGTGATTAGAATGAAAAGAATTAGTGGGTAAGTCTCAGAAATTTGCATGACACGTTAGACATCGCATCGGTCTTGGGTACCGAAAGGGTGTTAGGGATCTTGATTTGGGATCATTAATGTAACCAAATCCCCGTACTCAGAATCTCTGATTCGTAGAATCATGATATTTCTCCCATACCCTGATTAGGTTTCTAGTCTACCTACCAATAATGACTAGTGGCAACTCTAAAATAAAAAACTTAGACTAAATAGAAAATTATCATTCGCTATCACATGAGGTATGGTCTGGGAGAGATTCTTACACAGAAATACCTCCTTAGCGTGTAAATCCCGAAAGTCAAAAAAAGCTCGGCGCGACAGGCTTGGTGACTTCGCTGGGGAAATTACCTTTTATAAGTGGACTTCGGCCTAAATAGAATGATACACGTGTTTTATGTTTGCAAGGATCCCAGGTACGTCCTGCTAATGATAGTGCTAAATGGTTTTGCAGGCGGGTGGTATAAAGGATCTAGTCTTTGCTAACCCTTGTTTTGCAGGATGGTGTTGGGATTGAATGTGGTTTGAATGAATTTTAGAAGCGTTGTTTGGTTATTAATTCCTATGCACATCTTCAAATTGCTTTAGCACTACACCATTAGCATACACCACCTGTGGCCTGACTCCGACTACATTTAGGATTATCCTTAGGAGGTATGTGTTTAGCGAAACTATGAGCCGATTGCCCATGGGATTGTTTAAATGCAATACTGATCGCTGAGATGGAATAATATTCTATTACTTTGGGCTAATTGCCTATTGGAATGGGATCCCTTGTCCATTAAAGTGGTAACCTTGAGCCTTTAGCATATCCTACCCTTTTAGGCGTCAAAACTTCACTGGTTGCATTCGCTTATCTTTGTGATTGATATACCAAAAACCAAATAAAAATGTCCTGGTAAGCAAGTATCACTCCATTCCATTCTTTTACAATTATGCATGTTAGTTGTCACATTTTCAAAAAATGCCTAAATGACATTCATTGGTTGGTCTAAATGCCCTTCATATTAGAATGCCTGATTGGGGTGTCATACTCCATTTGCCTATTCTTTCATTCTTAGATGAAATGTATAGGTCCATGGTGGATTTTTCATGTAATTCAAGTACTTATTCATTCATTTCAATGTGTTCAAAGTTGTAAACCATAGTTCAGGACTTTATGGTCTAAATGGAGTATGACAGAATGAGCATTTACATCACACATTGAGTTTGTCCATGATCTCAAATATATGCTAACGGATTGAAAATGACATTTGCATTACTTTCTAGGCATGCAAGTGTATTTTACCTTCATCGTACCTTAAAAGCACATATAATTGAAATGAAGGCATTAAAATCAATTGGTAATCCATGGTGAATAATAATCAATTTCTTTTATGTGCTTTGAATCAAAATGGGGAAACTAGACATGACAAAACATAACAATGGACAACAAGTTATTCCTATTCCAAGGAAGGAGCTTTTGGCATGATGGGTAAATATGACAATGGACAACAAAGCATACGTAAGGGAAAGGCTCGGGTATTTGTTCAAGCTCATCAACCTGGAGTACCAAGTGAGCTTAATCCAAGTATTATCCAATTTCTGAAAAGTTACCACTGCCACATTTCAATTGGGTAAGCACGAGATGGTACCTACACTAGAAGAATATAAGACAACCATTGGAATTGATTTCGAGTCAAGAACCGTTGAACCCTTAATTGGATTAAAACCTATGAGTGTTATAGCTGAATTCTTAAACTTGAAGACCCCTCAAGTGGAAAGTTGATTAAGTCAAATATCGAGAGATTTCATCCATCTTACTTGGTGGTCAATTACTCCAAATTACTAAAAGAAACTGTAAATACTTCCGCGAGGGCTTTTATTCTTGCCTTCTTTGGATTCAGATTATTCCCCACATCAAGGATTGGATTAAATCCTCTCATTGCAGTAATTGCTAGGCAAGCTTATCTAAAATGGGACTTTTCCAATATGCTCTTGGCGGAGACCATCATTTCATTGAACAAATACCAAAATCAACAAAATGGTGTACTGCAAGTTTTAGCTAGGGTACTTTTTGTGTGGTTTATTTTCCATATTTGACCTTGGGAATGTTATATGCGCATTCGAGAGATCGACTCATCTACCAACCCTATTGAGAAGTATTTGAAACTCCATGATAAAATGCCAAAATACTCTTTGCATGAGTGGGCAAGCTTCATTAGAGCATTAACTCCTGACCAGTTTTAATGGAGAATTCAATGGCCGAAGATAGTGAAAGCTCAAATTATTATCCAAGATGGCAATTTGGTGCCATTGCTTGGATTGAGCGGCGAAACTACTTATTGCCACTAAGAGTCATACGACAATTTGGAACGGTTAAGCAAGTTCCACCTGTTTGGCATCCTTAGAAGTTCACATTTGAGATGCCACAAAAACCCCATTGAAAAAGGAAGGAAAAGAGCTGTGAATAAAAGTTGATGGAATTGTGAATTCCTTGAAGAAATCAACCAAGCAAATAGTTCAATGGCTTAAGATTTGGAAGGAGAAACGAAGCTCTTTTTGGCGTCCAGCGAGTATATAAGGTGGTTGAAAGCTAAGCGACCAATCGACGTCGAACCCTACGTACTCTTGAGTGTTACTACTCATTTTGATAAGCCGTATATCCCAGAGTACATTGTACCAAGTATGCCAAGTGTAGAGCCTTATGTTCCAGAGGAGATTGTAATCGATGTGGAAGAATGGGAGACACGAGCCAAGGAATATGAAGAGGCTGAAGCTACCTTAACTAGCAAGAAGTCTAGACTTGTTTAAGCTAGTGTTCCCCTATTTTGATGAATAGTATTGTAATAAAAATTTTCAAAATTGAAACAATTGCTTAATGAAGTTTCAAAGTATGTTTTGTAAAGAATCACCATGGATTACAATTCTTTGAATTGTATGATTCCTTGAAAAAGACATTGATGAAGAATTTTATACAAAACTCAGGCTTGTATAAAATTTCTTATCCTTGACAATCTCATGAAACCATACGATTAAAAGGTATGTAGGGTTTTATGATTATTTTACTATGCTAATGTTGGGTCTTTTTGCAAAACAGGTTGTTTAGCAATGGAAAGTAAAAGACCTCGGACTCGCTTTCAAGTTAGAATGGCAAAAGAAGAAATCCATGCTCGACTAGTTGAAGTCGAGAATCAAATGACCCAAATGGTTATAATGATGGCAGAAATGAAGACTTTTATTCTTACATCCCAAGGATAGTATCCTACTACTCTAAATGCGAGAACTTCAAATAATACTGAAACACCAATTAAAGAACCAATCAGAAACAAAGAACCGGTTCAAGAAAATCCTCCAAAGACTATGCCTAAGGTGGTAAATTTGGAAATGGATGATCAAATCAAGAAGACGTCCAAAATAAAGAATGAAGAAGAGGCCAAGAGATTGGCCAAAATTGAAGAATGCTTAGAAAGTCAAGGCTATGAACTTCAAAGGTTCGATAAGTTCTTGCCATATGTGAAGGTGGTTATTTCAGAAAATTATAAAGAACCGGAATTCGTGAGCAAGTATGATGGCACTGAATGTCCTAAAAGCCATTTGAAGTATTATTTCCGTAAGATGGCAAGATATTCAGATAACATGCCACTTCTTATTAGTACATTTCAAGATAGTTTAAGAGCAGCGGCCTTTGCATGGTATACAACCCTCGACATAGAAACTTCATTGAATGGGATCACTTGGTGAGAGAATTTCTTTGCCAGTACAAGTTTAATGTTGAAGTACTCCCGACTAGAGAAGATTTCGTCATAACCGAGAAGCGGAAGAATGAAGGGTTCAGAGCTTATGCTCAGAGATGGAAAGCTGTTGCCTCACAAGTAAAGCCCACCATAAGTGAAGACGAGCTCATTGAGCTTTTTCTAAAATCATTGCCAATTGAATATTATGACAAGCTTTATGTATCAGGCTGTCAAACATTCACCATGTTGGTAAAAGTTGATAAGAGAATTGAATGGGGATTGAAAGAGAAGAATGCTCAAGAAACAGTAGCATGAAAGCTTTAACTTAGGAGAAAAGACAAGGAACCCATCCGAGAAGTGGTTATGGTGTTTAGCCTAAATACTCATCAAACATCATTTCTAAAGCAATCGAATGTTGCTTGAAAAAACCCAAGGCAGTTCGGGTCAAATAAAAGGCCTGTGAGGCAATACACACCATTGCCCCAACCCTTGTCAAAACTATTACCATTGCTTCTAGAAAGGCATTTGGTGGCCAAAGAAATATCGAGAGACAATTCTACAAGATTTTCTTGATACGATGAATCAAAAACCTGCTCTTATCACATGAGAGAAAGGGGACATGGTGTAGATAATTGTCCCACTCTAAAGTATAAGGTTCAACAGCTCATTGACAAAAAGATATTGAACTTCAAGAGCCCAAGCCAAATGTACATCAGAATCCTCTTCCTGAGCACGGTATAGTAAACATGATCAAGGATGAAGAAACAGTGATCAAGTCTAACAATGAAGATAAATATGAGGTCAAGATGAAAGCTTATTGTTCAGGAGATGCCTGCTTTCGTCAAGAAGCACTCTTAAAAGGCGAAATTGTAGATAACTTGGGAGAAGACTCCAGAAAATGTAACTTCTAAATAAAATATATCCCACCTCCATGGGCATTCAAAAATGAAGTAATTGTGTCTGATGGCTAGGGTGGTATGGATGATGAAATCAATCTTGAGGAGAAAGCCCTGTCTAAGAAGAAAATACTCCAAAATGAAACAGATATGGATGAAAAGGAGAAAGAAAAAGTCTGATAGGGTGAAAGAAGTTTCACCTAGAAATCATCCAGGGAAGGCGAAACTGTAGATTTACTCGGTCAAGACAGCGGTAAATACAATTATTGTTTCAAATATACTTCACCACCATGGGTGTTTAAAAATGAAGGCATTGTACCGGACGGATGGGGTGACATGGACGAGGTCCTGATTAGCCAACTAAATCTCGAAGAGAATGAAGATCGGGAAGAGAAAAAGAAGAAAAAGACTTGCCGAAGTAATAGGTGATTTACTTGTAAAGCACGAAAACAAGGTGAAGTTGTTGATTTTCTGGATCAAGATAGTGGCCGGTATAGTTACCATATCAAATATGCACCTCCTTCGTGGGTATTCAAGAAGGAAATGATTACACCTGATGGCTGGGGTGGAATGGATGCTGACGAAGCCAATAGAAGCTTGGTATCATGATTACACCATTTCTGATTAAGCTTGATGAGGTAGATAAATATAAGGAGGAGGAAGGCTATGTCAAACTAATCACTATCCAACTTCCCATTGATCAACTAAGGATTAAAGGAGAAGAAACACAGCCTGTAATTATCGTTTTTCCTCCAAAAGAAAAGTTTGATACTAAGTGTGTACCTTGAGATTATTCTCCCAAAGAAGTTGATACCATAACCCGATTAGGGAGATGCAATGTCCCGAAGGAAGGTGAGCACGAAAAGAAAGGAGTAATTAAAGAAGATGTTAAACAACTGCTTTCAGTCATGAAGACGAGTGAATTATAAGGTAATTGAACAGCTAAGAAAGATACTGACACAAATTTCTCTATTGGATTTCTTCAAGACTTCAGAAAGCCACAAAATAGTGCTTATGAAACTTCTCAATAAAGTGCACGTCCTGGAGACAATTAATAAAGTATAATTGGAAGACTTTGTTGGCACTATTCTCCTGAAAGATTAAATTGCCTTCTCCGATGAAGATTTTCCAATTGACGGGCGTTCCCATAATAAGGCTCTATATGTTGCTATCAAATACCAGTGCAAAGAGGTGTCACGTGTGCTGATCGATAATGGTTATGCACTTAATTTGTGTCTACTAAGCACACTGCATTGCTTCGAAATTAGTGAAGAGCTCATTAAACCATCTAAGGTAACTGTGTGTTCGTTTCATGGAATGAAGAAAGACGTTAACGGCGATATCGAGCTCGAGGTAAACATAGGCCCTATGCCTTTCCCGATTGACTTCCAAGTAGTAGATATTCCAAAGACTTTCAACTTATTACTCGGAAGACCTTGAATTTATATGACTGGTGTTATTCCTTCAAGTTTCCATCATAAGGTCAGGTTTGTCATTAATGGCAAGATGATCACCGTACAAGGGGAGACGGACTTCACCACTTACAAAGAGAGTGCAATATCGTATGTTGAACCCGAAGTGAAAGAAGAACCAAGCTATCATTCCTTTGAAATGATCTCAATAGTGCAAATCCCTGCCGGTTGCATTATAAAATCTCCAGAGTTCTCAACATCATCCATTATGTTTGGAAGGGTGTTATGCCGGTATGAATTTACTCCCGGTAATGGTCTTGGATCGAAATCCCAAGGAATCAAAGAATCTATCACTCTACTTACTACAAGAATGAAACAAGGAGTAGGTTATATTCTAGATAGCTCTAAAGATTACCATTGAGGCCAAGGCCGAGGTCGAAAGAACCATGGAGGCTATAGAGGCCAAGGTGATCATATTATTAATCTATGGAAGGGCAAAGCTAAAGAGTTTCTCTCTCATCAAATCCACATCAAGGAAACTTTTCCTAGACCTTCCAAATTACTTTAAGAAGAAAACTTACATGCAGTGGAAGAATTGGTTCTGCCTGGTTTATTCAAAGAGAATACCATCAACGTTATCATAACCGAGGCAGAAGATACCTATGCACTGGAGTAAGAAGATTCTCTTGAACTTTTGCTATTAGCCTTTTCCATTGCATTTTTATTGATTACAGTTTCAAATTTCTTGTGATTTCATTTGCAATTTTAGTTCAGTTGCAATTTACATTCTTGTTGATATAGATGTAATGACATTTTTCAATTCAATAAAAGTGGTCAAACATTTTGTTAAGGACATATAGAAACAAAACAAAACCTATGCTGAACATTATCCTCATTCGTGAGGCTTGAGGCTTTGGGTTTCTATATTGCTTCTCATTGCGAAAATAATTTTAAGAGCAAGGAAGTCTGATGATATGAGGACTAGCTTTGTCTTTATATTCTTCAAAATAAATTTCAAAATGAATTTTCAAAAGGTTTTTCATAGGACCATGTGCGTTATTTACTTCGTCTGTAATTACTAATCATATTTGTTATATGTCAGGCATAGGTATGAGTATTCGCATATCCATAATAGGTTCTTATGTGATCCAAATCTTTCCGAGGAGATTTTTTGTGATATTGAAAAAGATAATGAAATGAGGAATGGGTCAGAAATGAATGGATTCGTCATGAAGAATCAAAGTCACTCACATTAGAGAAAACAATCACTATTAATCTGGGCGATAAAGAGAATCCCAAAGAAGTTAAGATTGGAGAAAGTCTTCCCTTAGTAGAAGCAGAAAGAATCACATATTTGCTTAGAGAATATCAAGATATATTTGCATGGTTTTATGCTAACATGCTAGGTTTTGATCTGAGCATAGTCGAACATGCTTTGCCAATCGATCCAAGTATTCCACCAAAGAAGCAGAAACTTAGGCGAATAAAGCCAAATTTGGCAAAGAAAATAGAAGAAAAAGTTATGAAATTGCTCAAAGTCGGTTTTATTGAAGTAGTACCATATCCAGAATGGGTTGCCAACTTAGTACCCGTAATGAAGAAAGATGGTCGAGTATGGGTGTGCGTTAATTATCATAACCTAAATAAAACAAGCCCTAAGGATGATTTTTCGCTTCCACATGTAGATGTATTAGTGGATATCATTGCCAAGTTCGAAACATTTTCATTCGTGAATGGTTTCTCATGATATAATCAAATCCTCATGAAGAAAGAGGATAAGGCGAAGACATCATTCATAACACCATGGGGCACGTTTTGTTATAAGGTGATGTTTTTCGGTTTGAAAAATGCTGGTGCCACATATCAAAGGGCAATGGTAACTTTGTTCCATGACAGGATATACAAAGAAATCGAGATATATGTGGACGACATGATCGCAAAATCCAAATAAGGAGAAGATCATGTTGAGGTGCTTTGTCAATTATTCGAAAGACTTAGAAAATACAAGTTACGACTGAACCCCAACATGTGTGTATTTAGGATAAAATCTGGCAAACTGCTAGGATTTGTGGTTAGTAGCAGGGGTATCGAAATAGATCCCTTCAAGATCAAGGCAATATACGACTTAAAGACTCCTTTTATGGTAAAAGAAGTGAGAAGCCTATTGGGGCGATTAAATTACATTGCCCGTTTCATCTATTAGCTTTCTGAGACTGCTAAACCATTTTTCAAATTGTTGAAGACAAATGCCAAAGTGAAGTGGGATGCAAAATGTCAACAAGCCTTTGACAAAATCGAAGAATATCTGGTATGCCCATCAATGTTGGTACCACCAATCCTTAGGGTTCCGTTGATCTTATATTTGACAATTTGCTATGAGTCATTAGGAACAATGCTTGTACAAAGAATACCAAATGATGATAAAGAACAAGTCATTTATTACTTGAGAAAGAAGTTCACAACATCAGAAATGAATTATTTGGCAGTCGAGAAGACTTGCGTTGCTTTGATTTGGGTATTACATATATTAAGGTAATACACCTTTTATCACCAAATTTTTCTAATGACTGAGAATGATCTGATCAAGTACCTTTTTAAGAAATCCTTTTTGGTCAGGAAATTAGCAAAGTGGCAAGTCTTATTATTTGAATTTGACATTAGAAGTTCATCTCAAAAGTCAGTCAAAGGACGAGCAACAACAGACATGTTGGCAAAAAATTTACAGAATATCGCTAATCTTGAAGAACAACTTGATGATCATATGTTAATATTAATCGACGTTAAATGGACCATGTATTTTGATGGTGCAACCAACTTATCTGGATCAGGAACTAGAGTAGTACTGATCTTCCTAGAAGGCCAACACTATCCGGTATCTACGAAACTGGTATTTCCATGCACCAATAACGTCGCTGAATACGAAGTATGTATTCTCGGCTTATAATTAGCCCTTTCAATGAAGGTAAAGATGTTGCAAATATATGGAGATTCTATGCTCATCATACTGCAAATAACTGGTGAATGGCAAACTCAAGATGCCAAATTAATTCCTTATCACAAATACTTAGAAGAGATGGTAGAAAACTTTGAAGAAATAACATTTGATTATCTCCCAAGGGCTTAGAATCATTTTGCATATGCTTTTGCAACTTTATCATCCTTACTACAAGCTGAAGATGGTATGGATATAAAACTATTGAGAATTAATATTCTTGAACAAACAGCTCATTGCGTGATGGTACAAGCAGAGTTTGACCATAAACTATGATATCATGACATCAAAAGGTATCTTCAATTAGCAGAATGTCCTGAAGGAAGTCGACCATGTGATAGGAAATTTATAAGATAGCTAACAAATTCTTCCTCAGTGGTCAAACCCTCTACAAGAAATCATTTGATTCAACCCTACTAAAATGTATGGATTTTATAGAAGCTGAACAAATCATGAAAAAAATTCATGAAGGTGAATGTGGACCGCACATGAATGGACATCTTCTAGCTCGAAAAATTATAAGGTTGAGATTTTATTGGATGACAATAGAAATAGATTGCATCCAACATGTGAGGTGTTGCCATGAATGTCAAGTTTATGGAGATAGAATTAATGCACCGCCAAATGAGTTACATCAAATGTCCAAGCCATGGCCATTTTCAATGTGAGGCATTGATATGATTAGTCCAATCAACCCTAAGGCCTCAAATGGATACCAGTTTATTCTAGTTGCTATTGACTATTTCACTAAATGGATTGAAGCAAACTCCTACATGAATGTTATTGCCAATAATGTTGCAAGATTCATTAGGCGGGATATCATTGCTAGATATGGAGTTCTAAAAGTTATAATGATAGACAATGGCTCAAATGTAAACAACAAGATTATGGATGATTTACTCGAACACTTCCATATCTGACATATGAACTCATCTCCATATTGTCCATAAATGAATGGAGCAGTTGAAGCGGCAAATAAGAATATCAAGAAGACATTGGCCAAAACAGTTGAAAATTATCGTGATTGGCACGAAAGGTTACTGTATGCTCTGATGGTATACCGAATTTCAATTCGAACATCAACTAGAGCTCCTTGATTTATGGAATGGAAGCAGTGTTACCTGTTGAAGTAGAAATTCCTTCATTAAAGATACTATCTCAATTGAAGCTTTCAAAAGCTAAGTGGATTCAACAAAGATATGAGCAACTCAACATGATCGATGAAAAGAGATTAAGAGCTATATGCCATGGACAAGCCTATCAGAGAAGAGTGGCTAAATCCTTTAGCAAAAAAGTGAAACCAAGGCATTTCAAAACAGAGGATTTAATAGTGAATAAAGTCATCTTCAACAATTTAGATCTTCGTGGCAAATTCACTCCGAATTATGATGGTCCATACATTGTCAAGAAAGTTCTTCTTGGAGGAACATTGATTCTTGTAGATATGGCAGGAATATAATTGACTCATCTTGTAAATGCAAATACTGTCAAGATTTTCTATCCATGAAATGAAGATGAACATTCAAGAAGAGATTTGGGTTACTTTAGAACATGTACAATATCATGCATATCATGCATACCATGCATTTTACGAACATATTTATCTGTTTTGCAGAAGAAAGCAAAAGGAGTCCGAACCAGTCAATAATTTCAAAAATCCCAATGAAGTTGTCAAATAATAGAAGGAAGTATCACTTCCTATTCAATTTTCCTATTGATATCCCCTAATGTGCTTTTCGTTTTATCATCCCCAGGGAGACAAAGAAAAGGGAGCAACAAAAGAAGAATCCCCAGTAGAATCAAAGCAAAAACAAGCAAACAAGAGGGATCTTGGTAAGCTGATCAGATAGGTATTCCTAAATCGTAAGTGCATGTATTAAAGAAGTTGCCTTTCTAAGAGAAAATAAAACTTTTTCTTCCCCAAGTGGAATGACACTAAGGCTGAGCAAAATAAAACACATTGTTTTGAAAGGAAAATACCTCAGAAATGTCTCAAATCAAAAGTTTTGGAACACGCTTCCTTTGAGAATGCATTAAGTATCAAAATTCCCTAAAAGGGGATAATTTGGCAAAAGGTTTTGAAAAATTTCAAAGAAAAAGTTTGGATCAAATTGAATGAAAACATCTTTAGATGATGAAAGGTAAATTGTATCCAAACAAGTCCCCTATACACTCAAAGTCAAAGTGAAGAAGTGAGTAAAAAAAACTCATACAAAGGAAATAGGGGATGTTTGTAATGATTACATGGATTGAAATGATGAAAAGCAGTCATTTCACTATCCCAAACACAAGTTTATCCCCTTGTAAACCAAATTTGAGCCGAAACGGTTGAGAAGTTTTTCCAAAACAACCTTGCTAAGAACTACCCCACATTGGGGCAAATAAAGAGGTTTGTGGTTGACAGTTATGGAGAATATGATCAAGAAAGATTTTATTGCATATTCTTGTATTAATCTTTCTGTGATAACTTCAGATGAAGTCATGTGGAAGCTCAAGACATCCCAAGAGGAAGAAAAACACTTCATTTCTTATACCCAAATACATTATCTTTGACAAAGCCCAATCGAGCCTGAATATTCATTTTAGAACTCTAAATTGGTGATCATCTCTTCACACTGGAGTATGAGCATATGATCCACTTTTAAAACAACCATGTTAAGAACCACCCCATACTAGGGCAAATCAGGAAGCTCAAGATATCTCAAGAGGAAGAAGAGCACTTCATTTCTTATACCCAAACACATTACCTTTGGCAAACCCCAATTAAGCTTGAATATTCATTTCAGAACCCTAAATTGGTGATCATTTCTTTACACTGAAGCACGAGCATATGATCCACCTTAATAGATAAGAAGCAAAATGGTATGATACAAAGTCCTTAGAATTCAAAAAGTCAAAGGCAAAAGAATTAGGGGCATAAAAAAGTAGTATGCCTAGTAAAAGTAAGGTCGAATGCTCAAGAAAAATGAGAAAGAAAAGAGGGTTCAAAAGAAAGCTCGAAATGACCAAAAAAGTCATGATAAAGTAGAGCCAAGATTGTGAGAGATCATAAATCACAACAAGCGGGTCTAAGCAAAAAAAGAAATCCTGATAAACATTTAGATGACTCTGATGTTCATAAAAAAAAAGATCCCTAGTAGACAAAAGAAAAAAGGGTGGTGATGCCAAGAAAATCACCAATTTCATACAAACCCTGAATTCAAACAAATGAGCCTTTTGAGCCTTCCCAATACCAACAATACAACCCCTTCCCAAAGACTCTTCAGATTGGGATGTTGAGAGGTAAAAATGTGACTTTATGACAAGAAGTCATTACTCAAAGGAGTGTATGCAGTAATATCTTGTCTTGTTTTGGAGGTTCTTAACTTGTAGACCCGGAGTCAGATATGATGAAATCCTTTTTCTTGGCTTCAATATGTCTATCCTTTGAATAGCCATTGACCAAGCCAACATTACAACCTTTTGAAAGATCTTATCGGATCAATTGGATTATATACATTGCGAACATCTTCGAACACCTAAGGATTGGTTAAGAGAGATAAAATTGAGGGATATTAGACAAGTTCCATTCAATCAGATAAAGAAACGACCAAGCTCATAGATTGAAATAAATCCTTTCTAAGGAAGGCTTTCCCAAATGATCATTTCAAGCATTACTTGAAAGATTGCAAGCGCTTTGTTCAAATAATTCCTTGAAAAGGAAATTTGATTGTCTAAAATGCATTAATGCAAAGAATGCATGTTTCCAGACCAAGTTTCAAAAGTTTTTGTCAACCTAAAATCAAATTTTCAAATAGTTTGTGGTAAACTAAAAAAAAACCACGCTTCAAACAGTTTTAATTAATTTCAAAACCACTTTTCAAAATAGTTTTTGGTCAACTAAAAACCATACAACGGTTAGTCAAACCTCAAAATTACATAACTCATGATCAAGGCATTCATTATTTGAAGCCTTCCCAAAGTTCTACAGCTGAGGAGTTTCTAGGCAAATTCAAAGTCCTACAGGCGAGGAGCCTCTAGGTAAATTCAAGTCCTACAAGTGAGGAGCTCCTAGGCAAATTTAAGTCCTACAGGTGAGGAGCTCCTAGAAAAATTCAAGTCCTACAAGCGAGAAGCCCCTAGGCAAATTCAAGTCCTATAGGCAAGGAGCCCCTAGGCAATTTCCAAAGTCTTATAGGCGAGCAGCCCTAGGCAAATTTTCAAAGTCCTACTAGTGATGAACCACTAGGCAATTTCCAAAGTTCTATTAGCGAGGAGCCCCTAGGCAATTTCCAAAGTCCTATTGACGAGGAGTTACTAGGCTAATTTTAAAGTCATACTGGTGAAGAACCACTGAGCAAATTTCTAAATCCTCAGGCGACGAGCCTTAAGTGTTCATGGCTTGCGAGTTCGTCCTTAAACTACGAAATCAGAATAATTATCATAATCATTACCGCCATCACTTCATACTCTTGGAATAAAACAACCAGATGCTCACAAACAGGTAAGTTTATCTCCCTTCATCATTAAGAACCTTTCAAAATATGTTATGAAAAGAGAACCTTTGGATTAGATAACGAATTTCAAAAGCAATAACCCTAATCAGTTATTGTAAAATTTCCATCTTATCTTGTTCATCGAGTCAATTAAAATTCAGGTGTCACATTGTCTTTGAGGTTAACCTCTAACAAGCTCAATCTTAAAGAGCGGCAGCTGTTAACATCTGATTTTTAGCTTTTTTTTATATTTTCAAAAATCTCAAAATTAGGACTAGGAATATTGGCCAAGCCTAGAAACCTATTTCTAGACCAAAAATAGATTTTTTAGGTTTTTCCTGAATTTTTTTAAATTTCTTTTAGTCAAAACAAGTAAGAAAATCAAGAAAAATAGCAAATGGAATTAGAAAATTCCATAAAAATAGTCATTATTCTTCTTTTAAATCCAATTTCACTAATGCATCATTAATTTTGAAAAATCTCAATCGGGTATATGTTTTTCCCAAAATTGGGTAAAATCAAACCCGAATTGAACCAAAAATGCAATTAAATCTTTTTAGTCATTTTTAAGTCATAGTGTCTTTACAGCAAATGATTTTGGAACCTTGAATTACATGAAGGTTAGTTCAATTGAACAATTTGTCAAAGAAATAAAAAAATCCCAAAATTTAATTGAAAATTAGGAATTTTAAGCCTAAATTAGGAATCGTGCCTAATTTGAAATTTTCGAATCATGAGACTATCATTTCTAGGGATAATCAAATGTGGGTCATTCAATTTTGACACTAATTTTGCCTAATCAAGTCATTAAGGCACCGAATTAAACAAAGCCCTAATAACCCGAATACAAAAGTTCGAAAATCCTGGACATGAATTTATCAAAAATTGGAGAAAATTACATATTTGGGTTTAGAATGTTTTGAGGAATTCAGTTTTGGGATTTAATTTGAAAAATTGAGTAAAAATCGAGCTCAATTTGAATTTTTAGCTAAAACCGGGACTACCAGGTCGATCGGGTCAACCTGACCCGACCCGGCAACCTGTCTTCTTCGCTTGACTCACCCAAAATGCACAATAAACCCAGAAAAAAAACGATTCAAGCCCATGACTTTGTCAACTTAATTCGAACAATTTAACACGTGAAAAACTTAGATTCTAGCTAGAGAATCTCCAACTGGCATTGAAGATTCGTGACAATCGATTTGGAGGTCGGTGATAATCAACTTTGGGTGGGAAATCGAACTACAAAAACGAAGAAAAAATTGAACATTGAAGAAAAGTGTTCGAGAAAACTACGGAGAGAGAAAAGAGAGAGAAACAGAGAGAAAGAGTGAAGTTGAGAGAGAGAGAGAGAGAGAGAGAGAGAGAGAGAGAGGAGTAGAGATCCCTGGATCGAGTGATCGGCGCCAATCGATTGAACTGCGCTGGCAAATCGATCAAACAAGGAGATCTCCTCCTCGAGAAAGCTTGATCGTGAAGGTCTAAAACCGGAGCTCAGGCGGCTTGACCAAGTACCCTAGGACGGAGCTGAAGCCATCAAATTGAAGGCCAAGTGTCAGGGAACAACTTCACGGGCACCAATTAGTCCGAGAACTCCGATTTGTATACATTCAAAGCAAGTAAACATTACTCATGGTCACGGTTTTTCCAAAAATTCCAAAAAACATAAATTGACTCAATCTTGATGTTCTTGTTGTTCTAATCATGATTTTGTATTTATGGATGTTCAAAACTTGTTTCTAATCACGTTTTATGTCGGTTGATTGCATTTTGATTGGAAAATATGCATAAACCGAGTCGGTTGTTCATGGAAACCTTTGTTGGAGCCATTCAGAGCCTCGCCGGAGTACATCTCATGGCCAATGGCCACTCAAGTTAGTCGTCCTTGACTTTGTTTGATGATTTGATGGTCATTTTGATCGACTTAGACTATTAGGGTAATCAGAATAGGGGTGAATGTTAGAAAAGTTGGAGAGGTCAGTTATGAGTTGGCATTTTTAGGTTCGATTTTCACCGGCTGGCGACCATCCGGCGGTTTTCCGAGTAGGCTAGACTGAAAATAGAACACATGGACTTTACAATGGATCAATCAGAACGGAAAAATAGTCACCGAAACGTCGTTGGCAACGGGCCCGAATCGACGGCCTTGAAAACATTTAATATGGAATCATGCACACCAAGTGCTTGAGAAAATGCCCTAATGAAAAAGGTCAAAAACGGCGTCGTTTTGGCATTGAACTCGCCGGAGGAGATAATCGGCGACCGGCGCTGGTGAGGCCCGGTTCGGTTCGGTTCTTTTCTTGGCGAGAAAACTTAAATAAAAAAAATCCAATAAAAAAATCTAAAAAAATAAAAAAAAATTGAATAAAAAATAGAAAATTCATAAAAAAACATAAAAATCAGAAAATTCCTAAAAAATTAAAAATTTTCAGAAAATTCATAAAACTTTTACAAAATGAAAAATTCATAAAAATCAAGAAATTCCAAAAAATAGAAAAAATGTAAAAAAATTTAGAAAAAATATAAAAAATTCAGAAATTCATAAAAATCAATTCTTGGTTAATGAAATTCTCATAAACTCAATTTTAAAAAAAATTAAAATTTTAAAAATTCACAAAATGGTTTAAAAATACTGTGGGTAACCTTAGAAAGTGAAATTTGAATTTTTTGAAGTGTCGAAGAGGCATTTTTAGAAAACCTCAAATTCAGAGGTTATAATCCCTAAAAAACTCTAAAACCCTACAAAGACACAAATCATGAAATGAACGAGCCTGTAAGGCTTCATTAGGGTTTGGATATTTTGGTTGATTTTGATTTTTAGAGATAATTTAGGATTATTTAATTTGATTGACATTGATTGTGCATTTAATTCTTGATTGATTTCCCCACAATTAGAATGAATAGGATTAATGATAAGCCTCGGAAACTTGCATGACATATTAGACATCATATCGTTCTTAGGTACCGAAAGGGCGTTAGAGATCTCAATTTGGGATCATTAGCGTAATCAAGTCTTCGTACTTAGAATTTATGGTTCGTGGAATCGTGGTATTTCTCCCATACCCCGATTATATTTCTAATCAACCTACCAATAATGACTAATGACGACTCCAAAGTCAAAAACTTAGATCAAATAGGAAATTACCATATACTGTCACGTGAGATATGGTCTAAGAGAGACCCTCGCACTGAAATACCTCTTTAGCACGCAAATCTCGAAAGACCAAAAAAAAAAAGCGCGACGCGACACGTGCTTTCCATGTTGCATCGCCGTTGCTCGTTACTTGCTTCCGACGACGCTCACTGCTGTCGCTATCTGGAAGCTCCTATTTGCGAAGTTACAAGAATATAGAGAGAGAACGACGTCCATTGGGGAAGGCATTAAGAAGGTGCAGCCACAATTTAGAGTGTGTGTCGTTTGTAGAAGATACAAGTGAGAGATTGAGGAACGTGTGCAGTGAAGAGGCCCACTCTCCATCAATTCTTATCTTCATCCCTCAGTGTGATTCACGTAGAAGACCATCCCAAGCATTGACTTCACATACAAATGCACATTCAACACATTGGAGTAGACTTGTGACGTCCATTCCAGCAAACTGTGAGCCTAACCGTGACGAAGTTGCAGCCCTAGTTCACACCCATACCGTCCATGACAACTCCTAACGGTTACGCCCCCAGTCAACCATTAATCGTTGGTATCACCACTTGCAATCCATCGTGAGCCATCATCCGCCGTCCCCAATTAAAGCCAGTGTTCCTTGTTGCCCGTGTGGCCGCGGCGTCCCTACACCAGCGTGGCTCATGTCTTTGTTTTACAGATTGATCGGAGCGCCACTGCATTGTTGCTGCCACGCCCGCTCTCGGTCACCATCTTGATCCGCAAGCCTGATTCTGATCCAAGTTTGAATCGAAAATATCAGTCAAATTAGGTATGATCAATATCCAATATTTTTTGACAATATTTTAAATTCCTAGTTTAGGTGTTTTAAATATTTTGTGAATATTTGGTGGATTGCTAAATCTTAGGGATATTGTTTGCTCTATCCGCAATATTCTAAAACACTCAAAATTAGGAATTATTCCTAATTTGGCAACGTATTTGGATGACTATCCAACCATATCCATAAGGTACGATACGCGGCGATACGGAAAATCGTTATTTTATCTATAATCACTTGGATATGTTAATAGATTTTATTTGCTTACCAAATTTGAATAATCAGTTTTCTGTCGATATCTATAACCCCATAGATATGACTATTAATTTAATTTCTTTTCCTAATTCAAATTTGATAAGAAGAATCTTGAAGACTGCGTGGATTATTTGAATGTGATTGTTATCTTTGTTAGATTGTTTTTTTTAAATAAAGAAAATCCAAAAATATGTTAGTTAGAATTTAAATTAGAAGTTTTGCACGTTTAGGGAACCCTAAATGTATCTAGAAGATAGGATAATTATTTAATTTAAATTAGGACTTGAGATAATTTATTTCCTAGTTTAAATTAGGTGATATTCTAATCCTAATAGATTATTTAGGTTATTTTAAAATTTCGAATTTCCATGAAAATCCCAAAAGAATGAGTTACTTTAGGATAGATTGGGATAGATTGCACTCTTAAATTGAGTAACTTTTAATTTCGAATTTTACTAAAAAATATCAAAAAAAGAAGTTGCTAGATTGCGTGTTATTTAGATACGGCAAAAAGGCGATCGTTAAATAAAAAGAAAAACGAAAAAGAGGGGTGCAACACGAGGACTTCCCAGGAGGTCACCCATCCTAGCACTACTCTTGCCCAAGTACGCTTAACCATGGAGATCTGAAGGGATCCGGTGCATTAATGCTGGTATGACCGCACCACTCGGGTTACACATTGCAAATGTATTTGAAGCAAGCCTTTCCTCTTCTCAAGAAATGTATAGGGACTTCTATTTCCAGTTTTTGATGATCCATCATGCAATTACAGGATAATTAGCAGGATATTGCTTGGGAACGAACAAGTGAGAAAAAAAAAACATTTTTCGGAAAACCTCGAAATTCCCGCGTTTACAAGCACAGCTTTTGATCTAAATGGACTTACGGGGCCCGTAAGCACTTTTTGGGAAGCCGTGGGCCCCGTCATGCTTCGTGAATACCTTCATGATTCGTCTCGTCCCGGCAAGATAACGCACCGCTAGATAGAATCTCGACTCGGCAAAAAGGCGACCGTTAAAGAAAAGAAAAATGAAAAAGAGGGGTGCAACAAGAAGACTTCCCACGAGGACACCCAACCTAGTACTACTCTCACCCAAGCACTCTTAACTTCGAAGTTCTGATGGGATCCGGTGCATTAATGCTAATATGATCGCGCCCGTCATGTTATGTATTGCAAATGTATTTGAAGCAAAGCCCTTCCTCTTCTCAAGAAATGTATATGGACTTCTATTTCTGGTTTTTGACGACCCGTCGCACAATTTCTGGATAATTGACAGAATATTGCTTGGGAACGAACAAGTGAGCAAAAAGAAATGTTTCATGAAAAATCTCAAAATTCCCGCGTTTACAAGCACAGCTTTTGATCCGGATCAACTCACGGGGCCCGTAAGCACTTTTCGGAAAGTTGTGGGCCTCGTCATGCTTCACGAATATCTTCGTGATTCGTCTCGCCTCGACAAGATAATGCACTGTTCGACAGAATCTCGACCAGGCAAAAAGACGATCATCAAATAAATAGAAAAACGAAAAAGAGGGGTGCAACACGAGGACTTCCCATGAGGTCACCCATCCTAGTACTACTCTCGCCAAAGCATGCTTAACTTTAGAGTTTTGATGGGATCCGGTGCATTAGTGCTGGTATGATCGCACTCGTCATGCTACGCATTGCAAATGTATTTGAAGCAAAGTTCTTCCTCTTCTCAAGAAATGTACAGGGACTTTTATTTCCGATTTTCGATGACTCGTCATGCAATTACCGGATAATTAACGAGATATTGCTTGGGAACGAATAAGTGAGCAAAAAGAAACGTTTCTTGGAAAACCTCGAAATTCCTGTGTTTATGAGCACAGCTTTTGATCCGGATGAACTCACGAGGCCCGTAAGAACTTTTCCAAATGCCGTGGGCCTGGTCATGCTTCGCGAATAGCTTCGTGATTCATCTCGCCCCGGCAAGATAAGGCACCACTCGACAGAATCTTGACCTAGCAAAAAAACGAATGTTAAATAAAAAGAAAAACAAAAAAGAGGGGTGAAACACGAGGACTTTCCACGAGGTCAACCATCCTAGGACTGCTCTTGCCCAAATACACTTAACTTCGCAGTTCTGATGCGATCTAGTGCGTTAGTGCTGGTATGATTGCACCTATTATGTTACGCATTGCAAATGTATTTGAAGCAAAGTCCTTGCTCTTCTCAAGAAATGTACAGGGACTTCTATTTCCGATTTTCGATGATCCGTAAATGCAATATCTGGATAATTAACAAGATATTGCTTGGGAACGAACAAGTGAGCAAAAAGAAATGTTTCTCGGAAAACCTCGAAATTCTTGCATTTACGAGGATAGCTTTTGATCCGGATGGACTCACAGGGACCGTAAGCACTTTTCTGGAAGCCGTGGGCACCATCATTCTTCGAGAATAGCATCGTGATTTGTCCCGCCCCGGCAAGATAAGGCACCACTTGACAGAATCTTGACCCGGCAAAAAGGAGATCGTTAAATAAAAAGAAAAGAGGGGTGAAACACGAGGACTTTCTAGGATGTCAACCATCATAGGACTACTCTCACCCAAGCAAGCCTAACTTTGGAGTTCTAATGGGATTTGGTGCGTTAGAGCTGGTATGATCACAACCGTCATATTACGCATTGTAAATGTATTTGAAGCAAGCCCTTCCTTTTCTCAATAAATGTACAAGGACTTCTATTTTTGGTTTTTGATGACCAATCGCGCAATTAATGGATAACTACCGGGATATTGCTTGGGAACAAATGAGTGCACAAAAAGAAATGTTTCTCAGAAACCTCGAAATTCCCATGTTTATGAGCACAGCTTTTGATTTGGATGACTCACAGGGCCCGTAAGCTTTTTTCGGAAAGCCATGGGCCCCTACATACTTCGTGAATACCTTTATGATTTGTCTCGCCCAGGCAAGATAACGCGTTGCTCAACAGAATCTAGACCCGGCAAAAAGGCGATCCTTAAATAAAAAGAAAATCGAAAAAGAGGGGTGCGCAACGAGGACTTCCCAAGAGGTCACCCATCCCAACACTACTCTTACCTAAGTACGCTGAACATCGGAGTTCTGATGGGATCCGGTGTTTTAGTGCTGGTATAATTGCACCCGTCATGTTACGCATTGCAAATGTATTTGAAGCAAAGGCCTTCCTCTTCTCAAGAAATGTATAGGGACTTCTATTTCCGGTTTTTGACGACCCGTAGCACAATTACTGGATAATTAACAGGATATTGCTTGGGAACGAACAAGTGAGCAAAAAGAAACGTTTCTTGGAAAATCTCTAAATTCCCGCGTTTACGAGCACAGCTTTTGATTCGGATGGACTCATGAGGACCGTAAGCACTTTTCAAAAAGTTGTGGGCCCCCTCATGCTTTGCGAATACCTTCATCATTCATCTTGCCCCGGTAAGATGTCTCACCTCTTGACAAAATCTTGACTCGGCAAAAAGGCGATCGTTAAATAACAAGAAAAACGAAAAAGAGAGGTCAACATGAGGATTTCCCAGAAGGTCACCCATCCTAGTATTACTCTCGCCCAAGAATGCTTAACTTCAGAGTTCTGATGGGATTCGATGCATTAGTGCTGGTATGATTGCACCCGTCATGTAATGCATTACAAATGTGTTTGAAGCAAAGCCCTTCCTTTTCTCAAGAAAAGTATAGGGAGTTCCACTTCCAGTTTTCGACGACCCGTCGTGCAATTGCCCGATAATTAACCGGATATTGGTTGGGAACGAACAAGTGAGCAAAAAGAAACGTTTCTTGGGAAACCTATAAATTACTGCGCTTACGAGCATAGCTTTTGATTCGGATGGAATCACGGGGCCCGCAAGCCCTTTTCGAAAAGCCGTGGGCCCCGTTAAGCTTTACGAATACCTTCGTGATTCGTCTAGCCCTGGCAAGATAACGCACCACTCGACAGAATCTCGACCCGGCAAAAAGTAGATCGTTTAATAAAAAGAAAAACGAAAAAGAGGTGTGCAACATGAGGACATTCCAAAAGGCCACCTATCCAAGTACTAGTCTTGCCCAAGCACACTTAACTTCGTAGTTCTTATGGGATCCGGTGATCCGGTGCATTAGTGTCGGTATGATCGCACCCGTCAAGTTACGCATTGCAAATCTATTTGAAGCAAAGCCCTTCCTCTTCTCAAAAAATGTATAGGGACTTCTATTTTCGATTTTTGATGACCCGTCGCGCTTTTATTGGATAATTAATGGGATATTGCTTGGAAACGAACAAGTGAGCAAAAGGAAACGTTTCTCAGAAAATCTAGAAATTCCCGCGGTTACGAGCATAACTTTTGATCCAGATGGACTCACAGGGCACGTAAGCATTTTTCGGAAAGCTGCAGGCCCCGTCATGCTTCGCGAATACCTTCATGATTTGTCTTGCCCCGGCAAGATAACTCGCCGCTCGACAGAATCTCGACTCGGCAAAAAGGCGATCGTTAAATAAAAAGAACAATGAAAAAGAACAGTGCAACACAAAGACTTCCTATGAGGTCACCCATCATAGTACTACTCTCACCAAAGCACGCTTAATTTCGGAGTTCTGATGGGATCTGGCACATTAGTGCCGGTATGAATGGACCCGTCATGTTGCGTATTGCAAATGTATTGCAAATGTATTGCGTATTGCAAATGTATTTGAAACAAAGCCCTTTCTCTTACCAAGAAATGTACAGGGACTTCTATTTTCGGTTTTTGATGACCCGTTGCGCAATAACCAAATAAATAATGGGATATTTTTTGGGAACGAACAAATGAGAAAAAAGTAACATTTCTCGGAAAACCTCAAAATTCCCACGTTTACGAGCACAGCTTTTGATCCGGATGGACTCACGGGGCCCATAAGCACTTTTCGAAAAGCCATGGGCCCCGTCACGCTTCACGAATAACTTTGTAATTCGTCTCACCCTAGGAAGATAACTCACCGCTCAACAGAATCTCGACCCAGCAAAAAGGCGATCGTTAAATAGAAAGGGAAATGAAAAAGAGAGATGCAACACGAGGATTTCCCAGGAGGTCATACATCCGAGTATTGCTCTCTCCCAAGCATGCTTAACTTTGGAGTTTTGATGGGATTTGCCGCATTAATGCTAGTATGATCGCACATGTCATGTTACACATTGCAAATGTATTTGAAGCAAAGCCTTTCCACTTGAAATGTATAGGGACATCTATTTCTGGTTTTTGATGACCCGTCGTGCAATTAATCGATATATAACGGGATATTGCTTGGAAACGAACAAGTGAGCAAAAAGAAACGTTTCTAGGAAAATCTCAAAATTCCCGTGTTTACGAGCACAGCTTTTGATCTTGATGGACTCACGGGGCCCGTAAGCACTTTTCGGAAAGCCTTGGGCCTCGTCATGCTTTACGAATACCTTCGTGATTTGTCTTGCCTCGGCAAGTGAACTTACCGCTCGACAAAATCTCGAGCCGGCAAAAGGCGATCGTTAAATAAAAAGAAAGACGAAAAAGAGAGGTGCAAAGAGAGGACTTCCCAGGAGGTCACCCATCCTAGTACTGCTCTCGCCCAAGCAAGCTTAACGTTGGAGTTTTGATGGGGACCGATGCATTAGTGCTGGAATGATCGCACCCGTCATGTTACGCATTGGAAATGTATTTGAAGCAAATCCCTTCCTCTTCTCAAGAAATGTATAGGGACATCTATTTCTGGTTTTCGACGACCCGTCGCGCAATTACTGGATATTTAATGGGATATTGCTTGGGAATGAACAAGTGAGCAAAAAGAAACGTTTCTCGGAAAACCTCAAAATTCCTGCATTTACGAGCATAGCTTTTGATTAGGATGGACTCATGGGGCCCGTCAGCACCTTTCAGAAAGCCATGGACCTCGTCATGATTAGCGAATACCTTCGCGATTCATCTCACCCCGGCAAGATAACTCACCACTTGACAGAATGTTGACCCGACAAAAAGATGATCGTTAAATAAAAAGAAAAACGAAAAAGAGGGGGTGCAACAAGAGGATTCCCAAGAGGTCACTTGTCTAAATACTACTCTTGCCCAAACACATTTAACTTCGGAGTTCTGATGAGATTCGATGCATTAGAGCTCGTATGATCGCACCTGTCACGTTACACATTGCAAATGTATTTGAAGCAAAACCTTTCCTCTTCTCAAGAAATGCACATGGACTTCTATTTTCGATTTTTGCCGACCCGTCACGCAATTACTGGATAATTAATAGTATATTGCTTGGGAACAAACAAGTGAGCAAAAAGAAACGTTTCTCGGAAAACCTCGAAATTCTTGCGCTTACGAGTACAGCTTCTAATCCGGATGGACTCACGGGGCCCGTAAGCGCTTTTCGAAATGCTGTGGGCCCTATCATGCTTCGCAAATACCTTCGTTATTCGTATCGCCCCAGCAAGATAACTCGCCGCATGACAGAATCTCGATCCGGCAAAAAGGCGATCGTTAAATACAAAGAAAAGCAAAAAAAAAGGCGCAGCATGAGGATTTCCCAGTAGGTCACCCATCCTAGTATTACTCTCGCCCAAGCACGCTTAACTACGTAGTTTTGATGGGATCCAGTGCAATAGTACTAGTATGATAGCACCCATGATGTGACGCATTGCAAATTTATTTGAAGCAAAGCTCTTCCTCTTCTCAAGAAATGTATAGGGACTTCTATTTCCGGTTTTTGATGACCCGTCGTGCAATTACCGGATAATTAATGGGATATTGCTAGGGAACGAACAAGTGAGCAAAAAGAAACGTTTCTCGGAAAACCTCAAAATTTCCGCGTTTATGAGCATAGCTTTAGATCCGAATGGACTCATGGGGCCCGTAAACAATTTTCAGAAAGTCGTGGGCCTTGTCATGCATCGCGAACACCTTCGTGATTCGACTTGCCCCAGCAAGATAACTCACCGCTCGACAGAATCTCGATCCGGAAAAAAACAATCGTTAAATGGAAAGAGAGATGGAAAAGAGAGGTGCAATATGAGGACTTCCCAGGAGGTCACACATCCTAGTACTACTTTTGCCCAAGCACGCTTAACTTCGGAGTTTTGATGGGATCCGGGGCACTATTGATGTTATGATCGCACCCGTCATGTTACTCATTGCAAATGTATTTGAAGCAAAGCCCTTCCTCTTTTCAAGAAATGTATTGGGACATCTATTTTCAGTTTGTGACGACCCGTCGTGCAATTACTGGATATTTAACGGGATATTGCTTGGAAACGATCAAGTGAGCAAAAAGAAAGGTTTCTCGAAAAACCTCAAAATTCTTGCATTTACGAGCATAGATATTTATCTGGATGGACTAACGGGGCACGTAAGCACTTTTCGAAAAGCCGTGGGCCCTGTCTTGCTTTGCGAATACCTTTGTGATTCGACTCGCCTTGGCAAGATAACTCACCGCTCGATTGAATCTCGACTCGGCAAAAAGGTGATCATTAAATTAAAAGAAAAACGAAAAAACAGGGATGTAGCACGATGACTTCCGAGGAGGTCTACCATCCTAGTACTACTCTCACCCAAGCACGCTTAACTTCAGAGTTCTAACAGGATTTGGTGCATTAGTGCTGGTATGATCACACCCATCATCTTACGCATTGCAAATGTATTTGAAGCAAAGCCCTTTCTCTTCTCAAGAAATGTATAGGTACTTCTGTTTCCGATTTTTTATGACCCCGTCGCGTAATTGCCAAATAATTAACGAGATATTTCTTGGGAACGAACAAGTGAGCAAAAAGAAACTTTTTTGGGAAAATCTCGAAATTCCCGCGTTTACAAGCACAATTTTTGAGCCCGATGGACTCACGGGGCCCTGTAAGCAATTTTCGGAAAGCCGTGGCCCCATTATGCTTCGCAAATACCTTCGTGATTCATCTTGCTTCGGTAAGATAACTCATCGCTCGACAGAATCTCGAATAGGCAAATAGGTGATCGTTAAATAAAAAGAGACACGAAAAAGAGGGGTGCAACACGAGAACTTCTCAGGAGGTCATCCATTGTAGCACTACTATTGCCCGAGCACGCTTAACTTCGGAGTTCTGATAGGATCCGGTGCATTAGTGTTGGTACGATCGCACCTGTCGTGTTACGCATTGCAAATGTATTTGAAGTAAAGCCTTTCCTCTTCTCAAAAAATGTATTGAGACTTCTTTTTCCGGTTTTGGATTACTCGTCGCGCAATTATCGGATAATTAATGGGATATTGCTTGGGAATGAATAAGTGAGCAAAAAGAAATGTTTCTTAGAAAACCTAGAATTCCCGCATCTACGAGCACACCTTTTGATTCGGATGGACTCATGGGGCCCCATAAGCACTTTCTGGAAAGTAGTGGCCCCTATCATGCTTCGCGAATACCTTCGTGATTCGTCTCGCTTCTGCAAGATAACTGACCGCTCAATAGAATCTTGACTCGGCAAAAATGCAATCTTTAAATACAAAGAAAAATAAAAAGGAGGGGTGCAATAGCAGGACTTCCCAGGAGGTCACCCATCCTGGTACTATTTTTACCCAAGCACGCTTAACTTCGGAGTTCTGATGGGATTCGGTGCATTAGTGCTGGTATGATTGCGCTTGCTATGTTATGCATTGCAAATGTATTTCAAACAAAGTCCTTCCTCTTGTCAAGAAATGTACAAGGACTTCTATTTTCGATTTTTGACGACCTGTCGAGCAATTATTGGATAATTAACGAGATATTGCTTGGGAATGAACAAGTGACCAAAAAGAAACATTTCTTGAAAAACCTTAAAATTTCCGCGTTTACGAGCACAATTTTTTATTCGGATTGACTCACGGGGCTTGTAAGCACTTTTCAAAAAGCCGTGGGCCACGTCAAGCTTCGCGAATGCCTTCATGATTTGTCTCGCCCCGATAAGATAACTCATCGCTTGACAGAATCTCGAACCGACAAAAAGGCGATCGTTAAACAAAAGGAAAAACGAAAATGAGGGGTGCAACACGTGGACCTCCCAGGAGGTCACCTATCCTAGTACTACTCTCGCCCAAGCACGCTTAACTTCGGAGTTCTGTTGGGATCCGGTGCATTAATGCTGGTATGATTACACCCGTCATGTTATGCATTGCAAATGTATTTAAAGCAAACCCCTCCTCTTCTCAAGAAATGTATGGGGACTTCTATTCCCGATTTTTCATAACCCATCGTGCAATTGCTAGATAATTAACTGGATATTGCTTAGGAATGAACAAGTGAGAAAAAAGAAACGTTTCTTGAAAAACCTCGAAATTCCCGTGTTTACGAGCACAACTTTTGATTCGGATGGACTCACGGGAGCTGTAAGCACCTTTCTGAAAGCCACGGGCCCCGTCATGCTTCGTGAATACCTTCGTGATTCGTCTCGCCTCGGCAAGATAACTCACCTCTCGACAGAATGTCAATCCGGCAAAAAGGAGATCGTTAAATAAAAAGAAAAACAAAAAAGAGGGTCGCAACAAGAGGACTTCCCAGGAGGTCACCCATCCTAGTACTACTCTTGCCCAAGCACGCTTAGCTGCGGAGTTCTAATGGGATCTGACGCATTAGTGCTTGTATGATCGCATTCGTCATGTTACACATTGCAAATGTATTTTAAACAAAACCCTTCCTTTTCTCAATAAATATACAGGGACTTCTATTTCCGGTTTTTGATGATGTGTCATGCAATTACCGGAAAATTAATTGGATATTGCTTAGGAACGAATAAGTGAGAAAAAAGAAATGTTTCTCAAAAAACCTCGAAATTCTCACTCTTACGAGCACGGCTTTTGATCTGAATGGACTCACGGGGCTTGTAAGCACTTTTCGACAAGCCGTGGGCTCTGTCATGCTTCGCGAATACCTTTGTGATTCGTCTTGCCCTAGCAAGATAACTTACTGCTCGACAGAATCTCGATCCGGCTAAAAGGCGATCGTTAAATAGAAAGAGAGACAAAAAAGAGAGGTGCAACACGGGGACTGAATAGGAGGTCTCACATCCTAGGAGGTCTTCCGAGGAGGTCTTCCATCCTGGTACTACTCTCCCCCATGCGAGCTTTACTTCGAAGTTATGATGGGATACGGCACATTAGTGTTGGTATGATCGCACCCATCATGTTACGCATTGCAAATGTAGTTGAAGCAAAGCCTATAGGGACTTCTTTTTCCGATTTTTGACAACCTTTCGTGTAATTACCCGATAATTAACGGCGTAATGCTTGGGAACGAACAAGTGAGCAAAAAGAAACGTTTCTCGAAAAACCCGTTATGTTACGCATTGCAAATGTATTTGAAGCAAAGCCTTTTCTCTTCCCATGAAATGTACAGGGACTTCTGGTGCCGTTTTTTGACGACTCGTCGCGCAATTACCAAATATTTAACGGGACATTGATTGGGAACAAACAAGTGAGCAAAAAGAAATGTTTCTCGGAAAACCACGAATATCCATGTCTACGAGCACACCTTTTGATCCGGATGGAGTCACGGGGCCTCGTAAGTACTTTTCGGGAAGCCGTGGGCCTCGTCATGCTTCGTGAATACCTTCGTGATTCGTCTCACCCCGGCAAGACAACTAATCGCTCGACAGAATCTCGACCAGGCAAAAATGTGAACGTTAAATACAAACAAAAACGATAAAGAGGGTTGCAATACGAGGACTTCCTAAGAGGTCTTCCATCCTGGTACTACTCTCACCCATGTGAGCTTAACTTCAGAGTTATGATGGGATCCAGCGCAGTAGTACTGGTATGATCGCACCCATCATATTATGCATTGCAAATGTAGTTGAAGCAAAGCCCTTCCTCTTCCCAAGAAATGTATAGGGACTTCTATTTCCGGTTTTTGACGACCTGTTACGTAATTACCTGATAATTAACGGGGTAATGCTTAGGAACGAACAAGTGAGCAAAAAGAAACGTTTATCGGAAAACCTCACAATTCTCGCATTTATGAGCACTGCTTTTGATCTGGATGGACTCACGGAGTTCGTAAGTACTTTTTGGAAAGTCATGGGCCCCGTCATGCTTCGCGAATACCTTCGTGATTCATCTCGCCCCGGCACGATAACTCATCGCTCGACAGAATCTCGACCCGGAAAAAGGCGATCTTTAAATAAAAAAGAAAACGAAAAAGAGGGGTACAGTAGGAGGACTTCCCAGGAGATCACCCATCCTAGTACTACTCCTGCCCAAGCACCCTTAACTTCGTAGTTCTGATGGAATCCAGCGCAATATTGCTGGTATGATTGCACCCGTCATGCGACACATTGCAAATCTATTTGAAGAAAAGCTGTTCCTCTTCTCAAGAAATGTATAGGGACTTCTATTTTCGGATTTTGATGACTCGTCGCGAAAGCACGCTTAACTTCGTAGTTCTGATGGAATCCGGTGCAATAGTGTGTGTATGCTTGCACCTGTCATGTGACACATTGCAAATCTATTTAAAGCAATGATGTTCCTATTCTCAAGAAATGTATAGAGACTTCTATTTCCGAATTTTGATGACTCGTCGCGTAAGCACGCTTAACTTCGTAGTTTTGATGGGATCCTGGGCAATAGTGCTATTTTGATTCCACCCGTCATGCGACACATTGCAAATCTATTTAAAGCAAAGCTGTTCCTCTTCTCAAGAAATGTAGAGGAACTTCCATTTCCAGTTTTTGATGACTTGTTGCCGAAGCACGCTTAACTTCATAGTTTTGATGGGATCCGGTGCAATAATGCTGGTATAATTGCACCCGTCATGCGACACATTGCAAATCTATTTGAAGCAAAGCTATTCCTCTTTTCAAGAAATGTATAGGGACTTCTATTTCTGGTTCTTCATGACTCGTTGTGCAATTACCGGATAATTAACAGGATATTGTTTAGGAATGAACAAGTGAGCAAAAAGAAACGTTTCTTGGAAAATCTTGAAATTCCCGCGTTTACGAGCATATCTTTTGATTTGGATGAACTCTCGGGGCCCCTAAGCAATTTTCGAAAAGCCGTGGGCCCCGTTATGCTTCGCGAATACCTTTGTGATTCGTCTCGCCCTGGCAAGATGACTCGCCACTCGACAGAATCTCGGACCGGCAAAAAGGCGATCGTTAAATAAAAAAAAAAACGAAAAAGAGGGGTGCAGCACGTAGACTTCCCACGAAGTTGCCCATCCTAGTACTATTCCCACGCAAGTACGCTTAACTTCAGAGTTTTGATGGGATCCGGCGCATTAGTCCTGGTATGATCATACCCGTCATATTACGCATTGCAAATGTATTTGAAGCAAAGCCCTTTCTCTTCTCAAGAAATGTATAGGGACTTCTATTTCCAGTTTTTGACTACCCGTCGCGTAATTACAGGATAATTAACGGGGTATTGCTTGGGAATGAACAAGTGAGCAAAAAGAAACGTTTCTCGAAAAACCTCGAAATTCCCGCATTTACGAGTATAGCTTTTGATCCGGGGCCGGTAAGCACTTTTTGGAAACTATGGAGCTCGTCTTGCTTTGCGAATACCTTCGTTTTTCATCTTACCCTGGCAAGATAACTCACCGCTCGATAGAATCTCGACCCGGCAAAAAGGCGATCGTTAAATAAAAAGAAAAACGAAAAAGAGAGATGCAACACGAGGACTTCCCAGGAGGTCATCCATTCTAGTATCATTCTCGCCCAAGCATGCTTAACTTCGGAGTTATGATGGGATCCGGCGTATTAGTGCTGGTATGATCGGACCTATCATGTTACGCATTGCAAATGTATTTGAAGTAAAGCCCTTTCTCTTCTCAAGAAATGTATAGGGACTTCTATTTCCAGTTTTTGATGACTTGTCGTGTAATTACTGAATAATTAACAGGGTATTGCTTGGGAACGAACAAGTGAGCAAAAAGAAACATTTCTCGGAAAACTTCGAAATTCCCGCGTTTATGGGCATAGCTTTAGATCCGGATGGACTCACGGGGACCGTAAGCACTTTTTGGAAAACCATGGGCCCCGTTATGCTTCGCGAACACCTTTGTGATTCGACTCACCCCGGCAAGATAACTCACTGCTCAACAAAATCTCCACTCGGAAAAAGACAATCAATAAATAGAAAGAGAGATGCAAAAGAAAGGTGCAACACAAGGACTTCCCAGAAGGTCACACATCCTAGTACTACTCTCGCCCAAGTACGTTTAACTTTAGAGTTCTGATGGGATTGGACACATTAATGCTGGAATGATCGCATCCTTCATGTTACGCATTGCAAATGTATTTCAGGCAAAGCCTTTCCTCTTCTCAAGAAATGTACAGGGACTTCTATTTTTGGTTTTTGATGACCCGTCGAGCAATTACCAGATAATTAATGGGATATTGCTTGGGAACGAACAACTGAGAAAAAAGATACGTTTCTCGAAAAACCACGAAATTCCCGCGTTTACGAGCTCAACTTTTGATTTAGATGGACTCACGGGAAGTGTAAGCACTTTTCGGAAAGCCATGGGCCCCATCATGCTTTGCGGATACCTGTATGATTCGTCTCGCCCCGGCAAGATAACTCACTGCTCAACAAAATCTCGACCCGGTAAAAAGGCGATCGTTAAATTAAAAGAGAAATGAAAATGAGGGATGCAACACGAGGACTTCCCAGGAGGTCACCCATTGTAGTACTACTTTCGCCCAAGCACGCTTTACTTCGGAGTTCTGATGGGATCCGGTACATTGGTGCTGGTTTGATTGCATCCGTCATCTTACGCATTGCAAATGTATTTGCGGCAAAGCCCTTCCTCTTCTCAAGAAATGTATTGGCACTTCTATTTCCGGTTTTTGATGAACCGCGGCGCAATTACTGGATAATTAACGAGATATTTCTTTGGAACGAACAAGTGAGCAAAAAGAAACATTTCTTGGAAAAGCTCGAAATTCCCGCGTTTACAAGTACAACTTTTGAGCCGGACGCACTCACAGGGCGCGTGAGAACTTTCGGGAAAGCTGTGGGCCACGTCATGCTTTACGAATACCTTTGTGATTCATCTTGCCCTGGCAAGATAACTCACCGCTTGACAGAATCTTGACCTGACAAAAAGGCAATCGTTAAATTAAAAGAAAAACGAAAAAGAGGGATGTAGCACGAGAACTTCCCCGGAGGTCACCCATCCTAGTACTACTCTCGCCCAAGCATGCTTAACTTCGGAGTTTTGATGGGGTCCGGTGCATTAGTGCTGGTATGATTGCACCCATCATCTTACGCATTGCAAATGTATTTGAAGTAAAGCCCTTCTTCAACTCAAGAAATGCATGGGCACTTCTATTTCCGGCTTTTGATGACCCGTCGCGCAATTACTAGATAATTAGCCGGATATTTCTTAGGAACGAACAAGTGAGTAAAAAGAAACGTTTCTTGGAAAACCTCGAAATTCCTGCGTTTACGAGTATAGCTTTTGAGTTGGATGCACTCATGGGGCATATAAGCACTTTTGGGAAAGCTGTGGGCCCCGTCATGCTTTACGAATACCTTTGTGATACCTCTTGCCCCCGCAAGATAACTCATCGATTGACAGAATCTCGTCCCGACAGAAAGGCGATCGATAAATTAAAAGAAAAACGAAAAAGAGGGATGCAGCACGAGGATTTCCCAGGAGGTCACCCATCCTAGTATTACTATTGCCCGAGCATGCTTAACTTCAGAGTTTTGATGGGATTTAGTGCATTAGTACTAGTACGATCGCACCCGTCGTGTTATGCATTGCAAATGCATTTGAAGTAAAGTCCTTTCTCTTCTCAACAAATGTATTGGGACTTCTTTTTCCAATTTTGGATGACCCGTTGCGCAATTACTGGATAATTAACGGAATATTGCTTTGGAACGAACGAGTGAGCAAAAAGAAACGTTCCTCGAAAAACGTAGAATTCCCGCCTCTATGAGCACACCTTTTGATCCGGAGGGAATCACGGGGCCCCGTAAGCACTTTTCAGAAGGCCGTGGGCCCCATCATGCTTCGTGAATACCTTTATGATTCGTCTTGCCCCGGTAAGATAACTCACCGCTTGACAGAATCTCGACACGGCAAAAAGACGATCGTTAAATAAAAAGAGACAAGCAAAAGAAGTTTGCAACACGTGGACTTCCCAGGAGGTCATCCATCCTATCACTACTATTACCCGAGCATGCTTAACTTTGGAGTTCTGATGGAATCCGGTGCATTAGTGCTGGTATGATCACACCCGTCGTGTTACACATTGCAAATGTATTTGAAGTAAAGCCCTTCCTCTTCTCAACAAATGTAATGGGACTTCTTTTTTCGAATTTGGATGTCCTATAGCGCAATTACCGGATAATTAACGGGATATTGCTTGAATCGAACAAGTGAGCAAAAATAAATGTTTCTCAGAAAACCTTGAATTCCCGCGTCTACGAGCACACCTTTTGATTCGGATGGAGTCATGGGGCCCCGTAAGCACTTTAGGAAAGCCGTGGGCCCCGTCATGCCTCGTGAATACCTTTGTGATTCGTCTTGCCCTGATAAGATAACTCATTGCTCGACAGAATCTCGACCCGGCAAAAAGGTGATCGTTAAATAAAAAGAGACATGAAAAAGAGGGGTGCAACACGTGGACTTCCCAGGAGGTCATCAATCCTAGCACTACCATTGCCCAAGCACGCTTTACTTCGGAGTTCTGATGGGATCCGGTGCATTAGTGCTGGTATGATAACACCCGTTGCGTTACACATTGCAAATGTATTTGAAGTAAAGCTCTTCCTCTTCTCAACAAATGTAATGGGACTTCTTTTTCCGATTTTGGATGACCAGTCGCGCAAATACTGGATAATTAACAACATATTGCTTGGGAACAAACAAGTGAGCAAAAAGAAACGTTTCTCGGAAGCATTGAATTCCTGCATCTACGAGCACACCTTTTGATCCGGATGGAGTCACGGGGCCCCGTAAGCACTTTTCGGAAAGCTGTGGACCCCGTCATGCTTCGTGAATACCTTTATGATTCATCTCTCCCCAGCAAGATAATTGGTTGCTCGATAAAATCTCGACCCGGCAAAAACGCGAACTTTAAATACAAAGAAAAACGAAAAAGAGGGATGCAACAGGAGGACTTCCCTGGAGGTCACCATCTTGGTACAATTCTCGACCAAGCATGCTTAACTTTGGAGTTCTGATGGGATTCGGTACATTAGTGTTGGTATAATTGCACTTGTCATGTTATGCATTACAAATGTATTTGAAGTGAAGCTTTTCCTCTTCTCAAGAAATGTACAAGGACTTCTATTTCGATTTTTGACGACCCGTCGCTCAATTACAGGATAATTAGCGGGATATTGCTTGAGAATGAACAACTGAGTAAAAAGAAACATTTCTCGAAAAACCTCGAAATTTCAGTGTTTACGAGCACAACTTCTGATATGGATGGACTCACGGGGTCCGTAATCACTTTTCAGAAAGTCATGGGCCACGTCAAGTTTCGCGAATACCTTCGTGATTCGTCTCGCTTCGACAAGATAACTCATCGCTTGACAGAATCTCAACTCGGCAAAAAGGCAATCGTTAAACAAAAAGAAAAATGAAAATGAGGGGTGCAACACGTGGACTTCCCACCCAAGCACGCTTAATTTTGGAGTTCTAATGAGATCCGGTACATTAGTGTTGGTAGGATCGCACCCATCATGTTACGCATTGCAAATGTATTTGAAGCAAAGCCCTCATCTTCTCAAGAAATGTATAGGGACTTCTATTTCCGGTTTTTCACGACCCATCGTGCAATTGCCGGATAATTAATGTGATATTGCTTGGGAACGAACAAGTGATCAAAGAGAAACGTTTCTTGGAAAACCTCAACATTCCCATGTTTACGAGCACAGCTTTTGATTTGGATGTACTCACGGGGACTGTAAGCACTTTTCAAAAAGCCGTGGGCCAGGTCATGCTTCGTGAATAGCTTCGTGATTCGTCTTGCCCCGGTAAGATAACTCACCGCTCGACAGAATCTCGACCCAGCAAAAAGGCGATTGTTAAATAAAAAGAAAAACAAAAAAAGAGGGGTGCAACAAGAGGACTTCTCAGGAGGTCACCAATCCTAGTACTACTTTCGCCCAAGCACGCTTCACTTCGAAGTTTTGATAGGATCCGGTGCATTAGTGCTCATATGATCGCACCCGTCATGTTACGCATTGCAAATGTATTTGAAGCAAAGCCCTTCCTTTTCTAAAGAAATGTACAGGGACTTTTATTTCCGGTTTTTGACGGCCCATCGCCCAATTGACGGATAATTAACGAAATATTGCTTGGGAATGAACAAGTGAGCAAAAAGAAACGTTTCTCGGAAAACCTTGAAATTCTCGCACTTATAAGCACAACTTTTGATCTGGATGGAGTCACAGGGCCCGTATGCGCTTTGCGAAAAGCCGTGGGCCTTGTCATGCTTCGTGAATACCTTTGCGATTCGTCTCGCCCTGTCAAGATAACTTACTGCTCGACAGAATCTCAACTCGACAAAAAGACGATCGTTAAATAAAAAGAAAAACGAAAAAGAGGGGTGCAACACGAGGGCTTCCCACGAGGTCACCCATCCTAGTACTACTCTCGCCCAAGTACGCTTAACTTCGGAGTTCTGATGGGATTCGGCGCATTAGTGCTGGTATGATCGCAACCTTCTTGTTACACATTGTAAATGTATTTGAAACAAATCCCTTTCTCTTCCCAAGAAATGTACACGGACTTCTATTTCCAGTTTTTGACGACCCATCGCGCAATTACCGAATAATTAATGGGATATTGCTTGGGAATGAACAAGTGAGCAAAAAGAAACGTTTCTCGGAATACCTCAAAATTCCCGCATTTATGAGCACAGCTTTTGATCCGGATGGATTCACGTGGCTCGTAAGCACTTTTCGGAAAGCCGTGGGTCTCGTCGTGCTTCGCCAATACCATCGTGATTCGTCTCGCCTCGGCAAGATAACTCACTGCTCAACAGAATCTCGACCCGAAAAAAGGCTATTGTCAAATAGAAAGGGAGAGGAAAACGAGAGGTGTAACACAAGGACTTCCTGGGAGGTCACGTATCCTAGTACTACTCTCGCCCAAGCATGCTAAACTTCGGAGTTTGGATGGGATCCAGTGCATTAATGCTGGTATGATAGCACCTGTCATATTACGCATTGCAAATGTATTTCAAGCAAAGCCTTTCCTCTTCTCAAGAAATGTCCAGGGACTTCTATTTTTGGTTTTTGACGACTCGTCGGGCAATTACCAGATAATTAATGGGATATTGCTTGGGAACGAACAAGTGAGCAAAAAGAAATGTATGGGGACATCTATTTCCGATTAGTGACGGCCTGTTGTGCAATTACTAGATCTTTAACGAGATATTGCTTGTGAACGAATAAGTGAGCAAAAAGAAACTTTTCTCCGAAAACCTCAAAATTCCCGCGTTTACGAGCATAACTTTTGATCTGGATGGACTTACGAAGTCCGTAAGCATTTGTCGGAAAGCCGCGGGCCCTATCATGCTTCATAAATACCTTCATGATTCGTTTCACCCCGACAAGATAACTCACCGCTCGACAGAATCTCAACCCGGCAAAAAGGTGATCGTTAAATGCAAATAAAAACGAAAAAGAATTGTGTAACACGAGGACTTTCCAAGATGTCACCCATCCTAAGCACACTTAACTTCAGAGTTCTGATGGGATCCGGTGCATTAGTACTGGTATGATCGCACCCGTCATGTTACGCATTGCAAATGTATTTGAAGTAAAGCCCTTCCTCTTCTCAAGTAATGTACATGAACTTCTATTTCCTGTTTTTTATGACCTGTCGTGCAATTACTATGTAATTAAAGAGGTATTGCTTGGGAACGAACTACTGAGCAAAAAGAAACGTTTCTCGGAAAACCTCAAAATTCTTGCATTTACGAGCACAGCTTTTGATTCGGATGGATTCACGGGGCCCGTAAGCACTTTTCAGAATGCTATGGGCCCCGTCATGCTTTGCGAATACCTTCGTGATTCATCTCACCCTGGCAAGATAACTCACTGCTCGATAGAATCTCGACCCGGCAAAACAATGATCGTTAAATACAAAGAAAAACAAAAAAGAGGGGTGCAACACGAGGACCTCCCATGAGGTCACCCATCCTAGTACTACTCTCGCCCAAGCACGCTTAACTTTGGAGTTCTAATGGGATCCGACGCATTAGTGTTGGTATGATCGCACCGGTCATGTTACGCAATGCAAATGTATTTGAAGGAAAGCCCTTCCTCTTCTTAAGAAATGTATAGGGACTTCAATTTCTGATTTTTGAAGACCCGTGGCGCAATTACCGGATAATTAACGGGATATCGATTGGGAACAAACAAGTGAACAAAAAGAAACATTTCTCTGAAAACCTTGAAATTCATACGTTTAGGAGCACAGCTTTTTATCCAGATGGACGCACGGGGCCCGTTAGCACTTTTCGGAAAGCCGTAGGCCCCATCATGCTTCACGAATTCCAATGTGATTCGTCTCGCCTCGGGAAGATAACTCATCGCTCGGCAGAATCTCGACTCGGCAAAAAAGCAATCGTTAAATACAAGAAAAAACGAAAAAGAGGAATGGAAGAAGAGGACTTCCAAGGAGGTCACCCATCCTAAGCACGCTTAACTTCGGAGTTCTGATGGGATCTGGTGCGTTAGTGCTGGTATAATCGCACCTGTCATGTTACGCATTGCAAATGTATTCGAAGCAAAGCCCTTCCTTTTCTCAAGAAATGTAAAGGGACTTTTATTTCCGGGTTTTGATGACCCGTCAAGCAATTACTGCATAATTCACGGTATATTGCTTGGGAACGAACAAATGAACAAAAATTTGTAAAACCTTGAAATTCCCATGCTTATGAACACAGCTTTTGATCCGAAAGGACTCACGGGGTTCGTAAGCACTTTTCGGAAAGCCGTGGGCCTCATCATGCTTCGCGAATACTTTCGTGATTCATCTCGCCCCGGCAAGATAACTCAAAGCTTGATAAAATCACAACTCGGCAAAAAGGCGATCATTAAATAAAAAGAAAAACAAAAAACAGGGGTGCAACAAGAGGACTTCCTAGGAGATCACCCATCTTAGTACTACTCTCGCCCATGCACGCTTAACTTCAAAGTTCTGTTGGGATGCGGTGCGTTAGTGCTGGTACGATCGCACTTCGTCATGTTACGCATTGCAAATATAATTGAAGCAAAGCCCTTCCTCTTCTCAAAAAACGTATAGGGACTTCTATTTCCTGTTTTTGACGACCCGTCGCGCAATTAACGGGATATTGCTTGGCGAAAACCTTCGTGATTCATCTCACCCCGGTAAGATAACTCACCGCTTGACAAAATCTCAACTCGACAAAACGACGATCGTTAAATAAAAAGAGACACGAAAAAGAGGGGTGCAACACGAGGACTTCCAAGGAGGTCATCCATCCTAGCACTACTATTGCTCGAGCGCGCTTAACTTTGGAGTTCTAATGGGATCTGATGCATTAGTGCTAATATGATCGCATCCGTCATGTTATGTATTGTAAATGTATTTGAAGCAAAGCTCTTCCTCTTCTAAAGAAATGTATAGGGAAATCTATTTCCGATTTTTGACGACCTATTGTGCAATTACTAGATAATTAACGGGATATTGCTTGGGAATGAACAAGTGAGCAAAAAGAAATGAGTCTCGTCAAACCTAGAAATTCTTGCGTTTACGAGCACAGCTTTTGAGCCGGTTGGAGTCACGGGGCCATGTAAGCACTTTTCAGAAAGCCGTGGGCCCCCGTCATGCTTGGTAAAAACCTTCGTGATTCATCTCGCCCCGGTAAGATAACTCACCGCTCGACAAAATCTCGACTCGACAAAAAGGCGATCGTTAAATAAAAAGAGACACGAAAAAGAGGGGTGCAACACGAGGATTTCCCAGGAGGTTATCCATCCTAGCATTACTATTGCTCGAGCACGCTAAACTTCAGAGTTCTGATGGGATCCGGTGCTTTAGTGGTGGTATGATTGCACACGTCGTGTTATGCATTGCAAATGTATTTGAAGTAACGCCCTTAGTCTTTTCTAGAAATGTATAGGGACTTTTATTTTCGGTTTTTGATGACCCGTCGCGCAATTACAAGATAATTAACGGGACATTGCTTGGGAACGAACAAGTGAGCAAAAAGAAATGTTTCTCAGAAAACCTCGAATTCTTGCTTCTAGAGCACACCTTTTGATCTGGATGGACGCACGGGGCCCCGTAAGCACTTTTCGGAAAGCCGTGGGCCCCGTCATGCTTCTCGGATTCCTTCGTGATTCGTCTCGCCCTGGCATGATTACTGATCGCTTGACAGAATCACAACTCGGCAAAAACGCGATCATTAAATACAAAGAAAAACGAAAAAGAGGGTTGCAGCAGGTGGACTTCCAAGGATGTCACCCATCCTGGTACTGTTCTCGCCCAAGAACGCTTAACTTCGGAGTTCTGATGGGATCCAGTGCATTAGTGCAGGTATGATCGCACCCGTCATGTTACGCATTGCAATTGGATTTGAAGTAAAGCCCTTCCTCTTCTCAAGAAATGTACAGGGACTTCTATTACCGGTTTTTGACGACCCATCGTGTAATTACCAGATAATTAACGGGACATTGCTTGGGAACGAACAAGTGAGCAAAAAGAAACGTTTCTCGAAAATCTCGAAATTCCCGCGTTTACGAGTACAATTTTTGATCTTGATGGACTCACGGGGCTCGTCAGTACTTTTCGGAAAGCCATGGGCCCTTTCATGCTTAGCAAATACCTTCGTGATTCATCTCGACCTAGCAAGATAACTCACCGCTTCACAGAATCTTGACTTGGCAAAAAGGCGATCATTAAATAAAAAGAAAAACGAAAATGAGGGATGCAACACGAGGACTTCCCAAGAGCTCACCCATCCTAATACTACTCTCGCCTAAACACGCTTAACTTCCAAGTTCTAATGGGATTTGGTGCTTTAGTGTTGGTATGATCACACCTATTATGTTACTGTTGACACCTAATTTTTAGCCGAGCGTCATTAAAAGTAGAAAATTCGAGATTATGGTTTCTAATCGTGACGAAACTCGTTTCTTGAACAAAAAGTATCGTTGTGTAATTTTGTTTGTTGGCCTAGCTTTTTGTAAATAATTTTCTATTCATTTCATGCAAAAAAACCTGAAAAGTTAAACGGTTGACTTTCGCGTTAACTTTTTGATCAACCCTTTGACCAAAAGTCAACCCTGGGTCAAATTGGGGCTTTTCGCATAAAAAGATTCTTTTCAAGTTCAATTTCATTTTAGAAGTGGAAATTTCAGTAAAATTCAAAGATTTGATCATAAAATCAAATTCCTAGTGAAAAGTCAACTAGGGTTTGACTTTTGGTCAAACCTTTAACAAAAAAATCGAAAAATGCAAAAATTCAAAAATCATTTGATTTTACATTCAATTTGACTTTGGTATTTGAAATTTTACAAAAATCGGTTTAGAATCAACTTTTTCCCAATTTGCGGAATTTGGTTCATATTGGCAAAAAATGAAATTACTTCATTTCTAGTCTTTTTTTAGGTTAGTTTTCTTCACGACATTTGATCTAAAGGTCATATTATATTCAATTTTTGAATCAATTTTATGATTCCAAGCCAAACGCAAAAATCTTCAATTTAGACCATAATCGGTGATTTTGATCAATTCTTTATGATTTGTGCAATTGAGACATGAATGAGCCTAATTTCTTATATGAAATCCAAATTCGAAATCAAATTTGGAAGATTCACATGAATTTGAGCCGATTTGATCAATTCAGTGATCCAACGATTGAGAAGTCTAAAAGTAATTGGTCCAATTAGTGCAATTCAACTTGATCCACTCTAGACTAATATCCAATTTGATGAATTGAGGCTCAATTTGGCTAGTTGAACTTCAATTAAATTCATTAGTCTAGTTTGACCATGCAATTAACTCAAATTCAAGAACAATTGAGCTAAACAAGTTAAATTGGATCAATTTGTGCATAAATTTCAAATCGGTTCAATCCAATTTAATTGAATTCAATATTAATTGGGTCAATTAATCATGATAGAAATCAAATTGTACAAAATTGGAACAAATTGAATCAAGGATTGAATCGGTTTAATCCGACCAAACTCGGGGTCAAACCGGTCCAATCAGTTCAACCCGGGTTGATCCGAATTAAACTGGTCCAATCAAATTGTTTATTTTCCGGTCAAAAATCCGGCGATCGGCGGTCTATTCCAAAAATGACAAAAATGCCCTTTAATGAAAATTACGAAAATGCCCCTAAGTGAAATTACCAAAATGCCATTTATTAAGGATTAAACAAATTAATTAGAGGGTAAACAAATCAATCATAACCATTCATTTAGAATTGATCATGTCCATCCATAATGCCATGTCACAAATCCTTAGCCTTTAAGGAATATTCTTAATTATTAAGGATGCATTTTAGGCAATTGGATCAATCTAAGGGTTAGGATTTAAAGTTGAGGGGAGTATATAGTTTTTTTTTCCCTCCAAAATTAAAAGAGGGAGCTCATTCTGAAAAATTAAAAAAAAATCCAAAACTTTCTTATTCTCTCGGGCTCTCTCACGTTTTGGTTCTCCCTTATCTCTCTCCTTTGCGCGTTCTCTCTCTCTCCTTCTAAATCACCACCGAACCGCCACTTTCTTCTCTTCCCACAGCCACACGCTGGCGTCACTGCCCCTCCGGTCACCTCCTCCGACGTCTGCCTCCCTCTCCTCGACATCTCGCTGGTCGGAGCACCGCCAGAAGATTCTCCAATCTTCCTGTTCGGCTCCCCCATCCGATTAGGCTCAAAATCGGCGGACTGAGCTGATTTGCTCGCCGCTGTTGTTCACGGCTGGCTGAAGCGGTCCGACCACTACCGATCTCTTCTCAGACGTTTCCCCAACCTCGCTGCGGTCGAGACTCCATCGGAAAGCCACTAGAGGAGTTTTGGTGGCTCATCTTCTTCATGCAAACCAGATCAGTCTAACTGAACCGATCCGATTCCTATTTCTCACCGGTATTGTTCCGGTACTGATCCAATGTCGCCAGACTTTCCTTGGTGTCCTCTGGTGGTTGGCGTTCGTCCTTGGTGAGCTGAGATCCCTTGGAGTGCCTCGTCCATCAATCAACACAAATCGATTGATCGTATTTTCGCACGACAACAAAAGGTAATTTCTCATCTCGAATCCGATGAAGCGAGGCTATGATAGGTAGCCGGTGCTAGGATTCGCTCTAGGCCTTCTATGGACTCCATATTGATGATTTATGGTTGCTAGTTATGTGTTTGATGATTTGATGATGATGTGCTTGAGGTGGATGAAGTTCTGCAATTTTGGATCTCTGTGTGCGATTTTCTGTTAGCGCTGAAACGAGGTCTTAGATGTTGAAATCATGCTTCGAGTCCTTCTAGACATTGATCTATACTTCCTAAGCTTCAATTCGACATATTATGTGTCCAAAACGAAGTTTGTTTACTACCTCAAAATCTTTTCGAAATCTTGCCTCTCTGTTCTGTAATGTGCTTCTGCACTTTGTTTAAATCTGTTGTTGAATGTCTAATTGTGTTGCTGATTTTATGCCGATTTTTGTGAGTTGATTTTGATGATCTTTCCTTCACAAAAATTGTTCATTAGGATCTCAATCATGACATACTTTTTTCTCAGATTTTTAGGAGTTTATTCAATAGGTGAAAATTCCTTAATTCAATCCTAAGTCTTGTTTGCCTATACTGGAATCTGAAATGGACTTGCACAAACACCTTCGTTTGAGTTTGAAATCGACAATTTCTGGCTTAGAGTCCTTAACAAAGTTTGTAAAGCACTCAAATCAGTCTTTAAAATGCTAAAGATATCCCTGATCGGAGTTCATTTGGTATTTGAAATCAATTTTCAAAGTTGCAGCAAGAGTAAATTCGTTTTCTGCTGTAACCGAATCAAAACTACACATTTTATTATTTTTGTACAGAACAAGGAAAATTGATTTTCGAGTTGCATCCTTCTATAAACTTGTAAATTGAGGTCTCATGCACATCATATATATATTTTTTAGAATTTTTAGACAACATTTGGTACCTGAAATCATCTCATGTTCTCAAGTTGTTCAATCTGCCCCTGTACTGATCCGAATTGCATTCCTACAAAATTCATTGTGAAATTGGACTTAATTGTTCAAGTGACCTTCATGAACATCATAGAGCATCATGTTATCTCACTAGTGACACTCTCCATGCATCAATTGCTCGTCATTAGTGTGTTTAATCAACCGAAATTCCCTAACCCCCTAAATCTGTCAATTATGGATTAAGTTGTTCATGTAGCACTCTTGCCAATTTTATAGGAATTTTTCTGTTTACAATTAGAATATGAAGTCTTCTAGACTTTTATAAAGGGCTATTCAAGCTTCGCATTGACGTATTACACGCATTTTTGCCATGTCATGAGGATAGTAAACAACATGTATCTTGTGAGCTCATCTGTTGCAATTCATTACTGATATGCATCATTGTATAAACCTTTTCAATTGATCATGAAATTGATGTTAATCAAACTCGATGTCTTCTAGAAAGTCTTAGAGAACGTCGTAAGCTTTCTAATGATTCTAAGATTGTCTCATTTGCATGTTCATAGGCCCCTTTATTATTTCTATGAGTTTCCCCTGAAATCCGGAAAATCGAAAATTCGGAATGCTTGATGTGCCAAATCTGTGTTTGCGATTTGCTGATTTTGTGTGAACTTTTCGGTAAAGATTTTGATGATGAGTTCTTCATGGACTTTGATTGTCATTCCCAGACCTAGGTCATGACAAAATTTGAGAATTTTTGGACATCATTAACATGCCCAAATTTCCATGAGGTTGCTCTGAAAATTTGCGTGTATGTTCTGTTCTGATGCACATCTTCATGTTATGTGATTTTTGTAAATTCTTGTGTAACTTATCTTAAGGAGTTTTCCTCACAGAAAATGTTTGTTGTTGTGTGCTTGATGTACCATAAATTTTCCAGAACATTTTAACAATGGGTCTTTTCCAATTGAATGCATCTTTTATCCCCTGTTCCGCTGTCCTTCGTTTTTCCTTTATGAATTGTCTTTCGTTTTATGGTTTTTTAGAAAATAATGCATGCTGAACCAGTTTTTTTTATTGCCTTCACGAGCTTTAATTCTCACAATTTATCTATTTTCTAGTGCATGTGCTTATGATTGGCGAGTGATGAATTGAATGAAGTGACCCGACGTTGGTTCACTAAATTGAGTGATTGGATGAAAATCAAAGTCTTTGTGACCTATTTGCATGTTTATTTTAAGCTTGATGCATACTTTCTAGATGTATGATAGGAACCGATGCATACTCGAGGGGATATCTATGGCTTCACATAGAACTTCAATTGGGGACTATGTCACGTTAGTCACTATAAACGAACATGTTTGGTGGCTAATGTACATAAGTCATCACTAAAATGGAGTGGGTAGGTCGTTAGATGAGGACGACGCATATTTAAATCAAAGGTTGATCTCGAAGCCATTGTTGTGATTACATTTGCATTTTTGTATCTTCTTGCATATTGTGTTCTTTTGTATGAACAATTATTGTGTGTTTTGTGAACATTATAATGTTCATTTCCCTTGTATGTGCCTAGTCTAGTTTAGCTTTAAAATTAGAATAGGTCCAAGAAGATGGGGGTCTCGATGTTGGCAAAGGTCGATGTCCGTTCCGACCCAATTCCTTGTATATGGTGATGGTCGATATCCTCTCCGACCATTTCAATTGTAAAAATTCATTCATTACCCGACATATGTCTCGAGTTTTCAATTCATGTTGTAATAAACACTCGACGAGCTGCGGGTTTTACTTTCTAGCACTTAGAATTAGCTCGTTTTTTTTACTTTGGTTGTTTACTTTACGCATTTTTTTTACAATTGTTTGTTTCTTTCTTTTCTAGACTAATATAGGATTAGCTTAAAGTTAAAAAAAAAAAAAACACAAAAACAAGATGCATGATCACTTAGTGGACCATGGTTTTGACATGAAAATGGTAAAAAATAAATACATGACAATTTAGATAGCAACCATGATAAGTTTAGCGGTACTGAAAGGGCGTTAATAGAAATATTAACGTAAGCTAGTCTCCGAACTTGTGATCTCTGGTTTTCGTAGAAACCGAAACGAAATTCCTCGTTTTGGTTGGGTATTCTAGCTAACCCCCGACCTAAACTAGTGGCGACTCCTAAAAAAAGATAAAATCGATCCGCTGTCACGCGAGGTATGGATTTTGGGAAAATCCACGTTCATGACCAATGAACCAAATGGATGACCAAAAGATTAATGCTTCAGCAAGCTATCTTTTATAATGTGCCATTTGGACTGCTTCATGAACACTTACCTCTAAACCCGCTTCATTGAGTTCAGCCCTCGTGAGGTAGGTCGCGACAGTTACGCACTGCAAATGTAATTAAAGCAAAACCCTTCCTCTTTTCAAGAAAAGTACATGGACTTCTATTTTCGGTTTTTGACAACCCGTCGTGCAATTACCGGATAATTAACGGGATATTGCTTAGGAACGAACAAGGGCGCAGAAAGAAATGTTTCTCGGAAAACCTCGAAATTCCCATGTGTATGAGCACAGCTTTTGACTTGGATGGACTCACAGGTCTCGTAAGCACTTGTCAGAAATTGTAGGCCCCGTCATGCTTCGCGAACACCTGCGTGATTCGTCTCGCCCTAGAATGATAACTCACCGCTTGACTGAATCTCGACATGGTAAAAAGGCGATTGTTAAATAGAAACAAAAATGAAAAAGAGGGGTGCAACAAGACGACTTCCCAAGAGGTCACCCATCCTAGTATTACTCTCGCCCAAGCATGCTTAATTTCGAAGTTCTGATGAGATCCGATGCATTAGCGCTAGTATGATCGCACCCCTCATTTTGCGCATTGCAAATGTATTTGAAGCAAACCCCTTCCTCATCTCAAGAAATGTATAGGGACTTCTATTTCCGATTTTTGATGACCCATTGTGCAATTACCGGATAATTAATGGGATATTGCTTGGGAATGAACGAGTGAGCAAAAAGAAACGTTTCTCGGAAAACCTCGAAATTCTTGCGTTTATGAGCACGGCTTTTAATCTAGATGGACTCACGGGGCCCGTAAGCACTTTTCGGAAAGTCGTGGGCCCCATCATGGTTCGCGAATACCTTCGTGATTCGTCTCACCTAGGTAAGAGAACTCACCACTCGACAGAATCTCGTCCCGGCAAAAAGCAATTGTTAAATAATAGAAAAAATAAAAAAAAGGGGGTGCAACACAAGGACTTCCCACGAGGTCAACCATCCTAATACTACTCTCGCCCAAGCACACTTAACTTCAGAGTTCTGATGGGATCTAGTGCATTAGTACTCGTATGATGGCATCCGTCAAGTTACGCATTGCAAATGTATTTGAAGCAAAGCCCTTCCTCTTCTCAAGAAATATATAGGAACTTCTATTTCCGATTTTTGATGACCCGTCGCTCAATTACCAAATATTTAACGGGATATTGCTTGGGATCAAACAAGGGAGCAAAAAGAAACGTTTCTTGGAAAACCTCGAAATTCCCGCATTTACAAGCACATCTTTGATTCGGATGGACTCACGGGGATTATAAGCACTTTTTGGAAAGCCGTAGGCCTCGTCATGCTTCGCGAATACCTTTATTATTCATCCCGCCCCGGCAAGATAACTTGCCGCTCAATAGAATCTCGACCTAGCAAAAAGGCATTTGTTAAATAAAAAGAAAAATGAAAAGGAGGGGTGCAACATGAGGACTACCCGAGAGGTCACCCATCCTACTACTACTCTCGCTCAAGCATGCTTAACTTCGAAGTTCTGATAGGATCTGGTGCAATAGTGCTGGTATGATCACACCCCTCATGTTACGCATTGCAAATGTATTTGAAGCAAAGCCCTTCCTCTTCTCAAGAAATGTATAGGGACTTCTATTTCCAGTTTTTAACGATTTGTCACGCAATTACTAGATAATTAACTGGATATTGCGTAGGAACAAACAAGGGAGCAAAAAGAAACGTTTCTTAAAAAACCTTGAAATTCCCGTATTTACGAGTACAGCTTTTGATCCAGATGAACTTACGAGGCCCGTAAGCACTTGTCAAAAACCATAGGCCCCATCATGCTTCGCGAATACCTACATGATTCATCTAGGCCTGGCAAGATAACTCACCGCTTGACAGAATCTCAACCAGGCAAAAAGACGACCGTTAAATAGAAACAAAAACGAAAAAGAGGGAAGCAATCGGAGGACTTTCCAAGAGGTCACCCATCCTAGTACTATTCTTGCCCAAGCACGCTTAACTTCGAAGTTTTGATGGGAACTAGTGCATTAGTACTAGTATGATCGCACCCATCATCTTGCGCATTGTAAATGTATTTTAAGCAAAGCCCTTCCTCGTCTTAGGAAATGTATAGGGACTTCTATTTTTGATTTTTGACTACCTGTTGTGCAATTGCTGGATAATTAATGGGATATTGCTTGGGAACGAACAAGTGAGTAAAAAGAAACGTTTCACGGAAATCCTCAAAATTCCTGCATTTACGAGCACAGCTTTTAATCAGGATGGACTCATGGGGCCTATAAGCACTTTTTGGAAAGCCGTGGGCCCTGTCGTGATTCTCGAATACCTTCGTGATTCGTCTCGCCCCGACAAGAGAACTCACCGCTTGACAGAATCTCGACCCGGCAAAAAGGCGATTGTTAAATAATAGAAAAAACGAAAAAAAAAAAAGGGGTGCAACACGAGGACTTCCCAGGAGGTCAACCATCTTAGTACTACTCTCGTCCAAGCACACTTAACTGCGGAGTTTTGATGAGATCCAGTGCATTAGTACTTGTATGATGGCATCTGTCAAGTTATGCATTGCAAATGTATTTGAAGCAAAGCCCTTCCTCTTCTCAAGAAATGTATAGGGGCTTCTATTTCCTGTTTTTGACAACCCATCGCTCAATTACCGGATATTTAATGGGACATTGCTTGGGAATGAACAAGGGAGCAAAAAGAAACGTTTCTCAAAAAACCTTGAAATTCTTGCATTTACGAGCACTGCTTTTGATTCGGATGGACTCACGAGGACCGTATGCACTTTTTGGAAAGCCGTAGGTCTCGTCATGCTTCACGAATACCATCGTTATGCATCCTGCCCCGGCAAGATAACTCGCTGCTCGATAGAATCTCGACTCGGCAAAAAGGTATTCGTTAAATAAAAGAAAAACAAAAAGGAGGGGTGCAACATGAGGACTTCCCGAGAGGTCACCCTTCCTACTATTACTCTCGCCCAAGCACACTTGACTTCGAAGTTCTGATGGGATCTGGTGCATTAGTGCTGGTATGATTGCACCGTCATGTTACGCATTACAAATGTATTTGAAGCAAAGCCCTTCCTCTTCTTAAGAAATGTACAGGGACTTCTATTTCCAGTTTTTGACAATCTGTCGCGCAATTCCTAGATAATTAATGGGATATTGCTTGGGAACGAACAAGGGAGCAAAAAGAAACGTTTCTTGGAACACCTCGAAATTCCTGCATTTACGAGTATAGCTTTTGATCCGGATGGACTCACGGGGCTCTTAAGCAATTCTCGGAAACCGTGGGCCCTGTCATGCTTCGTGAATACCTATGTAATTCATCTCGCCCAGGCAAGATAACTCATCGCTTGACAGAATCTCAACTAGGCAAAAAGGCGATCGTTAAATAGAAACAAAAACGAAAAAAAGGGACGCAACATGAAGACTTCCCAAGAGGTCACCCATCCTAGTACTACTCTTGCCCAAGCACGCTTAACTTCGGAGTTTTGATGGGATCCGGTGTATTAATGCTGGTTTGATCGTAAGCGTCATCTTATGCATTGCAAATGTATTTGAAGCAAAGCCCTTCCTCGTATCAGGAATTGTGTAAGGACTTCTATTTCCGATTTTTGACTACCCGTTGCGCAATTACCAGATAATTAATGAGATATTGCTTGGGAACGAACAAGTGAGCAAAGAGAAATGTTTCTCGAAATGCCTCGAAATTCCCACGTTTAAGAGCATAGCTTTTGATTCGGATAAACTCACGGGTCGCGTAAGCACTTTTCGGAAAGCCGTGTGCCCTGTCATGGTTTGCGAATAACTTCATGATTCATCTTGCCGCGACAAGAGATCTCACCGCTCGACATAATCTCAGCCCTGCAAAAAGGCGATTGTTAAGTAATAGAAAAAATGAAAAAAAGGGATGCAACACGAGGACTTCCTAGGAGGTTACCCATCTTAGTACTACTCTCACCCAAGCACACTTAACTTCGGAGTTCTAATGGGATCCAGTGCATTAGTATTGGTATGATGGCACCCGCAAAGTTACGCATTGCAAATGTATTTGAAGCAAAGCCTTTTCTCTTCTCAAGAAATGTATAGGGACTTTTATTTCCGGTTTTTGATGACCCGTCGCACAATTTTCGAATATTTAATTGGATATTGCTAGGGAACGAACAAGGGAGCAAAACGAAACGTTTCTTCGAAAACCTCAAAATTCCTGCGTTTACTATAGCATCTTGAATTTCAACCCATTTTTGGTATCAATGATATTGATATTATTCCTCATTTAATTTTAGTAAGTCTTGCCCGGAACGGATCCTTATCGGGATACTGACCAATAGGGAATGACTAACTAAGAAAACGGTACGTGGACCAGGGAATCGATCACGAATCGGGCACCGATTCCTAGAAACGATGAAGGAATATTTTGGGCCAATGTGGGCCGATCTTAGGGAGGTGACAGATTGAGTTTGTCCAATGATGTACGATCGGATCGCGGATGATTTCGCACGATCGAGATAGTACGCGTGGTAAACAAATCCCGAACTTAATCCAAACGATCACGACCTCCGGAACTAGTGATAATTCCTCGCGTTCTCTTGATAATTGAGACCGTCACGACTTGAATAACCCTAAGTCGATACGCGTAACCCCTAAACAGCCGCCCGTTAGTGAGAGACCCTAAAATTGAAAATGAGCGATTTTGATCGCGAAATTGGACCCGGATTTGGATGTCGATTTTTCGTGGACGTACACAACTATTTGGCAAGGACGATGTCATTTTAGTGTGGCCAAATATATTTGGGGTTGGTATCGTCGAAAAATGGAATTTCGGCCCGAAAACGGAAAAATGACCATTTTGCCCCTAAGCCCTAAATGGTATTCCGAACTTTTGGGAGAATAATCGGGGATTAATTTGGAAATTTAAGTGGATAAGATCAGCCCCAATGGAATGACATAAATGCCCCTCAATTATTGGATTTAGTTTATTCTTGACCAAGTAAGTGAAGGACAAATTGGGAATAAGGAAAAGTTGGTCAAATCTCCTTTTTAGACCAATAATTCAGCTCTCTCTCTCTCTCTCTTCCCTCACCTTCGGCCACTTCTCCCTCTTCTCTCTCCCTAGCTGAATCTCTCCCCCTCCATTTTCTTTGTTCGGCATGAACACCGCCGCCACAGGAGGAGCATCACCGTGCGCCACGCCGGAGCTGTCGCTCGCCTACCTAGCCTCACCACCATCACCCATCCATCCTCTCTCCCTCTCCGTCCAGCACCACTGCCTCCCCCTTCGCCGTTTGAGTCGTTGGTCCCTTCCGTCGTTCATCGCCGTCGAGAAGGCCACCTTCTGCCGCCATGAGCCGCCACTTGGACTGCCTGTTCCCTACCGGTTTAGTTGCCTCTTGGAGCCTAGAATTAGGTGAGTATTACCCTCTAAACGCTAATTAGGACTATTATGCATTTGTAGACAGGGTGTTTTGGTAGATTATTAGTATGATTTAAGGGCAACTTTGGTGTCGATCATTAGTGGGTGGGTGTTGTGATGATTTTGGTGGACTATTGTGTCGAATTGAAGGTGGATTAGAGGCCTAGATCGGTATGGTTAATGGCTGATTATAGTGGGCTCATTTGGACTTTACGGGATTGATTAATGAACCAATTGCGAGATGCTAGGTATGCATGCTTTAGAGCTGATATTATAACTATTTTGGTGGCTTAGCGTGATAATTTAATTATGATATGATAGTCTAGAATGGACTGATTGGTGGCCGTTTATTGGGGATTCAACTCGGGTTATTAGATGGATTACATGGGTGCAATGTGTGGGCTATGAGTTAGGCTGGTATTATGGTGAGTTTGGAGGCCCAATGTGGTGATTTAAATGTGATTTGGTGGACTCGAGTGGACTGATTCGTGGTGGATTTTTGTGGACTTGATTTGAGCCATTATGAGGATTAAAAAGGGTGCAATGTGTAGGCTGAGTGGTGGCTGACTATGTGGTGAATTCTATGGCCTAATGCGATGATTTGGAAGTGGATTAGGGGCCTAGTGTGAACTGATTAGTGGCTGGTTGGTGTATGTTTGATTTGGGCCATAATTGATTAATCGTGGTTTTAATGTGACTTGCCAAGTATATGGTGATTGTACCATGAAGGGGGCTGAATTGAACATGACTTGATGTTGATTGTGCAATGCCATGTTGCGTGCTCAATGTGGTTGATTAATCAGATGCTTGGTGCACCATCGGCATGTGTAGTTTCAATGATTTAATTGCATGAATTCGTATGCCAAGTATGTACCATGGCTGGATTAAATGCTTTGATTAGTTGGGCATGTTGATATGTTGAATTGAGCATGTCAAATTGTGAATTGTGCACGTCGTGGCATAGTGTGAAGCATGTTGAGATGCACAATGTGTTGGCATTGGTTGAGTATGTGCCTATGTGGCTATATATGTTCATTGTGCATTGTGCGATGCCCGAGTGCCGGATTACATAGTTACGCATTTCGTATGCTGAGAATGAGGCATGTGACAAAATTGTGTGAGTATGCGTGCCTGACATGAGCATGTGATCACCTAATTATGCCCTGATGCATTTTATGCGGGGTTCAGATAAAACTGGCTGTATGAATGTGCGATCACAAATCACCGTGATGCGTTTTACACGAGGTTGAACCCATTCTGATACATGTTACGTGGGATGATGCCCGGTACGTCCGGAAGATGGCCAGCTTGATGCGTTTTACGCAGGTTTGTGGTCCGTGGAGATCGGTGTTGCGCCTGATGCGTTTTACGCGGGCTAGAGACATTGGGCATGATGCGTTTTACGTGAATCGAGAAGTGTCGTTATTGATGCGGACCTGTTACGAATGGCACGGGTCGAACCTGATTCTTTTTACGCGGGTCGAGCTCTAAGTGATAAATGAGCATTGAGCTAGTGTGCAGTGTGAGCCAGAATGAGAACATGACATGATAATGGCATTTGCATGCATAAGAATGCATGACTATTGTGTGAGTATGTGAGACTCGGTGAATGGTATGCAATACGAGCATTGATGAGTATGAGTATGCTTATATAGCGTACGTGTGACTATGTGTGTTCACGTATGTGCCGTGGTTATTATATTGAACTGTCTAACCTGGAGGGTCAGTGTTATAATCGATATGGGCCCGAGGGCCAAGGTCATTGATTGTGTATTGCTTGATTGCCTGTCAGGAGGTGCATGTTAGCCTAGTTTAGGTTTAAGGGTTTTTACACATTGAGATTCGTTTCATTGTTGTATAAACCCAACCTTTCAGATCTCCGGCCCTGAGGATGTTCGCAGAGCTAGTAATTTTGGACTCAAACTCGGAGCCGATGGATTAGAGGATGAACCAAAGCCCCTGGAGCTGGGCCATTTACTTTTGATCGTAGCGGCCGTTAACTAGTTTTGTTTGGGTCATTTGTACTTCGTGTATATCGAATATTGTATATATATTTTCTATGGTAATGCAAGTGTATATTTGTAAGTATGTTGTGTTATCCTTAGTCTCATATTGTATTGTTCGGGTGTTTATATATCTACTACTTCCGCATGTACAATGATTTCTGTGGTGTGTGTTGGGTCGGCGACGCGTCCTAGGACGTTGCATTATTCGACCTCGGTTAGGATGCTCGCGCATCGTGGGGATCGGGGCGTGACAATTACGAGCACAGTTTTTGATTTGGATGGACTCACGGGGATTGTAAACACTTTTAGGAAAGCCATAGGCCTCGTCCTGCTTCGCGAATACCTTCGTTATTTATCCCGCCCTAGCAAGATAACTCGCCGCTCGACAGAATCTTGACCTGGCAAAAGGGCATTCGTTAAATAAAAAGAAAAACGAAAAGGAGTGGTGCAACACGACGACTTCCCGAGAGGTCACCTATCCTACTACTACTCTCACCCAATCACACTTAACTTTGGAGTTTTGATGGGATCTGGTGCAATAGTGCTGGTATGATCGCAACCCTCATGTTACGCATTGCAAATGTATTTGAAGCAATGCCCTTTCTCTTCTTAAGAAATGTGCAGGGATTTCTATTTCTGGTTTTTGACGTCCCGTCGCGCAATTACCGAATAATTAATGGGATATTGCTTGTGAACGAACAAGGGAGCAAAACGAAATGTTTCTTGGAAAACCTCGAAATTCCCGCGCTTACAAGCACAGCTTTTGAGTCGGCTGGACTTACAGGGCCCCATAAGCTCTTTTCAGAAAGCCGTGGGCCTCGTCATACTTCGCAAATACCTTTGTGATTTGTATCGTCCCGGTAAAATAACTCACCGCTTGACAGAATCTTAACCCCGGCAAAAAGGCTATTGTTAAATAAAAAGAGACACGAAAAAGAGGGGTGCAACACGAGGACTTCCAAGGAGGTCATCCATCCTAGCATTATTATCACCCGAGCACGCTAAACTTCGGAGTTCTAAGGTAATCCGGTGCATTAGTGCTAGTATGATCGCACCTATCATGTTACATATTGTAAATGTATTTGAAGCAAAGCCCTTCCTCCTCTAAAGAAATGTAGAGGGAAATCTATTTCCGGTTTTTGACGACCCGGTCGTGCAATTATCGAATAATTAACGGGATATTGCTTAGGAATGAACAAGTGAGCAAAAAGAAACGTTTCTCGGAAAACCTCAAAATTCCCGCATTTACGAGCATAACTTTTGAGCTAGCTGGACTCACGAGGCCCTGTAAGCACTTTTCAGAAAGCCGTGGGCCTCGTCATGCTTCGTGAATGCCTTCATGATACCTCTCACCCCTATAAGATAACTCATCACTCGACAGAATCTCGACCCGGCAAAAAGGCTATCATTAAATAAAAATAGACACGAAAAGGAGGGGTGCAACACGAGGACTTCCAAGGAGGTGATCCATCCTAGCACTATTATCGCCCGAGCATGCTTAACTTCGGAATTCTGATGGTATCCGGTGCATTAGTGCTAGTATGATTGCACTCGTCATGTGACGCATTGCAAATGTATTTGAAGTAACGCCCTTCCTCTTGTAAAGAAATGTATAGGGAAATCTATTTTCGGTTTTTAACAACTTGTCGTGCAATTACCGGATAATTAACGGGATATTGCTTGGGAACAAACAAGTTAGTAAAAACAAACCTTTCTCGGAAAACCTCAAAATTCCCGCTTTTACGAGCACTGCTTTTGAGCCAGATGGACTCACGGCGCCCCGTAAGCACTTTTTAGAAGGTTATGGGCCGTGTCATGCTTCGCGAATACCTTCGTGACTCATCTCGACTCAGCAAGATAACTGACCGCTTGACAGAATCTCGACCCAGCAAAAAGGCGATTGCTAAATAAAAAGAAAAGCGAAAATGAGGGGTGTAACACGAGGACTTATCAGGAGGTCACCCATCCTAGTACTACTCTTGCTTAGGTACGCTTAACTTCCTAGTTCTAATGGGATCCAGTGCTTTAATGCTAGTATGATCGCACCCGTCATGTTACGCAGTGCAAATGCATTTGAAGCAAAGCCCTTCCTCTTCTCAAGAAGTGTACAGGGACTTCAATTGCCGGTTTTTGACGACCCGTCAGGCAATTACCAGATAATTAATGGGATATTGCTTGGGAATGAACAACTGAGCAAAAAGAAATGTTTCTCAAAAATCTCGAAATTCCCGCGTTTACGAGCACAATTGATCCTAATAGACTCACGGGGCCCGTAAGCACTTTTCGGAAAACCATGGGCCTTGTCATGCTTCGTGAATACCTTCGTGATTCGTCTTGACCCAGCAAGATAACTCACCGCTTGATACAATCTTGACCTGGTAATAAGGCGATTGCTAAAAAAAAAGAAAAACGAAAAAGAGGGATGCAACAAGAGGACTTCCCAAGAGGTCACCTATCCTAGTACTACTTTCGTCCAAGCATGCTTAACTTCGGAGTTCTGATAGGATCCGGTGTATAAGTACTGGTATGATCGCACCCGTCATCTTATGCATTGTAAATGTATTTGAAGCAAAGCCCTTCCTCGTCTCAGGAAATGTGTAGGGGCTTCTATTTCCAGTTTTTGACTACTCGTAGTGTAAATATAGGATAATTAACGGGATATTGCGTGGGAATGAACAAGTGAGCAAAAAGAAACCTTTCTCAGAAAACCTCAAAATTCACGCTTTTATGGGCACAACTTTTGATCCGGATGGACTCACGGAGCTCGTAAGCACTTTTCGGAAAGCCGTGGGCCTCATCATGGTTTGCGAATACCTTCATGATTCATCTCGCCTCGGTAAGAGAACTCACCGCTCAACAGAATGTCAACCTGGCAAAAAGGCGATTGTTAAATAATTGAAAAAACGAAAAAAAAGGGTGCAACACGAGGACTTCCCATGAGGTCAACCATCCTAGTACTACTCTCGCCCTAGCACACTTAACTTCGGAGTTCTAATGGGATCTTGTGCATTAGTACTCGTATGATGACATCCGTCAAGTTTTGCATTGCAAATGTATTTGAAGCAAGGCCCTTTCTCTTCTCAAGAAATGTATAGGGACTTCTATTTACGGTTTTTGACGACTAGTCGCTCAATTACCAGATATTTAATGGGATATTACTTGGGAACGAACAAGGGAGCAAAAAGAAATGTTTCTCGAAAAACCTCGAAATTTCCGCATTTACGAGCACAGCTTTTGATCTGGATGGACTCATGGGGACCGTAAGCACTTTTTGGAAAGCCGTAGGCCTCGTCATGCTTCGCGAATACCTTATTTTTTCATCCCACTCCGGTAAGATAACTCGCTGCTTGATAGAATTTTGACCCAGCAAAAAGGCATTAGTTAAATAAAAAGAAAAACAAAAATGAGGGGTGCAACTCGAGGACTTCTCGAGAGGTCACCCATCCTACTACTACTCTCGCCCAGGCACACTTAATTACGGAGTTCTGATAAGATTTGGTGCATTAGTGCTGGTATGGTCGCACCCCTCATGTTACGCATTGCAAATATATTTGAAGCAAAGCCCTTCCTCTTCTCAAGAAATGTACAGGGACTTGTATTTCTGGTTTTTGACGAATCGTCGTGCAATTACTGGATAATTAACGGGATATTGCTTGGGAATGAACAAGGGAGCAAAACGAAATGTTTCTTTGAAAACCTTGAAATTCCCATGCTTACGAGCACCGCTTTTCAGCTGGCTGGACTCACAGGGCCCTCTAAGCTCTTTTCAAAAAGCCATGGGCCCCGTCATGCTTCACGAACAACTTGGTGATTCATCTCGCTCCAGTAAGATAACTCACTGCTCGACAAAATCTCGACCTGGCTAAAAAGCTATCGCTAAATGCAAACAAAAACGAAAAAGAGGGTGCAATAGGAAGACTTCTTCAGAGGTAACCCATCCTAGTAGTACTCTCGCGCAAGCACGCTTAACTTTGGAGTTCTGATGGGATCCAATGTATTAGTGCTGGTATGATCGCACCCGTCATCTTGTGCATTGCAAAGGTATTTGATGCAAAGCCCTTCATCGTCTCAGGAAATGTATAGGGACTTCAATTTTTGGTTTTTGATTACTTGTCGTGCAATTATAGGATAATTAACGGGATATTACTTGGGAACAAACAAGTGAGCGAAAAGTAACGTTTCTCGAAAAACCTCAAAATTCCCGCGTTTACAAGCACAGCTTTTGATCCGGATGGACTCAAGAAGCCCATAAGCACTTTTCGGAAAGCCATAGGCCCCGTCATGGTTCACGAATATCTTTGTGATTTGTCTCGCCCAGGTAAGAGAACTCACCGCTCGACAGAATGTGAACCCGGCAAAAAGGCGATGGTTAAATAATAGAAAAAATGAAAAAAAAGAAAGGGGTGTAACACGAGGACTTCCCAGGAGGTCAACCATCCTAGTACTTCTCTCGCCCTGGCACACTTAACTTCGGAGTTCTGATGGGATCTAGTGCATTAGTACTCGTATGATGGCATCCGTTAAGTTACGCATTACAAATGTATTTGAAGCAAAGCCCTTCCTCTTCTCAAGAAATGTATAGGGACTTCGATTTCCGGTTTTTGATGACCTGTCGCTCAGCTATCGGATATTTAACAGGATATTGCTTGGGAACGAACAAGGGAGCTAAAAGAAACCTTTATCAGAAAACCTCGAAATTCTCACAGCATTTGATCCAGATGGACTCACGGGGACTGTAAGCACTTTTTGGAAAGCCGTAGACCTCGTCATGCTTTGCGAATACCTTCGTTATTCATCTTGCCTCGGTAAGACAACTTGCTGCTCGATAGAATCTGGACCCAGCAAAAAGGCATTTGTTAAATAAAAAGAAAAGTGAAAAGGAGGGGTGCAACACGAGGACTTCCCGAGAGGACACCTATCCTACTACTACTCTCACCCAAGCACGCTTAACTTCAAAATTCTAATAGGATCTGGTGCATTAGTACTGGTATGATCGCACCCCTCATGTTACGCATCGCAAATGTATTTGAAGCAAAGCCCTTCCTCTTCTCAAGAAATGTACAGGGACATCTATTTCCGTTTTTTGACAACCCATCGCAAAAGAACAAACAAGGGAGCAAAAAGAAACGTTTCATGGAAAACCTCAAAATTCACGCATTTAAGTGCACAGCTTTTGATTCGGATAGACTCGTGAGGTCTGGAAGTACTTCTCGGAAACCGTGGGACTTGTCATGCTTCGTAAATACCTACGTGATTCGTCTTGCCCCGACTAGATAACTCACTGCTTGACAAAATCTTGACCAGGCAAAAAGGCGATCGTTAAATGGAAACACAAACGAAAAAGAGGGATGCAACAGGAGGACTTCCCAAGAGGTCACCCATCCTAGTACTACTCTCACCTAAGCGCGCTTAACTTCAGAGTTTTGATGGGATCCGGTGTATTAGTGCTGCTATGATCGTACCCGTCATCATGCTCATTGTAAATGTATTTGAAGTAAAGCCCTTCCTCATCTCAGGAAATATATAAGGACTTCTATTTTCGATTTTTGACTACTCATTGCACAATTACCAGATAATTAACGGGATATTGCTTGGGAACGAACAAGTGAACAAAAAGAAACTTTTCTTGTAAAACCTTGAAATTCCTGCGTTTACGATCACAGCATTTGATCCAGATGGACTCACGGGACTCGTAAGCACTTTTCGGAAAGCCGTGGGCCCCGTCATGGCTCGCGAATACCTTTGTGAATTGTTTCGCCCTGGCAAGAGAACTCATCGCTCAACTGAAAGTCAATCTGGCAAAAAGATGATTGTTAAATAAGAGAAAAAACGAAAAAAAAAAAGGGGTGCAGCACGAGGACTTCCCACGAGGTCAACCATCCTAGTACTACTCTCGCCCAAGCACACTAAACTTCGGAGGTCTGATGGGATCTTGTGCTTTAGTACTCGTATAATGGCACCCCTCATGTTACGCATTGCAAATATATTTGAAGCAAAGCCCTTCCTCTTCTCAAGAAATGTATAGGGACTTCTATTTACGGTTTTTGACGACCCGTCGCTCAATTTCCTGATATTTATTGGGATACTTCTTGGGAACGAATAAGTGGACAAAAAGAAACGTTTCTCGGAACACCTCGAAATTCCTGCGTTTATGAGCACAGCTTTTGATTCGAATGGACTCATGAGGCCTATAATCACTTTTCGAAAAGCCGTAGGCCTTGTCATGGTTCGCGAATACCTTCGTGATTCGTCTCACCCTAGCAAGAAATCTCACAACTCGACAGAATCTCGGCTCGGCAAAAAGGCGATTTTAAGTAATAGAAAAAAACAAAAAAAAGGGGTGCAGCATGAGGACTTCCCAGGAGGTCACCCATCCTAGTACTACTCTCGCCTAAGCACACTTAACTTTGGAGTTCTAATGTGATCCAGTGCATTAGTACTGGTATGATGGCACCCATAAAGTTATACATTACAAATGTAATTGAAGCAAAGCCCTTACTCTTCTCAAGAAATGTATAAGGACTTCTATTTCCAGTTTTTGTCGACCCTTCGCACAATTACCAGAAATTTAATGGGATATTGCTTGGGAATGAACAAGGGATCAAAACGAAACATTTCTTGGAAAACCTCGAAATTCTTGCGTTTACGAGCACAGCTTTTGATACGGATAGACTCATAGGGACCGTATGCACTTTTAGGTAAGCCGTAGGCCTCGTCATGCTTCGCGGATACCTTCGTTATTCGTCCCACCCCAGCAAGATAAGTCGTTGCTTGATAGAATCTCGACCCGGCAAAAGGGCGTTTGTTAAATAAAAAGAAAAACGAAATGGAGGGGTGCAACATGAGGACTTCTCGAGAGGTCACCCATCCTACTACTACTCTCGCCTAAGCATGCTTAACTTCAGAGTTCTAATAGGATCTGGTGCATTAGTGCTAATATGATCGCACCTCTGATGTTACGCATTGCAAATGTATTTGAAGCAATGCCCTTCCTATTCTCAAGAAATGTACAGGGACTTCTACTTCCGGTTTTTGATGGTCCATTGCGCAATTACCGGATAATTAACGGGATATTGCTTGGGAATGAACAAAGGGAGCAAAACAAAACGTTTCTTGGAAAACCTCGAAATTCTTGCGTTTACGAGCACAGCTTTTGATCCGGATGGACTCACGGGGACCGTACACACTTTTAGGAAAGCTGTAGGCCGCATCATGCTTCACGAATACCTTCGTTATTCGTCTCGCCTCAGCAAGATAAGGCGCTGCTCAACGGAATCTCGACCCGGCAAAAGGGCGTTCGTTAAATAAAAAGAAAGATGAAAAGGAGGGGCGCAACACGAGGACTTCCCGAGAGGTCACCTATCCTACTACTACTCTCGCCCAAGCATGCTTAACTTCGGAGTTCTGATGGGATCCAGTACATTAGTACTGGTATGATCATGCCTTTGATGTTACGCATTGCAAATGTATTTGAAACAATGCCCTTCCTATTCTCAAGAAATGTACATGGACTTCTACTTCCGGTTTTTGACGATCCGTCGCCCAATTACGGGATAATTAACGAGATATTACTTGGGAATGAACAAGGGAGCAAAACGAAACGTTTCTCGGAAAACCTCGAACATCCCGCGTTTAGGAGTGTAGCTTTTGATCTGGATGGACTCACGGGGCACATAAGCACTTTTCAGAAAGCTGTGGGCCCTAACATGCTTCACGAATACCTTCATGATTCATCTCGTCCCGGCAAGATAACTCACCGCTTGACAGAATTTGGATCCGGCAAAAAGTCGATCGTAAAATAAAAAGTGGAACGAAAAAGAGGGGTGCAACACGAGGACTTTCCAGGAGGTCACACATCCTAGTACTACTCTTGCCCAAGCACGCTCAACTTCAGAGTTTTGTTGGGATCCAGTGCTTCAATGTTGGTATGATCGCACCGGTTATGTTACACATTGCAAATGTATTTGAAGCAAAATCTTTCCTCTTCTTAAGAAATGTATAGGGACATCTCTTTTCGATTTTTGACGACCAGTCGTGCAATTACTAGATAATTAACGGGATATTACTTGGGAATGATCAAGTGAGCAAAAAGAAATGTTTCTTGGAAAACGTAGAAATTCCCGCGTTTACGAGTATAGCTTTTGATCTAGATGGACTCATGGGCCCCGTAAGCACTTTTCGGAAGGCCGTGGTCCCCTTCATAGTTCGGGAATACCTTCGTGATTCATCTCGCTCCATCAAGAGAATTCACCGCTCGACATAATCTCGACCCGGCAAAAAGGTGATTGTTAAGTAATAAAAGAAACAAAAAAGAGGGGTGCAACACGAGGACATCCCAGGAGGTCACACGTCCTAGTACTACTCTTGCCCAGGCACGCTTAACTTCGGAGTTCTGTTGGGATCCGGTGCTTCAATGCTGGTATGATCGCACCGGTCATGTTACGCATTGGAAATGTATTTGAAGCAAAGCCCTTCCTCTTATCAAGAAATGTATAGGGACATCTCTTTTTGGTTTTTGACGACTGGTCGTGCAATTATCGGATATTTAATGGGATATTGCTTGGGAACAATCAAGTGAGCAAAAAGAAACGTTTCTCGGAAAACTTCGAAATTCCCGCGTTTACGAGCATTGCTTTTGATCCGGATGGACTCATGGGGCCCCGTTAGCACTTTACGGAAAGCCGTGGTCCCCCGTCATGGTTCGCGAATACCTTCATGATTCGTCTCGCCACGTCAAGAGAACTCACCGCTTGACATAATCTCAATCCGGTAGAAAGGGGATCGTTAAGTAATAGAAAAAATGAAAAAAGAGGGGTGCAATATGAGGACTTCCCAGGAGATCACCCATCCTAGTATCACTCTCGCGCAAGCACACTTAGCTTTAGAGTTCTAATGGGATCTAGTGCATTAGTACTGGTATGATGGCACCCGTAAAGTTATGCATTGCAAATGCATTTGAAGCAAAGCCCTTTCTCTTCTCAAGAAATGTATACGGACTTCTATTTCCGGTTTTTGATGACCTGTCGCACATTTAGCGGATATGTAACGGGATATTGCTTGGGAACGAACAAGGGAGCAAAACGAAACGTTTCATGGAAAACCTCAAAATTCCCGCGTTTACGAGCACAGCTTTTGATCCGGATAGACTCACGGGGACCGTAAGCACTTTTAGGAAAGCCGTAGGCCTCGTCATGCTTTGCGAATACCTTCGTTATTCGTCCCGCCCCAGCAAGATAAGTCGCCACTTGACAGAATCTCGACACGGCAAAAGGGCGTTTGTTAAATAAAAAGAAAAATGAAAAGAAGGGGTGCAACACGAGAACTTCCCGAGAGGTCACCCATCCTACTACTACTCTTGCTCAGGTACGCTTAACTTCGGAGTTCTGATAGGATCTGGTGCATTAGTGCTGGTGTCATCGCACCTCTTATGTTACGTATTGCAAATATATTTGAAGCAATGCCCTTCCTATTCTCAAGAAATGTACAAGGACTTCTATTTTTGGTTTTTGACGATCCGTTGCGCAATTACTGGTTAATTAATGGGATATTGCTTGGGAAAGAATAAGGGAGCAAAACGAAACGTTTCTCGGAAAACCTCGAAATTCGCGTGTTTACAAGCACACCTTTTGATCCGAATGGAGTAACAGGGCCGTAAGCACTTTTCGGAAAGCCGTGGGCCCCGTCATGCTTTGCGAATACCTTCGTGATTTGTCTCGCCCTAGCAAGATAACTCACCACTCAACAGGATCTTGACCCGGCAAAAAGGCGATCATTAAATAAAAAAAAAAACGAAAAAAAGGGGTGCAACACGAGGATTTCCCGAGAGGTCACCCATCCTAGTACTACTCTTGCTCAGGCACGCTTAACTACGGAGTTCTGAAGGGATCCGGTGCATTAGAGCTAGTGCGATTGCGCCCATCATGTTACGCATTGCTAATGAATTTGAAGCAAAGCCCTTCCTCTTCTCAAGAAATGTCTTGGGACTTCTCATTCCGGTTTTTGACAACCCGTCGCGCAATTAATGGGATATTGCTTGGAAACAAACAAGTGAGCAAAAAGTAACGTTTCTCAGAAAACATCGAAATTCCCGCGTTTACAGGCACATCTTTTGATCCAGATGTACTCACGGGGCCCGTAAGCACTTTTCGGAAAGCCATGGGCCCCGTCATACTTCACGAATACCTCCATGATTCGTCTCACCCCAGCAAGATAACTCACTATTCGACAAGATCTTAACCTAGCAAAAAGGCGATCGTTCAATAAAGAAAAAACGAAAAAGAGGGGTGCAAAACGGGACATCCCTGGTGGTCACCCATCCTAGTACTACTCTTGCCCAGGCACGCTTAACTTCGAAGTTCTGACGGGATCCGGTGAATTAGTGCTGGTACAATTGCACCCGACATGTTACGCATATCAAATGTATTTGAAGCAAAGCCCTTCTTCTTCTCAAGAAATATATAGGGACTTCTCTTTTCGGTTTTTGACGATCCGTTGAGCAATTAACGGGATATTGCTTGGAAACGAACAAATGCGCAAAAAGAAACATTTCTCGAAAAACCTTGAAATTCCCGCGTTAACGAGCACAACTAATGATCGGGATGGACACACGGGGCCAGTAAGCACTTTTTGGAAAGCCGTGGGCCCCGTCATGCATTGTGATTCGTCTCGCCCAGGCAAGATAACTCACCACTCGACAGGATCTCGACCCGGCAAAAAGGCGATCGTTAAACAAAAAAAAACGAAAAAAGGGGTACAACGCAAGGACTTCCCAGGAGGTCACCCATCCTAGTACTACTCTCTCCCGGGCACACTTAACTTCGAACTTCTTATGGGATCCGATGCATCAGTACTGGTACGATCGCACCAGTCATGTTACGCATTGCATATGTATTTGAAGCAAAGCCTTTCCTCTGCTCAAGAAATGGATAGGGACTTCTCTTTTCGGTTTTTTACGACCATCGCGCAATTAATGTGATATTGCTTAGAAACGAACAAGTGAATAAAAAGAAACGTTTGTTGGAAAACCTCGAAATTCCTGTGTATACGAGCACACCTTTTGATCTGGATGCACTCACGGGGCTCGTAAGCACTTTTCGGAAAGCCGTGGCCCCTGTCATGCTTCGCGAATACCTTCGTGATTTGTCTCGCCCCGGCAAGATAACTCACCGATTGACAGGATTTTGACCCTGCAAAAAGGCAATCGTAAAAAAAAAAAAAGCGAAAAAGAGGGGTGCAACACGAGGACTTCCCTGGAGGTCTCCCATCCAAGTACTACTCTCGCCCAGGCACGCTTAACTTCAGAGTTCTGATGGGATCCGGTGCATTAGTGCTGGTATGATCGCACCTGTCATGTTACGCATTGCAAATGTATTTGAAGGAAAGCCCTTCCTTTTCTTATGAAATGTATAGGGACTTCAATTTTTGATTTTGACGACCCGTAGCGCAATTAACGTGATATTGCTTGGAAATGAACAAGTGAGCAAAAAGAAACGATTCTTGGAAAACCTCGAAATTCCCGCGTTTACTAGCACACCTTTTGATCCGGATGTACTCACGGGGCCCGTAAGCACTTTTCGGAAAGCTGTGGGCCCCGTCATGCTTCGTGATTCGTCTCGCCCCGGCAAGATAACTCACCGCTCGACAGGATCTTGACCCGACAAAAAGGCGATCGTTAAATAGAGAAAAACAAAAAAAAGGGGTACAACGCAAGGACTTCCCAGGAGGTCACCCATCCTAGTACTACTCTCTCCCGGGCACACTTAACTTCGAACTTCTTATGGGATCCGATGCATCAGTACTGGTACGATCGCACCAGTCATGTTACGCATTGCATATGTATTTGAAGCAAAGCCTTTCCTCTGCTCAAGAAATGGATAGGGACTTCTCTTTTCGGTTTTTTACGACCGTCGCGCAATTAATGTGATATTGCTTAGAAACGAACAAGTGAATAAAAAGAAACGTTTGTTGGAAAACCTCGAAATTCCTGTGTATACGAGCACACCTTTTGATCTGGATGCACTCACGGGGCTCGTAAGCACTTTTCGGAAAGCCGTGGCCCCTGTCATGCTTCGCGAATACCTTCGTGATTTGTCTCGCCCCGGCAAGATAACTCACCGATTGACAGGATTTTGACCCTGCAAAAAGGCAATCGTAAAATAAAAAAAAGCGAAAAAGAGGGGTGCAACACGAGGACTTCCCTGGAGGTCTCCCATCCAAGTACTACTCTCGCCCAGGCACGCTTAACTTCAGAGTTCTGATGGGATCCGGTGTATTAGTGCTGGTATGATCGCACCTGTCATGTTACGCATTGCAAATGTATTTGAAGGAAAGCCCTTCCTTTTCTTATGAAATGTATAGGGACTTCAATTTTTGATTTTGACGACCCGTAGCGCAATTAACGTGATATTGCTTGGAAATGAACAAGTGAGCAAAAAGAAACGATTCTTGGAAAACCTCAAAATTCCCGCGTTTACTAGCACACCTTTTGATCCGGATGTACTCACGGGGCCCGTAAGCACTTTTCGGAAAGCTGTGGGCCCCGTCATGCTTCGTGATTCGTCTCGCCCCGGCAAGATAACTCACCGCTCGACAGGATCTTGACCCGACAAAAAGGCGATCGTTAAATAGAGAAAAACAAAAAAAAGGGGTACAACGCAAGGACTTCCCGGGAGGTCACCTATCCTAGTACTACTCTCTCCCAGGCACACTTAACTTCAAATTTCTTATGGGATCCGGTGCATTAGTACTAGTACGATCGCACCAGTCATGTTACGCATTGCAAATGTATTTGAAGCAATGCCTTTCCTCTGCTCAAGAAATGGATATAGACTTCTCTTTTCGGATTTTGACGACCGTCGCGCAATTAACGTGATATTGCTTAGAAACAAACAAGCGAACAAAAAGAAACGTTTGTTGGAAAACCTTGAAATTCCTGTGTATACGAGCACACCTTTTGATCTGGATGCACTCACGGGGCTCGTAAGTACTTTTCGGAAAGCCGTGGCTCCTGTCATGCTTCGCGAATACCTTCATGATTCGTCTCGCCCTGGCAAGATAACTCACCGCTTGACAGGATTTTGACCCTGCAAAAAGGCGATCGTAAAATAAAAAAAACGAAAAAGAGGGATGCAACACGAGGACTTCCCTGGAGGTCTCCCATCCAAGTACTACTCTCGCCCAGGCGCGCTTAACTTCGGAGTTCTGATGGGATCCGGTGCATTAGTGCTGGTATGATCGCACTCGTCACAATACGCATTGCAAATGTATTTGAAGCAAAGCCCTTCCTCTTCTTATGAAATGTATAGGGACTTCAATTTCTGATTTTTGACGAACCGTCGCACAATTAACGAGATATTGCTTGGAGACCAACAAGTGAGCAAAAAGAAACGTTTCTCAGAAAACCTCGAAATGCAACACGAGGACTTCCTAGGAGGTCACCCATCCTAGTACCACTCTCGCCTAAGCACGCTTAACTTCGGACTTTTGATGGGATTCGATGCATTAGTGCTGGTACGATTGCAACCGTCATGTTACATATTGCAATTGTATTTGAAGCAAAGCCCTTCCTCATCTCAAGAAATGTATTGGAATTTCTCTTTTTCGATTTTTGACGACCCGACGCGCAACTAATGGGATATTGCTTGGAAACGAAGAAGTGAGCAAAAAGAAACGTTTCTCGGAAAACCTCAAAATTCCCATGTTTACGAGCACAACTTTTGATCCGGATGGACTCATGGAGCTCGTAAGCACTATTAGGAAAATAGTGGGCCCCGTCATGCTTCGCGAATACCTTCAAGATTCGTCTCACCCTGGCAAGATAACTCACCGCTCGACAGGATCTCGACCTGGGAAAAAGGCGACCGTAAAATTAAAAAAACGAAAAAGAGGGGTGTAAGACAAGGACCCCCCTGGAGGTCAACCATCCTAGTACTACTTTTACCCAAGCAAGCTTAACTTCGGAGTTCTGACAGGGTCCGGTGCATTAATGCTAGTACAATTGCACCTGTCATGTTACGCATTACAAATGTATTTGAAGTAAAGCCTTTCCTCTTCTCAAGAAATGTACATGGATTTCTCTTTCTGATTTTTGACGACCCGTCGCGCAATTAACGTGATCTTGCTTGGAAATGAACAAGTGAGCAAAAAGAAACGATTCTCGGAAAACCTCGAAATTCCCGCGTTTACGAGCACACCTTTTGATCCAGATGTACTCACGGGGCCCGTAAGTAATTTTCGGAAAGCCGTGGGCCTCGTCATGCTTCGCGAATACCTTCGTTAATCGCCTCGCCCCGACAAGATAACTCACCACTCGACAGGATCTTCCCCCGGCAAAAAGGCGATCGTTAAATAAAAAAAAAATGAAAAAGAGGGGTTCGACACGAGGACTTCCCTGGAGGTCGCCCATCCTAGTACTACTCTCGCCCAGGCACGTTTAACTTCGGACTTCTAATGGGATCCAGTGAATTAGTGCTGGTATGATCGCACCCGTCAAGTTACGCATTGCAAATGTATTTGAAGCAAAGTCTTTCCTCTACTCAAGAAATATATATGGACTTCTCTTTCCGGTTTTTAATGACCCGTCGCGCAATTAACGGGATATAACTTGGAAATGAACAAGGGAGCAAAAAGATACGTTTCTCGGAAAACCTCGAAATTCCTGCGTTTAAGAGCACAACTTTTGATCCGAATGGACACACGAGGCCCGTAAGCACTTTTCGGAAAGCCGTGGGCCCCGTCATGCTTCGTGAATTCCTTTGTGATTCATCTCGCCCTGGCAAGATAACTTACTGCACGATAGGATCTTGACCTGGTAAAAGGGCGATCGGTAAATAAAAAAAAAATGAAAAAGAGGGGTACAACGACAGGACTTCCCTGGAGGTCACCCATCCTAGTATTACTCTCACCTAGGCATGCTTAACTTTGGAGTTCTTATGGGATCCGGTGCATTAGTGCTGGTACGATCGCGCCAGTCATGTTACGCATTGCAAATGTATGTAAAGTAAGGCCCTTTCTCTTTTCAAGAAATGTATAGGGACTTCTCTTTTCTGTTTTTGACGACCCGTTGCGCAATTAACGAGATATAACTTGGAAATGAACAAGGGAGCAAAAAGATACGTTTCTCGGAAAACCTCGAAATTCCTGCGTTTAAGAGCACAACTTTTGATCCGGATGGACACACGAGGCCCGTAAGCACTTTTCGGAAAGCCGTGGGCCCCGTCATGCTTCGCGAATGCCTTCGAGATTTGTCTCGTCCTAGCAAGATAACTCACTACTCGATAGGATCTCGACTCGGCAAAAAGGCGATCGTTAGATTAAAAAAACACGAAAAAGAGGGGTGCAACACGAGGACTTCCCTGGAGGTCTTCCATCCTAGTATTACTCTCGCCCAGGCACGCTTAACTTCGGAGTTCTGATGGGATTCGGTGCGTTAGTGCTGCTATGATTGCACCCGTCATGTTACGCATTGCAATTGTATTTGAAGCAAAGCCCTTTCTCATCTCAAGAAATGTATTGGAACTTCTCTTTTTGGTTTTTGAAGACCCGTTGCGCAATTAATGGGATATTGCTTAGAACCGAACAAATGAGCAAAAAGAAATGTTTCTCGAAAAATCTCAAAATTCCCGCATTTACGAGCATAACTTTTAATCCAAATGGACTCACGGGACCCGTAAGCAATTCTCGGAAATCCATAGGCCTCATCATGCTTCGCGAATACCTTCGTGATTCATCTCCCCCCGGCAAGACAACTCACCGCTCAACAGGAACTCGACTTGGCAAAAAGGCAATCGTTAAACAAAAAAAATAACGAAAAAGAGGGATGCAATACGAGGACTTCCCAGGAAGCCACCCATCCTAGTGTTACTCACGCCCAGGCACGGTTAACTTCGGAGTTCTGATGGGAACTGGTGCATTAGGGCTGGTAAGATCGCACCTGTCATGTTACGCATTGTAAATGTATTTAAAGCAAAGCCCTTCCTCTTTTAAAGAAATGTATGGGGACTTCTCTTTCTAGTTTTTGACGACCCGTCGCGCAATTAACGGGATATTGCTTGGAAATGAACAAGTGACCAAAAAGAAACGTTTCTCGGAAAAGCTCGAAATTCCTGCATTTACGAGCACAACTTTTGATCCGGATGGACTCACGGGGCCAGTAAGAACTTTTCAAAAAGTCGTGGGCCCCGTCATGCTTCGCGAATACCTTCGTGATTCGTCACACCTCGCCATGATAACTCACCGCTAGACAGGATATCGACCCGGCAAAAAGGTGATCGTCAAATAAAAAAAATGAAAAAGAGGGGTGCAACACGAGGAGTTCCCTAGAGGTCACCCATCCTAGTACTACTCTCTCCCAACCACGCTTAATTTCGGAGTTCTGATGGGATATGTTGCATTAGTGCTGGTATGATCACACTCGTCATATTATGCATTGCAAATGTATATGAAGCAAAGCCCATCCTCTTCTTAAGAAATGTATAGGCACTTCTCTTTATAGTTTTTGACGACCCGTCACGCAATTAATAGGATATTGCATAGAAACGAACAAGTGACCAAAAAGAAACGTTTCTAGGAAAAGTTCGAAATTCCCGCGTTTATGAGCAAAACTTTTGATCCGGATGGACTCATGGGGCCAATAAGCACTTTTCAGAATGCCGTGGGCCCCGTCATTCTTCACAAATACCTTCGTGATTTGTCTCACCCCGGCAAGATAACTCATCGCTCGATAGGATTTTGACCCGACAAAAAGGTGATCGTTAAATAAAAAAAGAAAAAGAAAAAGAGGGGTGCAACACGAGGACTTCCCTGGAGGTCACCTATCCTTGCACTACTCTCTCCCAACCACGGTTAACTTCGGTGTTCTGATGAGATCTGGTGCATTAGTGCTGGTATGATCGCACCCGTCATGTTACGCAATGCAAATGTATTTGAAGCAATGCCCATCCTCTTCTTAAGTAATGTATAGGGACTCCTCTATCTGGTTTTTGATGACCCGTCGAGCAATTAACGGGATATTGCTTGGAAACGAACAAATGAGCAAAAAGAAACGTTTCTCGGAAAACCTCGAAATTCCCGCATTTACGAGCACAACTTTTGGTCTGGATGGACTCACGAGGCCCGTATGCACTTTTCGTAAAGCCGTGGGCCCCGTCATGCTTCGCGAATACCTTTGTGATTCGTCTCGCCTCGGCAAGATAACTCACCACTGAATAGGATCTCGACCAGGCAAAAAGGTGATCGTTAAACAAAAAAAAAATGAAAAAGAGGGGTGCAACACGAGGACATCCCAAGAGGTCACCCATCCTAGTACTACTCTTGCCCAAGCACACTTAACTTCGGAGTTCTGATTGGATCCGGTGCATTAGTGCCGGTATGATCGTACCCGTTATGTTATGCATTGCAAATGTATTTGAAGCAAAGTCCTTCCTCTTCTCAAGAAATGTATGGGGACTTTTCTTTCCGGTTTTTTACGACCCGTCACGCAATTAATGGGATATTGCATGGAAACAAACATGTGAGGAAAATGAAATGTTTCTTGGAAATCCTCGAAATTCCTGCGTTTACGAGCACACCTTTTGATCTGGATGGACTCACGGGGCCCGTATACATTTTTTGGAAAGCCATGGACCCTATCATGCTTCGCGAGTACGTTCGTGATTCGTCTCACCCCAGCAGGATAACTCACCGCTGGACAGGATCTCGACCCGGCAACAAGGCGATTGTTAAATAATAAAAAAATGAAAAAGAGATGTGCAACACGAGGACTTCCATGGAGCTCAACCTTCCTGGTACTACCTTCGCCCAAGCACACTTAACTTGGGAGTTCTGATGGGATCCGATATATTAGTGTTGGTATGATCGCACCCGTCATGTTACGCATTGCAAATGTACTTGAAGCAAAGCTCTTCCTCTTCTCAAGAAATGTATAGGGACATCTCCTTTCGGTTTTTGACAACCCGTCGCGCAATTAACGAGTTATTGGTTGGAAACGAACAAGTTAGCAAAAAGAAATGTTTGTCGGAAAACCTCGAAATTCCCGCGTTTACGAGCACAACATTTGATTCAGATGGACCTACGGGGCCCGTAAGCACTTTTCGGAAAGCCATGGGCCCCGTCATGCTTCGCGAATACCTTCATGTTTCGTGTCGCCCTGGCAAGATAACTCACTGCTCTACAGGTTATTGACCTAGCAAAAAGGCGATTGTTAAACAAAAAAAATGAAAAAGAGAGAAGCAACACGAGGACTTCATAGGTGGTCGCCTATACTAGTACTACTCTCGCCCAGGCACGGTTAACTTCGGAGTTCTGATGGGATTCGGTGCATTAGGACCGGTATGATCGCACCCATCATGTTGCGCATTGCAAATGTATTTGAAGCAAAACCCTTCCTCTTCTTAAGAAATGTATAAGGACTTCTATTTCCAGTTTTTGACTACCCGTCGCGCAATTAACGAGATATTGCTTAGAAATAAACAAGTGAGCAAAAAGAAACATTTCTCGAAAAACCTCAAAATTCCCGCCTTTACGAGCACAACTATTGATCCAGATGGACTCACGGGGCCCGTAAGCACTTTTCGGAAAGCCATAGACCCCTCATGCTTCGCGAATACCTTCGTGATTCGTCTCGCCCGGCAAGATAACTCACTGCTCGACAGGATCTCAACCTGGCAAAAACACGATCGTTAAATAAAAGAAAAAACGAAAAAGAGGGATGCAACACGAGAACTTCCAAGGAGGTTGCCAATCCTAGTACTACTCTTGCCCAAGCACGCTTAACTTCGGTGTTTTGATGGGATCCGGTGTATTAGTGCTTGTATGATCGCACCCGTCGTGTTAGGCATTGCAAATGTATTTGAAGCATAGCCCTTCCTCTTCTCAAGAAATGTAAAGGGACTTCTCTTTCCGGTTTTTGACGACCCGTTGCACAATTAACCGAATATCGCTTGGAATCAAACATGTGAGCAAAGCGAAACGTTTCTCGGAAAACCTTGAAATTCTCGTGTTTGCGAGCACAACTTTTGATTAGGATGGACTCACGGGTCCCGTAATCACTTTTCAAAAAGCCATGGGCCCCGTCAAGCTTCATGAATACCTTTGTGATTTGTGTCGCCCCGGCAAGATAACTCACCGATCGACAGGATCTCAACCCGGCAAAAAAACGATCATTAAAAAAAAGAAAAAACGAAAAAGAGGGGTGCAAGACGAGGACTTCCCTGGAGGTCACCCATCCTAGTTCTATTCATGCCCAGGGACACTTAACTTCGGAGTTCTGATGGGATCCGGTGCTCTAGTGTCGGTACGATCGCACCTGTCATGTTATGCATTGCAAGTGTATTTGAAGGAAAGCCCTTCCTCTTCGCAAGAAATGTATAGGGACTTCTCTTTCCGGTTTTTAACAACTCGTCGTGCAATTAATTGGATATTGCTTAGAAACGAACAAGTGAGCAAAAAGAAACTTTTCTTTGAAAAACCTCGAAATTCCCGCGTTTACGAGCACAACTTTTGATCTGGATGGACTCACAGGGCTAGTAAGCACTTTTTAGAAAGCTGTGGGCCCCATCATGCTTCGCGAATACCTTCGTGATTCGTCTCGCCCCGGCAAGATAACTCACCGCTCGACTGCATCTCTATCCAGCAAAAAGGCGATCGTTCAATGAAAAAAAAATGAAAAAGAGGGGTGCAACATGAGGACTTCCTAGGAGGTCACCCATCCTAGTACTACTTTCGCCCAAGCACGCTTAACTTTGAAGTTCTGACGGGGTCCGTTGCATTAGTGTTGGTATGATCGCACCCGTCATGTTACACATTGCAAATGTATTTGAAGCAAAGCCATTCCTCTTGTCAAGAAATGTGTAGGGACTTCTCTTTCCGATTTTTGACAACCGTTGCGCAATTAGTGGGATGTTGCATGGAAACAAACAAGTGGGCAAAAAGAATCGTTTCTTGAAAAATCTCGAAATTCCCGCGTTTACGAGCACAACTTTTGATCCGCATGGATATCCAGGGCTCGTAAGCACTTTTCGGAAAGCCGTGGGCCCCGTCATACTTCGCGAATACCATTGTGATTCGTCTTACCCCAGCAAGATAACTCACCGCTCGACAGGATCTCAACTTTGCAAAAAGGCGATCGTTAAATAAAAAAAAAACGAAAAAGAGGGGTGCAACATGAGGATTTCCTTGGAGGTCACACATCCTAGTACTACTCTCGCTCAGGCATGCTTAACTATGGAGCTCTGAAGGGATCCGGTGCATTAGTGTTGGTACGATCGCGCCCGTCATGTTACGCATTGCAAATGTATTTGAAGCAAAGCCCTTCCTCTTCTCAAGAAATGTATAGGGACTTCTCATTCCGGTTTTTGACGACCCGTCGCGCAATTAATGGGATATTGCTTGGATACAAACAAGTGAGGAAAAAGAAACGTTTCTCGAAAAACCTTGAAATTCTCGCGTTTACGAGCATATCTTTTGATCCGGATGTACTCACGGGGCCTGTAAGCAATTTTCGGAAAGCCGTGGGCCCCGTCATACTTCACGAATACCTTCGTGATTCGTGTCACCCCGGCAAGATAACTCACTACTCGACAGGATCTCGACCCGGCAAAAGGGCAATTGTTCAATAAAAAAAAACGAAAAAGAGGGGTGCAGAACGGGACATCCCTGGTGGTCACCTATCCTAGTACTACTCTCACCCAGGCACGCTTAACTTCGAAGTTCTGATGGGATTCGGTGCATTAATGCTGGTACGATCGCACCCAACATGTTACGTATTGCAAATGTATTTGAAGCAAAAAAGTTCTTCTTCTCAAGAAATGTATAGGGAAATCTTTTTCCTATTTTTGACGACCCGTTGAGCAATTAACGGGAAAATACTTGGAAATGAACAAGTGAGCAAAAAGAAACATTTCTCGAAAAACCTTGAAATTCCCACGTTAACGAGCACAACTCATGATCCGAATGGACACAAGGGGCCCGGATGCACATTTCGGAAAGCCGTGGGCCCCGTCATGATTCGTGAATTCCTTTGCAATTCGTTTTGCCTTGGCAAGATAACTCACTGCTCGACAGGATCTCGACCCGGCAAAAAGGCGATCGTTAAATAAAGAAAAACGAAAAAGATGGGTACAACGTGAGGACTTCCCTGGAAGTCACCCATCCTAGTACTACTCTCTGCCAGGCACACTTAACTTCAGAGATCTTACGGGATCCGATGCATTAGTGCTGATACGATCGCACTAGTCATATTACGCAATGCAAATGTATTTGAAGCAATGCCTTTCCTCTTCTCATGAAATGGATAGGGACTTCTCTTTTCAGTTTTTGACGACCGTTGCGCAATTAATGTGATATTGCTTAGAAATAAACAAGTGAACAAAAAGAAATTCCAGCGTTTACGAGCACACCTTTTGATCTGGATGCACTCACAGGGCTCGTAAGCACTTTTCGAAAAGCCGTGGCCCCCGTCATGCTTCGCGAATACCTTCATGATTTGTCTCGCCCTGGCAAGATAGCTCACCGCTCGACAGGATCTTGACCCGGCAAAAAGGAAATTGTTAGATAAAAAAAACACGAAAAAAAGGGGTGTAACACGAGGACTTCCCTGGAGGTCTCCCATCCTAGTACTACTCTTGCCCAGGCATGCTTAACTTCGGAGTTCTGATGGGATCCGGTGCATTAGTGCAGGTATTATCGCACCCGTCATGTTACGCATTACAAATGTATTTGAAGCAAAGCCCTTCCTCTTCTTATGAAATGTGTAGGGACTTCTCTTTTGCGGTTTTTGATGAACCGTCGCGCAATTAACAAGATATTGCTTGGAGACGAACAAGTGAGCAAAAAGAAACGTTTCTCGGAGAACCTAGAAATGCAACACGAGGACTTCCTAGGAGGTCACCCATCCTAGTACCACTCTCGCCCAAGCACGCTTAACTTCGGAGTTCTGACGGGATCCGGTGCATTAGTGCCGGTACGATTGCACTCGTCATGTTACACATTGCAATTGTAGTTGAAGTAAAACCCTTCCTCTTCTCAAGAAATGTATTGGAACTTCTCTTTTTGGTTTTTGACGACCCTTCGCGCAACTAATGGGATATTGCTTGGAAACGAAGAAGTGAGCAAAAAGAAACGTTTCTCGGAAAATCTCGAAATTCTAATGTTTACGAGTACAACTTTTGATCTGAATGGACTCACGGGGCTCGTAAGCACTGTTAGGAAAGCAGTGGGCCCCGTCATGCTTTGCGAATACCTTCATGATTCGTCTCGCCCCGGCAAGATAACTCACCGCTCGACAGGATCTCGACCCGGCAAAAAGGCGATCGTAAAATAAAAAAAAATGAAAAAGAGGGGTGCAAGACAAGGACTTCCCTAGAGGTCACCCATCCTAGTACTACTCTTGCCTAGGCACGCTTAACTTCGGAGTTTTGATGGGGTCCGGTGCATTAATGCTAATACAATTACACCTGTCATGTTACGCATTACAAATGTATTTGAAGTAAAGCCCTTCCTCTTCTCAAGAAATGTATAGGGACTTCTCCTTCTGATTTTTGACGACCCGTCGCGCAATTAACATGATATTACTTGGAAATGAACAAGTGAGTAAAAAGAAACGATTCTTGGAAAACCTCGAAATTCCCGCGTTTACAAGCACACCTTTTCATCTGGATGTACTCACGGGGCCCGTAAGCACTTTTCGGAAAGCCGTGGGCCCCGTCATGCTTCGCGAATACCTTCATTAATCGTTTCGCCCCAGCAAAATAACTCACCGCTCGACAAGATCTTCCCCCAGCAAAAAGGCGATTGTTAAATAAAAAAAAAGAAAAAAAGAGGGACGTGACACGAGGACTTTCTTGGATGTCACCCATTTTAGTACTACTCTCACCCAGGCACGTTTAACTTCGGACTTCTAATGGGATCCGGTGAATTAGTTCTGGTATGATAGCACCCGTCATGTTACACATTGCAAATGTATTTGAAGCAAAGCCTTTCCTCTACTCAAGAAATATATAGGGACTTCTCTTTCCGGTTTTTAATGATCTGTCGTGCAATTAACTGGATATTGCTTGGAAACGAACAAGTGAACAAAAAAAAAGGTTTCTCGGAAAACCTCGAAATTCCTGCATTTACGAGCACAACTTATGATCTGGATGGACACACGAGGCCCGTAAGGACTTTACAGAAAGCCGTGGGCCCCGTCATGCTTCGTGAATTCCTTCGTGATTCGTCTCGCCCCGGCAAGATAACTCACCGCTCGATCGGATCTCGACCTGGCAAAAAGGCGATTGTTGAATAAAAAAAAGAACGAAAAAGAGAGGTACAATGAGAGGACTTCCATGGAGGTCACCCATCCTAGTATTACTCTTGCTCAAGCACGCTTAACTTCGGAGTTCTTATAGGATCCGGTGCATTAGTGCTGGTATGATCGCGTCAGTCATGTTACGCATTGCAAATGTATGTGAAGCAAAGCCCTTCCTCTTCTCAAGAAATGTATAGGGACTTCTCTTTTCAGTTTTTGACGACCCGTCGCGCAATTAACGTGATATTGCCTAGAAACGAACAAGTGAACAAATAGAAACGTTTCTTGGAAAACCTCGAAATTCCCACATTTACGAGCACACCTTTTGATCCAGATGTACTCTCTGGGCTCATAAGCACTTTTCGGAAAGCCGTGGGCCCCGTCATGCTTCGCTAAAACCTTCATGATTCGTCTCGTCCCAGCAAGATAACTCACTGCTTGATAGGATCTCGACCTGGCAAAAAGGCAATCGTTAGACAAAAAAAACACGAAAAAGAGGGGTGCAACACGAGGACTTCCCTGGAGGTCTCCCATCTTAGTACTACTCTTCCTGGGCACGCTTAAATTCGGAGTTTTGATGGGATCCGGTGCATTAGTGCTGCTATGATCGCACCCGTCATGTTACGCATTGCAAATGTATTTGACGCAAAGCCCTTCCTCTTCTTATGAAATGTATAGGGATTTCTCTTTATGGTTTTTGACAAACCGTCGCTTAATTAACGAGATATTGCTTGGAGACGAACAAGTGAGCAAAAAGAAACGTTTCTCGGAAAACCTCGAAATGCAACACGAGGACTTCCCAAGAGGACACCCATCCTAGTATCACTCTCGCCCAAGCATGCTTAATTTCGGAGTTCTGATGGGATCCAGTGCATTAGTGCTGGTATGATCGCACCCGTCATGTTACGCATTGCAATTGTATTTGAAGCAAAGCCCTTCGTCTTCTCAAGAAATGTACCAGGACGTCTCTTTCCGGTTTTTGACGACTCGTCGTGCAACTAACGAGATATTACTTGGAAATGAAGAAGTGAGCAAAAAGAAATGTTTCTTGGAAAACCTCGAAATTCCCACGTTTATGAGCACAACTTTTGATCCGGATGGACTCACAGGGCTCTAAAGCACTTTTCGGAAAGCAGTGGGCCCCATCATGCTTCGTAAATGCCTTCATGATTCGTCTCGCATAGGCAAGATAACTCACTGCTTGACAGGATCTTGACCCGGTAAAAAGACGATCGTTAAAGAAAAAAAAACGAAAAAGAGGGGTGCAACACGAGGGTTTCCCTTGAGGTCACCAATCCTAGTATTACTCTCGCCCAGGCACGCTTAACTTCAAAGTTCTGACGGGGTCCGGTGCATTAGTGTTGGTATGATTGCACCCGTCATGTTACGCATTGCAAATATATTTGAAGCAAAGCCCTTCCTCTTCTCAAGAAATGTACAGGGACTTCTCTTTCCAGTTTTTGACGGCCCGTTGCGCAATTAATGTGATATTACTTGGAAACGAACAAGTGAGCAAAAAGAAACGTTTCTCGGAAAATCTCGAAATTCCCGCGTTTACGAGCACACCTTTTGGTCCAAATGTACTCACGTGGCCCGTAAGCACTTTTCGGAAAGCTGTGGGCCCCGTCATGCCTCGCGAATACCTTCGTGATTCGCCTTGCCACTGCAAGATAAGCCACCGCTCGGCAGGATCTCGACTCGGCAAAAAGGCGATCGTTAAATAAATAAAAGGAAAAAGAGGAGTGCAACACGAGGACTTCCCAGGAGGTCACCCATCCTAATACATCTATCGCCCAACCACGCTTAATTTCGGAGTTCCGATGGGATTCGGTGCCTTAGTTCCGGTATGATCGCACCCGTCATGTTATGCATGGCAAATGTATTTGACGCAAAGCCCTTCCTCTTCTGAAGAAATGTATAGGGACATCTCTTTCTGGTTTTTGACGACCCGTAGCGCAATTAATGGGATATTGCTTGGAAATGAACAAGTGAACGAAAAAAAACGTTTCTCAAAAAACCTCGAAATTCCCGCGTTTACGAGAAGAACTTTTGATCCAGATGGACTGACGGGGCTCGTAAGCACTTTTCGAAAAGCCGTGGGCCCCATCATGCTTCTCAAATACCTTCGTGATTTATCTCGCCCTGGCAAGATTACTCACCACTCGACAGGATCTTGACCCGACAAAAAGGCGATAATTAAATAAAATAAAAACGGAAAAAAGGGGCGCAACATGAGGACCTCCCTGGAGGTCACCCATCCTAGTATTACTTTCACCCAGGCACGCTTAACTTCGGAGTTCTGATGGAATTCGGTGCATTAGTGCTAGTATGATCGCAGCCATCAGGTTACGCATTGCAAATGTATTTGAAGCAAAGCCTTTCCTCTACTCAAGAAATGTATAGGGACTTCTCTTTCCGGTTTTTAACCGCCCGTCGCGCAATTAACGGGATGTTGCTTGGAAACGAACAAGTGAGGAAAAAGAATCGTTTCACGGAAAACCTCGCAATTTCCGTGTTTAGGAGCACAACTTTTGATCCGGATGGACTCACAGGGCCCGTAACCACTTTTCGGAAAGCCGAGGGCCCCGTCATGCTTCGCGAATTCCTTTGTTATTCATCTCGCCCCGGTAAGATAACTCACCGCTCGATAGGATCTCGACCTAGCAAAAACGCGATCGTTAAATAATAAAAAAACGAAAAAGAGGGATGGAACACGAGGACTTCCAAGGAGGTCACCCATCCTAGTAGTACTCTCGCCTAACAACGCTTAACTTCGGTGTTCTGATGGGATCCGGTGCATTAGGGTTGGTTAGATCGCACCCGTCATGTTACGCATTGCAAATGTATTTGAAGCAAAGCCCATCCTCTTCTAAAGAAAAGCATAGGGACTTCTCTTACCTATTTTTGAAGACTCGTTGCGTAATTAACGGGATATTGCTTGGAAACGAACAAGTGAGCAAAAAGAAACATTTCTCGAAAAACCTCAAAATTCCCGCGTTTACGTGCATAACTTTTAATCCGGATGGACTCACAGGGCTTGTAACCAATTCTCGGAAATCCATAGGCCCCGTCATGCTTCGCGAATACCTTCGAGATTCATCTCGCCCCGGCAAGACAACTCACCGCTCAATAGAAACTCGACTTGGCAAAAAGGCGATCGTTAAGCAAAAAAAATGACGAAAAAGAGGGGTACAACACGAGGACTTCCCAGGAGGCCACCCATCCTAGTACTACTCACGCCCAGGCATGGTAAACTTTGCAGTTCTAATGGGAACCGGTGCATTAGGGCTGGTAAGATCATACCTGTCATGTTACGCATTGCAAATGTATCTGAAGCAATGCCCTTCCTCTTCTCAAGAAATGTATAGGGATTTCTCTTTACGGTTTTTGACGACCCGTCGCGCAATTAAATGAACAAGTGACCAAAAAGAAACGTTTCTTGGAAAAGCTCAAAATTCCCGCGTTTACGAGCATAGCTTTTGATCTGGATGGACTCACGGGGCCAGTAAGAACTTTTCAGAAAGCCGTGGGCCCTGTCATGCTTTGTAAATACCTTCGTGATTCGTCACGCCTTGGCAAGATAACTCACTGCTCGACAGGATATCAACCCGGCAAAAAGGCGATTTTTAAATTAAAAAAAAACGAAAAGGAGGGGTCCTACACGAGGAGTTCCCTAGAGGTCACCCATCCTAGTACTACTCTCTCCCAACCACGCTTAACTTCGGAGTTCTGATGGGAACTGCTGCATTAGTGCTGGTATGATCGCACCGGTCATATTATGCATTGCAAATGTATTTGAAGCAAAGCCCATCCTCTTCTTAAGAAATGTATAGGGACCTCTCTTTTCAGTTTTTGGCAACTCGTCGCACAATTACGGGATATTGCATGGAAACAAACAAATGACCAAAAAGAAATGTTTCTCGAAAAAGTTCAAAATTCCCGCGTTTACGAGCACAACTTTTGATCCGGATGGACTCACAGGGCCAGTAAGCACTTTTCAAAAAGCCGTGGGCCTCGTCATGCTTTGTGAATACCTTCGTGATTTGTCTCGCCCCGGCAAGATTACTCACCGCTCGATAGGATCTCGACCTGACAAAATGGCAATCGTTAAATAAAAAAACGAAAAAGAGAGGTGCAACACGAGGACTTCCATGAAGGTCACCCATCTTTGTACTACTCTCTCCCAACCACGCTTAACTTCGGAGCTCTGATGGGATTTGGTGCATTAGTTCTGGTATGATCGCGCCCATCATGTTACGCAATGCAAATGTAATTGAAGCAAAGCCCATCCTCTTCTCAAGTAATGTATAGAGACTTCTCTATCTGGTTTTTGACGACCCGTCGCGCAATTAACGAGACATTACTTGGAAACGAACAAGTGAGCAAAAAGAAACGTTTCTCGGAAAAACTCGAAATTCCCGCGTTTACGAGCACAACTTTTGGTCTGAATGGACTCACAAGGCCCGTAAGCACTTTTCGTAAAGCCGTGGGCCCCGTCATGCTTCGCGAATACTTTCTTTATTCGTCTCGCCCTAGCAAGATAACTCACCGTTGAACAGGATCTTGACCAGGCAAAAAGGTGATCGTTAAACAAAAAAAATGAAAAAGAGGGGTGCAACACAAGGACATCCCAGGAGGTCACCCATCCTAGTACTACTCTCGCCCAAGCACACTTAACTTCAGAGTTTTGATTGGATCCGATGCATTAGTGCTGGTATGATCGCACCCGTCATGTTACGCATTGCAAATGTATTTGAAGCAAAGCCCTTCCTCTTCTCAAGAAATGCATAGGGACTTTTTTTCCGGTTTTTTACGACCCGTCGCGCAATTGACGGGATATTGCATGGAAACGAACATGCGAGGAAAGTGAAACGTTTCTCAGAAATCCTCGAAATTCCTGCGTTTAAGAGCACACCTTTTGATCCGGAAGGACTTACGGGGCCCGTATACACTTTTTGGAAAGCCATGGGCCCCGTCATGCTTCGCAAATACCTTCGTGATTCGTCTCGCCCCGGCAAGATAACTCATCGCTCAACAGGATCTCGATCCGGCAAAAAGGCGATTGTTAAATAACAAAAAAATGAAAAAGAGGTGTGCAACACAAGGACTTCCCTGGATGTCAACCTTCCTAGTACTACCCTCACCCAGGCACACTTAACTTCGGAGTTTTGATGGGATCCGGTATATTAGTGCTGGTAAGATCGCACCCGTCATGTTACGCATTGCAAATGTACTTGAAGCAAAACTCTTCCACTTCTCAAGAAATGTATAGGGACTTCTCTTTTTGGTTTTTTGACAACCCATCACGCAATTAACGGGTTATTGGTTGGAAACGAACAAGTCAGCAAAAAGAAACGTTTCTCGAAAAACCTCGAAATTCCCGCGTTTACGGGCACAACATTTGATCAGGATGGACTCACGGGGCCCGTAAGCACTTTTCGAAAAGCCGTGGGCCCCGTCATGCTTCGCGAATACCTTCGTGTTTCATGTCGCCCTAGCAAGATAACTTACCGCTCTACAGGATGTCGACCCGGCAAAAAGGCGATTGCTAAACAAAAAAAAAACTGAAAAAGAGTGGAGCAACACGAGGACTTCCTAAGTGGTCGCCCATACTAGTACTACTCTCGCCCAGGCACGGTTAACTTCGGAGTTCTGATGTCGACCGGTATGATCGCACCCGTCAAGTTACGCATTGCAAATGTATTTGAAGCAAAACCCTTCCTGTTCTCAAGAAATGTATAGGGACTTCTATTTCCAGTTTTTGATGATGCGTCGCGCAATTAACAGGATATTGCTTGGAAATGAACAAGTGAGCAAAAAGAAACATTTCTCGAAAAACCTCAAAATTCCCGCGTTTACGAGCACAACTTTTGATTCGGATGGACTCACGGGGCCCGTAAGCACTTTTCGGAAAGCCGTGGACCCCTCATGCTTCATAAATACCTACGTGATTCGTCTCGCCCCGACAAGATACCTCACCGCTCGATAGGATTTGAACCCGGCAAAAAAACGATCGTTAAATAAAAGAAAAAACGAAAAAGAGGGGTGCAACACGAGGACTTCCCAGGAGGTTACCAATTCTAGTACTACTCTCACCCAAGCACGCTTAACTTCGGTGTTCTGATGGGATCCGGTGCATTAGTGCTTGTATGATCGCACCCGTCGTGTTATGCATTGCAAATGTATTTGAAGCAAAGCCCTTCCTCTTCTCAAGAAATGTAAAGGGACTTCTCTTTTCGGTTTTTGATGACCCATCGCGCAATTAACGGGATATTGCTTGGAATCGAACAAGTGAGCAAAATGAAACATTTCTCGAAAAACCTCGAAATTCCCGCGTTTATGAGCATAACTTTTGATCTGGATGGACTCACGGGTCCCGTAATCACTTTTTGGAAAGCCGTGGGCCCTTCAAGCTTCGTGATTACCTTTGTGATTCGTATCACCCCGGCAAGATAACTCACCAATCGACAGGATCTCAACCCGGCAAAAAAGCGATCTTTAAAAAAAAAATGAAAAAGACGGGTGCAAGATGAGGACTTCCCTGGAGGTCACCAATCCTAGTTCTATTCACGCTTAGGGATGCTTAACTTTGGAGTTCTTATGGGATCCGATGCTCTAGCGCCGGTACAATCGCACCCGTCATGTTACGCATTGCAAGTGTATTTAAAGGAAAGCCCTTCCTCTTCGCAAGAAATGTATAACGACTTCTCTTTCCGATTTTTAACAACTTGTCGTGCAATTAATTGGATATTGCTTAGAAACGAACAAGTGAGCAAAAAGAAATGTTTCTCTGAAAAACCTCGAAATTCCTGCATTTACGAGCACAACTTTTGATCCGGATGGACTCACAGGGCCCGTAAGCACTTTTCCAAAAGCCGTGGGCCTCGTCATGCTTCGCGAATACCTTCGTGATTCGTCATGCCTCGGCAAGATAACTCACCGCTCGATAGCATCTCTACCCGGCAAAAAGGCGATCGTTAAATAAAAAAAACGAAAAAGAGGGGTGCAACAAGAGGATTTCCCAGGAGGTCGCCCATTCTACTCTCGCCCAAGCACAGTTAAGTTTAGAGTTCTGATGGGATCCTGTGCATTACTGTTAGTATGATCACACCCGTCATGTTACGCATTGCAAATGTATTTGAAGCAAAGCCATTCCTCTTATCAAGAAATGTATAGGGACTTCTCTTTCCGGTTTTTGACGACCGTCGCGCAATTAACGGGATGTTGCATGGAAACAAACAAGTGGGCAAAAAGAAACGTTTATCGAAAAACCTCGAAATTCCCGCGTTTACGAGTACAACTTTTGATCCGGATGGACTCATGGGGCCCGTAAGCACTTTTCCAAAAGCCGTGGGCCCCGTCATTCTTCGCAAATACCTTTGTGATTCGTCACGCCCCGGCAGGATAACTCACCTCTCGACAGCATCTCTACCCGGCAAAAAGGCGATCGTTAAATAAAAAGAATGAAAAAGAGGGGTGCAACACGATGACTTCCCAGGAGGTCACCCATCCTAGTACTACTCTTGCCCAAGCACAGTTAAGTTCGGAGTTCTGATGGGATCCGGTGCATTAATGTTAGTATGATTGCACCCATCATGTTACGCATTGCAAATGTATTTGAAGCAAATCCATTCCTCTTGTCAAGAAATGTATAGGGACTTCTCTTTCCGGTTTTTGACAACCGTTGTGCAATTAACGGGATGTTGCATGGAAACAAACAAGTGGGCGAAAAGAAACGTTTATCGAAAAACCTAGAAATTCCTGCGTTTACGAGCACAACTTTTGATCCGCATGGACATATGGGGCCCGTAAGCACTTTTCGGAAAGCCATGGGCCCCGTCATGCTTCGCAAATACCTTCGTGATTCGTCTCGCCCTGGCAATATAACTCACCGCTTGACAGGATGTCGACCCAACAAAAAGGTGACCATTAGAAAAAAGAAAAAAACAAAAAAGAGGGGTGTAACACGATGACTTTCCTGCAGGTCACTCATCCTAGTTCTACTCACGCCCAGGCATACTTAACTTCGGACTTCTGATGGGATCCAGTGCTTTTGTGCTTGTACGATCGCGCCCGTCATGTTACGCATTGCAAATGTATTTGAAGGAAATCACTTCCTGTTCTCAAGAAATGTATAGGGACTTCTCTTTCCGGCTTTTAGTGACCAGTCGTGCATTTAATTGGATATTGCTTGGAAACGAACAAGTGAGCAAAAAGAAACGTTTCTCGGAAAACCTCGAAATTCCCGCGTTTACAAGCCCAACTATTGGTCTAGATGGAATCACGGGGCCCGTAAGTATTTTTTGGAAAGCCATGGGCCCTGTCATGCTTCGCGAATACCTTGGTGAATCGTTTCGCCCCGGCAAGATAACTCACCGCTTAACATGATCTCGACCCAGCAAAAAGACGATCGTTAAATAAAGAAAAAACGAAAAAGAGTGGTGCAACACAAGGACTTCCTTGGAGGTCACCCATCTTAGTACTACTCTCGCCCAGGCACGCTTAACTTCGGAGTTCTGATGGGATCCGATGCATTAGTGCTGGTATGTTCGCAACCGTCATGTTACACATTGCAAATGTATTTGAAGCAAAGCCCTTCATCTTTTCAAGAAATGTATAGGGACTTCTCTTTCCGGTTTTTGACGACCTGTCCCACAATGAATGAGATATTGCTTGAAAACGAACAAGTAAGCAAAAAGAAACGTTTCTCAAAAAACCTCGAAATTCTTGCGTTTATGAGCACGACTTTTTGTCTGGATGGTCTCACGGGGCCCGTAAGCACTTTTCGTCAAGCCGTGGGCCCCGTCATGCTTCGCGAATACCTTCGTGATTCATCTCAGCCCGACAAGATAACTCACCGCTCAACAGGATCTCGACTCGGCAAAAAGTCGATCGTTAAATAAAAAAAAATGAAAAAGAGGTGTGCAACACGAGAACATCCCAGGAGGTCACCCATCCTTGTACTACTCTCGCCCAAGCACAATTAACTTCCCAATTCTGATGGGATCCAGTGCATTACTGCTAGTATAATCGCACCCGTCATGTTACACATTGCAAATGTATTTAAAGCAAAGCCTGTCCTCTTCTCAAGAAATTTATACGTACTTTTCTTTCTAGTTTTTGACGACCAGTCGCGCAATTAACGGGATATTGCTTGGAAACGAACAAGCGCGCTAAAAGAAACATTTCTCGGAAAACCTCAAAATTTCCGCGTATACGAGCACAACTTTTGATACGGATGGACTCACGGGGCCTGTAAGCACTTTTCGGAAAGCCGTGGGCCCCGTCATGCTTTGAAAATGCCTTTGTGATTCGTTTCGCACCGGCAAGATAACTCGCCGCTCCACAGGATCTCGACTCAGCAAAAAGGCGATCGTTAAATAAAAAAAAAAAAGAAAAATTGAGTGCAACACGAGGACTTCCCAGGAGGTTGCCAATCCTAGTACTACTCTTGCCCGAGCACGCTTAACTTTGGCATTGTGATGGGATCCGGTGCATTAGTGTTGATATGATCACACCCGTCATGTTACACATTGCAAATGTATTTGAAGCAAAGCCCGTCCTCTTCTCAAGAAATTTTTAGGGACTTTTCTTTCTAGTTTTTGACGACCTGTCGCGTAATTAACGGGATATTGCTTGGAAATGAACAAGTGAGCAAAAAAAAACTTTGCTCGGAAAACCTCGAAATTCCAGCGTTTACGAGCACAACTTTTGATATGGATGGATTCACGGGGGCCGTAAGCACTTTTCGGAAATTTATGGGCCCCGTCTTGCCTCGCGAATACCTTTGTGATTCGTCTCGCCCCAGCATGTTAACTCGCCGCTCGATAGGATCTCAACTTGGCAAAAAGGCGATTGTTAAATAAAAAGAAATGGAAAAGAGGTGTGCAACACGAGGACTTCCCAGGAGGTTACCTATTCTAGTACTACTATCGCCCAAGCACGCTTAACTTCGAAGTTCTGATGGTATCCAGCGCAATAGTGCCGGTATGATCGCACCCGTCATGATATGTATTGCAAATGTATTTGAAGCAAAGCCCATCCTCTTCTCAAGAAATGTATAGGGACTTCACTTTTCGGTTTTTGACGGCTAGTCACGCAATTAACGGGATATTGCTTGGAAACGAACAAGCGACCAAAAAGAAACGTTTCTCGGAAAACCTCGAAATTCCCGCATTTACGAGCACAACTTTTGATCCGGATGGACTCACGGGGCCCGTAAGGACTTTTCAGAAAGCCGTAGGCCCCGTCATGCTTTGCGAATACCTTCTTGATTTGTCTCGCACCGGCATGATAACTCACCGCTCGACTGGATCTCGACCCTGCAAAAAGGCGATCGTTAAATAAAAAAAACGAAAAAGAGGGGTGCAACCCAAGCACTTCTGAGGAGGTCACCCATCCTAGTACTACTCTCGTCTAAGCACACCTATGTTCGGAGTTCTGATGGGATTCGGAGCATTAATGCTGGTATGATCGCACCCGTCATGTTACGCATTGCAAATGTATTTGAAGCAAAGCCTTTCCTCTTCTCAAGAAATGTATAGGGACTTCTCTTTCTGGTTTTTGAAGACCATTGCACAATTCATGGGATGTTGCTTGGAAATGAACAAGTGGGCAAAAAGAAACGTTTCTCGGAAAACCTCGAAATTCCCGCGTTTATGAGTGTCGCGACCTACCTCACGAGGGCCGAATTTGGTAAGGCGGGTTTAGAGACCATTGCACAATTTATGAGTGTTCACGAAATGGTTCATATGGCATATCATAAAAAATGATTTTATTGGAGCATAAATCTTTTCATCATCCATAAGATCCATTGATCATGAATGTGGATCTTCCCTAAATCCATATCTCGCGTGACAACGGATCGATTTTATCTTTTTTTAGGAGTCGCCAATAGCCTAGGTCGGGGGTCGGCTAGAATACCCAACCGAAGCATTGGAATTTCATTTCGGTTTCTACGAAAACCAGAGATCAATGGTTCGGGGACTAGTTTACGTTAATATTTCTATTAACGTCCTTTCGGTACCGCTAAACTTAACATGGTTACTATCTAAGTTGTCATGCATTTGTTCTTTACCATTTCCATGTTTAAAATCTTAGTTCACTAGGTGATCATGCATTTTGTTTTTGTTTTTTCATTTAAAATTCTAAACTAATCCTATCTTAGTCTAGAAAAAGAAAGAAACAATCAATTGTATTGAAAGACATGTTGTAAAATAAAAACTCAAAATATTGAAAAAACGAGCCAATTCTAAGTGCGAGAAAGTAAAAACCCGCAACTCGTCGGGTGTTTATTACAACACAAATTGAAAACCCGAGAAATGATCAGGGATGAATGAATTGAGTACAAATTGAAACCGGATCGGACATCGGTTTATCGCCATCATCAAATGAATACAAATGGAGACCGGATTGGACATCGGTCAATTGCTTTGGTTTTTTATCATTTCGGATTATCCTCCCATGGACCGCCTCTCGGGTATTGGTGTTTACATTCACAACAAACAATGCACAAAGGAACAACCAAAGAAAAACAATGGTGCAAAAAATTCACTAATCAAACACGGGTCTCGGGATCGGCCTTTGTTTTTCATGCATTTTTGATTCACCACCCACCTAATCATCTAAGATTATTTGATTAATAGTTAACGATAATGAGCTATCATTTGTATTCACAAAACGGCAACTCATATCAATTAACCCCCTAAAGTCGAGTTCTAAATGATCATAATAGATTACCCACCGAACATGCATCGGGCCTAACATTCATCTAACAAACACATGCATAATAATGAAATAAGCATGCAATTAGGTCCATGGGCCTTATTTCGAAGCCAATCAAACAATGAGAAGTGGGCTTCATAAGGAGACCACTTATTCAGTTTTTATCTAATTCGGATTGCTTCTATTCATATGTGATTAACTACCCTAATGACGTCCAAATGAAATGATTCAGGTGTCATTAGAAATCTCATGACATGAGGATCAAAAGTCAAGAAGAACATTTTTTCTAAATCCTCACCGATTTTCCCGAAAATGACAAATTTACACTCGGTGACAGATTGGACCCGACTCTGTTATGGATTTCAAAATAATGGTGGGAAAAATAACAAATCTCATCAAAACCACATGAAAATTTTTGTGCAGTTAGGATTCTCCGTGTGTAACAATTTTGATGTTTTAAGTTTTTGCTAAAAAGTCCTCCAAATTTTTCTAAAATTTGGTTTTTACGAAGGACTCAATTGCAAATCACACTTCAACCCAAGAAGGCCTTATATGAAATTTTAAGCAAATTGACCCTCCAAAAATTGCTATTAGGCCCTCAGAATTTCCAATCAACATAATGAGACCCCAATGAGTAACTTTGTAGTTTTGATTTTTTGCAAAAAAGGACTTTAACTTTATCAAATTCGGAAAAACATCTTCTGAACTCTAAAAGAATGAAAATCAGATCTAGACACAGATATTGATCAGATTGTGAAAATTCCTTTTGAAAACTTAAATTACCTCCGATTTTGATGAAATTAGTATCAATAGAAAGATCTTGATCTCAGTGTGAACTTTTGTGAAGAAAACTTTTTCATATTTCGAACACACGAATTTATGAAAATCGAAGAACACACAAAGGTCAATCAGAAACCAGTCTGTCACCCGATTCATGCCTAGATGACGTTGCAGATCGTACCATACTAACATGCTTGGAATTTTATGAAAATTTTATGATGAACAGATTAAGATGTCATATACAACTTTTATGAAGAAAGTTTTTTTCAAAAAATGATCATAGAAAATCATAAAAATAACGGAACAGCACAACATCAGTTAGAACATCATCAGAACAGACTTCAACATCATATTCTAGATTCTGATCCTAACTTCCGAAATAGTTTTGACATAGCAAATCAAGTTTGATTAAGGCATATGATATATCAAATCGAAGCTTAAGATGTGTTTTACGATTCTCTAGTTCATCACTTTGCAAGATTTCGACATTAACGAGCTGAAATCGGCATCTCAAACATACAGGTTTTTCAGGATACGAATTTATAGAATCGCCTTCAAGTGAACTTACCTTGTTTAATGAAGCTCCAACGCACAATCGAGTGATCCGGCCTCCGTGTTCAGATCAAGGACAATACGGAGAAATCTCGGAAAGCTCGGCCAACCTATGATAATAGATTGCGCAAACTATAGTGAGAATCGATCCATTTTCGCACTAACGAACTAGTAACGAAGAATCAAATCAAAAGATGCGATTCGATGGCCATTCAATGAGATGTCGACCACCACAGCGACGTGAAGATGTTAAGGAGTGTTGCTTCAAGTTCTAGATCCCCGGAGGAAGTCGTCGATCAGCCGGTTCAGCCACTTGAACCGGCTGATCACATCATCGGCGGCAATGCCGGTGATGCTGCCGAGGAGAAGATCTGGCCGGAACTTGTTGTTCCGGCCACCGACGATGGTGGCTGATCTTGCGACCAGCCTTGGGCCACCGTGGGGGGCGCTGGTGAGGTGGTGGCTTGCCGAAAAAGTGGCCGGAAAGAGAGAGATGGCCGGTGGGAGAGAGATGCGTGAGAGAGAGAGAGAGAGAGAGAGAGAGAGAGAGAGAGAGAGAGTGTGTGTGAGTGAGTGAGTGAGGAGAGAGAAACTAGATTTGAAAATGAGAGAGTTCTAAAATTTTGGAGGGAAAAAACACTATATACTCCCCTCAACTTTGAATCCTAGCCCTTAGATTGATCCAATGGCCTAAAATGCATCCTTAATGATTAAGAATATTCCTTATGGGCTAAGGATTGGTGACATGACACTATGGATGGACATGATCAATTCTAAATGAATGGCCATGATTGATTTGCTTACCCCCTAATTAATTTGCTTAATCCTTAAGGAAGGGCATTTTGGTAATTTTCACTTAGGGGAATTTTTGTAATTTTTTATTAAGGGCATTTTTGTAATTTTTGGGCTCAAAGGGATGGGGCAAGCCTTGGTTGGTCGAAATGGATCGTCGATCACCGGATTTTCAATCGAAAAATGGCCATTCTGATCGAACCGGTTCAATTTGGATCAAACCGGGTTAAGCCGGTTAGTCCCGAATTTGGCTTGATTGAACTAGTTCAATCCTTGGTTCGTTTGTTCCAATTTTGTGCAATTTGATTCCTATCATGATTAATTGAGCCTATTAATATCGAATTCAATTAAATTGGATTGAACCAATTTGAAATTCATGCACAAATTGATCCAATTTAACTTGTTTGTCTCAATTGCTCTTGAATTTGGGTAATTGCATGGCCAAGCTAGACTAACAAATTTAATTGAAGTCCAATTAACCAAATTGAATCACAATTCATCAAATTTAATATTAGTCTAGAGTGGGTCAAGTTGAATTGTACTAATTGGACCAATTACTCTTAGATTTCTTAATCATTGGATCACTAAATTGATCAAATTGACTCAAATTCATGTGAATCTTCCAAAATTGATTTTAAATTTGGATTTGATATAAGAAATTAGGCTCATTCGTGTCTCAATTGCGCAAATCATGAAGGATCGATTCAAATCACTGATTATGGCCAAAATTGGGATTTTTGTGTTTGGCTTGGAATTACAAAATTGGTTCCAAAATTGAATATAAGATGACTTCTAGATCAAATGTCGTGAAGAAAACTAACCTAAAAAATGAATAGAAATGAAGTAATTTCATTTTTAGCCGATTTGAATCAAATTCCACAAATTGGGAAAAAGTTGATTCTAAACCGATTTTTACAAAATTTCAAATGCCAAAGGTAAATTGAATGTAAAATCAAATGATTTTTGAATTTTTGCATTTTCTGATTTTTTTTTGTCAAAGGTTTGACCAAAAGTCAAACCCTAGTTAACTTTTCACTAGGAGCTTGATTTTATGATCAAATCTTTGAATTTTTCTGAAATTTCCACTTCTAAAGTGAAATTAAACTTGAAAGGAATCTTTTTATGCAAAAAGCTCCAATTTGACTTGGGGTTGACTTTTGGTCAAAGGGTTGACCAAAAAGTCAATTCGAAAGTCAATCGTTTGACTTTTCAGGTTTTTGCATGAAATGAGTAGGAAATTATTTACAAAAGCTAGGTCAACAAACAGAATTAAAAAACGACACTCTTTGCTTAAGAAATGGGTTTCGTCGCGTTCGGAAACCATAATCTCGAATTTTCTACTTTTAATGACACGTCGGCTAAAAATTAAGTGTCAACAGTTGCCCCTCTTTGAGTGGGAGTTCAAAGAGGTTCCGCTCAAAGACCAATTGGCACCTGCAAATTTTTAGTCGACTCTACTTAGGAAATAAAAGAAACTAAAAATAATGACATTTAATCAGAGTCTTACCTGAAGCACTTACCATTGACCTTTTGGATTGTCAACTCATTCATGTGTTGTTCTCTTCTCTCTCTTACATGGTGGAATTAAGGAAGAAAAGAAAAAGAAAGAGTTTTGTAGAAAATCTATGGTTTAAGGATGACCTAGAACCGAATGACAAGGTTTAAGGATGACTAGGAACCGATGGACAAGGTTTAAGGATGACCAGGAATCGAAGGACAAGGTTTAAGGATGACCAGGAACCGAAAGACAATGTTTAAGGATGATCTAGAACCTAAGGACAAGGTTTAAGGATGACCTAGAACTGAAGGACAAGGTTTAAGGATGACCTAGAACCTAAGGACAAGGTTTAGGGATGACCTAGAACCGAAGGACAAGGTTTAAGCATGACCTAGAACCTAAGGACAAGGTTTAAGAATGACCAGGAACCGAAGGATAAGGTTTAAGGATGACCTAGAACCTAAAGACAAGGTTTAAGGATAACCTAGAACTGAAGGACAAGGTTTAAGAATGATCTAGAACCGAAGGACAAGGTTTAAGGATGACCTAAAACCTAAGGATAAGGTTTAAGGATGATCTAGAACCAAAGAATAAGGTTTAAGAATGACCTAGAACCTAAAGACAAGGTTTAAGGATGACTTAGAACCAAAGGACAAGGTTTAAGGATGACCTAGAACCTAAGAGCAAGGTTTAAGGATGACCTAGAACCGAAGGTGGGGGTATGGTTTAGGATGACCAAAAACCGAAAATGAGGAGTAAATGGGGAATATGGTTTAGGATGACCAAAAACCGAAAATAGGGAGTATGGTTTAGGATGACCAAAAACTGATCCACTGGGGAAAGATATTTTGAAAGAAGTTCCAAGATTGTTTAACAGCAAATCAAATGGAATTATTCATTTTTTTGGTAAAAGACACTGATTATCAAAATCCTTAAGAGAAAATTTTAATAAAATGATGCTTTGAATAATCATCTGAAGAGGTTAGATAAAAATGCCAAATTGGAAATAACCTAATCAAAAAGATCTTTCACACTGGCTCTCATGATGGCTTTAATTCCCATCCAATGATGTGGGGAAGCTATTCAATTCTCACTGGTGATGCCTCACGAACCTATGTCAAAGGTTTTCGGAAATGTTCACATTGAATACAAATTGATTGATCAAAAAGGTTTTTCAAAAGGACCATAATACTGGCTTGGTCATGGGCTTACACAAAGGGTATTTGCTTTGAAACCAAGAAAAGAAATATATCATCAACATCTTCAATAGGTTTACAGGTCAAGAACCTTGAAGATAAGACAAGATATGATTACTTCCACTCATTCTAGCGATAGTTTCTTTGTGAAATCTTTATGTCAACTCAAACTATCCCAATCGGAAGAGACTTCGGAGAGGGTTATAATGTTGGTTTGGGTTAGGCTCAAAAGGCTTGAAATTTTGTAAAAAGGGTTTGAAAGAGAAATGATGATTATCTTGGCATCATTACTAAATCATCCAAATTTGACATCATTTGACTCTTAAAAACCAAATTGTCTCGAGAGTCCATTTTCTTACACTATAAGAGCTTTGCTCTTTCTAAGCATCTTTTGTAATGAGAATTTTGTTTTCATCATAAGTATGTTGCTTTTTGCTTTTGCTTTTGATACATATTCTTTTTCATGGGCATCGGCCTTGCTTTTACCAGGTACACTGCTTTTTCATGCCTCTTAATATTTATCTTTTGAGCTCTTTGGACTCTCGAGACATTCTATACATATTCACCAATTTTTCCAATTCTTCTTGGTAAATCATATGCATTACCCCAATGTAGGGAGATAATCAACATTTTGGGCTTTGAAATGAACATGCTTAAGGCTCAATTTGGCTAAGCAAGGGATAACTGTGTTTGGGGTAGAGGAAAAGAATGCTCTTCTTCACTTTAGGATGTTTCGAGCTTCCATATAGATCCACCTGAAATTACCACAAGAAGGTTAATGCAAGTGAAAGTAATAAAATCTTTCTTAATCTTTTTGCTCCAAAAAATAATCATTCACAACTTCTTAACTTGCCATAATATGAGGTGATTCTTGACAGGGGTATTTTGAAAATTCTCCCTATTTGGCTCAAAGTGGCTAGCAAAAAATAAAATGAGTGTTTAGAATAGAGAAATGAAATGCCTTTTATCACTTCAATCCATATATTCAATGTGAATGAACCCTACGTCCTAAGACATGATTTTTTCGCTCAATTCTCTCGAAATGTGTATAGGGACATGTTTGATCAAAGGTTTGCCTTTTATCATCCTAGACATTTCCACTCGGCATTTTTAAGAAATCCCCATTTTTCAAAGGATCATTTGGTTAAATCTCCCATTTGTGGGGAATTTTGATGAATCAAAACATTTGAAAATCTTTTTGACTCTTCTGGGGATGTTTTTTTTTTTTAATTTCAAACTTGAAAAACATTTTAGACAGAAAAGGTCCTTACAAAAAGGATCTACTTCCTAAACTCTAGGGAGAAGACTGATTTTTGATTTTTGATTTTTTTAACTATTTCCTCGAGGTTGACTCCTTGAGGTTTGGAATAACTTCCCTGGGGAATAATTGAGCACCTATAAAATGAACAAATATGCAAAAAATGCAATGTATACATGATGCAAATGTCCTAAAGTGACTTGGATTCAATCCAAAAGTAACTCAAAGGCTTCTTATTCAAGGAAAATATTTCTTGATAGCATCAGCATTTATAGGTTTTGGCAACTCTCGGCCATCTATTTCTATAAGAATCAATGCTCCGCCGGGCAACACTTTCTTGACGACATACGGTCCTTCATAATTGGGAGAGAACTTCCCACGATCTGGAATAATGGGTAGGACTTTCCTCAAAACCAGGTCATTTACCTCAAAATGCCTGGGTCGAACCTTACGGTTGAATGACTTAGCCACTCGCTTTTGGTAGCTTTATCCATGGCATAGGGCTTTTACCCTTTTATCATTAATCATGTTAAGCTGTTCAAATCTTTGTTGAATCCATTTTGCTTCAGAAAGCTTTAATTGTAAAAGTACCCTTAATGAAGGAATTTCCACCTCCACAGGTAAAACTGCTTCCATTCCATATACTAATGAGAATGGTGTTGCCCCAGTCGAAGTGCGAATAGAAGTTCGGTAAGCCATTAACGAGTATGGCAACCGCTCGTGCCAATCTTGGTAATTCTCTGCCGTCTTGGACAGAATCTTCTTTACATTCTTATTTGCCGCCTCCACAGCTCCATTCATTTATGGGTGGTAAGGAGAAGAATTCAAGTGGCGAATGTGAAACTTATTGAGTAGCTCATCCACTACTTTGTTATTCAGGTTTGACCCATTATCTGTGATAATTGCTTCTGGAACCCCGTATCGAGCAATAATGTCTCGACGAATAAATTTTGTCACACTTCTCGCAGTGACGTGGGCATAAGAATTGGCTTCGATCCATTTAGTGAAGTAGTCGATAGCCACTAGAATAAAACGGTGTCCATTTGATGCCTTAGGATTAATTGGTCCGATAATGTCAATTCCCCATATTGAAAAAGGCCATGCTTCGAACATTTGATGCAATGTTTTTGGAGGAGCATTGATTTTGTCTCCATAAACCTAACATTGATGGCAACATCTAACATGTTGAATACAATCGGCTTCCATGGTTAGCCAGTAATAACCTAGCCTCATGATCTTTCTTGCTAGAAGATAACCGTTCATATGAGGACCACATTCTCCTTCATGTATCTCTTTCATTAATAAATTGGCCTCTTTGGTGTCTACACACTTCAATAGGACCGAATCAAAAGATCTCTTGTATAAAGCACCTCCGCTAAGAAAGAATTTGGAAGCTAACTTAGCCAAGTATTTTTGATCCGTAGCTCGACTTCCTTGGGGAAATTTTCTTTCTCGAAGATAATTCATGATGTCATAGTACCATGGTTGGCCATCGAGTTCTTCTTCTATAACCATGCAATACGCAGGCTCTTTCAAAACATCGATTTGCAAAGGATCAATATTCAGACCATCAGTTACTTGTAACATTGAGGATAATGTTGCCAAGGCATTAGCAAATTGATTATGAGATCTTAGCAAATAATCAAATGAGATCTCTTCGAATTCTTCCACCAGGTCTTTAAGATACTCATGGTAAGGAATCAGTTTCGAATCACGAGTTTGCCATTCACCTCCTATTTGGAGAATGATAAGTGCAGAATCACCATAAACTTGTAATCTCTTAACCTTTATATCGATGGCTAATTGGAGACCATAAATGCAAGCTTCATATTCTGAAATGTTATTGGTATAAGGAAATACCAACTTTGCAGCTACTAGATAATGTTGACCCACCGGGGATATCAGGACTGCTCCAATGCCAGAACCAGAGAGGTTAACAGCTCCATCAAAATACATGGTCCACTTGTCTTGTGACACCAAACGGATTCTTTCATTAATTTCATCCCAGTCGTCTGACTTTAAGGGACTTTCAGCTAACATGTCAGCTATGGCTCGCCCTTTGACAGACTTCTGAGACATACTCTGGACATCAAATTTGGAGAGCAATATTTGCCATTTGGCAAGCCTTCCAACCAGCGCAGGCTTTTCCAAAAGATACTTGATAGGATCATTTTCATTCACAAACAGGATACGATGGTGAAGAGTGTATTGTCGTAATCTGTGTAATACCCAAACTAACGCTACACATGTTTTCTCAACTTCAGGGTATCAAGCTTCACCAGTGGTAAACTTCTTGCTGAGGTAGTAAATAGCGTGTTCCATTCTATCCTTCGGTCTCTTCTGTGCTAACATAGCTCCCAAAGATTCAACATGAATGGTGAGATACAAAATCAAAGGTATACCCGAACTAGGCGGTACTAAAACTGGTGGTTGTGAAAGATACTGCTTCAATTGTTCAAAGGATTTTTGACAATCTTCATTCCATTCAACTTGGCATTCTTTTTCAATAGCTTGAAGAATGGCTTGGCTATTTCATATAAATGGGAAATAAATCTCGCAACATAATTCAATCTTCCCAGCAAGCTTCGAACCTCCTTGACGGTAGAAGGGGGTTTCAAATCGCAAATAGCCTTCACCTTCGAGGGATCAATCTCATTGCTCTTGTTACTAACCATAAATCCAAGGAGCTTTCCAGACTTTGCCCCAAATACGCATTTAGTGTGGTTAAGCCTTAGCTTGAACTTTCTAAGTCGATCAAACAGTTTCCTCAAGACTTCAATGTGATATTCACCTTGTCGTGATTTAGCGATCATGTCGTCGACGTAAACTTCAATCTCTTTATGCATCATGTCATGGAATAGTGTCACCATGGCTCTTTTGTAAGTTGCTCCCGCGTTCTTCAAGCTGAAGGGCATAACCTTGTAACAGAATGTTCCTCATGAGGTGATAAAAGATGTTTTAGTCTTATCTTCTTCCTTCATTCGAATTTGGTTATAGCCAGAGAAACCATCCATGAAGGAAAATAATTCGAATCCTACTGTGCTGTCGACCAAGACGTCAATATGTGGTAGTGCGAAATCATCTTTGGGACTTGCTTTGTTCAAGTCATGGTAATCGACACATACCCGAACTTGCCCATCTTTCTTCATGACTGGGACAACATTAGCAATCCAGTCAGCATAATGAGTAACTTCAATGAAATCAACTTTTAACAGTTTCATGACTTCTTCCTCAATCTTCTTGGATAATTTTGGCTTCGTCCTCCTAAGCTTCTGTTTCTTAGGCAGAATGGCAGGACCAAGAGGCAACGTGTGTTCTACAATGTTAGGGTCTAGACCCAGCATGTCAGCATAAGACCAAGCAAAGACATCCCGATACTCCTTCAATAGTTCGATCAATCGATCAGCATTTGTCTGAGAGAGACTTGCCCCAATTTTTGTTTCTTTGGGATTTTCAGAATCACCCAAATTTATAATGACAGTTTGTTCTTCCGTGGGAGGTTTGGATTCTTCATGTTGGGTCCATTCTCTTTTAATAGCCTTGGAATCTTCTTCATTTTCAGGATCAGAATAATCAGATTCATATGAGTTTTTTGGACATGAATCCAAGCCATGCATATGACTATCATGATTATGCAAAGTGTCATGCCTGAGATGCAACAACAAATGGTTAGTATATGAAGATAAGAAATACAATGCGTGAAGATGTGATGAAAAAAAACTTTCCGAATTCTAGATTTTTGAAAATTTCATGGGGAACTCGTCCTCATATCATTGGACATCCTTGTTCCAAAGGATTATTTTGAAAATTATAGATCATGCAAAAGCCCAGGCCTTAAAGCATCATCATAGGGCTGGTTTGGTATACTTTTGCACGTCTATTAACAAAACATGAGAATGCTTTTATTGATATGCAGTAAATGTCATATAGTGTTTTGGATCCAAAGTTCGTGATCCGTATTATTACAACATATGAAATGAACGAAACAAATGAAATGAACAAATGGAAGTCCCTCGCAGGGGAGAATTAGATGGATTACAACTGAAAAAAAAAGTAGAACACGGAAACATCCCTTACACAGCGAGATCGATAAGTAGATCATTGTCAAAGCTTTCAGAAATGGAACCCACAGAACTCTCTTCAAATAGGTTGATGATATCATAGATATCTATTTCTTCATCTTGGAGAAACTTTGGCAATCCAGGGAAGAAATATTTCAACGGAGGAGGGAGCAAACGTCGATAACTCTTTTCTTTGATTTCTAGGTTTTTTTGATTACCTTGATCCTGTTGATCGCCTTGGTAACCTAAGCCTTCTCATTTCTTTCTCTTAGTCACCTCAATTGGTGTGAGAATGCCTTGGGACAGCTTTCCCAATCCTTTGCCAATAGTAAATCCATGTTCGATCAACACTTTGCTAGACATAAGGGCCGCCTTTGAATAGTGAGGCTTTCTCATAACAGTGCTTGCGAGCACATGAGATACTGACACCAACTCAAATGAATGGTAGCTTGATTCTCCTTTTACTTCTAGCTCCACGTAAGGAATTGCAGTATTGTTGAAGGTTTCGGTATCCTTCTCGCAATGGACAGTTATAATCTTGCCACACACGACAAAGCGAATCATCTGATGTAGACTTGAAGGTATATCACCCGCAGCATGAATCCAAGGTCGTCCCAGCAACAAGATGAAGTTACTTGGGATATCGAGCACTTGAAATTTCTGAGTGAACATGACTAGACCAATCATCAGCTGCAAATCAATTTCTCCTAGAGCTTCCTTCTTCATGCCATCAAAGGCTCTGACTAGAGTTTTAGAAGAATGAACATTATCCATACCTACACCTAGATGGTGCAAGGTTGATAACGGACAGATATTAAGAGCTAAACCGTTATCAATGAGTACTCTCAATATCCTTGTATCGAAGTGTTGAACAGAGATGTATAATGCTTTAGAGTGCGCTTGCCCTTCCGGCGGCAAATCCTTTTCGGAAAAAGAAATTTGATCCTTAAGAAGAATAGCACCTACAAACTCCTCCAATTGTACCTCTCCGATTGTCTCGGGTACATGTACTTCATTAAGAATTTTTAAGAGAGCATTCCTATGTTTCTAGGAAGACTTGAATAGTTCAAGTAACGAGATTTGAGCCGGCATTTTTCTTAACTACTCAATCACTTCTGCTTCACTAGTTTGAGAGTTTTGAGGAGTTGCTCCGCCTCCTCTTCGGTTATAGCCTTTTTCTCAACACTTTCACGAGATGGAAAACATTAGCCTGATCGAGTAACAGTATCTATTTCATTAGACTCATTATTCCAAGGAACTGCCTTGGAGTCGTAAACAAGAGGTATTCTTGCTTTCAAATTCTCATCTTTCTTCGATGGCAACTCGATCACAACAGGCTTAAAGTCCTAATTAGAGATCTTTATATCTCTAAAGCCACCAGCCATTAAATCTATAATCACAGGTTCCACAACATGCGCTTGGATTTCACTAGTAGCATTCAATTCAATCACAACAGGATCAATCACGGCTACCATGCCATCATCTCCAAATTCGGACCCCCATCCACTTGAGACGATAGTCTTAGGGTCGATAAAAGCGCTTACAGGAGGAGAGTATTTTACTATGGAGTTATATTTACCACTCGGCTGCTCGAGAGTATCAACAATTTCACCTTTTTCAATTGCCTTCTTAACGAACTCTTGATCCCAATAGGAGGTATGGCATTCAAATTCCGAATCAGAATCAGAAAGAATCTCTCTACTATCTTCATCATTCCTTCCAATCAGAATAGTGTCTTTCTCGTGGGTCTTCTTCATAAATTTACGATCTCGACGGGCTTTCTTGCTCTCACATTCCAAATCATCATTGAAAAATATGTCACTCCATGGTTCATCAACATCTGGCTCGTATCCATCATCTTTCAGCTTAGAGCATGAGACTTCGTCTGTGAACTTGCAAGAGAATTTTTTGGACGACAAATCAATTACAGCAGTCTCGATGGACCCTTTGGGTTTCCTTCCTTGAAGAGGCTGAATTATGCCTAAAGCAGCCATCTTGGCTAAGCAATACATTTTCTCCTCTCGGGATACATTTCCTTCTTTCGGTTGATCTCTAGCTATAGTCAATAGCTCTTCCAACTTCACCATGTCAAACAAGAAAGGTTTCTCATTCTCGTCTCCAAATATCACATTAACGGCTTTGGTATGATTGGGGAGCAGATTTTGTTGAACATTTGGTGTAGCATCTTTAAACGACAAAATTTTCTTATCCAACAGGTTCTGAATCTTGATCTTAAGAGTATAACAATTGTCTACATCATGGCCCTTCTCGCCCATGTGATACACGCAAGATTTTGCCAAACAAACCCAGCAAACTTTGGTGGGTTGTCTCTCGGGATTTCTTTTGCTACGAGTCTTTGTTCAATCAACATCGGCAGCAATTGAGACATAGGTCTTGGCAACGGAGTGAATTGTCTTTGTGGAGCTTTTCCTTTTCGGTCAAAATTTCGGGAAGAGACCCCTGTTTCCATAACGAACCTTTGAACCGGTGTGTTTAATGGCTTTTGAGTATTAGGATTTTGAATATAGGCAACCTCCACCATTGGCTCCTTATCCTTCTTTGGGATAAATCTGCGAGTCGTCATCTCGGATAATCGACCCTCTCGCATGATTCCTTCAATATGTTCTCCCAGTTCAACCATTGCAGGGAAATTGATGCAAGTGTTATTAAACATCTTATCGCAGTATTCTCATAGTAGAGCTCGAAGAAACAGCTGTATAATCTCTTTCTCGGACAGCGGAGGTTTAACTTGGGACGCTGTAGTTCTCCACCTTTGGTCATATGCTCTAAAAGTTTCGTTTCTCCTTTTATCAACCCAGACCATCTCTTCACGGGTTGGAGCAATTTCGGTATTAAACTTGTAGTGTTGGAGGAATTCGTCTGCAAGGTCTTCCCAGGTGCAAATTTTCTCCAAATTCAACTCAATGAACCACTTTAAAGCGGAATCAGCCAAACTATCTTGAAAATTGTTGATCAACAGCGGAGTGTTATCGGAGTAACGAGCCATCTTATTCAAATAATATTTCAAGTGGGTCTTAGGACATCTAGTTCCATCGTACTTCCTTGAGAATTCGAGCTCCTTGTAAAAATCAGGGACTTTCACCTTTGTAAAAGGCAACAGCTTATTAAAGCCTTGGAGTTGGTAACCTTACAACATGCATAAACGTTCTTCCAATTTTGCGATACGTCTCACACTCTCTTCATCCATATGAACAATAGGCGACTCCTTAGGTGGAGCTTCCAAATCAATGACAGCAGGAATAGCATTAACGGGGACCTCTTCAGCCGGTCCTTTTTCAACAGGATCTATCACCGGTGCATTAGCAGGCGCATTAGGAGTAGAAGCTGTAGCAGCAGGAACCATAGGCGTGAGATTCTTTACTTGGTTTGCAAGATCAGTTAAGAGCGTCATCATTTGCGCCATCTGATTCTCAATGGTAATAACGCAGCTATGAGTGTCCTTGTTTTCCATCCTTGCTTGGCGACGGGTGCGTATAATAGAATGCGTCTCAGCCGTATTTTAGTACCTCTGTTAAAAAAAACAGAAATTAAGTTAGTATACGAAAAATGAATTGAGACGAAAATATAAAACCTTTCAATTTTATATTTTCTTTGGATGAAATAGAGATAAGAAATATTCTCATGATCCCAATATTATGTGAATAATCTCTTATCACAATTTCTTCACAAGAAAATATACAATTAAAGGGGTAATACACAATGATTAATCAAGATGCCCCATCTATGTTCCATTGGAATCTCGAAAAAGAAAGTACACACAAAGGGAAATTTCACTATTAACAACAAAATTCGTGAAATACAATCCCTATAGATCAATCTAAAAACAAGAAGAAGATCCTATTACATCATTACTAAAATGAGTAAAAAGGAGACCCTATACATCAAATCTATAAAACGAAAATTACATGAAAGGAGATTTCCTCATGGAATATAGAAAAAATTGTACTGGATCTTCTTTAGATGCGAGGTGAATTCGTTTGTTTTCTTGGGTCAAACGTTCAACCTCAGCTAAAGCCTCATCCCTTTCCCTAAGAGCTCTTATAGCTATAGCTTGTTGTTGAGTTAGCTTCTCGTGGACATTAGGGAGATCCACTTTAAGCTCGGGCTCGAGACGACGGTGTATGTACTCCAGCAATGCGTGATGTATCTTCATTTCTCCTTCCAACTCGAACTTGTCGGTAATGTGAATCGGTTCCGGGTGGTATTTGTACCACATATCAATGATGGACTTGATCATTTCCTTCAAATTCACCATTTGGTCCTTTTGGATGACATCTTTGCGATAGTCAAAATGATATAACCCCAGCTTGAGGAATGGAGGAATCTTTTGAAGCGCACGATATTGACGGATCACCCTAAAAGGGTAATATGACGTGGACCCCGTGAAACCCAAAAGTGGGATTGGGTTGTTAGATCCATTATTAAGGCGCTCCTCGGGATTTCCAAGCCAACGAACATGCCATTAGATTTGATTTGGAACAAGGTTCTTAAAAAAATTAAACCAAGTTGACAATGACCAATAAGGAAAGATTTCTTCCTTTTCTCGGAAAAGCGAAATAGAATGACAATCTTTGGACCCATCTATGATTTTCAAGCTCAAACCGAAGTCTTTGAGATGAGAGACCAACCAAATTTGGAGTAAACCTGTTAAGGCTCTAAAGATACTATTTCTGTTTTGTTTGAACCTATTGAGTGATATGAAGGTCTTACTTAGGATCATATTGGAGAATCTTTTGAACATACACACTTGATTAACAATGTGAATTACCAAAGGATCTATGGTCTTTTTGGTGAATGGAAAAACCACAAAACCAAAGAATGCTAAGAGAAAGACTCGAGGAATTTGATTACCCGCTTCCTTTGGCAAGCTAGAAAAATGTTGTTCTAAGAATGCGAAGGAAAGTACATTGGAATTTCCTCTAAGAACACCTTTGATTTGGAGAATGTCAACTCCTAAGAATTGGCTCAAAAGAGTTATAGGATCTATATCTATCGGAGGACTAACTAGACCAAAAGAACCGACTCTTCCAATGGCAATATCGTACTCCTCAATTGTATGAGCTAATTCATTTCAACCAAACACAAAAGTGGATGTCTTTGAGTTCCAAAAATGGGACAATGCTTTGATCATAGCAACACGAGGCTCGATGTATAAAAGTGCGGGAAGATATCCAATTCTCTTTTCCACATAATCCTCGTGCCTTGACTCGAGACTTTCCCACATGGTCACGAGAGCTTTTGGTACGGGGATGATTTGAATCTCCAACATATCCATTTTAATTAACCCTAATTTGGGGCATCGAGATTAATCACCACGTATTATAGAAAGGAATATAACGTGGAATTGAAGTGGCATAATTGAAATTGTAGAACGATACAATCAACCTTACCACAAAGAAAAAATGGCAAACACATCGCATGAGGACTTGTGAGGTTTGACATCTAAGGGTAGGATTCTAAAGGTTTAAGGTCCCCACCTTAATTAGATAAGAAAAGTTTACCCACCGCTACTAATGTCGATCGGTGCACTTCTTACTAATCAAAATGAGCGGTATTGAAGAATGGATTACCACATGCATTCATATGCGGATTCCACTCTTAATACCTCCTAAAGGTGCCTTAAAAGCGATCCGGGGTTTTAGACCGCGAGATGTGGGTGCATTGTGTTGTGCTAAAGCAAGTAAACATGCATTTGAATTTAAAGCAAACAACACTTCAATATAATCTCATACACTCGACATACATCCGAACGCCACCTACAAAATAAGGGGTTTTGCATTCACTTCACCCCTTATGTCTCCTACCTACAAAACCATTAAACACATGGTTAATGGACTAACCTCATTTTCCACGTGACTTCGACATACGGTCGATTCTATAAAATGTAGACAAGAGAGATAACAATCAACAAGTTTATTACGGCTTTAATCCACGTAGGTTTGTAACCTATTCCCCAGTGGAGTCGTCAAGCCTATCGCGACTTACCTCATGAGGGCCGAACTCGGTAAGGCGGGTTTAGAAATAAGTGTTCACAAAATGGTTCATATGGCATATCATAAAAAATGATTTTATTGGAGCATAAATCTTATGATTATCCATATGATCCATTGATCATGAACGTAGATCTTCCCTAAATCCATATCTCGCGTGACAGCGGATCGATTTTATCTTTTTTTAGGAGTTGCCACTAGCCTAGATCAGGGGTCGGCTAGAATATCCAACCGAAATGTGGGAATTTCATTTCGGTTTCTACGAAAACCAGAGATCAAAGGTTCGGGGACTAGCTTACGTTAATATTTCTATTAACGCCCTTTCGGTATCGCTAAACTTAACATGGTTGTTATCTAAGTTGTCATGCATTTGTTCTTTACCATTTCCATGTTTAAAGTCTTAGTCCACTAGGTAATCATGCATCTTGTTTTTGTTTTTCATTTAAAATTCTAAACTAATCCTATCGTAGTCTAGAAAAAGAAAGAAACAATCAACTGTATTGAAAGACATTTTGTAAAATAAAAACTCAAAATATTGAAAAGACAAGCCAATTCTAAGTGCGAGAAAGTAAAAACCCGCAACTCGTCGGGTGTTTATTACAACACAAATTGAAAACTCGAGATATGATCGGGGATGAATGAATTGAGTACAAATTGAAATCGGATCGGACAAATTGAAAAGACATGATCGCATTAGTGCTGGTATCATGGCACCCGTCATGTTACGCATTGCAAATGTATTTGAAGCATAGCCGTTCCTCTTCTCAAGAAATGTCTAGGGACTCCTCTTTCCGGGTTTTGATGACCATTGCGCAATTCACGGGATGTTGCTTGGAAATGAACAAGTGAGCAAAAATAAACGTTTCTCGGAAAACCTCAAAATTCCCGCGTTTACAAGTACAACTTTTGATTCGGATGGACACACGGGACCCGTAACGGAAAGCTGTGGGCCCCGTCATGCCTCGCGAATACCTTCATGATTCGTCTCGCCCCAGCAAGAAAACTCGCCGCTCAACAAGATCTCGACTTGCCAAAAAGGCGATCGTTAAATAAAAAAAAACAGAAAAGAAAGGTGCAACACGAGGACTTCCCTGGAGGTTACCTATCCTAGTACTACTCTCGCCCAAGCATGCTAAACTTCGGAGTTCTGATGGTATCCGGCGCAATTGTGCCGGTATGATCGCACCCGTTATGTTACGTGTTACAAATGTATTTGAAGCAAAGCCCATCCTCTTCTCAAGAAATGTATAGGGACTTCTCTTTCAGGTTTTTGACGGCTCGTCACGCAATTCACGGGATATTGCGTGGAAAAGAACAAGTGAGCAAAGAGAAACATTTCTCGGAAAACCTTGAAATTCCCGCGTTTACGAGCACAACTATTGATCTGGATGGACTTACGGGGCATGTAAGCACTTCTCGGAAAGCTGTGGGCCTCGTCATGCTTCGCGAATACCTTCCTGATTCGTCTCGCACCGGAATGATAACTTACTGCTCGACAGGATCTCGACTCGACAAAAAGGCGATCGTTACATAAAAAAAATGAAAAAGAGGGCTGCAACCCGGGGACTTCCCAAGAGGTCACCCATCCTAGTACTACTCTTGCCCAAGCACACTTTTGTTCGAAGTTTTGAAGGGATCCGGTGCATTAGTGCTGGTATGATTGCACCCGTCATGTTACGCATTACAAATGTATTTGAAGCAAATCCTTTCCCCTTCTCAAGAAATGCATAGGGATTTCTCTTTCCGGTTTTTGACGACACGTAGCGTAATTAACGGGATATTGCTTGGAAATGAACAAGTGCAAAAAAAGAAACATTTCTTGGAAAATCTCGAAATTCCCACTTTTACGAGCACAACTTTTGATCCGGATGGATTCACGGGGCCCGTAAGCACTTTTCAGAAAGCCATGGGCCCCATCATGCTTCGCGAATACCTTTGTGATTCGTCTGGCCCCGGCAAGAGAGCTCACCGCTCGATAGGATCTCGATCCGGCAAAAAGGCGATCGTTAAATAAAAAAAAAAACAAAAAAGAGGGGTGCAACACGAGGACATCCTAGAAGGTCACCCTTGCTAGTACTACTCTCGCCCAACCACGCTTAACTTCGGAGTTCTGATGGGATCTGGTGCATTAGTGCTGGAATGATCACACCCATCATGTTATGCATTGCAAATGTATTTGAAGCAAAGCCGTTCCTCTTCTCAAGAAATGTATAGGAGCTTCCCTTTCCGGTTTTTTATGACCGCCGAGCAATTAACGGGATGTTGCTTGGAAACTACAAAGTGAGCAAAAAGAAACGTTTCTCGGAAAACCTCGAAATTTACGAGTTTACGTCCACAACTTTTGATCCGGATGGATTCATGGGGCCCGCAAGCACTTCTCAGAAAGCCGTGGACCCCGTCATGCCTCGCGAATACCTTCGTGATTCGTCTTGCCCCGGCAAGATAACTCGCCGCTTGACAGGATCTCTACTCGGCAAAAAGGCGATCGTTAAATAAAAAAAAGGGAAAAGAGGGGCGCAAAACGAGGACTTCACAGGAGGTTACCTATCCTAGTACTACTCTCGCCTAAGCACGCTTTACTTCGAAGTTCTGATGGTATCCGGTGCAGTAGTGCCGACATGATCGCACCCGTCATGTAACGTATTGCAAATGTATTTGAAGCAAAGCCCATCCTCTTCTCAAGAAATGTATAGGGACTTCTCTTTCCTGTTTTTGATGGCTCATCGCGCAACTAAAGGGATATTACTTGGAAACGATCAAATGAGCGAAAAGAAACGATTCTCGGAAAACCTCGAAATTCCCGCATTTACAAGCACAACTTTTGATTCGAATGGACTCACGGGGCCCGTAAGCACTTTTCGGACAGCCGTGGGCCCCGTCATACTTCGCGAATACCTTCCTGATTCGTCTCGCACCAGCACGATAACTCACCGCTCGACAGGATATCGACCCGTCAAAAAGACGATCGTTAAATAAAAAAAACACGAAAGAGAGGGGTGCAACCCGAGGACTTACCAGGAGGTCACCCATCCTAGTACTACTCTCGCCCAAGCACACCTATGTTCGGAGTTCTGATGGGATCTGGTGCATTAGTGTTGGTATCATCGCACCCGTCATGTTACGCATTGCAAATGTATTTAAAGCAAAGCCTTTCCTTTTCTCAAGAAATGTATGGGGACTTCTCTTTCCGGTTTTTGACGACCCGTCGTGTAATTAACAGGATATTGCTTGGAAAAGAACAAGTGAGCAAAAAGAAACGTTTCTCGGAAAACCTTGAAATTCTCACGTTTACGAGCATAACTTTTGATCCGGATGGACTCACGAGGCCCGTAAGTACATTTCGGAAAGCCTTGAGCCCCGTCATGCTTCGCGAATAACTTCGTGGTTCGTCTCGCCCCGACAAGATAATTCACCGCTCAACAGGATCTCGACCCGGCAAAAAGCCAATCGTTAAATACAAAAAAAAACAAAAAAGAGGGGTGCAACACGAGGATTTCCCAGGAGGTCACCCATCCTAGTACTACTCTCACCAAAGTATGCTTAACTTCGGAGCTCTAATGAGATCCAGTGCATTAGTGCTGGTATGATCGCACCTGTCTTGTTACGCATTGCAAATGTATTTAAAGCAAAGCCTTTCCTCTTCTCAAGAAATGTATAGGGACTTCTCTTTCCCGTTTTTAACGATCCATCGCGTGATTAACGAGATATTGCTTGGAAACAACCAAGTGAGCAAAAAGAAACGTTTCTCGAAAAACCTCGAAATTCCCGCATTTATGAGCACAACTTTTTAACCAAATGGACTCACGAGGCCCGTTTTCACTTTTCGGAAAGCCGTGGTCCCCGACACGCTTCGCGAATACCTTCGTGAATCGCCTCGCCCTGGCAAGATAATTCACCGCTCGACAGGATCTTGACCCGGCAAAAAGGCGATCTCTAAATAAAAAAAACGAAAAAAAGGGCTGCAACACGAGGACTTCCCAAGAGGTCACCCATTCTAGTACTACTCTCGCCCAAGTACGCTTAACTTCGGAGTTCTTATGGGATCCAGTGCATTAATGCTGGTATGATCGCACTTGTCATGTTATGCATTGCAAATGTATTTACAGTAAAGCCCTTCATCTTCTCAAGAAATGTATAGGGACTTCTCTTTCCCGTTTTTGCGAGCACAACTTTTGATCCAGATGGACTCACGAGGCCCTTAAGCACTTTTAGGAAATACGTGGGCCCCGTCATGCCTCACGAATACCTTCGTGATTTGTCTCACCCCGGTAAGATAATTCTCTGTTCGACAGGATCTCGACCCTACAAAAAGGAGTTCATTAAATTAAAAAAAACGAAAAAGAGGGGTGCGACACGAGGATTTCCTAGGAGGGCACCCATCCTAGTACTACTATCACCTAAGCACGCTAAACTTTAAAGTTCTGAAGGGATCCAGTGCGTTAGTCCTGGTATGATCGCACCTGTCATGTTACGCATTGCAAATGTTTTTAAAGAAAAGCCCTTCCTCTTCTCAAGAAATGTATGGGGACTTCTCTTTCCGGTTTTTGACAAACCGTCGAGTAATTAATGGGATATTGCATGGAAATGAACAAGTGAGCAAAAAGAAAAGTTTCTCGGAAAACCTCGAAATTCCAGCCTTTGTGAGCACAACATTTGCTCCGGATCGGCTCACGGGGCCCTTAAGCACATTTCGGAATGACGTAGGCCTCGTCATGCTTCGCGAATACCTTCGTGATTCATCTCACCCAAGCAAGATAATTCACTGCTCAACAGGATCTCGACCCGGTAAAAAGGCGATCCATCCTAGGGACTTTTCTTTCCGATTTTTGACGACCCGTCGCGTAATTGACGGGATATTGCTTGGAAATAATAAGTGAGCAAAAAGAAATGTTTCTCGGAAAACCTCGAAATTCCCGCGTTTACGAGCACAACTTTTGATCCAGATGGACTCATGGGGCCCTTAAGCACTTTTCGGAAAGCCGTGGGCCCCATCATGCTTTGCGATTACCTTTGTGATTCGTCTTGCCACGGCAAGATAATTCACCGCTCGACAAGATCTTGACGCGGCAAAAATGCGATCGTTAAAAAAAAATGAAAAACAGGGGTGCAACACGAGGACTTCCCAGAAGGTCAACCATCCTAGTGCTACTCTCACCCAAGCATGCTTAACTTCGGTGTTCTGATGGGATCAGGTGCATTAGTGCTAGCATGATCGCACCCGTCATGTCACGCATTGCAAATGTATTTAAAGTAAAGCCCTTCCTCTTCTCAAGAGATGTATAAGGACTTCTCTTTCCGGTTTTTGACGACCCGTCGCGTAATTAACGGGATATTGCTTGGAAAAGAACAAGTGAGGAAAAAGAAACGTTTCACAGAAAACCTCGAAATTCCCGAGTTTACGAGTACAACTTTTGATCCAGATGGACTCACGGGGTCCGTAAGCACATTTCGGAAAGCCTTGGGCCCCGTCATGCTTCGCGAATACCTTCGTGATTTGTCTCGCCTCGGCAAGATAATTCTTCGCTCGACAGAATCTCAACCCGGCAAAAAGGCAAATGTTAAATAAAAAAAAACGAAAAAGAGGGGTGCAACACGAGGACTTCCCTGGCGATCATCCATCCTAGTACTACTGTCGCCCAAGCACGCATAACTTCGGTGTTCTGATGGGATCCGGTGCATTAGAGCTGGTATGATTGCACCCGTAATGTTACGCATTGCAAATGTATTTAAAGCAAAGCCCTTCCACTTCTCAAGAAATGTATAGGGACTTCTCTTTTCGGTTTTTTACGACCAGTCGCGTAATTAACGGGATATTGCTTGGAAAAGAACAAGTGAGGAAAAAGAAACGTTTCTCGGAAAACCTCGAAATTCCAGCGTTTACGAGTACAACTTTTGATTTGGATGGACTCACGGGGCCTGTAAGCACTTTTCGGAAAGCCATGGGTCCCTTCATGTTTTGCGACTACCTTCGTGATTCCTTTCGCCCCGACAAGATAATTCACCACTCGATAGGATCTCGACCCGGCAAAAAGGCGATCGTTAAATAAAAAAAATCGAAAAAGAGGGGTGCAACACCAGGACTTCCTAGGAGGTCACCCATCCTAGTACTACTCACACGCAAGCACGCTTAACTTCGGAGTTCTGATGGGATCCGGTGCATTAGTGCTGGTATGATCGCACCCATTAAGTTTCGCATTACAAATGTACTTAAAGCAAAGCCCTTCCTCTTCTCAAAAAATGTATAGGGACTTCTTTTTCCGATTTTTGACGACCCGTCGCGTAATTGACGGGATATTGTTTAGAAAAGAACAAGTGAGCAAAAAGAAACGTTTCTCGGAAAACCTCGAAATTCTCACGCTTAAGAGCACAACTTTTGATCCGCATGGACACACGGGGCCCGTAAGCACTTTTCGGAAAGCCGTGGTCCCCGTCATGCTTCGCGAATACCTCCGTGATTCGCCTCGACCCGGCAATATAACTCACCGCTTGACAAGATCTCAAGCCGGCAAAAATACGATCGTTAAACAAAAAAAAACGAGAAAGGGGGGTGCAACACGAGGACTTCCCAGGAGGTCAACCAGCCAAGTACTACTCTCGTCCAAGCACGGTTAACCTCGGAGTTCTGATGGGATCCCGTGCGCTAGTACTGGCATGACCGCATCCATCATGTTACGCATTGCAAAGCCCTTCCTCTTCTCAAGAAATGTTTTCGACGACCCGTCGCGTAATTAATGGGATATTACTTGGAAAAGAACAACTGAGCAAAAGGAAACGTTTGTCGGAAAACTCAAAATTCCCGCGCTTACGAGCACAACTTTTGATCCGGATGGACTCACGGGGTATGTCAACACTTTTCAAAAAGCCGTGGGCCCCATCACGCTTCACGAATTCCTTCGTGATTCGTCTCGGCCCGGTAAGACAATTCACCGCTCGACAAGATCTCGACCCGGCAAGAAGGCGATCGTTAAATAAAAAAAACGAAAAAGAGGGGTGTAACACGAGGACTTCCCTGGCGGTCATCCATCCTAGTACTACTGTCGCCCAAGCACGCATAACTTCAGAGTTTTGATAAAGCAAAACCCTTCCTCTTCTCAAGAAATGTATAGGGACTTCTCTTTCCGATTTTTGACGACCCGTCGCGTAATTGACGGGATATTGCTTGGAAAAGAACAAGTGGGCAAAAAGAAACGTTTCTCGGAAAACCTCGAAATTCCCGCGTTTACGAGCACAACTTTTGATCCGGATGGACTCACGGGGCCCTTAAGCACTTTTCGGAAAGCCGTGGGCCCTGTCATGCTTCGCGATTACCTTCGTGATTCGTCTCGCCTCGGCATGATAATTCTCCGCTCGACAGGATCTTGACGCGGCAAAAACACGATCATTGAAAAAAAATGAAAAAGAGGGGTGCAACACGAGGATTTCCCAGGAGGTCAACCATCTTAGTGCTACTCTCACCCAAGCACGCTCAACTTAGGTGTTCTTATGGGATCCGGTGCATTAGTGCTAGTATGATCACACCCGTCAAGTCACACATTGCAAATGTATTTAAAGTAAAGCCCTTCCTCTTCTCAAGAAATGTTTAAGGACTTCTCTTTCTGGTTTTTGACGACCTGTCGCGTAATTCAGGGGATATTGCTTGGAAAAGAACAAGTGAGCAAAAAGAAACATTTCTCAGAAAAACTCGAAATTCCCACGTTTACGAGCACAACTTTTGATCCGGATGGACTCACGGGGCCCGTAAGCACATTTCGGAAAGGCTTGGGCCCCATCATGCTTCGCGAATACCTTCGTGATTCATCTTGCCCCGACAGGATAATTCTCCGCTCGACAGAATCTTGACCCGGCAAAAAGGCAAGCGTTAAATAAAAAAAACCGAAAAAGAGGGGTGCAACATGAGGACTTCCCTGGCGGTCATCCATCCTAGTACTACTGTTGCCCAAGCACACATAACTTCGGTGTTCTAATGGGATCTGGTGCATTAAAGCTGGTATGATCGCACCCGTTATGTTACGCATTGCAAATGTATTTAAAGTAAAGCTCATCCTCTTCTCAAAAAAAACTATAGGGACTTCTCTTTCCAGTTTTTGACGACCCATCGCGTAATTAACGGGATATTGCTTGGAAATGAACAAGTGAGGAAAAAGAAACGTTTCTCGGAAAGCCTCGAAATTCCATCATTTTCGAGTACAACTTTTGATCCAGATAGACTCACGGAGCCCATAAGCACTTTTAGGAAAGCCGTGGGCCCCGTCATGCTTCGCGACAACCTTCGTGATTGTTCTCGCCTCGGCAAGATAATTCACCGCTGGACAGGATCTCGACCCGATAAAAAGGCGATTGTAAAAAAAAAACGAAAATGAGAGGTGCAACGCGAGGAATTCCCAGGAGGTCACCCATCCTAGTACTACTCTCACACAAGCACGCTTAACTTCGGAGTTTTAATGGGATCCAGTGCATTAGTGCAGGTATGATCACTGCCATCATGTTACACATTACAAATGTACTTAAAGCAAAGCCCTTCCTCTTCTCAAGAAATGTATAGGGACTTCTCATTCCGGTTTTTGACGACCTGTCGTGTAATTAACGGAATATTGCTTGGAAACGAACGAGTGAGCAAAAGGAAACGTTTCTCGGAAAACCTCGAAATTCCCGCCCTTACGTGCACAACTTTTTATCCGGTTGGACTCACGAGGCCCGTAAGCACTTTTCGGAAAGCCGTGGGCCCCGTCATGCTTCGCGAATACCTCCATGATTCGCCTTGTCCCAGCAAGATAACTCACCGCTCGACAAGATCTCGACCCGGCAAAAATGATCGTTAAATAAAAAAAAGTAGAAAGATGGGTGCAACACGAGGACTTCCCAGGAGGTCCCCCATCCAAGTACTACTCTCACCCAGGCACGGTTAACCTCGAAGTTCTAATGGGGGCTCGTGCACGAGTGCTGCTATGACCGCATCCGTTAAGTTACGCATTGCAAAAGTTTTCGACAACCCGTCGCGTAATTAACGGGATATTGCTTGCAAAAGAACAACTGAGCAAAAAAGAAACGTTTCACGGAAAAACTCGAAATTCCCGCGTTTACGAGCACATCTTTTGATCCGGACAGACTCACGTGGCACGTCAGCACTTTTCGGAAAGCCATGGGCCCCGTCATGCTTGACGAATACCTTCGTGATTCGACTCAGCCTGGTAAGACAATTCGCCGCTCGATAGGATCTTGACCCGACAAAAAGGCGAGCATTAAATAAAAAAAAAACAAAAAAGAGGGGTGCAACATGAGGCCTTCCTTGGCGGTCATCCATCCTAGTACTACTGTTGCCCAAGCACGCATAACTTCAGTGTTCTGATAGGATCCGGCGCTTTAGAGCCGATATGATTGCACTCGTTATGATACGCATTGCAAATATATTTAAAGCAAAGCCCTTCCTCTGCTCAAGAAATGTAAAGAGACTTCTCTTTCCGATTTTTTATGACCCGTCGTGTAATTAATGGGATATTGCTTGGAAAGAACAAGTGAGCAAAACGAAACGTTTCTCAGAAAACCTCGAAATTCCCGTGTTTACGAGCACAACTTTTGATCTGGATGGACTGACGGGGCCCTTAAGCACTTTTCGGATAGCCGTGGGCCCCGTCATGCTTCGCGATTACCTTCGTGATTTGTCTCGCCCCGGCAAGATAATTCACGGCTTGACAAGATCTTGATGCGGCAAAAATGCGATCATTAAAAAAAATGAAAAACAGGGGTGCAACACGAGGACTTCCTAGGAGGTCAACCATCCTAGTGCTACTTTCACCCAAACACGTTTAACTTCGATGTTCTGATAGGATCCGGTGCATTAGTGCTAGCATGATCGCACCCGTCATGTCACGCATTGCAAATGTATTTAAAATAAAGCCCTTCCTCTTCTACAGAAATGTATGAGGACTTCTCTTTCTGGTTTTTGACGACCCGTCGCGTAATTCACGTGATATTGCTTGGAAAAGAACACGTGAGAAAAAGGAAACGTTTCTCGGAAAACCCCGAAATTTATGCGTTTAGGAGCACAACTTTTGATTCAGATGGACTCACGGGGCCCGTAAGCACATTTCGGAAAGCCGTGGGCCCCGTCATGCTTCGCGAATACCTTCGTGATCCATCTCGCCCGGAAAGATAATTCTCTGCTCGACCGGATCTCGACTCGGTAAAAAGGTGATCATTAAATAAAAAAAAAAACTTAAAAGAGGGGTGCAACATTAGGACATCCCAGGAGGTCTCTCATTCTAGTACTACTCTCACCCAAGCAAGCTTTACTTCGGTGCTCTGATGGCATTCGGTGCACTAGTGCTGGTATGATCGCACCCATCATGTTACGCATTGCAAATGTGTAGGGACTTCAATTTCCGGCTTTTGACGACCCGTCGTGTAATTAAAAGGATATTGCTTGGAAATGAACAAGTGAGCAAAAAGAAACGTTTAACGAAAAACCTCGAAATTTCCGCCATTGCGAGCACAACTTTCGATCCGGATGGACTCACGGGGCCCTTAAGCACTTTTAGGAAGCATGTGGGCCCTATCATGCCTCGCAAATACCTTCATGATCCGTCTCGCCCCGGAAAGATAATTCACCGCTCGACAAGATCTCGACCCTGCAAAAAGGCGTTCATCAAATAAAAAAAAACGAAAAAGAGGGGTGTGACACGAGGATTTCCTAGGAGGACACCCATCCTAGTATTACTCTCGCCCAAGCACGCTTAACTTCGGAGTTCCGATGGGATCCAGTGCATTAGTCTTCGTACGATCGCACCCCTCATGTTTCGCATTGCAAATGGTTTTAAAGCAAAGCCCTTCCTCTTTTCAAGAAAAATATATGGACTTCTCTTTCCTGTTTTTGATGAACCGTCAAGTAATTAATGGGATATTGAATGGAAACAAACAAGTGAGGAAGAAGAAACGTTTCCCTGAAAACCTCGAAATTCCAACCTTTGCGAGCACAACTTTTGATCCGGATGGGCTCACGGGGCCCTTAAGCACATTTCGGAATGACGTGGGCCCCGTCATGCTTCGCGAATACCTTCGTGATTCGTCTCGCCCCGGCAAGATAATTCACCGCTCGACAGCATCACAACCCGGCAAAAAGGCGATCGTTAAATAAGAAAAAAAAATGAAAAAGAAAGGTGCAACATGAGGATTTCCCAGGAAGTCACCCATCCTAGTACTACTCTCGTCCAACCACGCTTAACTTTAGAGTTCTGATGGGATCCGGTACAATAGTGCTAGTACGATCGCACCCATCATGTTACGCATTGCAAATGTATTTAAAGTAAAGCCCTTCCTCTTCTTAAGAAATGTGTAGGGACTTCTCTTTCCGGTTTTCGACTACCTGTCGCGTAATTAACGGGATATTGCTTGGAAACGAACAAGTGAGCAAAAGGAAGCGTTTCTCGGAAAACCTCGAAATTCCCGCGTTTACGAGCACAACTTTTGATCCGGATGGACTCACGGGGCCCGTAAGCACTTTTCCGAAAGCCGTGGGCCCCGTCATGGTTTACGAATACCTTCGTGATTTGTCTCGTCCCGGCAAGATAATTCACTGCTCGACAGGATCTCGACCCGGCAAAAAGACGATCGTTAAATAAGAAAAAAAAAAAACGAAAAGGAGGGGTGCAACACGAGGACTTCCCAGGAGGTCACCCATCCTAGTACTACTCTCGCCCAAGCACGCTTAACAAGCACGCTTAATTCCGGAGTTCTGATGGGATCCGGTGCATTAGTGCTGGTATGATCGCACCCGTCGTGTTACGCGTTGCAAATGTATTTAAAGCAAAGCCCTTCCTCTTCTCAAGAAATGTATAGGGACTTCTCTTTCCGGTTTTCGACGTCCCGTCGCGTAATTAACGGGATATTCCTTGGAAACGAACGAGTGGGCAAACGGAAACATTTCTCGGAAAACCTTGAAATTCCCGCGTTTACGAGAACAATTTTTGATCCGGATGGACTCAAGGGGCTCGTAAGCACTTTTCGTAAATCCGTGGGCCCCGTCATGCTTCGCGAATACCTTCGTGATTCGTCTCGCCCCGGCCAGATAATTCACCGCTCGACAGGATCTCGACTCGGCAAAAAGGAGATCATTAAATAAGACAAAAAAAAAAACGAAAAGGAGGGGTCCAACAAGAGGACTTCCAAGAAGGTCATCCATCTTAGTACTACTCTCATCCAAGCACGGTTAACTTCGGAGCTCTGATGGGATCCGGTGCATTAGTGCTGGTATGATCGAACCCATCATGTAACGCAATGCAAATGTATTTAAAGCAAAGCCCTTCCTCTTCTCAAGAAGTGTATAGGGACTTCTATTTCCGGTTTTCAACGACCCGTCGCGCAATTAAGGGAATGTTGCCTAGAAAAGAACGAGTGAGCAAAAGGAAACGTTTCTCAGAAAACCTGGAAATTTCCACGTTTACGAGCACAACTTTTGATCCGGATGGACTAACGGGGCCCGTAAGCACTTTTCGGAAAGCCGTGGGCCCCGTCATGCTTCGCGAATACCTTCGTGATTCGTGATAATTCACCGCTCGTCTCGACCCGGCAAAAAGGCGATCGTTAAATAAGAAAAATAAAAAACGAAAAAGAGGGGTGCAACACGAGGACTTCCCAGGAGGTCACCCATCCTAGTACTACTCTCGCCCAAGCATGATTAACATCGGAGTTCTGATGGGATCCGGTGCATTAGGGCTGGTATGATCGCACCCGTCATGTTACGCGTTGCAAATGTATTTAAAGCAAAGCCCTTCCTCTTCTCAAGAAATGTATAGGGACTTCTCTTTCCGGTTTTCGACGACCCGTCGCGTAATTAACGGGATATTGCTTGGAAACGAACAAGTGAGCAAAAGGAAACGTTTCTCGGAAAACCTCGAAATTCCCGCGTTTACGAGCACAACTTTTGATCCGGAAGGACTCATGGGGCCCGTAAACACTTTTCGGACATCCGTGGGCCTCGTCATGCTTCGCGAATACCTTCGTGATTCCTCTCGCCCCGGCAAGATAATTCACCACTCGACAGGATCTCGACCCGGCAAAAAGGCGATCGTTAAATAAGACAAAATAAAACGAAAAAAAGGGGCGCAACACGAGGACATCCGAGAAGGCCACCCATCCTAGTACTACTCTCGTCCAAGTACGGTTAACTTCGGAGTTTTGAAGGAATCCGGTGCATTAGTGCTGGTATGATCGAACCCATCATGTAACGTGTTACGCATTGCAAGTGTATTTAAAGGAAAGCCCTTCCTCTTCTCGAGAAATGTATAGGGACTTCTCTTTCCGGTTTTGAACGACCCGTCGCACAATTAAGGGAATTTTGCTTGGAAACGAACGAGTGAGTAAAAGGAAACGTTTAATGGAAAACCTCGAAATTCCCGCGTCTACAAGCACAACTTTTGATCCGGATGGACTCACGGGGCCCGTAAGCACTTTTCGGAAAGCCGTGGGCCCCGTCATGCTTCGCGAATGCCTTCGTGATTCGTCTCGTCCCAGGCAAGAAAAGGCAGGATCGTTAAATAAGAAAAAAAAAAACACGAAAAAGAGGGGTGCAACACGAGGACTTCCCAGGAGGTCACCCATCCTAGTACTACTCTCGCCCAAGCACGCATAACTTCGGAGTTCTGATGGGATTCGGTGAATTAGTGCTGGAATGATCGCACCCATCATGTTACGCATTGCAAATGTATTTAAAGCAAAGCCCTTCCTCTTCTCAAGAAATGTATAGGGACTTCTCTTTCCGGTTTTCGACGACCCGTCGCGTAATTAACGGGATATTGCTTGGAAACGAAAAAGTGAGCAAAAGGAAACGTTTCTCGGAAAACCTCGAAATTCCCGCGTTTACGAGCACAACTTTTGATCCGGATGGACTCACGGGGCCCTTAAGCACTTTTTGGAAATCCGTGGGCCCCCTCATGCCTCGCGAATACCTTCATGTTTCAACTCGCCCCGGCAAGATAATTCACCGCTCTCAGTATCTCGACTCGGCAAAAAGGCGATCGTTAAATAAGAAAAAAGAAAAAACGAAAAAGAGGGGTGCAACACGAGGACTTCCCAGGAGGTCACCCATCCTAGTACTACTCTCGCCCAAGCACGCTTAACTTCGGAGTTCTGATGGGATCCGGTGCATTAGTGCTGGTATGATCGCACCCGTCGTGTTACGCGTTGCAAATGTATTTAAAGCAAAGCCCTTCCTCTTCTCAAGAAATGTATAGGGACTTCTCTTTCCGGTTTTCGACGACCCGTCGCGTAATTAACGGGATATTGCTTGGAAACGAACAAGTGAGCAAAAGGAAGCGTTTCTCGGAAAACCTCGAAATTCCCGCGTTTACGAGCACAACTTTTGATCCGGATGGACTCACGGGGCCCGTAAGCACTTTTCGGAAAGCCGTGGGCCCCGTCACGCTTCGCGAATGCCTTCGTGATTCGTTCGTCCCTCGTCCCGGCAAAAAGGCAATCGTTAAATAAGAAAAATAAAAAACGAAAAAGAGGGGTGCAACACGAGGACTTCCCAGGAGGTCACCCATCCTAGTACTACTCTCGCCCAAGCACGCTTAACTTCGGAGTTCTGATGGGATCCGGTGCATTAGCATCGGTATGATCGCACCCGTCGTGTTACGCGGTGCAAATGTATTTAAAGCAAAGCCCTTCCTCTTCTCAAGAAATGTATAGGGACTTCTCTTTCCGGTTTTCGACGTCCCGTCGCGTAATTCGACGACCCGTCGCGTAATTAGCGGGATATTGCTTGGAAACGAACAAGTGAGCAAAAGGAAGCGTTTCTCGGAAAACCTCGAAATTCCCGCGTTTACGAGCACAACTTTTGATCCGGATGGACTCACGGGGCCCGTAAGCACTTTTCGGAAAGCCGTGGGCCCCGTCACGCTTCGCGAATGCCTTCGTGTTTCGTCTCGTCCCGGCAAAAAGGCGATCGTTAAATAAGAAAAAATAAAAAACGAAAAAGAGGGGTGCAACACGAGGACTTCCCAGGAGGTCACCCATCCTAGTACTACTCTCGCCCAAGCACGCTTAACTTCGGAGTTCTGATGGGATCCGGTGCATTAGTGCGGGTATGATCGCACCCGTCGTGTTACGCGTTGCAAATGTATTTAAAGCAAAGCCCTTCCTCTTCTCAAGAAATGTATAGGGACTTCTCTTTCCGGTTTTCGACGACCCGTCGCGTAATTAACGGGATATTGCTTGGAAACGAACAAGTGTGCAAAAGGAAGCGTTTCTCGGAAAACCTCGAAATTCCCGCGTTTACGAGCACAACTTTTGATCCGGATGGACTCACGGGGCCCGTAAAGCACTTTTCGTAAAGCCGCGGGCCCCGTCATGCTTCGCGAATACCATCTTCGTGTTCACCGCTTCGTCTCGTCCCCGCAAAAAGGCGATCGTTAAATAAGAAAAATAAAAAACGAAAAAGAGGGGTGCAACACGAGGACTTCCCAGGAGGTCACCCATCCGAGTACTACTCTCGCCCAAGCACGCTTAACTTCGGAGTTCTGATGGGATCCGGTGCATTAGTGCTGGTATGATCGCACCCGTCGTGTTACGCGTTGCAAATGTATTTAAAGCAAAGCCCTTCCTCTTCTCAAGAAATGTATAGGGACTTCTCTTTCCGGTTTTCGACGACCGGTCGCGTAATTAACGGGATATTGCTTGGAGACGAACAAGTGTGCAAAAGGAAGCGTTTCTCGGAAAACCTCGAAATTCCCGCGTTTACGAGCACTTTGATCCGGATGCACTCACGGGGCCCGTAAGCACTTTTCAAAAAGCCGTGGGCCCCGTCATGCTTCGCGAATGCCTTCGTGATTCGTCTTCAGGATCTCGACCCGGCAAAAAGGCGATCGTCAAATAAGAAAAACAAAACAAAAAGGATAGGTGCAGCACGAGGACTTCCCAGGAGGTCACCCATCCCAGTACTGCTTTCACCCAAGCACGCTTAATTTCGGAGTTCTGATGGGATCCGGTGCATTAGCATTGGTATGATCGCATCCATTATGTTACGCGTTGCAAATGTATTTAAAGCGAAGCCCTTCCTCTTCTCAAGAAATGTATAGGGACTTCTCTTTCCGGTTTTCGACGACCCGTCGCGTAATTAACGGGATATTGCTTGGAAACGAACAAGTGTGCAAAAGGAAGCGTTTCTCGGAAAACCTCGAAATTCCCGCGTTTACGAGCACAACTTTTGATCCGGATGGACTCACGGGGCCGTAAGCACTTTTCGGAAAGCCGTGGGCACCGTCATGCTTCGTGAATACCATTGTGATTCGTCTCGTCCCGGCAAGATAATTCGCCTCTCGACTGGATCTCGAACCGGCAAAAAGGCGATCGTTAAATAAGACAAAATAAAAAACGAAAAAGAGGGGTGCAACACGAGGACTTCCCAGGAGGTCACCCATCCTAGTACTACTCTCGCCCAAGCACGCTTAACTTCGGAGTTTTGATGGGATCCGGTGCATTAGTGCTGGTATGATCGCACCCGTCGTGTTACGCGTTGCAAATGTATTTAAAGCAAAGCCCTTCCTCTTCTCAAGAAATGTATAGGGACTTCTCTTTCCGGTTTTCGACGACCCGTCGCGTAATTAACGGGATATTGCTTGGAAACGAACAAGTGTGCAAAAGGAAGCGTTTCTCGGAAAACCTCGAAATTCCCGCGTTTACGAGCACAACTTTTGATCCGGATGGACTCACGGGGGCCGTAAGCACTTTTCATAAAGCCGCGGGCCCCGTCATGCTTCGCGAATGCCATCGTGATTTGTCGCGCCCCGGCAAGATAATTCACCGCTCGACATGATCTCGACCTAGCAAAAAGGCGATTGTTAAATAAGAAAAAATAAAAAACGAAAAAGAGGGGTGCAACACGAGGACTTCCCAGGAGGTCACCCATCCCAGTACTACTCTCGCCCAAGCACGCTTAACTTCGGAGTTCTGATGGGATCCGGTGCATTAGTGCTGGAATGATCGCACCCGTCGTGTTACGCGTTGCAAATGTATTTAAAGCAAAGCCCTTCCTCTTCTCAAGAAATGTATAGGGACTTCTCTTTCCGGTTTTCGACGACCCGTCGCGTAATTAACGGGATATTGCTTGGAAACGAACAAGTGTGCAAAAGGAAGCGTTTCTCGGAAAACCTCGAAATTCCCGCGTTTACGAGCACAACTTTTGATCCGGATGGACTCACGGGGCCCGTAAGCACTTTTCGGAAAGCCGTGGGCCCCGTCACGCTTCGCGAATGCCTTCGTGATTCGTCTCGTCCCGGCAAAAAGGCGATCGTTAAATAAGAAAAAATAAAAAACGAAAAAGAGGGGTGCAACACGAGGACTTCCCAGGAGGTCACCCATCCTAGTACTACTCTCGCCCAAGCACGCTTAACTTCGGAGTTCTGATGGGATCCGGTGCATTAGTGCTGGTATGATCGCACCCGTCGTGTTACGCGTTGCAAATGTATTTAAAGCAAAGCCCTTCCTCTTCTCAAGAAATGTATAGGGACTTCTCTTTCCGGTTTTCGACGACCCGTCGCGTAATTAACGGGATATTGCTTGGAAACGAACAAGTGTGCAAAAGGAAGCGTTTCTCGGAAAACCTCGAAATTCCCGCGTTTACGAGCACAACTTTTGATCCGGATGGACTCACGGGGCCCGTAAGCACTTTTCGGAAAGCCGTGGGCCCCGTCATGCTTCGCGAATGCCTTCGTGTTTCGTCTCGTCCCGGCAAAAAGGCGATCGTTAAATAAGAAAAAAAAAAAACGAAAAGGAGGGGTGCAACACGAGGACTTCCCAGGAGGTCACCCATCCTAGTACTACTCTCGCCCAAGCACGCTTAACTTCGGAGTTCTGATGGGATCCGGTGCATTAGTGCTGGTATGATCGCACCCGTCGTGTTACGCGTTGCAAATGTATTTAAAGCAAAGCCCTTCCTCTTCTCAAGAAATGTATAGGGACTTCTCTTTCCGGTTTTCGACGACCCGTCGCGTAATTAACGGGATATTGCTTGGAAACGAACAAGTGTGCAAAAGGAAGCGTTTCTCGGAAAACCTCGAAATTCCCGCGTTTACGAGCACAACTTTTGATCCGGATGGACTCACGGGGCCCGTAAGCACTTTTCGGAAAGCCGTGGGCCCCGTCTCGCTTCGCGAATGCCTTCGTGATTCGTCTCGCCCCGGCAAGATAATTCGTCGACAGGATCTCGACCCGGCAAAAAGACGATCGTTAAATAAGAAAAAAAAAAAACGAAAAAGAGGGGTGCAACACGAGGACTTCCCAGGAGGTCACCCATCCTAGTACTACTCTCGCCCAAGCACGCTTAACTTCGGAGTTCTGATGGGATCCGGTGCATTAGTGCTGGTATGATCGCACCCGTCGTGTTACGCGTTGCAAATGTATTTAAAGCAAAGCCCTTCCTCTTCTCAAGAAATGTATAGGGACTTCTCTTTCCGGTTTTCGACGACCCGTCGCGTAATTAACGGGATATTGCTTGGAAACGAACAAGTGTGCAAAAGGAAGCGTTTCTCGGAAAACCTCGAAATTCCCGCGTTTACGAGCACAACTTTTGATCCGGATGGACTCACGGGGCCCGTAAGCACTTTTCGGAAAGCCGTGGGCCCCGTCACGCTTCGCGAATGCCTTCGTGTTTCGTCTCGTCCCGGCAAAAAGGCGATCGTTAAATGAAAAAAAAAAAAAGCGAAAAAGAGGGGTGCAACACGAGGACTTCCCAGGAGGTCACCCATCCTAGTACTACTCTCGCCCAAGCACGCTTAACTTCGGAGTTCTGATGGGATCCGGTGCATTAGTGCTGGTATGATCGCACCCGTCGTGTTACGCGTTGCAAATGTATTTAAAGCAAAGCCCTTCCTCTTCTCAAGAAATGTATAGGGACTTCTCTTTCCGGTTTTCGACGACCCGTCGCGTAATTAACGGGATATTGCTTGGAAACGAACAAGTGTGCAAAAGGAAGCGTTTCTCGGAAAACCTCGAAATTCCCGCGTTTACGAGCACAACTTTTGATCCGGATGGACTCACGGGGCCCGTAAGCACTTTTCGGAAAGCCGTGGGCCCCGTCACGCTTCGCGAATGCCTTCGTGTTTGTCTTCAAGTCTCGTATCTCGACCCGGCAAAAAGGCGATCGTAAAAATAAAAAAAAAAAAAGCGAAAAAGAGGGGTGCAACACGAGGACTTCCCTGGAGGTCACCCATCCTAGTCCCAGGAGGTCACCCAACCTAGTACTACTCTCGCCCAAGCACGCTTAACTTCGGAGTTCTGATGGGATCCGGTGCATTAGTGCTGGTATGATCGCACCCGTCGTGTTACGCGTTGCAAATGTATTTAAAGCAAAGCCCTTCCTCTTCTCAAGAAATGTATAGGGACTTCTCTTTCCGGTTTTCGACGACCCGTCGCGTAATTAACGGGATATTGCTTGGAAACGAACAAGTGTGCAAAAGGAAGCGTTTCTCGGAAAACCTCGAAATTCCCGCGTTTACGAGCACAACTTTTGATCCGGATGGACTCACGGGGCCCGTAAGCACTTTTCGGAAAGCCGTGGGCCCCGTCACGCTTCGCGAATGCCTTCGTGTTTCGTCTCGTCCCGGCAAAAAGGCGATCGTTAAATAAGAAAAAAAAAAAAACGAAAAAGAGGGGTGCAACACGAGGACTTCCCAGGAGGTCACCCATCCTAGTACTACTCTCGCCCAAGCACGCTTAACTTCGGAGTTCTGATGGGATCCGGTGCATTAGTGCTGGTATGATCGCACCCGTCGTGTTACGCGTTGCAAATGTATTTAAAGCAAAGCCCTTCCTCTTCTCAAGAAATGTATAGGGACTTCTCTTTCCGGTTTTCGACGACCCGTCGCGTAATTAACGGGATATTGCTTGGAAACGAACAAGTGTGCAAAAGGAAGCGTTTCTCGGAAAACCTCGAAATTCCCGCGTTTACGAGCACAACTTTTGATCCGGATGGACTCACGGGGCCCGTAAGCACTTTTCGGAAAGCCGTGGGCCCCGTCACGCTTCGCGAATGCCTTCGTGTTTCGTCTCGTCCCGGCAAAAAGGCGATCGTTAAATAAGAAAAAAAAAAAACGAAAAGGAGGGGTGCAACACGAGGACTTCCCAGGAGGTCACCCATCCTAGTACTACTCTCGCCCAAGCACGCTTAACTTCGGAGTTCTGATGGGATCCGGTGCATTAGTGCTGGTATGATCGCACCCGTCGTGTTACGCGTTGCAAATGTATTTAAAGCAAAGCCCTTCCTCTTCTCAAGAAATGTATAGGGACTTCTCTTTCCGGTTTTCGACGACCCGTCGCGTAATTAACGGGATATTGCTTGGAAACGAACAAGTGTGCAAAAGGAAGCGTTTCTCGGAAAACCTCGAAATTCCCGCGTTTACGAGCACAACTTTTGATCCGGATGGACTCACGGGGCCCGTAAGCACTTTTCGGAAAGCCGTGGGCCCCGTCACGCTTCGCGAATGCCTTCGTGATTCGTCTCGTCCCGGCAAAAAGGCGATCGTTAAATAAGAAAAAAAAAAAACGAAAAGGAGGGGTGCAACACGAGGACTTCCCAGGAGGTCACCCATCCTAGTACTACTCTCGCCCAAGCACGCTTAACTTCGGAGTTCTGATGGGATCCGGTGCATTAGTGCTGGTATGATCGCACCCGTCGTGTTACGCGTTGCAAATGTATTTAAAGCAAAGCCCTTCCTCTTCTCAAGAAATGTATAGGGACTTCTCTTTCCGGTTTTCGACGACCCGTCGCGTAATTAACGGGATATTGCTTGGAAACGAACAAGTGTGCAAAAGGAAGCGTTTCTCGGAAAACCTCGAAATTCCCGCGTTTACGAGCACAACTTTTGATCCGGATGGACTCACGGGGCCCGTAAGCACTTTTCGGAAAGCCGTGGGCCCCGTCACGCTTCGCGAATGCCTTCGTGATTCGTCTCGTCCCGGCAAAAAGGCGATCGTTAAATAAGAAAAAAAAAAAACGAAAAGGAGGGGTGCAACACGAGGACTTCCCAGGAGGTCACCCATCCTAGTACTACTCTCGCCCAAGCACGCTTAACTTCGGAGTTCTGATGGGATCCGGTGCATTAGTGCTGGTATGATCGCACCCGTCGTGTTACGCGTTGCAAATGTATTTAAAGCAAAGCCCTTCCTCTTCTCAAGAAATGTATAGGGACTTCTCTTTCCGGTTTTCGACGACCCGTCGCGTAATTAACGGGATATTGCTTGGAAACGAACAAGTGTGCAAAAGGAAGCGTTTCTCGGAAAACCTCGAAATTCCCGCGTTTACGAGCACAACTTTTGATCCGGATGGACTCACGGGGCCCGTAAGCACTTTTCGGAAAGCCGTGGGCCCCGTCACGCTTCGCGAATGCCTTCGTGTTTCGTCTCGTCCCGGCAAAAAGGCGATCGTTAAATAAGAAAAAAAAAAAACGAAAAGGAGGGGTGCAACACGAGGACTTCCCAGGAGGTCACCCATCCTAGTACTACTCTCGCCCAAGCACGCTTAACTTCGGAGTTCTGATGGGATCCGGTGCATTAGTGCTGGTATGATCGCACCCGTCGTGTTACGCGTTGCAAATGTATTTAAAGCAAAGCCCTTCCTCTTCTCAAGAAATGTATAGGGACTTCTCTTTCCGGTTTTCGACGACCCGTCGCGTAATTAACGGGATATTGCTTGGAAACGAACAAGTGTGCAAAAGGAAGCGTTTCTCGGAAAACCTCGAAATTCCCGCGTTTACGAGCACAACTTTTGATCCGGATGGACTCACGGGGCCCGTAAGCACTTTTCGGAAAGCCGTGGGCCCCGTCACGCTTCGCGAATGCCTTCGTGTTTCGTCTCGTCCCGGCAAAAAGGCGATCGTTAAATAAGAAAAAAAAAAAAACGAAAAAGAGGGGTGCAACACGAGGACTTCCCAGGAGGTCACCCATCCTAGTACTACTCTCGCCCAAGCACGCTTAACTTCGGAGTTCTGATGGGATCCGGTGCATTAGTGCTGGTATGATCGCACCCGTCGTGTTACGCGTTGCAAATGTATTTAAAGCAAAGCCCTTCCTCTTCTCAAGAAATGTATAGGGACTTCTCTTTCCGGTTTTCGACGACCCGTCGCGTAATTAACGGGATATTGCTTGGAAACGAACAAGTGTGCAAAAGGAAGCGTTTCTCGGAAAACCTCGAAATTCCCGCGTTTACGAGCACAACTTTTGATCCGGATGGACTCACAGGGCCCGTAAGCACTTTTCGGAAAGCCGTGGGCCCCGTCACGCTTCGCGAATGCCTTCGTGTTTCGTCTCGTCCCGGCAAAAAGGCGATCGTTAAATAAGAAAAAATAAAAAACGAAAAAGAGGGGTGCAACACGAGGACTTCCCAGGAGGTCACCCATCCTAGTACTACTCTCGCCCAAGCACGCTTAACTTCGGAGTTCTGATGGGATCCGGTGCATTAGTGCTGGTATGATCGCACCCGTCGTGTTACGCGTTGCAAATGTATTTAAAGCAAAGCCCTTCCTCTTCTCAAGAAATGTATAGGGACTTCTCTTTCCGGTTTTCGACGACCCGTCGCGTAATTAACGGGATATTGCTTGGAAACGAACAAGTGTGCAAAAGGAAGCGTTTCTCGGAAAACCTCGAAATTCCCGCGTTTACGAGCACAACTTTTGATCCGGATGGACTCACGGGGCCCGTAAGCACTTTTCGGAAAGCCGTGGGCCCCGTCACGCTTCGCGAATGCCTTCGTGTTTCGTCTCGTCCCGGCAAAAAGGCGATCGTTAAATAAGAAAAAATAAAAAACGAAAAAGAGGGGTGCAACACGAGGACTTCCCAGGAGGTCACCCATCCTAGTACTACTCTCGCCCAAGCACGCTTAACTTCGGAGTTCTGATGGGATCCGGTGCATTAGTGCTGGTATGATCGCACCCGTCGTGTTACGCGTTGCAAATGTATTTAAAGCAAAGCCCTTCCTCTTCTCAAGAAATGTATAGGGACTTCTCTTTCCGGTTTTCGACGACCCGTCGCGTAATTAACGGGATATTGCTTGGAAACGAACAAGTGTGCAAAAGGAAGCGTTTCTCGGAAAACCTCGAAATTCCCGCGTTTACGAGCACAACTTTTGATCCGGATGGACTCACGGGGCCCGTAAGCACTTTTCGGAAAGCCGTGGGCCCCGTCACGCTTCGCGAATGCCTTCGTGTTTCGTCTCGTCCCGGCAAAAAGGCGATCGTTAAATAAGAAAAAATAAAAAAAAAACAAAAAAGAGGGGTGCAACACGAGGACTTCGCAGGAGGTCACCCATCCTAGTACTACTCTCGCCCAAGCACGCTTAACTTCGGAGTTCTGATGGGATCCGGTGCATTAGTGCTGGTATGATCGCACCCGTCGTGTTACGCGTTGCAAATGTATTTAAAGCAAAGCCCTTCCTCTTCTCAAGAAATGTATAGGGACTTCTCTTTCCGGTTTTCGACGACCCGTCGCGTAATTAACGGGATATTGCTTGGAAACGAACAAGTGTGCAAAAGGAAGCGTTTCTCGGAAAACCTCGAAATTCCCGCGTTTACGAGCACAACTTTTGATCCGGATGGACTCACGGGGCCCGTAAGCACTTTTCGGAAAGCCGTGGGCCCCGTCACGCTTCGCGAATGCCTTCGTGTTTCGTCTCGTCCCGGCAAAAAGGCGATCGTTAAATAAGAAAAAATAAAAAACGAAAAAGAGGGGTGCAACACGAGGACTTCCCAGGAGGTCACCCATCCTAGTACTACTCTCGCCCAAGCACGCTTAACTTCGGAGTTCTGATGGGATCCGGTGCATTAGTGCTGGTATGATCGCACCCGTCGTGTTACGCGTTGCAAATGTATTTAAAGCAAAGCCCTTCCTCTTCTCAAGAAATGTATAGGGACTTCTCTTTCCGGTTTTCGACGACCCGTCGCGTAATTAACGGGATATTGCTTGGAAACGAACAAGTGTGCAAAAGGAAGCGTTTCTCGGAAAACCTCGAAATTCCCGCGTTTACGAGCACAACTTTTGATCCGGATGGACTCACGGGGCCCGTAAGCACTTTTCGGAAAGCCGTGGGCCCCGTCACGCTTCGCGAATGCCTTCGTGATTCGTCTCGTCCCGGCAAAAAGGCGATCGTTAAATAAGAAAAAAAAAAAACGAAAAGGAGGGGTGCAACACGAGGACTTCCCAGGAGGTCACCCATCCTAGTACTACTCTCGCCCAAGCACGCTTAACTTCGGAGTTCTGATGGGATCCGGTGCATTAGTGCTGGTATGATCGCACCCGTCGTGTTACGCGTTGCAAATGTATTTAAAGCAAAGCCCTTCCTCTTCTCAAGAAATGTATAGGGACTTCTCTTTCCGGTTTTCGACGACCCGTCGCGTAATTAACGGGATATTGCTTGGAAACGAACAAGTGTGCAAAAGGAAGCGTTTCTCGGAAAACCTCGAAATTCCCGCGTTTACGAGCACAACTTTTGATCCGGATGGACTCACGGGGCCCGTAAGCACTTTTCGGAAAGCCGTGGGCCCCGTCACGCTTCGCGAATGCCTTCGTGTTTCGTCTCGTCCCGGCAAAAAGGCGATCGTTAAATAAGAAAAAAAAAAAACGAAAAGGAGGGGTGCAACACGAGGACTTCCCAGGAGGTCACCCATCCTAGTACTACTCTCGCCCAAGCACGCTTAACTTCGGAGTTCTGATGGGATCCGGTGCATTAGTGCTGGTATGATCGCACCCGTCGTGTTACGCGTTGCAAATGTATTTAAAGCAAAGCCCTTCCTCTTCTCAAGAAATGTATAGGGACTTCTCTTTCCGGTTTTCGACGACCCGTCGCGTAATTAACGGGATATTGCTTGGAAACGAACAAGTGTGCAAAAGGAAGCGTTTCTCGGAAAACCTCGAAATTCCCGCGTTTACGAGCACAACTTTTGATCCGGATGGACTCACGGGGCCCGTAAGCACTTTTCGGAAAGCCGTGGGCCCCGTCACGCTTCGCGAATGCCTTCGTGTTTCGTCTCGTCCCGGCAAAAAGGCGATCGTTAAATAAGAAAAAAAAAAAACGAAAAGGAGGGGTGCAACACGAGGACTTCCCAGGAGGTCACCCATCCTAGTACTACTCTCGCCCAAGCACGCTTAACTTCGGAGTTCTGATGGGATCCGGTGCATTAGTGCTGGTATGATCGCACCCGTCGTGTTACGCGTTGCAAATGTATTTAAAGCAAAGCCCTTCCTCTACTCAAGAAATGTATAGGGACTTCTCTTTCCGGTTTTCGACGACCCGTCGCGTAATTAACGGGATATTGCTTGGAAACGAACAAGTGTGCAAAAGGAAGCGTTTCTCGGAAAACCTCGAAATTCCCGCGTTTACGAGCACAACTTTTGATCCGGATGGACTCACGGGGCCCGTAAGCACTTTTCGGAAAGCCGTGGGCCCCGTCACGCTTCGCGAATGCCTTCGTGTTTCGTCTCGTCCCGGCAAAAAGGCGATCGTTAAATAAGAAAAAAAAAAAAACGAAAAAGAGGGGTGCAACACGAGGACTTCCCAGGAGGTCACCCATCCTAGTACTACTCTCGCCCAAGCACGCTTAACTTCGGAGTTCTGATGGGATCCGGTGCATTAGTGCTGGTATGATCGCACCCGTCGTGTTACGCGTTGCAAATGTATTTAAAGCAAAGCCCTTCCTCTTCTCAAGAAATGTATAGGGACTTCTCTTTCCGGTTTTCGACGACCCGTCGCGTAATTAACGGGATATTGCTTGGAAACGAACAAGTGTGCAAAAGGAAGCGTTTCTCGGAAAACCTCGAAATTCCCGCGTTTACGAGCACAACTTTTGATCCGGATGGACTCACGGGGCCCGTAAGCACTTTTCGGAAAGCCGTGGGCCCCGTCACGCTTCGCGAATGCCTTCGTGATTCGTCTCGTCTCGTCCCGGCAAAAAGGCGATCGGTAAATAAGAAAAAATAAAAAACGAAAAAGAGGGGTGCAACACGAGGACTTCCCAGGAGGTCACCCATCCTAGTACTACTCTCGCCCAAGCACGCTTAACTTCGGAGTTCTGATGGGATCCGGTGCATTAGTGCTGGTATGATCGCACCCGTCGTGTTACGCGTTGCAAATGTATTTAAAGCAAAGCCCTTCCTCTTCTCAAGAAATGTATAGGGACTTCTCTTTCCGGTTTTCGACGACCCGTCGCGTAATTAACGGGATATTGCTTGGAAACGAACAAGTGTGCAAAAGGAAGCGTTTCTCGGAAAACCTCGAAATTCCCGCGTTTACGAGCACAACTTTTGATCCGGATGGACTCACGGGGCCCGTAAGCACTTTTCGGAAAGCCGTGGGCCCCGTCACGCTTCGCGAATGCCTTCGTGTTTCGTCTCGTCCCGGCAAAAAGGCGATCGTTAAATAAGAAAAAAAAAAAACGAAAAGGAGGGGTGCAACACGAGGACTTCCCAGGAGGTCACCCATCCTAGTACTACTCTCGCCCAAGCACGCTTAACTTCGGAGTTCTGATGGGATCCGGTGCATTAGTGCTGGTATGATCGCACCCGTCGTGTTACGCGTTGCAAATGTATTTAAAGCAAAGCCCTTCCTCTTCTCAAGAAATGTATAGGGACTTCTCTTTCCGGTTTTCGACGACCCGTCGCGTAATTAACGGGATATTGCTTGGAAACGAACAAGTGTGCAAAAGGAAGCGTTTCTCGGAAAACCTCGAAATTCCCGCGTTTACGAGCACAACTTTGATCCGGATGGACTCACGGGGCCCGTAAGCACTTTTCGGAAAGCCGTGGGCCCCGTCACGCTTCGCGAATGCCTTCGTGTTTCGTCTCGTCCCGGCAAAAAGGCGATCGTTAAATAAGAAAAAATAAAAAACGAAAAAGAGGGGTGCAACACGAGGACTTCCCAGGAGGTCACCCATCCTAGTACTACTCTCGCCCAAGCACGCTTAACTTCGGAGTTCTGATGGGATCCGGTGCATTAGTGCTGGTATGATCGCACCCGTCGTGTTACGCGTTGCAAATGTATTTAAAGCAAAGCCCTTCCTCTTCTCAAGAAATGTATAGGGACTTCTCTTTCCGGTTTTCGACGACCCGTCGCGTAATTAACGGGATATTGCTTGGAAACGAACAAGTGTGCAAAAGGAAGCGTTTCTCGGAAAACCTCGAAATTCCCGCGTTTACGAGCACAACTTTTGATCCGGATGGACTCACGGGGCCCGTAAGCACTTTTCGGAAAGCCGTGGGCCCGTCACGCTTCGCGAATGCCTTCGTGTTTCGTCTCGTCCCGGCAAAAAGGCGATCGTTAAATAAGAAAAAAAAAAAAAAACGAAAAGGAGGGGTGCAACACGAGGACTTCCCAGGAGGTCACCCATCCTAGTACTACTCTCGCCCAAGCACGCTTAACTTCGGAGTTCTGATGGGATCCGGTGCATTAGTGCTGGTATGATCGCACCCGTCGTGTTACGCGTTGCAAATGTATTTAAAGCAAAGCCCTTCCTCTTCTCAAGAAATGTATAGGGACTTCTCTTTCCGGTTTTCGACGACCCGTCGCGTAATTAACGGGATATTGCTTGGAAACGAACAAGTGTGCAAAAGGAAGCGTTTCTCGGAAAACCTCGAAATTCCCGCGTTTACGAGCACAACTTTTGATCCGGATGGACTCACGGGGCCCGTAAGCACTTTTCGGAAAGCCGTGGGCCCCGTCACGCTTCGCGAATGCCTTCGTGATTCGTCTCGTCCCGGCAAAAAGGCGATCGTTAAATAAGAAAAAATAAAAAACGAAAAAGAGGGGTGCAACACGAGGACTTCCCAGGAGGTCACCCATCCTAGTACTACTCTCGCCCAAGCACGCTTAACTTCGGAGTTCTGATGGGATCCGGTGCATTAGTGCTGGTATGATCGCACCCGTCGTGTTACGCGTTGCAAATGTATTTAAAGCAAAGCCCTTCCTCTTCTCAAGAAATGTATAGGGACTTCTCTTTCCGGTTTTCGACGACCCGTCGCGTAATTAACGGGATATTGCTTGGAAACGAACAAGTGTGCAAAAGGAAGCGTTTCTCGGAAAACCTCGAAATTCCCGCGTTTACGAGCACAACTTTTGATCCGGATGGACTCACGGGGCCCGTAAGCACTTTTCGGAAAGCCGTGGGCCCCGTCACGCTTCGCGAATGCCTTCGTGTTTCGTCTCGTCCCGGCAAAAAGGCGATCGTTAAATAAGAAAAAAAAAAAACGAAAAGGAGGGGTGCAACACGAGGACTTCCCAGGAGGTCACCCATCCTAGTACTACTCTCGCCCAAGCACGCTTAACTTCGGAGTTCTGATGGGATCCGGTGCATTAGTGCTGGTATGATCGCACCCGTCGTGTTACGCGTTGCAAATGTATTTAAAGCAAAGCCCTTCCTCTTCTCAAGAAATGTATAGGGACTTCTCTTTCCGGTTTTCGACGACCCGTCGCGTAATTAACGGGATATTGCTTGGAAACGAACAAGTGTGCAAAAGGAAGCGTTTCTCGGAAAACCTCGAAATTCCCGCGTTTACGAGCACAACTTTTGATCCGGATGGACTCACGGGGCCCGTAAGCACTTTTCGGAAAGCCGTGGGCCCCGTCACGCTTCGCGAATGCCTTCGTGTTTCGTCTCGTCCCGGCAAAAAGGCGATCGTTAAATAAGAAAAAAAAAAAACGAAAAGGAGGGGTGCAACACGAGGACTTCCCAGGAGGTCACCCATCCTAGTACTACTCTCGCCCAAGCACGCTTAACTTCGGAGTTCTGATGGGATCCGGTGCATTAGTGCTGGTATGATCGCACCCGTCGTGTTACGCGTTGCAAATGTATTTAAAGCAAAGCCCTTCCTCTTCTCAAGAAATGTATAGGGACTTCTCTTTCCGGTTTTCGACGACCCGTCGCGTAATTAACGGGATATTGCTTGGAAACGAACAAGTGTGCAAAAGGAAGCGTTTCTCGGAAAACCTCGAAATTCCCGCGTTTACGAGCACAACTTTTGATCCGGATGGACTCACGGGGCCCGTAAGCACTTTTCGGAAAGCCGTGGGCCCCGTCACGCTTCGCGAATGCCTTCGTGTTTCGTCTCGTCCCGGCAAAAAGGCGATCGTTAAATAAGAAAAAAAAAAAAACGAAAAAGAGGGGTGCAACACGAGGACTTCCCAGGAGGTCACCCATCCTAGTACTACTCTCGCCCAAGCACGCTTAACTTCGGAGTTCTGATGGGATCCGGTGCATTAGTGCTGGTATGATCGCACCCGTCGTGTTACGCGTTGCAAATGTATTTAAAGCAAAGCCCTTCCTCTTCTCAAGAAATGTATAGGGACTTCTCTTTCCGGTTTTCGACGACCCGTCGCGTAATTAACGGGATATTGCTTGGAAACGAACAAGTGTGCAAAAGGAAGCGTTTCTCGGAAAACCTCGAAATTCCCGCGTTTACGAGCACAACTTTTGATCCGGATGGACTCACGGGGCCCGTAAGCACTTTTCGGAAAGCCGTGGGCCCCGTCGCGCTTCGCGAATGCCTTCGTGTTTCGTCTCGTCCCGGCAAAAAGGCGATCGTTAAATAAGAAAAAAAAAAAAACGAAAAAGAGGGGTGCAACACGAGGACTTCCCAGGAGGTCACCCATCCTAGTACTACTCTCGCCCAAGCACGCTTAACTTCGGAGTTCTGATGGGATCCGGTGCATTAGTGCTGGTATGATCGCACCCGTCGTGTTACGCGTTGCAAATGTATTTAAAGCAAAACCCTTCCTCTTCTCAAGAAATGTATAGGGACTTCTCTTTCCGGTTTTCGACGACCCGTCGCGTAATTAACGGGATATTGCTTGGAAACGAACAAGTGTGCAAAAGGAAGCGTTTCTCGGAAAACCTCGAAATTCCCGCGTTTACGAGCACAACTTTTGATCCGGATGGACTCACGGGGCCCGTAAGCACTTTTCGGAAAGCCGTGGGCCCCGTCACGCTTCGCGAATGCCTTCGTGTTTCGTCTCGTCCCGGCAAAAAGGCGATCGTTAAATAAGAAAAAATAAAAAACGAAAAAGAGGGGTGCAACACGAGGACTTCCCAGGAGGTCACCCATCCTAGTACTACTCTCGCCCAAGCACGCTTAACTTCGGAGTTCTGATGGGATCCGGTGCATTAGTGCTGGTATGATCGCACCCGTCGTGTTACGCGTTGCAAATGTATTTAAAGCAAAGCCCTTCCTCTTCTCAAGAAATGTATAGGGACTTCTCTTTCCGGTTTCGACGACCCGTCGCGTAATTAACGGGATATTGCTTGGAAACGAACAAGTGTGCAAAAGGAAGCGTTTCTCGGAAAACCTCGAAATTCCCGCGTTTACGAGCACAACTTTTGATCCGGATGGACTCACGGGGCCCGTAAGCACTTTTCGGAAAGCCGTGGGCCCCGTCACGCTTCGCGAATGCCTTCGTGTTTCGTCTCGTCTCGTCCCGGCAAAAAGGCGATCGGTAAATAAGAAAAAATAAAAAACGAAAAAGAGGGGTGCAACACGAGGACTTCCCAGGAGGTCACCCATCCTAGTACTACTCTCGCCCAAGCACGCTTAACTTCGGAGTTCTGATGGGATCCGGTGCATTAGTGCTGGTATGATCGCACCCGTCGTGTTACGCGTTGCAAATGTATTTAAAGCAAAGCCCTTCCTCTTCTCAAGAAATGTATAGGGACTTCTCTTTCCGGTTTTCGACGACCCGTCGCGTAATTAACGGGATATTGCTTGGAAACGAACAAGTGTGCAAAAGGAAGCGTTTCTCGGAAAACCTCGAAATTCCCGCGTTTACGAGCACAACTTTTGATCCGGATGGACTCACGGGGCCCGTAAGCACTTTTCGGAAAGCCGTGGGCCCCGTCACGCTTCGCGAATGCCTTCGTGTTTCGTCTCGTCCCGGCAAAAAGGCGATCGTTAAATAAGAAAAAAAAAAAAACGAAAAAGAGGGGTGCAACACGAGGACTTCCCAGGAGGTCACCCATCCTAGTACTACTCTCGCCCAAGCACGCTTAACTTCGGAGTTCTGATGGGATCCGGTGCATTAGTGCTGGTATGATCGCACCCGTCGTGTTACGCGTTGCAAATGTATTTAAAGCAAAGCCCTTCCTCTTCTCAAGAAATGTATAGGGACTTCTCTTTCCGGTTTTCGACGACCCGTCGCGTAATTAACGGGATATTGCTTGGAAACGAACAAGTGTGCAAAAGGAAGCGTTTCTCGGAAAACCTCGAAATTCCCGCGTTTACGAGCACAACTTTTGATCCGGATGGACTCACGGGGCCCGTAAGCACTTTTCGGAAAGCCGTGGGCCCCGTCACGCTTCGCGAATGCCTTCGTGTTTCGTCTCGTCCCGGCAAAAAGGCGATCGTTAAATAAGAAAAAAAAAAAAACGAAAAAGAGGGGTGCAACACGAGGACTTCCCAGGAGGTCACCCATCCTAGTACTACTCTCGCCCAAGCACGCTTAACTTCGGAGTTCTGATGGGATCCGGTGCATTAGTGCTGGTATGATCGCACCCGTCGTGTTACGCGTTGCAAATGTATTTAAAGCAAAGCCCTTCCTCTTCTCAAGAAATGTATAGGGACTTCTCTTTCCGGTTTTCGACGACCCGTCGCGTAATTAACGGGATATTGCTTGGAAACGAACAAGTGTGCAAAAGGAAGCGTTTCTCGGAAAACCTCGAAATTCCCGCGTTTACGAGCACAACTTTTGATCCGGATGGACTCACGGGGCCCGTAAGCACTTTTCGGAAAGCCGTGGGCCCCGTCACGCTTCGCGAATGCCTTCGTGTTTCGTCTCGTCCCGGCAAAAAGGCGATCGTTAAATAAGAAAAAATAAAAAACGAAAAAGAGGGGTGCAACACGAGGACTTCCCAGGAGGTCACCCATCCTAGTACTACTCTCGCCCAAGCACGCTTAACTTCGGAGTTCTGATGGGATCCGGTGCATTAGTGCTGGTATGATCGCACCCGTCGTGTTACGCGTTGCAAATGTATTTAAAGCAAAGCCCTTCCTCTTCTCAAGAAATGTATAGGGACTTCTCTTTCCGGTTTTCGACGACCCGTCGCGTAATTAACGGGATATTGCTTGGAAACGAACAAGTGTGCAAAAGGAAGCGTTTCTCGGAAAACCTCGAAATTCCCGCGTTTACGAGCACAACTTTTGATCCGGATGGACTCACGGGGCCCGTAAGCACTTTTCGGAAAGCCGTGGGCCCCGTCACGCTTCGCGAATGCCTTCGTGTTTCGTCTCGTCCCGGCAAAAAGGCGATCGTTAAATAAGAAAAAATAAAAAACGAAAAAGAGGGGTGCAACACGAGGACTTCCCAGGAGGTCACCCATCCTAGTACTACTCTCGCCCAAGCACGCTTAACTTCGGAGTTCTGATGGGATCCGGTGCATTAGTGCTGGTATGATCGCACCCGTCGTGTTACGCGTTGCAAATGTATTTAAAGCAAAGCCCTTCCTCTTCTCAAGAAATGTATAGGGACTTCTCTTTCCGGTTTTCGACGACCCGTCGCGTAATTAACGGGATATTGCTTGGAAACGAACAAGTGTGCAAAAGGAAGCGTTTCTCGGAAAACCTCGAAATTCCCGCGTTTACGAGCACAACTTTTGATCCGGATGGACTCACGGGGCCCGTAAGCACTTTTCGGAAAGCCGTGGGCCCCGTCACGCTTCGCGAATGCCTTCGTGTTTCGTCTCGTCCCGGCAAAAAGGCGATCGTTAAATAAGAAAAAAAAAAAAAAACGAAAAGGAGGGGTGCAACACGAGGACTTCCCAGGAGGTCACCCATCCTAGTACTACTCTCGCCCAAGCACGCTTAACTTCGGAGTTCTGATGGGATCCGGTGCATTAGTGCTGGTATGATCGCACCCGTCGTGTTACGCGTTGCAAATGTATTTAAAGCAAAGCCCTTCCTCTTCTCAAGAAATGTATAGGGACTTCTCTTTCCGGTTTTCGACGACCCGTCGCGTAATTAACGGGATATTGCTTGGAAACGAACAAGTGTGCAAAAGGAAGCGTTTCTCGGAAAACCTCGAAATTCCCGCGTTTACGAGCACAACTTTTGATCCGGATGGACTCACGGGGCCCGTAAGCACTTTTCGGAAAGCCGTGGGCCCCGTCACGCTTCGCGAATGCCTTCGTGTTTCGTCTCGTCCCGGCAAAAAGGCGATCGTTAAATAAGAAAAAATAAAAAACGAAAAAGAGGGGTGCAACACGAGGACTTCCCAGCAGGTCACCCATCCTAGTACTACTCTCGCCCAAGCACGCTTAACTTCGGAGTTCTGATGGGATCCGGTGCATTAGTGCTGGTATGATCGCACCCGTCGTGTTACGCGTTGCAAATGTATTTAAAGCAAAGCCCTTCCTCTTCTCAAGAAATGTATAGGGACTTCTCTTTCCGGTTTTCGACGACCCGTCGCGTAATTAACGGGATATTGCTTGGAAACGAACAAGTGTGCAAAAGGAAGCGTTTCTCGGAAAACCTCGAAATTCCCGCGTTTACGAGCACAACTTTTGATCCGGATGGACTCACGGGGCCCGTAAGCACTTTTCGGAAAGCCGTGGGCCCCGTCACGCTTCGCGAATGCCTTCGTGTTTCGTCTCGTCCCGGCAAAAAGGCGATCGTTAAATAAGAAAAAATAAAAAACGAAAAAGAGGGGTGCAACACGAGGACTTCCCAGGAGGTCACCCATCCTAGTACTACTCTCGCCCAAGCACGCTTAACTTCGGAGATCTGATGGGATCCGGTGCATTAGTTCTGGTATGATCGCACCCGTCGTGTTACGCGTTGCAAATGTATTTAAAGCAAAGCCCTTCCTCTTCTCAAGAAATGTATAGGGACTTCTCTTTCCGGTTTTCGACGACCCGTCGCGTAATTAACGGGATATTGCTTGGAAACGAACAAGTGTGCAAAAGGAAGCGTTTCTCGGAAAACCTCGAAATTCCCGCGTTTACGAGCACAACTTTTGATCCGGATGGACTCACGGGGCCCGTAAGCACTTTTCGGAAAGCCGTGGGCCCCGTCACGCTTCGCGAATGCCTTCGTGTTTCGTCTCGTCCCGGCAAAAAGGCGATCGTTAAATAAGAAAAAAAAAAAACGAAAAGGAGGGGTGCAACACGAGGACTTCCCAGGAGGTCACCCATCCTAGTACTACTCTCGCCCAAGCACGCTTAACTTCGGAGTTCTGATGGGATCCGGTGCATTAGTGCTGGTATGATCGCACCCGTCGTGTTACGCGTTGCAAATGTATTTAAAGCAAAGCCCTTCCTCTTCTCAAGAAATGTATAGGGACTTCTCTTTCCGGTTTTCGACGACCCGTCGCGTAATTAACGGGATATTGCTTGGAAACGAACAAGTGTGCAAAAGGAAGCGTTTCTCGGAAAACCTCGAAATTCCCGCGTTTACGAGCACAACTTTTGATCCGGATGGACTCACGGGGCCCGTAAGCACTTTTCGGAAAGCCGTGGGCCCCGTCACGCTTCGCGAATGCCTTCGTGTTTCGTCTCGTCCCGGCAAAAAGGCGATCGTTAAATAAGAAAAAATAAAAAACGAAAAAGAGGGGTGCAACACGAGGACTTCCCAGGAGGTCACCCATCCTAGTACTACTCTCGCCCAAGCACGCTTAACTTCGGAGTTCTGATGGGATCCGGTGCATTAGTGCTGGTATGATCGCACCCGTCGTGTTACGCGTTGCAAATGTATTTAAAGCAAAGCCCTTCCTCTTCTAAAGAAATGTATAGGGACTTCTCTTTCCGGTTTTCGACGACCCGTCGCGTAATTAACGGGATATTGCTTGGAAACGAACAAGTGTGCAAAAGGAAGCGTTTCTCGGAAAACCTCGAAATTCCCGCGTTTACGAGCACAACTTTTGATCCGGATGGACTCACGGGGCCCGTAAGCACTTTTCGGAAAGCCGTGGGCCCCGTCACGCTTCGCGAATGCCTTCGTGTTTCGTCTCGTCCCGGCAAAAAGGCGATCGTTAAATAAGAAAAAAAAAAAACGAAAAGGAGGGGTGCAACACGAGGACTTCCCAGGAGGTCACCCATCCTAGTACTACTCTCGCCCAAGCACGCTTAACTTCGGAGTTCTGATGGGATCCGGTGCATTAGTGCTGGTATGATCGCACCCGTCGTGTTACGCGTTGCAAATGTATTTAAAGCAAAGCCCTTCCTCTTCTCAAGAAATGTATAGGGACTTCTCTTTCCGGTTTTCGACGACCCGTCGCGTAATTAACGGGATATTGCTTGGAAACGAACAAGTGTGCAAAAGGAAGCGTTTCTCGGAAAACCTCGAAATTCCCGCGTTTACGAGCACAACTTTTGATCCGGATGGACTCACGGGGCCCGTAAGCACTTTTCGGAAAGCCGTGGGCCCCGTCACGCTTCGCGAATGCCTTCGTGTTTCGTCTCGTCCCGGCAAAAAGGCGATCGTTAAATAAGAAAAAATAAAAAACGAAAAAGAGGGGTGCAACACGAGGACTTCCCAGGAGGTCACCCATCCTAGTACTACTCTCGCCCAAGCACGCTTAACTTCGGAGTTCTGATGGGATCCGGTGCATTAGTGCTGGTATGATCGCACCCGTCGTGTTACGCGTTGCAAATGTATTTAAAGCAAAGCCCTTCCTCTTCTCAAGAAATGTATAGGGACTTCTCTTTCCGGTTTTCGACGACCCGTCGCGTAATTAACGGGATATTGCTTGGAAACGAACAAGTGTGCAAAAGGAAGCGTTACTCGGAAAACCTCGAAATTCCCGCGTTTACGAGCACAACTTTTGATCCGGATGGACTCACGGGGCCCGTAAGCACTTTTCGGAAAGCCGTGGGCCCCGTCACGCTTCGCGAATGCCTTCGTGTTTCGTCTCGTCCCGGCAAAAAGGCGATCGTTAAATAAGAAAAAAAAAAAAACGAAAAAGAGGGGTGCAACACGAGGACTTCCCAGGAGGTCACCCATCCTAGTACTACTCTCGCCCAAGCACGCTTAACTTCGGAGTTCTGATGGGATCCGGTGCATTAGTGCTGGTATGATCGCACCCGTCGTGTTACGCGTTGCAAATGTATTTAAAGCAAAGCCCTTCCTCTTCTCAAGAAATGTATAGGGACTTCTCTTTCCGGTTTTCGACGACCCGTCGCGTAATTAACGGGATATTGCTTGGAAACGAACAAGTGTGCAAAAGGAAGCGTTTCTCGGAAAACCTCGAAATTCCCGCGTTTACGAGCACAACTTTTGATCCGGATGGACTCACGGGGCCCGTAAGCACTTTTCGGAAAGCCGTGGGCCCCGTCACGCTTCGCGAATGCCTTCGTGTTTCGTCTCGTCCCGGCAAAAAGGCGATCGTTAAATAAGAAAAAATAAAAAACGAAAAAGAGGGGTGCAACACGAGGACTTCCCAGGAGGTCACCCATCCTAGTACTACTCTCGCCCAAGCACGCTTAACTTCGGAGTTCTGATGGGATCCGGTGCATTAGTGCTGGTATGATCGCACCCGTCGTGTTACGCGTTGCAAATGTATTTAAAGCAAAGCCCTTCCTCTTCTCAAGAAATGTATAGGGACTTCTCTTTCCGGTTTTCGACGACCCGTCGCGTAATTAACGGGATATTGCTTGGAAACGAACAAGTGTGCAAAAGGAAGCGTTTCTCGGAAAACCTCGAAATTCCCGCGTTTACGAGCACAACTTTTGATCCGGATGGACTCACGGGGCCCGTAAGCACTTTTCGGAAAGCCGTGGGCCCCGTCACGCTTCGCGAATGCCTTCGTGTTTCGTCTCGTCCCGGCAAAAAGGCGATCGTTAAATAAGAAAAAATAAAAAACGAAAAAGAGGGGTGCAACACGAGGACTTCCCAGGAGGTCACCCATCCTAGTACTACTCTCGCCCAAGCACGCTTAACTTCGGAGTTCTGATGGGATCCGGTGCATTAGTGCTGGTATGATCGCACCCGTCGTGTTACGCGTTGCAAATGTATTTAAAGCAAAGCCCTTCCTCTTCTCAAGAAATGTATAGGGACTTCTCTTTCCGGTTTTCGACGACCCGTCGCGTAATTAACGGGATATTGCTTGGAAACGAACAAGTGTGCAAAAGGAAGCGTTTCTCGGAAAACCTCGAAATTCCCGCGTTTACGAGCACAACTTTTGATCCGGATGGACTCACGGGGCCCGTAAGCACTTTTCGGAAAGCCGTGGGCCCCGTCACGCTTCGCGAATGCCTTCGTGTTTCGTCTCGTCCCGGCAAAAAGGCGATCGTTAAATAAGAAAAAAAAAAAACGAAAAGGAGGGGTGCAACACGAGGACTTCCCAGGAGGTCACCCATCCTAGTACTACTCTCGCCCAAGCACGCTTAACTTCGGAGTTCTGATGGGATCCGGTGCATTAGTGCTGGTATGATCGCACCCGTCGTGTTACGCGTTGCAAATGTATTTAAAGCAAAGCCCTTCCTCTTCTCAAGAAATGTATAGGGACTTCTCTTTCCGGTTTTCGACGACCCGTCGCGTAATTAACGGGATATTGCTTGGAAACGAACAAGTGTGCAAAAGGAAGCGTTTCTCGGAAAACCTCGAAATTCCCGCGTTTACGAGCACAACTTTTGATCCGGATGGACTCACGGGGCCCGTAAGCACTTTTCGGAAAGCCGTGGGCCCCGTCACGCTTCGCGAATGCCTTCGTGTTTCGTCTCGTCCCGGCAAAAAGGCGATCGTTAAATAAGAAAAAATAAAAAACGAAAAAGAGGGGTGCAACACGAGGACTTCCCAGGAGGTCACCCATCCTAGTACTACTCTCGCCCAAGCACGCTTAACTTCGGAGTTCTGATGGGATCCGGTGCATTAGTGCTGGTATGATCGCACCCGTCGTGTTACGCGTTGCAAATGTATTTAAAGCAAAGCCCTTCCTCTTCTCAAGAAATGTATAGGGACTTCTCTTTCCGGTTTTCGACGACCCGTCGCGTAATTAACGGGATATTGCTTGGAAACGAACAAGTGTGCAAAAGGAAGCGTTTCTCGGAAAACCTCGAAATTCCCGCGTTTACGAGCACAACTTTTGATCCGGATGGACTCACGGGGCCCGTAAGCACTTTTCGGAAAGCCGTGGGCCCCGTCACGCTTCGCGAATGCCTTCGTGTTTCGTCTCGTCCCGGCAAAAAGGCGATCGTTAAATAAGAAAAAATAAAAAACGAAAAAGAGGGGTGCAACACGAGGACTTCCCAGGAGGTCACCCATCCTAGTACTACTCTCGCCCAAGCACGCTTAACTTCGGAGTTCTGATGGGATCCGGTGCATTAGTGCTGGTATGATCGCACCCGTCGTGTTACGCGTTGCAAATGTATTTAAAGCAAAGCCCTTCCTCTTCTCAAGAAATGTATAGGGACTTCTCTTTCCGGTTTTCGACGACCCGTCGCGTAATTAACGGGATATTGCTTGGAAACGAACAAGTGTGCAAAAGGAAGCGTTTCTCGGAAAACCTCGAAATTCCCGCGTTTACGAGCACAACTTTTGATCCGGATGGACTCACGGGGCCCGTAAGCACTTTTCGGAAAGCCGTGGGCCCCGTCACGCTTCGCGAATGCCTTCGTGTTTCGTCTCGTCCCGGCAAAAAGGCGATCGTTAAATAAGAAAAAATAAAAAACGAAAAAGAGGGGTGCAACACGAGGACTTCCCAGGAGGTCACCCATCCTAGTACTACTCTCGCCCAAGCACGCTTAACTTCGGAGTTCTGATGGGATCCGGTGCATTAGTGCTGGTATGATCGCACCCGTCGTGTTACGCGTTGCAAATGTATTTAAAGCAAAGCCCTTCCTCTTCTCAAGAAATGTATAGGGACTTCTCTTTCCGGTTTTCGACGACCCGTCGCGTAATTAACGGGATATTGCTTGGAAACGAACAAGTGTGCAAAAGGAAGCGTTTCTCGGAAAACCTCGAAATTCCCGCGTTTACGAGCACAACTTTTGATCCGGATGGACTCACGGGGCCCGTAAGCACTTTTCGGAAAGCCGTGGGCCCCGTCACGCTTCGCGAATGCCTTCGTGTTTCGTCTCGTCCCGGCAAAAAGGCGATCGTTAAATAAGAAAAAATAAAAAACGAAAAAGAGGGGTGCAACACGAGGACTTCCCAGGAGGTCACCCATCCTAGTACTACTCTCGCCCAAGCACGCTTAACTTCGGAGTTCTGATGGGATCCGGTGCATTAGTGCTGGTATGATCGCACCCGTCGTGTTACGCGTTGCAAATGTATTTAAAGCAAAGCCCTTCCTCTTCTCAAGAAATGTATAGGGACTTCTCTTTCCGGTTTTCGACGACCCGTCGCGTAATTAACGGGATATTGCTTGGAAACGAACAAGTGTGCAAAAGGAAGCGTTTCTCGGAAAACCTCGAAATTCCCGCGTTTACGAGCACAACTTTTGATCCGGATGGACTCACGGGGCCCGTAAGCACTTTTCGGAAAGCCGTGGGCCCCGTCACGCTTCGCGAATGCCTTCGTGTTTCGTCTCGTCCCGGCAAAAAGGCGATCGTTAAATAAGAAAAAATAAAAAACGAAAAAGAGGGGTGCAACACGAGGACTTCCCAGGAGGTCACCCATCCTAGTACTACTCTCGCCCAAGCACGCTTAACTTCGGAGTTCTGATGGGATCCGGTGCATTAGTGCTGGTATGATCGCACCCGTCGTGTTACGCGTTGCAAATGTATTTAAAGCAAAGCCCTTCCTCTTCTCAAGAAATGTATAGGGACTTCTCTTTCCGGTTTTCGACGACCCGTCGCGTAATTAACGGGATATTGCTTGGAAACGAACAAGTGTGCAAAAGGAAGCGTTTCTCGGAAAACCTCGAAATTCCCGCGTTTACGAGCACAACTTTTGATCCGGATGGACTCACGGGGCCCGTAAGCACTTTTCGGAAAGCCGTGGGCCCCGTCACGCTTCGCGAATGCCTTCGTGTTTCGTCTCGTCCCGGCAAAAAGGCGATCGTTAAATAAGAAAAAATAAAAAACGAAAAAGAGGGGTGCAACACGAGGACTTCCCAGGAGGTCACCCATCCTAGTACTACTCTCGCCCAAGCACGCTTAACTTCGGAGTTCTGATGGGATCCGGTGCATTAGTGCTGGTATGATCGCACCCGTCGTGTTACGCGTTGCAAATGTATTTAAAGCAAAGCCCTTCCTCTTCTCAAGAAATGTATAGGGACTTCTCTTTCCGGTTTTCGACGACCCGTCGCGTAATTAACGGGATATTGCTTGGAAACGAACAAGTGTGCAAAAGGAAGCGTTTCTCGGAAAACCTCGAAATTCCCGCGTTTACGAGCACAACTTTTGATCCGGATGGACTCACGGGGCCCGTAAGCACTTTTCGGAAAGCCGTGGGCCCCGTCACGCTTCGCGAATGCCTTCGTGTTTCGTCTCGTCCCGGCAAAAAGGCGATCGTTAAATAAGAAAAAATAAAAAACGAAAAAGAGGGGTGCAACACGAGGACTTCCCAGGAGGTCACCCATCCTAGTACTACTCTCGCCCAAGCACGCTTAACTTCGGAGTTCTGATGGGATCCGGTGCATTAGTGCTGGTATGATCGCACCCGTCGTGTTACGCGTTGCAAATGTATTTAAAGCAAAGCCCTTCCTCTTCTCAAGAAATGTATAGGGACTTCTCTTTCCGGTTTTCGACGACCCGTCGCGTAATTAACGGGATATTGCTTGGAAACGAACAAGTGTGCAAAAGGAAGCGTTTCTCGGAAAACCTCGAAATTCCCGCGTTTACGAGCACAACTTTTGATCCGGATGGACTCACGGGGCCCGTAAGCACTTTTCGGAAAGCCGTGGGCCCCGTCACGCTTCGCGAATGCCTTCGTGTTTCGTCTCGTCCCGGCAAAAAGGCGATCGTTAAATAAGAAAAAATAAAAAACGAAAAAGAGGGGTGCAACACGAGGACTTCCCAGGAGGTCACCCATCCTAGTACTACTCTCGCCCAAGCACGCTTAACTTCGGAGTTCTGATGGGATCCGGTGCATTAGTGCTGGTATGATCGCACCCGTCGTGTTACGCGTTGCAAATGTATTTAAAGCAAAGCCCTTCCTCTTCTCAAGAAATGTATAGGGACTTCTCTTTCCGGTTTTCGACGACCCGTCGCGTAATTAACGGGATATTGCTTGGAAACGAACAAGTGTGCAAAAGGAAGCGTTTCTCGGAAAACCTCGAAATTCCCGCGTTTACGAGCACAACTTTTGATCCGGATGGACTCACGGGGCCCGTAAGCACTTTTCGGAAAGCCGTGGGCCCCGTCACGCTTCGCGAATGCCTTCGTGTTTCGTCTCGTCCCGGCAAAAAGGCGATCGTTAAATAAGAAAAAATAAAAAACGAAAAAGAGGGGTGCAACACGAGGACTTCCCAGGAGGTCACCCATCCTAGTACTACTCTCGCCCAAGCACGCTTAACTTCGGAGTTCTGATGGGATCCGGTGCATTAGTGCTGGTATGATCGCACCCGTCGTGTTACGCGTTGCAAATGTATTTAAAGCAAAGCCCTTCCTCTTCTCAAGAAATGTATAGGGACTTCTCTTTCCGGTTTTCGACGACCCGTCGCGTAATTAACGGGATATTGCTTGGAAACGAACAAGTGTGCAAAAGGAAGCGTTTCTCGGAAAACCTCGAAATTCCCGCGTTTACGAGCACAACTTTTGATCCGGATGGACTCACGGGGCCCGTAAGCACTTTTCGGAAAGCCGTGGGCCCCGTCACGCTTCGCGAATGCCTTCGTGTTTCGTCTCGTCCCGGCAAAAAGGCGATCGTTAAATAAGAAAAAATAAAAAACGAAAAAGAGGGGTGCAACACGAGGACTTCCCAGGAGGTCACCCATCCTAGTACTACTCTCGCCCAAGCACGCTTAACTTCGGAGTTCTGATGGGATCCGGTGCATTAGTGCTGGTATGATCGCACCCGTCGTGTTACGCGTTGCAAATGTATTTAAAGCAAAGCCCTTCCTCTTCTCAAGAAATGTATAGGGACTTCTCTTTCCGGTTTTCGACGACCCGTCGCGTAATTAACGGGATATTGCTTGGAAACGAACAAGTGTGCAAAAGGAAGCGTTTCTCGGAAAACCTCGAAATTCCCGCGTTTACGAGCACAACTTTTGATCCGGATGGACTCACGGGGCCCGTAAGCACTTTTCGGAAAGCCGTGGGCCCCGTCACGCTTCGCGAATGCCTTCGTGTTTCGTCTCGTCCCGGCAAAAAGGCGATCGTTAAATAAGAAAAAAAAAAAAACGAAAAGGAGGGGTGCAACACGAGGACTTCCCAGGAGGTCACCCATCCTAGTACTACTCTCGCCCAAGCACGCTTAACTTCGGAGTTCTGATGGGATCCGGTGCATTAGTGCTGGTATGATCGCACCCGTCGTGTTACGCGTTGCAAATGTATTTAAAGCAAAGCCCTTCCTCTTCTCAAGAAATGTATAGGGACTTCTCTTTCCGGTTTTCGACGACCCGTCGCGTAATTAACGGGATATTGCTTGGAAACGAACAAGTGTGCAAAAGGAAGCGTTTCTCGGAAAACCTCGAAATTCCCGCGTTTACGAGCACAACTTTTGATCCGGATGGACTCACGGGGCCCGTAAGCACTTTTCGGAAAGCCCGGGCCCCGTCACGCTTCGCGAATGCCTTGGTGTTTCGTCTCGTCCCGGCAAAAAGGCGATCGTTAAATAAGAAAAAATAAAAAACGAAAAAGAGGGGTGCAACACGAGGACTTCCCAGGAGGTCACCCATCCTAGTACTACTCTCGCCCAAGCACGCTTAACTTCGGAGTTCTGATGGGATCCGGTGCATTAGTGCTGGTATGATCGCACCCGTCGTGTTACGCGTTGCAAATGTATTTAAAGCAAAGCCCTTCCTCTTCTCAAGAAATGTATAGGGACTTCTCTTTCCGGTTTTCGACGACCCGTCGCGTAATTAACGGGATATTGCTTGGAAACGAACAAGTGTGCAAAAGGAAGCGTTTCTCGGAAAACCTCGAAATTCCCGCGTTTACGAGCACAACTTTTGATCCGGATGGACTCACGGGGCCCGTAAGCACTTTTCGGAAAGCCGTGGGCCCCGTCACGCTTCGCGAATGCCTTCGTGTTTCGTCTCGTCCCGGCAAAAAGGCGATCGTTAAATAAGAAAAAATAAAAAACGAAAAAGAGGGGTGCAACACGAGGACTTCCCAGGAGGTCACCCATCCTAGTACTACTCTCGCCCAAGCACGCTTAACTTTGGAGTTCTGATGGGATCCGGTGCATTAGTGCTGGTATGATCGCACCCGTCGTGTTACGCGTTGCAAATGTATTTAAAGCAAAGCCCTTCCTCTTCTCAAGAAATGTATAGGGACTTCTCTTTCCGGTTTTCGACGACCCGTCGCGTAATTAACGGGATATTGCTTGGAAACGAACAAGTGTGCAAAAGGAAGCGTTTCTCGGAAAACCTCGAAATTCCCGCGTTTACGAGCACAACTTTTGATCCGGATGGACTCACGGGGCCCGTAAGCACTTTTCGGAAAGCCGTGGGCCCCGTCACGCTTCGCGAATGCCTTCGTGTTTCGTCTCGTCCCGGCAAAAAGGCGATCGTTAAATAAGAAAAAATAAAAAACGAAAAAGAGGGGTGCAACACGAGGACTTCCCAGGAGGTCACCCATCCTAGTACTACTCTCGCCCAAGCACGCTTAACTTCGGAGTTCTGATGGGATCCGGTGCATTAGTGCTGGTATGATCGCACCCGTCGTGTTACGCGTTGCAAATGTATTTAAAGCAAAGCCCTTCCTCTTCTCAAGAAATGTATAGGGACTTCTCTTTCCGGTTTTCGACGACCCGTCGCGTAATTAACGGGATATTGCTTGGAAACGAACAAGTGTGCAAAAGGAAGCGTTTCTCGGAAAACCTCGAAATTCCCGCGTTTACGAGCACAACTTTTGATCCGGATGGACTCACGGGGCCCGTAAGCACTTTTCGGAAAGCCGTGGGCCCCGTCACGCTTCGCGAATGCCTTCGTGTTTCGTCTCGTCCCGGCAAAAAGGCGATCGTTAAATAAGAAAAAATAAAAAACGAAAAAGAGGGGTGCAACACGAGGACTTCCCAGGAGGTCACCCATCCTAGTACTACTCTCGCCCAAGCACGCTTAACTTCGGAGTTCTGATGGGATCCGGTGCATTAGTGCTGGTATGATCGCACCCGTCGTGTTACGCGTTGCAAATGTATTTAAAGCAAAGCCCTTCCTCTTCTCAAGAAATGTATAGGGACTTCTCTTTCCGGTTTTCGACGACCCGTCGCGTAATTAACGGGATATTGCTTGGAAACGAACAAGTGTGCAAAAGGAAGCGTTTCTCGGAAAACCTCGAAATTCCCGCGTTTACGAGCACAACTTTTGATCCGGATGGACTCACGGGGCCCGTAAGCACTTTTCGGAAAGCCGTGGGCCCCGTCACGCTTCGCGAATGCCTTCGTGTTTCGTCTCGTCCCGGCAAAAAGGCGATCGTTAAATAAGAAAAAATAAAAAACGAAAAAGAGGGGTGCAACACGAGGACTTCCCAGGAGGTCACCCATCCTAGTACTACTCTCGCCCAAGCACGCTTAACTTCGGAGTTCTGATGGGATCCGGTGCATTAGTGCTGGTATGATCGCACCCGTCGTGTTACGCGTTGCAAATGTATTTAAAGCAAAGCCCTTCCTCTTCTCAAGAAATGTATAGGGACTTCTCTTTCCGGTTTTCGACGACCCGTCGCGTAATTAACGGGATATTGCTTGGAAACGAACAAGTGTGCAAAAGGAAGCGTTTCTCGGAAAACCTCGAAATTCCCGCGTTTACGAGCACAACTTTTGATCCGGATGGACTCACGGGGCCCGTAAGCACTTTTCGGAAAGCCGTGGGCCCCGTCACGCTTCGCGAATGCCTTCGTGTTTCGTCTCGTCCCGGCAAAAAGGCGATCGTTAAATAAGAAAAAATAAAAAACGAAAAAGAGGGGTGCAACACGAGGACTTCCCAGGAGGTCACCCATCCTAGTACTACTCTCGCCCAAGCACGCTTAACTTCGGAGTTCTGATGGGATCCGGTGCATTAGTGCTGGTATGATCGCACCCGTCGTGTTACGCGTTGCAAATGTATTTAAAGCAAAGCCCTTCCTCTTCTCAAGAAATGTATAGGGACTTCTCTTTCCGGTTTTCGACGACCCGTCGCGTAATTAACGGGATATTGCTTGGAAACGAACAAGTGTGCAAAAGGAAGCGTTTCTCGGAAAACCTCGAAATTCCCGCGTTTACGAGCACAACTTTTGATCCGGATGGACTCACGGGGCCCGTAAGCACTTTTCGGAAAGCCGTGGGCCCCGTCACGCTTCGCGAATGCCTTCGTGTTTCGTCTCGTCCCGGCAAAAAGGCGATCGTTAAATAAGAAAAAATAAAAAACGAAAAAGAGGGGTGCAACACGAGGACTTCCCAGGAGGTCACCCATCCTAGTACTACTCTCGCCCAAGCACGCTTAACTTCGGAGTTCTGATGGGATCCGGTGCATTAGTGCTGGTATGATCGCACCCGTCGTGTTACGCGTTGCAAATGTATTTAAAGCAAAGCCCTTCCTCTTCTCAAGAAATGTATAGGGACTTCTCTTTCCGGTTTTCGACGACCCGTCGCGTAATTAACGGGATATTGCTTGGAAACGAACAAGTGTGCAAAAGGAAGCGTTTCTCGGAAAACCTCGAAATTCCCGCGTTTACGAGCACAACTTTTGATCCGGATGGACTCACGGGGCCCGTAAGCACTTTTCGGAAAGCCGTGGGCCCCGTCACGCTTCGCGAATGCCTTCGTGTTTCGTCTCGTCCCGGCAAAAAGGCGATCGTTAAATAAGAAAAAATAAAAAACGAAAAAGAGGGGTGCAACACGAGGACTTCCCAGGAGGTCACCCATCCTAGTACTACTCTCGCCCAAGCACGCTTAACTTCGGAGTTCTGATGGGATCCGGTGCATTAGTGCTGGTATGATCGCACCCGTCGTGTTACGCGTTGCAAATGTATTTAAAGCAAAGCCCTTCCTCTTCTCAAGAAATGTATAGGGACTTCTCTTTCCGGTTTTCGACGACCCGTCGCGTAATTAACGGGATATTGCTTGGAAACGAACAAGTGTGCAAAAGGAAGCGTTTCTCGGAAAACCTCGAAATTCCCGCGTTTACGAGCACAACTTTTGATCCGGATGGACTCACGGGGCCCGTAAGCACTTTTCGGAAAGCCGTGGGCCCCGTCACGCTTCGCGAATGCCTTCGTGTTTCGTCTCGTCCCGGCAAAAAGGCGATCGTTAAATAAGAAAAAATAAAAAACGAAAAAGAGGGGTGCAACACGAGGACTTCCCAGGAGGTCACCCATCCTAGTACTACTCTCGCCCAAGCACGCTTAACTTCGGAGTTCTGATGGGATCCGGTGCATTAGTGCTGGTATGATCGCACCCGTCGTGTTACGCGTTGCAAATGTATTTAAAGCAAAGCCCTTCCTCTTCTCAAGAAATGTATAGGGACTTCTCTTTCCGGTTTTCGACGACCCGTCGCGTAATTAACGGGATATTGCTTGGAAACGAACAAGTGTGCAAAAGGAAGCGTTTCTCGGAAAACCTCGAAATTCCCGCGTTTACGAGCACAACTTTTGATCCGGATGGACTCACGGGGCCCGTAAGCACTTTTCGGAAAGCCGTGGGCCCCGTCACGCTTCGCGAATGCCTTCGTGTTTCGTCTCGTCCCGGCAAAAAGGCGATCGTTAAATAAGAAAAAATAAAAAACGAAAAAGAGGGGTGCAACACGAGGACTTCCCAGGAGGTCACCCATCCTAGTACTACTCTCGCCCAAGCACGCTTAACTTCGGAGTTCTGATGGGATCCGGTGCATTAGTGCTGGTATGATCGCACCCGTCGTGTTACGCGTTGCAAATGTATTTAAAGCAAAGCCCTTCCTCTTCTCAAGAAATGTATAGGGACTTCTCTTTCCGGTTTTCGACGACCCGTCGCGTAATTAACGGGATATTGCTTGGAAACGAACAAGTGTGCAAAAGGAAGCGTTTCTCGGAAAACCTCGAAATTCCCGCGTTTACGAGCACAACTTTTGATCCGGATGGACTCACGGGGCCCGTAAGCACTTTTCGGAAAGCCGTGGGCCCCGTCACGCTTCGCGAATGCCTTCGTGTTTCGTCTCGTCCCGGCAAAAAGGCGATCGTTAAATAAGAAAAAATAAAAAACGAAAAAGAGGGGTGCAACACGAGGACTTCCCAGGAGGTCACCCATCCTAGTACTACTCTCGCCCAAGCACGCTTAACTTCGGAGTTCTGATGGGATCCGGTGCATTAGTGCTGGTATGATCGCACCCGTCGTGTTACGCGTTGCAAATGTATTTAAAGCAAAGCCCTTCCTCTTCTCAAGAAATGTATAGGGACTTCTCTTTCCGGTTTTCGACGACCCGTCGCGTAATTAACGGGATATTGCTTGGAAACGAACAAGTGTGCAAAAGGAAGCGTTTCTCGGAAAACCTCGAAATTCCCGCGTTTACGAGCACAACTTTTGATCCGGATGGACTCACGGGGCCCGTAAGCACTTTTCGGAAAGCCGTGGGCCCCGTCACGCTTCGCGAATGCCTTCGTGTTTCGTCTCGTCCCGGCAAAAAGGCGATCGTTAAATAAGAAAAAATAAAAAACGAAAAAGAGGGGTGCAACACGAGGACTTCCCAGGAGGTCACCCATCCTAGTACTACTCTCGCCCAAGCACGCTTAACTTCGGAGTTCTGATGGGATCCGGTGCATTAGTGCTGGTATGATCGCACCCGTCGTGTTACGCGTTGCAAATGTATTTAAAGCAAAGCCCTTCCTCTTCTCAAGAAATGTATAGGGACTTCTCTTTCCGGTTTTCGACGACCCGTCGCGTAATTAACGGGATATTGCTTGGAAACGAACAAGTGTGCAAAAGGAAGCGTTTCTCGGAAAACCTCGAAATTCCCGCGTTTACGAGCACAACTTTTGATCCGGATGGACTCACGGGGCCCGTAAGCACTTTTCGGAAAGCCGTGGGCCCCGTCACGCTTCGCGAATGCCTTCGTGTTTCGTCTCGTCCCGGCAAAAAGGCGATCGTTAAATAAGAAAAAATAAAAAACGAAAAAGAGGGGTGCAACACGAGGACTTCCCAGGAGGTCACCCATCCTAGTACTACTCTCGCCCAAGCACGCTTAACTTCGGAGTTCTGATGGGATCCGGTGCATTAGTGCTGGTATGATCGCACCGGTCGTGTTACGCGTTGCAAATGTATTTAAAGCAAAGCCCTTCCTCTTCTCAAGAAATGTATAGGGACTTCTCTTTCCGGTTTTCGACGACCCGTCGCGTAATTAACGGGATATTGCTTGGAAACGAACAAGTGTGCAAAAGGAAGCGTTTCTCGGAAAACCTCGAAATTCCCGCGTTTACGAGCACAACTTTTGATCCGGATGGACTCACGGGGCCCGTAAGCACTTTTCGGAAAGCCGTGGGCCCCGTCACGCTTCGCGAATGCCTTCGTGTTTCGTCTCGTCCCGGCAAAAAGGCGATCGTTAAATAAGAAAAAATAAAAAACGAAAAAGAGGGGTGCAACACGAGGACTTCCCAGGAGGTCACCCATCCTAGTACTACTCTCGCCCAAGCACGCTTAACTTCGGAGTTCTGATGGGATCCGGTGCATTAGTGCTGGTATGATCGCACCCGTCGTGTTACGCGTTGCAAATGTATTTAAAGCAAAGCCCTTCCTCTTCTCAAGAAATGTATAGGGACTTCTCTTTCCGGTTTTCGACGACCCGTCGCGTAATTAACGGGATATTGCTTGGAAACGAACAAGTGTGCAAAAGGAAGCGTTTCTCGGAAAACCTCGAAATTCCCGCGTTTACGAGCACAACTTTTGATCCGGATGGACTCACGGGGCCCGTAAGCACTTTTCGGAAAGCCGTGGGCCCCGTCACGCTTCGCGAATGCCTTCGTGTTTCGTCTCGTCCCGGCAAAAAGGCGATCGTTAAATAAGAAAAAATAAAAAACGAAAAAGAGGGGTGCAACACGAGGACTTCCCAGGAGGTCACCCATCCTAGTACTACTCTCGCCCAAGCACGCTTAACTTCGGAGTTCTGATGGGATCCGGTGCATTAGTGCTGGTATGATCGCACCCGTCGTGTTACGCGTTGCAAATGTATTTAAAGCAAAGCCCTTCCTCTTCTCAAGAAATGTATAGGGACTTCTCTTTCCGGTTTTCGACGACCCGTCGCGTAATTAACGGGATATTGCTTGGAAACGAACAAGTGTGCAAAAGGAAGCGTTTCTCGGAAAACCTCGAAATTCCCGCGTTTACGAGCACAACTTTTGATCCGGATGGACTCACGGGGCCCGTAAGCACTTTTCGGAAAGCCGTGGGCCCCGTCACGCTTCGCGAATGCCTTCGTGTTTCGTCTCGTCCCGGCAAAAAGGCGATCGTTAAATAAGAAAAAATAAAAAACGAAAAAGAGGGGTGCAACACGAGGACTTCCCAGGAGGTCACCCATCCTAGTACTACTCTCGCCCAAGCACGCTTAACTTCGGAGTTCTGATGGGATCCGGTGCATTAGTGCTGGTATGATCGCACCCGTCGTGTTACGCGTTGCAAATGTATTTAAAGCAAAGCCCTTCCTCTTCTCAAGAAATGTATAGGGACTTCTCTTTCCGGTTTTCGACGACCCGTCGCGTAATTAACGGGATATTGCTTGGAAACGAACAAGTGTGCAAAAGGAAGCGTTTCTCGGAAAACCTCGAAATTCCCGCGTTTACGAGCACAACTTTTGATCCGGATGGACTCACGGGGCCCGTAAGCACTTTTCGGAAAGCCGTGGGCCCCGTCACGCTTCGCGAATGCCTTCGTGTTTCGTCTCGTCCCGGCAAAAAGGCGATCGTTAAATAAGAAAAAATAAAAAACGAAAAAGAGGGGTGCAACACGAGGACTTCCCAGGAGGTCACCCATCCTAGTACTACTCTCGCCCAAGCACGCTTAACTTCGGAGTTCTGATGGGATCCGGTGCATTAGTGCTGGTATGATCGCACCCGTCGTGTTACGCGTTGCAAATGTATTTAAAGCAAAGCCCTTCCTCTTCTCAAGAAATGTATAGGGACTTCTCTTTCCGGTTTTCGACGACCCGTCGCGTAATTAACGGGATATTGCTTGGAAACGAACAAGTGTGCAAAAGGAAGCGTTTCTCGGAAAACCTCGAAATTCCCGCGTTTACGAGCACAACTTTTGATCTGGATGGACTCACGGGGCCCGTAAGCACTTTTCGGAAAGCCGTGGGCCCCGTCACGCTTCGCGAATGCCTTCGTGTTTCGTCTCGTCCCGGCAAAAAGGCGATCGTTAAATAAGAAAAAATAAAAAACGAAAAAGAGGGGTGCAACACGAGGACTTCCCAGGAGGTCACCCATCCTAGTACTACTCTCGCCCAAGCACGCTTAACTTCGGAGTTCTGATGGGATCCGGTGCATTAGTGCTGGTATGATCGCACCCGTCGTGTTACGCGTTGCAAATGTATTTAAAGCAAAGCCCTTCCTCTTCTCAAGAAATGTATAGGGACTTCTCTTTCCGGTTTTCGACGACCCGTCGCGTAATTAACGGGATATTGCTTGGAAACGAACAAGTGTGCAAAAGGAAGCGTTTCTCGGAAAACCTCGAAATTCCCGCGTTTACGAGCACAACTTTTGATCCGGATGGACTCACGGGGCCCGTAAGCACTTTTCGGAAAGCCGTGGCCCCGTCACGCTTCGCGAATGCCTTCGTGTTTCATCTCGTCCCGGCAAAAAGGCGATCGTTAAATAAGAAAAAATAAAAAACGAAAAAGAGGGGTGCAACACGAGGACTTCCCAGGAGGTCACCCATCCTAGTACTACTCTCGCCCAAGCACGCTTAACTTCGGAGTTCTGATGGGATCCGGTGCATTAGTGCTGGTATGATCGCACCCGTCGTGTTACGCGTTGCAAATGTATTTAAAGCAAAGCCCTTCCTCTTCTCAAGAAATGTATAGGGACTTCTCTTTCCGGTTTTCGACGACCCGTCGCGTAATTAACGGGATATTGCTTGGAAACGAACAAGTGTGCAAAAGGAAGCGTTTCTCGGAAAACCTCGAAATTCCCGCGTTTACGAGCACAACTTTTGATCCGGATGGACTCACGGGGCCCGTAAGCACTTTTCGGAAAGCCGTGGGCCCCGTCACGCTTCGCGAATGCCTTCGTGTTTCGTCTCGTCCCGGCAAAAAGGCGATCGTTAAATAAGAAAAAATAAAAAACGAAAAAGAGGGGTGCAACACGAGGACTTCCCAGGAGGTCACCCATCCTAGTACTACTCTCGCCCAAGCACGCTTAACTTCGGAGTTCTGATGGGATCCGGTGCATTAGTGCTGGTATGATCGCACCCGTCGTGTTACGCGTTGCAAATGTATTTAAAGCAAAGCCCTTCCTCTTCTCAAGAAATGTATAGGGACTTCTCTTTCCGGTTTTCGACGACCCGTCGCGTAATTAACGGGATATTGCTTGGAAACGAACAAGTGTGCAAAAGGAAGCGTTTCTCGGAAAACCTCGAAATTCCCGCGTTTACGAGCACAACTTTTGATCCGGATGGACTCACGGGGCCCGTAAGCACTTTTCGGAAAGCCGTGGGCCCCGTCACGCTTCGCGAATGCCTTCGTGTTTCGTCTCGTCCCGGCAAAAAGGCGATCGTTAAATAAGAAAAAATAAAAAACGAAAAAGAGGGGTGCAACACGAGGACTTCCCAGGAGGTCACCCATCCTAGTACTACTCTCGCCCAAGCACGCTTAACTTCGGAGTTCTGATGGGATCCGGTGCATTAGTGCTGGTATGATCGCACCCGTCGTGTTACGCGTTGCAAATGTATTTAAAGCAAAGCCCTTCCTCTTCTCAAGAAATGTATAGGGACTTCTCTTTCCGGTTTTCGACGACCCGTCGCGTAATTAACGGGATATTGCTTGGAAACGAACAAGTGTGCAAAAGGAAGCGTTTCTCGGAAAACCTCGAAATTCCCGCGTTTACGAGCACAACTTTTGATCCGGATGGACTCACGGGGCCCGTAAGCACTTTTCGGAAAGCCGTGGGCCCCGTCACGCTTCGCGAATGCCTTCGTGTTTCGTCTCGTCCCGGCAAAAAGGCGATCGTTAAATAAGAAAAAATAAAAAACGAAAAAGAGGGGTGCAACACGAGGACTTCCCAGGAGGTCACCCATCCTAGTACTACTCTCGCCCCAGCACGCTTAACTTCGGAGTTCTGATGGGATCCGGTGCATTAGTGCTGGTATGATCGCACCCGTCGTGTTACGCGTTGCAAATGTATTTAAAGCAAAGCCCTTCCTCTTCTCAAGAAATGTATAGGGACTTCTCTTTCCGGTTTTCGACGACCCGTCGCGTAATTAACGGGATATTGCTTGGAAACGAACAAGTGTGCAAAAGGAAGCGTTTCTCGGAAAACCTCGAAATTCCCGCGTTTACGAGCACAACTTTTGATCCGGATGGACTCACGGGGCCCGTAAGCACTTTTCGGAAAGCCGTGGGCCCCGTCACGCTTCGCGAATGCCTTCGTGTTTCGTCTCGTCCCGGCAAAAAGGCGATCGTTAAATAAGAAAAAATAAAAAACGAAAAAGAGGGGTGCAACACGAGGACTTCCCAGGAGGTCACCCATCCTAGTACTACTCTCGCCCAAGCACGCTTAACTTCGGAGTTCTGATGGGATCCGGTGCATTAGTGCTGGTATGATCGCACCCGTCGTGTTACGCGTTGCAAATGTATTTAAAGCAAAGCCCTTCCTCTTCTCAAGAAATGTATAGGGACTTCTCTTTCCGGTTTTCGACGACCCGTCGCGTAATTAACGGGATATTGCTTGGAAACGAACAAGTGTGCAAAAGGAAGCGTTTCTCGGAAAACCTCGAAATTCCCGCGTTTACGAGCACAACTTTTGATCCGGATGGACTCACGGGGCCCGTAAGCACTTTTCGGAAAGCCGTGGGCCCCGTCACGCTTCGCGAATGCCTTCGTGTTTCGTCTCGTCCCGGCAAAAAGGCGATCGTTAAATAAGAAAAAATAAAAAACGAAAAAGAGGGGTGCAACACGAGGACTTCCCAGGAGGTCACCCATCCTAGTACTACTCTCGCCCAAGCACGCTTAACTTCGGAGTTCTGATGGGATCCGGTGCATTAGTGCTGGTATGATCGCACCCGTCGTGTTACGCGTTGCAAATGTATTTAAAGCAAGGCCCTTCCTCTTCTCAAGAAATGTATCGGGACTTCTCTTTCCGGTTTTCGACGACCCGTCGCGTAATTAACGGGATATTGCTTGGAAACGAACAAGTGTGCAAAAGGAAGCGTTTCTCGGAAAACCTCGAAATTCCCGCGTTTACGAGCACAACTTTTGATCCGGATGGACTCACGGGGCCCGTAAGCACTTTTCGGAAAGCCGTGGGCCCCGTCACGCTTCGCGAATGCCTTCGTGTTTCGTCTCGTCCCGGCAAAAAGGCGATCGTTAAATAAGAAAAAATAAAAAACGAAAAAGAGGGGTGCAACACGAGGACTTCCCAGGAGGTCACCCATCCTAGTACTACTCTCGCCCAAGCACGCTTAACTTCGGAGTTCTGATGGGATCCGGTGCATTAGTGCTGGTATGATCGCACCCGTCGTGTTACGCGTTGCAAATGTATTTAAAGCAAAGCCCTTCCTCTTCTCAAGAAATGTATAGGGACTTCTCTTTCCGGTTTCGACGACCCGTCGCGTAATTAACGGGATATTGCTTGGAAACGAACAAGTGTGCAAAAGGAAGCGTTTCTCGGAAAACCTCGAAATTCCCGCGTTTACGAGCACAACTTTTGATCCGGATGGACTCACGGGGCCCGTAAGCACTTTTCGGAAAGCCGTGGGCCCCGTCACGCTTCGCGAATGCCTTCGTGTTTCGTCTCGTCCCGGCAAAAAGGCGATCGTTAAATAAGAAAAAATAAAAAACGAAAAAGAGGGGTGCAACACGAGGACTTCCCAGGAGGTCACCCATCCTAGTACTACTCTCGCCCAAGCACGCTTAACTTCGGAGTTCTGATGGGATCCGGTGCATTAGTGCTGGTATGATCGCACCCGTCGTGTTACGCGTTGCAAATGTATTTAAAGCAAAGCCCTTCCTCTTCTCAAGAAATGTATAGGGACTTCTCTTTCCGGTTTTCGACGACCCGTCGCGTAATTAACGGGATATTGCTTGGAAACGAACAAGTGTGCAAAAGGAAGCGTTTCTCGGAAAACCTCGAAATTCCCGCGTTTACGAGCACAACTTTTGATCCGGATGGACTCACGGGGCCCGTAAGCACTTTTCGGAAAGCCGTGGGCCCCGTCACGCTTCGCGAATGCCTTCGTGTTTCGTCTCGTCCCGGCAAAAAGGCGATCGTTAAATAAGAAAAAATAAAAAACGAAAAAGAGGGGTGCAACACGAGGACTTCCCAGGAGGTCACCCATCCTAGTACTACTCTCGCCCAAGCACGCTTAACTTCGGAGTTCTGATGGGATCCGGTGCATTAGTGCTGGTATGATCGCACCCGTCGTGTTACGCGTTGCAAATGTATTTAAAGCAAAGCCCTTCCTCTTCTCAAGAAATGTATAGGGACTTCTCTTTCCGGTTTTCGACGACCCGTCGCGTAATTAACGGGATATTGCTTGGAAACGAACAAGTGTGCAAAAGGAAGCGTTTCTCGGAAAACCTCGAAATTCCCGCGTTTACGAGCACAACTTTTGATCCGGATGGACTCACGGGGCCCGTAAGCACTTTTCGGAAAGCCGTGGGCCCCGTCACGCTTCGCGAATGCCTTCGTGTTTCGTCTCGTCCCGGCAAAAAGGCGATCGTTAAATAAGAAAAAATAAAAAACGAAAAAGAGGGGTGCAACACGAGGACTTCCCAGGAGGTCACCCATCCTAGTACTACTCTCGCCCAAGCACGCTTAACTTCGGAGTTCTGATGGGATCCGGTGCATTAGTGCTGGTATGATCGCACCCGTCGTGTTACGCGTTGCAAATGTATTTAAAGCAAAGCCCTTCCTCTTCTCAAGAAATGTATAGGGACTTCTCTTTCCGGTTTTCGACGACCCGTCGCGTAATTAACGGGATATTGCTTGGAAACGAACAAGTGTGCAAAAGGAAGCGTTTCTCGGAAAACCTCGAAATTCCCGCGTTTACGAGCACAACTTTTGATCCGGATGGACTCACGGGGCCCGTAAGCACTTTTCGGAAAGCCGTGGGCCCCGTCACGCTTCGCGAATGCCTTCGTGTTTCGTCTCGTCCCGGCAAAAAGGCGATCGTTAAATAAGAAAAAATAAAAAACGAAAAAGAGGGGTGCAACACGAGGACTTCCCAGGAGGTCACCCATCCTAGTACTACTCTCGCCCAAGCACGCTTAACTTCGGAGTTCTGATGGGATCCGGTGCATTAGTGCTGGTATGATCGCACCCGTCGTGTTACGCGTTGCAAATGTATTTAAAGCAAAGCCCTTCCTCTTCTCAAGAAATGTATAGGGACTTCTCTTTCCGGTTTTCGACGACCCGTCGCGTAATTAACGGGATATTGCTTGGAAACGAACAAGTGTGCAAAAGGAAGCGTTTCTCGGAAAACCTCGAAATTCCCGCGTTTACGAGCACAACTTTTGATCCGGATGGACTCACGGGGCCCGTAAGCACTTTTCGGAAAGCCGTGGGCCCCGTCACGCTTCGCGAATGCCTTCGTGTTTCGTCTCGTCCCGGCAAAAAGGCGATCGTTAAATAAGAAAAAATAAAAAACGAAAAAGAGGGGTGCAACACGAGGACTTCCCAGGAGGTCACCCATCCTAGTACTACTCTCGCCCAAGCACGCTTAACTTCGGAGTTCTGATGGGATCCGGTGCATTAGTGCTGGTATGATCGCACCCGTCGTGTTACGCGTTGCAAATGTATTTAAAGCAAAGCCCTTCCTCTTCTCAAGAAATGTATAGGGACTTCTCTTTCCGGTTTTCGACGACCCGTCGCGTAATTAACGGGATATTGCTTGGAAACGAACAAGTGTGCAAAAGGAAGCGTTTCTCGGAAAACCTCGAAATTCCCGCGTTTACGAGCACAACTTTTGATCCGGATGGACTCACGGGGCCCGTAAGCACTTTTCGGAAAGCCGTGGGCCCCGTCACGCTTCGCGAATGCCTTCGTGTTTCGTCTCGTCCCGGCAAAAAGGCGATCGTTAAATAAGAAAAAATAAAAAACGAAAAAGAGGGGTGCAACACGAGGACTTCCCAGGAGGTCACCCATCCTAGTACTACTCTCGCCCAAGCACGCTTAACTTCGGAGTTCTGATGGGATCCGGTGCATTAGTGCTGGTATGATCGCACCCGTCGTGTTACGCGTTGCAAATGTATTTAAAGCAAAGCCCTTCCTCTTCTCAAGAAATGTATAGGGACTTCTCTTTCCGGTTTTCGACGACCCGTCGCGTAATTAACGGGATATTGCTTGGAAACGAACAAGTGTGCAAAAGGAAGCGTTTCTCGGAAAACCTCGAAATTCCCGCGTTTACGAGCACAACTTTTGATCCGGATGGACTCACGGGGCCCGTAAGCACTTTTCGGAAAGCCGTGGGCCCCGTCACGCTTCGCGAATGCCTTCGTGTTTCGTCTCGTCCCGGCAAAAAGGCGATCGTTAAATAAGAAAAAATAAAAAACGAAAAAGAGGGGTGCAACACGAGGACTTCCCAGGAGGTCACCCATCCTAGTACTACTCTCGCCCAAGCACGCTTAACTTCGGAGTTCTGATGGGATCCGGTGCATTAGTGCTGGTATGATCGCACCCGTCGTGTTACGCGTTGCAAATGTATTTAAAGCAAAGCCCTTCCTCTTCTCAAGAAATGTATAGGGACTTCTCTTTCCGGTTTTCGACGACCCGTCGCGTAATTAACGGGATATTGCTTGGAAACGAACAAGTGTGCAAAAGGAAGCGTTTCTCGGAAAACCTCGAAATTCCCGCGTTTACGAGCACAACTTTTGATCCGGATGGACTCACGGGGCCCGTAAGCACTTTTCGGAAAGCCGTGGGCCCCGTCACGCTTCGCGAATGCCTTCGTGTTTCGTCTCGTCCCGGCAAAAAGGCGATCGTTAAATAAGAAAAAATAAAAAACGAAAAAGAGGGGTGCAACACGAGGACTTCCCAGGAGGTCACCCATCCTAGTACTACTCTCGCCCAAGCACGCTTAACTTCGGAGTTCTGATGGGATCCGGTGCATTAGTGCTGGTATGATCGCACCCGTCGTGTTACGCGTTGCAAATGTATTTAAAGCAAAGCCCTTCCTCTTCTCAAGAAATGTATAGGGACTTCTCTTTCCGGTTTTCGACGACCCGTCGCGTAATTAACGGGATATTGCTTGGAAACGAACAAGTGTGCAAAAGGAAGCGTTTCTCGGAAAACCTCGAAATTCCCGCGTTTACGAGCACAACTTTTGATCCGGATGGACTCACGGGGCCCGTAAGCACTTTTCGGAAAGCCGTGGGCCCCGTCACGCTTCGCGAATGCCTTCGTGTTTCGTCTCGTCCCGGCAAAAAGGCGATCGTTAAATAAGAAAAAATAAAAAACGAAAAAGAGGGGTGCAACACGAGGACTTCCCAGGAGGTCACCCATCCTAGTACTACTCTCGCCCAAGCACGCTTAACTTCGGAGTTCTGATGGGATCCGGTGCATTAGTGCTGGTATGATCGCACCCGTCGTGTTACGCGTTGCAAATGTATTTAAAGCAAAGCCCTTCCTCTTCTCAAGAAATGTATAGGGACTTCTCTTTCCGGTTTTCGACGACCCGTCGCGTAATTAACGGGATATTGCTTGGAAACGAACAAGTGTGCAAAAGGAAGCGTTTCTCGGAAAACCTCGAAATTCCCGCGTTTACGAGCACAACTTTTGATCCGGATGGACTCACGGGGCCCGTAAGCACTTTTCGGAAAGCCGTGGGCCCCGTCACGCTTCGCGAATGCCTTCGTGTTTCGTCTCGTCCCGGCAAAAAGGCGATCGTTAAATAAGAAAAAATAAAAAACGAAAAAGAGGGGTGCAACACGAGGACTTCCCAGGAGGTCACCCATCCTAGTACTACTCTCGCCCAAGCACGCTTAACTTCGGAGTTCTGATGGGATCCGGTGCATTAGTGCTGGTATGATCGCACCCGTCGTGTTACGCGTTGCAAATGTATTTAAAGCAAAGCCCTTCCTCTTCTCAAGAAATGTATAGGGACTTCTCTTTCCGGTTTTCGACGACCCGTCGCGTAATTAACGGGATATTGCTTGGAAACGAACAAGTGTGCAAAAGGAAGCGTTTCTCGGAAAACCTCGAAATTCCCGCGTTTACGAGCACAACTTTTGATCCGGATGGACTCACGGGGCCCGTAAGCACTTTTCGGAAAGCCGTGGGCCCCGTCACGCTTCGCGAATGCCTTCGTGTTTCGTCTCGTCCCGGCAAAAAGGCGATCGTTAAATAAGAAAAAATAAAAAACGAAAAAGAGGGGTGCAACACGAGGACTTCCCAGGAGGTCACCCATCCTAGTACTACTCTCGCCCAAGCACGCTTAACTTCGGAGTTCTGATGGGATCCGGTGCATTAGTGCTGGTATGATCGCACCCGTCGTGTTACGCGTTGCAAATGTATTTAAAGCAAAGCCCTTCCTCTTCTCAAGAAATGTATAGGGACTTCTCTTTCCGGTTTTCGACGACCCGTCGCGTAATTAACGGGATATTGCTTGGAAACGAACAAGTGTGCAAAAGGAAGCGTTTCTCGGAAAACCTCGAAATTCCCGCGTTTACGAGCACAACTTTTGATCCGGATGGACTCACGGGGCCCGTAAGCACTTTTCGGAAAGCCGTGGGCCCCGTCACGCTTCGCGAATGCCTTCGTGTTTCGTCTCGTCCCGGCAAAAAGGCGATCGTTAAATAAGAAAAAATAAAAAACGAAAAAGAGGGGTGCAACACGAGGACTTCCCAGGAGGTCACCCATCCTAGTACTACTCTCGCCCAAGCACGCTTAACTTCGGAGTTCTGATGGGATCCGGTGCATTAGTGCTGGTATGATCGCACCCGTCGTGTTACGCGTTGCAAATGTATTTAAAGCAAAGCCCTTCCTCTTCTCAAGAAATGTATAGGGACTTCTCTTTCCGGTTTTCGACGACCCGTCGCGTAATTAACGGGATATTGCTTGGAAACGAACAAGTGTGCAAAAGGAAGCGTTTCTCGGAAAACCTCGAAATTCCCGCGTTTACGAGCACAACTTTTGATCCGGATGGACTCACGGGGCCCGTAAGCACTTTTCGGAAAGCCGTGGGCCCCGTCACGCTTCGCGAATGCCTTCGTGTTTCGTCTCGTCCCGGCAAAAAGGCGATCGTTAAATAAGAAAAAATAAAAAACGAAAAAGAGGGGTGCAACACGAGGACTTCCCAGGAGGTCACCCATCCTAGTACTACTCTCGCCCAAGCACGCTTAACTTCGGAGTTCTGATGGGATCCGGTGCATTAGTGCTGGTATGATCGCACCCGTCGTGTTACGCGTTGCAAATGTATTTAAAGCAAAGCCCTTCCTCTTCTCAAGAAATGTATAGGGACTTCTCTTTCCGGTTTTCGACGACCCGTCGCGTAATTAACGGGATATTGCTTGGAAACGAACAAGTGTGCAAAAGGAAGCGTTTCTCGGAAAACCTCGAAATTCCCGCGTTTACGAGCACAACTTTTGATCCGGATGGACTCACGGGGCCCGTAAGCACTTTTCGGAAAGCCGTGGGCCCCGTCACGCTTCGCGAATGCCTTCGTGTTTCGTCTCGTCCCGGCAAAAAGGCGATCGTTAAATAAGAAAAAATAAAAAACGAAAAAGAGGGGTGCAACACGAGGACTTCCCAGGAGGTCACCCATCCTAGTACTACTCTCGCCCAAGCACGCTTAACTTCGGAGTTCTGATGGGATCCGGTGCATTAGTGCTGGTATGATCGCACCCGTCGTGTTACGCGTTGCAAATGTATTTAAAGCAAAGCCCTTCCTCTTCTCAAGAAATGTATAGGGACTTCTCTTTCCGGTTTTCGACGACCCGTCGCGTAATTAACGGGATATTGCTTGGAAACGAACAAGTGTGCAAAAGGAAGCGTTTCTCGGAAAACCTCGAAATTCCCGCGTTTACGAGCACAACTTTTGATCCGGATGGACTCACGGGGCCCGTAAGCACTTTTCGGAAAGCCGTGGGCCCCGTCACGCTTCGCGAATGCCTTCGTGTTTCGTCTCGTCCCGGCAAAAAGGCGATCGTTAAATAAGAAAAAAAAAAAAACGAAAAAGAGGGGTGCAACACGAGGACTTCCCAGGAGGTCACCCATCCTAGTACTACTCTCGCCCAAGCACGCTTAACTTCGGAGTTCTGATGGGATCCGGTGCATTAGTGCTGGTATGATCGCACCCGTCGTGTTACGCGTTGCAAATGTATTTAAAGCAAAGCCCTTCCTCTTCTCAAGAAATGTATAGGGACTTCTCTTTCCGGTTTTCGACGACCCGTCGCGTAATTAACGGGATATTGCTTGGAAACGAACAAGTGTGCAAAAGGAAGCGTTTCTCGGAAAACCTCGAAATTCCCGCGTTTACGAGCACAACTTTTGATCCGGATGGACTCACGGGGCCCGTAAGCACTTTTCGGAAAGCCGTGGGCCCCGTCACGCTTCGCGAATGCCTTCGTGTTTCGTCTCGTCCCGGCAAAAAGGCGATCGTTAAATAAGAAAAAATAAAAAACGAAAAAGAGGGGTGCAACACGAGGACTTCCCAGGAGGTCACCCATCCTAGTACTACTCTCGCCCAAGCACGCTTAACTTCGGAGTTCTGATGGGATCCGGTGCATTAGTGCTGGTATGATCGCACCCGTCGTGTTACGCGTTGCAAATGTATTTAAAGCAAAGCCCTTCCTCTTCTCAAGAAATGTATAGGGACTTCTCTTTCCGGTTTTCGACGACCCGTCGCGTAATTAACGGGATATTGCTTGGAAACGAACAAGTGTGCAAAAGGAAGCGTTTCTCGGAAAACCTCGAAATTCCCGCGTTTACGAGCACAACTTTTGATCCGGATGGACTCACGGGGCCCGTAAGCACTTTTCGGAAAGCCGTGGGCCCCGTCACGCTTCGCGAATGCCTTCGTGTTTCGTCTCGTCCCGGCAAAAAGGCGATCGTTAAATAAGAAAAAATAAAAAACGAAAAAGAGGGGTGCAACACGAGGCCTTCCCAGGAGGTCACCCATCCTAGTACGACTCTCGCCCAAGCACGCTTAACTTCGGAGTTCTGATGGGATCCGGTGCATTAGTGCTGGTATGATCGCACCCGTCGTGTTACGCGTTGCAAATGTATTTAAAGCAAAGCCCTTCCTCTTCTCAAGAAATGTATAGGGACTTCTCTTTCCGGTTTTCGACGACCCGTCGCGTAATTAACGGGATATTGCTTGGAAACGAACAAGTGTGCAAAAGGAAGCGTTTCTCGGAAAACCTCGAAATTCCCGCGTTTACGAGCACAACTTTTGATCCGGATGGACTCACGGGGCCCGTAAGCACTTTTCGGAAAGCCGTGGGCCCCGTCACGCTTCGCGAATGCCTTCGTGTTTCGTCTCGTCCCGGCAAAAAGGCGATCGTTAAATAAGAAAAAATAAAAAACGAAAAAGAGGGGTGCAACACGAGGACTTCCCAGGAGGTCACCCATCCTAGTACTACTCTCGCCCAAGCACGCATAACTTCGGAGTTCTGATGGGATCCGGTGCATTAGTGCTGGTATGATCGCACCCGTCGTGTTACGCGTTGCAAATGTATTTAAAGCAAAGCCCTTCCTCTTCTCAAGAAATGTATAGGGACTTCTCTTTCCGGTTTTCGACGACCCGTCGCGTAATTAACGGGATATTGCTTGGAAACGAACAAGTGTGCAAAAGGAAGCGTTTCTCGGAAAACCTCGAAATTCCCGCGTTTACGAGCACAACTTTTGATCCGGATGGACTCACGGGGCCCGTAAGCACTTTTCGGAAAGCCGTGGGCCCCGTCACGCTTCGCGAATGCCTTCGTGTTTCGTCTCGTCCCGGCAAAAAGGCGATCGTTAAATAAGAAAAAATAAAAAACGAAAAAGAGGGGTGCAACACGAGGACTTCCCAGGAGGTCACCCATCCTAGTACTACTCTCGCCCAAGCACGCTTAACTTCGGAGTTCTGATGGGATCCGGTGCATTAGTGCTGGTATGATCGCACCCGTCGTGTTACGCGTTGCAAATGTATTTAAAGCAAAGCCCTTCCTCTTCTCAAGAAATGTATAGGGACTTCTCTTTCCGGTTTTCGACGACCCGTCGCGTAATTAACGGGATATTGCTTGGAAACGAACAAGTGTGCAAAAGGAAGCGTTTCTCGGAAAACCTCGAAATTCCCGCGTTTACGAGCACAACTTTTGATCCGGATGGACTCACGGGGCCCGTAAGCACTTTTCGGAAAGCCGTGGGCCCCGTCACGCTTCGCGAATGCCTTCGTGTTTCGTCTCGTCCCGGCAAAAAGGCGATCGTTAAATAAGAAAAAATAAAAAACGAAAAAGAGGGGTGCAACACGAGGACTTCCCAGGAGGTCACCCATCCTAGTACTACTCTCGCCCAAGCACGCTTAACTTCGGAGTTCTGATGGGATCCGGTGCATTAGTGCTGGTATGATCGCACCCGTCGTGTTACGCGTTGCAAATGTATTTAAAGCAAAGCCCTTCCTCTTCTCAAGAAATGTATAGGGACTTCTCTTTCCGGTTTTCGACGACCCGTCGCGTAATTAACGGGATATTGCTTGGAAACGAACAAGTGTGCAAAAGGAAGCGTTTCTCGGAAAACCTCGAAATTCCCGCGTTTACGAGCACAACTTTTGATCCGGATGGACTCACGGGGCCCGTAAGCACTTTTCGGAAAGCCGTGGGCCCCGTCACGCTTCGCGAATGCCTTCGTGTTTCGTCTCGTCCCGGCAAAAAGGCGATCGTTAAATAAGAAAAAATAAAAAACGAAAAAGAGGGGTGCAACACGAGGACTTCCCAGGAGGTCACCCATCCTAGTACTACTCTCGCCCAAGCACGCTTAACTTCGGAGTTCTGATGGGATCCGGTGCATTAGTGCTGGTATGATCGCACCCGTCGTGTTACGCGTTGCAAATGTATTTAAAGCAAAGCCCTTCCTCTTCTCAAGAAATGTATAGGGACTTCTCTTTCCGGTTTTCGACGACCCGTCGCGTAATTAACGGGATATTGCTTGGAAACGAACAAGTGTGCAAAAGGAAGCGTTTCTCGGAAAACCTCGAAATTCCCGCGTTTACGAGCACAACTTTTGATCCGGATGGACTCACGGGGCCCGTAAGCACTTTTCGGAAAGCCGTGGGCCCCGTCACGCTTCGCGAATGCCTTCGTGTTTCGTCTCGTCCCGGCAAAAAGGCGATCGTTAAATAAGAAAAAATAAAAAACGAAAAAGAGGGGTGCAACACGAGGACTTCCCAGGAGGTCACCCATCCTAGTACTACTCTCGCCCAAGCACGCTTAACTTCGGAGTTCTGATGGGATCCGGTGCATTAGTGCTGGTATGATCGCACCCGTCGTGTTACGCGTTGCAAATGTATTTAAAGCAAAGCCCTTCCTCTTCTCAAGAAATGTATAGGGACTTCTCTTTCCGGTTTTCGACGACCCGTCGCGTAATTAACGGGATATTGCTTGGAAACGAACAAGTGTGCAAAAGGAAGCGTTTCTCGGAAAACCTCGAAATTCCCGCGTTTACGAGCACAACTTTTGATCCGGATGGACTCACGGGGCCCGTAAGCACTTTTCGGAAAGCCGTGGGCCCCGTCACGCTTCGCGAATGCCTTCGTGTTTCGTCTCGTCCCGGCAAAAAGGCGATCGTTAAATAAGAAAAAATAAAAAACGAAAAAGAGGGGTGCAACACGAGGACTTCCCAGGAGGTCACCCATCCTAGTACTACTCTCGCCCAAGCACGCTTAACTTCGGAGTTCTGATGGGATCCGGTGCATTAGTGCTGGTATGATCGCACCCGTCGTGTTACGCGTTGCAAATGTATTTAAAGCAAAGCCCTTCCTCTTCTCAAGAAATGTATAGGGACTTCTCTTTCCGGTTTTCGACGACCCGTCGCGTAATTAACGGGATATTGCTTGGAAACGAACAAGTGTGCAAAAGGAAGCGTTTCTCGGAAAACCTCGAAATTCCCGCGTTTACGAGCACAACTTTTGATCCGGATGGACTCACGGGGCCCGTAAGCACTTTTCGGAAAGCCGTGGGCCCCGTCACGCTTCGCGAATGCCTTCGTGTTTCGTCTCGTCCCGGCAAAAAGGCGATCGTTAAATAAGAAAAAATAAAAAACGAAAAAGAGGGGTGCAACACGAGGACTTCCCAGGAGGTCACCCATCCTAGTACTACTCTCGCCCAAGCACGCTTAACTTCGGAGTTCTGATGGGATCCGGTGCATTAGTGCTGGTATGATCGCACCCGTCGTGTTACGCGTTGCAAATGTATTTAAAGCAAAGCCCTTCCTCTTCTCAAGAAATGTATAGGGACTTCTCTTTCCGGTTTTCGACGACCCGTCGCGTAATTAACGGGATATTGCTTGGAAACGAACAAGTGTGCAAAAGGAAGCGTTTCTCGGAAAACCTCGAAATTCCCGCGTTTACGAGCACAACTTTTGATCCGGATGGACTCACGGGGCCCGTAAGCACTTTTCGGAAAGCCGTGGGCCCCGTCACGCTTCGCGAATGCCTTCGTGTTTCGTCTCGTCCCGGCAAAAAGGCGATCGTTAAATAAGAAAAAATAAAAAACGAAAAAGAGGGGTGCAACACGAGGACTTCCCAGGAGGTCACCCATCCTAGTACTACTCTCGCCCAAGCACGCTTAACTTCGGAGTTCTGATGGGATCCGGTGCATTAGTGCTGGTATGATCGCACCCGTCGTGTTACGCGTTGCAAATGTATTTAAAGCAAAGCCCTTCCTCTTCTCAAGAAATGTATAGGGACTTCTCTTTCCGGTTTTCGACGACCCGTCGCGTAATTAACGGGATATTGCTTGGAAACGAACAAGTGTGCAAAAGGAAGCGTTTCTCGGAAAACCTCGAAATTCCCGCGTTTACGAGCACAACTTTTGATCCGGATGGACTCACGGGGCCCGTAAGCACTTTTCGGAAAGCCGTGGGCCCCGTCACGCTTCGCGAATGCCTTCGTGTTTCGTCTCGTCCCGGCAAAAAGGCGATCGTTAAATAAGAAAAAATAAAAAACGAAAAAGAGGGGTGCAACACGAGGACTTCCCAGGAGGTCACCCATCCTAGTACTACTCTCGCCCAAGCACGCTTAACTTCGGAGTTCTGATGGGATCCGGTGCATTAGTGCTGGTATGATCGCACCCGTCGTGTTACGCGTTGCAAATGTATTTAAAGCAAAGCCCTTCCTCTTCTCAAGAAATGTATAGGGACTTCTCTTTCCGGTTTTCGACGACCCGTCGCGTAATTAACGGGATATTGCTTGGAAACGAACAAGTGTGCAAAAGGAAGCGTTTCTCGGAAAACCTCGAAATTCCCGCGTTTACGAGCACAACTTTTGATCCGGATGGACTCACGGGGCCCGTAAGCACTTTTCGGAAAGCCGTGGGCCCCGTCACGCTTCGCGAATGCCTTCGTGTTTCGTCTCGTCCCGGCAAAAAGGCGATCGTTAAATAAGAAAAAATAAAAAACGAAAAGAGGGGTGCAACACGAGGACTTCCCAGGAGGTCACCCATCCTAGTACTACTCTCGCCCAAGCACGCTTAACTTCGGAGTTCTGATGGGATCCGGTGCATTAGTGCTGGTATGATCGCACCCGTCGTGTTACGCGTTGCAAATGTATTTAAAGCAAAGCCCTTCCTCTTCTCAAGAAATGTATAGGGACTTCTCTTTCCGGTTTTCGACGACCCGTCGCGTAATTAACGGGATATTGCTTGGAAACGAACAAGTGTGCAAAAGGAAGCGTTTCTCGGAAAACCTCGAAATTCCCGCGTTTACGAGCACAACTTTTGATCCGGATGGACTCACGGGGCCCGTAAGCACTTTTCGGAAAGCCGTGGGCCCCGTCACGCTTCGCGAATGCCTTCGTGTTTCGTCTCGTCCCGGCAAAAAGGCGATCGTTAAATAAGAAAAAATAAAAAACGAAAAAGAGGGGTGCAACACGAGGACTTCCCAGGAGGTCACCCATCCTAGTACTACTCTCGCCCAAGCACGCTTAACTTCGGAGTTCTGATGGGATCCGGTGCATTAGTGCTGGTATGATCGCACCCGTCGTGTTACGCGTTGCAAATGTATTTAAAGCAAAGCCCTTCCTCTTCTCAAGAAATGTATAGGGACTTCTCTTTCCGGTTTTCGACGACCCGTCGCGTAATTAACGGGATATTGCTTGGAAACGAACAAGTGTGCAAAAGGAAGCGTTTCTCGGAAAACCTCGAAATTCCCGCGTTTACGAGCACAACTTTTGATCCGGATGGACTCACGGGGCCCGTAAGCACTTTTCGGAAAGCCGTGGGCCCCGTCACGCTTCGCGAATGCCTTCGTGTTTCGTCTCGTCCCGGCAAAAAGGCGATCGTTAAATAAGAAAAAATAAAAAACGAAAAAGAGGGGTGCAACACGAGGACTTCCCAGGAGGTCACCCATCCTAGTACTACTCTCGCCCAAGCACGCTTAACTTCGGAGTTCTGATGGGATCCGGTGCATTAGTGCTGGTATGATCGCACCCGTCGTGTTACGCGTTGCAAATGTATTTAAAGCAAAGCCCTTCCTCTTCTCAAGAAATGTATAGGGACTTCTCTTTCCGGTTTTCGACGACCCGTCGCGTAATTAACGGGATATTGCTTGGAAACGAACAAGTGTGCAAAAGGAAGCGTTTCTCGGAAAACCTCGAAATTCCCGCGTTTACGAGCACAACTTTTGATCCGGATGGACTCACGGGGCCCGTAAGCACTTTTCGGAAAGCCGTGGGCCCCGTCACGCTTCGCGAATGCCTTCGTGTTTCGTCTCGTCCCGGCAAAAAGGCGATCGTTAAATAAGAAAAAATAAAAAACGAAAAAGAGGGGTGCAACACGAGGACTTCCCAGGAGGTCACCCATCCTAGTACTACTCTCGCCCAAGCACGCTTAACTTCGGAGTTCTGATGGGATCCGGTGCATTAGTGCTGGTATGATCGCACCCGTCGTGTTACGCGTTGCAAATGTATTTAAAGCAAAGCCCTTCCTCTTCTCAAGAAATGTATAGGGACTTCTCTTTCCGGTTTTCGACGACCCGTCGCGTAATTAACGGGATATTGCTTGGAAACGAACAAGTGTGCAAAAGGAAGCGTTTCTCGGAAAACCTCGAAATTCCCGCGTTTACGAGCACAACTTTTGATCCGGATGGACTCACGGGGCCCGTAAGCACTTTTCGGAAAGCCGTGGGCCCCGTCACGCTTCGCGAATGCCTTCGTGTTTCGTCTCGTCCCGGCAAAAAGGCGATCGTTAAATAAGAAAAAATAAAAAACGAAAAAGAGGGGTGCAACACGAGGACTTCCCAGGAGGTCACCCATCCTAGTACTACTCTCGCCCAAGCACGCTTAACTTCGGAGTTCTGATGGGATCCGGTGCATTAGTGCTGGTATGATCGCACCCGTCGTGTTACGCGTTGCAAATGTATTTAAAGCAAAGCCCTTCCTCTTCTCAAGAAATGTATAGGGACTTCTCTTTCCGGTTTTCGACGACCCGTCGCGTAATTAACGGGATATTGCTTGGAAACGAACAAGTGTGCAAAAGGAAGCGTTTCTCGGAAAACCTCGAAATTCCCGCGTTTACGAGCACAACTTTTGATCCGGATGGACTCACGGGGCCCGTAAGCACTTTTCGGAAAGCCGTGGGCCCCGTCACGCTTCGCGAATGCCTTCGTGTTTCGTCTCGTCCCGGCAAAAAGGCGATCGTTAAATAAGAAAAAATAAAAAACGAAAAAGAGGGGTGCAACACGAGGACTTCCCAGGAGGTCACCCATCCTAGTACTACTCTCGCCCAAGCACGCTTAACTTCGGAGTTCTGATGGGATCCGGTGCATTAGTGCTGGTATGATCGCACCCGTCGTGTTACGCGTTGCAAATGTATTTAAAGCAAAGCCCTTCCTCTTCTCAAGAAATGTATAGGGACTTCTCTTTCCGGTTTTCGACGACCCGTCGCGTAATTAACGGGATATTGCTTGGAGACGAACAAGTGTGCAAAAGGAAGCGTTTCTCGGAAAACCTCGAAATTCCCGCGTTTACGAGCACAACTTTTGATCCGGATGGACTCACGGGGCCCGTAAGCACTTTTCGGAAAGCCGTGGGCCCCGTCACGCTTCGCGAATGCCTTCGTGTTTCGTCTCGTCCCGGCAAAAAGGCGATCGTTAAATAAGAAAAAAAAACGAAAAGGAAGGGTGCAACACGAAGACTTCCC